>OW964826.1:0-1321250 GCA_943142095.1 Ophonus ardosiacus
TTTGTTCAGCTGATACAATATTACCATGCAATAAATCAAAAAATGGTACCTTGGATTTTTCAGTAGCCAGTTATAAACCAAAATATTTAAACACCCTATATTTAAATAAAAATGTATCAATTTCTACTAAATCAAACGTGCTGATTGCGAAAAAAATAGTAAAAAAATTCCCAGGATTCTAGTTTTAGAAATACAAAGTTTTATTTCCCCTAGAAAACTAACACGTTTATTTCACTTTGCCGGGCTATAACTAATGAACGGTAAAAGGTACGTTAACGGGCGTGGCGGCAATCGATTCTAGGGACTTTTCTACGTATGTACACTAATTTTTAACTGTCGTGTTCAGCTGATACAAGATTACCATGCAATAAATCAAAAAATGGTACCTTGGATTTTTCAGTAGCCAGTTATAAACCAAAATATTTAAACACCCTATATTTAAATAAAAATGTATCAATTTCTACTAAATCAAACGTGCTGATTGTGAAAAAAATAGTAAAAAAATTCCCAGGATTCTAGTTTTAGAAATACAAAGTTTTTTTTCCATTGCAAATCTAACAAGTTTATTTCACTTTGCCGGGCTATAACTAATGAACGGTAAAAGGTACGTTAACGGGCGTGGCGGCAATCGATTCTAGGGACTTTTCTACGTATGTACACTAATTTTTAACTGTCGTGTTCAGCTGATACAAAATTACCATGCAATAAATCAAAAAATGGTACCTTGGATTTTTCAGTAGCCAGTTATAAACCAAAATATTTAAACACCCTATATTTAAATAAAAATGTATCAATTTCTACTAAATCAAACGTGCTGACTACGAAAAAAATAGTAAAAAAATTCCCAGGATTCTAGTTTTAGAAATACAAAGTTTTATTTCCCCTGGAAAACTAACACGTTTATTTCACTTTGCCGGGCTATAACTAATGAACGGTAAAAGGTACGTTAACGGGCGTGGCGGCAATCGATTCTAGGGACTTTTCTACGTATGTACACTAATTTTTAACTGTCGTGTTCAGCTGATACAAGATTACCATGCAATAAATCAAAAAATGGTACCTTGGATTTTTCAGTAGCCAGTTATAAACCAAAATATTTAAACACCCTATATTTAAATAAAAATGTATCAATTTCTACTAAATCAAACGTGCTGATTGCGAAAAAAATAGTAAAAAAATTCCCAGGATTCTAGTTTTAGGAATACAAAGTTTTATTTCCCCTAGAAAACTAACACGTTTATTTCACTTTGCCGGGCTATAACTAATGAACGGTAAAAGGTACGTTAACGGGCGTGGCGGCAATCGATTCTAGGGACTTTTCTACGTATGTACACTAATTTTTAACTGTCGTGTTCAGCTGATACAAAATTACCATGCAATAAATCAAAAAATGGTACCTTGGATTTTTCAGTAGCCAGTTATAAACCAAAATATTTAAACACCCTATATTTAAATAAAAATGTATCAATTTCTACTAAATCAAACGTGCTGACTGCGAAAAAAATAGTAAAAAAATTCCCAGGATTCTAGTTTTAGAAATACAAAGTTTTATTTCCCCTAGAAAACTAACACGTTTATTTCACTTTGCCGGGCTATAACTAATGAACGGTAAAAGGTACGTTAACGGGCGTGGCGGCAATCGATTCTAGGGACTTTTCTACGTATGTACACTAATTTTTAACTGTCGTGTTCAGCTGATACAAGATTACCATGCAATAAATCAAAAATGGTACCTTGGATTTTTCAGTAGCCAGTTATAAACCAAAATATTTAAACACCCTATATTTAAATAAAAATGTATCAATTTCTACTAAATCAAACGTGCTGATTGTGAAAAAAATAGTAAAAAAATTCCCAGGATTCTAGTTTTAGAAATACAAAGTTTTTTTTCCATTGCAAATCTAACAAGTTTATTTCACTTTGCCGGGCTATAACTAATGAACGGTAAAAGGTACGTTAACGGGCGTGGCGGCAATCGATTCTAGGGACTTTTCTACGTATGTACACTAATTTTTAACTGTCGTGTTCAGCTGATACAAAATTACCATGCAATAAATCAAAAAATGGTACCTTGGATTTTTCAGTAGCCAGTTATAAACCAAAATATTTAAACACCCTATATTTAAATAAAAATGTATCAATTTCTACTAAATCAAACGTGCTGACTACGAAAAAAATAGTAAAAAAATTCCCAGGATTCTAGTTTTAGAAATACAAAGTTTTATTTCCCCTGGAAAACTAACACGTTTATTTCACTTTGCCGGGCTATAACTAATGAACGGTAAAAGGTACGTTAACGGGCGTGGCGGCAATCGATTCTAGGGACTTTTCTACGTATGTACACTAATTTTTAACTGTCGTGTTCAGCTGATACAAGATTACCATGCAATAAATCAAAAAATGGTACCTTGGATTTTTCAGTAGCCAGTTATAAACCAAAATATTTAAACACCCTATATTTAAATAAAAATGTATCAATTTCTACTAAATCAAACGTGCTGACTGCGAAAAAAATAGTAAAAAAATTCCAGGATTCTAGTTTTAGAAATACAAAGTTTTATTTCCCCTAGAAAACTAACACGTTTATTTCACTTTGCCGGGCTATAACTAATGAACGGTAAAAGGTACGTTAACGGGCGTGGCGGCAATCGATTCTAGGGACTTTTCTACGTATGTACACTAATTTTTAACTGTCGTGTTCAGCTGATACAAGATTACCATGCAATAAATCAAAAAATGGTACCTTGGATTTTTCAGTAGCCAGTTATAAACCAAAATATTTAAACACCCTATATTTAAATAAAAATGTATCAATTTCTACTAAATCAAACGTGCTGATTGCGAAAAAAATAGTAAAAAAATTCCCAGGATTCTAGTTTTAGAAATACAAAGTTTTATTTCCCCTAGAAAACTAACACGTTTATTTCACTTTGCCGGGCTATAACTAATGAACGGTAAAAGGTACGTTAACGGGCGTGGCGGCAATCGATTCTAGGGACTTTTCTACGTATGTACACTAATTTTTAACTGTCGTGTTCAGCTGATACAAGATTACCATGCAATAAATCAAAAAATGGTACCTTGGATTTTTCAGTAGCCAGTTATAAACCAAAATATTTAAACAGCCTATATTTAAATAAAAATGTATCAATTTCTACTAAATCAAACGTGCTGATTGCGAAAAAAATAGTAAAAAAATTCCCAGGATTCTAGTTTTAGAAATACAAAGTTTTATTTCCCCTAGAAAACTAACACGTTTATTTCACTTTGCCGGGCTATAACTAATGAACGGTAAAAGGTACGTTAACGGGCGTGGCGGCAATCGATTCTAGGGACTTTTCTACGTATGTACACTAATTTTTAACTGTCGTGTTCAGCTGATACAAGATTACCATGCAATAAATCAAAAAATGGTACCTTGGATTTTTCAGTAGCCAGTTATAAACCAAAATATTTAAACACCCTATATTTAAATAAAAATGTATCAATTTCTACTAAATCAAACGTGCTGATTGTGAAAAAAATAGTAAAAAAATTCCCAGGATTCTAGTTTTAGAAATACAAAGTTTTTTTTCCATTGCAAATCTAACAAGTTTATTTCACTTTGCCGGGCTATAACTAATGAACGGTAAAAGGTACGTTAACGGGCGTGGCGGCAATCGATTCTAGGGACTTTTCTACGTATGTACACTAATTTTTAACTGTCGTGTTCAGCTGATACAAAATTACCATGCAATAAATCAAAAAATGGTACCTTGGATTTTTCAGTAGCCAGTTATAAACCAAAATATTTAAACACCCTATATTTAAATAAAAATGTATCAATTTCTACTAAATCAAACGTGCTGACTACGAAAAAAATAGTAAAAAAATTCCCAGGATTCTAGTTTTAGAAATACAAAGTTTTATTTCCCCTGGAAAACTAACACGTTTATTTCACTTTGCCGGGCTATAACTAATGAACGGTAAAAGGTACGTTAACGGGCGTGGCGGCAATCGATTCTAGGGACTTTTCTACGTATGTACACTAATTTTTAACTGTCGTGTTCAGCTGATACAAGATTACCATGCAATAAATCAAAAAATGGTACCTTGGATTTTTCAGTAGCCAGTTATAAACCAAAATATTTAAACACCCTATATTTAAATAAAAATGTATCAATTTCTACTAAATCAAACGTGCTGATTGCGAAAAAAATAGTAAAAAAATTCCCAGGATTCTAGTTTTAGGAATACAAAGTTTTATTTCCCCTAGAAAACTAACACGTTTATTTCACTTTGCCGGGCTATAACTAATGAACGGTAAAAGGTACGTTAACGGGCGTGGCGGCAATCGATTCTAGGGACTTTTCTACGTATGTACACTAATTTTTAACTGTCGTGTTCAGCTGATACAAAATTACCATGCAATAAATCAAAAAATGGTACCTTGGATTTTTCAGTAGCCAGTTATAAACCAAAATATTTAAACACCCTATATTTAAATAAAAATGTATCAATTTCTACTAAATCAAACGTGCTGACTGCGAAAAAAATAGTAAAAAAATTCCCAGGATTCTAGTTTTAGAAATACAAAGTTTTATTTCCCCTAGAAAACTAACACGTTTATTTCACTTTGCCGGGCTATAACTAATGAACGGTAAAAGGTACGTTAACGGGCGTGGCGGCAATCGATTCTAGGGACTTTTCTACGTATGTACACTAATTTTTAACTGTCGTGTTCAGCTGATACAAAATTACCATGCAATAAATCAAAAAATGGTACCTTGGATTTTTCAGTAGCCAGTTATAAACCAAAATATTTAAACACCCTATATTTAAGTAAAAATGTATCAATTTCTACTAAATCAAACGTGCTGACTGCGAAAAAAATAGTAAAAAAATTCCCAGGATTCTAGTTTTAGAAATACAAAGTTTTATTTCCCCTAGAAAACTAACACGTTTATTTCACTTTGCCGGGCTATAACTAATGAACGGTAAAAGGTACGTTAACGGGCGTGGCGGCAATCGATTCTAGGGACTTTTCTACGTATGTACACTAATTTTTAACTGTCGTGTTCAGCTGATACAAAATTACCATGCAATAAATCAAAAAATGGTACCTTGGATTTTTCAGTAGCCAGTTATAAACCAAAATATTTAAACACCTTATATTTAAATAAAAATGTATCACTTTCTACTAAATCAAACGTGCTGATTGCGAAAAAAATAGTAAAAAAATTCCCAGGATTCTAGTTTTAGAAATACAAAGTTTTATTTCTCCTAGAAAACTAACACGTTTATTTCACTTTGCCGGGCTATAACTAATGAACGGTAAAAGGTACGTTAACGGGCGTGGCGGCAATCGATTCTAGGGACTTTTCTACGTATGTACACTAATTTTTAACTGTCGTGTTCAGCTGATACAAAATTACCATGCAATAAATCAAAAAATGGTACCTTGGATTTTTCAGTAGCCAGTTATAAACCAAAATATTTAAACACCCTATATTTAAATAAAAATGTATCAATTTCTACTAAATCAAACGTGCTGACTGCGAAAAAAATAGTAAAAAAATTCCCAGGATTCTAGTTTTAGAAATACAAAGTTTTATTTCCCCTAGAAAACTAACACGTTTATTTCACTTTGCCGGGCTATAACTAATGAACGGTAAAAGGTACGTTAACGGGCGTGGCGGCAATCGATTCTAGGGACTTTTCTACGTATGTACACTAATTTTTAACTGTCGTGTTCAGCTGATACAAAATTACCATGCAATAAATCGAAAAATGGTACCTTGGATTTTTCAGTAGCCAGTTATAAACCAAAATATTTAAACACCCTATATTTAAATAAAAATGTATCACTTTCTACTAAATCAAACGTGCTGATTGCGAAAAAAATAATAAAAAAATTCCCAGGATTCTAGTTTTAGAAATACAAAGTTTTATTTCCCCTAGAAAACTAACACGTTTATTTCACTTTGCCGGGCTATAACTAATGAACGGTAAAAGGTACGTTAACGGGCGTGGCGGCAATCGATTCTAGGGACTTTTCTACGTATGTACACTAATTTTTAACTGTCGTGTTCAGCTGATACAAAATTACCATGCAATAAATCAAAAAATGGTACCTTGGATTTTTCAGTAGCCAGTTATAAACCAAAATATTTAAACACCCTATATTTAAGTAAAAATGTATCACTTTCTACTAAATCAAACGTGCTGATTGCGAAAAAAATAGTAAAAAAATTCCCAGGATTCTAGTTTTAGAAATACAAAGTTTTATTTCCCCTAGAAAACTAACACGTTTATTTCACTTTGCCGGGCTATAACTAATGAACGGTAAAAGGTACGTTAACGGGCGTGGCGGCTATCGATTCTAGGGACTTTTCTACGTATGTACACTAATTTTTAACTGTCGTGTTCAGCTGATACAAAATTACCATGCAATAAATCAAAAAATGGTACCTTGGATTTTTCAGTAGCCAGTTATAAACCAAAATATTTAAACACCCTATATTTAAATAAAAATGTATCAATTTCTACTAAATCAAACGTGCTGATTGCGAAAAAAATAGTAAAAAAATTCCCAGGATTCTAGTTTTAGAAATACAAAGTTTTATTTCCCCTAGAAAACTAACACGTTTATTTCACTTTGCCGGGCTATAACTAATGAACGGTAAAAGTTACGTTAACGAGCGTGGCGGCAATCGATTCTTGGGACTTTTCTACGTATGTACACTAATTTTTAACTGTCGTGTTCAGCTGATACAAAATTACCATGCAATAAATCAAAAAATGGTACCTTGGATTTTTCAGTAGCCAGTTATAAACCAAAATATTTAAACACCCTATATTTAAATAAAAATGTATCAATTTCTACTAAATCAAACGTGCTGATTGCGAAAAAAATAGTAAAAAAATTCCCAGGATTCTAGTTTTAGAAATACAAAGTTTTTTTTCCATTGCAAATCTAACAAGTTTATTTCACTTTGCCGGGCTATAACTAATGAACGGTAAAAGATACGTTAACGGGCGTTGCGGCAATCGAATCTATGGACATTTCTACGTATGTACACTAATTTTTAACTGTCGTGTTCAGCTGATACAAAATTACCATGCAATAAATCAAAAAATGGTACCTTGGATTTTTCAGTAGCCAGTTATAAACCAAAATATTTAAACACCCTATATTTAAATAAAAATGTATCACTTTCTACTAAATCAAACGTGCTGATTGCGAAAAAAATAATAAAAAAATTCCCAGGATTCTAGTTTTAGAAATACAAAGTTTTATTTCCCCTAGAAAACTAACACGTTTATTTCACTTTGCCGGGCTATAACTAATGAACGGTAAAAGGTACGTTAACGGGCGTGGCGGCAATCGATTCTAGGGACTTTTCTACGTATGTACACTAATTTTTAACTGTCGTGTTCAGCTGATACAAAATTACCATGCAATAAATCAAAAAATGGTACCTTGGATTTTTCAGTAGCCAGTTATAAACCAAAATATTTAAACACCCTATATTTAAATAAAAATGTATCAATTTCTACTAAATCAAACGTGCTGATTGCGAAAAAAATAGTAAAAAAATTCCCAGGATTCTAGTTTTAGAAATACAAAGTTTTATTTCCCCAAGAAAACTAACACGTTTATTTCACTTTGCCGGGCTATAACTAATGAACGGTAAAAGGTACGTTAACGGGCGTGGCGGCAATCGATTCTAGGGACTTTTCTACGTATGTACACTAATTTTTAACTGTCGTGTTCAGCTGATACAAAATTACCATGCAATAAATCAAAAAATGGTACCTTGGATTTTTCAGTAGCCAGTTATAAACCAAAATATTTAAACACCCTATATTTAAGTAAAAATGTATCACTTTCTACTAACTCAAACGTGCTGATTGCGAAAAAAATAATAAAAAAATTCCCAGGATTCTAGTTTTAGAAATACAAAGTTTTATTTCCCCTAGAAAACTAACACGTTTATTTCACTTTGCCGGGCTATAACTAATGAACGGTAAAAGGTACGTTAACGGGCGTGGCGGCAATCGATTCTAGGGACTTTTCTACGTATGTACACTAATTTTTAACTGTCGTGTTCAGCTGATACAAAATTACCATGCAATAAATCAAAAAATGGTACCTTGGATTTTTCAGTAGCCAGTTATAAACCAAAATATTTAAACACCCTATATTTAAATAAAAATGTATCAATTTCTACTAAATCAAACGTGCTGATTGCGAAAAAAATAGTAAAAAAATTCCCAGGATTCTAGTTTTAGAAATACAAAGTTTTATTTCCCCTAGAAAACTAACACGTTTATTTCACTTTGCCGGGCTATAACTAATGAACGGTAAAAGGTACGTTAACGGGCGTGGCGGCATTCGATTCTAGGGACTTTTCTACGTATGTACACTAATTTTTAACTGTCGTGTTCAGCTGATACAAAATTACCATGCAATAAATCAAAAAATGGTACCTTGGATTTTTCAGTAGCCAGTTATAAACCAAAATATTTAAACACCCTATATTTAAGTAAAAATGTATCACTTTCTACTAAATCAAACGTGCTGATTGCGAAAAAAATAGTAAAAAAATTCCCAGGATTCTAGTTTTAGAAATACAAAGTTTTATTTCCCCTAGAAAACTAACACGTTTATTTCACTTTGCCGGGCTATAACTAATGAACGGTAAAAGGTACGTTAACGGGCGTGGCGGCAATCGATTCTAGGGACTTTTCTACGTATGTACACTAATTTTTAACTGTCGTGTTCAGCTGATACAAAATTACCATGCAATAAATCAAAAAATGGTACCTTGGATTTTTCAGTAGCCAGTTATAAACCAAAATATTTAAACACCCTATATTTAAATAAAAATGTATCAATTTCTACTAAATCAAACGTGCTGATTGCGAAAAAAATAGTAAAAAAATTCCCAGGATTCTAGTTTTAGAAATACAAAGTTTTATTTCCCCTAGAAAACTAACACGTTTATTTCACTTTGCCGGGCTATAACTAATGAACGGTAAAAGGTACGTTAACGGGCGTGGCGGCAATCGATTCTAGGGACTTTTCTACGTATGTACACTAATTTTTAACTGTCGTGTTCAGCTGATACAAAATTACCATGCAATAAATCAAAAAATGGTACCTTGGATTTTTCAGTAGCCAGTTATAAACCAAAATATTTAAACACCCTATATTTAAATAAAAATGTATCACTTTCTACTAAATCAAACGTGCTGATTGCGAAAAAAATAATAAAAAAATTCCCAGGATTCTAGTTTTAGAAATACAAAGTTTTATTTCCCCTAGAAAACTAACACGTTTATTTCACTTTGCCGGGCTATAACTAATGAACGGTAAAAGGTACGTTAACGGGCGTGGCGGCAATCGATTCTAGGGACTTTTCTACGTATGTACACTAATTTTTAACTGTCGTGTTCAGCTGATACAAAATTACCATGCAATAAATCAAAAAATGGTACCTTGGATTTTTCAGTAGCCAGTTATAAACCAAAATATTTAAACACCCTATATTTAAATAAAAATGTATCAATTTCTACTAAATCAAACGTGCTGATTGCGAAAAAAATAGTAAAAAAATTCCCAGGATTCTAGTTTTAGAAATACAAAGTTTTATTTGTCCTAGAAAACTAACACGTTTATTTCACTTTGCCGGGCTATAACTAATGAACGGTAAAAGTTACGTTAACGAGCGTGGCGGCAATCGATTCTAGGGACTTTTCTACGTATGTACACTAATTTTTAACTGTCGTGTTCAGCTGATACAAAATTACCATGCAATAAATCAAAAAATGGTACCTTGGATTTTTCAGTAGCCAGTTATAAACCAAAATATTTAAACACCCTATATTTAAATAAAAATGTATCACTTTCTACTAACTCAAACGTGCTGATTGCGAAAAAAATAATAAAAAAATTCCCAGGATTCTAGTTTTAGAAATACAAAGTTTTATTTCCCCTAGAAAACTAACACGTTTATTTCACTTTGCCGGGCTATAACTAATGAACGGTAAAAGGTACGTTAACGGGCGTGGCGGCAATAGATTCTAGGGACTTTTCTACGTATGTACACTAATTTTTAACTGTCGTGTTCAGCTGATACAAAATTACCATGCAATAAATCAAAAAATGGTACCTTGGATTTTTCAGTAGCCAGTTATAAACCAAAATATTTAAACACCCTATATTTAAATAAAAATGTATCAATTTCTACTAAATCAAACGTGCTGATTGCGAAAAAAATAGTAAAAAAATTCCCAGGATTCTAGTTTTAGAAATACAAAGTTTTATTTCCCCAAGAAAACTAACACGTTTATTTCACTTTGCCGGGCTATAACTAATGAACGGTAAAAGGTACGTTAACGGGCGTGGCGGCAATCGATTCTAGGGACTTTTCTACGTATGTACACTAATTTTTAACTGTCGTGTTCAGCTGATACAAAATTACCATGCAATAAATCAAAAAATGGTACCTTGGATTTTTCAGTAGCCAGTTATAAACCAAAATATTTAAACACCCTATATTTAAGTAAAAATGTATCACTTTCTACTAACTCAAACGTGCTGATTGCGAAAAAAATAATAAAAAAATTCCCAGGATTCTAGTTTTAGAAATACAAAGTTTTATTTCCCCTAGAAAACTAACACGATTATTTCACTTTGCCGGGCTATAACTAATTAACGGTAAAAGGTACGTTAACGGGCGTGGCGGCAATCGATTCTAGGGACTTTTCTACGTATGTACACTAATTTTTAACTGTCGTGTTCAGCTGATACAAAATTACCATGCAATAAATCAAAAAATGGTACCTTGGATTTTTCAGTAGCCAGTTATAAACCAAAATATTTAAACACCCTATATTTAAATAAAAATGTATCACTTTCTACTAACTCAAACGTGCTGATTGCGAAAAAAATAGTAAAAAAATTCCCAGGATTCTAGTTTTAGAAATACAAAGTTTTATTTCCCCTAGAAAACTAACACGTTTATTTCACTTTGCCGGGCTATAACTAATGAACGGTAAAAGGTACGTTAACGGGCGTGGCGGCAATCGATTCTAGGGACTTTTCTGCGTATGTACACTAATTTTTAACTGTCGTGTTCAGCTGATACAAAATTACCATGCAATAAATCAAAAAATGGTACCTTGGATTTTTCAGTAGCCAGTTATAAACCAAAATATTTAAACACCCTATATTTAAATAAAAATGTATCAATTTCTACTAAATCAAACGTGCTGATTGCGAAAAAAATAGTAAAAAAATTCCCAGGATTCTAGTTTTAGAAATACAAAGTTTTATTTCCCCAAGAAAACTAACACGTTTATTTCACTTTGCCGGGCTATAACTAATGAACGGTAAAAGGTACGTTAACGGGCGTGGCGGCAATCGATTCTAGGGACTTTTCTACGTATGTACACTAATTTTTAACTGTCGTGTTCAGCTGATACAAAATTACCATGCAATAAATCAAAAAATGGTACCTTGGATTTTTCAGTAGCCAGTTATAAACCAAAATATTTAAACACCCTATATTTAAGTAAAAATGTATCACTTTCTACTAACTCAAACGTGCTGATTGCGAAAAAAATAATAAAAAAATTCCCAGGATTCTAGTTTTAGAAATACAAAGTTTTATTTCCCCTAGAAAACTAACACGATTATTTCACTTTGCCGGGCTATAACTAATGAACGGTAAAAGGTACGTTAACGGGCGTGGCGGCAATCGATTCTAGGGACTTTTCTACGTATGTACACTAATTTTTAACTGTCGTGTTCAGCTGATACAAAATTACCATGCAATAAATCAAAAAATGGTACCTTGGATTTTTCAGTAGCCAGTTATAAACCAAAATATTTAAACACCCTATATTTAAATAAAAATGTATCACTTTCTACTAACTCAAACGTGCTGATTGCGAAAAAAATAATAAAAAAATTCCCAGGATTCTAGTTTTAGAAATACAAAGTTTTATTTCCCCTAGAAAACTAACACGTTTATTTCACTTTGCCGGGCTATAACTAATGAACGGTAAAAGGTACGTTAACGGGCGTGGCGGCAATAGATTCTAGGGACTTTTCTACGTATGTACACTAATTTTTAACTGTCGTGTTCAGCTGATACAAAATTACCATGCAATAAATCAAAAAATGGTACCTTGGATTTTTCAGTAGCCAGTTATAAACCAAAATATTTAAACACCCTACATTTAAATAAAAATGTATCAATTTCTACTAAATCAAACGTGCTGATTGCGAAAAAAATAGTAAAAAAATTCCCAGGATTCTAGTTTTAGAAATACAAAGTTTTATTTCTCCTAGAAAACTAACACGTTTATTTCACTTTGCCGGGCTATAACTAATGAACGGTAAAAGGTACGTTAACGGGCGTGGCGGCAATCGATTCTAGGGACTTTTCTACGTATGTACACTAATTTTTAACTGTCGTGTTCAGCTGATACAAAATTACCATGCAATAAATCAAAAAATGGTACCTTGGATTTTTCAGTAGCCAGTTATAAACCAAAATATTTAAACACCCTATATTTAAATAAAAATGTATCAATTTCTACTAAATCAAACGTGCTGATTGCGAAAAAAATAGTAAAAAAATTCCCAGGATTCTAGTTTTAGAAATACAAAGTTTTATTTCCCCTAGAAAACTAACACGTTTATTTCACTTTGCCGGGCTATAACTAATGAACGGTAAAAGGTACGTTAACGGGCGTGGCGGCAATCGATTCTAGGGACTTTTCTACGTATGTACACTAATTTTTAACTGTCGTGTTCAGCTGATACAAAATTACCATGCAATAAATCAAAAAATGGTACCTTGGATTTTTCAGTAGCCAGTTATAAACCAAAATATTTAAACACCCTATATTTAAGTAAAAATGTATCAATTTCTACTAAATCAAACGTGCTGACTGCGAAAAAAATAGTAAAAAAATTCCCAGGATTCTAGTTTTAGAAATACAAAGTTTTATTTCCCCTAGAAAACTAACACGTTTATTTCACTTTGCCGGGCTATAACTAATGAACGGTAAAAGGTACGTTAACGGGCGTAGCGGCAATCGATTCTAGGGACTTTTCTACGTATGTACACTAATTTTTAACTGTCGTGTTCAGCTGATACAAAATTACCATGCAATAAATCAAAAAATGGTACCTTGGATTTTTCAGTAGCCAGTTATAAACCAAAATATTTAAACACCCTATATTTAAATAAAAATGTATCACTTTCTACTAAATCAAACGTGCTGATTGCGAAAAAAATAATAAAAAAATTCCCAGGATTCTAGTTTTAGAAATACAAAGTTTTATTTCCCCTAGAAAACTAACACGTTTATTTCACTTTGCCGGGCTATAACTAATGAACGGTAAAAGGTACGTTAACGGGCGTGGCGGCAATCGATTCTAGGGACTTTTCTACGTATGTACACTAATTTTTAACTGTCGTGTTCAGCTGATACAAAATTACCATGCAATAAATCAAAAAATGGTACCTTGGATTTTTCAGTAGCCAGTTATAAACCAAAATATTTAAACACCCTATATTTAAATAAAAATGTATCAATTTCTACTAAATCAAACGTGCTGATTGCGAAAAAAATAGTAAAAAAATTCCCAGGATTCTAGTTTTAGAAATACAAAGTTTTATTTCCCCTAGAAAACTAACACGTTTATTTCACTTTGCCGGGCTATAACTAATGAACGGTAAAAGGTACGTTAACGGGCGTGGCGGCAATCGATTCTAGGGACTTTTCTACGTATGTACACTAATTTTTAACTGTCGTGTTCAGCTGATACAAAATTACCATGCAATAAATCAAAAAATGGTACCTTGGATTTTTCAGTAGCCAGTTATAAACCAAAATATTTAAACACCCTATATTTAAATAAAAATGTATCACTTTCTACTAACTCAAACGTGCTGATTGCGAAAAAAATAATAAAAAAATTCCCAGGATTCTAGTTTTAGAAATACAAAGTTTTATTTCCCCTAGAAAACTAACACGTTTATTTCACTTTGCCGGGCTATAACTAATGAACGGTAAAAGGTACGTTAACGGGCGTGGCGGCAATCGATTCTAGGGACTTTTCTACGTATGTACACTAATTTTTAACTGTCGTGTTCAGCTGATACAAAATTACCATGCAATAAATCAAAAAATGGTACCTTGGATTTTTCAGTAGCCAGTTATAAACCAAAATATTTAAACACCCTATATTTAAATAAAAATGTATCAATTTCTACTAAATCAAACGTGCTGATTGCGAAAAAAATAGTAAAAAAATTCCCAGGATTCTAGTTTTAGAAATACAAAGTTTTATTTCCCCTAGAAAACTAACACGTTTATTTCACTTTGCCGGGCTATAACTAATGAACGGTAAAAGGTACGTTAACGGGCGTGGCGGCAATCGATTCTAGGGACTTTTCTACGTATGTACACTAATTTTTAACTGTCGTGTTCAGCTGATACAAAATTACCATGCAATAAATCAAAAAATGGTACCTTGGATTTTTCAGTAGCCAGTTATAAACCAAAATATTTAAACACCCTATATTTAAATAAAAATGTATCAATTTCTACTAAATCAAACGTGCTGATTGCGAAAAAAATAGTAAAAAAATTCCCAGGATTCTAGTTTTAGAAATACAAAGTTTTATTTCTCCTAGAAAACTAACACGTTTATTTCACTTTGCCGGGCTATAACTAATGAACGGTAAAAGGTACGTTAACGGGCGTGGCGGCAATCGATTCTAGGGACTTTTCTACGTATGTACACTAATTTTTAACTGTCGTGTTCAGCTGATACAAAATTACCATGCAATAAATCAAAAAATGGTATCTTGGATTTTTCAGTAGCCAGTTATAAACCAAAATATTGAAACACCCTATATTTAAGTAAAAATGTATCACTTTCTACTAAATCAAACGTGCTGATTGCGAAAAAAATAGTAAAAAAATTCCCAGGATTCTAGTTTTAGAAATACAAAGTTTTATTTCCCCTAGAAAACTAACACGTTTATTTCACTTTGCCGGGCTATAACTAATGAACGGTAAAAGGTACGTTAACGGGCGTGGCGGCAATCGATTCTAGGGACTTTTCTACGTATGTACACTAATTTTTAACTGTCGTGTTCAGCTGATACAAAATTACCATGCAATAAATCAAAAAATGGTACCTTGGATTTTTCAGTAGCCAGTTATAAACCAAAATATTTAAACACCCTATATTTAAATAAAAATGTATCAATTTCTACTAAATCAAACGTGCTGATTGCGAAAAAAATAGTAAAAAAATTCCCAGGATTCTAGTTTTAGAAATACAAAGTTTTATTTCCCCTAGAAAACTAACACGTTTATTTCACTTTGCCGGGCTATAACTAATGAACGGTAAAAGGTACGTTAACGGGCGTGGCGGCAATCGATTCTAGGGACTTTTCTACGTATGTACACTAATTTTTAACTGTCGTGTTCAGCTGATACAAAATTACCATGCAATAAATCAAAAAATGGTACCTTGGATTTTTCAGTAGCCAGTTATAAACCAAAATATTTAAACACCCTATATTTAAATAAAAATGTATCACTTTCTACTAAATCAAACGTGCTGATTGCGAAAAAAATAATAAAAAAATTCCCAGGATTCTAGTTTTAGAAATACAAAGTTTTATTTCCCCTAGAAAACTAACACGTTTATTTCACTTTGCCGGGCTATAACTAATGAACGGTAAAAGGTACGTTAACGGGCGTGGCGGCAATCGATTCTAGGGACTTTTCTACGTATGTACACTAATTTTTAACTGTCGTGTTCCGCTGATACAAAATTACCATGCAATAAATCAAAAAATGGTACCTTGGATTTTTCAGTAGCCAGTTATAAACCAAAATATTTAAACACCCTATATTTAAATAAAAATGTATCACTTTCTACTAACTCAAACGTGCTGATTGCGAAAAAAATAATAAAAAAATTCCCAGGATTCTAGTTTTAGAAATACAAAGTTTTATTTCCCCTAGAAAACTAACACGTTTATTTCACTTTGCCGGGCTATAACTAATGAACGGTAAAAGGTACGTTAACGGGCGTGGCGGCAATCGATTCTAGGGACTTTTCTGCGTATGTACACTAATTTTTAACTGTCGTGTTCAGCTGATACAAAATTACCATGCAATAAATCAAAAAATGGTACCTTGGATTTTTCAGTAGCCAGTTATAAACCAAAATATTTAAACACCCTATATTTAAATAAAAATGTATCAATTTCTACTAAATCAAACGTGCTGATTGCGAAAAAAATAGTAAAAAAATTCCCAGGATTCTAGTTTTAGAAATACAAAGTTTTATTTCCCCTAGAAAACTAACACGTTTATTTCACTTTGCCGGGCTATAACTAATGAACGGTAAAAGGTACGTTAACGGGCGTGGCGGCAATCGATTCTAGGGACTTTTCTACGTATGTACACTAATTTTTAACTGTCGTGTTCAGCTGATACAAAATTACCATGCAATAAATCAAAAAATGGTACCTTGGATTTTTCAGTAGCCAGTTATAAACCAAAATATTTAAACACCCTATATTTAAGTAAAAATGTATCAATTTCTACTAAATCAAACGTGCTGACTGCGAAAAAAATAGTAAAAAAATTCCCAGGATTCTAGTTTTAGAAATACAAAGTTTTATTTCCCCTAGAAAACTAACACGTTTATTTCACTTTGCCGGGCTATAACTAATGAACGGTAAAAGGTACGTTAACGGGCGTAGCGGCAATCGATTCTAGGGACTTTTCTACGTATGTACACTAATTTTTAACTGTCGTGTTCAGCTGATACAAAATTACCATGCAATAAATCAAAAAATGGTACCTTGGATTTTTCAGTAGCCAGTTATAAACCAAAATATTTAAACACCCTATATTTAAATAAAAATGTATCACTTTCTACTAAATCAAACGTGCTGATTGCGAAAAAAATAATAAAAAAATTCCCAGGATTCTAGTTTTAGAAATACAAAGTTTTATTTCCCCTAGAAAACTAACACGTTTATTTCACTTTGCCGGGCTATAACTAATGAACGGTAAAAGGTACGTTAACGGGCGTGGCGGCAATCGATTCTAGGGACTTTTCTACGTATGTACACTAATTTTTAACTGTCGTGTTCAGCTGATACAAAATTACCATGCAATAAATCAAAAAATGGTACCTTGGATTTTTCAGTAGCCAGTTATAAACCAAAATATTTAAACACCCTATATTTAAATAAAAATGTATCAATTTCTACTAAATCAAACGTGCTGATTGCGAAAAAAATAGTAAAAAAATTCCCAGGATTCTAGTTTTAGAAATACAAAGTTTTATTTCCCCTAGAAAACTAACACGTTTATTTCACTTTGCCGGGCTATAACTAATGAACGGTAAAAGGTACGTTAACGGGCGTGGCGGCAATCGATTCTAGGGACTTTTCTACGTATGTACACTAATTTTTAACTGTCGTGTTCAGCTGATACAAAATTACCATGCAATAAATCAAAAAATGGTACCTTGGATTTTTCAGTAGCCAGTTATAAACCAAAATATTTAAACACCCTATATTTAAATAAAAATGTATCACTTTCTACTAACTCAAACGTGCTGATTGCGAAAAAAATAATAAAAAAATTCCCAGGATTCTAGTTTTAGAAATACAAAGTTTTATTTCCCCTAGAAAACTAACACGTTTATTTCACTTTGCCGGGCTATAACTAATGAACGGTAAAAGGTACGTTAACGGGCGTGGCGGCAATCGATTCTAGGGACTTTTCTACGTATGTACACTAATTTTTAACTGTCGTGTTCAGCTGATACAAAATTACCATGCAATAAATCAAAAAATGGTACCTTGGATTTTTCAGTAGCCAGTTATAAACCAAAATATTTAAACACCCTATATTTAAATAAAAATGTATCAATTTCTACTAAATCAAACGTGCTGATTGCGAAAAAAATAGTAAAAAAATTCCCAGGATTCTAGTTTTAGAAATACAAAGTTTTATTTCCCCTAGAAAACTAACACGTTTATTTCACTTTGCCGGGCTATAACTAATGAACGGTAAAAGGTACGTTAACGGGCGTGGCGGCAATCGATTCTAGGGACTTTTCTACGTATGTACACTAATTTTTAACTGTCGTGTTCAGCTGATACAAAATTACCATGCAATAAATCAAAAAATGGTACCTTGGATTTTTCAGTAGCCAGTTATAAACCAAAATATTTAAACACCCTATATTTAAATAAAAATGTATCAATTTCTACTAAATCAAACGTGCTGATTGCGAAAAAAATAGTAAAAAAATTCCCAGGATTCTAGTTTTAGAAATACAAAGTTTTATTTCTCCTAGAAAACTAACACGTTTATTTCACTTTGCCGGGCTATAACTAATGAACGGTAAAAGGTACGTTAACGGGCGTGGCGGCAATCGATTCTAGGGACTTTTCTACGTATGTACACTAATTTTTAACTGTCGTGTTCAGCTGATACAAAATTACCATGCAATAAATCAAAAAATGGTATCTTGGATTTTTCAGTAGCCAGTTATAAACCAAAATATTGAAACACCCTATATTTAAGTAAAAATGTATCACTTTCTACTAAATCAAACGTGCTGATTGCGAAAAAAATAGTAAAAAAATTCCCAGGATTCTAGTTTTAGAAATACAAAGTTTTATTTCCCCTAGAAAACTAACACGTTTATTTCACTTTGCCGGGCTATAACTAATGAACGGTAAAAGGTACGTTAACGGGCGTGGCGGCAATCGATTCTAGGGACTTTTCTACGTATGTACACTAATTTTTAACTGTCGTGTTCAGCTGATACAAAATTACCATGCAATAAATCAAAAAATGGTACCTTGGATTTTTCAGTAGCCAGTTATAAACCAAAATATTTAAACACCCTATATTTAAATAAAAATGTATCAATTTCTACTAAATCAAACGTGCTGATTGCGAAAAAAATAGTAAAAAAATTCCCAGGATTCTAGTTTTAGAAATACAAAGTTTTATTTCCCCTAGAAAACTAACACGTTTATTTCACTTTGCCGGGCTATAACTAATGAACGGTAAAAGGTACGTTAACGGGCGTGGCGGCAATCGATTCTAGGGACTTTTCTACGTATGTACACTAATTTTTAACTGTCGTGTTCAGCTGATACAAAATTACCATGCAATAAATCAAAAAATGGTACCTTGGATTTTTCAGTAGCCAGTTATAAACCAAAATATTTAAACACCCTATATTTAAATAAAAATGTATCACTTTCTACTAAATCAAACGTGCTGATTGCGAAAAAAATAATAAAAAAATTCCCAGGATTCTAGTTTTAGAAATACAAAGTTTTATTTCCCCTAGAAAACTAACACGTTTATTTCACTTTGCCGGGCTATAACTAATGAACGGTAAAAGGTACGTTAACGGGCGTGGCGGCAATCGATTCTAGGGACTTTTCTACGTATGTACACTAATTTTTAACTGTCGTGTTCCGCTGATACAAAATTACCATGCAATAAATCAAAAAATGGTACCTTGGATTTTTCAGTAGCCAGTTATAAACCAAAATATTTAAACACCCTATATTTAAATAAAAATGTATCACTTTCTACTAACTCAAACGTGCTGATTGCGAAAAAAATAATAAAAAAATTCCCAGGATTCTAGTTTTAGAAATACAAAGTTTTATTTCCCCTAGAAAACTAACACGTTTATTTCACTTTGCCGGGCTATAACTAATGAACGGTAAAAGGTACGTTAACGGGCGTGGCGGCAATAGATTCTAGGGACTTTTCTACGTATGTACACTAATTTTTAACTGTCGTGTTCAGCTGATACAAAATTACCATGCAATAAATCAAAAAATGGTACCTTGGATTTTTCAGTAGCCAGTTATAAACCAAAATATTTAAACACCCTATATTTAAATAAAAATGTATCAATTTCTACTAAATCAAACGTGCTGATTGCGAAAAAAATAGTAAAAAAATTCCCAGGATTCTAGTTTTAGAAATACAAAGTTTTATTTCCCCAAGAAAACTAACACGTTTATTTCACTTTGCCGGGCTATAACTAATGAACGGTAAAAGGTACGTTAACGGGCGTGGCGGCAATCGATTCTAGGGACTTTTCTACGTATGTACACTAATTTTTAACTGTCGTGTTCAGCTGATACAAAATTACCATGCAATAAATCAAAAAATGGTACCTTGGATTTTTCAGTAGCCAGTTATAAACAAAAATATTTAAACACCCTATATTTAAGTAAAAATGTATCACTTTCTACTAACTCAAACGTGCTGATTGCGAAAAAAATAATAAAAAAATTCCCAGGATTCTAGTTTTAGAAATACAAAGTTTTATTTCCCCTAGAAAACTAACACGTTTATTTCACTTTGCCGGGCTATAACTAATGAACGGTAAAAGGTACGTTAACGGGCGTGGCGGCAATCGATTCTAGGGACTTTTCTACGTATGTACACTAATTTTTAACTGTCGTGTTCAGCTGATACAAAATTACCATGCAATAAATCAAAAAATGGTACCTTGGATTTTTCAGTAGCCAGTTATAAACCAAAATATTTAAACACCCTATATTTAAATAAAAATGTATCAATTTCTACTAAATCAAACGTGCTGATTGCGAAAAAAATAGTAAAAAAATTCCCAGGATTCTAGTTTTAGAAATACAAAGTTTTATTTCCCCTAGAAAACTAACACGTTTATTTCACTTTGCCGGGCTATAACTAATGAACGGTAAAAGGTACGTTAACGGGCGTGGCAGCAATCGATTCTAGGGACTTTTCTACGTATGTACACTAATTTTTAACTGTCGTGTTCAGCTGATACAAAATTACCATGCAATAAATCAAAAAATGGTACCTTGGATTTTTCAGTAGCCAGTTATAAACCAAAATATTTAAACACCCTATATTTAAATAAAAATGTATCACTTTCTACTAACTCAAACGTGCTGATTGCGAAAAAAATAATAAAAAAATTCCCAGGATTCTAGTTTTAGAAATACAAAGTTTTATTTCCCCTAGAAAACTAACACGTTTATTTCACTTTGCCGGGCTATAACTAATGAACGGTAAAAGGTACGTTAACGGGCGTGGCGGCAATCGATTCTAGGGACTTTTCTGCGTATGTACACTAATTTTTAACTGTCGTGTTCAGCTGATACAAAATTACCATGCAATAAATCAAAAAATGGTACCTTGGATTTTTCAGTAGCCAGTTATAAACCAAAATATTTAAACACCCTACATTTAAATAAAAATGTATCAATTTCTACTAAATCAAACGTGCTGATTGCGAAAAAAATAGTAAAAAAATTCCCAGGATTCTAGTTTTAGAAATACAAAGTTTTATTTCTCCTAGAAAACTAACACGTTTATTTCACTTTGCCGGGCTATAACTAATGAATGGTAAAAGGTACGTTAACGGGCGTGGCGGCAATCGATTCTAGGGACTTTTCTGCGTATGTACACTAATTTTTAACTGTCGTGTTCAGCTGATACAAAATTACCATGCAATAAATCAAAAAATGGTACCTTGGATTTTTCAGTAGCCAGTTATAAACCAAAATATTTAAACACCCTATATTTAAATAAAAATGTATCAATTTCTACTAAATCAAACGTGCTGATTGCGAAAAAAATAGTAAAAAAATTCCCAGGATTCTAGTTTTAGAAATACAAAGTTTTATTTCCCCTAGAAAACTAACACGTTTATTTCACTTTGCCGGGCTATAACTAATGAACGGTAAAAGGTACGTTAACGGGCGTGGCGGCAATCGATTCTAGGGACTTTTCTGCGTATGTACACTAATTTTTAACTGTCGTGTTCAGCTGATACAAAATTACCATGCAATAAATCAAAAAATGGTACCTTGGATTTTTCAGTAGCCAGTTATAAACCAAAATATTTAAACACCCTACATTTAAATAAAAATGTATCAATTTCTACTAAATCAAACGTGCTGATTGCGAAAAAAATAGTAAAAAAATTCCCAGGATTCTAGTTTTAGAAATACAAAGTTTTATTTCTCCTAGAAAACTAACACGTTTATTTCACTTTGCCGGGCTATAACTAATGAATGGTAAAAGGTACGTTAACGGGCGTGGCGGCAATCGATTCTAGGGACTTTTCTGCGTATGTACACTAATTTTTAACTGTCGTGTTCAGCTGATACAAAATTACCATGCAATAAATCAAAAAATGGTACCTTGGATTTTTCAGTAGCCAGTTATAAACCAAAATATTTAAACACGCTATATTTAAATAAAAATGTATCAATTTCTACTAAATCAAACGTGCTGATTGCGAAAAAAATAGTAAAAAAATTCCCAGGATTCTAGTTTTAGAAATACAAAGTTTTATTTCCCCTAGAAAACTAACACGTTTATTTCACTTTGCCGGGCTATAACTAATGAACGGTAAAAGGTACGTTAACGGACGTGGCGGCAATCGATTCTAGGGACTTTTCTACGTATGTACACTAATTTTTAACTGTCGTGTTCAGCTGATACAAAATTACCATGCAATAAATCAAAAAATGGTACCTTGGATTTTTCAGTAGCCAGTTATAAACCAAAATATTTAAACACCCTATATTTAAATAAAAATGTATCAATTTCTACTAAATCAAACGTGCTGATTGCAGTTTCAAACTAACCCCCCCGGCCCCTAGAATTTAATTCTAAGAAACTTTTTTCAAATAAATATTGTTCTCAAGTAAACCGTTTAGCCTGAAATGAATTTTTTTACCATTATTCAATAACTTTTAAAAATTTGCCAGGGCTGTACTAATAAGAATTGTTGTAATATTTTTGTTTTACAATGTTGAGGAACACTTTTAAATTTGGGTATATACGTAATAAAATACGTAGATTTAAAAAAAATGGGTGCGGATTTTTGTATCCACCCAGTTTCGGGTATGCTAATTACAGTGCCTTTATTTATAATTATAATATAGCCATATTTTGGGAATGTATGTAGAAAAATACGTAGAATTCAAAAACCGATATTATAAAATTGCGTCTCCACCCATTATTGGGTATGATGTCATTTGCGGCTAAACTATCAACTTTACGATAAAAATTTACATGACAAAAGTTGTAAAGAATTAAAAGTTATGTAAGAATCACTCAAAATTTATTTGGATATGGTGCTCCAAATTGGAGTTTTCAGGGTAAGTAAATATGTGGCACTTTAAAGTGTTTTTGTTGTAAATGGCGATATTTATTGTTTTTATTGGTTTATTTACAAAATAAACTATGTACACATGTAGAAAGAAGTGCGTTGAATCTAAGATTACAATCCCCAAGTCGCTATCTCAATTACTTTTTAAGATATTCAATGATAAATTGCTTAAAACTATTGAAACTTACCGTCACTAACTCGTAGGAATTTCAGGATTTCTGGAAGGATTTAAAAAGGAACAAATGTACAATTTCACAGGAATAATCGTTTATTGAACACAGGATAATACAATAAATAGGATAACAACAATACAATTGACACAGGATGTGAAGGACAGAACACGAGTTGTTGGACGGCGTGAAAACAACTTTTCCTACCTTGACAGCTTCAGGGCGCGATGTCTGTCCATCTGTTCGACTGCAGGGCTCCATTTTCACGAGTTGTCTTCGGCCAATCGTCGTTCAAGTTCAACAGGTCCAGAATTAAGTCAAGCGATGTCTGTTTGTCTCTCCGTCCACTTGCAACAAGGCTTCATACAGCTGTCAACAACAATAAAAAAAAACACTTGTAACAAACCAAATCACAAATATATTCACGTACCTTTGACAAGATTTTCTCCAGCGATGAAACTTCATTTTCTCTTGTTGTTCATAATTCCTCAACGGGTACAAATATCTACATTTCGGCAAAATCGCATTCCTTGGACTTCGAAATATAAATCACAACGTTTTCACTCCTTAAAACTGTTTGGTATAAGATTTAGAAACGATTTTCTCTTGTGGCATCAGCTGATAATTTCCTCCAAATCTTCTGTAACCTTAAAAAATGTTTTCGTTAGATTAGTCACTTATTAATGCATAATACGTACCGAAATTTATGTAAAATGTGTGAAATTAAATATATATTGTTATTTTGTACTTAAAATAGGCTAAATTTATTAAATATTATAGATTTGATAGGTATAACATAAGGTATGACATCAGCGTTAAAATGCTCGAACTAATTAAATTATACATTCTAATTATTAATAATTTATGTATATTTAAATATTGTTTAAAACAATAGTTTTAAATGAAATATTAACTTAAAAGTTAATTTTACTATATAATTATTCCAATAGGTTAGAATATGCTTGTAATACAATTTGCTTAATAGATGGCACTGAAGGCTAAAGGTTGATTTACACAATTTTTCTTTTACTATAAAAAAAAACTTTTTTGACTCCGATTTGCTTCAAATTTGGTTTACGTATACTAGGGACAAAGGTCTAATGAATAGCGAAATCTGAGCCCATAGGGGTTGATAAGGGAGTTATTTAGCCCTAAAGTGGGTTATTGCAAATAGTGGGAAAACTATAGACTTTAGGGGAAAGTTTTATTAGGATTTTTTGTTACAAATTAAATTCTAAACAACATTTATTTGAAACATTTTCTTGTCCAACTTTTCTTTTTCGAGAAAATTATTAGAAAAGTATAATATTGTAACGTCACTGGCACAGGGCTGTATTTAAAAAAATTTCACAAGCAAATTTTGGGTATATATGCAACACAACTCGTAGATTCCAAAAATCGATATGTCGACTTCGTAGGTTTACCAATTTTTGGGGTGACTGCCACTTGCATAAAAATGGGTGGTGTTAGAAAATTGGCTTATCGATTTTTGGAATCTACGGCTCGAGTTATGTATGTACCCAAAATTTGGTTAATTAATAATAATAAACAAAAAAGTTTTTTTCCAAAAATTTTCTCTGAAATTAAAATGTGTCAAAGACCCTATTTTCAAAAATGTGAGAATCTTAAAAAAAGTTTCAAACTAACCCCCCCTAGAATTTAATTCTAAGAAACTTTTTTCAAATAAATGTTGTTCTCAAGTAAACCGTTTAGCCTGAAATGATTTTTTTTACATTTATTTAATAACATTTAAAAATTCGCCAGGGCTGTACTTAAAAAAATTTCACAACCTAATTTTGGGCATATATGCAACACAACGCGTAGATTCCAAAAATCGATATGTCGACTTCGTAGGTCTACCTAATTTTGGGGTGACTGTCACTTGCCCAATAATGGGTGGTGTTAGAAAATTGGCTTATCGATTTTTGGAATCTACGGCTCGAGTTATGTATGTACCCAAAATTTGGTTAATTAATAATAATAAACAAAAAAGTTTTTTTCCAAAAATTTTCTCTGAAATTAAAATGTGTCCAAGACCCTATTTTCAAAAATGTGAGAATCTTAAAAAAAGTTTCAAACTAACCCCCCCTAGAATTTAATTCTAAGAAACTTTTTTCAAATAAATGTTGTTCTCAAGTAAACCGTTTAGCCTCAAATGATTTTTTTACATTTATTCAATAACATTTAAAAATTCGCCAGGGCTGTACTTAAAAAAATTTCACAACCTAATTTTGGGTATATATGCAACACAACGCGTAGATTCCAAAAATCAATATGTCGACTTCGTAGGTCTACCAAATTTTGGGGTAACTGTCACTTGCCCAATAATGGGTGGTGTTAGAAAATTGGCTTATCGATTTTTGGAATCTACGGCTCGAGTTATGTATGTACCCAAAATTTGGTTAATTAATAATAATAAACAAAAAAGTTTTTTTCCAAAAATTTTCTCTGAAATTAAAATGAGTCCAAGACCCTATTTTCAAAAATGTGAGAATCTTAGAAAAAGTTTCAAACTAACCCCTCCTAGAATTTAATTCTAAGAAACTTTTTTCAAATAAATGTTGCTCTCAAGTAAACCGTTTAGCCTGAAATGATTTTTTTTACATTTATTCAATAACATTTAAAAATTCGCCAGGGCTGTACTTAAAAAAATTTCACAACCTAATTTTGGGTATATATGCAACACAACGCGTAGATTCCAAAAATCAATATGTCGACTTCGTAGGTCTACCAAATTTTGGGGTGACTGTCACTTGCCCAATAATGGGTGGTGTTAGAAAATTGGCTTATCGATTTTTGGAATCTACGGCTCGAGTTATGTATGTACCCAAAATTTGGTTAATTAATAATAATAAACAAAAAAGTTTTTTCCAAAAATTTTCTCTGAAATTAAAATGTGTCCAAGACCCTATTTTCAAAAATGTGAGAATCTTAAAAAAAGTTTCAAACTAACCCCCCCTAGAATTTAATTCTAAGAAACTTTTTTCAAATAAATGTTGCTCTCAAGTAAACCGTTTAGCCTGAAATGATTTTTTTTACATTTATTCAATAACATTTAAAAATTCGCCAGGGCTGTACTTAAAAAAATTTCACTACCAAATTTTGGTTATATATGCAACACAACGCGTAGATTCCAAAAATCAATATGTCGACTTCGTAGGTCTTCCAAATTTTGGGGTGACTGTCACTTGCCCAATAATGGGTGGTGTTAGAAAATTGGCTTATCGATTTTTGGAATCTACGGCTCGAGTTATGTATGTACCCAAAATTTGGTTTATTAATAATAATAAACAAAAAAGTTTTTTCCAAAAATTTTCTCTGAAATTAAAATGTGTCCCAAGACCCTATTTTCAAAAATGTGAGAATCTTAAAAAAAGTTTCAAACTAACCCCCCCTAGAATTTAATTCTAAGAAACTTTTTTCAAATAAATGTTGCTCTCAAGTAAACGGTTTAGCCTGAAATGATTTTTTTTACATTTATTCAATAACATTTAAAAATTCGCCAGGGCTGTACTTAAAAAAATTTCACAACCTAATTTTGGGTATATATGCAACACAACGCGTAGATTCCAAAAATCGATATGTCGACTTCGTAGGTTTACCAAATTTTGGGGTGACTGTCACTTGCCCAATAATGGGTGGTTTTAGAAAATTGGCTTATCGATTTTTGGAATCTACGGCTCGAGTTATGTATGTACCCAAAATTTGGTTAATTAATAATAATAAACAAAAAAGTTTTTTTCCAAAAATTTTCTCTGAAATTAAAATGTGTCCAAGACCCTGTTTTCAAAAATGTGAGAATCTTAAAAAAAGTTTCAAAATAACCCCCACTAGAATTAAATTTTGAGAAACTTTTTTCAAATAAATTTTGTTCTCAAGTGAACCCTTTAGCCTAAAATGATTTTTTTTATAATTATTCCATCTGCAACATTGCAAATGTTTGGAGTTATCCAGCGAAGATTACTGTTGTTTAAGGGTTGAAAGAACGCAGGACCAAACTCCAGGGTTTAGTGAAAAAAAAAATAAAAACAAAAAATGTAGGTGCCATGTCAGTGTTATACATAATAATTTTTATTAATTTTGTATTATATGTTTATTTCTGTAAACTGTATTATTAGCATAATGTTTACAATATGTTCTAGTTAACAATTATTGTATATAATATTAATAAACAATGAAATACTTTTATTCTGTACACTCCATAAAGTATATAACAAAATACGGTGTTTATTATAATAAAAAATGAATAATATGTACAATATTATATTTGTTTAACCTCCAAATTACATATAATAACAATATTTAATTGAAAAATTATTGTATATAGTCAAATTTTCAAGAAATTCCAATGTACATTTTATGGTATTTAAGCGCCAGCGCCAGTCATATTTTGCATTCCATAAATAATTTGTTGCTATCACACAAGACGTATTCAGGAAATTTTCTGCTAGTCAATATTTCAGTATATATTCTTAAATAAACAAGTTTGATCATTTATTTTGTATTTTTTATAAACTATTGTCTTATCCTTGTTGAAATACATATAAATTTTGGCCCAAAAAACTGTTAAACATGTTTTGTAGACAATAATTTTTAATTACAGTCCTGGTTTTTATGAAGGTCAGATTTGCTGTAATACACGTGGAGACATCTTGCTGCAGATATAACAAACATCAAATAAAATTGACAAAGAAAAGCATATTTTAGTTATAATAAACATAAAATTGTGTATCAAACTATATTTTAATTATTAATTTATTTGAAATGATAAATTTAATAAGATTTCCATCTGTCATTTGATTAATATTCAAATGACATTTGTTTAAACAATTTTTCTTCCCGCTTAGATCCCATACACATTTCCGCTAACTTGATTGGTTAATTGATTTGTCGATTTTATAGATTTTCTCCCATTTACACGATACATCAACGTACTTTCTTACAACACGACATAAAAATATAGTTCATAAGTTTCATCATAGAGTACAGCAGCAGTATTGTTTTGGTATTAATAATATTGAGAAAATCCATTTTTTGGCTAAACTAATAACATTTCGACTAAGGTTGTCATAAGAAAAAATATTTGTAATTAAAAATAAAAGGTAGTCTTGTTGAAACTTTTTTTTATATTCGTTTTAATTTCAGAGATAATGAATAAAATAAAAATCTTTTTATTTCTCGCAAACAAAATTTTTTACAAAATAATTTTTGTAACAAACTCTATTTATTATTTAATTCTAAATATATTTTAACTTATAATTTATTTTATTTACGTATAGTTCTTGAGAAAATGTATTATTTATTTAAACATTTATATCTCTAAAAATACAAACTATATAATTAATATTGTTATATAAATAATTAAAATAGGATATTTTGAGCAAATTTTATTTGAAACTATTTTCTATTTAACGCCCCAGTTTTGAGATAATAATTGCTGAAAATAAATAAGATAAAATTCACCAAGTCCAACCAGTGTTTATAATTCTTGTCAATAGGTGGCTATACCAATATTTTATTGGGATTATTGATTAATAAATTATTAAATAACGGCTTTATTTCTCATTTTTAAAAAAAGTTTATTTGAAGATATTTATTCACAATTATAAATTATATATTACTATTATTTTTTTGAAATATTGATTTAAAAATCACCATCTTGGTATCCCATACCTAAAAATGGGTGGAGATGGAATTTTGTTGTAGCACCATTAGATTCTACTTACTTTCGTATATAAATAACCCGGTTTTCAAAATTTTTGCTTAATTGGTCTAAGTACCATAAATAAATTAGTAAAAACATTTTTGAATAGCGATATATGTAAATACCATTGTTGATAATGTTACAATTAAAAATGGACCATTCGAAATAATTTGATAAATATTACTGTACATATGTATTTTGATCCGAGGAATCGATTTTTAATAAAATTAAACCTATATCTTCAACCCTTAAATGGGTAGATGTATACTACCCAAAACTGGGTAGAGATACATACACGCCGGATTCACCATTATAATCTACATATTTTCTGTACATGTATACCAATTTTCAGAATTATTGTACTATTGGTATAATTACAGTAATATAAGATTCTGAATCCTACACATTTAGGGTCAATGACCTCTGAAAATTTTGTTTTGATATTACTAAATTATCTCTTGTAATATTTTAACAAAAATTAGTAAATATGTGTATTATAACCCAAAGAATCGATTTTTTGTAAAATTAAAGTCGTATCCTCAACCCTTAAATGGGTAGATATTCACCACCCAAAACTGGGTTCAGATAAACAAATTTAGACTTCACCATCAGATTCTACGTATATTCTTACATAAGTGTACCAATTTTCAAATTTTTTTGTTGAAGGAATTCCAAATAAACACACTTTGAATTTTACCGCAAATCTTTGAATTTTTAGTGCGCAAGCTACCCGTCAGACGCCGGCAAAAATCCTGAAATTTAGGGCAAATACAAGTTCAAATATTTAGTATATCCTTTGCAGAAAATTAACAAAAATTGGTATACCTATGTATTTTGACACGAGGAATCGATTTTTTATAAAAATAAACCCCTATCTTCAACCCTTAAATGAGTAGATACACGCTACCCAAAACTAGGTGGAGATATAAACTTGCCGACTTTAGCAATAAATTCTACGTATTTTTTAATACAAGCATACTAATTTTCAAAATTATTGTACTAGTTGTTTAAGCCCAGTAAAAAACAATTTTTGAAACCCGTATTTTTGAACAATAGCATGAAAACGGATAACTTTTGTGTTCTTAAGAATATTTAATTGAAAATTGGTACACATATGTATTTTGGACCGACAAATCGATTTTTTGTAAAATTAAAACCGTACCGCCCGCCAATTAATGGGTAGATTTTTGCTACCCAAAAATGGGTTGAGATACAAATTTGCCGATAGAGCCGTTGGATTCTACGTACTTTCCTATATAAATATCTTAATTTTCAAAATATTTCCTTTACTAGTCTAATAGTTATGAATAAATTAGTAAAACAATAATAGAAATTTGAATAACACTGTCCTCAAATTTGAATTTTTTAAGACAGATAGCAGCACTTCAAATTGTTGAACTTTTTCCAGTGCAGGCGTTTTCTTTAAGGGACTTTTATTTAACGTGCATTTAAATACTCATATAAACAATATTCCCATTGCAAAAAAATTGTATCGACAGGTATGGAATGGAAACAGCCTTCAACCCTATACACATTTTCTCGAACCTGATTGGTCAATTGATCGATCGTTTTTATTGATTTTCTCCCATTTACACGATACATCAACGTACTTTTTTACAACACAACATAACAAATATAGTTCATAAGTTTCATCATAGAGTACAGTAGTAGTATTGTTTTGGTATTAATAATTTTGAGAAAATCCATTTTTTGGCTAAACTAATAACATTTCGACTAAGGTTGTCATAAAACAAATATTTGTAATTAAAAATAAAAGGTAGTCTTGTTGAAACTTTTTTTTATATTCGTTTTAAATTCAGAGATAATGAATAAAATAAAAATCTATTTATTTCTCGCAAACAAAATTTTTTACAAAATAATTTTTGTAACAAACTCTATTTATTATTTAATTCTAAATATATTTTAACTTATAATTTATTTTATTTACGTATAGTTCTTGAGAAAATGTATTATTTATTTAAACATTTATATCTCTAAAAATACAAACTATATAATTAAGATTGTTATATAAATAATTAAAATAGGATATTTTGAGCAAATTTTATTTGAAACTATTTTTTATTTAACGCCCCAGTTTTGAGATAATAATTGCTGAAAATAAATAAGATAAAATTCACTAAGTCCAACCAGTGTTTATAATTCTTGTCAATAGGTGGCTATACCAATATTTTATTGAAATTATTGATCCATAAATTATTAAATAACGGCTTTATTTCTCATTTTTAAAAAAAGTTTATTTGAAGATATTTACTCACAATTAAAAGTTACATATTACTGTATTTTTATATTCACATAAAATAAAATTTTATTGGAATTATTTTAGGTGCCTACCTGTTATCATTGATTATATATACTATCGTAATCGTATATATAAAATCAATGCTGTTATTAAAGTGTATGGATGAATTTTCATATTTTGGTCAATAAAATTTGTATTTCTGTACAGAATTGAACAAAATTTGGTACACACCACGTCAAATATATGCGGAATCTAAAAATAATACTTTCATATATTTACCGTGAGTGGTATTAACAGAAAAAATTGGAAATATTGATGTTTTCCCCTGCTGAACTTATACGGAGTTTTATGATATTTTAACTATGTTTATTCTTACTGGGGTTTACTATACAGTCAAAATAATGTGTATTAATAACAGTAGAGTTGTTTACAATACATAAAACCACTCCACAGTTTGTATATTTATTGGAACTGGAGCAACAGTTTTGGATCTTGATAATTTTAGCTATTTATATACGCCATTCCTTTATATTTCAATCGTTTGCCCCAAAAATGGGTATAGGGGTTTAAAATAATGTAGACTTTGATTTTTATGTGAGAAAACCTGGTTCGATTACGTAAATCTATCTTAAGTCTCAAGATTTGTTGATGGTTGTTGCAGAGACCTATAACATAACCAACTATTTCTATTCCCAAATCTCTTATACGTGAACAGATTGCCCTAAAAATGGGTATACACGTTCAGAACGATAGATATTTTGATTTTTATACCAGAAATCCCGGTTTGAAATTGTAAATCTGCCAAAAATTAACCTAAATATAGCAGAAGTTGTAGAAGGGGTTTTTGATCCAAAGCACTTCAAACTCACTTGATTCCCATTCTCTTATAAATGAATCAATTGCCCTAAAAATGGGTATAGATGTTCGAAATGATGCCTGTTTCGATTTTCACACCAAAAAACCTGGTTTGGTTACATACATAACCACTTTGAGAGTCTGTCTGTCGTGTTGTGGTTTCATCCGGTAGTTTAAGGTTTATTTATCTCATTCACCCAAAACTGGGTTTTATGGGCTGCCACTTGGGTGGATTGTTTGGAATGATGTCTATTTTAAGTTTCGTATGCCAAAAGGGCTTTAGATTGAGGAAAAAGTAGTGAAATTGTTAATAACCGGTCTTACACTGAGAATATTTATGTCTTAATTTCGTACCCTAAAATATGTTTTTAGATTCGATTCTACGGGCAAAATTACATAAGTACACCAATTTTTATCATTTTTGAACACCGCATACAAGCTCTAAAGCAAAATTACTGAAAATGGCCAAAAATCGAAAAAATCGTAAGGGGTACCCCTTACCTATTTTTTCAGATTATACCAATTTTCAAACTTTTATTCATAAAAAATGAACCGGTTGGTGAAAACTTATGAAAATTGGTATACTTATGTATTTTTGTCCGTAGAATCGAATAATAAAGTCGCCAAGTTCATATCACGACCCATTTTTGAATTATTGCCCCAAAAATCAATATACCCCATTTCAGATAAAAACTTCAAAATTTTCAAAAATCTAATTTTTATGTATCTAGATACTTCTCAATGCGCTGATTACAAATTTTGAAACCGCAGGTCGATATCTCTTTTCGTTCTCGAGATATTTAGATTTTAAAGTTTTTCTCAGAACTGTCCATTTTTGGGTAATAACCCAAAAATGGGTCGAGATATGGAATTTGGCGATACCACCATTCGATTCTACGGGCAAAATTACATAAGTACCCCAATTTTTATCATTTTTGAATACCGCATACAAGCTCTAAAGCAAAATTACTGAAAATGGCCAAAAATCGAAAAAATCGTAAGGGGTACCCCTTACCTATTTTTTCAGATTTTGCCAATTTTCAAACTTTTATTCATAAAAAATGAACCGGTAGGTGAAAACTTATGAAAATTGGTATACATATGTATTTTTGTCCGTAGAATCGAATAATGAAGACGCCAGGTTCATATCACGACCCATTTTTGAATTATTGCCCCAAAACTCAATATACCCCATTTCAGATAAAAACTTCAAAATTTTCAAAAATCTAATTTTTATGTATCTAGATACTTCTCAATGCGCTGATTACAAATTTTGAAACCGCAGGTCGATATCTCTTTTCGTTCTCGAGATATTTAGATTTTAAAGTTATTCTCAGAACTGTCCATTTTTGGGTAATAACCCAAAAATGGGTCGAGATATGAATTTGGCGATACCACCATTCGATTCTACGGGCAAAATTACATAAGTACCCTAATTTTTATCATTTTTGAACACCGCATACAAGCTCAAAAGCAAAATTACTGAAAATTGTCAAAAATCGAAAAAATCGTAAGGGGTACCCCTTATCTATTTTTTCAGATTTTGCCAATTTTCAAACTTTTATTCATAAAAAATGAACCGGTAGGTGAAAACTTATGAAAATTGGTACACATATGTATTTTTGTCCGTAGAATCAAATAATGAAGTCGCCAAGTTCATATCACGGCCCATTTTTAAATTATTGCCCCAAAAATCAATATACCCCATTTCAGATAAAAACTTCAAAATTTTCAAAAATCAAATTTTTATGTATCTAGATACTTCTCAATCTCTGAAATTAAAACAAATATAAAAAAAGTTTTAAACAAACTACCTTTTATTTTTAATTACAAATATTTTTTCTCATGACAAACTTGGGCGAAATGTTATTAGTTTTGCCAAAAAATGGATTTTCTCAAAATTATTATTACCAAAACAATACTACTGCTGTACTCTATGATGAAACTCATGAACTATATTTTTATGTTATGTTGTAAGAAAGTACGTTGATGTATCTTGTAAATAGGAGAAAATCAATAATATCGACAAATCAATTAACCAATCAAGTTCGCGGAAATGTGCATAGGATCTAAGCGGTAAGAAAAATTGTTTACACAAATGTCATTTGATTATTAATCAGATGACAGATGGAAATCTTGTTAAATTTATCATATTAAATAATTTAATAATTAAAATATAGTTTGATACACGATTTTATGTTTATTATAATTAAAATATGCTTTTCTTTGTCAATTTTATTTGACGTTTGTTATATCTGATGCAAGATGTCTCCACGTGTATTTCAGCAAATCTGACCTTCAAGAAATCCAGGACTGTAATTAAAAATTATTGTCTACAGAACATGTTTAACAGTTTTTTGGGCCAAAATTTATATGTATTTCAATAAGGATAACAAAATAGTTTATAAAAAATACAAAATAAATGGCCAAACTTGTTTATTTAAGAATATATACGGAAATATTGAATAACAGAAAATTTCCTGAATACGTCTTGTGTGATAGCAACAATTATTTATGGAATGCAAAATATGACTGGCGCTGGCGCTTAAATACTATAAAATGTACATAGGAATTTCTTCAAAATTTGACCACATACAATAATTTTTCAATTAAATATTGTTATTATATGTAATTTAGAGGTTAAATAAATATAATATTGTACATATTTTCTATTTTTTATTATAATAAATACCATATTTTGTTATATACTTTACAGAGTGTACAGAATAAAAGTATTTCATTGTTTATTAATATTATATACAATAATTGTTAACTATAACATATTGTAAACATTATGCTAATAATATAGTTTACAGAAATAAACATATAATACAAAATAAATAAAAATTATAATGTATAACACTGACATGGCACCTACATTAAGTTAATGTTACACATCAGAAGATTCAGCACAAAATTCTGAGTATAAAAATATAAAATTCATAAATTATAACTATAATATATCGCTAATAACTTATACATTTCATCTGACGTTCTTGGATTTTTTTCAGTTACAATTTTCAATGCAAAATTTTCATTAAAAGTTAATAAATTATACATCAGCAGATTCAGTGTGAAGCACTGAGTAAAATGATACTAAATACTTGTACTAAAATATTAAAGTAACACTAACATTATCCATTTAGTCTTATTAAAGGTTATTTATCATTATTTTGTTGTTTGATGTTATCTGTTTGTGTTTTGTCTTTTTTGATTCGTCCCACATTCTTCGTCTACATAAAAACAACCCCCGGAGTTTAGTCCTGCGATATTTCATCCCTTAAACAACAATATTCTTCGCTAGACAACTCCAAACAATTGTAATGTTTTGCATTTAACAGGTTCTTGTAATCATCTCATTTGACATTCCGTAAAAAAACATACAATTTTGATAATAATGTTATTTATTGATTATTATATACAATACCGCAATATAATACATGAAATATTGCTATGTCCATTTGGTTTAAGAGGCATTGAAAGCTGTAGCATCTTTGCAAAAATCTATAAAATGAACCAAAAGTGCTGTTATTAAATTTGTAATAATTAAAGTGCAAAACAAGCACTAGCAAAGTATTGTCTTCGCCAGATCTTCTGTAGTGTTACGAGAACTCGTTATTTTAACTGGTTTTCATCTAAAAACCAATTTTTACAGTCTAGTACTTGCTCTGAAACCGGTTTTTAATTTAATATTTGATGTCAGACCGGTTTTCATTGCGATACTTCTTCGAAAACCGTTTTATTTATATATTTCCTGAAAACTAATTGCCTGCACCTGAAATACGATTATTGTTCGTATATCCATTGTTTAAACAAATGTTTTCTTACCAAATATAACTGCAATAAAACAAAAAGTCTCAATTATTATTGTTTCCCGTTCTTCTCATGTTGTACATTTGTTATTAACAATTGCCCATCAGCTGACATTTGACCTTTAAGGTTATAAAATTGTTATTAACAATTAACAAAATATTGGTTGTTATTAATTTCTAATACATGGCACTGAAAAATATAATCAAAAAAATATAATTAAATAAATTTGTTGGATTGTTTATTAAATAAATAAATAAATAGTAGTTCCACGATATTGACACAGATGTCACTACCAGTATCGTTTTGGGCTAATGAAACAAATATATCGATTTTTTTTGTTTAAATCAATAATACAACCATTTTTGAAAATTGTATTGTTTAATAAATGTTATTAACGTTACATGTTTTAAGATTTCATTTGTATTAAATACATATTTTACTGAATCATTATTTTATACCAGATAATTTATAAAATATCGATTTATTCATTAATACAACACATAAGGACCTTTTTCACAAATTTATTTAAAGTTATTGTTCTAATATAAATTAATTTTAATAGGGATATTGTATTAAATAACAATTCTTAATATTATTTATTTACAAGTTAATGTACAAATAAATAAAATAAATAAATAAATATATCATCACGGCATATTACCCATTTCTGGGTGTGCCAGAATCTACAACACATGTAGACATCGGTAATGATGACGATATATTTTACCGTGTGGGCGCTTACCAGGCGTCACCTCACGGGCACTCATAGCTGGCGTGGAGAGTGCACCACAGGGGTCACTTTTGTGCCATTTAAAATTGGAAATATTTGGCGTCAGTCGGGATCGAACCCGGTTCCCCCAAATATGGCATTTAATAAAAAAACAGAATGGACCATTCAAAATATTTTGATAAAAATTACTGCACATATATATTTTGATCCAAGGAATAGATTTTTCATAAAGTTAAACCTTTATCTTCAACCCTTAAATGCGTAGACACTTACCACCCAAAATTGGGTAGAGATAAATAATTTTCGACTTCACCATCAGATTCTATGTATATTCTTACATAAGTGTACCAATTTTAAAATTATTTTGTTAAAGGAATTCCAAATAAACACACTTTGAATTTTACCGAAAATCTTTGAATTTTCAATGCGAAAGCTACGCGTCGGACGCCGACAAAATTCCTGAAATTTAGGGCAAATACAAGTTCAAATATTTAGTATATCCTTTGCAGAAAATTAACAAAAATTGGTATACTTATGTATTTTGACCCGAGGAATCGATTTTTGATAAAATTGAAACCATATCTAAAACCCTTAAGTGGGTACATATATGCTACCCAAAACTGGGTGGAGATACAAACCTGTCAACTATACCGCTAAATTCTACGTATTTTTTAATACAAGTATACCAATTTTCAGAATTATTGTACAAATGGTTTAAGCCATAATAAGAAAACTATTTAAAATGGTTTAAATACAAATAAAATGACACGTGTTTTCCTAGATTAAATTTTTTATGGCAGGTGGCACCATATGTAAAATCCACCCACACAACCTTGAAATTCTTTAGTTTTTCCAGTGCAGACGCCTTCTTTAGGGGGCCTGTTTTTTAACATGCCCCCAAATACTCATATAAATAATAAATGGCAAAAACTTTGCACCGACAGGTATGGTTTGGAATGTGTAAGATTGATCGATCGAAAAATCAATAATTCTGATCATGCGCAGTAAATCAAATTAAAATAAGTTAAAGATCCTGTTTTCAAAAATGTAAGAATTTTAAAAAAAGTTTCAAACTAACCTCACCTAGAATTTAATTTTGAGAAACTTTTTTCAAATAAATTTTGTTCTCAAGTAAACCGTTTAGCCGGAAATGATTTTTATTCCAATTATGCAATTACATTTAAAAATTCGCCAGGGCTGTACTTATAAAAATTTCACAACCAAATTCTGGGTTTATATGCAACTCGATACGTAGATTCCAAAAATCGATGGGTCGACTTCGTAGGTCAACCAATTTTTGGGGTAACTACCTTTTACCCAAAAATGGGTGGTGTTAGAAAATTGGCTTATCGATTTTTGGAATCTACGGCTCGAGTTATATATGTACCCAAAATTTGGTTAATTAATAATAATAAACAAAAAAAAATTTTTCCAAAAATTTTCTTTTAAATTAAAATTACTCAAAGATCCTGTTTTCAAAAATGTGACAATTTTAAAAAAAGTTTCAAACTAACCCCACCTAGAATTTAATTTTGAGAAACTTCTTTCAAATAAATTTTATTCTCAAGTAAACCGTTCAGCCAGAATTTATTTCTTTTCAAATTATGCCATTATTTTCATAAATTCATCAAGACCGTATTTATGAATATTCACATTAAATTAAATTTTAATGGAATTATTGTTTCAAAAATTATTATCTCCGCATCCCATACCTATAAATGGGTGGAGATGAATTTTTTTCTATAGCACCATTAGATTCTACTTGATGATTTATAATACCCAAAACTGGGTAGAGGTACATACACGTCGGCTTCACCATTAGAATCTACATATTTTCTGTACATGTATACCTATTTTCAGAATTATTGTACTATTGGTATAATTATAGTAATAAAACATTCTGAATCCTACACATTTAGGGTCAATGACCTTTAAAAATTTTATTTTGATATTACTAAATTATCTCTTGTAATATTTTAACAAAAATTAGTAAATATGTGTACTATGACCCAAAGAATCTATTTTTCGTAAAATTAAAGTCGTACCCTCAACCCTTAAATGAGTAGATATTCACCACCCAAAACTGGGTACAGATAAACAATTTTAGACATCACCATCAGATTCTACGTAAAGTCTTACATAAGTGTACCAATTTTCAAATTATTTTGTTGAAGGAATTTCAAATAAACACACTTTGAATTTTACCGCAAATCTTTGAATTTTTTGTGCGCAAGCTATGCGTCGGTTGCCGATAAGATTCCTGAAATTTAGGGCAAATACAAATTCAAATATTTGGTATATCCTTTAGTGAAAATTATCAAAAATTGGTATACATATGTATTTTGACCCGAGGAATCGATTTTTTTACAAAATTGAAACTATATCTTAAACCCTTAAATGGGTACATATATGCTGCCCAAAACTGGGTGGAGATACAAACCTGTCGACTTTACTACTAAATTCTACGTATTTTTTGATATAAGCATATTAATTTTTAGAATTATTGTACGAATGGTTTAAGCCATAATAAGAAAACTATTTAAAATGGTTTAAATACAAATAAAATATGACAATTGTTTTCCTAGTTTAAATTTTTTATGGCAGATGGCACCATATGTAAAATCCACCCACACAATCTTGAAATTCTTTAGTTTTTCCAGTGCAGACGCCTTCTCTAGGGGGCCTGTTTCTTTACATGCCCCCAAATACTCATATAAATAATACATGGCAAAAACTTTGTACCGACAGGTATGGTTTGGAATGTGTAAGATTGATCGATCGAAAAATCAATAATTCTGATCATGCGCAGTAAATCAAATTGTTTTCTTATGAATGAATTTATGAAATTTAATTTATTTAATTATTTTTTAAATATATTCGTCAATTTTATGCACCAGAAATTAATAACAACTAATATTTTATTAATTGTTAATAACAATTGTTATAACCTCAAATGTCAGATGACAACAATAATGGATAAACAAATGTACATAATTGGAACTGAAAACAAAAGTAATTTATTCAGTTTTTATTTTGTTACAAGGTGATATTTGGTTAGTAAACATTTGTTTAAACAATGGATATGTAAATAAATTGTATTTCAGGGCATGAAACCAGTTTTTCAGTAAAATAAACCAGATTATGAGCGAGTATTGAACTTGAAAAACCGGTTTGGGAAGAAACTGTTCATAAAAACCAGTACCGAAACCGGTTTTAATAGAAACTAGTTAGTAAAACCGGTTTGCAAAACAGGTTTAGAGACAACAAGGTTTATTAGCTCGTACGTAGAGATTCAGGCAATAATTTTTACAAATTTAATAACAACACTATTGGTTCATTTTATAGATTTTGGCAAAGATGCTACAGCTTTCAATGCCTCTTAAACCAAATGGACATAACAATATTTCATGTATTATATTACGGTATGTATATTTGTATATAATAATCAATACACAGAATTATTATTATCATTGCATAAGTTTTTTATAAAATTCCAAATGAGATGATTACAAAAACCTATTAAATGCAAACATTACAAAACATTACAAATGTTTGGAGTTGTCCAGCAAAGAATATTGTTGTTTAAGGGATGAAATATCGCAGGACTAAACTCCGGGGGTTGTTTTTATGTAGACGAAGAATGAGGGACGAATCAAAGAAGACAAAACACAAACAGATGACATCAAACAACAAATTAATGATAAATAACCTTTAATAAGACTAGATGGATAATGTTAGTGTTACTTTAATATTTTAGTACAAGTATTTAGTATCATTTTACTCAGTGCTTCACGCTGAATCTGCTGATGTATAATTTATTAACTTTTAATGAAAATTTTGTATTGAAAATTGTAACTGAAAAAAGTCCAAGTATGTCAGATGAAATGTATAAGATATTAGCGATATATTATAGTTATAATTTATGAATTTTATATTTTTATACTCAGAATTTTGTGCTGAATCTTCTGATATATAACACATTAACTTTTTATGAAAATTTAGTGAAGAAAAATGAAAACAAAAAAATGTAGATGCCATGTCAGTGTTATACATAATAATTTTTATTTATTTTGTATTATATGTTTATTTCTGTAAACTGTATTATTAGCATAATGTTTATAATAATAACAATTATTGTATATAATATTAATAAACAATGAAATACTTTTATTCTGTACACTCTATAATGTATATAACAAAATATGGTATTTATTATAATAAAAAATGGATAATATGTACAATATTATATTTATTTAACCTCCAAATTACTGATAATAACAATATTTAATTGAAAAATTATTGTATGTGGTCAAATTTTGAAGAAATTCCAATGTACATTTTATAGTATTTAAGCGCCAGCGCCAGTCATATTTTGCATTCCATAAATAATTGTTGCTATCACACAAGACGTATTCAGGAAATTTTCTGCTGGTCAATATTTCCGTATATATTCTTAAATAAACAAGTTTGAATATTTATTTTGTAATTTTTATAAACTATTGTCTTATTCTTGTTGAAATACATATAAATTTTGGCCCAAAAAACTGTTAAACATTTTGTATAACCAATAATTTTTAATTACAGTCCTGGATTTTATGAAGGTCTGATTTTCTGTAATACACGTGGAGACATCTTGCTTCAGATATAACAAACGTCAAATAAAATTGACAAAGAAAAGCATATTTTAATTATAATAAACATAAAATCGTGTATTAAACTATATTTTAATTTTTAATTTATTTAAAAAGAGAAGTTTAACGTACTTTCTTACAGGACAACAAAAAAATATAGTTCATAAGTTTCATCATAGAGTACAGTAGCAGTATTGTTTTGGTATTAATGAATTTGAAAAAATCCATTTTCTGGCTAAACTAATAACATTTCGCCCAAGTTTGTCATAAGAAAAAATATTTGTAATTAAAAATAAAAGGCAGTTTGGTTGAAACTTTTTTTAATATTCGTTTTAATTCCAGAGATAATGAATAAAAATAAAAATCAATTTATTTCTCGCAAACAAAATTTATTACAAAATAATTATTGTAACAAACTCTATTTATTATTTAATTCTAAATATATTTTAACTTATAATTTATTTTATTTACTTATAGTTCTTAAGAAAATGTTCTATCTATTTACACATTTATATCTCTAAAAATACAAACTATATAATTAAGATTGTTATATAAATAATTAAAATAGAATATTTTGAGCAAATTTTATTTGAAACTTTTTTTTACTTAACGCCCCAGTTTTGAGATAATAATTTCTGAAAATGAATAGGATAAAATTCACTAAGTCCAACCAGTGTTTATAATTCTTGTCAATAGGTGGCTATACCAATATTTTATTGGAATTGTTGATTCATAAATTATTAAATAACGGCTTTAATTCTCATTTTTAAAAAAAGTTTATTTGAAGATATTTACTCACAATTAAAAGTTACATAATAATGTATTAGTATATTGATATATATTTTTTTAACTTTAACTACACATTACATGTGCATGAAAACTTGAATAACTTTTGTATCCTGAGGAATATTTGAATGAAAATTGGTACACATATGTATTTTTACCCGAGGAATCGATTTTTGATGAAATTAAATCCACATTTGTTACCTGAAAATGAGTATAAATTCACGACCCAAAAATGGGTGGAGATGAAATTGTTTCTATATTGCCATTAGAATCTACGTACCTTCTTATATAAATAACCCAGTCTTCAATTGCTTAATTAGTCTAAGTACAATGAATAAATTATTAAAACCGTTCTTGAGTAGCGATTCAGATACCATTGTTGATAAATGTTACAATTAAAACTGGACCATTCAAAATATTTTGATAAAAATTACAGTGCATATATATTTTGACCCAAAGAATCAATTTTTAATAAAATTAAACCTCTATCTTCAACCCTTAAATGGGTAGATATATGCTACCTAAAAGTGGGTAGAGATGCATACACGTCGTCATCACCATTCGAATCTACATATTTTTTTTATACATGTATACCAATTTTCAGAATTATTGTACTACAGTAATATAAGGTTCTGAATCACACACCTTTAGGGTCAATGACCTCTGGAAATTTTGTTTTGATATTACTAAATTACCTGTTGCAATATTTTAACAAAAAATGGTAAACATATGTATTAAGAACCAAAGAATCGATTTATCGTAAAACTAAAGTCATACCCTCAACCCTTAAATGGGTAGGTATTCACCACCCAAAACTGGGTAAAGATAAACAATTTTCGACTTCATCATCAGATTCTACGTATATTCTTACATAAGTGTACCAATTTTCAAATTTTTTTGTTAAAGGAATTCCAAATAAACACACTTTGAATTTTACCGCAAATCTTTGAATTTTTAGTGCGCAAGATACGCGTCGGACGCCGACAAGATTCCTGAAATTTAGGGCAAATACAAGTTCAAGTATTTAGTATATCCTTTGCGGAAAATTAACAAAAATTAGTACACATATGTATTTTGACACGAAGAATCGATTTTTTCTAAAATTAAACCCCTACCTTCAACCCTTATATGGGTAGATATACGCTACCCAAAACTAGGTAGAGATACAAACCTGTCGACTACTCCATTCGAATCTACATATTTTTTTGTACATGCGTACCAATTTTCAGAATTATTGTACTACAGTAATATAAGGTTCTGAATCACACATCTTTAGGGTCAATTACATGTGAAAATTTTGTTTTGATATTACTGAGTTACCTGTTGCAATATTTTAACAAAAATTAGTAAACATATGTATTAAAATCCAAAGAATCGATTTTTTGTAAAATTAAAGTCGTACCCTAAACCCTTAAATGGGTAGATATTTACCACCCAAAACTGGGTAAAGATAAACAATTTTCGACTTCATCATCAAATTCTATGTATATTGTTACATAAGTGTACCAATTTTCAATTTTTTTTTGTGCAAGGAATTCCAAATAAACACACTTTGAATTTTACCGCAAATCTTTGAATTTTTAGTGCGCAAGCTACGCGTCGGACGCCGACAAGATTCCTGAAATTTAGGGCAAATACAAATTCAAATATTTAGTATATCCTTTGCAGAAAATTAACAAAAATTGGTATACTTATGTATTTTGACCCGAGGAATCGATTATTTATAAAATTGAAACCATATCTGAAACCCTTAAGTGGGTACATATATGCTACCCAAAACTGAGTAGAGATACAAATCTGTCAACTTTACCGCTAAATTCTACGCATTTTTTAATACAAGTATATCAATTTTCAGAATTATTGTACGAATTGTTTAAGCCATAATAAGAAAACTATTTACAATGGTTTAAATACAAATCAAATATGACACCTGTTTTCTTAGTATAAATTTTTTATGGCAGGTGGCACCATATGTAAAATCCACCCACACAACATTGAAATTCTTTAGTTTTTCCAGTGCAGACGCCTTCTTTAGGGGGCCTGTTTTTTAAATGCCCCCAAACACTCATATAAATAATACATGGCAAAAACTTTGCACCGACAGGTATGGTTTGGAATGTATAAGATTGATCGATCGAAAAATCAATAATATTGATCATGCGTAGTAAATCGAATTAAAATGAGTTAAAGATCCTGTTTTCAAAAATGTGAGAATTTTAAAAAAAGTTTTAAACTAACCCCACCTAGAATTTAATTTTGAGAAACTTTTTTCAAATAAATTTTGTCCTCAAGTAAACCGTTTAAACGGAAATGATTTTTATTCCAATTATGCAATTACATTTAAAAATTCGCCAGGGCTGTACTTATAAAAATTTCACAATCAAATTTTGGGTTTATATGCAACTCGATCCGTAGATTCCAAAAATCGATAGGTCGACTTTGTAGGTCTATTAATTTTTGGGGTGACTGCCCTTTACCCAAAAATGGGTAGTATTAGAAAATTGGCTTATCGATTTTTAGAATCTACGGCTCGAGTTATATATGTACTCCAAATTTGGTTAATTAATAATAATAAACAATAAAGTTTTTTTTTCAAAAATTTCTTTTAATTTAAAATTACTCAAAGATCCTATTTTCAAAAATGTGAGAATTTTAAAAAAAGTTTCAAACTAACCCCACCTAGAATTTAATTTTGAGAAACTTTTTTCAAATAAATTTTATCCTCAAGTAAACCGTTTAGTCAGAAATAATTTTTATTCCAATTACGCAATTATATTTAAAAATTCGCCAGGGCTGTACTTATAAAAATTTCACAATCAAATTTTGGGTTTATATGCAACTCGATCCGTAGATTCCAAAAATCGATAGGTCGACTTTGTAGGTCTATTAATTTTTGGGGTGACTGCTCTTTACCCAAAAATGGGTAGTATTAGAAAATTGGCTTATCGATTTTTGGAATCTACGGCTCGAGTTATATATGTACCCCAAATTTGGTTAATTAATAATAATAAACAAAAAAGTTTTTTTTCAAAAATTTCTTTTAATTTAAAATTACTCAAAGATCCTATTTTCAAAAATGTGAGAATTTTAAAAAAAGTTTCAAACTAACCCCACCTAGAATTTAATTTTGAGAAACTTTTTTCAAATAAATTTTATTCTCAAGTAAACCGTTTAGTCAGAAATAATTTTTATTCCAATTACGCAATTACATTTAAAAATTCGCCAGGGCTGTACTTATAAAAATTTCACAACCAAATTTTGGGTTTATATGCAATTCAATCCGTAGATTCCAAAAATCGATGAGTCGACTTCGTAGGTCTATTAATTTTTGGGGTGACTGCTCTTTACCCAAAAATGGGTAGTGTTAGAAAATTGGCTTATCGATTTTTGGAATCTACTCGAGTTATATATGTACTCAAAATTTGGTTAATTTATGATAATAAACAAAAAAGTTTTTTTTCAAAAATTTTCTTTTAATTTAAAATTACACAACATCCTGTTTTCAAAAATGTGAGAATTTTAAAAAAAGTTTCAAACTAACCCCACCTAGAATTTAATTTTGAGAAACTTATTTCAAATAAATTTTGTCCTCATGTAAACCATTTAGCCGGAAATGATTTTTTTTCCAATTATGCAATTCTCCATCCAAAACTGGGTATAGATAAACAATTTTCGACTTCACCATCAGATTCTACGTATATCCTTACATAAATATACCGAATTTCAATTTTTTTTTTAAAGGAATTCCAAATAAACACACTTTGAATTTTACCGCAAATCTTTGAATTTTCAGTGCGCAAGCTACGCGTCAGACCCCGGCAAGATTCCTGAAATTTAGGGCAAATACAAGTTCAAATATTTGGTATATCCTTCAGTGAAAATTATCAGAAATTGGTATACATATGTATTTTGACACGAGAAATCGATTTTTAATAAAATTAAACCCCTATCTTAAACCCTTAAATGGGTACATGTATGCTGCCCAAAACTAGGTAGAGATACAAACCTGTCGATTTTACCACTAAATTCTACGTATTCTTTACTACAAGTATACAAATTTTCAGAATTATTGTACGAATAGTTTAAGCCATAATAAGAAAACTATTTAAAATGGTTTAAATACAAATAAAATATGACAATTGTTTTCCTAGTTTAAATTTTTTATGGCAGATGGCACCATATATAAAATCCACCCACACAATCTTGAAATTCTTTAGTTTTTCCAGTGCAGACGCCTTCTCTAGGGGGCCTGTTTTTTAACATGCCCCCAAATACTCATATAAATAACACATGGCAAAAACTTTGCACCGACAGGTATGGTTTGGAATGTGTAAGATTGATCGATCGAAAAATCAATAATTCTGATCATGCGCAGTAAGTCAAATTGTTTTTTTTATGAATAAATTTATGAAATTTAATTTGTTTAATTATTTTTTTGAATATATTCGTCAATTTTATGCACCAGAAATTAATAACAACTAATATTTTATTAATTGTTAATAACAATTGTTATAACCTCAAATGTCAGATGACAACAATAATGGATAAACAAATGTACATAATTGGAACTGAAAACAAAAGTAATTTATTCAGTTTTTATTTTGTTACAAGGTGATATTTGGTTAGTAAACATTTGTTTAAACAATGGATATGTAAATAAATTGTATTTCAGGGCATGAAACCAGTTTTTCAGTAAAATAAACCAGATTATGAGCGAGTATTGAACTTGAAAAACCGGTTTGGGAAGAAACTGTTCATAAAAACCAGTACCGAAACCGGTTTTAATAGAAACTAGTTAGTAAAACCGGTTTGCAAAACAGGTTTAGAGACAACAAGGTTTATTAGCTCTTACGTAGAGATTCAGGCAATAATTTTTACAAATTTAATAACAACACTATTGGTTCATTTTATAGATTTTGGCAAAGATGCTACAGCTTTCAATGCCTCTTAAACCAAATGGACATAACAATATTTCATGTATTATATTACGGTATGTATATTTGTATATAATAATCAATACACAGAATTATTATTATCATTGCATAAGTTTTTTATAAAATTCCAAATGAGATGATTACAAAAACCTATTAAATGCAAACATTACAAAACATTACAAATGTTTGGAGTTGTCCAGCAAAGAATATTGTTGTTTAAGGGATGAAATATCGCAGGACTAAACTCCGGGGGTTGTTTTTATGTAGACGAAGAATGAGGGACGAATCAAAGAAGACAAAACACAAACAGATGACATCAAACAACAAATTAATGATAAATAACCTTTAATAAGACTAGATGGATAATGTTAGTGTTACTTTAATATTTTAGTACAAGTATTTAGTATCATTTTACTCAGTGCTTCACGCTGAATCTGCTGATGTATAATTTATTAACTTTTAATGAAAATTTTGTATTGAAAATTGTAACTGAAAAAAGTCCAAGTATGTCAGATGAAATGTATAAGATATTAGCGATATATTATAGTTATAATTTATGAATTTTATATTTTTATACTCAGAATTTTGTGCTGAATCTTCTGATATATAACACATTAACTTTTTATGAAAATTTAGTGAAGAAAAATGAAAACAAAAAAATGTAGATGCCATGTCAGTGTTATACATAATAATTTTTATTTATTTTGTATTATATGTTTATTTCTGTAAACTGTATTATTAGCATAATGTTTATAATAATAACAATTATTGTATATAATATTAATAAACAATGAAATACTTTTATTCTGTACACTCTATAATGTATATAACAAAATATGGTATTTATTATAATAAAAAATGGATAATATGTACAATATTATATTTATTTAACCTCCAAATTACTGATAATAACAATATTTAATTGAAAAATTATTGTATGTGGTCAAATTTTGAAGAAATTCCAATGTACATTTTATGGTATTTAAGCGCCAGCGCCAGTCATATTTTGCATTCCATAAATAATTTGTTGCTATCACACAAGACGTATTCAGGAAATTTTCTGCTAGTCAATATTTCCGTATATATTCTTAAATAAACAAGTTTGATCATTTATTTTGTATTTTTTATAAACTATTGTTTTATCCTTGTTGAAATACATATAAATTTTGGCCCAAAAAACTGTTAAATATTTTCTATAATCAATAATTTTTAATTACAGTCCTGGATTTTATGAAGGTCAGATTTGCTGTAATACACGTGGAGACATCTTGCTTCAGATATAACAAACGTCAAATAAAATTGACAAAGAAAAGCATATTTTAATTATAATAAACATAAAATCGTGTATTAAACTATATTTTAATTATTAATTTATTTAAAATGAGAAGTTTGACGTACTTTCTTACAGGACAACAAAAAATATAGTTCATAAGTTTCATCATAGATTACAGCAGCAGTATTGTTTTGATATTAAAGAATTTGAAAAAATCCATTTTTTGGCTAAACTAATAACATTTCGCCCAAGTTTGTCATAAGAAAAAATATTTGTAATTAAAAATAAAAGGCAGTTTGGTTGAAACTTTTTTTAATATTCGTTTTAATTCCAGAGATAATGAATAAAAATAAAAATCAATTTATTTCTCGCAAACACAATTGTTTACAAAATAATTTTTGTAACAAACTCTATTTATTACTTAATTCTAAATATATTTTATTTTATTTACGTATAGCTCTTGAGAAAATGTTCTATTTATTTAAACATTTATATCTCTAAAAATACAAACTACATAATTAAGATTGTTATATAAATAATTAAAATAGAATATTTTGAGCAAATTTTATTTGAAACTTTTTTCTATTTAAAGCCCCAGTTTTGAGATAATAATTTCTGAATATAAATAAGATAAAATTCACCAAGTCCAGCCAGTGTTTATAATTCTTGTCAATATACCAATATTTTATTAGAATTATTGATTCATAAATTATTAAATAACGGCTTTATTTCTCATTTTTTAAAAAAGTTTATTTGAAGATATTTACTCACAATTAAAAGTTACATAATACTGTATTTGTATATTGTTATATATATTTTTTTAACTTTAACTACACATTGCATGTGCATGAAAACTTGAATAACTTTTGTATTCTGAGGAATATTTGAATGAAAATTGGTACACATATGTATTTTTACCCGAGGAATCGATTTTTGATGAAATTAAATCCACATTTTTACCTGAAAATGAGTATAAATTCACGACCCAAAAATGGGTGGAGATGAAATTGTTTCTATATTGCCATTAGAATCTACGTACTATCTTATATAAATAACCCAGTCTTCAATTGCTTAATTGGTCTAAGTACCATGAATAAATTATTAAAACCGTTCTTGAGTAACGATTCAGATACCATTGTTAATAAATGTTACAATTAAAACTGGACCATTCAAAATATTTTGATGAAAATTACAGTGCATATATATTTTGAATCATGGAATTCATTTTTGTTAAAATTAAACCCCTATCTTCAACCCTTAAATGGTTGGGTATATAGTACCCAAAACTGGGTCGAGATACAAACCTGTCGACTACACCATTCGAATCTACATATTTTTCTATACATGTATACCAATTTTCAGAATTATTGTACTGCAGTAATATAAGGTTCTGAATCACACACCTTTAGGATCAATGACCTCTGAAAATTTTGTTTTGATATTACTGAATTACCTGTTGCAATATTTTAACAAAAATTAGTAAACATATGTATTATGACCCAAAAAATCGATTTTTCGTAAAATTAAAGTCGCACCGTCAACCCTTAAATGGGTACATAATCACCACCCAAAACTGGGTAAAGGTAAACAATTTTCGACTTCATTTTCAGATTTTACGTATATTGTTACATAAGTGTACCAATTTTCAAATTTTTTTGTTGAAGGAATTCCAAATAAACACACTTTGAATTTTACCGCAAATCTTTGAATTTTTAGTGCGCAAGCTACGCGTTGGACGCCGACAAGATTCCTGAAATTTAGGGCAAATACAAGTTCAAATATTTAGTATATCCTTTGCAGAAAATTAACAAAAATTAGTACACATATGTATTTTGACACGAAGAATCGATTTTTTCTAAAATTAAACCCCTATCTTCAACCCTTATATGGGTATATATACGCTACCCAAAACTAGGTAGAGATACAAACCTGTCGACTTTACCATTCGAATCTACATATTTTTTTATACATACATACCAATTTTCAGAATTATTGTACTACAGTAATATAAGGTCCTGAATCACACACCTTTAAAATCAATGACATGTGAAAATTTAGTTTTGATATTATTGAATTACCTGTTGCAATATTTTAACAAAAATTAGTAAACATCTGTATTATGACCCAAAGAATCGATTTTTCATAAAATTAAAGTAGTACCCTCAACCCTTAAATGAATAGATATTTACCACCCAAAACTGGGTACAGATAAACAATTTTCGACTTCATCATCAGATTTTACGTATATTGTTACATAAGTGTACCAATTTTCAATTTTTTTTGTTGAAGGAGTTTCAAATAAACACACTTTGAATTTTACCGCAAATCTTTGAATTTTTAGTGCGCAAGCTACGCGTTGGACGCCGACAAAATTCCTGAAATTTAGGGCAAATACAAGTTCAAATATTTAGTATATCCTTTACAGAATATTAATAAAAATTAGTACACATATGTATTTTGACACGAAGAATCGATTTTTGATAAAATTAAACCCCTATCTTCAACCCTTATATGGGTAGATATACGCTACCCAAAACTAGGTAGAGATACAAACCTGTCGACTTCACCATTCGAATCTACATATTTTTTTATACATGTATACCAATTTTCAAAATTATTGTACTACAGTAATATAAGGTCCTGAATCACACACCTTTAAGGTCAATTACATGTGAAAATTTTGTTTTGATATTCCTGAGTTACCTGTTGCAATATTTTAACAAAAATTAGTAAACATATGTATTAAGACCCATAGAATCGATTTTTCGTAAAATTAAAGTCGTACCCTTAACTCTTAAATAGGTAGATATTCACCACCCAAAACTGGGTATAGATAAACAATTTTCGACTTCATCATCAGATTCTAAGTATATTCTTACATAAGTGTACCAATTTTCAAATTTTTTTGTTGAGGGAATTCTAAATAAACACACTTTGAATTTTACCGCAAATCTTTGAATTTTTAGTGCGCAAGCTACGCGTCGGACGCCGACAAAATTCCTGAAATTTAGGGCAAATACAAGTTCAAATATTTAGTATATCCTTTGCAGAAAATTAACAAAAATTGGTATACTAATGTATTTTGACCCGAGGAATCGATTATTTATAAAATTGAAACCATATCTAAAACCCTTAAGTGGGTACATATATGCTACCCAAAACTGGGTGGAGATACAAACCTGTCAATTTTACCGCTAAATTCTACGTATATTTTAATACAAATATACCAATTTTTAGAATTATTGTACGTATGGTTCAAGCCATAATAAGAAAACTATTTAAAATGGTTTAAATACAAATAAAATATGACACTTGTTTTCCTAGATTAAATTTTTATGACAGGTGGCACCATATGTAAAATCCACCCACACAACCTTGAAATTCTTTAGTTTTTTCAGTGCAGACGCCTTCTTTAGGGGGCCTGTTTTTTAACATGCCCCCAAATACTCATATAAATAATATATGGCAAAAACTTTGTACCGACAGGTATGGTTTGGAATGTGTAAGATAGCTCAATCGAAAAATCAATAATATTGATCATGCGCAGTAAATCAAATTAAAATGAGTCCAAGATCCTGTTTTCGAAAATGTGAGAATTTTAAAAAAAGTTTCAAGTTAACCCCACCTATAATTTGATTTTGAGAAACTTTTTTCAAATAAATTTTGTCCTCAAGTAAACCGTTTAGCCGGAAATGATTTTTATTCTAATTATGCAATTACATTTAAAAATTTGCCAGGGCTGTACTTATAAAAATTTCACACCCAAATTTTGGGCTTATATGCAACTTGATCCGTAGATTCCAAAAATTGATAGATCGACATCGTAGGTCTACCAATTTTTGGGGTGACTACCATTTACCCAAAAATGGGTGGTGTTAGAAAATTGGCTTATCGATTTTTGGAATCTACGGCTCGAGTTATATATGTACCCAAAATTTGGTTTATTAATAATAGTAAACAAAAAAGTTTTTTTCCAAAAATTTTCTTTTAAGTTAAAATTACTCAAAGATCCTATTCTCAAAAATGTAAGAATTTTAAAAAAAGTTTCAAACCAACCCCATCTAGAATTTAATTTTAAGAAACTTTTTTCAAATAAATTTTGTCCTCAAGTAATTCGTTTAGCCGGAAATGATTTTTATTCCAATTGTGCAATTATATTTAAAAATTCGCCAGGGCTGTACTTTTAAAAATTTCACAACGAAATTTTCGGTTTATATGCAACTCAATCCGTAGATTCCAAAAATAGATGTATCGACTTCGTAAGTTTACAAATTTTTGAGGTGATTGCCCTTTACCCAAAAATGGGTGGTTTTAGAAAATTAGCTTATCGATTTTTGAAATCTACGGCCCGAGTTATATATGTAACCAAAATTTGGTTAATTAATAATAATAAACAAAAAAGTTTTTTTTCAAAAATTTTCTTTTAATTTAAAATTACTCAAAGATCCTATTTTCAAAAAAGTAAGAATTTTTAAAAAAAGTTTCAAACTAACCCCATCTAGAATTTACTTTTAAGAAACTTTTTTCAAATAAATTTTGTTCTCAAGTAAACCGTTTAGCCGGAAATGATTTTTATTCCAATTATGCAATTACATTTAAAAATTCGCCAGGGCTGTAGTTCAAATATTTAGTATATCCTTTGCAGAAAATTAACAAAAATTAGTACACATATGTATTTTGACCCGAGGAATCGATTTTTGATAAAATTAAACCCCTGTCTTTAACCCTTAAATGGGTAGATACACGCTACCCAAAACTGGGTGGAGAAAGAAACCTGTCGACTTGATCATTAAATTCTATGTATTTTTTAATACAAGTGTGCAAATTTTCAGAATTATTGTACGAGTGGTTTAAGCCTAGTAAAAAACGATTTAAAACCGTATTTTTTTTGGGGTCAACGACCTTTAATAATTTTTTAATTAAATGGCCATTTGTTTAAATATTTTAATGAAATTTGGTATACATATGTATTTTGAATGGTCCATTTTTTAATGGTATTTATATCGCTATTCAAAAATAGTTTTACCAATTTTTTTGTGGTACTTAAAAACTTCAAATACGGGTACTTCCGGTTCTCCAATTATAACCAAAATCTTATCAGCTGTTCATATAGATGTAAAGAAGAGGAATACGAAAGAATTATGATTTTTAGAATTGTAATGTTGGTGTTATCGTCAGAGAAATTTTTGACACGCACACACAGACGCACAGACAGACACACATGCAGACATCACCGTAAAACTAGTAAAATCGTATTCTAGGGATCCTAAAACGTGTTTATTCTTCTTGGTTCTTCTTCATCACGAATAGTCTCAAAGTTAAACCATGTATTTGCATTTTTATCAGAGTTCTTGATAGAAAAATAACTCATCATTTAAAATGAAACATTTTCCAGCAACGTAATAAAGGTTAATGTACAACAAATTATATATTTTTGTAGAATGTGTTATAATATAAATTGATAATAAATATATGATATTCTTCCAAAAGAACAATGATTAAACATAAGATTCTGGAATCATTCTATCAGATTTTGTACATATCTTAAACTGTATTTTGCGTACATATTTTTATTTATATATCAATAAAGTTAATGTACAACAATTTACAAGTATTTGAGACTATTTAACAACAATATATAGTTCCAAATATTTTATATTTTTAAAGATATATACTTTGAAACAGTCACATCTTGGAATCGGCTGTTTTTGCAATAACATTTAGAATGAAATTATTACATTTATGGAACAATTAGGGCAATATTGTAATTAGAAATATGTGAAATAATGTTTGAATATTGATTTTTTACTAATAAATTATAGAAATATTTAATGAAATAGTTCAATATGTGCCCCTATTCCCGGAGTCAAATCTACAATGAAAACATTGCAAATTTTGACAATTTATAAGTAAATAATGAAAAATTGTTTATAGAATATTATAATATGAATAATAAGCATCATTTTTTGATAAAAATATATTGCATAGTTATTAAAACAAATACATAAATACTTGGTAAAGGTATTATGTAACTCTGGCATAATACAACAATTTATTATTAATTACAGTAAAAGCAAGCATGGAATATTAAAATAGGAATAATAAGGATCATTTTTATTCAAAAACATATTACAATAATGTTTAAACAAAGCCAATAACTATAATCAACATTTTAACAATATTCTTGGTTAACAGCTGACAGTTCCAACTTCAAGTCGTTGAATTTTCGCCGATTTCTCGGAAATACTAAAATCTACAAATGTTTTAAGTACTTTTTCATGAATAGCATATAAAGTGGCATGTTTTTATAAAGATTATTTATCATTTAATGATAATTGATAATTCCAAATCATCCATCATCAATCTGACGTTGGGTATCTTCTATCTCTCTCCAACACACGTCCTCTTATGCAAGTTCGCGAGCGACTCCATGATTCAGTCTAGATTCAGCTCGCGGTGTGTCCACGTCGCGCTGCTCCGCGAAGGCGCCATCTAGTTTCACGTTGTGACACTTTTGCACAAGATTCAAAGTTATTTCGTGTTCATTGAACGTAACTGGGTGTTTATCAACACTAATAATTATTTAAATAGTGTTTACGATATTTTAATAACATTTTACAATGAAATTGAGAAAGTGTACGTGTGTTTGAAGGAATATTGTGTTGTTGAATAACATTTGGTGAAATAAGTGATCAAATTTAAGAACATTTATTGATGTTTACGAACAATGCCGAGCCGATAATAGTTGCTGAGAAATTTGCTGCAATTTTAACACGCTGTTTGCTGTCAGTTTTATTTGCTGTTCGTTTTACACTGGTCCTGGATTAACCTCAAAAGGTAAGTGAAATTATTATTTATTTCATATTTATTTTTCGTTTCTTTATGCATAAATACGAGCCCCTTCGCATATTAGTTGGCCCACCCGGTTTAATTTAATTTAATTAGTTAATATATGATTTAAGTAATAACTACTATAAACTATCGCCAATTTTTATTAATATTAGCTATTTTGTCGTTCTAATGACATATAGCAAGATATGTTTTCTAAAATTGTTATGTAGAATGGAATTAATACTTTGTTTTACGAAGGCATAGATTCTGTGAGACTCCAGCGACTGTAATTGTTCAATTATTTCCATAATTAATAATATAAAGTATATTATATTATGTAATTTTAATAATTACTTCTTAGCGTCTGTGATTATGCTAATTTTTGAAAGCATTTGGAACATTGATTTTTACAACTTATCTTTAGTTTAAAATACAATTATCATAGTTTTAAAAATCATGAATAATTTATTCGCCCTTATGTCAAGCAATCTTAAGCGTGCATCACACGATCAAGTTTTTCTTTTCAAGTGACTTGAAAAGTTTTCTCTCTTGCACAATGGCATAAGTGCAAAAGAGACAAACAAATAGATTTTTAAAGAAAAACTGGATCATGTGCTACTTTTTCTTAAAAGTCCCTATAAGTATGGACCTTTGTGCATATGTGTATGAATTTTCAATTGTCGTTCCCAGCAGATACAGTCAGAGAAAGCAAAAAACAAAAAATGGAAATTTCATATAGTCTGTAGTACAGTAAAAAGCCATTTACCCTGTATTTAAATGAAAAGTATCATTTTCTTCTAATTCGGTCATACTGATTACGGGAAAAGTAACGAAAAAATTCTCTGGGCTTTAGTTTCCAAAATAGAAATCTCGTATTTTATTTTATTTTTATTTTGTAAATAAATTTTTTATCTGCATTGAATTAACAAAATCAAGCGTAATTACGGTCGGCATTCCAAATTAAACTCGTTCGTGTTCGTCTGTAATGTTCTTACTTGTAACTTGTATAGCTGTCGTCTTCAAGCAAATATTTATTTTATTTTGCTGCTAAAAATGCATTTATTGTTGATATATTATTGTTTTAATAGTGATATATTGTTATCTACTGTTGCAAATTAATAACAATCGTAAGTTTATATAACATCCCAACTTCATTATATAAGTTAATAATGTGTTTGTATGAGAATAAAATATTTCATAATTTTAGTTAAGCTTTGTGTGCAATTTTATAAACTATTAAATATTTCATAGCAAACATATTGATAACAAACTAAAATTTGAACAATAACAAATGTTTTAACTAATTTATTTATTAGAAATCGATTAAAATGCATTCAATAGAAAACAACACTGTAATTTTTATGTTTTTGTCAATTTGCAGGTGAACAGAAATTGCCGAGTTCCCGAGTAATTGAAAACGAGTTTGCAGAGATACCGAGCAGTTAAGTACGAGATTGCAGAGATGCCGAGTAGCTGAGATCTTCTAATGTAAGTCATACTAAATAAATTATTTTTTTTGTTTTGATAATAAATAAATAAATCACCACGGTTCGAATATTTCATAATTTGTGGGTGTGTCAATCAACACAGTTATCAGTAATGATGATAATATCAGGGGCAATTTTTAATATCCTCTTAATCCGACCACGCTGATTACAGAAAAAAATAAACTAAAAATTCTCAGGGTTTTAGTTTCCAAAATAGAAAGTTTTTTCACTTTGCCGACCTATAACTAATGAACGGTTAAAGATACATTGACGCGCTTTGCGCCATTCGTTTCTATGGACTTTTGTACATATGTGAGGCAATTTGAAATTATCGTGTCCGACTGGTACAGTTAAACCAAGCAAAAAACAAAAAAATGGAATGTTCAAACAAGCAGTAGTCTACTAAAAATCAGATCGCCCTGTCTTTAAATGAAAAGTATCATTTTCCCTTAATTCAGACATGCTGAATACGGGAAAAATAATATAAAAAATCTCTGGGCTTTAGTTTCCAAAATAGAACTTTTTATTTTTAATGCAAAATTGACAATATTTTTTGAATTTGACGGACTATAACTAATGAATGGTAAAAGATACAGTAACGGGCGTTGCGCCATTCGATTCTATGGACTTTTCTACATATGGTAACCAATTTTGAATAACCGTGTTTAGCTAGTATAGTAACAGTAAGCAAAAATGAAAAAAATGGTAACTTTAAACAATTCAGTAGTCCACTAAAAATCCGACCACCTATAATTAATTGGAAAGTATTATTTTCTCTTAATTCAAGCATGCTGATTACGGGAAAAATAATGAAAAAAATATCTAGGCCTTAGTTTTTAAAATAGAAATTTTTATTTTTAAAGCAAAATTGACAATATTTTTTGACTTTGACGGACTATAACTAATGAATGGTAAAAGATACAGTAATGGGCGTTGCGCCATTCGATTCTATGGACTTTTCTACATATGGTAACCAATTTTGAATAGCCGTGTTGAGCTAGTATAGTAAGAGTAAGCAAAAATGAAAAAAATGGTAACTTTAAACAATTCAGTAGTCCACTAAAAATCCGACCACCCTATAATTAATTGGAAAGTATTATTTTCTCTTAATTCAAGCATGCTGATTACGGGAAAAATAATGAAAAAAATATCTAGGCCTTAGTTTTTAAAATAGAAATTTTTATTTTTAAGGAATATAGAATCAATAATATCGTTAGTCATGCTAAATTAATTAATTTTTTTGATAATAAATAAATAAATCATCACGGTTTGAATATTTCACAAATTGTGGGTGTGTCAATCAACACAGTTATCAGTAATGATGATAATATGAGGGGCAATGATCTCATAAAGGCGTAAACACCATTTTAACAATGGGGTATTTGTAATTTTCACTTAATCCGACCACGTTGGTTACAGGAAAAATAATATAAATATTCTCAGGGCTTTAGTTTCCAAAATAGAAATTTTTATTTTAATTAGAAATCTCCCATAGTTTTTTTCACTTTGCCGGGCTATAACTAATGAACGGTTAAAGATACATTGACGCGCTTTACGGCATTCGATTTTATGGACTTTCGTGCATATGTGTTTCAATTTTCAATTGTCATGCCCATCTGGTACAGTCAGACAAAGCGAAAAACCAAAAATTGAGATCTTCAAATAGACAGTAGTCTATTAAAAATTCGATCACCCTGTATTTAAAAGAAAAGTATTTTCCCTTAAAACAGTTACCCATTTTTGGGTAATAACCCTAAAACGGATGGAAATACATACTTGGCGATATCACAAATCGATTCTGCGAATATAGCTTTATAATTATGCGAATTTTCATTTATTAAGCATATAAAACAATTTTTAGAAAGAAAATAATGAAAAAAAATCAATTTAAAATTGACTTTTTAGGGTTTTTGTATTTAAATATCGGTCGAAGAATTATTTGTTCCATAATTTTTTTTATAGTTTTAAGTCTATATTTAAAGAATTTTGTAGGAATTTTTAATCATTTGTCCAGAGTTTATGATTTGTTGAGAAAGTAATCCCATCGAATTTTATGCACATCAGACAAAATAAGACATGTTTCTTTAAAACGCCTGAAACACATAGATAAATTCAAAATTGATATTAAAATAATTAAATATTAAATAATTTCACGACAAATTTTATATTTTGCGTAATTTATTTCCAAATAAATTTCAACTTGAATCACGTAGTACTTGATATTCCTACGCGTACACGGCCACATAACAAGTTCACAACTACATGTTAGAACAAAATGGCGAGGTGACGCCAACTTGCATTTTGCTGTGATAAAACGTTTATTTTCCTCGTTAAATCTCAAGACACATAAGAAAAATTATGTAGAAAAGTTTTATAAAGTGAGTGTTCATCGTTTGAGATAATAATTGTTACCGGGGTCGACTATTTGTGCAAGAAAATTACGTAAAATATGAACACAGCTCTTGGTACATGTTGTACAAAAGTGACCGGTTTGCATTGTAGTGTAATAGACGTTTATTTTCTTCGTTAAAACTTGGGAAACGTATGAAAAATCATGTAGAAAAGTGAGATAAAGTGTTGGTTGAACGTTTGAGACAATATTTGTTGTTGAAGTTGATATATTTGTACGAGAAAATTACTGGCGAATTACAATGTTGAAATCGTGAGTACAGTTTTATTTGTGCATAGAAATTGGAAATATGCTGTTAAGTGTTATTTTTCTTTATATTTTACATGATTTTATATGTATTTTGAAGTGCTCTCATAATAATGTGCATACAAGTTTAGCGTGGGTTTGTTTGGAAAATGGCGTATTTTGTGCACATAATGTAAAAATATCTATTCGTTAAAATATAATGTATTTGGTGTTTCATATTGTTGCAAATTAATAATAATAGTAAGTTTAAACAATGCTTCAATTATATTAATTTAAAGTTTCGGCAGTTGAGAACAATTTAAAATAGTTTCTGGCAATTCTTAATAAATTTTATTGGTATGTAATTTTACGTTCAAATATTCATGAATGCATTTTGAAGTCCTTTATTTTGTATTATTTTTATTTTGTAAATAATTTTTCTATCTGCATTGAATTAACAAAATCAAGCATAATTACGGTCGGCATTCCAAATTAAACTCATTTGTGTTCGTCTGCAATGTTCTTACTGGTAACTTGTATAGCTGCCGTCTTCAAGCAAATATCTATTTTATTTTGCTGCTAAAAATGCATTTATTGTTCTTATATTATTGTTTTAATAGTGAAATATTGTTAACTACTGTTGCAAATTAATAACAATCGTAAGTTTAAATAACCTCCCAACTTCATTAATGGTTATATAAGTTGATAATGTGTTTGTATGAGAATAAAATGTTTCATAATTATAGTTAAGCTTTGTGTACAATTTTATAAATTATTAAATATTTCATAGCAAACATATTGGTAACTAACTAAAATTTGAATAATAACAAAATAGCTTTTAAGTAATTTATTTATTAGAAATCGAACGAAATGCATTCAATAGCAAACAACAATTTAATTTTTTTTTGTCAATTTGCAGGTGAATAGAAATTGCCGAGTTCCCGAGTAATTGAAAACGAGTTTGCAGAGATACCGAGCAGTTGAGTACGAGATTGCAGAGATGGCGAGTAGCTGAGATCTTCTAATGTAAGTCTTGCTAAATTAATTCATTTTTTCTGTTTTGATAATAAATAAATAAATCATCACGGTTCGAATATTTCACAATTTGTGGGTGTGTCATTCAACACAGTTATCAGTAATAATGATAATATCAAGGGCAATTTTTAATATCCTCTTAATCCGACCACGCGGAAAAAAATAAACTAAAAATTCTCAGGGTTTTAGTTTCCAAAATAGAAAGTTTTATTATTATATAACTATTAAACGGTACAAGATTTGCGGCATTCGATTCTACGGACATTTGTACATATATGTACGAATTTTCAATTGCCGGGCCCTGCTGGTACAGTTAGACAAAGCGAAAAACCAAAAAATGTATTCTTCAAATAGTCAGTAGGGCAGTAAAAATTCGATCACCCTGTATTTAAATAGAAAGTATCATTTTCCCTTAATTCGGACACACTAATTAAAAAATTCTTTGGCCTTTAGTTTTCAAAATAGAAAGTTTTATTTTGATTAGAAATCTCTCATGTTTTTTTCACTTTGTCGGACTGTAACTATTAAATGGTGCAAGATTTTTTGACGCGGTTTGCGGCATTCGATTCTACGGACATTTGTACATATATGTACGAATTTTCAATTGCCGGGCCCTGCTGGTACAGTTAGACAAAGCGAAAAACCAAAAAATGGATACTTCAAATAGTCAGTAGGGCAGTAAAAATTCGATCACCCTGTATTTAAATAGAAAGTATCATTTTCCCTTAATTCGGACACACTAATTATGGGAAAAATAATTAAAAAATTCTTTGGCCTTTAGTTTTCAAAATAGAAAGTTTTATTTTGATTAGAAATCTCTCATGTTTTTTTCACTTTGTCGGACTATAACTATTAAATGGTGCAAGATTTTTTGACGCGGTTTGCGGCATTCGATTCTACGGACATTTGTACATATATGTACGAATTTTCAATTGCCGGGCCCTGCTGGTACAGTTAGACAAAGCGAAAAACCAAAAAATGGATACTTCAAATAGTCAGTAGGGCAGTAAAAATTCGATCACCTTGTATTTAAATAGAAAGTATCATTTTCCCTTAATTCGGACACACTAATTAAAAAATTCTTTGGCCTTTAGTTTTCAAAATAGAAAGTTTTATTTTGATTAGAAATCTCTCATGTTTTTTTCACTTTGTCGGACTATAACTATTAAATGGTGCAAGATTTTTTGACGCGGTTTGCGGCATTCGATTCTACGGACATTTGTACATATATGTACGAATTTTCAATTGCCGGGCCCTGCTGGTACAGTTAGACAAAGCGAAAAACCAAAAAATGGATACTTCAAATAGTCAGTAGGGCAGTAAAAATTCGATCACCCTGTATTTAAATAGAAAGTATCATTTTCCCTTAATTCGGACACACTAATTATGGGAAAAATAATTAAAAAATTCTTTGGCCTTTAGTTTTCAAAATAGAAAGTTTTATTTTGATTAGAAATCTCTCATGTTTTTTTCACTTTGTCGGCCTATAACTATTAAACGGTACAAGATTTTTTGACGCGGTTTGCGGCATTCGATTCTACGGACACTTGTACATATATGTACGAATTTTCAATTGCCGGGCCCTGCTGGTACAGTTAGACAAAGCGAAAAACCAAAAAATGGATACTTCAAATAGTCAGTAGGGCAGTAAAAATTCGATCATCCTGTATTTAAATAGAAAGTATCATTTTCCCTTAATTCGGACACACTAATTATGGGAAAAATAATTAAAAAATTCTTTGGCCTTTAGTTTTCAAAATAGAAAGTTTTATTTTGATTAGAAATCTCTCATGTTTTTTTCACTTTGTCGGCCTATAACTATTAAACGGTACAAGATTTTTTGACGCGGTTTGCGGCATTCGATTCTACGGACATTTGTACATATATGTACGAATTTTCAATTGCCGGGCCCTGCTGGTACAGTTAGACAAAGCGAAAAACCAAAAAATGGATACTTCAAATAGTCAGTAGGGCAGTAAAAATTCGATCACCCTGTATTTAAATAGAAAGTATCATTTTCCCTTAACGTATTTTCATACCTAACATAGAAAGAAACAACAGGAACGTTTAAAGCAATTATATTTTTCAAAATAATCTCTGAAAATGTTAGTAATACATTTGGATATCGTTGAAAAGGGCTTCGATGCCTGTGGAAAATAAATTCCTTTTCTTCTTATGCCAGCCACTTATTTATATTTGTGATAACATCGTCAATGTTTGGAAAATATGTTATTTTTGTTGTATATTTGGTCCACTTTCCAAGTTTATTTGCTTAATAAATAATTAATATACTCTTTTATTATTAAAACATACTGTTGAATGATGAATTTAACGAATACAAGTCAGAAATAATCAGTCAGATATTTATATTTGTATATATATTCGAAATAACTGAACGCAAATAGCGCAAAATTGATAGAATATTTCATACTTCGATGCTGCATTCGAACGCTGGCATTTATGACCAATCACAGGCCTCGTTATTATAGCCAATCAGGTGAGCCTAACGCGTCTACCGCGGTCCACTCAGAGCACGGCTTGTTCGAGAAGACGCTTAGCATTTCTCAACGGCAAAAGATATTTCAACAGCGTTTTTGATATTTTATGATAGTTTTATAGTGAAAATAATAAAGAAAATGCTTGTTGTGATAGTATATCATGGTGTTTAACTATATTTGGTAAAATTACGGGTGGAATTTTTGTGGATTTGTGTACATTGATTCAATTTCAACAGGTTGATGATCTCAAAAAGTGTTTTGGCGGACAAGTGTACAACAAACAACAACAGAATCAGATTATGATGAACAGAGAAAAGCATTGTTATTAAAAATGTAGAATATGCCTGGCCAAAGAATTTCTTCTCGAAATGTAAGCACACGTTACATAATTTTGATTCGTAGCCGGTAATATTTATTTCAATATATTTATGTGAATATTGTTTATTTTTTTATGAATTACAATCTACATAAAATAATTTGTTAGAAAATTTTGAGTATTGCAATTATTAGAACATTGCTTTATATTAGATTAATTAACGTGGATGGAATTAGTTAAGCTCATTTTCAAAGCGTACAATCTACATAAAAAATAAAATTGTTTTAATCGTTTTCAAGAATAGAAACAAGTTAGAACATAATATTGATTGTAATTTTTTTAGTATATGGAGTTTATTTTAGTACAGATAATATTACAAAGTGTAACATTGTTTTAAAAAGCAAATATGTGTGAGATTGAGAGACTAATATATCATAATATTCCGTACTATTTCTCTATTTTTTTTTACAGATTGAAACGGAAATTATTTGAATAGATGTGTTTGTAAATGGGGCCCTGTAGCGAAAGGAATAAAACCTGATTTATAGATTGCACAGAATAGAATAAGGAATGGAATAGCACAAGGAATAGAAATATAAACAAATGTAAATGCATGGAACTATTTATACTTGCACAGAATGGAATGGAATAGGATATAACCAAATTTTATTTCTTATTCTATTCCATTCAGCTTGCTCCGATAATATTCGTGTGACTTCGTTGCTTTAACGTAAAAACTTTCTGTAGGTAACAGTTCTTTTGCGAAATATTATATTTTATAGCAGAAATATTGCAAAAACAAACAATGATATTATCGTCGGTTTACAAACAAAACACATTGTCAAAAGTATTAGTATTGAGAAAATTAAGTAAAATTCATAATTTGGGACTTACAAACAATATAATGAAAATAATGATAAAAAAACAGTTTGGTAGAACTTAATGGAATTTATCAGACGATAGAACTGCAAGAAAGTTATGGCATAGTGTGAATAAGTCGTAATTGAAAAAAAAATGACAATGTGTTTTGCTTGTGAACCGACTTTATTCAAATCACATAGAAATTTAATGTAGAAGTGACACAAAAGTGACGTCATTCTATTCCATTCTTTTCTGTCCAATCCATAAATCTTAAAGGCTTAATAGAGCAAATGGAGGAAAGGGCAAACATAGCTCCTTGGAGGATCTTGTGTATAAGGTAAGATAAGTTTTATTTTTATTACTTTTTATCGTTTAATAACTTTTTAACATATTACATTGATAGTAGTTTTTTTAGTATATCGTTTTTTTTTTTTTAGTACAGATAATATTACAGTGTTGTAAATTGTTTTAAAAAGCAAATATGTGTGAGATTAAAAGAGTAATATATCGTAATATTGTGTACTATTTCTCTATATTTTATTACAGATTGAAACGGAAATTGTTTGAACAGATGTTGTTGTAAATGGGGCCCTACAGTCAAAGGAATAATAGAGCAAATGGAGGAAAAGACAGACATCGCGACCTAGGGGATCTTTTCGTGTATAAGGTAGGATAAGTTTTATTTTTATTATTTTTTTACCGTTTAATAACTTTGGATTTTAATTGAAGAGCAAAACCTTAGTCCATTATTTTGAATTTGAAACAATACATTCTCGTTAGAGATTTATATAATTCAATTTAATTAAAAGCCATGATTAAATATTAAAAAATAGATAATAATTTTGGCAATTACGTAATTATTAGTAACTGTTATAGACATTAATTGATTTGTAAGAAACATAATTAGCAAACAGAAAATCAAAGAACATTTTCTCATGTAATATCTTGTGATTAAGATTTTTTTTTGCGAAAAACAGTTTTAGCAAACTGTTAAATATTCTTGAAAGTGGATCGCTGAATATGTTAAACAAATTTACAGTATTTGGACTATGGTTGTTCTAAATTTTTATAAATACAGTAATGGTTGCCAGCGATAATTAATACTTTTTTAATTATTTCAGATGCAATAGACATCATCGAAATTGCTGATTCTTCATTTCATGATTGCTGTTTGCAGAGATAGACTGGCGATGTTAGATCCGAGATCTTCAACAAATGTAAGTGATTATAAAAATATATTATGTAGACTTGTAAGCTAAAGATAGGAATAGGAATGTAATTTTTTTATACTATTATTTGTACATATGAAATTAAATTTTTAATTGTTTAGCTATACAATATTGCCCAATAATTAAATTATTAATAATAAATGAATATTATTTTGTTATTGAATAATCTGATTGAAAATTAATTTTCCTATTCTTCCTACTAGAAATCGATTCTATGAACATTTGTACATATGTGTTCAAACTTTCAATTGTCGTACCCCTCTGGTACAGTTAGACAAAGCAAATAATAAAAAAACTTCCAATAGTCACTATCCGAATAAAAATCCGATCACCTGTATTTAAATGAAAAGTATCATTTTCCCTTAATTCAAACATGTTGATTACGGGAAAAATAATTAAAAAATTCCCTAGGCCTTAGTTTTCAAAATAGAAATTTTTATTTTGATTAGAAACCTCTCATGGTTTTTTCGCTTTGCCGGCCTATAACTAACGAATGGTAAAAGATACGTTGACGCGCTTTGCGCCATTCGATTCTATGAACATTTGTACATATGTGTTCAAACTTTCAATTGTCGTACCCCTCTGGTACAGTTAGACAAAGCAAATAATAAAAAAATGGTAACTTCAAATAGTCACTATCCGAGTAAAAATCAGATCACCCTGTATTTAAATGAAAAGTATCATTTTCCCTTAATTCAAACATGTTGATTACGGGAAAAATAATTAAAAAATTCCCTAGGCCTTAGTTTTCAAAATAGAAATTTTTATTTTGATTAGAAACCTCTCATGGTTTTTTCGCTTTGCCGGCCTATAACTAACGAATGGTAAAAGATACGTTGACGCGCTTTGCGCCATTCGATTCTATGAACATTTGTACATATGTGTTCAAACTTTCAATTGTCGTACCCCTCTGGTACAGTTAGACAAAGCAAATAATAAAAAAATGGTAACTTCAAATAGTCACTATCCGAGTAAAAATCAGATCACCCTGTATTTAAATGAAAAGTATCATTTTCCCTTAATTCAAACATGTTGATTACGGGGAAAATAATAAAAAAATTCCCTAGGCCTTAGTTTTCAAAATAGAAATTTTTATTTTGATTAGAAACCTCTCATGGTTTTTTCGGTTTGCCGGCCTATAACTAACGAACGGTAAAAGATACGTTGACGCGCTTTGCGCCATTCGATTCTATGAACATTTGTACATATGTGTTCAAACTTTCAATTGTCGTACCCCTCTGGTACAGTTAGACAAAGCAAATAATAAAAAAATGGTAACTTCAAATAGTCACTATCCGAGTAAAAATCAGATCACCCTGTATTTAAATGAAAAGTATCATTTTCCCTTAATTCAAACATGTTGATTACGGGAAAAATAATTAAAAAATTCCCTAGGCCTTAGTTTTCAAAATAGAAATTTTTATTTTGATTAGAAACCTCTCATGGTTTTTTCGCTTTGCCGGCCTATAACTAACGAACGGTAAAAGATACGTTGACGCGCTTTGCGCCATTCGATTCTATGAACATTTGTACATATGTGTTCAAACTTTCAATTGTCGTACCCCTCTGGTACAGTTAGACAAAGCAAATAATAAAAAAATGGTAACTTCAAATAGTCACTATCCGAGTAAAAATCAGATCACCCTGTATTTAAATGAAAAGTATCATTTTCCCTTAATTCAAACATGTTGATTACGGGAAAAATAATTAAAAAATTCCCTAGGCCTTAGTTTTCAAAATAGAAATTTTTATTTTGATTAGAAACCTCTCATGGTTTTTTCGCTTTGCCGGCCTATAACTAACGAACGGTAAAAGATACGTTGACGCGCTTTGCGCCATTCGATTCTATGAACATTTGTACATATGTGTTCAAACTTTCAATTGTCGTACCCCTCTGGTACAGTTAGACAAAGCAAATAATAAAAAAATGGTAACTTCAAATAGTCACTATCCGAGTAAAAATCAGATCACCCTGTATTTAAATGAAAAGTATCATTTTCCCTTAATTCAAACATGTTGATTACGGGAAAAATAATTAAAAAATTCCCTAGGCCTTAGTTTTCAAAATAGAAATTTTTATTTTGATTAGAAACCTCTCATGGTTTTTTCGCTTTGCCGGCCTATAACTAACGAATGGTAAAAGATACGTTGACGCGCTTTGCGCCATTCGATTCTATGAACATTTGTACATATGTGTTCAAACTTTCAATTGTCGTACCCCTCTGGTACAGTTAGACAAAGCAAATAATAAAAAAATGGTAACTTCAAATAGTCACTATCCGAGTAAAAATCAGATCACCCTGTATTTAAATGAAAAGTATCATTTTCCCTTAATTCAAACATGTTGATTACGGGAAAAATAATTAAAAAATTCCCTAGGCCTTAGTTTTCAAAATAGAAATTTTTATTTTGATTAGAAACCTCTCATGGTTTTTTCGCTTTGCCGGCCTATAACTAACGAATGGTAAAAGATACGTTGACGCGCTTTGCGCCATTCGATTCTATGAACATTTGTACATATGTGTTCAAACTTTCAATTGTCGTACCCCTCTGGTACAGTTAGACAAAGCAAATAATAAAAAAATGGTAACTTCAAATAGTCACTATCCGAGTAAAAATCAGATCACCCTGTATTTAAATGAAAAGTATCATTTTCCCTTAATTCAAACATGTTGATTACGGGAAAAATAATAAAAAAATTCCCTAGGCCTTAGTTTTCAAAATAGAAATTTTTATTTTGATTAGAAACCTCTCATGGTTTTTTCGGTTTGCCGGCCTATAACTAACGAACGGTAAAAGATACGTTGACGCGCTTTGCGCCATTCGATTCTATGAACATTTGTACATATGTGTTCAAACTTTCAATTGTCGTACCCCTCTGGTACAGTTAGACAAAGCAAATAATAAAAAAATGGTAACTTCAAATAGTCACTATCCGAGTAAAAATCAGATCACCCTGTATTTAAATGAAAAGTATCATTTTCCCTTAATTCAAACATGTTGATTACGGGAAAAATAATTAAAAAATTCCCTAGGCCTTAGTTTTCAAAATAGAAATTTTTATTTTGATTAGAAACCTCTCATGGTTTTTTCGGTTTGCCGGCCTATAACTAACGAACGGTAAAAGATACGTTGACGCGCTTTGCGCCATTCGATTCTATGAACATTTGTACATATGTGTTCAAACTTTCAATTGTCGTACCCCTCTGGTACAGTTAGACAAAGCAAATAATAAAAAAATGGTAACTTCAAATAGTCACTATCCGAGTAAAAATCAGATCACCCTGTATTTAAATGAAAAGTATCATTTTCCCTTAATTCAAACATGTTGATTACGGGAAAAATAATTAAAAAATTCCCTAGGCCTTAGTTTTCAAAATAGAAATTTTTATTTTGATTAGAAACCTCTCATGGTTTTTTCGCTTTGCCGGCCTATAACTAACGAATGGTAAAAGATACGTTGACGCGCTTTGCGCCATTCGATTCTATGAACATTTGTACATATGTGTTCAAACTTTCAATTGTCGTACCCCTCTGGTACAGTTAGACAAAGCAAATAATAAAAAAATGGTAACTTCAAATAGTCACTATCCGAGTAAAAATCAGATCACCCTGTATTTAAATGAAAAGTATCATTTTCCCTTAATTCAAACATGTTGATTACGGGAAAAATAATTAAAAAATTCCCTAGGCCTTAGTTTTCAAAATAGAAATTTTTATTTTGATTAGAAACCTCTCATGGTTTTTTCGCTTTGCCGGCCTATAACTAACGAACGGCAAAAGATACGTTGACGCGCTTTGCGCCATTCGATTCTATGAACATTTGTACATATGTGTTCAAACTTTCAATTGTCGTACCCCTCTGGTACAGTTAGACAAAGCAAATAATAAAAAAATGGTAACTTCAAATAGTCACTATCCGAGTAAAAATCAGATCACCCTGTATTTAAATGAAAAGTATCATTTTCCCTTAATTCAAACATGTTGATTACGGGAAAAATAATTGAAAAATTCCCTAGGCCTTAGTTTTCAAAGTAGAAATTTTTATTTTGATTAGAAACCTCTCATGGTTTTTTCGCTTTGCCGGCCTATAACTAACGAACGGTAAAAGATACGTTGACGCGCTTTGCGCCATTCGATTCTATGAACATTTGTACATATGTGTTCAAACTTTCAATTGTCGTACCCCTCTGGTACAGTTAGACAAAGCAAATAATAAAAAAATGGTAACTTCAAATAGTCACTATCCGAGTAAAAATCAGATCACCCTGTATTTAAATGAAAAGTATCATTTTCCCTTAATTCAAACATGTTGATTACGGGAAAAATAATTAAAAAATTCCCTAGGCCTTAGTTTTCAAAATAGAAATTTTTATTTTGATTAGAAACCTCTCATGGTTTTTTCGGTTTGCCGGCCTATAACTAATGAACGGTAAAAGATACGTTGACGCGCTTTGCGCCATTCGATTCTATGAACTTTTGGACATATGTGTTCAAACTTTCAATTGTCGTACCCCTCTGGTACAGTTAGACAAAGCAAATAATAAAAAAATGGTAACTTCAAATAGTCACTATCCGAGTAAAAATCTGATCACCCTGTATTTAAATGAAAAGTATCATTTTCCCTTAATTCAAACATGTTGATTACGGGAAAAATAATTAAAAAATTCCCTAGGCCTTAGTTTTCAAAATAGAAATTTTTATTTTGATTAGAAACCTCTCATGGTTTTTTCGCTTTGCCGGCCTATAACTAACGAATGGTAAAAGATACGTTGACGCGCTTTGCGCCATTCGATTCTATGAACATTTGTACATATGTGTTCAAACTTTAATTGTCGTACCCCTCTGGTACAGTTAGACAAAGCAAATAATAAAAAAATGGTAACTTCAAATAGTCACTATCCGAGTAAAAATCAGATCACCCTGTATTTAAATGAAAAGTATCATTTTCCCTTAATTCAAACATGTTGATTACGGGAAAAATAATTAAAAAATTCCCTAGGCCTTAGTTTTCAAAATAGAAATTTTTATTTTGATTAGAAACCTCTCATGGTTTTTTCGCTTTGCCGGCCTATAACTAACGAATGGTAAAAGATACGTTGACGCGCTTTGCGCCATTCGATTCTATGAACATTTGTACATATGTGTTGAAACTTTCAATTGTCGTACCCCTCTGGTACAGTTAGACAAAGCAAATAATAAAAAAATGGTAACTTCAAATAGTCACTATCCGAGTAAAAATCAGATCACCCTGTATTTAAATGAAAAGTATCATTTTCCCTTAATTCAAACATGTTGATTACGGGAAAAATAATTAAAAAATTCCCTAGGCCTTAGTTTTCAAAATAGAAATTTTTATTTTGATTAGAAACCTCTCATGGTTTTTTCGCTTTGCCGGCCTATAACTAACGAACGGTAAAAGATACGTTGACGCGCTTTGCGCCATTCGATTCTATGAACATTTGTACATATGTGTTCAAACTTTCAATTGTCGTACCCCTCTGGTACAGTTAGACAAAGCAAATAATAAAAAAATGGTAACTTCAAATAGTCACTATCCGAGTAAAAATCAGATCACCCTGTATTTAAATGAAAAGTATCATTTTCCCTTAATTCAAACATGTTGATTACGGGAAAAATAATTAAAAAATTCCCTAGGCCTTAGTTTTCAAAATAGAAATTTTTATTTTGATTAGAAACCTCTCATGGTTTTTTCGGTTTGCCGGCCTATAACTAACGAACGGTAAAAGATACGTTGACGCGCTTTGCGCCATTCGATTCTATGAACATTTGTACATATGTGTTCAAACTTTCAATTGTCGTACCCCTCTGGTACAGTTAGACAAAGCAAATAATAAAAAAATGGTAACTTCAAATAGTCACTATCCGAGTAAAAATCAGATCACCCTGTATTTAAATGAAAAGTATCATTTTCCCTTAATTCAGGCATGTTGATTACGGGAAAAATAATTAAAAAATTCCCTAGGCCTTAGTGTCCAAAAGAGAAATTTTTATTTTGATTAGAAATCTCTGATGTTTTTTTCGCTTTGCCGGCCTATAACTAATGAACGGTAAAAGATACGTTGACGCGCTTTGCGCCATTCGATTCTATGAACTTTTGGACATATGTGTTGAAACTTTCAATTGTCGTACTCCTCTGGTACAGTTAGACAAAGCAAATAATAAAAAAATGGTAACTTCAAATAGTCACTATCCGAGTAAAAATCAGATCACCCTGTATTTAAATGAAAAGTATCATTTTCCCTTAATTCAGACATGTTGATTACGGGAAAAATAATTAAAAAATTCCCTAGGCCTTAGTGTCCAAATAGAAATTTTTATTTTGATTAGAAATCTCTGATGGTTTTTTCGCTTTGCCGGCCTATAACTAATGAACGGTAAAAGATACGTTGACGCGCTTTGCGCCATTCGATTCTATGAACATTTGTACATATGTGTTCAAACTTTCAATTGTCGTACCCCTCTGGTACAGTTAGACAAAGCAAATAAAAAAATGGTAACTTCAAATAGTCACTATCCGAATAAAAATCCGATCACCCTGTATTTAAATAAAAAGTATCGTTTTCCCTTAATTCAAACATGTTGATTACGGGAAAAATAATTAAAAAATTCCCTAGGCCTTAGTTTTCAAAATAGAAATTTTTATTTTGATTAGAAACCTCTCATGGTTTTTTCGCTTTGCCGGCCTATAACTAACGAACGGTAAAAGATACGTTGACGCACTTTGCGCCATTCGATTCTATGAACATTTGTACATATGTGTTCAAACTTTCAATTGTCGTACCCCTCTGGTACAGTTAGACAAAGCAAATAAAAAAATGGTAACTTCAAATAGTCACTATCCGAATAAAAATCCGATCACCCTGTATTTAACTGAAAAGTATCATTTTCCCTTAATTCAGACATGTTGATTACGGGAAAAATAATTAAAAAATTCCCTAGGCCTTAGAGTCCAAAATAGAAATTTTTATTTTGATTAGAAATCTCTGATGGTTTTTTCGCTTTGCCGGCCTATAACTAATGAACGGTAAAAGATACGTTGACGCGCTTTGCGCCATTCGATTCTATGAACTTTTGGACATATGTGTTCAAACTTTCAATTGTCGTACCCCTCTGGTACAGTTAGACAAAGCAAATAAAAAAATGGTAACTTCAAATAGTCACTATCCGAGTAAAAATCAGATCACCCTGTATTTAAATGAAAAGTATCATTTTCCCTTAATTCAAACATGTTGATTACGGGAAAAATAATTAAAAAATTCCCTAGGCCTTAGTTTTCAAAATAGAAATTTTTATTTTGATTAGAAACCTCTCATGGTTTTTTCGGTTTGCCGGCCTATAACTAACGAACGGTAAAAGATACGTTGACGCGCTTTGCGCCATTCGATTCTATGAACATTTGTACATATGTGTTCAAACTTTCAATTGTCGTACCCCTCTGGTACAGTTAGACAAAGCAAATAATAAAAAAATGGTAACTTCAAATAGTCACTATCCGAGTAAAAATCAGATCACCCTGTATTTAAATGAAAAGTATCATTTTCCCTTAATTCAGACATGTTGATTACGGGAAAAATAATTAAAAAATTCCCTAGGCCTTAGTGTCCAAAAGAGAAATTTTTATTTTGATTAGAAATCTCTGATGGTTTTTTCGCTTTGCCGGCCTATAACTAATGAACGGTAAAAGATACGTTGACGCACTTTGCGCCATTCGATTCTATGAACTTTTGGACATATGTGTTGAAACTTTCAATTGTCGTACCCCTCTGGTACAGTTAGACAAAGCAAATAATAAAAAAATGGTAACTTCAAATAGTCACTATCCGAGTAAAAATCAGATCACCCTGTATTTAAGTGAAAAGTATCATTTTCCCTTAATTCAGACATGTTGATTACGGGAAAAATAATTTAAAAATTCCCTAGGCCTTAGTGTCCAAATAGAAATTTTTATTTTGATTAGAAATCTCTGATGGTTTTTTCGCTTTGCCGGCCTATAACTAATGAACGGTAAAAGATACGTTGACGCGCTTTGCGCCATTCGATTCTATGAACATTTGTACATATGTGTTCAAACTTTCAATTGTCGTACCCCTCTGGTACAGTTAGACAAAGCAAATAAAAAAATGGTAACTTCAAATAGTCACTATCCGAATAAAAATCCGATCACCCTGTATTTAAATAAAAAGTATCGTTTTCCCTTAATTCAAACATGTTAATTACGGGAAAAATAATTAAAAAATTCCCTAGGCCTTAGTTTTCAAAATAGAAATTTTTATTTTGATTAGAAACCTCTCATGGTTTTTTCGCTTTGCCGGCCTATAACTAACGAACGGTAAAAGATACGTTGACGCACTTTGCGCCATTCGATTCTATGAACATTTGTACATATGTGTTCAAACTTTCAATTGTCGTACCCCTCTGGTACAGTTAGACAAAGCAAATAAAAAAATGGTAACTTCAAATAGTCACTATCCGAGTAAAAATCAGATCACCCTGTATTTAAATGAAAAGTATCATTTTCCCTTAATTCAAGCATGTTGATTACGGGAAAAATAATTAAAAAATTCCCTAGGCCTTAGTTTTCAAAATAGAAATTTTTATTTTGATTAGAAACCTCTCATGGTTTTTTCGGTTTGCCGGCCTATAACTAACGAACGGTAAAAGATACGTTGACGCGCTTTGCGCCATTCGATTCTATGAACATTTGTACATATGTGTTCAAACTTTAATTGTCGTACCCGTCTGGTACAGTTAGACAAAGCAAATAATAAAAAAATGGTAACTTCAAATAGTCACTATCCGAGTAAAAATCAGATCACCCTGTATTTAAATGAAAAGTATCATTTTCCCTTAATTCAAACATGTTGATTACGGGAAAAATAATTAAAATATTCCGTACGCCTTAGTTTGCAAAGTAGAAATTTTTATTTTGATTAGAAACCTCTCATGGTTTTTTCGCTTTGCCGGCCTATAACTCACAAACGGTAAAAGATACGTTGACGCGCTTTGCGCCATTCGATTCTATGAACTTTTGTACATATGTGTTGAAACTTTCAATTGTCGTACCCCTCTGGTACAGTTAGACAAAGCAAATAATAAAAAAATGGTAACTTCAAATAGTCACTATCCGAGTAAAAATCAGATCACCCTGTATTTATATGAAAAGTATCATTTTCCCTTAATTCAAACATGTCGATTACGGGAAAAATAATTAAAAAATTCCCTAAGCCTTAGTTTTCAAAATAGAAATTTTTATTTTGATTAGAAACCTCTCATGGTTTTTTCGCTTTGCCGGCCTATAACTAACGAACGGTAAAAGATACGTTGACGGGCTTTGCGCCATTCGATTCTATGAACTTTTGTACATATGTGTTGAAACTTTCAATTGTCGTACCCCTCTGGTACAGTTAGACAAAGCAAATAATAAAAAAATGGTAACTTCAAATAGTCACTATCCGAGTAAAAATCAGATCACCCTGTATTTATATGAAAAGTATCGTTTTCCCTTAAATCAAACATGTTGATTACGGGAAAAATAATTAAAAAATTCCCTAGGCCTTAGTTTTCAAAATAGAAATTTTTATTTTGATTAGAAACCTCTCATGGTTTTTTCGCTTTGCCGGCCTATAACTAACGAACGGTAAAAGATACGTTGACGGGCTTTGCGCCATTCGATTCTATGAACTTTTGTACATATGTGTTGAAACTTTCAATTGTCGTACCCCTCTGGTACAGTTAGACAAAGCAAATAATAAAAAAATGGTAACTTCAAATAGTCACTATCCGAGTAAAAATCAGATCACCCTGTATTTATATGAAAAGTATCGTTTTCCCTTAAATCAAACATGTTGATTACGGGAAAAATAATTAAAAAATTCCCTAGGCCTTAGTTTTCAAAATAGAAATTTTTATTTTGATTAGAAACCTCTCATGGTTTTTTCGCTTTGCCGGCCTATAACTCACAAACGGTAAAAGATACGTTGACGCGCTTTGCGCCATTCGATTCTATGAACTTTTGTACATATGTGTTGAAACTTTCAATTGTCGTACCCCTCTGGTACAGTTAGACAAAGCAAATAATAAAAAAATGGTAACTTCAAATAGTCACTATCCGAGTAAAAATCAGATCACCCTGTATTTAAATGAAAAGTATCATTTTCCCTTAATTCAAACATGTTGATTACGGGAAAAATAATTAAAAAATTCCCTAGGCCTTAGTTTTCAAAATAGAAATTTTTATTTTGATTAGAAACCTCTCATGGTTTTTTCGGTTTGCCGGCCTATAACTAACGAACGGTAAAAGATACGTTGACGCGCTTTGCGCCATTCGATTCTATGAACATTTGTACATATGTGTTCAAACTTTAATTGTCGTACCCGTCTGGTACAGTTAGACAAAGCAAATAATAAAAAAATGGTAACTTCAAATAGTAACTATCCGAGTAAAAATCAGATCACCCTGTATTTAAATGAAAAGTATCATTTTCCCTTAATTCAAACATGTTGATTACGGGAAAAATAATTAAAATATTCCGTACGCCTTAGTTTTCAAAGTAGAAATTTTTATTTTGATTAGAAACCTCTCATGGTTTTTTCGCTTTGCCGGCCTATAACTCACAAACGGTAAAAGATACGTTGACGCGCTTTGCGCCATTCGATTCTATGAACTTTTGTACATATGTGTTGAAACTTTCAATTGTCGTACCCCTCTGGTACAGTTAGACAAAGCAAATAATAAAAAAATGGTAACTTCAAATAGTCACTATCCGAGTAAAAATCAGATCACCCTGTATTTATATGAAAAGTATCATTTTCCCTTAATTCAAACATGTCGATTACGGGAAAAATAATTAAAAAATTCCCTAAGCCTTAGTTTTCAAAATAGAAATTTTTATTTTGATTAGAAACCTCTCATGGTTTTTTCGCTTTGCCGGCCTATAACTAACGAACGGTAAAAGATACGTTGACGGGCTTTGCGCCATTCGATTCTATGAACTTTTGTACATATGTGTTGAAACTTTCAATTGTCGTACCCCTCTGGTACAGTTAGACAAAGCAAATAATAAAAAAATGGTAACTTCAAATAGTCACTATCCGAGTAAAAATCAGATCACCCTGTATTTATATGAAAAGTATCGTTTTCCCTTAAATCAAACATGTTGATTACGGGAAAAATAATTAAAAAATTCCCTAGGCCTTAGTTTTCAAAATAGAAATTTTTATTTTGATTAGAAACCTCTCATGGTTTTTTCGCTTTGCCGGCCTATAACTAACGAACGGTAAAAGATACGTTGACGGGCTTTGCGCCATTCGATTCTATGAACTTTTGTACATATGTGTTGAAACTTTCAATTGTCGTACCCCTCTGGTACAGTTAGACAAAGCAAATAATAAAAAAATGGTAACTTCAAATAGTCACTATCCGAGTAAAAATCAGATCACCCTGTATTTATATGAAAAGTATCGTTTTCCCTTAAATCAAACATGTTGATTACGGGAAAAATAATTAAAAAATTCCCTAGGCCTTAGTTTTCAAAATAGAAATTTTTATTTTGATTAGAAACCTCTCATGGTTTTTTCGCTTTGCCGGCCTATAACTAACGAACGGTAAAAGATACGTTGACGCGCTTTGCGCCATTCGATTCTATGAACTTTTGTACATATGTGTTGAAACTTTCAATTGTCGTACCTCTCTGGTACAGTTAGACAAAGCAAATAATAAAAAAATGGTAACTTCAAATAGTCACTATCCGAGTAAAAATCAGATCACCCTGTATTTATATGAAAAGTATCGTTTTCCCTTAATTCAAACATGTTGATTACGGGAAAAATAATTAAAAAATTCCCTAGGCCTTAGTTTTCAAAATAGAAATTTTTATTTTGATTAGAAACCTCTCATGGTTTTTTCGCTTTGCCGGCCTATAACTAACGAACGGTAAAAGATACGTTGACGCGCTTTGCGCCATTCGATTCTATGAACTTTTGTACATAAGTGTTGAAACTTTCAATTGTCGTACCCCTCTGGTACAGTTAGACAAAGCAAATAATAAAAAAATGGTAACTTCAAATAGTCACTATCCGAGTAAAAATCAGATCACCCTGTATTTATATGAAAAGTATCGTTTTCCCTTAATTCAAACATGTTGATTACGGGAAAAATAATTAAAAAATTCCCTAGGCCTTAGTTTTCAAAATAGAAATTTTTATTTTGATTAGAAACCTCTCATGGTTTTTTCGCTTTGCCGGCCTATAACTCACAAACGGTAAAAGATACGTTGACGCGCTTTGCGCCATTCGATTCTATGAACTTTTGTACATATGGTTTGAAACTTTCAATTGTCGTACCCCTCTGGTACAGTTAGACAAAGCAAATAATAAAAAAATGGTAACTTCTAATAGTCACTATCCGAGTAAAAATCCGATCACCCTGTATTTAAATGAAAAGTATCATTTTCCCTTTATTCAGACATGTTGATTACGGGAAAAATAATTAAAAAATTCCCTAGGCCTTAGTTTTCAAAATAGAAATTTTTATTTTGATTAGAAATCTCTGATGGTTTTTTCGCTTTGCCGGCCTATAACTAATGAACGGTAAAAGATACGTTGACGCGCTTTGCGCCATTCTATTCTATGAACTTTTGTACATATGTGTCGAAACTTTCAATTGTCGTACCCCTCTGGTACAGTTAGACAAAGCAAATAATAAAAAAATGGTAACTTCTAATAGTCACTATCCGAGTAAAAATCCGATCACCCTGTATTTAAATGAAAAGTATCATTTTCCCTTAATTAGAATTTATTATTAATCTGTCGGTGTTTAGTTCGAACATTTTGGCGCTGATATCAGAGTTAATGTTATGTAGGTTGGATAGTACAACAACTTTCTACAATCGCCATTTTGTAGACGTTGTTTGTTTTCGTTTTGTCTACGTACTTTGATCCATAAAAGTTGAATTACTTCAGTAATTATTCTGAAAATTTGTGAATTTGTTCATCTTTTTACCAAAAATCGATTAGTAAAGTTGTCAGTGATGTATCCATTCGTATTTTTGACGAAATATATAGCAAAGTTTGAAGGTTAAAACGAGCAAAAGTTATACTTGATTTGTAAATGTAATTTTATTCATTTAAAGTGCATATATTTGGGGTTTCATATTGTTGCAAATTATCAATAATAGTAAATTTAATCAATATTTCAACTATAAATTATTTTTATCTGTGAATATTCTTTATCAAATATACTAATGTCAATCGAATTGATAATTTTGTTGTATATTACAATGAATTATTTTCTTTTCAGAAGAAATCATCGAATCTGCAGTGTTCCAAACCATTTGAAATAATATCCAGACTCGAGATACAAATTTAAAAGAGCAGAGAACAGAATCCTAGCGGTTCAGAATGTTCAGATACAAATTTAAAAGAACAGTGAATATAATGCTAACGGTTCAGACAGCAAGAAATCACCAAATGTAAGTGGATATTTATATTTTTCTCTTATTTTATATTTCTGTTGTCATTATTTTTTGTTGGAACAGCTAATATTGTTGGTAATGCGACAATACTTTAAAGTCTACGAGTCGAATCGTAGAATAAAAAATTAACTAGTTCAAATCTAGTTCTTGGCCATTACTATTATTTATTATTTTATATTTCTGTTGTCATTATTTTTTGTTGGAACAGCTAATATTGTTGGTAATGCAACAATACTTTAAAGTCTACGAGTCGAATCGTAGAATAAAAAATTAATTAGTTCAAATCTAGTTATTGGCCAATACTATTATTTATGTTTATCTATTATTTTATATTTCTGTTGTCATTATTTTTTGTTGGAACAGCTAATATTGTTGGTAATGCGACAATACTTTAAAGTCTACGAGTCGAATCTTAGAATAATAAATTAACTAGTTCAAATCTAGTTATTGGCCAATAGTATTATTTTATATTTCTGTTGTCATTATTTTTTGTTGGAACAGCTAATATTGTTGTTAACGCAACAATACTTTAAAGTCTACGAGTCGAATCGTAGAATAAAAAATTAACTAGTTCAAATCTAGTTATTGGCCAATACTATTTATTATTTTATATTTCTGTTGTCATTATAATAGTGCATAGAGAAGATCAAACTGCATCTAATCTTCTCATCACTATTTTCTTACGTGAAATGAAGTATAAAATGTTAATATATGAATGTTTATCTTACGTTGTTTGAGTGTAGTAACTGGGTGGCCTTCTCTGTACTATTTTTTATGAAATGTGCTTTCGAAATATCAAATTAAAGAAAATTTCAAATGTATTTGTAACCATTTAAATCTGTTGGATAAATTATCGCATTGTACAAGTGTCTTGCGTAATGAATACTCGTTTGCCATACGAAATTGTATCCAACAGTTTTTTAAATGGTTTAAGGAATACCACAAATTAATAATTAATATTTAATAGGGAGACCTATGTTGGTCTGATGCGTCAAGAAACTTGAAAATTTGGATACAACTTTCGATCTATGGATTTCAACACTGCAGATATTCTGAAGCAGTTTTACAAAAGCTTCTTTAGTTTGCAACTTTAAGGATAGCTGAGTACCAGACAAATCTTCGACGTAGGCGGCCATCGATGGATGAACTGGTATAAAACTTTATTTTTTTCGTAGATGTAACGTTTATAAAATACTATCTTGTACTCATGATCAACCATGAGAACTTACAGTCAAAGGAATATGATTTTATGCCTAATTATTATCTTGTTCTCATACTCAGCCATGAGAACGTATAGTCTAGGGAATATGACTATGCATTACTATTATTTTGTTCTCATACTCAACCATGAGGACTTATAGTTAAAGGAATATGATTATGTGCTTAATTATTATCTTGTTCTCATACTCAGCCATGAGAACGTATAGTCTAGGGAATATGACTATGCATTACTATTATTTTGTTCTCATACTCAACCATGAGGACTTATAGTTAAAGGAATATGATTATATGCTTAATTATTATCTTGTTCTCATACTCAGCCATGAGAACGTATAGTCTAGGGAATATGACTATGCATTACTATTATTTTGTTCTCATACTCAACCATGAGAACTTATAGTCAAAGGAATATGATTATATGCTTAATTATTATCTTGTTCTCATACTCAACCATGAGGACTTATAGTTAAAGGAATATGATTATATGCTTAATTATTATCTTGTTCTCATACTCAGCCATGAGAACGTATAGTCTAGGGAATATGACTATGCATTATTATTATTATTTTGTTCTCATACTCAACCATGAGAACTTATAGTCAAAGGAATATGACTATATGCCTAAATATTATCTAGAACTCAAATTCAGTTTTGAGTACTGTAGTAAATTAAATATAACTTTAATAAATGTCCTTATGATATCCAAACAATTTGAAATTGAAATATCGACTATTTATCAATAAAATTAATATCTGGGAACAATTGATTAGCATTTGTCTTTCAGGAATCGGACATCTAGAAGATTAAAATAATAGTAGCTTTATAAGTGTTAGTATTATTTAAAGTGTTAGTATTATTTACGTAAGAATGGCATTGCGCACAATAAAGTGTAAGCTTGTTAGACACGTAATTGAAGTAGTTTTTTTTGTCACAGTTTATAGAATCGGTTCATAAGGCAACCGTCTGTTGTAACTCTGTTTAGGAAATAATTTGAAATAATCAACATAGTTCGTATACATTAACGTGTGTTTTAACATTTTAGTGTCACGTGATGTATCAATAATGGTTGTTTGTGCATTTCTTGATGCAGGAAAAGATAGTTTTATGTCAGCACAGATTATAAAGCGAATTGAACTTGCGCAATGCCATTCGTACGTGAGGAATACTATAGTTTTAAGTTCTTGGAAATGTATTTTCAGGTTTTAATTAAACTTTGGCTCATCGCGCCGTCGAGCAAACACGCGTTTTCTTTAAAAATTAAAAATAAATTGATTAATTTGAAGTGCATCCCGTGGCGATCATCCTAAAATCGTGCGTCTACGGTTGCACCGGTAACCGTACGCGTGGCTTACCCAGACGGTAGCTAGGGAGAGTGCTTGGGAAAAGAAAATAAGGACGTATCGGGGCATGAATCAGTGAGTGGATGGGTTTACAATTTTTCTTAATTGCAGTAATTTTTTTAATTTTTGATGTAGAAATATTCTTTTCTTCTTCTTCTTTTCTTTATTAATATCAATAGAATGAGTCAGGAAGGAGGTAACAGTGCGAAACTTGTTGGGGGTGTTCGGGTTCCTTTTTTCAATTAACTTCACACGGTCAGAGGGGCTGGGTAGGTAGGTTCGTGCGCGATAGCCATAATTGAGTGGACTGATATGTACCAGCGTAAAACCTTGTAAACCCTGTTGTTATCGCTTCACTCTTATGTGATGGGATCAAGGGATCAAGGGAGATTAAGAAGAATAATTACACAGGAAGCTTTCTTATGGCCATATGTGCTCTCCTCATCCGGAGGCAACGTAATCATCTTTTAATGGTAATAGCAACGACTAGGTAAAGTTTTTGTTTGAATTAACTTTGTTGAGCACACGGGTTAATAACCGCGTTCGGTGTAGGGTATCCGCGAGAGGCGCGGGCGAATGTCTCCGGGAGTAGCTAGATAGGTGGCGTCCTGCCTAGCCAGTTACGTGTGACTGCTGTCCAGGTCTCTATCTAGTTCGGTTTTTAGGCCGTAAATGCTCTGCATCGCGTGGGGTCGGCTTAACCCCCTCGTAAACGTCCGTGAGAACCAACAACGGCGTTCGACGCCACGGCGTTCTCACCATTTGCTTAGCTCGTACTCTTTCTCTCTCACACGCCTTTAGCTTAGTTTAATCTAGATATAAGATAGTTCGCGTAGACATAAGATAGCTTAGATTTAAGTAGGTGGGGTTGTTTTTGCTTTTTGAGAGAGAGAGAAAAATTAACGTAACTTGACATTTTTAGACTTGCTTTTCTTTGAAATCGTTGTTAACGTAAGATAGGCTTTTTTAGATTTGTTTTTCTTTGAAATAGATCTTTAACGTAAGATAGGGTTTTTTGCGCACTTCACTAATTTAATTTGGGGGGGGAACTACAATAATTTAAGTTAGATTATAAGTATTATTGTACACGAAACTGTATTTAATAAATGATATATATAAGGGAACGTGGGTTTGGCATTTAAGGGCGGTGTTTCCCTTATATATACTATTTATTAAATAAAGGGTTTCGTTTTTAGTTCTAAGATAGTTTTAAAGTTAAAAAAAAAACTCCCCACCGCCACTATCTTCAAGATTGCAGTGCCGACTGGAGACGCAGACCATGGCTTCTTCTTCATTTGTTTAAAATGTATGTACAATAAAACAAACTTTTATTGCATTTATTTTAAATTAATACCCATGTTCCTTTAGTTTTAAAGTAGGTAATTTTAGTAAAAATTGTAATTATTATTAGGTATTTAGACGCGGTCAGGGCAAAGTTAGATTTTAAGTATTGTAAACGAAACTTTGTATTAATAAATATTATATATTTTGATAAGTGGGAGGTTTGGGTGGTAACAAAATATATAATATTAATATAAAGTTTCGGAAACGGTCTTCAACTGAATAAGAAATCTTTGTACCTTTAAAAATGGGAACAAGGAATCTTATTTAGGGACCACCAAGATTTCATTTGTTAAATTAGTATTGTAAACGAAACTCTACAATATAGTATCATTTTACTTTAAAACTTAAATAATTTGAATGTAGAGTTTCGTATTAGTTATTAAACTGAAATGTTTGTTACCAAATAAAATTATGGTTATATTATTTGTGTTCAATTCTATTGCATCTTTATTCATTCACAGAATAAAGATACAAAATAATTAACAACAAATAATACAACTATAATAATGATAATTTTATTTGGTGACAAACGTTTTAGTTTTATAACTAAATCATGTTTGACACTATTATAAATTGTTATTAGATTTGTTGACAAATTTAGTAACAATTGTGAACAGAATTATAACACAAAAGAAACGTAAAAGGCATTAGTGTTTAAATATTCTGTTCATAATTATTTCTTGTTAACAAATTTGGTGACAATTTTTTAACGTGTCAAACAGGCTTTAGTTGTAAAATTGAAATGTTTGTTACCGAGCAAAATTATCATTATTTTGATTGTAAATATCAATTATTTTTGTATCTTTATTTTGTAATAGAAGTTACTTTTATTACAAAATAAAGATTCAAAATAGTTTATAATATCTGCAACCAAAATAATGATAATTTTACTTGGTAACAAACATTTCAATTTTACAATTAAAGCCTGTTTGGTAACGTTAAAAAATTGTCACCAAATTTGTTAACAAACTTAGTTGGGAAATAATTATGAACAGAGTTTTCAAACACAAATATCTTCTACGTTTCTTTTGTGTTGTAATTCTGTTCACAATTGTTACTAAATTTGTCAACAAATCTAATAACAATTTATTTTAATGTCAAACGGTCTTCAACTGAATAAGAAATCTTTGTACCTTTAAAAATGGGAACAAGGAATCTTATTTAGGGACCACCAAGATTTCATTTGTTAAATTACTATTGTAAACGAAACTCTACAATATAGTATCATTTTACTTTAAAACTTAAATAATATAAATGTAGAGTTTCGTATTAGTTATAAAACTGAAATGTTTGTTACCAAATAAAATTATGGTTATATTATTTGTGTTCAATTCTATTGCATTTTTATTCAGTCCACAAAATAAAAATGCAAAATAATTAACAACAAATAAAACAACTATAATAATGATAATTTTATTTGGGAACAAACATTTTAGTTTTATAACTAAATCATGTTTGACACTATTATAAATTGTTATTAGATTTGTTGACAAATTTAGTAACAATTGTGAACAGAATTATAACACAAAAGAAACTTAAAAGACACTTGTGTTTGAAAATTCTGTTCATAATTATTTCTCACTAAGTTTGTTCAACAAATTTGGTGACAATCTTTTAACGTTGTCAAACAGGCCTTAGTTGTAAATTAGAAATGTGTTTTACAACGTATATCTGTCATTACAATTTGATTGTAAATATTATAAACTATTCTACATTTTTATTTTGTAATAAAAGTAACTTATATTACAAAATAAAGATGTAGAATAGTTTATAATATTTACAATCAGAATAATGATAGTTTTACTTTCTGAAACACATTTCTAACTTACAACTAAAGCCTGTTTGACAACGTTAAAAGATTGTCACCAAATTTGTTAAACAAACTTAGTGAGAAATAATTATGAACAGAATTTTCAAACAAGTGTCTTTTAAGTTTTTTTTGTGTTATAATTCTGTTCACAATTGTTACTAAATTTGTCAACAAATCTAATAACAATTTATTATAATGTTAGTCTTTTGTAATAGTAATAAACTATAATTTTTATAAGAAAAAGTCTTGTAATTTTGGTATAATACAAATATATTATTGTTTAAAAATTGATTTTTTTTTCTAAGTCCCCACACGTATGTAGTTTTTAAAATGGCCACCAGGGGGCAGCACCTGTTGACAAACGTTCCAACTTTGAGTATAAAATCAATCAAAAAATTTTCATTTGTGTACATACCTAATTTTTGATGCCTTTAGTACTTAGATATATTAGAAATAGGATTTAAATACTATTATAGCAGACACAACGACTCTTATGTAGTAGATAAGAATCTATTCAGACTTAATAACTTCCACACAATCTTGAGAATCCATTCCGTATTGCAAACATCCATGTATCATCCTATTTTCAAAGACTACTATTCCCATAGTAAACGTCCCATATTTAATGTGTTAAATTCCCATGACGTATACATCTTTTTTAGAGCCTTTTCGTCCAATTTTTAAACGTCCCATAATTAGTGTGTTAAATTCCCATTAGACATAACCCCAAAATGATGTATGTACGTATGTATGTTCAAAGTGGAGCAGTATTTCTGGTTGCCTATATTTTAGGTGCAACCCCCTTTCTAATAGGTGCTGCCCTCTAGCGGTTATTCTAAGAACTATATACGTGTAGGGGTAGCAAAGGGGTAAAAAATAAACAATTTATATCTTAAAAAATATTTTATTGTATAATATTGTACATTAGGGATAGTTAAGTGAAATACAACAATGTAAAATACAAATAAACAATAAATACAAGTAAAATGTATAGAAACTATTATTTAAACATCCCTATTTCTAATTTTTCAGGATAAGGGTAAGTATATTATTTATTTACAAAGTACATTAAGGGTAGTTACATGAAATACAACAATGTAAAGTACAAATAAACAATAAATACAAGTAAAATTTATACAGACTATTATTTAAACATCCCTAAGCATATTTGTTTATAAAATACAAATAAGAATACATACAATTTAAGCTATGACCATAATAAACAAATAATTCTTAAACCAATACATTTTTATTTAACAACCCGTCATTTATTTCAGGGGGATGTACCACAACAAAGAGACAGGGAAGTATGTAGTTATGTAACATTTATAAGGGAAATAAGACATGGGAATTTTTTTATGGTCATTCGTGTTCTACGGATTGTAATTAGTCTAATAGAACTAGTCCGGCCCTTCTAGTTTTTATAGTTTTGGAGCTATAACATTTTCTTCTTAACTTAACTTTACTCAGTTTTTGAGTCGAAAATTTTTGATGGTATCAGGATAACAGGAATGAAAAGAGTTCTCATATTTTCAATGTGAGACCGGATTCGTGTTCTACGGGTCGTAATTAGTCTAAAAAACCCTGTCCGGCCTTTCTAGCTTTTGTAGTTTTGGAGCTATAACACTTTTTTTAAACCTAATTTTACTCAGTTTTTGAGTCGAAATTTTTTGATGGTATCCGGATAACAGGAATGAAAAGAGTTCTCATATTTTCAATGTGAGACCGGATTCGTGTTCTACGGGTCGTAATTAGTCTAAAAAACCCTGTCCGGCCTTTCTAGCTTTTGTAGTTTTGGAGCTATAACACTTTTTTTAAACCCAATTTTACTCAGTTTTTGAGTCGAAAATTTTTGATGGTATCCGGATAACAGGAATGAAAAGAGTTCTCATATTTTAAATGTGAGACCGGATTCGTGTTCTACGGGTCGTAATTAGTCTAAAAAACATTGTCCGGCCCTTCAACCTTTTGTAGTTTAGGAGATATAAAGCATTTCTTAATTAAAAAGTGTCGCATTTTGAGACGAAAATTTTCCATAGTATCCGAGGAACAAAAATGAGAAAGAGTTCTGCGGATGGTTATTTTATTGCTTATAGAGCTTAAAAAATAAATAATAAAATTTTGGTGTAAACAAAAAAAAAATCAAAAAATGTTCGTAAATTTTCAAAAACCCTTATTATAAAAAATGTTGCCCTACGCCCTTCAAACTTTGGTATGATGTAATTTGACCCTATATTACTCATTCGAATTCCCCTAAGGAACAGCGTTTTAAGGAAAACGCTGAAAACCCAGCCGTTTTCGAGATATGAGCCCTTAAAGTTTTTTAAAGGGACTAACACTTAAATTCGTCCATTTATAGGGCTAAAGGGCCGGGAAATAGCGAATCGGGGGGATTCGAACCCGCGCTTTCCATTGGCTTACACAGAATTGATGAAAACCCTTTGGTTTACAATATATTTGCCCTTCAAGTTTGTGGCGAAGGGCCTGCGCTAATTCCTGAACTAAAAGAGCTAGAAAATCCGGACAAGTGTTGTTAACCTTACTTAGATCTGCATAAATGAAATCCGTGGTCAAATTTTCCCTAAGGGCTCAAATAAGCCCTTAGCCCTTTATAAAAGGGCGGACTCCTGCCGGATGGTTATTTTCGTACCTAAAGAACTTAATACTAAAAGATAGCATAGAAAAATTCGGAAAAATCCGTAAAAATTAGGATATTTCCCTGTCTCTTTTGTTAATACATAGGAAAGGTAAAAAAAACTCCTCTTTTATGTATTTATTCTTATAAAAAATCATATATTATCATCATCCAGTGTTGTAGTCACCGTATCCTATTGCTGGGTGTACTAGGCCCTTCGCAGAACTTGTAAACAAACATAAACATTGTTTACTTTGAGCGCCAAAGTACAAAAGATATAAAAAATAAACACTTAATTAGAGTGGGGGTATTACGTGATAATATTAATATTATGTTTTTACAATAAAGACTTCAGTTCCTTTCAGTCTTTGGTGATGTGAACATCGTGTGCTTGTGAATAATCGTGTAGTGCCATATAGCAACGAAAAAGTTTGAAATTTTTATTGAAATCGTTCTCTATTTACATCGTATAGTTCGCTATATATTTTAAAAGTGTTAGATTTACTCTATAAATATTTTAAAAATATTTAAATAGCTTTAAATAATTGTCATTTTGTTTAAACTTCTAAAAAAAATCTAAATTTAATAATTTAATAGTACACTAAATTTAAATGTTCATATGTATATTATTATTTACAATAAAATCTAAATATTCAAAATTCATTTTAACTTATAGAACGTATTTCTGCTTCTTATAATTTTAGATATTTAAAATGTTGCATAAGACTCTGTCCTTCCGTTAGTGTTCATTGTTTAATCCTTATTCAAAATTATATTGTGTCGTGAGTTAGTTTACTATACAGTTGCTGTATATTTAAAAAAAGTCTTTCCTATTATTAAAATGTGTATAAATGTCCGTAAAAGTGTTTTACTAATACCAAGTGTTATACAAGTTATTCTAATTGGAATAAGTGTTACGTAATATTTACTTCAAAGTGTATTCTGATCTGTGAAAATCGCCGATGATGATATACAGTGATGATACAACAGCGGATGATATATTATGAAAATTCACCATAGGTAAGTATGAACCTTTGATATTACATTTACATTTCTTCTAAGTTGTTGAACACAAAACAAATGTGTCTGCCAATGACGAATTTTATGTAAAATTTAAATTTTTTCTTCCCTATTTACTATCTTTATTCTTGTAGTAGTGATAAATGAAAATATGGAAAAGTGTACAGAGAAAATTTGACGAAAATACATGTATTTTAACGCCCCGTAACTCCTAAACCAATCGAAGTTAAATAATTATAATCAGACGTATCGTACAGATAATTTTATGTAGATTCCAAATTTTCATTGTGCAAGTTGCTATCTTTATCCATGTAGGAGTAATAAACAAGAATGTGAAATAACGCATGACAAAGTTTAGTGGAATATACAGTTTAACTCTCACATTTATATTTCATAGAATTTCAAGTATGGAGATCAGGCGAACCGGTTCACGACTTCACGATACCGCAGGGGATGGTTTCCTGATCCAGACAACGAAATCATGTCCACCAGGTCCGGAGAGAAGCCCCAGGATACTGTAGACACACGAAAGGATTCTCCAAGTCGCGATGTCTGCGTCTCTTACCACTGGAACGTCGAAAACTAGATGATCTGCAAAAAGAAATAATTTATTAATAAAATTATAAATGTAATAACTTATTTATTGTATCTGCACTTTGTGTTTGTATTAATAATATCACTTTTCTATTCATATTAATATGTAAAGTTGATATATTCTATAGAAAAGTATTTGTCAACATTTCTACAATTTTAAACCTTTACTTATGTATACAAGGATGCATGTACAAATCCAATTTGAAACGTACAAGTTTCTATCTCATTTAGTTTAAGAAATTTTGAACTCTAAAGTTGGAATTTCCAATTCAAATTCCTGAAACTTAGTATACTTGCAGAAAACATCCCCCTGAATTCAAATATGAAAACTGCAAGTCGCTATCTCACTCAGTTTTTAAAATATTTTACTTTTATCATGGTATACACAAGAGACATTTTCCTATCTTGAAACAAACATGGCAGATTTTTTTTTCAGTAATTCGAATTCCTGAAATTTAGTGTACATATCGAAAAACACCCCCTGAATTCAAATTTGAAAACTGCAAGTCGCTATCTCACTTGGTTTTTAAAATATTTTACTTTTATCATTGTATACACAAAAGACATTTTCCTATCTTGAAACAAACATGACAGAATTTTTTTCAGCAATTCGAATTCCTGAAACTTAGTGAACATATCGAAAAACATCACCTGAATTCAAATTTGAAAATTGCAAGTCGCTAACTCACGTAGTTTTTAAAATATTTTACTTTTATCATGGTATACACAAAAGACATTTTCCTATCTTGAAACAAACATGACAGAATTTTTTTCAGTAATTCGAATTCCTGAAACTTAGTGTATATATCGAAAAACATCACCTGAATTCAAATTTGAAAACTGCAACTCTCTAACTCACGTAGTTTTTAAAATATTTTACTTTTATCATGGTATACACAAAAGACATTTTCCTATCTTGAAACAAACATGACAGAATTTTTTTTTCAGTAATTCGAATACCTGAAACTTAGTGTACATATAGAAAAACACCCCCTGAATTCAAATTTGAAAACTGAAAGTCACTATCTCACTTAGTTTTTAAAATATTTTACTTTTATCATGGTATGCACAAGAGACATTTTCCGATCTTGAAACAAACATGACAGAATTTTATTTTTCAGCAATTCGAATTCCTGAAACTTAGTGTACATATAGTAAAACACCCCCTGAATTCAAATTTGGAAACTGCAAGTCGCTATCTCACTTAGTTTTTAATAACTATTTTTGTAATAAGTTGCGAAATGATAGTTTTAGACACGCGACGTGAAATTTATACGCACGAGAGTAAGCGAGGGCTACAACACGTCAAGTGCCTAAAACACTCATTTCACAACGTATCACATACAATATTTTTTTGTAATAGCGTTTTTAAATAGATCATTTATTCTCAAATATCAACATTATGAATTTTTCAAAATTAAAAAGTAGCATCCTTTCTTTCAACCCTAAAGTTCATTAATTTTATTTCGCGGGTAATCCATAGACCTTGTCTACAAATATTAATTTAAAAAAAATTGTACGAGCGACTACAAAATTATGTAATACATAGACATCAACTATAATTTATAAATACTCATTATTTTGATTGTTGACTACCATTTTTTGTATTATTGTTATCTAATGCCTAACTGTTACATAGATCAATTTTGTCAGTTTGTCAGTTTCATTGTTACAGTGCTAGTGAACAGACGTGTGGTGTGCTCGTGTACTGTGCCTTCGAGGACGACTTCCTAGTGCCTGGAGAGGACTTTTGGACGTCTTCAACACTTGGACTTATACTTAGGGAAATAATTTATTCATAGTAAGTTTCTTTTTATATTTTTAAACTACTTTTAGTAACCATTATTGGATATATCAGCCATTATTTCTAACGACTATTTCGGGTGTATATATATATATATATATATATATATATATATATATATATATATATATATATATATATATATATATATTTGAATTATAATTGTTGATGTTGTGTGGAAAAGAATTTGAGTTAATTTAGAATTATTTATAGTGCTAATACCATATACACATATCATATATTATTGGACATACTATATATTTTACTACAAATATTTTATATTTAAATAATTAAAAATTTAAATATTCTTTTTAATGTTAAATTTCTCACACTTACTTTCATATTAGGTATTTGATTTTTAATAATTACAAACGATTGAAACAGTTCTAAGTCCATCCATATTATTATCTGTAACAACTAATCCAAATATTGTTTCGATTATATTTTTATTGTTACAGAAACATGTAACAGATACGAATTACAGTCCTGGCAAAGCCGTAGAAGGATGTGAGTGAGTTGCAGAAAGATATCTATCCTAATTTCAGCGTCAGAGATGATCCTATTCTTGCAGAGCATCACACTGAAGACACCCCAACATGTAATGGTGCCCCTCAAGATTTATTTATAAGATTTATGTAAATAAATAAATAAAAGTTATCCTCCTAAACATTAAGTATATAGAATCTTTTCCAAGAACCTTTTTAATAGCATTTATTCATTTTTATTTCAATACTTTTCTTTCTAAAAATTCACACATTTGTTCAAATACTCTAAAAATGCGTACACTTACGTAACATTGTATTTACAATCAAATAAAATTACTACCAAGTTTATATCTCTACTCAGTTTTGAATTATTGCCTCAAAAGTCAATATACCCCATTTTCAGATAAAAACTTCAAAATTTTCAAAAATCTAATTTTTATGTATCTAGATACTTCTCAATGCGCTGATTCCAAATTTTGAAACCGCAGGTCGATAACTCGTTTCGTTCTCGAGATATTTACATTCAAAGTTTTGCTCAAAACTGCCCATTTTTGGGTAATAACCCAAAAATGGGTCGAGATATGAATTTGGCGACATCACCATTCAATTCTACGGACAAAAATATATAAGTATACCAATTTTCATAATTTTTGACCAACCGGTTCATTTTTTATGAATAAAAGTTTGAAAATGGCCAAAATCTGAAAAAATCCTAAGGGGTACCCCTTACAATTTTTGCGATTTTTGGCCATTTTCAGTTATTTTGCTTTAGAGATTGTATGCGGTGTTCAAAAATTCTGAAAATTGGTGTACTTATGTAATTTTGCCCGTAGAATCGAATGGTGTTGTCGCCAAACTCGTATCTCGACCCATTTTTGGGTTATTACCCAAAAATGGGCAGTTTTCAGCAAAACTTTGAATCTAAATATCTCGAGAACGAAACGAGATATCGACCTGCTGTTTCAAAATTTGGAATCAGCGCATTAAGAAGTATCTAGATTCATGAAAATTAGATTTTTGAAAATTTTGAAGTTTTTATCTGAAAATGGGGTATATTGACTTTTGGGGTAATAATTCAAAAATGGGTAGAGATATGAACTTGGTAGTAATATTATTTGATTACTACATATAGTATTATATTGTTTAATTATATTTTAGTACTTTTCATCAAAACGTAGATTTAACAGCTAATCCCCATGGGCGAGATTACAAGAAAATATCTACTACAATGTAACTCACCATTGTTGAGTGCTTCAGGTTACAATGTCGGGACTCCAAGTCGCTAAGTCTGCAACACCAGGATGTCGGATTTTCACACGGCTGCATCTGAAAAGGACACACATATTTAATAAAATGTTACAATAAAAAAAATTGTAATTTTGTATTTTGTGTACTAAAATTTTTTCGCGCCACTTCTACATTCATAAAATTCAAAACACCGTGAACTGATTACATAATACATAAGAAGCAATTATTATTTATAATGACTCGATATTATTTAATTGTTGACTTGTATTTCTACGGGGTAAATTATTTAACACCCTAACTATTACATGGATTAATTCTTTCAGTTTGTTTGTTACAGTGCTAGTGTAAAGACGTGTGTGTAGTGTGCTGGTGTACTGTGACCACGAGGACGACTTCCTGGTGCTTGGAGAGGACGTTAGGATACCTGCAGGATTTGGAGTTATATCCATAGATTTCGTTTATGTAAAGTGAGTTTTTTTTTTTGCTTTTCTAATATTTTAGAGTTGTTTTCTTATTTGATCCATGAACCATTAATTTGGATGGATTGTGCTAGTATAGATACAAGATATAAGCTATATTTAAATAATTGTTCGCATTATATCGAAAATAGTTTGCATTAATTGATAATTATTTAATATTTCTACCACATACAATCTTTTAACAATTTATTCTGTAAATACTATTTATAAAGCACCTAATTTAGTTTTACGGCACAGAAATTTAAAAAAAAATGTTTTCTAATGTTAAACATCTATGTCACGAATTGTGTTCATCCTGTATATAATTTATCATATCATTGTATGTCCTATATATTTTGTTCCATATATACGTAATTATGAATGTGTATGATAATACAACAAATGGTAACGTCATTTTTTTTGTGAAATTACGTAACATTACTCATTATTAAAATACTTTTATATCGTACACATTATGCATTATAATCTATTATTAATTGATTGAAATACTTATAAATTCTTTTGTATTATTGAATATCTCTCACTTTCTTTGACATTAATATATTTTCTTAAATAATAATTACATAAACTTAAACAATTCTTAATAATCTACAAATCAAATCATATTAGTTTCTATGACCATTAACCTCTAATTCATATATGTTACTTTCGAGTATATTTTCTATTGTTTCAGAAAGATAAGCTGTGCACTTAAACAGACGATGCTGCTGTACCCGAGCGAGTTGCAGTTCATGAATCCTGATTTCCGCATTGGAGATGGTCACCCTGTTGCAGAGAACCGCACCCCAAAATTAACCCAACATGGATTTTGTACACCAAGTCATATTTATCAAATTTATGTAAATAAATAAATAAATAAATAAAACCACCTCACACCTATAAAATACTTATATGATATAACCATTTAACGTGAAAAATCATCTACTCTACTAATAAAAACTTTATGAACAAATGTCTAAGACACTCATACACATTAGCATATTTAAATGATAGTATATAATCATGGCATTACACTATTCACATATTTTCATTTTCATAATTGTATTTCAACATCTCAAAGCGTATTACGTTAGGTTCACATACATCATAAACACATTTTACATACATATTATTTGAAGGATACAAGAAACGAAAGAGCTAAGTCTAAACATTACTGATTTTTGTCACCGAATCATATATTTGAAAAGTACAAAGGGTTATTTCTCTTAGTTTAGGAGATATTAATTTTTAAACTTGCTATTTTCAATAGAGATGTACTCGTCTTGAAACTAGAATTACTGAAAACTTTTTCAGCGATTCATATAGTTTCAAATTAAGTCTACCATATAGTAAATAATGCCGCAATTCTGGCCAAATCTGTAAGTCTCACAGATCTGTAAATCTGTAAAAAACTGACAATAACGCATCTATTTTTGTTGATAAATATAAAGTTATACATAAGAGTTGCAGCTTTCGTTGCGATTTTGTTCATTTTTTACAGATTTACAAATCTGTAAGACTTACAGATTTGTTCAGAATTGCGGCATAAATTCCTTAATATCACTTTAAAAAGTACTAGTCGCTATATCTCTTAATTTTCGTGATATTCATTTCTAAAGTTACTATTTTCATTTAACATATACACGTCTTGAAATAAACATTATTATTAAACTTATTTTTTTCTGCGATTTGAACATTTGGAATTAAGAATACATATAGAAAATTACTGCCAAAATCCAAATTTGAAAACTGGAAGTAGCTATTTCTCTGTTTTCATATTATTCACTTTCAAAGTTAATCTTTTCAATAAACATGAATGTCGTTATATAAACATTAATTTAAAAAATCAGCGATTTAAACCTTTCGAAATTAAGTATACATTTAGTAAATGACTAGCTATATTGAAATTTGGAAAGTGTAAGTACCTATTTCTCTTAGTTTTTCTTTTATATTCATTGTCAAATTTGCCATTTTCAATAAACATATACGACGTATAATATGTAAACATTACTGAAATTGTTTTCAGTGATTGAAACCTTTTGAAATTATGTCTAGTACTATACATATAGAAAATTACCCTCTATATACAAATTTAAAAAGTACGAGACGTTATTTTTCTTAGTTTTCATGGTATTCAATTTCGAAGTTGTTATTTTAAATAAACATGTACACGTTTTGAAATAAACATTATCGATAAAAATTCAGCGATTTAATATTTTCGAAATATAGGAAATAACTCTCTATAACTAAATTTGGAAAATGCAAGTCACTTTTTCCTTTAATTTTTCACATACTCATTTTTTTAAGTTACTATTTTCAATACACATGTACGTATCTTGAAACAAGCAGTACTGAAAATGTTTTCAACGATTCTAAAGTGCTGAAATTAAGGTTACATATAGAAAATAATCCTACAAATACAAATAAGATTAGGATAATTCGCTATCACTCTTAGTTATTGAAGTATTTAATTGTAAAGTTACTATGCACAATATATGAATCACAGGGATATCTCGAAACTATATAAGTAATTGGGACTTAGCTCTATTTTTATGTACCATCATTTGCATGCCGTACATACATAAGAGTACATACTTGTAATCTAATACACTGACCGTTCTAAATAAAATATAGTTAAGGAAGAACCTAATTTTTATTATTATATTTAAAATACACTTCATAATGAATTCGCACATTGCAAAATATTTCTAGAGCGGAAAATGATACTTTACACACATACTTTTTCTACATCCGTTAAAAAAGATGATAAAAACATTTTGGTTTCAAATCATCTATGTACCAAGTCATCTAATTTAAAACTATCACAAATTAATTGTCTCTCCTGTCAGAATGACGTAATAAAAGTTTAGACTTAATTAAAAACATTACATTTTAAACTTCGAAATGTATTAATTAAGATATGAAACTGACAAATTGATACATTATCCCTATTTATATAGAACACAAAATTTTGGGCCTCATATTTCGATTCCACAGAGTTAACCAATATATTAACATCTACTTTTTTGATACAATTTAAAACAAATACAGCTAATAGTTCAAATATGTTTTATATATTGTTTCACGATTGAAAATTTATTAAACTTCATTTTCATATTCAACAATTGAATTAGAAAAACCATTTCAAAATTTTCTTTTCATTTTGTTTAAACTTTACTTTACATATTTTAAATATATCTTTTAGCTATGTGCGAATACGAATTTGAATCCCGAAAGTTTGTAGCAAGAGAGATATTAATTTAAAGGTGTAATATATATTATTTTAAACTTAAAATATATTTTCTATACCCAAAAAATGTTAGGGAAAAACTTTGTAAGGATTTTCTGTTACAAATAAATATATGATCATCTTATACATAATTATTGTCTTCTATTATTTAGCCTACTTTTGTATTTCAACGAATCATAATAAAGGATTTATACCATATATTCTCGTATAATTAAAAACAAACCTACATTTCAAATATCATCTTTCAGAACGGTACAGATCAAGATACATTTATTTATGTATATAATTGTCATTCACATATATCTCTGTATTAAAACATCTTTGTAAAATGTAAGAATGTACACACCATTATGTAATATATTTAAGACCAATAAATATCGATAAAATTATATAATATTTCATTCCAATATCCTATTTCTAAAACAAAAAAATTGCACTCCAAAGATCTAAGTTCATATCCCGCTTAGAAACCAGTTCACAGCCTATAGATCCACAACCAGAACGACGACCAACAAAAATCTCCCATCCTAAAGATCCAGGTTCGAACCCCGCTTACTAGCCACCAGGAACCAGCCGAGCATCCCATCCTAGCTACCAGCAACCCGCCCTAGCCATCCACGAGCGCGCCTAGGCTACAGCCGAAGGCAGCACGTGGATGCTAGGCGGGTTGCTGGGAGCTGGGATCGGATCGCTCCGCTGGTTCCTGGGGCCTAGCCAGCAAAAAAATTCTAGAAACCTGTATATAGCTTGAAATAGACGTTATTACGTAATTTCACGACAAAGAGTGACCGGTAGGACGCCACCGCTCACGCTGCACGAATGGTTGTAAATTCAACAGACAGCCAGTATTATACACAGCTAGAAATCCGTGGTGGGAGACCTGAGATTCACGATTCGATCACCAGGCCTTACTACAGCCTACCGTATTGTCAGAAATTTGAATTTTTGTGGGGGAATACGTTCCGTTCGGCCAGAGAGCTCACAAATTCTCGTTTTCGTGACTAGTAGTCTTGCTACACGCTGCACATTGCCGATTATACACGATTTTTTAAATTTTGTCAGCCAGAAGTCTAGCAACAGTATTGCGATCGATGGATATTTGAATTTTGGTGGGTAAATGCCTTGCGACCGGCTGAAAATCCGTCTGAGAGCTCAAAAATGCTCGTAACGGCAGTAAAGTACTACATTTCGGCCGCTACGGCTCTAAAACGTCGATTTTACACGATTTTTGCGATTTTGTCGACCAGAAGCCTTGCTGGTGCTCGCGGATCGGATTTTGCCGGCTAGAAATTTTTTCGTGTAGGCTACTTGCTTTTGTAATCTGTTGTGCACTACGCTGAAATTTAGGCGCTAGAATATTTATGCAGGTTGCAGATCGACGGTCGTTTTGCGGTGCTCTCGAATCGATTTTTGCTGTTGCATACCTATAGGCCGTAAATCGTTCATATCCTGCTGATCTCATTTTGATGATCTAGTTCGTATTTGGTGAATTTCTGGTTGCTGGAATGCAATTTTTGAGGATAGGAAAATAGGTTTTTCAATTGAGAAATTGTATTCTTTTTTACTGTTTTTATTGGTCATTTATATAATACATTTCATTTGTGTTACATATTGTAATGATATTATTCTATGAGGACTTGTAAATAAATAAATAATGAAATATATATCGCCAAATATTTATTAAATTGTATCGTATAAGTTGTTACATAATATTACAGATTTTTGCGAGTATAATGTATAACATTTTCTTTCTAAGACTTATCGAGATATAGATTACTTTAATATACCTATGTAAATACTTTCAGATAAATAATAGTGATGCAAAGATTAATATACAGAGATACAATTAAAAATAGATCAATAATTTAACACAAATATATGTTTAATTTGAATATATTAACTGCTATATTGTGACTATGTCTTAGAAAAAAATTGTATCAATAGGAAATAAATTAGAGCAATTATAATATAATACTGATATATTCACTATCACATATTCACTAACACAATTTTAAGTTATATTTTTCTTATTTTTCACCAAATTACACACAAATGTAGTTATATAGGTCACTGTAATCCGAACTCTAATATAATGTAAATACTTACAAATAAATAATACACAATTCAATATTAACTTGTTATTGTCTAACAAATTGGTGAAATACACCCACTTTCAGGTACGAGAATCCGCAATAAACCTCTCTGGACAAGGAGAAGTTTCTCGTGAGATAGCAGACTTCCTAATGATCGATAAATGCACAGCAAATGGAATTATCACCAAATATACATTGCCAAAATCATTAGCTGACAAGCTAAGATGCAATAGACCCCCGTAAACCAACAAAGCGAATAGATAAAATAATGAAACTAAAATCTAAAGTAATAAACTAATTTTTAGGTCAATAAAAGTCCAAATTCTTGTTTGACCACCCTAATTTCCCAATTTAAATCCAATAAAACATTTAAGCCAGAAGTTAAACATCCGCGATGGAAAAGAAAAACAAGCCTGAATTATGGAACCATTTAGAAAATGAATGACAAGATGTACACCACAAGACAGTATTACAAATTTAATTAAATTAATGTCTCGACAGTATTCTGCAGTGATTATATCAAAAGGAATGATGATAAACTATTAAATATGGATAACAAAATAAGACTAAACAGATTTATTGGTTGTTTTGAAATACGCATATTTTTGGCGCAATATTTTTGCATAGCACTAGATATTATTTTGTTACAACATAATTTTATTTACCTACATATTTTTCTGGTTTATAATAGGAACATATTTTATGCACAAATGCATATGTTTATTAATATAACTGTTTCATTGTTGTATCACCTTTACAATATATGATAATGGTTTAAAAATCTGTTTGGCTTAAAATTTTTGCACACCTCTATAGATAAACATTACATAACATTATGGACATTTCTATAAAGTTGCATATGATATTCAAAAAGCAAGATTAAAAATACTCAAATGTAAAATTGTATTAGCTGCTGTTTAATGATGAATTTGATACCTATACAAATGTATATTTAGAACTTGAAGATGTACGTAGCGTCATTAGATATTTCAATATGATTTTTGTCCTTACATTTATTATAAAATTATATAATATACCTTTCAAACTGCAGCTAGATATATACACTACACGATTTTAAGTTTAAATTCTTAAAAATATGATACTGAAAGTTGCAAATCATGTACGACCTTCAAAGAGCAAGGTTAGACACTCTGCGTCGTATAAGAATGTACTAATACTTTACTAATGTAAAAGAATGTTAAATGCAACAATATATTACATGTATTAAGGCTGTTTTATGATGAATTCAATATACAAATACATATTTATGTAGAACTTGAAGATGTAAGTACGGTTACGTAAATATTTATGCCCTTAAATTTATTAGAAAATCAAGTAATTTACCTTTTAAACTGCAGCTAAGCATTCGAATTCAACTGCTCCAAGTCCATTTCACAAATATAACACGTAAATAAGTTATTTTAATCACAAAATATATCACAAAAACATAAAACCACTTCTTAGCATCAACTTGCTTGCAACACATGTAACCCAGTGACGCTTACGACAGTGTTGCCAACCTCTTAAAATTGAATTATGTTACCGCTCAGAAAATTATGCTCAAATATTAATGACATAAAAAACAATGAAAAATACACAAAAAAAAACAATATTTTAATGAACATTTAATACAAACGATAAACAATAAATGTTAAACAAAAAACTTTAAAACTAAAAATATATTTCATTTCATTTAAGAAAATAGCAGATGGCGCTTGTGAGCCTACCACTTATACTTTTATACACGCAGTAAATAAGTAATGACCAAGTAACAACTTAAGAGAAAATCTGTCAATGACGACAAGTAACAACCCTATTATAGACATGGCGAAAATAAATATTAAGTAAAATATAATAATGACTAATTTATAACGACTGGAAAATATTTGTAATAATGCTACGGTTGGCAACACTGGGCTTACGATGTGGTCACATGTGATTGGTGAAAATCTGGTGAATATAACGATTGTGATTGGCAAAAATAACGAAGCTTGTGATTGGTGGAAATACAGCGAGAATTCGAATTCGATAAAATCCTATCAATTTTGAACGGATGAAGAGTATTTATTTGAAAACAATCATTAATTTAAGATGTTTAAATAATAATTTGCAATTTAAATTCATCATACAACAGCGTACATCAATTTTTACTGGAAATTATACATAAATAATAACACAATACAAGAAATATTTCGAATTAATTTGGTTTTATTGATAAGTAGATGGCAATGAGCATAAATACCTTTAAAATAGGGTTTATGGGGAGGGCATAAGGGTGAATTTTTCTCGGGAAATTCTTCTCCACGTCTCGGGGTTCATTCTCCAACGATGATACTGGAAGAAATCAGGTTTCATGAGGGTACATTCGAAAGGTGTATCGGTCATACTGCATAGAACCCTGTAACAATCAAAATAAATAAAAATTAGGATATTTAAAAGATAAAATATACTTTAATATTTAAATTTAAAGTGTCCAACCCCTATTTTTAAATTCATTGTTAAATAACTTATTATAATTTTCTTTTTACTTTATTTGCAAAAGATGAAAAACCACCACCAGATAATGACCAAAAATGGCCCATTTGGAAAATTTTAAATCGCCTATGAAATACATAGGTACAACTGAGGGTACCAAGTAGAACCCACTTTATGTCATTTTAGTCAAGAACAAATAATGACTCACCTGCTCACGTGCGCCATCTTAGAAGAGGAATGCACGAGAGAAGATCTGGCTAAAGGAACATCAGCTGCTCTAAATTGGGCTATTTTCTGGAAAAATTACTAAATTGACAATTTTTGTATTAGTTTATTTTACATATATTATGTATTTTTACCTCCCGCCACACCATAGGTAAGGAAGGTAACGTTTTCGGTCCAAAAATTCGAAAGAGTTTTTAGTAAATAAGCACGAATTAAGGTACTTACAATACAATTTTTCCTTAAAATCTACTAAAATATGAGCCAAAACTTTGGTATTAAAAACTCGTATATAATTTGAAACATATTAGATTTTGACTTTGATAAACCGGTAGTGATACTTTACATGAAGCTCTTAACAGATTTTTGAGGAAAAACATAATAAAATATAATCCAAAATTTGGTATTACAGACTTTTCTATTTATTGGAACAACAAATTAGATCAACCGGAAGTGATACTTTACTTAAAGATCATTACTATTTTAAACATGGAATTGGCGGGAGGTCATCAAATTTTATAATTATATCCCGCAAGAATTAATATTTTATTTGTTCATTTATTAAAATAATTGCATTTAAATAAAAAATATCGAATTAATATGTGCCAAAATAATTATTTTGTTAATATATTAACCAAAAACAGATATTAATTCGATAGTTTGTGGAGACGTTGGTCCCACCCCAATTTGGGTATGGTTAAGCCCTGCCACCACGACAAGGTCTCTCCACGTGGGCAGGGAACCCTGTCCAAACCTCCTGCGATTCAAAGGAGTTGAGGACAGAGCCACCCCGGCCTAAACCACGACTGGGGTGTCCTACAAAACCCTAACGATCTCATACCAACTATAAATAGAATCGCCCGCGCCTGAAACCCTAACAAAAATGATAATGAGATGAAATGAACCTATTTGTGGCTTGTTCTCGGACGCGGCCTGCTGGGGCCAAGCGCGTTCCAACCACTGATATGCATACGCCGATAAACTATTGCTCATCGTCATATTCCATACAGTGTTTGGACCTACGACCGCGCCCTCCCCATTCCGCGAAAACCGACCCCGTGCAATCCATATAGGAGGGTAAGTTTTCTTGGACGAGGGTTGCTCACCTCACGATAAAAAACAACTTCATTGTGATTACCAAATTAGCTGCTGGTACTAATTTTAGTAATCTGCAACAAAGCTCTTTTTTACCATGTGTAAAGTCCACCGAACATTTTCATGCCCGCGAGAGACTTTCGGCGGAATTTGATGAGTATTCATTGCACAGTATTAAAAATACTGGCACGCCAAATACTCAGTGCACTAGGAAAAAAGCATAACATACAAAATAAATATATTATATCATATTTATATTATATACGAGCATATATAATATAAGATAATATAATATAAACAATCCCAAAATCCCACCCCAAATATATCATTTATAAATCGATTTTCGCGAACGAATTTATGACAAAAATTAACCCTACAAACCCCAAACTACAGTTCATAAAAAATATTCCCGACACAAAACAAAAAATAAAATCAATACTATCAAAATTTATTCAACATTTCCCGTACCCGGTTAGCAACAAATTCCGAATATATTCGCGTCTTTAATTCGCCTTGAAGACTTGCTCCTTTCTCGATCCCTCGTTGTCCCCCGTTGTCCAGGTCCTGGGTTCCTGGCCTAATCGATCCGGACCTCATACCGGATTACACGAGCTAATAATAAATAGAAAAAACTAAAACAATCCGGACCTCATGCCGGCATGAAATCTACCATTTAAAAGTTAAAGTTAGGATGATGATTATATCCCACGGAGTCTAGAAGGACGATAATATCCAGGTCCAAAAGGATCCTGGCCTGTACGATGTCAATGGAACGGAAACGATCCGGATCCATGCCGGATATGCGGAAGTTAGCGACCCGAGCCTTAGGCCGGGTTACGCGAGCAAATTCACCCGGGACGAAAGTTACAATTTAAGTTAGATTTACAAGTTAAAGTTAGGATGACGACGCGCCCCCTTAAATTAAACTTAACTAGGCTGTACTGCAATGAACGTTTTTATTTGACTTATTAAACATTTCATTTTAATTTTAAGATTTGTATAAATGCAAAATATCTGTTTATTATAATGTTCTTTACTCCTAGTTGGGTGTGGCATCTTTTCTCTAAGACCCAGAAAATCTCATTTCAAATGAATGAAATAGATTCAAAATTTTCTATCAAAAATATATAAATATTGCAAAATATTATTGTCTGAATAAAAATGTTGAAATATTATGTCTTTTATCAAATATTTATCAATACTAAATAAACCTCAATCACACAAAACATTCAGGGGATCATTCATAAATAAAAATTGGTTTTTATTTTCATATTATTCTTATTTTTTTTTTATTTTTTTATATTTTACCCAAACATACGATCAACACTCACACACACCTTTCATTCCAAATTATTTTTTTATTCTCATTTATTAATAATTGAACATTCATTGCAATGTACAGCAACTTCCCAGCAAAATTGTAATAGGTACGACTTTAAAAATCCAAGTTTTCAAAAGCATTTAATATATATTTATTAATAGATATCTATATACCAAGTGAGCTAAGATAATGTTTATTCATGAGAAGAAAGCTTAACCCACGAGCCCGTAAGGGCGAGTTGGTTAATTTCTTCGACTGAATAAACATTCTTAACTCAAGTAGTTTATGTAATATTTTATTCAATTTTGACAAAATAGTAATAACAACCATTACGAATTTAATTTTGAAAAAATAAAAATGCAATACGTTATTCTGAATTTGTAAAAATTAAAAATTATGTATCAGAAAATTGGGTCAAAAACTTAAACATTTCCTCTGTTTAGCAATTGTTGAGTGCGGGATTTGAACCCAAAACTATAATTGGCATACAATAACAGTAAAAAATATTGAAAAATCATTTGAAAGAATGAATTGAAATTATTGAAAATGAAACAATTTTTAATGAATTTTGCAGACAGGATTTTCCCAAATTATTATTATAGAAATATATTCAAATAACTGTTTATTAATAATTAACTATTTATTAATATGAAAAAAACTGAGTACAAATATGGCGCCCTATCTTATAACTAACTTATTCTAAGCTAACCTTAATTAAAGCTAGTCTTACACTATAAAATTTCCCGGGCAATTTTATAGAGCAAGATTTCGCTTACCCAATCACTCACACACTGTCATTCCTTTATATACCACATTGTACTCAGTTTTAAGTTTATTTAAAGTTGAAATCAAAATATATTTAATACAAGCCTGTTTAATAATAAATAATTATATCATTACTGCTTATTACCCATTGTTGGGTGTATCATTTACTTTATTTTATATTATTGATAGTTTGTATATTTAAATAAATAAATGGGAAAATCCGTGTCACAATCTAGGAGACATATATTGTAAAGTTTTTTGGGCAAATAAATTTTGAAATTGTAAGATTTAAATAGTTTAAAAAATATATAAGTATTTTAGATATTTTATGTATTATGTAACACTAGTACAAACACTGTATTTTAAAATATTAAATTTGAATTGTTGTACAATTCATTGTATTGTATTTATATCGTATTGTTATGCATTATACCCTAAAATTACGGGTACAGCAACAATTGCTAGATGGAGAAACATGTCAAGTTAATTGACCTAAAGTATTTTAAAAATTGATATAAAATGTAAAAATTGATAAATTTTCAATTTGCTAGGAAGTTTATTTTCACATACTTTGTCTCAGGATAAACCTGGACATTTTACCAAACTACCACTATACAAATACAAGTATCCCACGTTGTCCTTCTGGGCCCTGGGTTGGTCTAGGCGCACTTTGATTTAAAGAATTTAATTCTAAAATTTAATAATTTATTTTAAGGGTAGAGGTAACTACCACAGATTTAAATACTATGAAATACAAATACAAAAAATAATAAAAGAATGGTCGAGCACGGTCCAGCAAACCAGAAGAGTACAACCATCCTTTCACTATGAAAGACAAATTGTAAATGGCTGTTTACTACTTTAACAGGTATATTTTTTAAAATAATTAGTTATCTAATACTTTGTTAATGACGTAACAACCGGCAAAAGGCCTGTGCAGCAGACAGAAATAAACAATTAAATCGTAATTTTTAATCGGAGATAAAATTACGTAATTAAAAATAAAAATTTCTATTTTGAAAACTAAGGCCTAGAGATTTTTTTCATTATTTTTCTCGTAATCAGCATGCTTGAATTAAGAGAAAATGATACTTTAAATTTAAATACAGGGTGATCGAATTTTTAGTGGACTACTGAATTGTTTAAAGTTACCATTTTTTTCATTTTTGCTTACTCTTACTATACTAGCTATACAAGGTTATTCAAAATTAGTAAACATATGTAAAAATGTCCATAGAATCGAATGGCGCAACGCCCGTTAAAGTATCTTTTACCATTCATAAGTTATAGTCCGTCAAAGTAAAAAAATATTGTCAATCTTGCATTAAAAATAAAAATTTCTATTTTAAAAACTAAGGCCTACAAACTTTTTTCATTATTTTTCCCGTAATCAGCATGCTTGAAATAAGAGAAAATGATACTTTAAATTTAAATACAAGGTGATCGAATTTTTAGTGGACTACTGAATTGTTTAAAGTTACCATTTTTTCCATTTTTGCTTACTCTTACTATACTAGCTAGACACGGTTAGTCAAAATTGGTAAACATATGTAGAAATGTCCATAGAATCGAATGGCGCAACGCCCGTTAAAGTATCTTTTACCATTCATAAGTTATAGTCCGTCAAAGTCAAAAAATGTTGTCAATTTTGCTTTAAAAATAAAAATTTCTATTTTGAAAACTAAGGCCTAGAGATTTTTTTCATTATTTTTCCCGTAATCAGCATGCTTGAATTAAGAGAAAATGATACTTTAAATTTAAATACAGGGTGATCGAATTTTTAGTGGACTACTGAATTGTTTAAAGTTGCCATTTTTTTCATTTTTGCTTACTCTTACTAAACTAGCTACACTCGGTTATTGAAAATTGGTAACCATATGTAGAAAAGGCCATAGAATCGAATGGCGTAACGCCCGTTACTGTATCTTTTACCATTCATTAGTTATAGACCGTCAAAGTCAAAAAATGTTGTCAATTTTGCTTTAAAAATAAAAATTTCTATTTTAAAAACTAAGGCCTAGAGATTTTTTTCATTATTTTTCCCGTCATCAGCATGCTGGAATTAAGAGAAAACAATACTTTAAATTTAAATACAGGGTGATCGAATTTTTAGTGGACTACTGAATTGTTTAAAGTTGCCATTTTTTTCATTTTTGCTTACTCTTACTATACTAGCTACACACGGTTATTGAAAATTGGTAACCATATGTAGAAAAGGCCATAGAATCGAATGGCGCAACGCCCGTTAAAGTATCTTTTACCATTCATATGTTATAGTCCGTCAAAGTCAAAAAATGTTGTCAATTTTGCTTTAAAAATAACAATTTCTATTTTGAAAACTAAGGCCTAGAGATTTTTTTCATTATTTTTCCCGTATCAGCATGCTTGAATTAAGAGAAAATGATACTTTAAATTTAAATACAGGGTGATCAAATTTTTAGTGGACTACTGAATTGTTTAAAGTTACCATTTTTTCCATTTTTGCTTACTCTTACTATACTAGCTAGACACGGTTATTCAAAATTGGTAAACATATGTAGAAAAGTCCATAGAATCGAATGGCGCAACGCCCGTTAAAGTATCTTTTACCATTCATAAGTTATAGTCCGTCAAAGTAAAAAAATATTGTCAATTTTGCTTTAAAAATAAAAATTTCTATTTTGAAAACTAAGGCCTAGAGAATTTTTTCATCATTTTTCCCGTAATCAGAATGCTTGAATTAAGAGTTCAGCTGATACAAGATTACCATGCAATAAATCAAAAAATGGTACCTTGGATTTTTCAGTAGCCAGTTATAAACCAAAATATTTAAACACCCTATATTTAAATAAAAATGTATCACTTTCTACTAAATCAAACGTGCTGATTGCGAAAAAATAGTAAAAAAATTCCCAGGATTCTAGTTTTAGAAATACAAAGTTTTATTTCCACTAGAAAACTAACACGTTTATTTCACTTTGCCGGGCTATAACTAATGAACGGTAAAAGGTACGTTAACGGGCCTTGCAGCAATCGATTCTACGGACTTTTCTACGTATGTGCTCTAATTTTTAACTGTCGTGTTCAGCTGATACAAGATTACCATGCAATAAATCAAAAAATGGTACCTTGGATTTTTCAGTAGACAGTTATAAACCAAAATATTTAAACACCCTATATTTAAATAGAAATGTATCAATTTCTACTAAATCAAACGTGCTGATTGCGAAAAAAATAGTAAAAAAATTCCCTGGATTCTAGTTTTAGAAATACAAAGTTTTATTTTCACTAGAAAACTAACACGTTTATTTCAATTTGCCGGGCTATAACTAATGAACGGTAAAAGGTACGTTAACGGGCGTTGCGGCAATCGATTCTACGGACTTTTCTACGTATGTGCTCTAATTTTTAACTGTCGTGTTCAGCTGATACAAGATTACCATGCAATAAATCAAAAAATGGTACCCTGGATTTTTCAGTAGCCAGTTATAAACCAAAATATTTAAACACCCTATATTTAAATAAAAATGTATCAATTTCTACTAAATCAAACGTGCTGATTGCGAAAAAAATAGTAAAAAAATTCCCAGGATTCTAGTTTTAGAAATACAAAGTTTTATTTCCACTAGAAAACTAACACGTTTATTTCACTTTGCCGAGCTATAACTAATTAACGGTAAAAGGTACGTTAACGGGCGTACCGGCAATCGATTCTACGGACTTTTCTACGTATGTGCTCTAATTTTTAACTGTCGTGTTCAGCTGATACAAGATTACCATGCAATAAGTCAAAAAATGGTACCTTGGATTTTTCAGTAGACAGTTATAAACCAAAATATTTAAACACCCTATATTTAAATAAAAATGTATCAATTTCTACTAAATCAAACGTGCTGATTGCGAAAAAAATAGTAAAAAAATTCCCAGGATTCTAGTTTTAGAAATACAAAGTTTTATTTCCACTAAAAAACTAACACGTTTATTTCACTTTGCCGAGCTATAACTAGTTAACGGTAAAAGGTACGTTAACGGGCGTTGCGGCAATCGATTCTACGGACTTTTCTACGTATGTGCTCTAATTTTTAACTGTCGTGTTCAGCTGATACAAGATTACCATGCAATAAATCAAAAAATGGTACCTTGGATTTTTCAGTAGCCAGTTATAAACCAAAATATTTAAACACCCTATATTTAAATAAAAATGTATCAATTTCTACTAAATCAAACGTACTGATTGCGAAAAAAATAGTAAAACAATTCCCTGTATTCTAGTTTTAGAAATACAAAGTTTTATTTCCACTAGAAAACTAACACGTTTATTTCACTTTGCCGGGCTATATCTAATGAACGGTAAAAGGTACGTTAACGGGCGTTGCGGCAATCAATTCTACGGACTTTTCTACGTATGTGCTCTAATTTTTAACTGTCGTGTTCAGCTGATACAAGATTACCATGCAATAAATCAAAAAATGGTACCTTGGATTTTTCAGTAGCCAGTTATAAACCAAAATGTTTAAACACCCTATATTTAAATAAAAATGTATCACTTTCTACTAAATCAAACGTGCTGATTGCGAAAAAATAGTAAAAAAATTCCCAGGATTCTAGTTTTAGAAATACAAAGTTTTATTTCCACTAGAAAACTAACACGTTTATTTCACTTTGCCGGGCTATAACTAATGAACGGTAAAAGGTACGTTAACGGGCGTTGCGGCAATCGATTCTACGGACTTTTCTACGTATGTGATCTAATTTTTAACTGTCGTGTTCAGCTGATACAAGATTACCATGCAATAAATCAAAAAATGGTACCTTGGATTTTTCAGTAGCCAGTTATAAACCAAAATATTTAAACACCCTATATTTAAATAAAAATGTATCACTTTCTACTAAATCGAACGTGCTGATTGCGAAAAAAATAGTAAAAAAATTCTCAGGATTCTAGTTTTAGAAATACAAAGTTTCATTTCCACTAGAAAACTAACACGTTTATTTCACTTTGCCGGGCTATAACTAATGAACGGTAAAAGGTACGTTAACGGGCGTAGCGGCAATCGATTCTACGGACTTTTCTACGTATGTGCTCTAATTTTTAACTGTCGTGTTCAGCTGATACAAGATTACCATGCAATAAATCAAAAAATGGTACCTTGGATTTTTCAGTAGCCAGTTATAAACCAAAATATTTAAACACCCTATATTTAAATAAAAATGTATCAATTTCTACTAAATCAAACGTACTGATTGCGAAAAAAATAGTAAAAAAATTCCGTGGATTCTAGTTTTAGAAATACAAAGTTTTATTTCCACCAGAAAACTAACACGTTTATTTCACTTTGCTGGGCTATATCTAATGAACGGTAAAAGGTACGTTAACGGGCGTTGCGGCAATCGATTCTACGGACTTTTCTACGTATGTGCTCTAATTTTTAACTGTCGTGTTCAGCTGATACAAGATTACCATGCAATAAATCAAAAAATGGTACCCTGGATTTTTCAGTAGCCAGTTATAAACCAAAATATTTAAACACCCTATATTTAAATAAAAATGTATCAATTTCTACTAAATCAAACGTGCTGATTGCGAAAAAAATAGTAAAAAAATTCCCAGGATTCTAGTTTTAGAAATACAAAGTTTTATTTCCACTAGAAAACTAACACGTTTATTTCACTTTGCCGAGCTATAACTAATTAACGGTAAAAGGTACGTTAACGGGCGTACCGGCAATCGATTCTACGGACTTTTCTACGTATGTGCTCTAATTTTTAACTGTCGTGTTCAGCTGATACAAGATTACCATGCAATAAGTCAAAAAATGGTACCTTGGATTTTTCAGTAGACAGTTATAAACCAAAATATTTAAACACCCTATATTTAAATAAAAATGTATCAATTTCTACTAAATCAAACGTGCTGATTGCGAAAAAAATAGTAAAAAAATTCCCAGGATTCTAGTTTTAGAAATACAAAGTTTTATTTCCACTAGAAAACTAACACGTTTATTTCACTTTGCCGAGCTATAACTAGTTAACGGTAAAAGGTACGTTAACGGGCGTTGCGGCAATCGATTCTACGGACTTTTCTACGTATGTGCTCTAATTTTTAACTGTCGTGTTCAGCTGATACAAGATTACCATGCAATAAATCAAAAAATGGTACCTTGGATTTTTCAGTAGCCAGTTATAAAACAAAATATTTAAACACCCTATATTTAAATAAAAATGTATCAATTTCTACTAAATCAAACGTGCTGATTGCGAAAAAAATAGTAAAAAAATTCTCAGGATTCTAGTTTTAGAAATACAAAGTTTAATTTCCACTAGAAAACTAACACGTTTATTTCACTTTGCCGGGCTATAACTAATGAACGGTAAAAGGTACGTTAACGGGCGTTGCGGCAGTCGATTCTACGGACTTTTCTACGTATGTGCTCTAATTTTTAACTGTCGTGTTCAGCTGATACAAGATTACCATGCAATAAATCAAAAAATGGTACCTTGGATTTTTCAGTAGCCAGTTATAAACCAAAATATTTAAACACCCTATATTTAAATAAAAATGTATCAATTTCTACTAAATCAAACGTACTGATTGCGAAAAAAATAGTAAAAAAATTCCCTGGATTCTAGTTTTAGAAATACAAAGTTTTATTTCCACTAGAAAACTAACACGTTTATTTCACTTTGCCGGGCTATATCTAATGAACGGTAAAAGGTACGTTAACGGGCGTTGCGGCAATCGATTCTACAGACTTTTCTACGTATGTGCTCTAATTTTTAACTGTCGTGTTCAGCTGATACAAGATTACCATGCAATAAGTCAAAAAATGGTACCTTGGATTTTTCAGTAGACAGTTATAAACCAAAATATTTAAACACCCTATATTTAAATAAAAATGTATCAATTTCTACTAAATCAAACGTGCTGATTGCGAAAAAAATAGTAAAAAAATTCCCAGGATTCTAGTTTTAGAAATACAAAGTTTTATTTCCACTAGAAAACTAACACGTTTATTTCACTTTGCCGAGCTATAACTAGTTAACGGTAAAAGGTACGTTAACGGGCGTTGCGGCAATCGATTCTACGGACTTTTCTACGTATGTGCTCTAATTTTTAACTGTCGTGTTCAGCTGATACAAGATTACCATGCAATAAATCAAAAAATGGTACCTTGGATTTTTCAGTAGCCAGTTATAAAACAAAATATTTAAACACCCTATATTTAAATAAAAATGTATCAATTTCTACTAAATCAAACGTGCTGATTGCGAAAAAAATAGTAAAAAAATTCTCAGGATTCTAGTTTTAGAAATACAAAGTTTAATTTCCACTAGAAAACTAACACGTTTATTTCACTTTGCCGGGCTATAACTAATGAACGGTAAAAGGTACGTTAACGGGCGTTGCGGCAGTCGATTCTACGGACTTTTCTACGTATGTGCTCTAATTTTTAACTGTCGTGTTCAGCTGATACAAGATTACCATGCAATAAATCAAAAAATGGTACCTTGGATTTTTCAGTAGCCAGTTATAAACCAAAATATTTAAACACCCTATATTTAAATAAAAATGTATCAATTTCTACTAAATCAAACGTACTGATTGCGAAAAAAATAGTAAAAAAATTCCCTGGATTCTAGTTTTAGAAATACAAAGTTTTATTTCCACTAGAAAACTAACACGTTTATTTCACTTTGCCGGGCTATATCTAATGAACGGTAAAAGGTACGTTAACGGGCGTTGCGGCAATCGATTCTACAGACTTTTCTACGTATGTGCTCTAATTTTTAACTGTCGTGTTCAGCTGATACAAGATTACCATGCAATAAATCAAAAAATGGTACCTTGGATTTTTCAGTAGCCAGTTATAAACCAAAATATTTAAACACCCTATATTTAAATAAAAATGTATCACTTTCTACTAAATCAAAGGTGCTGATTGCGAAAAAAATAGTAAAAAAATTCTCAGGATTCTAGTTTTAGAAATACAAAGTTTCATTTCCACTAGAAAACTAACACGTTTATTTCACTTTGCCGGGCTATAACTAATGAACGGTAAAAGGTACGTTAACGGGCGTAGCGGCAATCGATTCTACGGACTTTTCTACGCATGTGCTCTAATTTTTAACTGTCGTGTTCAGCTGATACAAGATTACCATGCAATAAATCAAAAAATGGTACCTTGGATTTTTTAGTAGCCAGTTATAAACCAAAATATTTAAACACCCTATATTTAAATAAAAATGTATCAATTTCTACTAAATCAAACGTGCTGATTGCGAAAAAAATAGTAAAAAAATTCCCTGGATTCTAGTTTTAGAAATACAAAGATTTATTTTCACTAGAAAACTAAAACGTTTATTTCACTTTGCCGGGCTATAACTAATGAACGGTAAAAGGTACGTTAACGGGCGTTCCGGCAGTCGATTCTACGGACTTTTCTACGTATGTGCTCTAATTTTTAACTCTCGTGTTCAGCTGATACAAGATTACCATGCAATAAATCAAAAAATGGTACCTTGGATTTTTCAGTAGCCAGTTATAAACCAAAATATTTAAACACCCTATATTTAAATAAAAATGTATCAATTTCTACTAAATCAAACGTGCTGATTGCGAAAAAAATAGTAAAAAAATTCCCAGGATTCTAGTTTTAGAAATACAAAGTTTTATTTCCACTAGAAAACTAACACGTTTATTTCACTTTGCCGGGCTATAACTAATGAACGGTAAAAGGTACGTTAACAGGCGTTGCGGCAATCGATTCTACGGTCTTTTCTACGTATGTGCTCTAATTTTTAACTGTCGTGTTCAGCTGAGACAAGATTACCATGCAATAAATCAAAAAATGGTACCTTGGATTTTTCAGTAGCCAGTTATAAACCAAAATATTTAAACACCCTATATTTAAATAAAAATGTATCAATTTCTACTAAATCAAACGTGCTGATTGCGAAAAAAATAGTAAAAAAATTCCCAGGATTCTAGTTTTAGAAATACAAAGTTTTATTTCCACTAGAAAACTAACACGTTTATTTCACTTTGCCGGGCTATAACTAATGAACGGTAAAAGGTACGTTAACGGGCGTTCCGGCAGTCGATTCTACGGACTTTTCTACGTATGTGCTCTAATTTTTAACTCTCGTGTTCAGCTGATACAAGATTACCATGCAATAAATCAAAAAATGGTACCTTGGATTTTTCAGTAGCCAGTTATAAACCAAAATATTTAAACACCCTATATTTAAATAAAAATGTATCAATTTCTACTAAATCAAACGTGCTGATTGCGAAAAAAATAGTAAAAAAATTCCCAGGATTCTAGTTTTAGAAATACAAAGTTTTATTTCCACTAGAAAACTAACACGTTTATTTCACTTTGCCGGGCTATAACTAATGAACGGTAAAAGGTACGTTAACAGGCGTTGCGGCAATCGATTCTACGGTCTTTTCTACGTATGTGCTCTAATTTTTAACTGTCGTGTTCAGCTGAGACAAGATTACCATGCAATAAATCAAAAAATGGTACCTTGGATTTTTCAGTAGCCAGTTATAAACCAAAATATTTAAACACCCTATATTTAAATAAAAATGTATCAATTTCTACTAAATCAAACGTGCTGATTGCGAAAAAAATAGTAAAAAAATTCCCAGGATTCTAGTTTTAGAAATACAAAGTTTTATTTCCACTAGAAAACTGACACGTTTATTTCACTTTGCCGGGCTATAACTAATGAACGGTAAAAGGTACGTTAACGGGCGTTGCGGCAATCGATTCTACGGACTTTTCTACGTATGTGCTCTAATTTTTAACTGTCGTGTTCAGCTGATACATGATTACCATGCAATAAATCAAAAAATGGTACCTTGGATTTTTCAGTAGACAGTTATAAACCAAAATATTTAAACACCCTATATTTAAATAAAAATGTATCAATTTCTACTAAATCAAACGTGCTGATTGCGAAAAAAATAGTAAAAAAATTCCCAGGATTCTAGTTTTAGAAATACAAAGTTTTATTTCCACTAGAAAACTAACACGTTTATTTCACTTTGCCGGGCTATAACTAATGAACGGTAAAAGGTACGTTAACGGGCGTTGCGGCAATCGATTTTACGGACTTTTCTACGTATGTGCTCTAATTTTTAACTGTCGTGTTCAGCTGATACAAGATTACCATGCAATAAATCAAAAAATGGTACCTTGGATTTTTCAGTAGCCAGTTATAAACCAAAATATTTAAACACCCTATATTTAAATAAAAATGTATCAATTTCTACTAAATCAAACGTGCTGATTGCGAAAAAAATAGTAAAAAAATTCCCAGGATTCTAGTTTTAGAAATACAAAGTTTTATTTCCACTAGAAAACTGACACGTTTATTTCACTTTGCCGGGCTATAACTAATGAACGGTAAAAGGTACGTTAACGGGCGTTGCGGCAATCGATTCTACGGACTTTTCTACGTATGTGCTCCAATTTTTAACTATCGTGTTCAGCTGATACAAGATTACCATGCAATAAATCAAAAAATGGTACCTTGGATTTTTCAGTAGCTAGTTATAAACCAAAATATTTAAACACCCTATATTTAAATAAAAATATATCAATTTCTACTAAATCAAACGTGCTGATTGCGAAAAAAATAGTAAAAAAATTCCCAGGATTCTAGTTTTAGAAATACAAAGTTTTATTTCCACTAGAAAACTAACACGTTTATTTCACTTTGCCGGGCTATAACTAATGAACGGTAAAAGGTACGTTAACGGGCGTTGCGGCAATCGATTTTACGGACTTTTCTACGTATGTGCTCCAATTTTTAACTGTCGTGTTCAGCTGATACAAGATTACCATGCAATAAATCAAAAAATGGTACCTTGGATTTTTCAGTAGCTAGTTATAAACCAAAATATTTAAACACCCTATATTTAAATAAAAATGTATCAATTTCTACTAAATCAAACGTGCTGATTGCGAAAAAAATAGTAAAAAAATTCCCAGGATTCTAGTTTTAGAAATACAAAGTTTTATTTCCACTAGAAAACTAACACGTTTATTTCACTTTGCCGGGCTATAACTAATGAACGGTAAAAGGTACGTTAACGGGCGTTCCGGCAGTCGATTCTACGGACTTTTCTACGTATGTGCTCTAATTTTTAACTCTCGTGTTCAGCTGATACAAGATTACCATGCAATAAATCAAAAAATGGTACCTTGGATTTTTCAGTAGCCAGTTATAAACCAAAATATTTAAACACCCTATATTTAAATAAAAATGTATCAATTTCTACTAAATCAAACGTGCTGATTGCGAAAAAAATAGTAAAAAAATTCCCAGGATTCTAGTTTTAGAAATACAAAGTTTTATTTCCACTAGAAAACTGACACGTTTATTTCACTTTGCCGGGCTATAACTAATGAACGGTAAAAGGTACGTTAACGGGCGTTGCGGCAATCGATTCTACGGACTTTTCTACGTATGTGCTCCAATTTTTAACTATCGTGTTCAGCTGATACAAGATTACCATGCAATAAATCAAAAAATGGTACCTTGGATTTTTCAGTAGCTAGTTATAAACCAAAATATTTAAACACCCTATATTTAAATAAAAATATATCAATTTCTACTAAATCAAACGTGCTGATTGCGAAAAAAATAGTAAAAAAATTCCCAGGATTCTAGTTTTAGAAATACAAAGTTTTATTTCCACTAGAAAACTAACACGTTTATTTCACTTTGCCGGGCTATAACTAATGAACGGTAAAAGGTACGTTAACGGGCGTTGCGGCAATCGATTTTACGGACTTTTCTACGTATGTGCTCCAATTTTTAACTGTCGTGTTCAGCTGATACAAGATTACCATGCAATAAATCAAAAAATGGTACCTTGGATTTTTCAGTAGCTAGTTATAAACCAAAATATTTAAACACCCTATATTTAAATAAAAATGTATCAATTTCTACTAAATCAAACGTGCTGATTGCGAAAAAAATAGTAAAAAAATTCCCAGGATTCTAGTTTTAGAAATACAAAGTTTTATTTCCACTAGAAAACTAACACGTTTATTTCACTTTGCCGGGCTATAACTAATGAACGGTAAAAGGTACGTTAACGGGCGTTCCGGCAGTCGATTCTACGGACTTTTCTACGTATGTGCTCTAATTTTTAACTCTCGTGTTCAGCTGATACAAGATTACCATGCAATAAATCAAAAAATGGTACCTTGGATTTTTCAGTAGCCAGTTATAAACCAAAATATTTAAACACCCTATATTTAAATAAAAATGTATCAATTTCTACTAAATCAAACGTGCTGATTGCGAAAAAAATAGTAAAAAAATTCCCAGGATTCTAGTTTTAGAAATACAAAGTTTTATTTCCACTAGAAAACTAACACGTTTATTTCACTTTGCCGGGCTATAACTAATGAACGGTAAAAGGTACGTTAACAGGCGTTGCGGCAATCGATTCTACGGTCTTTTCTACGTATGTGCTCTAATTTTTAACTGTCGTGTTCAGCTGAGACAAGATTACCATGCAATAAATCAAAAAATGGTACCTTGGATTTTTCAGTAGCCAGTTATAAACCAAAATATTTAAACACCCTATATTTAAATAAAAATGTATCAATTTCTACTAAATCAAACGTGCTGATTGCGAAAAAAATAGTAAAAAAATTCCCAGGATTCTAGTTTTAGAAATACAAAGTTTTATTTCCACTAGAAACCTGACACGTTTATTTCACTTTGCCGGGCTATAACTAATGAACGGTAAAAGGTACGTTAACGGGCGTTGCGGCAATCGATTCTACGGACTTTTCTACGTATGTGCTCCAATTTTTAACTATCGTGTTCAGCTGATACAAGATTACCATGCAATAAATCAAAAAATGGTACCTTGGATTTTTCAGTAGCTAGTTATAAACCAAAATATTTAAACACCCTATATTTAAATAAAAATATATCAATTTCTACTAAATCAAACGTGCTGATTGCGAAAAAAATAGTAAAAAAATTCCCAGGATTCTAGTTTTAGAAATACAAAGTTTTATTTCCACTAGAAAACTAACACGTTTATTTCACTTTGCCGGGCTATAACTAATGAACGGTAAAAGGTACGTTAACGGGCGTTGCGGCAATCGATTTTACGGACTTTTCTACGTATGTGCTCCAATTTTTAACTGTCGTGTTCAGCTGATACAAGATTACCATGCAATAAATCAAAAAATGGTACCTTGGATTTTTCAGTAGCTAGTTATAAACCAAAATATTTAAACACCCTATATTTAAATAAAAATGTATCAATTTCTACTAAATCAAACGTGCTGATTGCGAAAAAAATAGTAAAAAAATTCCCAGGATTCTAGTTTTAGAAATACAAAGTTTTATTTCCACTAGAAAACTAACACGTTTATTTCACTTTGCCGGGCTATAACTAATGAACGGTAAAAGGTACGTTAACGGGCGTTGCGGCAATCGATTCTACGGACTTTTCTACGTATGTGCTCTAATTTTTAACTGTCGTGTTCAAGTGATACAAGATTACCAACCAATAAATCAAAAAATGGTACCTTGGATTTTTCAGTAGACAGTTATAAACCAAAATATTTAAACACCCTATATTTAAATAAAAATGTATCAATTTCTACTAAATCAAACGTGCTGATTGCGAAAAAAATAGTAAAAAAATTCCCAGGATTCTAGTTTTAGAAATACAAAGTTTTATTTCCACTAGAAAACTAACACGTTTATTTCACTTTGCCGGGCTATAACTAATGAACGGTAAAAGGTACGTTAACGGGCGTTGCGGCAATCGATTTTACGGACTTTTCTACGTATGTGCTCTAATTTTTAACTGTCGTGTTCAGCTGATACAAGATTACCATGCAATAAATCAAAAAATGGTACCTTGGATTTTTCAGTAGCTAGTTATAAACCAAAATATTTAAACACCCTATATTTAAATAAAAATGTATCAATTTCTACTAAATCAAACGTGCTGATTGCGAAAAAAATAGTAAAGAAATTCCCTGGATAATAGTTTTAGAAATACAAAGTTTTATTTCCACTAGAAAACTAACACGTTTATTTCACTTTGCCGGGCTATAACTAATGAACGGTAAAAGGTACGTTAACGGGCGTTGCGGCAATCGATTCTACGGACTTTTCTACGTATGTGCTCTAAATTTTAACTGTCGTGTTCAAGTGATACAAGATTACCAACCAATAAATCAAAAAATGGTACCTTGGATTTTTCAGTAGACAGTTATAAACCAAAATATTTAAACACCCTATATTTAAATAAAAATGTATCAATTTCTACTAAATCAAACGTGCTGATTGCGAAAAAAATAGTAAAAAAATTCCCAGGATTCTAGTTTTAGAAATACAAAGTTTTATTTCCACTAGAAAACTAACACGTTTATTTCACTTTGCCGGGCTATAACTAATGAACGGTAAAAGGTACGTTAACGGGCGTTGCGGCAATCGATTCTACGGACTTTTCTACGTATGTGCTCTAATTTTTAACTGTCGTGTTCAGCTGATACAAGATTACCATACAATAAATCAAAAAATGGTACCTTGGATTTTTCAGTAGCCAGTTATAAACCAAAATATTTAAACACCCTATATTTAAATAAAAATGTATCAATTTCTACTAAATCAAACGTGCTGATTGCGAAAAAAATAGTAAAAAAATTCCCAGGATTCTAGTTTTAGAAATACAAAGTTTTATTTCCACTAGAAAACTGACAAGTTTAATTCAATTTGTCGGGCTATAACTAATGAACGGTAAAAGGTACGTTAACGGGCGTTGCGGCAATCGATTCTACGGACTTTTCTACGTATGTGCTCCAATTTTTTACTGTCGTGTTCAGCTGATACAAGATTACCATGCAATAAATCAAATAATGGTACCTTGGATTTTTCAGTAGCTAGTTATAAACCAAAATATTTAAACACCATATATTTAAATAAAAATATATCAATTTCTACTAAATCAAACGTGCTGATTGCACAAAAAAATAGTAAAAAAATTGCCAGGATTCTAGTTTTAGAAATACAAAGTTTTATTTCCACTAGAAAACTAACACGTTTATTTCACTTTGCCGGGCTATAACTAATGAACGGTAAAAGGTACGTTAACGGGCGTTGCGGCAATCGATTTTACGGACTTTTCTACGTATGTGCTCCAATTTTTAACTGTCGTGTTCAGCTGATACAAGATTACCATGCAATAAATCAAAAAATGGTACCTTGGATTTTTCAGTAGCTAGTTATAAACCAAAATATTTAAACACCCTATATTTAAATAAAAATATATCAATTTCTACTAAATCAAACGTGCTGATTGCACAAAAAAATAGTAAAAAAATTGCCAGGATTCTAGTTTTAGAAATACAAAGTTTTATTTCCACTAGAAAACTAACACGTTTATTTCACTTTGCCGGGCTATAACTAATGAACGGTAAAAGGTACGTTAACGGGCGTTGCGGTAATCGATTCTACGGACTTTTCTACGTATGTGCTCTGAATTTTAACTGTCGTGTTCAAGTGATACAAGATTACCAACCAATAAATCAAAAAATGGTACCTTGGATTTTTCAGTAGACAGTTATAAACCAAAATATTTAAACACCCTATATTTAAATAAAAATGTATCAATTTCTACTAAATCAAACGTGCTGATTGCGAAAAAAATAGTAAAAAAATTCCCAGGATTCTAGTTTTAGAAATACAAAGTTTTATTTCCACTAGAAAACTAACACGTTTATTTCACTTTGCCGGGCTATAACTAATGAACGGTAAAAGGTACGTTAACGGGCGTTGCGGCAATCGATTCTACGGACTTTTCTACGTATGTGCTCTAATTTTTAACTGTCGTGTTCAGCTGATACAAGATTACCATGCAATAAATCAAAAAATGGTACCTTGGATATTTCAGTAGCCAGTTATAAACCAAAATATTTAAACACCCTATATTTAAATAAAAATGTATCAATTTCTACTAAATCAAACGTGCTGATTGCGAAAAAAATTGTAAAAAAATTCCCAGGATTCTAGTTTTAGAAATACAAAGTTTAATTTCCACTAGAAAACTAACACGTTTATTTCACTTTGCCGGGCTATAACTAATGAACGGTAAAAGGTACGTTAACGGGCGTTGCGGCAATCGATTCTACGGACTTTTCTACGTATGTGCTCTAATTTTTAACTGTCGCGTTCAGCTGATACAAGATTACCGTGCAATAAATCAAAAAATGGTACCTTGGATTTTTCAGTAGCCAGTTATAAACCAAAATATTTAAACACCCTATATTTAAATAAAAATGTATCAATTTCTACTAAATAAAACGTGCTGATTGCGAAAAAAATAGTAAAAAAATTCCCAGGATTCTAGTTTTAGAAATACAAAGTTTTATTTCCACTAGAAAACTAACACGTTTATTTCACTTTGCCGGGCTATAACTAATGAACGGTAAAAGGTACGTTAACGGGCGTTGCGGCAATCGATTCTACGGACTTTTCTACGTATGTGCTCTAATTTCTAACTGTCGTGTTCAGCTGATACATGATTACCATGCAATAAATCAAAAAATGGTACCTTGGATTTTTCAGTAGACAGTTATAAACCAAAATATTTAAACACCCTATATTTAAATAAAAATGTATCAATTTCTACTAAATCAAACGTGCTGATTGCGAAAAAAATAGTAAAAAAATTCCCAGGATTCTAGTTTTAGAAATACAAAGTTTTATTTCCACTAGAAAACTTACACGTTTATTTCACTTTGCCGGACTATAACTAATGAACGGTAAAAGGTACGTTAACGGGCGTTGCAGCAATCGATTTTACGGACTTTTCTACGTATGTGCTCTAATTTTTAATTGTCGTGTTCAGCTGATACAAGATTACCATGCAATAAATCAAAAAATGGTACCTTGGATTTTTCAGTAGCTAGTTATAAACCAAAATATTTAAACACCCTGTATTTAAATAAAAATGTATCATTTTCTACTAAATCAAACGTGCTGATTGCGAAAAAAATAGTAAAAAAATTCCCAGGATTCTAGTTTTAGAAATACAAAGTTTTATTTCCACTGAAAACTAACACGTTTATTTCACTTTGCCGGGCTATAACTAATGAACGGTAAAAGGTACGTTAACGGGCGTTGCGGCAATCGATTCTACGGACTTTTCTACGTATGTGCTCTAATTTTTAACTGTCGTGTTCAGCTGATACAAGATTACCATGCAATAAATCAAAAAATGGTACCTTGGATTTTTCAGTAGCCAGTTATAAACCAAAATATTTAAACACCCTATATTTAAATAAAAATGTATCAATTTCTACTAAATCAAACGTGCTGATTGCGAAAAAAATAGTAAAAAAATTCCCAGGATTCTAGTTTTAGAAATACAAAGTTTTATTTCCACTAGAAAACTAACACGTTTATTTCACTTTGCCGGGCTATAACTAATGAACGGTAAAAGGTACGTTAACGGGCGTTGCGGCAATCGATTTTACGGACTTTTCTACGTATGTGCTCTAATTTTTAACTGTCGTGTTCAGCTGATACAAGATTACCATGCAATAAATCAAAAAATGGTACCTTGGATTTTTCAGTAGCTAGTTATAAACCAAAATATTTAAACACCCTATATTTAAATAAAAATGTATCAATTTCTACTAAATCAAACGTGCTGATTGCGAAAAAAATAGTAAAAAAATTCCCAGGATTCTAGTTTTAGAAATACAAAGTTTTATTTCCACTAGAAAACTAACACGTTTATTTCACTTTGCCGGGCTATAACTAATGAACGGTAAAAGGTACGTTAACGGGCGTTGCGGCAATCGATTCTACGGACTTTTCTACGTATGTGCTCTAAATTTTAACTGTCGTGTTCAAGTGATACAAGATTACCAACCAATAAATCAAAAAATGGTACCTTGGATTTTTCAGTAGACAGTTATAAACCAAAATATTTAAACACCCTATATTTAAATAAAAATGTATCAATTTCTACTAAATCAAACGTGCTGATTGCGAAAAAAATAATAAAAAAATTCCCAGGATTCTAGTTTTAGAAATACAAAGTTTTATTTCCACTAGAAAACTAACACGTTTATTTCACTTTGCCGGGCTATAACTAATGAACGGTAAAAGGTACGTTAACGGGCGTTGCGGCAATCGATTTTACGGACATTTCTACGTATGTGCTCTAATTTTTAATTGTCGTGTTCAGCTGATACAAGATTACCATGCAATAAATCAAAAAATGGTACCTTGGATTTTTCAGTAGCTAGTTATAAACCAAAATATTTAAACACCCTATATTTAAATAAAAATGTATCAATTTCTACTAAATCAAACGTGCTGATTGCGAAAAAAATAGTAAAAAAATTACCAGGATTCTAGTTTTAGAAATACAAAGTTTTATTTCCACTAGAAAACTAACACGTTTATTTCACTTTGCCGGGCTATAACTAATGAACGGTAAAAGGTACGTTAACGGGCGTTGCGGCAATCGATTCTACGGACTTTTCTACGTATGTGCTCTAATTTCTAACTGTCGTGTTCAGCTGATACATGATTACCATGCAATAAATCAAAAAATGGTACCTTGGATTTTTCAGTAGACAGTTATAAACCAAAATATTTAAACACCCTATATTTAAATAAAAATGTATCAATTTCTACTAAATCAAACGTGCTGATTGCGAAAAAAATAGTAAAAAAATTCCCAGGATTCTAGTTCTAGAAATACAAAGTTTTATTTCCACTAGAAAACTAAAACGTTTATTTCACTTTGCCGGGCTATAACTAATGAACGGTAAAAGGTACGTTAACAAACGTTGCGGCAATCGATTCTACGGACTTTTCTACGTATGTGCTCTAATTTTTAACTGTCGTGTTCAGCTGATACAAGATTACCATGCAATAAATCAAAAAATGGTACCTTGGATTTTTCAGTAGACAGTTATAAACCAAAATATTTAAACACCCTATATTTAAATAAAAATGTATCAATTTCTACTAAATCAAACGTGCTGATTGCGAAAAAAATAGTAAAAAAATTCCCAGGATTCTAGTTTTAGAAATACAAAGTTTTATTTCCACTAGAAAACTTACACGTTTATTTCACTTTGCCGGGCTATAACTAATGAACGGTAAAAGGTACGTTAACGGGCGTTGCAGCAATCGATTTTACGGACTTTTCTACGTATGTGCTCTAATTTTTAATTGTCGTGTTCAGCTGATACAAGATTACCATGCAATAAATCAAAAAATGGTACCTTGGATTTTTCAGTAGCTAGTTATAAACCAAAATATTTAAACACCCTGTATTTAAATAAAAATGTATCATTTTCTACTAAATCAAACGTGCTGATTGCGAAAAAAATAGTAAAAAAATTCCCAGGATTCTAGTTTTAGAAATACAAAGTTTTATTTCCACTAGAAAACTAACACGTTTATTTCACTTTGCCGGGCTATAACTAATGAACGGTAAAAGGTACGTTAACGGGCGTTGCGGCAATCGATTCTACGGACTTTTCTACGTATGTGCTCTAATTTTTAACTGTCGTGTTCAGCTGATACAAGATTACCATGCAATAAATCAAAAAATGGTACCTTGGATTTTTCAGTAGACAGTTATAAACCAAAATATTTAAACACCCTATATTTAAATAAAAATGTATCAATTTCTAATAAATCAAACGTGCTGATTGCGAAAAAAATAGTAAAAAAATTCCCAGGATTCTAGTTTTAGAAATACAAAGTTTTATTTCCACTAGAAAACTGACACGTTTATTTCACTTTGCCGGGCTATAACTAATGAACGGTAAAAGGTACGTTAACGGGCGTTGCGGCAATCGATTCTACGGACTTTTCTACGTATGTGCTCCAATTTTTAACTATCGTGTTCAGCTGATACAAGATTACCATGCAATAAATCAAAAAATGGTACCTTGGATTTTTCAGTAGCTAGTTATAAACCAAAATATTTAAACACCCTATATTTAAATAAAAATATATCAATTTCTACTAAATCAAACGTGCTGATTGCGAAAAAAATAGTAAAAAAATTCCCAGGATTCTAGTTTTAGAAATACAAAGTTTTATTTCCACTAGAAAACTAACACGTTTATTTCACTTTGCCGGGCTATAACTAATGAACGGTAAAAGGTACGTTAACGGGCGTTGCGGCAATCGATTTTACGGACTTTTCTACGTATGTGCTCCAATTTTTAACTGTCGTGTTCAGCTGATACAAGATTACCATGCAATAAATCAAAAAATGGTACCTTGGATTTTTCAGTAGCTAGTTATAAACCAAAATATTTAAACACCCTATATTTAAATAAAAATGTATCAATTTCTACTAAATCAAACGTGCTGATTGCGAAAAAAATAGTAAAAAAATTCCCAGGATTCTAGTTTTAGAAATACAAAGTTTTATTTCCACTAGAAAACTAACACGTTTATTTCATTTTGCCGGGCTATAACTAATAAACGGTAAAAGGTACGTTAACGGGCGTTGCGGCAATCGATTCTACGGACTTTTCTACGTATGTGCTCTAATTTTTAACTGTCGTGTTCAGCTGATACATGATTAGCATGCAATAAATCAAAAAATGGTACCTTGGATTTTTCAGTAGACAGTTATAAACCAAAATATTTAAACACCCTATATTTAAATAAAAATGTATCAATTTCTACTAAATCAAACTTGCTGATTGCGAAATAAATAGTAAAAAAATTCCCAGGATTCCAGTTTTAGAAATACAAAGTTTTATTTCCACTAGAAAACTAAAACGTTTATTTCACTTTGCCGGGCTATAACTAATGAACGGTAAAAGGTACGTTAACGGGCGTTGCGGCAATCGATTCTACGGACTTTTCTACGTATGTGCTCTAATTTTTAACTGTCGTGTTCAGCTGATACAAGATTACGATGCAATAAATCAAAAAATGGTACCTTGGATTTTTCAGTAGACAGTTATAAACCAAAATATTTAAACACCCTATATTTAAATAAAAATGTATCAATTTCTACTAAATCAAACGTGCGGATTTCGAAAAAAATAGTAAAAAAATTCCCAGGATTCTAGTTTTAGAAATACAAAGTTTTATTTCCACTAGAAAACAAACACGTTTATTTCACTTTGCCGGGCTATAACTAATGAACGGTAAAAGATACGTTAACGGGCGTTGCGGCAATCGAATCTACGGACTTTTCTACGTATGTACATGAATTTTTAACTGTCGTGTTCAGCTGATACAAGATTACCATGAAATAAATCAAAAAATGGTATCTTGGATTTTTCAGTAGCCAGTTATAAAACAAAATATTTAAACACCCTATATTTAAATAAAAATGTATCAATTTCTACTAAATCAAACGTGCTGATTGCGGAAAAAATAGTAAAAAAATTCCCAGGATTCTAGTTTTAGAAATACAAAGTTTTATTTCCACTAGAAAACTAACACGTTTATTTCACTTTGCCGGGCTATAACTAATGAACGGTAAAAGGTACGTTAACGGGCGTTGCGGCAATCGATTCTACGGACTTTTCTACGTATGTGCTCTAATTTTTAACTGTCGTGTTCAGCTGATACAAGATTACGATGCAATAAATCAAAAAATGGTACCTTGGATTTTTCAGTAGACAGTTATAAACCAAAATATTTAAACACCCTATATTTAAATAAAAATGTATCAATTTCTACTAAATCAAACGTGCAGATTTCGAAAAAAATAGTAAAAAAATTCCCAGGATTCTAGTTTTAGAAATACAAAGTTTTATTTCCACTAGAAAACAAACACGTTTATTTCACTTTGCCGGGCTATAACTAATGAACGGTAAAAGATACGTTAACGGGCGTTGCGGCAATCGAATCTACGGACTTTTCTACGTATGTACATGAATTTTTAACTGTCGTGTTCAGCTGATACAAGATTACCATGAAATAAATCAAAAAATGGTATCTTGGATTTTTCAGTAGCCAGTTATAAAACAAAATATTTAAACACCCTATATTTAAATAAAAATGTATCAATTTCTACTAAATCAAACGTGCTGATTGCGAAAAAAATAGTAAAAAAATTCCCAGGATTCTAGTTTTAGAAATACAAAGTTTTATTTCCACTAGAAAACTAACACGTTTATTTCACTTTGCCGGGCTATAACTAATGAACGGTAAAAGGTACGTTAACGGGCGTTGCGGCAATCGATTCTACGGACTTTTCTACGTATGTGCTCTAATTTTTAACTGTCGTGTTCAGCTGATACAAGATTACCATGCAATAAATCAAAAAATGGTACCTTGGATTTTTCAGTAGCCAGTTATAAACCAAAATATTTAAACACCCTATATTTAAATAAAAATGTACCAATTTCTACTAAATCAAACGTGCTGATTGCGAAAAAAATAGTAAAAAAATTCCCAGGATTCTAGTTTTAGAAATACAAAGTTTTATTTCCACTAGAAAACTAACACGTTTATTTCACTTTGCCGGGCTATAACTAATGAACGGTAAAAGGTACGTTAACGGGCGTTGCGCCAATCGATTCTACGGACATTTCTACGTATGTGCTCTAATTTTTAACTGTCGTGTTCAGCTGATACAAGATTACCATGCAATAAATCAAAAAATGGTAACTTGGATTTTTCAGTAGCCAGTTATAAACCAAAATATTTAAACACCCTATATTTAAATAAAAATGTATCAATTTCTACTAAATCAAACGTGCTGATTGCGAAAAAAATAGTAAAAAAATTCCCAGGATTCTAGTTTTAGAAATACAAAGTTTTATTTCCACTAGAAAACTAACACGTTTATTTCACTTTGCCGGGCTATAACTAATGAACGGTAAAAGGTACGTTAACGGGCGTTGCGGCAATCGATTCTACGGACTTTTCTACGTATGTGCTCTAATTTTTAACTGTCGTGTTCAGCTGATACAAGATTACCATGCAATAAATCAAAAAATGGTACCTTGGATTTTTCAGTAGCCAGTTATAAACCAAAATATTTAAACACCCTATATTTAAATAAAAATGTATCAATTTCTACTAAATCAAACGTGCTGATTGCGAAAAAAATAGTAAAAAAATTCCCAGGATTCTAGTTTTAGAAATACAAAGTTTTATTTCCACTAGAAAACTAACACGTTTATTTCACTTTGCCGGGCTATAACTAATGAACGGTAAAAGGTACGTTAACGGGCGTTGCGGCAATCGATTTTACGGACTTTTCTACGTATGTGCTCTAATTTTTAACTGTCGTGTTCAGCTGATACAAGATTACCATGCAATAAATCAAAAAATGGTACCTTGGATTTTTCAGTAGCTAGTTATAAACCAAAATATTTAAACACCCTATATTTAAATAAAAATGTATCAATTTCTACTAAATCAAACGTGCTGTTTGCGAAAAAAATAGTAAAAAAATTCCCAGGATTCTAGTTTTAGAAATACAAAGTTTTATTTCCACTAGAAAACTAACACGTTTATTTCACTTTGCCGGGCTATAACTAATGAACGGTAAAAGGTACGTTAACGGGCGTTGCGGCAATCGATTCTACGGACTTTTCTACGTATGTGCTCTAAATTTTAACTGTCGTGTTCAAGTGATACAAGATTACCAACCAATAAATCAAAAAATGGTACCTTGGATTTTTCAGTAGACAGTTATAAACCAAAATATTTAAACACCCTATATTTAAATAAAAATGTATCAATTTCTACTAAATCAAACGTGCTGATTGCGAAAAAAATAGTAAAAAAATTCCCAGGATTCTAGTTTTAGAAATACAAAGTTTTATTTCCACTAGAAAACTAACACGTTTATTTCACTTTGCCGGGCTATAACTAATGAACGGTAAAAGGTACGTTAACGGGCGTTGCGGCAATCGATTCTACGGACTTTTCTACGTATGTGCTCTAATTTTTAACTGTCATGTTTAGCTGATACAAGATTACCATGCAATAAATCAAAAAATGGTACCTTGGATTTTTCAGTAGCCAGTTATAAACCAAAATATTTAAACACCCTATATTTAAATAAAAATGTATCAATTTCTACTAAATCAAACGTGCTGATTGCGAAAAAAATTGTAAAAAAATTCCCAGGATTCTAGTTTTAGAAATACAAAGTTTTATTTCCACTAGAAAACTAACACGTTTATTTCACTTTGCCGGGCTATAACTAATGAACGGTAAAAGGTACGTTAACGGGCGTTGCGGCAATCGATTCTACGGACTTTTCTACGTATGTGCTCTAATTTTTAACTGTCGTGTTCAGCTGATACATGATTACCATGCAATAAATCAAAAAATGGTACCTTGGATTTTTCAGTAGACAGTTATAAAACAAAATATTTAAACACCCTATATTTAAATAAAAATGTATCAATTTCTACTAAATCAAACGTGCTGATTGCGAAAAAAATAGTAAAAAAATTCCCAGGATTCTAGTTTTAGAAATACAAAGTTTTATTTCCACTAGAAAACTAACACGTTTATTTCACTTTGCCGGGCTATAACTAATGAACGGTAAAAGGTACGTTAACGGGCGTTGCGGCAATCGATTTTACGGACATTTCTACGTATGTGCTCTAATTTTTAATTGTCGTGTTCAGCTGATACAAGATTACCATGCAATAAATCAAAAAATGGTACCTTGGATTTTTCAGTAGCTAGTTATAAACCAAAATATTTAAACACCCTGTATTTAAATAAAAATGTATCATTTTCTACTAAATCAAACGTGCTGATTGCGAAAAAAATAGTAAAAAAATTCCCAGGATTCTAGTTTTAGAAATACAAAGTTTTATTTCCACTAGAAAACTAACACGTTTATTTCACTTTGCCGGGCTATAACTAATGAACGGTAAAAGGTACGTTAACGGGCGTTGCGGCAATCGATTCTACGGACTTTTCTACGTATGTGCTCTAATTTTTAACTGTCGTGTTCAGCTGATACAAGATTACCATGCAATAAATCAAAAAATGGTACCTTGGATTTTTCAGTAGACAGTTATAAACCAAAATATTTAAACACCCTATATTTAAATAAAAATGTATCAATTTCTAATAAATCAAACGTGCTGATTGCGAAAAAAATAGTAAAAAAATTCCCTGGATTCTAGTTTTAGAAATACAAAGTTTTATTTTCACTAGAAAACTAACACGTTTATTTCACTTTGCCGGGCTATAACTAATGAACGGTAAAAGGTACGTTAACGGGCGTTGCGGCAATCGATTCTACGGACTTTTCTACGTATGTGCTCTAATTTTTAACTGTCGTGTTCAGCTGATACAAGATTACCATGCAATAAATCAAAAAATGGTACCTTGGATTTTTCAGTAGACAGTTATAAACCAAAATATTTAAACACCCTATATTAAATAAAAATGTATCAATTTCTACTAAATCAAACGTGCTGATTGCGAAAAAAATAGTAAAAGAATTCCCAGGATTCTAGTTTTAGAAATACAAAGTTTTATTTCCACTAGAAAACTAACACGTTTATTTCATTTTGCCGGGCTATAACTAATAAACGGTAAAAGGTACGTTAACGGGCGTTGCGGCAATCGATTCTACGGACTTTTCTACGTATGTGCTCTAATTTTTAACTGTCGTGTTCAGCTGATACATGATTAGCATGCAATAAATCAAAAAATGGTACCTTGGATTTTTCAGTAGACAGTTATAAACCAAAATATTTAAACACCCTATATTTAAATAAAAATGTATCAATTTCTACTAAATCAAACTTGCTGATTGCGAAATAAATAGTAAAAAAATTCCCAGGATTCCAGTTTTAGAAATACAAAGTTTTATTTCCACTAGAAAACTAAAACGTTTATTTCACTTTGCCGGGCTATAACTAATGAACGGTAAAAGGTACGTTAACGGGCGTTGCGGCAATCGATTCTACGGACTTTTCTACGTATGTGCTCTAATTTTTAACTGTCGTGTTCAGCTGATACAAGATTACGATGCAATAAATCAAAAAATGGTACCTTGGATTTTTCAGTAGACAGTTATAAACCAAAATATTTAAACACCCTATATTTAAATAAAAATGTATCAATTTCTACTAAATCAAACGTGCGGATTTCGAAAAAAATAGTAAAAAAATTCCCAGGATTCTAGTTTTAGAAATACAAAGTTTTATTTCCACTAGAAAACAAACACGTTTATTTCACTTTGCCGGGCTATAACTAATGAACGGTAAAAGATACGTTAACGGGCGTTGCGGCAATCGAATCTACGGACTTTTCTACGTATGTACATGAATTTTTAACTGTCGTGTTCAGCTGATACAAGATTACCATGAAATAAATCAAAAAATGGTATCTTGGATTTTTCAGTAGCCAGTTATAAAACAAAATATTTAAACACCCTATATTTAAATAAAAATGTATCAATTTCTACTAAATCAAACGTGCTGATTGCGGAAAAAATAGTAAAAAAATTCCCAGGATTCTAGTTTTAGAAATACAAAGTTTTATTTCCACTAGAAAACTAACACGTTTATTTCACTTTGCCGGGCTATAACTAATGAACGGTAAAAGGTACGTTAACGGGCGTTGCGCCAATCGATTCTACGGACATTTCTACGTATGTGCTCTAATTTTTAACTGTCGTGTTCAGCTGATACAAGATTACCATGCAATAAATCAAAAAATGGTAACTAGGATTTTTCAGTAGCCAGTTATAAACCAAAATATTTAAACACCCTATATTTAAATAAAAATGTATCAATTTCTACTAAATCAAACGTGCTGATTGCGAAAAAAATAGTAAAAAAATTCCCAGGATTCTAGTTTTAGAAATACAAAGTTTTATTTCCACTAGAAAACTAACACGTTTATTTCACTTTGCCGGGCTATAACTAATGAACGGTAAAAGGTACGTTAACGGGCGTTGCGGCAATCGATTCTACGGACTTTTCTACGTATGTGCTCTAATTTTTAACTGTCGTGTTCAGCTGATACAAGATTACCATGCAATAAATCAAAAAATGGTACCTTGGATTTTTCAGTAGCCAGTTATAAACCAAAATATTTAAACACCCTATATTTAAATAAAAATGTATCAATTTCTACTAAATCAAACGTGCTGATTGCGAAAAAAATAGTAAAAAAATTCCCAGGATTCTAGTTTTAGAAATACAAAGTTTTATTTCCACTAGAAAACTAACACGTTTATTTCACTTTGCCGGGCTATAACTAATGAACGGTAAAAGGTACGTTAACGGGCGTTGCGGCAATCGATTTTACGGACTTTTCTACGTATGTGCTCTAATTTTTAACTGTCGTGTTCAGCTGATACAAGATTACTATGCAATAAATCAAAAAATGGTACCTTGGATTTTTCAGTAGCTAGTTATAAACCAAAATATTTAAACACCCTATATTTAAATAAAAATGTATCAATTTCTACTAAATCAAACGTGCTGATTGCGAAAAAAATAGTAAAAAAATTCCCAGGATTCTAGTTTTAGAAATACAAAGTTTTATTTCCACTAGAAAACTAACACGTTTATTTCACTTTGCCGGGCTATAACTAATGAACGGTAAAAGGTACGTTAACGGGCGTTGCGGCAATCGATTCTACGGGCTTTTCTGCGTATGTACATGAATTTTTAACTGTCGTGTTCAGCTGATACAATTATACCATGCAATAAATCAAAAAATGGTACCTTGGATTTTTCAGTAGCCAGTTATAAACCAAAATATTTGAACACCCTATATTTAAATAAAAATGTATGAATTTCTACTAAATCAAACGTGCTGATTGCGAAAAAAATAGTAAAAAAAATCCCTGGATTCTAGTTTTAGAAATACAAAGTTTTATTTCCACTAGAAAACTAACACGTTTATTTCACTTTGCCGGGCTATAACTAATGAACGGTAAAAGATACGTTAACGGGCGTTGCGGCAATAGATTCTACGGGCTTTTCTACTTATGTACACTAACTTTTAATTGTCGTGTTCAGCTGATACAAGATTACCATGCAATAAATCAAAAAATGGTACCTTGGATTTTTCAGTAGCTAGTTATAAACCAAAATATTTAAACACCCTATATTTAAATAAAAATGTATCAATTTCTACTAAATCAAACGTGCAGATTTCGAAAAAAATAGTAAAAAAATTCCCAGGATTCTAGTTTTAGAAATACAAAGTTTTATTTCCACTAGAAAACAAACACGTTTATTTCACTTTGCCGGGCTATAACTAATGAACGGTAAAAGATACGTTAACGGGCGTTGCGGCAATCGAATCTACGGACTTTTCTACGTATGTACATGAATTTTTAACTGTCGTGTTCAGCTGATACAAGATTACCATGAAATAAATCAAAAAATGGTATCTTGGATTTTTCAGTAGCCAGTTATAAAACAAAATATTTAAACACCCTATATTTAAATAAAAATGTATCAATTTCTACTAAATCAAACGTGCTGATTGCGGAAAAAATAGTAAAAAAATTCCCAGGATTCTAGTTTTAGAAATACAAAGTTTTATTTCCACTAGAAAACTAACACGTTTATTTCACTTTGCCGGGCTATAACTAATGAACGGTAAAAGATACGTTAACGGGCGTTGCGGCAATCGAATCTACGGACTTTTCTACGTATGTACATGAATTTTTAACTGTCGTGTTCAGCTGATACAAGATTACCATGAAATAAATCAAAAAATGGTATCTTGGATTTTTCAGTAGCCAGTTATAAAACAAAATATTTAAACACCCTATATTTAAATAAAAATGTATCAATTTCTACTAAATCAAACGTGCTGATTGCGGAAAAAATAGTAAAAAAATTCCCAGGATTCTAGTTTTAGAAATACAAAGTATTTTTTCCCCTCGAAAACTAACACGTTTATTTCAATTTGCCGGGCTATAACTAATGAACGGTAAAAAGTACGTTAACGGGCGTTGCGGCAATCGAATCTACGGACTTTTCAACGTATGTACTCTAATTTTTAACTGTCGTGTTTAGCTGATACAATTTTACCATGCAATAAATCAAAAAATGGTACCTTGGATTTTTCAGTAGCCAGTTATAAACCAAAATATTTAAACACCCTATATTTAAATAAAAATGTATCAATTTCTACTAAATCAAACGTGCTGATTGCGAAAAAAATAGTAAAAAAATTCCCAGGATTCTAGTTTTAGAAATACAAAGTTTTATTTCCACTAGAAAACTAACACGTTTATTTCACTTTGCCGGGCTATAACTAATGAACGGTAAAAGGTACGTTAACGGGCGTTGCGGCAATCGATTCTACGGACTTTTCTACGTATGTGCTCTAATTTTTAACTGTCGTGTTCAGCTGATACATGATTACCATGCAATAAATCAAAAAATGGTACCTTGGATTTTTCAGTAGACAGTTATAAACCAAAATATTTAAACACCCTATATTTAAATAAAAATGTATCAATTTCTACTAAATCAAACGTGCTGATTGCGAAAAAAATAGTAAAAAAATTCCCAGGATTCTAGTTTTAGAAATACAAAGTTTTATTTCCACTAGAAAACTAACACGTTTATTTCACTTTGCCGGGCTATAACTAATGAACGGTAAAAGGTACGTTAACGGGCGTTGCGGCAATCGATTCTACGGACTTTTCTACGTATGTGCTCTAATTTTTAACTGTCGTGTTTAGCTGATACAAGATTACCATGCAATAAATCAAAAAATGGTACCTTGGATTTTTCAGTAGCCAGTTATAAACCAAAATATTTAAACACCCTATATTTAAATAAAAATGTATCAATTTCTACTAAATCAAACGTGCTGATTGCGAAAAAAATTGTAAAAAAATTCCCAGGATTCTAGTTTTAGAAATACAAAGTTTTATTTCCACTAGAAAACTAACACGTTTATTTCACTTTGCCGGGCTATAACTAATGAACGGTAAAAGGTACGTTAACGGGCGTTGCGGCAATCGATTCTACGGACTTTTCTACGTATGTGCTCTAATTTTTAACTGTCTTGTTCAGCTGATACATGATTACCATGCAATAAATCAAAAAATGGTACCTTGGATTTTTCAGTAGACAGTTATAAACCAAAATATTTAAACACCCTATATTTAAATAAAAATGTATCAATTTCTACTAAATCAAACGTGCTGATTGCGAAAAAAATAGTAAAAAAATTCCCAGGATTCTAGTTTTAGAAATACAAAGTTTTATTTCCACTAGAAAACTAACACGTTTATTTCACTTTGCCGGGCTATAACTAATGAACGGTAAAAGGTACGTTAACGGGCGTTGCGGCAATCGATTTTACGGACATTTCTACGTATGTGCTCTAATTTTTAATTGTCGTGTTCAGCTGATACAAGATTACCATGCAATAAATCAAAAAATGGTACCTTGGATTTTTCAGTAGCTAGTTATAAACCAAAATATTTAAACACCCTGTATTTAAATAAAAATGTATCATTTTCTACTAAATCAAACGTGCTGATTGCGAAAAAAATAGTAAAAAAATTCCCAGGATTCTAGTTTTAGAAATACAAAGTTTTATTTCCACTAGAAAACTAACACGTTTATTTCACTTTGCCGGGCTATAACTAATGAACGGTAAAAGGTACGTTAACGGGCGTTGCGGCAATCGATTCTACGGACTTTTCTACGTATGTGCTCTAATTTTTAACTGTCGTGTTCAGCTGATACAAGATTACCATGCAATAAATCAAAAAATGGTACCTTGGATTTTTCAGTAGACAGTTATAAACCAAAATATTTAAACACCCTATATTTAAATAAAAATGTATCAATTTCTAATAAATCAAACGTGCTGATTGCGAAAAAAATAGTAAAAAAATTCCCTGGATTCTAGTTTTAGAAATACAAAGTTTTATTTTCACTAGAAAACTAACACGTTTATTTCACTTTGCCGGGCTATAACTAATGAACGGTAAAAGGTACGTTAACGGGCGTTGCAGCAATCGATTCTACGGACTTTTCTACGTATGCGCTCTAATTTTTAACTGTCGTGTTCAGCTGATACAAGATTACCATGCAATAAATCAAAAAATGGTACCTTGGATTTTTCAGTAGACAGTTATAAACCAAAATATTTAAACACCCTATATTAAATAAAAATGTATCAATTTCTACTAAATCAAACGTGCTGATTGCGAAAAAAATAGTAAAAAAATTCCCAGGATTCTAGTTTTAGAAATACAAAGTTTTATTTCCACTAGAAAACTAACACGTTTATTTCATTTTGCCGGGCTATAACTAATAAACGGTAAAAGGTACGTTAACGGGCGTTGCGGCAATCGATTCTACGGACTTTTCTACGTATGTGCTCTAATTTTTAACTGTCGTGTTCAGCTGATACATGATTAGCATGCAATAAATCAAAAAATGGTACCTTGGATTTTTCAGTAGACAGTTATAAACCAAAATATTTAGACACCCTATATTTAAATAAAAATGTATCAATTTCTACTAAATCAAACTTGCTGATTGCGAAATAAATAGTAAAAAAATTCCCAGGATTCCAGTTTTAGAAATACAAAGTTTTATTTCCACTAGAAAACTAAAACGTTTATTTCACTTTGCCGGGCTATAACTAATGAACGGTAAAAGGTACGTTAACGGGCGTTGCGGCAATCGATTCTACGGACTTTTCTACGTATGTGCTCTAATTTTTAACTGTCGTGTTCAGCTGATACAAGATTACGATGCAATAAATCAAAAAATGGTACCTTGGATTTTTCAGTAGACAGTTATAAACCAAAATATTTAAACACCCTATATTTAAATAAAAATGTATCAATTTCTACTAAATCAAACGTGCAGATTTCGAAAAAAATAGTAAAAAAATTCCCAGGATTCTAGTTTTAGAAATACAAAGTTTTATTTCCACTAGAAAACAAACACGTTTATTTCACTTTGCCGGGCTATAACTAATGAACGGTAAAAGATACGTTAACGGGCGTTGCGGCAATCGAATCTACGGACTTTTCTACGTATGTACATGAATTTTTAACTGTCGTGTTCAGCTGATACAAGATTACCATGAAATAAATCAAAAAATGGTATCTTGGATTTTTCAGTAGCCAGTTATAAAACAAAATATTTAAACACCCTATATTTAAATAAAAATGTATCAATTTCTACTAAATCAAACGTGCTGATTGCGGAAAAAATAGTAAAAAAATTCCCAGGATTCTAGTTTTAGAAATACAAAGTTTTATTTCCACTAGAAAACTAACACGTTTATTTCACTTTGCCGGGCTATAACTAATGAACGGTAAAAAGTACGTTAACGGGCGTTGCGGCAATCGAATCTACGGACTTTTCAACGTATGTACACTAATTTTTAACTGTCGTGTTCAGCTGATACAATTTTACCATGCAATAAATCAAAAAATGGTACCTTGGATTTTTCAGTAGCCAGTTATAAACCAAAATATTTAAACACCCTATATTTAAATAAAAACGTATCAATTTCAAGTAAATCAAACGTGCTGATTGCGGAAAAAATAGTAAAAAAATTCCCAGGATTCTAGTTTTAGTAATACAAAGTTTTATTTCCACTAGAAAACTAACACGTTTATTTCACTTTGCCGGGCTATAACTAATGAACGGTAAAAGGTACGTTAACGGGCGTTGCGGCAATCGATTCTACGGACTTTTCTACGTATGTGCTCTAATTTTTAACTGTCGTGTTCAGCTGATACAAGATTACCATGCAATAAATCAAAAAATGGTACATTGGATTTTTCAGTAGCCAGTTATAAACCAAAATATTTAAACACCCTATATTTAAATAAAAATGTATCAATTTCAACTATATCAAACGTGCTGATTGCGAAAAAAATAGTAAAAAAATTCCCAGGATTCTAGTTTTAGAAATACAAAGTATTTTTTTCCCTTGAAAACTAACATGTTTATTTCACTTTGCCGGACTATAACTAATGAACGGTAAAAGATACGTTAACGGACGTTGCAGCAATCGATTCTACGGCCTTTTCTGCGTATGTACATGAATTTTTAACTGTCGTGTTCAGCTGATACAATTATACCATGCAATAAATCAAAAAATGGTACCTTGGATTTTTCAGTAGCCAGTTATAAACCAAAATATTTAAACACCCTATATTTAAATAAAAACGTATCAATTTCTACTAAATCAAACGTGCTGATTGCGGAAAAAATAGTAAAAAAATTCCCAGGATTCTAGTTTTAGAAATACAAAGTATTTTTTCCCCTTGAAAACTAACATGTTTATTTCACTTTGCCGGACTATAACTAATGAACGGTAAAAGATACGTTAACGGACGTTGCAGCAATCGATTCTACGGGCTTTTCTGCGTATGTACATGAATTTTTAACTGTCGTGTTCAGCTGATACAATTATACCATGCAATAAATCAAAAAATGGTACCTTGGATTTTTCAGTAGCCAGTTATAAACCAAAATATTTGAACACCCTATATTTAAATAAAAATGTATGAATTTCTACTAAATCAAACGTGCTGATTGCGAAAAAAATAGTAAAAAAAATCCCTGGATTCTAGTTTTAGAAATACAAAGTTTTATTTCCACTAGAAAACTAACACGTTTATTTCACTTTGCCGGGCTATAACTAATGAACGGTAAAAGATACGTTAACGGGCGTTGCGGCAATAGATTCTACGGGCTTTTCTACTTATGTACACTAACTTTTAATTGTCGTGTTCAGCTGATACAAGATTACCATGCAATAAATCAAAAAATGGTACCTTGGATTTTTCAGTAGCTAGTTATAAACCAAAATATTTAAACACCCTATATTTAAATAAAAATGTATCAATTTCTACTAAATCAAACGTGCAGATTTCGAAAAAAATAGTAAAAAAATTCCCAGGATTCTAGTTTTAGAAATACAAAGTTTTATTTCCACTAGAAAACAAACACGTTTATTTCACTTTGCCGGGCTATAACTAATGAACGGTAAAAGATACGTTAACGGGCGTTGCGGCAATCGAATCTACGGACTTTTCTACGTATGTACATGAATTTTTAACTGTCGTGTTCAGCTGATACAAGATTACCATGAAATAAATCAAAAAATGGTATCTTGGATTTTTCAGTAGCCAGTTATAAAACAAAATATTTAAACACCCTATATTTAAATAAAAATGTATCAATTTCTACTAAATCAAACGTGCTGATTGCGGAAAAAATAGTAAAAAAATTCCCAGGATTCTAGTTTTAGAAATACAAAGTTTTATTTCCACTAGAAAACTAACACGTTTATTTCACTTTGCCGGGCTATAACTAATGAACGGTAAAAGATACGTTAACGGGCGTTGCGGCAATCGAATCTACGGACTTTTCTACGTATGTACATGAATTTTTAACTGTCGTGTTCAGCTGATACAAGATTACCATGAAATAAATCAAAAAATGGTATCTTGGATTTTTCAGTAGCCAGTTATAAAACAAAATATTTAAACACCCTATATTTAAATAAAAATGTATCAATTTCTACTAAATCAAACGTGCTGATTGCGGAAAAAATAGTAAAAAAATTCCCAGGATTCTAGTTTTAGAAATACAAAGTATTTTTTCCCCTCGAAAACTAACACGTTTATTTCAATTTGCCGGGCTATAACTAATGAACGGTAAAAAGTACGTTAACGGGCGTTGCGGCAATCGAATCTACGGACTTTTCAACGTATGTACTCTAATTTTTAACTGTCGTGTTTAGCTGATACAATTTTACCATGCAATAAATCAAAAAATGGTACCTTGGATTTTTCAGTAGCCAGTTATAAACCAAAATATTTAAACACCCTATATTTAAATAAAAATGTATCAATTTCTACTAAATCAAACGTGCTGATTGCGAAAAAAATAGTAAAAAAATTCCCAGGATTCTAGTTCTAGAAATACAAAGTTTTGTTTCCACTAGAAAACTAAAACGTTTATTTCACTTTGCCGGGCTATAACTAATGAACGGTAAAAGGTACGTTAACAAACGTTGCGGCAATCGATTCTACGGACTTTTCTACGTATGTGCTCTAATTTTTAACTGTCGTGTTCAGCTGATACAAGATTACCATGCAATAAATCAAAAAATGGTACATTGGATTTTTCAGTAGCCAGTTATAAACCAAAATATTTAAACACCCTATATTTAAATAAAAATGTATCAATTTCAACTAAATCAAACGTGCTGATTGCGAAAAAAATAGTAAAAAAATTCCCAGGATTCTAGTTTTAGAAATACAAAGTTTCATTTCCACTAGAAAACTAACACGTTTATTTCACTTTGCCGGGCTATAACTAATGAACGGTAAAAGGTACGTTAACGGACGTTGCGGCAATCGAATCTACGGACTTTTCTACGTATGTACATGAATTTTTAACTGTCGTGTTCAGCTGATACAATTATACCATGCAATAAATCAAAAAATGGTACCTTGGATTTTTCAGTAGCCAGTTATAAACCAAAATATTTAAACACCCTATATTTAAATAAAAACGTATCAATTTCTACTAAATCAAACGTGCTGATTGCGGAAAAAATAGTAAAAAAATTCCCAGGATTCTAGTTTTAGAAATACAAAGTTTTATTTCCCCTTGAAAACTAACATGTTTATTTCACTTTGCCGGACTATAACTAATGAACGGTAAAAGATACGTTAACGGACGTTGCAGCAATCGATTCTACGGCCTTTTCTACGTATGTACATGAATTTTTAACTGTCGTGTTCAGCTGATACAATTATACCATGCAATAAATCAAAAAATGGTACCTTGGATTTTTCAGTAGCCAGTTATAAACCAAAATATTTAAACACCCTATATTAAATAAAAATGTATCAATTTCTACTAAATCAAACGTGCTGATTGCGAAAAAAATAGTAAAAAATTCCCAGGATTCTAGTTTTAGAAATACAAAGTTTTATTTCCACTAGAAAACTAACACGTTTATTTCACTTTGCCGGGCTATAACTAATGAACGGTAAAAGGTACGTTAACGGGCGTTGCGGCAATAGATTTTACGGACTTTTCTACGTATGTGCTCTAATTTTTAATTGTCGTGTTCAGCTGATACAAGATTACCATGCAATAAATCAAAATATGGTACCTTGGATTTTTCAGTAGCTAGTTATAAACCAAAATATTTAAACACCCTGTATTTAAATAAAAATGTATCAATTTCTACTAAATCAAACGTGCTGATTGCGAAAAAAATAGTAAAAAAATTCCCAGGATTCTAGTTTTAGAAATACAAAGTTTTATTTCCACTAGAAAACTAACACGTTTATTTCACTTTGCCGGGCTATAACTAATGAACGGTAAAAGGTACGTTAACGAGCGTTGCGGCAATCGATTTTACGGACTTTTCTACGTATGTGCTCTAATTTTTAACTGTCGTGTTCAGCTGATACAAGATTACCATGCAATAAATCAAAAAATGGTACCTTGGATTTTTCAGTAGCTAGTTATAAACCAAAATATTTAAACACCCTATATTTAAATAAAAATGTATCAATTTCTACTAAATCAAACGTGCTGATTGCGAAAAAAATAGTAAAAAAATTCCCAGGATTCTAGTTTTAGAAATACAAAGTTTTATTTCCACTAGAAATCTAACACGTTTATTTCACTTTGCCGGGCTATAACTAATGAACGGTAAAAGGTACGTTAACGGGCGTTGCGGCAATCGATTCTACGGACTTTTCTACGTATGTGCACTAATTTTTAACTGTCGTGTTCAGCTGATACAAGATTACCATGCAATAAATCAAAAAATGGTACCTTGGATTTTTCAGTAGCCATTTATAAACCAAAATATTTAAACACCCTATATTTAAATAAAAATGTATCAATTTCAAGTAAATCAAACGTGCTGATTGCGGAAAAAATAGTAAAAAAATTCCCAGGATTCTAGTTTTAGTAATACAAAGTATTTTTTCCCCTTGAAAACTAACACGTTTATTTCACTTTGCCGGACTATAACTAATGAACGGTAAAAAGTACGTTAACGGGCGTTGCGGCAATCGAATCTACGGACTTTTCTACGTATGTACTCTAATTTTTAACTGTCGTGTTCAGCTGATACAATTATACCATGCAATAAATCAAAAAATGGTCCTTGGATTTTTCAGTAGCCAGTTATAAACCAAAATATTTAAACACCCTATATTTAAATAAAAATGTATCAATTTCTACTAAATCAAACGTGCTGATTGCGAAAAAATTAGTAAAAAAATTCCCAGGATTCTAGTTTTAGAAATACAAAGTTTTTTTTCCACTGGAAATCCAGCACGTTTGTTTCACTTTGCCGGGCTATAACAAATGAACGGTAAAAGATACGTTAACGGGCGTTGCGGCATTCGATTCTACGGACTTATCTAAGTATGTGTACTAATTTTTAACTTTCGTGTTCAGCTGATACAATATTACCATGCAATAAATCAAAAAATGGTACCTTGAATTTTACAGTAGCCAGTTATAAACCAAAATATTTAAACACCCTATATTTAAATAAAAATGTATCAATTTCTACTAAATCAAACGTGCTGATTGCGAAAAAAATAGTAAAAAAATTCCCAGGATTCTAGTTTTAGAAATACAAAGTTACCCAAAATATAACAAGGTTTTGCCTTCCAACGGGTGTGAAATATATACCATAAATATTAAACAACAGATACTAACACAAAAATATTAATTTTTGATTTATTTATTAACAAAGCACCGAATTAATTGTTATAAAACTACAAATATACTAAACAAGAATATTGATTTAATATTTCAATTGTTTAAAATGATTGAGTATTTAAACAAAATAAAAAATATTTATTTAAAATATATCGGTACTTTGCTATTTTTGAAGACATTCAATTATTAAAATAATAACAATTATTTAATTGAACAAATAGGTATATATATTCACCGTAAAAATTCCAAATATCGTACGATTTTTGTCCAAAACATTCAAAAAACTTTAAAACTTACTTGTATTTGTACGATAGGAAATTTTTACAAGCATTCAAAATTCCTTAACCTAATTTATATCTAGCTTAACTGAAATTAAGAAAGAAAAATTATTAATCCCGATGTTCTTTGGTCGCAGAGGGGCGCCTTCAGCTTCAGGACTTCAGGCTCTGCGCGGCAGGCTAATCTAAAGTTCCCTACCTCTGAAAGACTACAAAAATAACATAATACTAGCTGAAAGAGAGCTGAAAGAAAAGGTTAGCTGTGAAATAAATTTAATTAGGCTGAAACCATGGATTAGTAAATTTCTAAAACTAGTAGCTAACCATTGGGAGAGAAAAATTACATTTTAGTAAATGTGCTGGAAGGCAAAATGGCTAACAAAATATTTCCTACCCTATCATGATGTAAACCTTTGAAATAGTCTGGAATACCGCTCCAACTGCTGTGAAAAACTGCATACATAGGAGATGAAATCCGCAGTTGATGTTTTGTACCCGGCACATGGCACATTGAACAATAATATTTTATATTTTTTTCACTAACTGTCCACAAAACACTTTAATTATTAATATCTAATCTTTTTTTGTTCACTTGTAACTCCTTGATTACAACGATGTAAACGTCCGCGATAAAAATTTTAATTTGCATACCCAAATATATAAATTACAATCAATATTTGTTAATTACTCACTATAACAATTGTTTTATTTAATATTTCATTGTAATTATTTAATAAAATAATTGTTTTCGAGGAGCGATCAAGCGTACGTCCAACTTCAGAGACTTCCGACGAAAAACTGAAACTGACTGAAACGAACAGAAACAGACTAGTTTTACAAGAACTAAGAGCGCCGATCAAACATACAGTGGTGGACAAAAGTATGGAAACTTAAATATTTCATTTTTTAAAATATGTTTATAGTTCTCGCAAATTTGAATCGTATTTTCTAAAGTCAATATATCGAAGAATATATTCACAAGAGATCTTTTGATATTGACTGTATGATTTAAGTGAAATAACATTTACTTGTTTTTTTTTTTGATGGACAAAAGTATGGAAACATATTGAAAATATAATTTTAATTGTCTTACTTTAAGTTGTATTTGTCATTTATTTAGTAAGTTGATGATAAGATGGGTAAAAATAAATGTTTCCGACAACTTACGAGAAAGGGTAGTACAGCTTCAAAGATTTTTGCCTTTGCCTACAAAAATACGGACAGCTATGTTGACTTTTGGTAATATACAGAGTGTCTCTTAAAAAGGGGGACATGGCTTAACCATAGATTCCTGAGGCTAAAATAAGACGATTTAACCAAACTTGCTTCTACCGGAAAGTGTACCATTTAGCCAGAATTCTGCTTCAAAGTCCTTTGAAAAAAAATTGCTTTTGCTTATAATAATCGGACGTTTTATTCGATTTGGATAAAATTTGGTATGACAGTTTATATGGTTATGTCATCTTTAAAGGTGATACTTGTTATTATTAGTTAACCACTAGTGTATGAAACTTAGGTCTCCCAACATTAATGAGACCTTAACTTTTTAAAGGCAATGCCGAAAACGTGAAATGATTTCAAGTAATTTTTAATGACAGTAACGAGTTGTCAATCTTGACATCTTGTTTAGGAGTAAGCTGAGATATGTAATCGTCTTATTTATAATAGTGGTAGTAACATACTATTAGGCCGAACAAAGGGATGTTACTAATTTTAGAATATTGCGAAGAAAATTTTTGACAACCCGTAAAACAATTGTTACTGCCATTAAAAATTACTTGTTTGACATTTGGATAGACTGCTAGATTAAATTTATTTTAAAAATTTAGCAGTGCAGTCACTCATATTTTATTTTTTTCTGTGTGAACCGTAACAGATATCACAAATTACACAGAGAGACAAAAGTTTACTATTGAATGTATCTTTCTGAAGAAAAATAATTTCATGTTTTCGGCATTACCATTAAAAAGTTACGGTCTAATTAATGTTGGGAGACCTAAGTTTCATACAATAGTGGTTCACTAATAATAACAAGTATCACCTTAAAAGATGACATAACCATGTAAATTATCATACCAAATTTCATCCAAATCGAATAAAGCGTCCGATTATTATAAGCAAAATTAATTTTTTTTCGAAGAACTTTGAAGCAGATTTCTGGCTAAATGGTACACTTTCCGGTAGAAGCAAGTTTGGTTAAATCGTCTTATTTTAGCCTCAGGAATCTGTGGTTAAGCCATGTCCCCCTATTTAAGAGACACCTGTATATCGCCCTAAAAACATATAAAAACTGTATTTTATTTATTTATTCTAATACTGGAGCGACATAGAGTCTAGGTTTCTCATTTCCAAGCGACATGTGGAGTTTTAGTTTTGCCTCTCGTTGTGACAGATATATTTATAAATAAAACATAATCAACAATTAACCAAAACAACTTTTTGTATATTTATTATAGTTGCTCCCTGCTGTTAGAAAAAGGAATGAAGAAATATATGAAACTTTTTCACAATATATATTTTATTGTCGGCTGCAGACATTTATTTAACATTTAGAATAATTTATTTATAATATTCCACCTGATATGTAAATATCGTCACATTAAACTTAATTATTTCATTTGAAATTTTGTGTAATGAGTATTTACTTAAGTATTTTCATTATCACGAACCACAAGAGTGGATTAAATTTCGGTTCATTCTACTTTGTTCCCTTAAAACTTCTAATATAGGTATCTTTAATATTTTTTTTACATATATTCGGGGTTTTTATGAATCGTTATGTCTAGCATATTGTTACTGATTTTGACATTCATAGAATCAACTACGACAGACCAGAATATATGTACTTACCTATACATACAAGATCAAAAAATATATTTATTCTATTGACTAGAAATATGGCGTTAGAATCATTTGTCATTATAAATAAAATTGTTCTCGCCAAGTTTAAAAATAATTTGTAATAATAAATAATTTAATACTTTTCCAACGGTATAGAAATATTTCATTTGTAGTATCAAACCCCCTACATATATGTTTTTGATCCCTATGTCATTTGAACATGGTAAACTACACAAAATTACTTCATAGTCAACTATAGCTCTCATTTTCTATTATATGAATGTTTCATTATTATGATTATCTTATGTTATTTTAACATAATACATAATAGAAATAAAAACAATGACTTAAGGCTGGTTTATGTAAGAATTTACCTTAGTATTCACTCATAGCTGGCGTAGAAAGTGCACCACAGGGCTCACTTTTGTGCCATTTAAAATTGGAAATATTTGGCGTCTGTAGGTATCGAACCCGGTACCCCCAGGTCCGCGACCAGACACTGAGGCACGCGGCCACGAGACCCCATATATAGGTAGGTATGCCAATTTATAAAATATAAGAAAAATTACAATAAAAATAAATGTGTTAGGATTAGGAAAGCTATGAAGTGTTAAAATAAATTTGAAAAATTAATCGAAACAAAAGCAAAATATTATCGTTTTTTATGTAAACTCTAAAGGCTGATCTACGCAAGTTTTCATAAGGATAAAAATAATACATAGATATAAAGTAAGTTTATGCAATTTACATAAAGCATAGATTTCAACCAATCACAAAAAAAAGATATATTTATTTTATACATCATCAATCCATATTTATTTGACGGCGAGTATAATAAAAGCTAGTATAGCTTAGAGGAACTGATGTAATTTTTTTTTAAATACATAGTTACCAACAGTATTTTTACCTCTGCTAAAATTCCCATATCCAGATTTTATTGAATAAGCACGATTTAAGGTCCTTTGAATCCAAATATAACATTTTTAAAATTATGTCTGTGTGTCTGTGTGTATGTGTGTGTGTATGTATGGATCAGACATTCCTGGGAAGAGCTGAAAAGGTTTTGGTAACAATTGAACAACCGGCAGTAGTAGTTTCTTAGAAAAATTCTTCTAAATATAATTTTTTGGGTGCTTTTTTTTACTAAATATTGAAGAACATAAAATTCTCCATCTAATACACTTAAAAATTTTATTATATCTTGTACCAGTTGACAAATTCCAATGTTTATAACATAGTTTGTAAATGACACATGTCAGGGTCAAAAATCAGCAGTTTTAATGACATTCTGGGAAGTATATTTAATCTTTCTTATTAATTAATGAACTATTTGAAATTATAGAAAATGCATATATCCATCAGAAATACCGCCAATCTGGTTAATGAATTGGAACAATCTCTGACATTTAAATACTTCCTCATACAATCAAAAATAGATATAATTAAATATTATATGTGTGTAGAAGACATGTTACATACAATAAAAAACAATAAATGGGTAAAGTTCTGTAATATTTTGTTATAAAACGACGGTTCGAAAGCGAAGTGCAATACAATAATTATACAGCCTAATATGGAAATGGAGAGAGGTCTTGTGCTCGCCACAACAGATTTTTTACAAACGCAATTCTGGTTTTGAATATTCGGGCGATGAACACATTCCAAAACTTTCTTATAAACAATAAAAAGTGTTGATTGCAGGTATTAGAAATCAGTTCTAAGCTTGATACGTATTAATAGCAACATAATTTTAGTGTTTACTGCAAATATTTATGCTGTATAAAATTTTGATTGTTTAGTTAAAGGAATTTGGTGAACACTAATAATACTGGAAACAATTAAAACTCATATCTTATTTGAATAACTTATTTTAACTACCTAGGTAAGTACTACAGATTAATTATTAAAATTATTATTTTTTTAATCAGTTTAGCTAAACCTTAAATAAATATACAGGTTCCAGCCTGTTTCTTAAATAAAAAGATTTTTCATGTTTGCTTACTTGCTACAATTATTATGGGGGATATCATTTTCGTTACTGCAACGCACAACTTTTATCGCATGTAATGTACTCCGAGTTACATTAAAGCTGCATTCTGAGCTACTAAATTATAAGTTACAATTAGCAATTAGTAATCGGATGAAATTTCCAATAAATTTCAGTTTCTTTACTCTTACGTCATTACTAGAAGGAAACCTAAAAGTTACACTTCGTTTACTATATTATTTGTAAAAAAAATCCCAGTTACTTACACGAAAAAATATTTTCTATTGTGATAAAAATATGCACGTGTGATACCCCCTTTATTGTTTAGATAATTGAGATTTTTAGCTAAACGCTTCGTAAAATGTATAGGTACCAGCCCGCATTTTACGAAGTCCGTTATAGTGACTTGGTTCCCTTAATTTTCTTGACTTAAAAATGAATATTTTATTCTCAACTGAAGAATAGTTTAAGAATGATATTATTGCACGCAACCATTGAGTTTTGTAAAACTTGTAAAACTTATTTTATTTTTCTATTTATAACAAATACTATACATACTATATACCCTTAAAATTTGTGACAGGTATGAAAACATACTGTATAAGAGTTAATAGTACATATTTTAAATTATGTATTTATTGTTTGCTTACCCCGTGTACCTTCTTTTGTTTTCAATCATTAACGAAAAAATAAATTATTAAGTTTTCGTGTCAGTTTTTGTTCTTATAAAAATTTCGGTTTACTTCGTTATTGCGTTTTTGTTTCCATTTCTAATTTAGGCCCTATTTCTTTTTCAAAAGAAAATAACAACCAAATATAGGGTAGAACTCAAACTGGGAGAATATTTTTGTTAGATAGTACTGGTGTGAAACTGAAACAAAATATCCTTTCTTTTTTTTCTTTATGTAATATACATATTGTGTATATAATATCAATTTTTTTCATATCAGGTGTAAACTATAAAAAATAAAGAATAAAGCTTAGAACAGGAATAATGGGGCGACAGGGCATATTCACGTGTATGTTTCCAAATCATCTGTGCGATTTTGACTGCAATGTTAGAATCAGATGGAACCGTATAGTCGACCAGTTAAATACCGTTATATTACAATCGACCAAATCAAAATAAAAATTTGATTATATGTACTAACATAAATAAAACTGAAGAAGAAGAAAATTATGAATCAAACTAAACACGTATGTATACGAGAACATCAGAAGACAAAATAGTGATTGATAAATGTTGACAATAAAAACTTATTCGTTGGATTTCACACGTACGAGGTCTGTCCGAAAAGTATCCGACCTTCCTCCATATCTTCGCGCCTGACAATTGCCGCAGTTTTGGTCGGATCGCCTTAGTTTACGTGCAGCATGCGTTTGTTTACAAAGTTCTTTTACGTTTGTCGCATTTTGCTATTGTAAAAAATGACGCAAAGATCGGAACAACGAATTTGCATTAAATTTTGCTTAAAACTCGAAAAGAGTTGTGTGGAGACCATCGAAATGATGAAGATTGCATTTGGGGACGAGTGTATGAGCAAAACACAAATAAAAGACTGGTATAAACGGTTCAAAGATGGCCGCACATCTGTTGATAGTAACCACGTTCTGGGCGGCCTTCGACGACAAAAACCACTGGATAATATCGAACGTGTGCAACTTGTGATCAATGAAGATCGATTGACTGTGCGAGAACTAGAATATGGTCTGGGAATATCGAAGACTAGTGTTTGGAAGATTTTAACTGAAAATTTGCAAATTGTTCGTGTGTGTGTGCGAAATTCATTTCGAAATTGATAACGGCCGAGCAGAAAAACCTTCGCCTTGAAATCGCTCAGGACAATTTGGAAATCTCTTTTCGACTTTTGGCTGTTCCCAAGATTAAAAAAATGTTGCTCAAAGGACACCGATTCGACGACAAAGAAACAATCGAAACTAATACGACGAATGCTCTAAAGGCAATACCAAAAAACGAGTTCCAAGACTGCTTCCAAAAGTAGAAAGGCCGTTGGAAGCGTATTCTTCAATCAAATGGGGACTACTTCGAAGGATGCCACCAGCCCGATGACGTAGAATAACAGCAACGGCGAAATATAAAAGAAGGTCGGATATTTTTCGGACAGACCTCGTAGCTGATTTTGACATTACAATAAGGTTGAATTTGCTATGACGATTTAGAAAGTCTTCTTTATTCCTGGTCTTTGGAATAAAGTGTACTTAAAAAATACTTATGTTGAACACAGAGCTGACTTGCGCAAGAGTAATATTCGAATGTTATTTTGAGTTTTAACATTCAAATAATAGATTTCGGGCAGGTATTTGCTATAGTTGACTTTAAAGATAAATTAAATTTGTAATAGAAACATACATGATAATATTTACAACATAACACAAGCATTAGTATGGTTTCGATGTTTAGCCGTTGTCGTCCCAAAGCTAGCACAACACTGTTGCTGTTGTTTAAAATTCGCATCACTATGACTGTTCGGAATACTATTCCCCACGTGATTCCGTCCCATGGAGAGAAGATCTCCATCGGACTTTGAAGTAGGTGGGCTTGCCATACCTGGAAGTAAGCTGCTCTCGCTACCTTCATGGTTGATCCGCAGAATATCCGTTTGGTTCCGCTGCATGTTCCTGCCGTACAACGCGAGGTTAACGCAGGCCGGGGCGGTGTTAGGGGGTGTCTTCTCGCGAGAGAAGTCGTCCACGGCTTCGACAATCTTCGGCGCAGGAGCGGTCATGTACCGGACAAGAGCTCCGTCCGGGGTGCATGGGTTGGTGGAGGTGGATGGCGTTAGCAGGAATTCGCCCCTATCGTTGACTGCAGAGCCGAACACCTCGGACGGCCAAGTGCGGATGATATATGCAGCGCTCATGGACTGTGATCGCGCCTCTAAAAAAATAAAATGAATCATTTTTACCAAACCAGACAATATGCGCACTAAACAATTTTTCTACAGTCTACAAGTGTCCTAGATTTAAACGGCATAACTTGAACCGTGGGTAAAAATAAGGTGACAAGTTCATTTGAGCAAATGTCCGTAAATGCTTTGTTTCAGAGATATTCATGTTTTTCTTATTGGAGCAGCGCTACTTTAAAAAATCTGTTGTGGCCTGCACAAAACCTCTCCCCATTTCCATATTAGGCTATACAGGGTGTTTACGGTCTTTTTGTTTTATTTTTAATGGGTGATACTACAGGTCAAAAGAAGGCGAAAAACATTAAAACACTTTAGTAAAATATTTATAATAAAAGAGATACGATTTTTTTTTAGTTTTTATTTTTATGGAATTAAAACAGAACGATAAGCGCTTTTATAACAGATGTTCAAAGTTATCACCCTGCTGCTGTATGCAAAGTCTTGCTCGGCGTATCCATGAATTAACGTACGTTTCAAGGCCCATGCCTTGTCGAATTTCCGCCGCTGCTGCTTCCACCCGGTTACGGTGGTCTTCAGCGTCGATAATTTCGGTGGTGTATACCATGTCTTTCATATGTCCCCACAAATAAAAGTCCAATGGTGTTAAGTCAGGTGACCGCGGAGGCCAAGAAACAGGACCGCCCCGACCAATCCACTTATTTCCAAATGCATGGTTTAAGTGATGACGTACGAGACGACTGAAATGCGCCGGTGCACCGCCGTTGGAGAAACCACATATCTTGACGAACATCGTCTAAAAGTTCTGCCTATTTGAAAATCGCTCTATGTAAAGACGACTTGCTGCAGCTGAATTTTGATGCACTTCCCCATAAATGTCATCATGTCAACTAATTCCGTATTAGAGTACCGATGGTACATTGTTCACCTTTTACACAATTAATAACAATAATCAATTAGAAACTGACGGTGCACAATTAAATAGTAACAAACTGCAACTGACAGATAAACACATTAAAAAACAAAAGAGTGAAATTTGTCATTACATAGATTACTACAACTTTTTTCAACATTAATTTACCTCCCCTTTATAAAAACTAAAAAAATTCATATCTCTTTTATTATAAATATTTTACTAAGGTGTTTTAATGTTTTTCGCCTTCTTTTGACCTGTAGTATCACCCATTAAAAATAAAACAAAAAGACCGTAAACACCCTGTATAAGTATTGTATCGCACTTCGCTTTCGAACCGTCGTTTTATAACAAAATATTACAGAACTTTACCCAAATATTGTTTTTTATTGTATTTAACATGTCTTCTGCACACATATAATTCTAATTATATCTATTTTTCATTGTATGAGGAAGTTTCTAAATGTCAGAGATTGTTCCAATTCATTAACCAGATTGGCGGTATTTCCGATGGATATATGCATTTTACCACAATTTTATCTATAATTTCAAATATTTAATTAATAAAACAATAAGAAAAGTTAAATATACTTCCCAGAAAAAGCTATCAGAATGTCACTAAAACTGTTGATATTTGACAATGACATGTGTCATGTTATAAACATTGGAATTTGTCAACTGGTTTCCTTAGTGCCTTGGCCTCTGCGATTAGTTTACTCTATAAATTATAGTGTCTTTATCTCTAAATCTATACAAGATATAATAAAATTTTTTAGTGTATTAGATGGAGAATTTTATGTTCTTCAATATTTAATTTAAAAAACTCCCAAAAAATTATATTTAAAATAATTTTTCTAAGAAACTACCACTTCCGCTTGTTCAATTGTTACCAAAACCTTTTCAGCTCTTCCCAGGAATGTCAGATTGAGGAAACTGTAGTTAAATATTTTTTAAGTCTTATAGTTTTTGAGGAATCGTGTCTACAACATCCAGACATACACACATACACATATATACACACACACACACATATATACACACATCCACACAAACACAGACATCATTTTAAAAATGTTATAATCGTATTCTAAGGACCTTAAATCGTGCCCATATCATTAAAAATTACTTGTTTGACATTTGGATAGACTGCTAAATTAAATTTATTTTAAAAATTTAGCAGTGCAGACACTCAGATTTTATTTTTTTCTGTGTGAACCGTAACAGATATCACAAATTACAGAGAGAGAGAGAAAAGTTTATTATTGAATGTATCTTTCTGAAGAAAAATAATTTCACGTTTTCGGCATTGCCATTAAAAAGTTACAGTTTAATTAATGTTGGGAGACCTAAGTTTCATACACTAGTGGTTCACTAATAATAACAAGTATCACCTTAAAAAATGACATAACCATATAAACTGTCATACCAAATTTCATCCAAATCGAATAAAGCGTCCGATTATTATAAGCAAAATTTGTTTTTCTTCAAAGAACTTTGAGGTAGAATTCTGGCTAAATGGTACACTTTCCGGTAGAAGCAAGTTTAGTTAAATCGTCTTATTTTAGCCTCAGGAATCTGTAGTTAAGCCATGTCCCCCTATTTAAGAGACACGCTGTATACAATTCCGAATTGATTCGGAAGGTTGTTGAAATGCTGTATTTAAAATTGTTTTCGACGTAGTTCATTTAAATCATCGTGTCTAATACAACTTTAAAAAATTTTGTCAAAAATTTTAATTATTACTGTATATTCAACGATTGCTGAAGATGAGCTTTCCTTAAGCCAGAAACGTTTATATTAAAGAATTTTACAATACATGTGGACTATTTTTTATGCCTTTTGTTTTCATCGACTGACCTCTCTGTCTGATAGAGGAGGCAGACTTGACAGGCGAATTGGCGATGCTGCGTCGTGCCACGTCCTGAAACGTCACGGGAGAGTAGATGGCCTCTCGAGACGCGCTAGTTGGGGGAGGTTCTAAGGGAGGCTGCCGCTCTGGAGGTGGTAGATTTCGTTGCCGGGATAGAATTGGGTCCATCGGCATACGGCTGTCACGGCTTTGTAACCAGTATGTCTTCATGGCGCCTGTAAAACACTCCTGATAAAATACGTTGATCTCCACTTGACTATTTCGCTTGCTATTGCTATTTATCATTGAAATATCTGATATATATATATATATATATATATATATATATATATATATATATATATATATATATATATATATATGCAAAAAATTCTAATTGACAGATGTCAGTGCCAAGTGCAAATTCAAATATGGCAAGTATAGGATCAGAATGTTGAGAGTACGAGGAAGATGGAAGGACTGTATCGCAGAAGACTTGAGAGAAGAAGGACTGTGTGAAGAAGATGCTGTTGGACAGGAATGAATGAAATAGAAGAGTAAGAAACAGTGACCCCGTCATAAAATTGGAGAAAGCTGAAGAAGAAAGAAGGAATTGTAAATTTACATGATGTCTGTTCATGTTATAATTTTATTGGATTTATAGAATCTTTTCAAAGGAACTTTTTTATAGCATTTATCCATTTTTATTTCAATACTTTTATTTCTAAAAATTCACACAGTTGTTCAAATACTCTAAAAATGCGTACACTTACGTACCATTCTTTTTACAATCAAACAATATTACTACCAAGTTTGCATCTCTACCCATTTTTAAATTATTACCCCAAAAATCAATATACCCCATATTTAGATAAAAACTTCAAAATTTTCAAAAATCTAATTTGTATGTACCTAGATACTTCTCAATGAGCTGATTCCAAATTTTGAAACCGCAGGTCGATATCTTTTTTCGTTCTCAAGAAATTTAGATTCAAAGTTTTGCTAAAAACTGCCTATTTTTGGGTATTAACCCAAAAATGGGTCGAGATATGAATTTGGCGGCATCACCATTCGATTCTATGGGAAAAATTACATAAGTACACCAATTTTCAAGATTTTTGAACACCGCATACAATCTCTAAAGCAAAATAACTGAAAATGGCCAAAAATCGCAAAAATCGTAAGGGGTACCCCTCACGATTTTTTCAGATTTTGGCCATTTTCAGGGGTTTTCAAACTTTTATTCATAAAAAATGAACCGGTTGGACAAAAATTATGAAAATTGCTATACTTATGTATTTTTGTCCGTAGAATCGAATGGTGATGCCGCCAAATTCATATCTCTACCCATTTTTGGGTTAATACCCAAAAATGGGCAGTTTTGAGCAAAACTTTAAATCTAAATATCTCGGGAACGAAACGAGATATCGACCTGCGGTTTCAAAATTTGGAATCAGCGCATTGAGAAGTATTTAGATACATATAAATTAGATTTTTGAAAATTTTGAAGTTTTTATCTAAATATGGGGTATATTGATTTTTGGGGCAATAATTCAAAAATGGGTAGAGATGTAAACTTGGTATGAATCTTATTTGATTGTAAAGAGAATGTTACGTAAGTGTACGCATTTTTAGAGTATTTCAACAACTGTGTGAATTTTTAGAAACAAAAGTATTGAAAAAAAATAATATTTAGAAGATTTTTAAAAAAAAACTATTACTTCCGGTTGTCCAATTGTTACCAAAATCTAATCAGCTCTTCCCAGGAATGTTAGATTGAGGAAACTGCAGTTAAATATTTTTTGTCTTATAGAATTTGAGAAACCGTGGCTCCAACATTCACACTCACACACACGGACATCATCGTAAACATTTATAATCGGATTATAGGGACCTTAAAACGTGTTTATCCACTAAAATCTGGATATGCGAATTTTAGCAATGATTCCAATACCTCTCTTAGCGAGAGGTAAAAAATGCAAATATAATTTTGACGCAATGCATATTAATTCATTTGACATTTCATTTGGATGCAATTTAAGGAACGCTTTAAATTTAAGTTATGCGACCGAGACAGCAAATAGAAACAAGTTTTATAGCATGTAACAACGGATGTAAACTAACCTTTTCCTTTGACCTGTATCTCACCACGTTCACTGACGTGATAGTCGGGTGGTAGGAGCTCTTTGGTAGATTGCGAGATGTGGATTTTCATAGCTTCAGACGTGGACTCCATGCGCGACGCTGTGTTAACGCTGTCGCCGAACAGGCAATAGCGAGGCATCTTCAGCCCTACGATGCCTGCTACCACGGCTCCCGAATGCACGCCCACTCGGATACGGAGATGAGTCCCTGGTAATTATATTGTAATACTACAACCCAACATAATAATGACGACAGTATTCTCCTTACTTAATCATTTATTAATTGTAAAACTTGAAGATGAGTCAATTTTTTTGACAAATTTTTTCAAATGTTATGCCCGGTTTCTCCACAGCAACTTAAGTTGTTGATTATTAAAGTGCTACTTAATTGTAAGTAAGACTTATATCCCAATTGCGTTGCACCAACAAGTTCAAATGCGAACTTAACTTATGTCACAAATTACATTGGCAACAGCGTAATGTTGTTCTTAGAGATGCATTCGGGCGGGCCGGGTCGGGTTTTGAGGTTTGGATCGATTCGGCCCGAAAATAAAAATTACCAGCCTGACTCGAAGATCGACTCGACAAAAAATTAGCTAGCCCGGTTCGAAAATTGACTCGAAATCGGGCCGGGCTTCGGGCCGGGCCGGGCCAGAGCTCAAAATTGGGTGCATCCGGCATTCCTAATGTTGATTTTTATGTTAAGGCGAAATGTTTAACATTTTTCGTGTCAAACTTATAAAAAACCTCTACATTCTTATAACTTTCAACATTAGTTAACATAAGTACTTAAAAAGAGATCCTTCTAGTGTAAATTTGTTATAAAAATTACAGAACTACGAGTATTTAACACTTTGTTTACCAAAGAACTTTTTCACAAATCTTATATAAAAAAATATAATTTTAATTTACATAAGGATTTTTTATCTAACTTTGTTTCAGCTCAAAAATAGGACAAGAAATCATTATGGTAGGAACAAAAATCACTTTTATTTAAGTATACGAGTTATACAATAATAATAGCATCATCACAATATAATTATTATGCTTTAATGAATAACTTTGAATTCTTGAAGTAAAATAATACATTTTTATTTATTAATATGTGAAGTGTTTTGCTATTAAATCATTTTGATCCTTTTTAGCTTCATCCATTTTCATTAAAATATTAAGGAAACTGTGCATTTGATTGAACTATAAGATTTTTCGGGCCGGCCCGAAAAGCTCGAATTTTCGGGCCGGGTCAAAATCAAAAGTCCGACTCGCCTCGATTTTTGAAAATAATTAGCCCGATTCGGCCCGATAAAAAATATCTTCGGCCCGGCTCGATGATCGACTCGAAATCGAGGCGGGCTTCGGGCTGGGGCGGGCCAAAGCTCGAAATCGAGTGCATCTCTAGTTGTTCTATGATTGGTCAATTTGAAATTTAGCGATTCAAAATAAAATACCGGCTGTCAAATGTTAAAGCTGTCAATGTGTTTAACAGGGTTTATATTTGTATTCATTCAACAATATTCGATATGGATTTACAAGATTTCCCTAATTTTGACAACGTTAAGTCGATATTGTCGAAAATGGTAGGAAAAATAGGTAACAGAATTGATTTGTTCTAAATATATTATTTATTTTTAATATTTTTATATGGAACACCGCCAGTCCTATAAACTGAAGCCTTTTTCTTCGATGTCGTCTTCCTTGCGTCAGTCTACATACACATACATATTTGCACACATTTCATTGCCAATGCTGCGGCAATTAATTTCCAGGTGTTATCTTTTTGAATATTGGACATGGACACCGCAATGATTTTTTATTTTCAATATTCTCTTTAAATCTTTGTTTCTACAATCTTACAGACCAATTTTCTTCTTCTTTGCTATAATTTAATCGTTCCTTCTTTATATCATCTAATTTTCTTGCCGTAACAGCCCAAAACGAAACAAATTTACCGCGACTTACCGATATGTCAACTGACATATGACACATAACCACATAAGTCACCGATTTTTTCGACTTACATTTAAGTGCTACTTGCTTCTTACATTTTGACATTTTTGCGTGGTGCAACAGTTTAAGGTGGAACTTAGGAATAAGCAACGACTTAAGTCGTAAGTTGCTCTGGAGAAACCGGGCATTAATCTTCTTACCATTTAACTAATTCTGTGGCTAAAAGTAATTGTTTACCGCTTGCCGATTTGTCGAATTCCATTTTTTGTAATGTTTGCCCTAAAACCGTTGCAACTCCACAAATGGCTGAGGCTGTGTCCGATGTTGCACTTTTATCACCCTAATATCCAAATCCTAAATTTAAATGCCCTAAATCTAGTGATTATTTAGGATTTTAGAAATTAGATTTTAGGGTTTTGCAGGAACACACTAACAGGCCTATTCTACTAAAAAAATGTATAACGATGTCGTTACTGAACGACTGTCGCTAAGCATTTGGCTAAACGACTTTAATAACGACAAATGCCAAACACCTATTCTACTAATCATATCGTTATAAATTATCGTTATCAGGATTATAACGATAATATCTAACTTCATGTATATTTTGACAGAATAAATTTTTATATGATTTTCAATTTAAATTTGACATATCAATTCATTATTTGTTTATTTAATTGAATTTGACAGTGGATATAAAGAAAAGGGCTTCGAGGACAATTCAAAGACAGTATGAAATATATGTTGAAGAACTGGAAAATAAGAGTTCATTAAGAATTAATAAATTGTCCACTGAAGAATTGGAAGAAATATGGAGAAGACTTACAAGTCATTTAAATTCTGTGGGACCGGGTAAAAGGATTTGATGTATCACGCAGTGTGCGATTATATAATCTGACATCCCTACACAAATATATAATTTTTAAATACATACGATAGTGCATCTATATTCTATATTATATTATATATCAATATATTAAATAATATTATTATTTATTTATTATTTACATTCTGCAACGAAAAAATCTTGGATTTTTCTTTTTTCTACCCTTATCAACATGCAGAACAGCCTGGAGTCCTTCGTCCACTAAATATTATCTAAATCTAAATTTTTAAATATATTTCTGAAATATAAATAAAATGTCTAATACTAAAAAGTATAATATATATAATTAGCGTACAGAAGTAAATAAATACTCATCTTTGCAGAATCTCTTTCTCAGCTACAATTAACAAAATATCTTCTTCAGCCATTTTTACTTTTGTTCTCAAAATATGTCTAACTTTACGACTTGAACGATGCATGTGAACTTGTCGTTAATAAACGATATGTAACGATTCGTAACGATAAATAAATTAACAGAATAAAGTTTTGGCAAAAATCGTTATCATAACGACTTATCGCCTAGTAACGAGTCATAACGATACATATTTTTTTTTTTAGTAGAATAGGCCTGTATGCCTTGAAGTTGACGCGCACTAATTAAACAAATCATATTCGTTGCTATAATTTGTACAAAACGTCAAATTCGCTGTCAAAGAATAGCTTTTTAAGCTGCGTCCGATGTCGCATTTTGGCATTTAGTATTTAGAATTTAGGTCTTCTTCGAGTATAAAATAAATAAAGATGGCATACCAGTAGAAGGGTCCTTGAGATCAGTGATAGCCTCCACCATATCCAAAGCCATGTCACATATCCGTTGCGAATGGTTCGGATCTTTTTCCGGTGCACCGCATACCACCATATAAGCATCACCAATTGTCTCAACCTAAATACAAAATTCAATCACATATTAGAAAAAAAATTACGAATATATGTATGTATTTTACTGTGTGTAGTTTAGAAAAAAATTTATGGCCTGCAATTTATAACAACGTTAACGTTAGGCTAGGCCCGAGATAATAAAATCAAACGAATATATGTATGTATTTTACTGTGTGTAGTTTATAGTTCATGGATTTAATACTAGTATAAGATGAAACGACGCGAAACGGAAGAGAAAAAAGGAGAGTTTGTTCCGGTTTCCAAGTTCGCCGTATGTGTTTTCTAACGATTTTAACATTTTTACAATGATGTCTGTGTGTGTGTGTGTGTGCATGTGTGTGTGTGGATATTGTAGAGACGATTTCTCAATATCTATATGAATGAAGACCAATTTAAATACAAATTCCTTAATCTAACATTAATGGGAAGAGTTGAAAAGATTTTAGTAACAATTGGACAACCGAAAGTAATCTTCTAAATATTATTTTTTGGAAATTTATATTATTACAAAAATTCTCTAACGGCCGAATTCACTATCCCTGAATCAAAATTGATTCTCAACAAAATTTGACACTGTTGCTTTGTTAAAACTGTTGATCTCCAAGATAAACCAGAACTTGATTCACAGATCAGTGTTGATCAGAGAATCAAGACTTGATTCACGGTTGGTGAATTTGGTGGTATATGATACATTTAAAATTTTTACTACCTATATCTTCCATAAATTTAGAGATAAAGACGCACAATATAAAGAAATAATCAAATGTTACAAATCGCACTGCCTAAACTACACCAAGGAAACCAGTTGACAAATTCAAATGTTTGTAACATAGTTTGTAAATGACAGATAAACGTCAGTGTCAAAAGTCAACAGTTTTAGTGACATTCTCAAAGCTTTTTCTGGAAAGCACATTTAATCTTTCTTATTGTTTTATTAATTAAATATTTAAAATTATAGATAAAATGTATATATCCATAAGAAATACCGCCAATCTTGCTAATGAATTGGAAGAATCCTTACATTTAGGGGCTTCCTCATACAATAAAAAAATAGATATAATTAGAATTGTATGTGTGCACAAGGCACGTTAAATATAATTAAAAAAAACAATATTTGGGTAAAGTTCTATAATATTTTTTTTTATTATAAAATGAAGTGCAATACAATACTTATATAACACAAAATGGAAAAGACAAGAGGTATTGTGCTGGCCACAACAATTTTTTTTATGTGCAGTAAGTTTGTCACATAAATAAAATATGAAAGTTTTATTTGCTTCATTAAAGTTTCTCTATTTTACTTATATTCATAAACATATTTATGCACGGACATATCATAATTTGACAATTATATACGAATTTCTTTGACATAAACGTCATATTATAACCCGCGGGCCTCATTATAGCCCGCCGGGCTATAATGAAACGTCAAACCAAATTATAACCTAAAATATAAACAATTTAAACAGGCAACATGAAAAGTTTTTATTAAAATCGATTTTTTTTATATTCTTTAATGAAAATGAAAATTAATTTTGTGATATTTATATGGAAAGCACTGAGATACACAAAATAAAATTCAAATGACATAACTAATAAACAAACAATAAACTGTTGTTCTCCGCTTTCATAGCAACACTAGATACTGGATGTACGAGGACAATTTTTTTCGATACAATTTTTCTAACACTCATAATTTGAAAATTTTCGTCCGTGCATAAAGTTTTGTATGTACCACGAGCGTAACTTGCTTTTATGGCCTCTGACGTGTTTTTATCCCTCGGCTTACGCCTCGGGCTCAAAATCCCGCCACAGGCCATAAAAGCCTCCTTACACTCTTAATACATAAATAACTATTACGGTGACAATGTTTTCTTTTATTTGAAAGGACAATCCTTTATTTCATGAAATTGTTCTTTAATTTCAAATCCTACTTTTGTGCTTTATTTTTAAGAGTTTATAATAGGTTATTTTTTTGTCTAATAAAAATTGTAATGCTCCATATTGTACTAATAAGCGGTTGCGGAAATAGTTTATATCCTGGTGGTCTCAGTATTCCTTCATTAAAATTATGGTATTACATTTTTTTATAATTATAATGTCTAGATGGAAATAACAGGGAAGTATCAATGACATTGTTATAAAGTAAATACGACTAAAAGTTTAATTAAAATTGCTTTAACTGATTTTCCGATATCCACTAGTGATTATCCCAATCTATTTATTTAAAGAGCGAAGTTACAATTTTTTGCACTCCAGCAAATTGTTTTGAAAATTTATGTGAAGTTTTACGTTTCACTGAAGAATATTTTTATCTTATGTTGCCGGATTAGTTTTTGTTTTACTTTTTCTATGTTTATGCAGATTACATGTAAATTTGTGTTCCTTGCCAAGAACAAATACATGAACGAAATAAAAGAAATCATGTAGCCAACATTTTTAAAGTTTTATGGTATGGAATTTGTAGAAAATAGTTATGTTCGTATTACAATTTTACACCAATCGGATGATAAAGCTTCAAAACCCATATTCCGCATTTTCTCCAAAATCTTAAAAATTTTCAAAAATCCAATTTTTATACATTTAGGTACATCTCAACGCGCTGATTCCAAATTTTAAAACCGCAAGTCGGTATCTCTTGTCATTCTCGAGATATTTACATTTCAAATTTTACCCATTTTTGGGTCACAACCCCAAAATGGGTGGAGATACAAGTCTGGCGACTTCACCATTCGATTCTACGGGCAAAATTACATAAGTATACAAATTTTCAATTTTTTTGAACAATGGATACAATATCTAGAATAAGATAACTGAAAATGGCCAAAAATCGCAAAAATCTAAGATGTACCCCTTGCCATTTTTTCAGATTTTGGCAATTTTCAGTTATTTTACTCTAGAAATTGTACACATCGTTCAAAAAATTTGAAAATTTGTACACCTATGTAATTTTGCCCGTAGAATCGAATAGTGAAGTCGCCAGGCTTGTATCTCCACCCATTTTAGGGTTATGACCCAAAAATGGGTAAAAATTGAAATGTAAATATCTCGAGAATGAAAAGAGATATCGACCTGCCGTTTTAAAATTTGGAATCAGCGCGTTGAGAAGTATCTAGATACATATAAATTAGATTTTTGAAAATTTTGAAGTTTTTATCTAAATGACTTTTGGGGCAATAATTCAAAAATGGATATAGATATAAATTTGGTAGTAATAATATTTGATTATAAAGAGAATGTTACGTAAGTGTACGCATTTTTAGAGTATTTGAACAACTGTGTGAATTTTTAGAAATAAAAGTATTGAAATAAAAATGGATAAATGTTATAAAAAAGTTCCTTTGAAAAGATTCTATAAATCCATTAAAATTATAACATGAACAGACATTGTGTAAATTGACAATTCCTTCTTTATTCTTCAGCTTTCTCCAATTTTATTAGGGTTCACTGTTTCTTACTCTTCGTTTTAAAATTTGGAATCAGTGCGTTGAGATATACCTAAATGTTCAAAAATTAAATTTTTAAAAATTTTGAAGAAATGTGGCATTAAATCTTTGACAAAATGAATTCTGTTAATGGTGACATTATTACAATAACTTTCTGTTAAGAAATACTTTTTTTATCTTGCGTCACATTTACGTAAGGAAGGTATTGTCTTTGGTCAAAAAATTCTGTGCAGAGTTTTTAATAAATATGCACCGTTTTGATATATCGGGTGTAAACGTGCGTCTAAAATCAATCTTCTGAAATTCCAGTTCGCTGAATAACGTGCTAAAGAAATATTGGTATCGGAGCATCCTACCTTGTACACTCTGTTACGCTCGGTCAACGTATCAAAGATAGAGTACATAGCGTTAAGCATAGACACAACTTCCATTGGGGTGATTCGGCTGCAGATCTCCGTGAAGGTGACCACGTCGGAGAACAGAATCGTCACTGAATCGAACATCTGCAAAAAGTTAATTTTTACTAAAACAGAGTGGAATAAAAATGGTTGGCTAACTATACAACAGGCGACTACTACCAAAAAAATAAGGAAAAAAGTTTATATAAACATTTATGTCCTAAAATAGTTCGTTACTGCATTACAGCTATTTTAGATTTTTTGTTACAGTTTTGTAATAACGTATGTCTTTGATTGTTGAAATATATTGTATGTCATATTGAGATGTTAACCTCTAAAAAACAGTTTCAGAATAATTTATTTCAAAGTCTATTATGAACACGATTTAAAATATACTGGTTGTGCCACTTTACACAAAACGAGGGTCCAAAACGATACGTGTTTCCTCGTTTATTCCGCTAGAGGCGCAACGTGAGAACGACCCAACTGACACCTGTCATTTGCATGTCATTTTGAAAATATTACATGTTATGTTACATCTTATAGAAAGGTAAACAAAACAGGTTTTGAAGTACATATTCGTATTATATGTAATGTAATATAAATATTTTGTTGAAAGATATTGCAATTAATGCAAAATGAAAAGAAAATTAAATAGAAAGTGTTTCATTCCTGGATGTGAAACCGATTACAAGAAATCCACTGAAAAAGAATCTCTGTTTGCTGCTCCATTCGATATATCACTTTTAAAAAAATGGTAATGTGCAATTAGTAGAGATGATCGCGAATTAAGATTGAATGATGTTTGCCGAAAACATTTTCGGGAAGAAGATATTATTACCGAATGGAAATCTGGAAGCGTACGGTTCTATCAATCTATTCAGTTTTTCCAATTTTAAATTTTAACAATGTATTGATTCAGGTTTCCATTAAATATATAAATTTCTATTAAAAATAAATTCATTATGCATTTCATTCTTTATATTTTATGTAAAAATAGTTTGCTGTGGTAGGGTCGTTCTCACATAGCGCATCTAGCGGATTATTCAAGAAAACACGTATCAAGCGGACCATCAGAAACAATGAAAAACATGACAAAATTCAAAAAGATAACAGTATATAGAGCAGTTTAATTATACAGAAAATCACATGTGTCCCTCTTAATGGGTTAGCAAAAACCCGAAAACAACAGCAATAACAGTAAGAAAAAGCAGTACTCAGCAGACTCACTTCACTCTTAAAAAGCATTCTTCTTTCATTTGTTATGATTTCAATTAAATAACTCAGTTTTCTGTTATTTTTGTGAACAAAAACCTGAAATACCTTAACTAGCTGTAACTCAATAACGAATCATTTTAGGACATATGTTTATATAAACTTTTTTCCTTATTTTTAGACGTAGAAGACGCCTGTGTATAGTTAGCCTACCTACCATTTTTGTTACACACTGTATACGTGGATACGTACCTATAGCAAAAAATGTTCAATGATATTATAATATTGGATAAAACGCACTTTTGTGCATATTTAAATATTTTTTAAAAATAAAAAATAATTTTAGACAAATAATTCTTTTGCTTTTTCTATTTTTTTTTAATACGTTTTTGTCCACTATTGCTATAATTGATATAATATTTGCATACCATTAGATATACAGTGTGTTAATTAAGAACCTGGCCATAGCCGTTTAACATGGGAAAACAGTTTTTCTTTGCGCAAAAGTCCCCAATTAATTTTAGACAAAAATGTTTCAAATAAATGTTGTAGATATTAATATTCTAGGCCTAAATTGCTAAACAGATTTAATTTTACACGATTAGTAAATTGTAAAATCTAATTTGAAATTGTATAAATATTGCTCACTTGTAGCGATACCCATGAAATTGAAACAAAATTAGAAAGAAATTCATTTCGTTTGAACTGTCAGAAATTTAATTTTATAGATAGAATGTGAAAAAATAATAATAATAAAAGTTATTTAAGTGTTAGATTTTTAAAATAATACCTGTGTAGTGATTTAGGTGCAGAATTGAATTATCTGCAACTTTTAATTGAAAACTGAATTTCTGACAGTTCAAACGTCACGCATTTCTCTGTAATTTTGTTTCATTTCCATGGGTATCGCTAGAAATAAGCAATATTTTTATACAATTTCAAATTAGATTTTACAAGTTACCAAACGTGCAAAATTAAAACTGTTTACTGATTTAGGCGTAGAATATAATTATCTGTAACACTTATTTGAAACATTTTGTCTAAAATTAATTGGGGACTTTTGCGCAAAGAAAAACTGTTTTCCCATGTTAAACGCCTATGGCCAGGTTTTTAATTAACACACTGTATATATTTTGAGAAAAATACATGTTTAAATTTATATCAGTGTGCCATGCCAATGTAAAACCAACTATATGTTATAATAATAAAATTCCATCATATGTAATTAGTGTTGCCGTGAGACCAAGACTGGTCCTACTAAAAAGTCGAGACGAGACCAGACCAGTATATCGAGTCTTGTCGAGAAAGTCTTGAAGTCTTTTGTCTTCATTTCATATAAGTTTTTTAACCCTACAGTAGTCGCGTTTATAAAACGTTTATAAAACGAGCAGAATAGGATAATATTTATATGCCCTTCAAATAAAATTTAAATAGCTTTTTTGTAGTTTATATTAAGTTATTAGGTACAGAAAATATGAAGTAAAATTAAAGTTAAGTTTTATCAATCAAAAAAAGTTAATTAAAATATTGAAAAATTACTTATATATAAAAAATGCATACAAATATGTTAAATACATTGGTTATTAAAACAATTCATTTTCTTTTCCCTATAATTACGACCGATGCCTGTGACGTACTGGAAGCACATATAAGTCTTGCACTTGTTTTTCTATTCTCCTTCCATGAACAGCAAACACAACCTCTAGGTCTGAAATTATGGAAATAATAAAATAATATTATTAGAAATAAAAAATTGTGCTATAATATACCTTTTGAAAAAACAGGAAAGAAGTCTCAGTTGATAGAAACGGTGTGCCAGTAGTCACGCCGGTGTGTTAGACCGGAATGAACTACAGAGAGTTTATTTTAAAATGCAACATTATAGTTCATCACTTCCATGGTTACTCACTATTGTCAAAAATGACAGCAATGTAATATTTGTCCATTTTAAAATGCAACATTATAAATAGCATTGCAGCACAGGAGATACGTCCAAAACACATCACAAATGGTGTCAATTCTTATTACGACCGACTAGAATATTGCCTCAGAGTGATTGGGGGTATCTTTTAACATTTATTACATGAAAATTATGAATTTTTGTAAGCTAAAGTTTGTTAAGAAGTACAACATTCATGTTTTGATTATTTGTTAATCGTATGTAGGCTAATTTATTGGAAATTAGTTTTGATAATACAAAACTACAAATTTTATATGTTGCATTTTAAAATGGACAAATATTACATTGCTGTCATTTTTTGAAAATCGTGAGTAACCATGGAAGTGATTCGCCATATGTTGCATGTTAAAATAAATTCCCTGTATATGCGAAATACTACTGAACATACATAAACGAAAACTTGTACTGCAAAGGCGAGTATGATAGTTACGAAGGCACTAAGAAAAGTAAATTACTTAAGGCGTTGGTTTTTAAATTATTCAAAATAATATTCGTGGCCGGTCTCACGGACCGTGCGCGACTACTGTAGGGTTAAATATATTTTCTAAAAGTGCTTCACAAATTAATAACAATGCTGTAAATACTGTTTGAAACTTCGTAAAACAACAACAAATTTATTTAATAATGACATTATGATTCTTAAAATTGCGCGAAAATGCAGTCAATTTAACGACCTGACGAAAAACTCGGTTTAAAACATACATATTGTGGATTTTCAACAGATGTGTTCCTCATTCACCAATACATTTCATTCAAATACATAAATACAAAATAGTTATTTATGTAACAAGTGTATAAAGTAGTATTTTTTTGGTCGAGTGCAAAATTAGTACAAGATAAAAATAGTTATTTACATTCGAGTGCGTGTAAGTTGTATTTTACAGCGCGACAGCTTTGTTTAAGGCACGAGCCCTTATTAGCTGGAGCGCTGTAAAATACTTCACGCACGAGAATTGTATCAAATTTTTTGGCCGACGATAATGAGAATCACCTTTTTTTAATCAGATAGGTTATACTTCTGAAAAGGGTTAGTTTAAATTACTGGGGTTGTCAATTTCCAAATTTGATTTTACTTACCTTCATTAGAGTACTTCTTCTAGCGAAAATTTATTTGTAATAATAGACGTTATTTATGACTGATAATATATTTATTTGCTCATGTTTTCTTCGTAATAAATAATAGGTAGGTATCGATATTTGACATTTCAGCAATGTTCGCCTCGCGAATTTGACAGGTATATCGATCGGTGACTATGTCGGTAACGGCGGATTTTTACAATAATGACAGATGTCGCTGCCGTGATTTTGGTTTATATAAATTAATTTTAAATATAGGAAATGTTAAAGTAAAAAAATAACTTAAGTAGGTAGTACTTTTTTACATGAACTTTATTATAGTAAAGATGATTTCTTTTCTAAATGCTCATAAACGTCCAGTGTATTTTGATTATTTTACCGCATAGTTAGACAAGTTACAACACAGTAAGCGTAAAATGTAGGTTACACTTGCTGTGTATACAATTGTAAAGTTCGCATTACACTTCAGGAAGGCAAAAATACTATTTACACACGAGTTACATACTCATAATATTGCGTATGAATGTACAAAGATCTTCCAATATTGTTAGTGTTGTTGTTGTTGTCGACAGTAAATTAAACCAAATTTTTTGGAATAAATTCAAATATTCAACGTATACCCGCCATTTCGTCACAAGAAGAATAAGAATGTTACATTTTTTGTAATAAAGTATGTCTTTGATTGATGAAATAAAATAATGTATGTCATATTGAGATGTTAACCTCTAAAAAAACTGTTTCAGAATATATATTTCAAAGTCTGTTAAACAAATCAACCCATGGCAACCACAGATTACTATGGCAACGCATAAAAACCCGTAAAGGCTCATTCACAGCTACGAAATTAAGAAATATAATAAAAATTATAAATAGGACATTATGGTTGGTGTTCACTGCTTCGAACATAAAACATCAACTGTCATGTAATATATTCATAATTAACAAGCAATAATAACAACTTCATACCTTTTAAAGCACTGTACGTAATCATATTTGCGAACCTTTGACTTAAGACAGTTTTTTAAAATTATATTTAAATTGAAATTTTTTTACCAAACTGTAAATTGACAGCTACATTGACAGTTGTTATGTATGTGGTTATTTTTGTGTAAAATATTTAACATTTGCAAATCCTTGTGATTATGTCTTATGTTTAATTTTATTTTCATAAGAATCTATAGTTTATATCGTTATTTTTATGTATAATTTTATTTTTATTTTAGGAGCTGTAAATGAGGCTTAAGCGATTAGAGACATTTCAAGATTCTGATTTTATTTTAAAAAATCTTACACTCAAATCGGAAAAGTTTATTAGGGCAAAACTGAATAAGCAGTTATATTACACTCGTAGTTAAAATGAATGTTTAACATTCATTTAAAAATTACAAAAATGATAAAATAGTTCATAAACTGTACGAAATTCAAGTAAAATCTTTATCTCAACAAAGTGAAATATAAGGGTAGGTAATTGTGATTGTGTCATACCGAAATAATGGTTCTATAAGTACTTTTAATTTCAATATCTATCGACGTCAGAAAGAACAATTAATAAAAATATAAACTAATCATTTTCACAGCAGGCACTCACAAACATTTAGCAAAGTATAATCACCTCGCATGTGTCTATCGGGTTCTCGCCTCGCCGGAGACGATCAGCCACTTGTTTCGGTATCATTTGGTAGAGAAGTTCGTCCGTCCGTCGCATTTCCTCGTCCAATTTCTTCATCGATTCCTCCAACTTTTTACTTTTCTGTTGCTCTTGATCCAATGCGAGCTTTAATTCAACAGACTGTTGCGTTCCAGCTAACATCAGATCTCTAGAATTATATTAAATTTGGAAAGTTAGTGTCAGATAAGATTCGATTTATTTCCAAAGTATCTCTTTTACAATTAATGGAATTTGACGGAGTAGGATAGTGTAAAACTGAACACAACCCGAAATTTCAATTTTAAAATAAATAATAATATACCGAGAGTTTTTTTTATCAGTGAACATGGACGTATGTCATTACCATAGTTACATTTAAAATGATTGACAGCAATGCATTATCGCGTTTTTTTTTTAAACTGGACATAGGACGTGACATTTAGTATATCTGTCAATGTCATCAAATTGTCATACTTGAAAATGTATACAGTTAATGAAAAGTTCAAATTGTTAATTGGAGTAATTATAACGAGTCTACAACAAGTTTCTGACTTATGTGCATTAACTTTTAATAAGCGACCCAGTCAAACAACTATAAGAAAAATTTACAATGACTACAGAACTAAAGAATGCGTCAATAAACAGCACAAGAAGAAAATCAGACCAAGTACTGTAGTTAATAGTAAGAAACAAGAAATTATGCAATTAATTGAAAGTGACAACACCCTGTCAACAATTTTTTTTCTGAAATACTAGTATACTAGAATACTAGTATACAAGGTTTTAAGACAAGAACATTTTAAGAGTTTTAAATATCAAAATCACCAAGAGTTGTTACACAACGATATAGAACGAATAAATATCTTTTGCGAAGATATGATGAACAAAATTAATAGTGGGGAAATATTACTGGATCGAATTTTATTTACGGATGAAGCGACATTTTATATTAATCGGGAAGTAAATTCACAAAATTGCAGGTATTGGAGTCGTCAAAATTTTCACTTATATCTGCACCAGGTATTCCCCCAACGCTGGATAGGACGTGGTGGAGAAGTGGAGTGGCCTGCAATGCCACCAGATCTTGCACCAAACAATTTTTTTTTCTTTGGGGCCATTTAAAAAATTGTATTTACAATGGTGACAAAATAAATATGGATCAATTAAAAAATAGGGATAAAATATAATTTATATTAATTATTTCTTGCTTTAGGCTTATTTCAAAGTATAGAATTAAACCATACAATTTGAACTTTTTCTTCAACTGTATACATTTTGAAATATGACAATTTGATGACATTGACAGATATACTAAATGTCACGTCCTATGTCCAGTTTTAAAAAAACGCGATAATACATTGCTGTCAATCATTTTAAATGTAACTATGGTAAATGACATACGCCCATGTTCACTGATAAAAAAACTCTCGGTATATAAAAAAACAATAGTGTTCAGAAAAAATTCTAATTCGGAGTATGCCTGATTATTATTCAACTCAAGTCAACTTTCACATATTAGTGTTTGAAAATATACACTTTATGCTTTACTTAAATAAAAAAAATACTGATCGAAATTCGTTTTAATACGATATTGTCAATTTAGGGGACACATAATATTTAAGCGTCAGTGGTGCATCCGGGCCTTAGTGAAATATTTAAACGTGGCAAGAAGTTTAAATTGGTCGTATTCAGGCAGTACACGTTCTCATAGTTTGGAACATTGAGACTCTAATACTAGTTTCACATGTAATTCAATTTACTGTCTTTCTATACAAAAGGGTTTTCACCCTTGAGCTCTTGGATAAAGTTCGTCTAAGTTCTTTTTTTGCATACAAAGTCACAAATAAGAACGAAATTACAATGGGAAAGTTCTATATGCTGCAATTTGGAAATAAAAACGTACCTACCTACTTCACTTTATAAAGTAAAGTTTTGTTCGCTTCAATGTTTTTCACTTGATCACGAAAAACTGATCAATTTTAAAATTAAATTAAATATGCAGAGTATTTTATGTTTATTTATAGATTATTGCAATACTTAAAAGTTTTAATTTAGAATTTTCGCAAATAAAGTTCGCGGTAGCGTTATGATTATTCTGATTTAAATTTTTAAATATTATTCTGTGAGGTACATGAATTTATCTGCTTGTGTATTGAACCGGGTTCGATCCCGACCGGCGCCAAATATTTCGAATTTTAAATGGCACAAGAGTGACCCCTGTGGTGCACTCTCCACGCCAGCAATGAGTGCCCGTGAGGTGACGCCTGGTAATCGCCCACATGGTAAAATATATCGTCATCATTACCGATGACTACATGAGTTGTAGATAATGGCACACCCAGAAATGGGTAATATGCCGTGATGATATATTTATTTATTTTATTTATTTGTGTAGTGAATTTATAATGTTTGTGAACGTATGGTTAAGGTATATACTACGTAGTGTAGTACCTACAATTATAGGTAGTGCCAACTTTTAGTGCTATTGACTTGACTTACTAATCGATGGGTTATTCCCTTTGCAGCATGAAATTTTGCTACTTATTGGAAAGGGATTTCATGTTATTTCTTTGGAACGAATTAAGGGTTAATGAGATCTGTAATCTTCATAAGAGTAGAAAATAGGAACAGTTTTAATTTAAAATGTAGTTATGTGTTATTATTATTATTGTGTCCATATTTTTGCGGTTTATATATTCATACTTTTTCATTTTTATGGTTTTGTAAATTGATGTAAGTAATATACATTTTTATTATCAATGGGGTATTCCACTCAATTTTATTTATCATTTTAAATAAAACTTCATTCAGTTTTGAAGCAATTCATACTATTAAAAAATCTTAATTGTTCCTAGTTTAACAGTATTTTATTTTCGAGAAATCAGTGTAACGTCACATTTCCCCTATACTTGTCTTTCTCACACACACTGCTCTGAGTACGCTACAAGAGAAAGATAACAATTGTATGACGTCAATTTCCCCTTTTAGCAAATATGAAATTATTTAAAAAATGTTTTCATTGTTTTAACTATTATTTATTGAGTCATACTTTAAGTTAAATTGAAAATTTTCTTATTTTTTTGTTATGGTGGAATACCCCATTAAGCATATTGTTGTACACTTATTTTTAATTTTTCTTGATTTTAAAATAGCATTAATTATATAAATACGGTCCAGAAATTTTTAATTTACAACGTTCTTAAGGACAACCTGCATTTAGGGTCTTCTGGGGTCAATAGCACTAAAAGTTGGCACGACCCATAATACTTAGTGATTGTTGTATTACATACCTGCTAAAATCATGCATTGACAAGTCGTTTATGTACAGTCCAGTTGAAATTAATGCATTTAAATCTGGCATTACAGGAGTTCCAAGGTACATAATCATTTTCCAGTTGTCCATATAAATCATTTGGCCTGTAAAATTATTACTTATTTTAAAATTAAATAAAGTATTAACAAAATAAAGTATATGATATTGGAATGTAAAATTATCGTATGAAAATTTATAAGGAAATAAAGGACATGATGATGGAGTGCTAAAAAAGTAGTACCAGATCGCTAAAACATTGTTTTTATTTTTTCAATTAAAAATATAAAATTTTTGACGATTTATTTTAAATTTAAATTAATTTCATCCCTACTACACCCCTGCATGGTTTCCAGTTGTTTATACCTTTATATATCGTTATGTATGTCCTGTAAAACTGACGAAATTTATATCTCTCTTGAAATCTTGTTTACAAAACATATTTCCTCAAAATTTAGTGACGTATTCTCTAAGTTTAAAAAAGAAGATGGAATAAACAAGAAAAAAGATAAGATTTTTATCAAATTATTTACGTTTTGTATAAGTGTAATTATTTTGAAAATTAGAAGAAGCAATGTTCTTTAAATATTGCGACGAATTTGATTTTTCAGGCTCGTTATTTATTTTGATAATTATAAGGCTTAAAATTAAACATAAATATAAACTCAAAATAACTATATAATGAAATATGTATATACAGGATTAGTTAAAAGTATGGAGACGGCGATTTATTGTCGTTAATATTCATTTTAGGAAATTATGTTCAATACAAAAGTTTTTTAAGAAATTTTGATCTACATTTGAGAATACTTGAATTTTTTTTTCTTCAATTATTTTTGAGTTCCGCTTGTCCGCGTAATTTTTTTAAATGGGAACCTATTAATTTTATTCTACCATTCGATAGAGTGTTTTTTTCTCTTTACAACAGTATATTTGTTTTTTTGTTTTTCCATTTATTTTAATAACATAAGGAAAAACATCGGTTCAAGTATTTACGAATAGTAGGTTCATCTAAGATAGACAAAATTATTTCCAATCAAGTTGTCGGTCACAATTTTATTATTATTTTGTCTATCTTAGATGTACCTACTATTTGTAAATACTTGAACATAATAATAAAACGAAATATCAAACAATAACTATTGCTATAAAACGTAATCCCTATGGTGCACTCTCCACACCAGCTAAGAGTGCCCGTTAGGTGACGCCTGGTAAGCGCCCACACGGTAAAAATATATCGTCGTCATTACCGATGTCTACATATGTATATTGTAGATACTGGCACACCCAGTAATGGGTAATATGCCGTGATGATATAGACATTTATTTATTATTGTAACTATTGCTATTCATTATTTATTTATACACATTTATATGAACACTATTTTTTTCAGCTCTGGTTCACGACTGTAAACTGTTATAGACTGTCAACTGTCCCTGTCCACCGCAGAGTCGCTCCGCCTTATATACAGTCCTCTATTCCTTCTAGAAAGCTCTAGAAAGTTCGGATACGTTTCATTACAATATGTATAAAATAACTTTCATGGTCAAAATTGAATGTTATGAATCAATAATAAGCAATTTAATTAAATAATTAATAAAAAAAGTACATTATAGTTCATTGTCTGTCCTTGAACATTAAGAGGGGTAGTTTTTATATTCCCAGACTAGGCATGAAAAAAAGATTAGAACAGTAACAAAAATTTATTTTTAAATATAGACCCCTTCGGGGTACCCATCTTGCTGACATCTTATGAAACCTTGTAAATTATTAACACTAGAATAATCAAATTTGGCACTTCTTTTGACAGATAAACAATTGCTGTAGTTATGAAGACAATATTTTAAAGCCTACTATGTTACGGATAATAAATATTGTACAACCGTCGTATAAGTATAATAACTTAGAGTAGAGTAGATGTGTGGTGTAGATGTTTGGGAATGAAAAAATTTAATATGTTTTAAAAAGTAATACATTTTTAAACTTTGATGCTTCCTATCATAAAGTTTCAATGTGTTAATATAATTGACACACGTTTTAATTTGTTGCAGTAATGCACCAAAGTGCTCCTATGTTTCACTCTGAATACTACTTCTTGAAACTTATTCATAAACATTGAAACTTTTAAATACAAATAATTTAAATCCCTGTCACATTTAAAGTATGTATTAAGTTTTAGAGTTGATACAAAACTTTACACAAACAGACTAAACTTTTGCTGTAGACGCTAATGGAAGTATGTAGTAAACAAACTATATTCTAATTAAGGAACCCGGTGCAAAACGAAGGTATCTCCATAAATTGAAAATTTACAAAAGGCCGTAAAATACATGTTTATGTATTAAGGCAGTGAAGTTCTATTCTATACTCTAAGCTTATAACCATATAAACTGTCATACCAAATATCATCCAAATCGAATAAAGCGTCCTATTGTTATAAGCAAAATTAATTTTTTTTCTAAGAACTTTGAAGCAAAATTTTGGCTAAATGGTACACTTTCCGGTAGAAGCAAGTTTAGTTAAATAGTCTTATTTTAGCCTCATGAATATGTGGTTAAGCCATGTCCCTCTATTTAAGAGACACCTTGTATAATGTACCTATGTGAGACTAGTAACTTTTTATTAATAAAAAAAATACTTTTATTTATATTAGACATATCTCTTTTATTGTTTATTTAAAATGAAAGCAATGATAATAATGACAATAATGATAAATGACAATGTATATTTACAAATGCTGTGATAAACATGAAAATTACCTTTAAGTCGAATATTTCTATCTTCGGGCATCACAAAATCATCTCCCGCTAATACTTCTTTCCATCTTTTATCGTCGATTTCCTTTAACACAGGGTCGACGGACAACAATTCAAATATATTGTTCGTTCTATTTAATATCTAGTAAATAAGAATTATGCATTAGTTAATTATAAATAAAGCTACTATATTTTAACATCCTACCGTTTGAAATTTGAAGTTTATTAACGGTCTGACTAGATTAAACCAATTTGTTAATTTCTTTCCTAATAAGTCTGGTAGGATTACCATGAGTGAGTTTCCTATACTTCTAACTACCATATCTGAACTGGAAAGAAAAAATAATATATTTCATTATATAAATAAATAATATGCAAATTTATTACATTCGTGGGTAATCTGTAGAGTTTATATTCATAGTTACTTATTAAAAAATAGAAAAATAAAACGAAATATAATAAAAATAAGAATTAGGAAACACTCGCTATGTTTTACAAGATTTCAGCATCTGTATCATAATTTCTCAGCTAGTAACCACAGACGCGTTTTTCTGTGTGAACCGTAACAGATATCACAAATTAAACAGAGAGAGAAAAGTTTACTATTGAATGTATCTTTCTGAAAAAAAATAATTTCACGTTATCGGCTTGGCCATTAAAAAGTTACGGTCTAATCAATGTTGGGACTCCTAAGTTTCATACACTAGTGGTTCACTAATAATAACAAGTATCATCTTAAAAAAATGACATATAACCATATAAACTGTCATACCAAATTTCATCCAAATAGAATAAACCGTTCTGTTATTATAAGTAAAATTAATTTTTGTTCACCGAACTTTGAAGCAGAATTCTGGCTAAACGGTACACTTTCCGGTAAAAGCAAGTTTATTTAAATCGTGTTATTTTAGCCTCAGGAATCTGTGGTTAAGCCATGTCCCCCTATTTGAGAGACAGCCTGTATAGGTACTGCTCCAAGAAATTAAATGAATTATTTATTGTTAAATATAGTATGTAAAAATAGTTGCCATAGTGACAATGTAATGAATAAATTTAAATGAAATGATTGTCTTATAAAAACAATACATTATATTAAATTTTGTTTGTTTTAATTTAAATAACAATTTATCATGTAAATGTATGTACATAATCGAAAATATAGAACATTATTACTTGCTATTTTATGTAAAATATAAAATATTATTTATGAGTGTGTTCATGTATATTAAAATTTAATATTTTACTCAAATTATGTTCAACTGCAAATAAAACGTGAATTATGCTAAATAATGGAAACAATAAATTTTTATCCAAATAATAAATAATTTGTTTATTGGGTTTATTGGGTTAAACAACATTAAAAAAATGAAGGTATTTTATCGTAGAATTGCGTAGTACGCTGTTTGTATTTGTACTAAATCTCGAATAACTTCACTTTGCATTTAATTAATGCTGAGTTTCAATGAAGCTGCACTTATTTTAAATGAAATGGATTTTAAAAAGCTTTTATTTTATTTAGTTTATCTGTTGTTTGAGCTAGATATTTATGCAATAAAAGAATTGCATCATTGCACAATATTGTGATTAAAAGAGAATAATTGATTTAAATTATACTGTCGTCCCGTGGCCGGGTGCCTGAATGTCTGGTCGCGAACCTGGGGGAACCGGGTTCGATTCCGACTGACGCCAAATATTTCCAATTTTAAATGGCACAAAAGTGACTCCTGTGGTGCACTCTCCACACCAGCTATGAGTGCCCGTGTGGTGACGCCTGGTAAGCGCCCACACGGTAAAATATATCGTCATCATTACCGATGTCTACATGTGTTGTAGATACTGGCACACCCAAAAATGGGTAATATGCCGTGATGATATATTTATTTTATTTATTTAATTATACCGTCTGTAATTCAATGTGTTAAATGTTACCGTAACAACAAATTCAAACAAGGAGGAATTCTATAAGTTTATACAAATTAAAGAGAATGCCTGGAATCTCAGCTTCAGTCAATCGAGTCGACTCGCATGGTGAAATAAATATCGCGTAGACAGTCTAGAACAGTCTACAACCGACCGGTAGTATGTAGTTAATCACAAATCGACTAGACAAAAAATAACGCAAATATGAATTCAATAAGTCGCCGTAAATCTGGTCCTCCGTATTAAAAATTGTTATTACTATACTCGCCGGTAAATAAATTTGGACTGATGTTCAATTTTCTCTTTCTCCTCACCCTGCCCCTTGTCGATTCTTCATAACGAAGCATTTTCAACATGACCAATTGAATTGGCAATAGTGTAGAAATTATAATTTACAATGAACAGTGTTAAGTGTTCAAATTAAATTGTGTAAATAACGAAGACAGATTTGCGAAAAATTCATGAATCTCACAGGGAACTAAGTTACAGAAATTCACTGTTGAATTACATCTAAACTGTTCTTTACACAAATAATACTGCAGTGCCAATACACTGCTGCAGGTGATGTCGCGGTGTTGTGCGGGTGACGATACTCCAAGTGGGAGACGGAACTTGTTCTACAACGATGTATGCAAGTGCGAAAAATTCAAGAACTTCACGGGATCTCATAGCTCAGTTGGTAGAGTGTCCGACTGGATATCGGAAGGCCCTGGGTTCAAATCCCAGTGAAATTCATGAATTTTTCGCAAATCTGTCTTCGTTATTTACACAATTTAATTTGAACACTTAACACTGTTCATTGTAACTAAGTTACAGAAATTCACTGTTGAATTACATCTAAACAGTTCTTTACATCAAAAAGGATGTTGACTAAAACAATGAAGTCTGTGATAAAAAGAGCACACATTTGTCGTGAAAAAAATGGTCAACATTTTGAACAATTTTTTAAAATTTACTAGTTAATAATTAATTTCGTTATTTGTTTTTGTTCTTTCCACAGCAACAATATTGTATTTGTATCAAAATATGAAATAAAATATTTAAATTTCAACTTGAAATAACTCTTTTGTTTTTAATTTTAGAGGCATAGTGATAATGAACTTTTATATTCAGATAATAAAAATCTTTTAAATGGTACCATTTTCAATATGGCATTCCATTAAAAAAAATGTTATTTTGTTGCATAAGTCGCGTATTTGATGTTCAATTGTTTTGTATTTTCCACCGTTAAATTTGTCGTATAATATCGCCCAACTTTGTCCATTTAATCGTCTTTCTATCTCTTCAAATAAGAAAGTTAGCAATGGTGGCCCCCTTACAGCAGACACACTGTACAATATAAGATGTTAAAGAAAATGTTACTATTGGTTTAGATGTAGAATTTAATTCTCTGCAACATTTATTTAAAGCATTTTTGTCTAAAATTAACAGGCCACTTTAGGCAAGGAAATACTGTTTCCGGTTTTCGTGTTACAAAACAATTTACATAAATAGCGTGAAAACATTATTTGCACAGACTCAATACTGAAACCGCTAGTCTTTCAGTTCAAAATATGGGATAGCTCCATTGAAGATAATACAAGCTTATTGTTTAATATATGTATGATTGTATTTATACTCACACTCACCCAAAAACTATGCAAAAAGGGAATATCTCAAAGAGTACAGAGGCGCTGATGGGCAGATGCTTCTCCTCTCGCGTCATTGCAAGGCTGGCGAACGTAAAAGCCCGGTTATCGAACGTGCACTGGAATGTCACATGCACCATATCGAACATCAACTCTTCGCGAATCAGTTCGATTTTCATCTCTTTGTGGTAAAAATGGCGGGCCACCTGCGGACAAATGAATCTCGATGACAACAATGCAGCTGCTGGTGATAACTGTATGACATTTTCAGTCGCCATACACTGATCCTTATTGTAATACATGATTTTCCCTTTGGGCATTAATTTGCTTTTATTTTAAAATTCTGCAACTACGAGTTAAAGTATAATGCCAAACAAGTAGCGGATATAAGGGAATGACTTTATATTTTATTACATTTTTAACTATTATTACTTGTGTATACTACATTGCGATTAGTGTTAAATACGAGCCAGTATGCTAGGTAAGAAGATCTATACAGTGTCCCACACTCTATCTTCAGTATGGCAGAGATAGCCAATGTTATTCTTATGGAGGTTTTCTATACCATGTTGCCAATTTTCAATGTAATGTAATATTGAAACATTCATAAATTTTCATTGCTATACCAAAATTAGTTAACACTGTACAATTTAAGTTTTATGATGGTCTCTTATTTACCCAAGGGCTTATTGTATACACCCAATATTTGTCTAAATAGTTTTATATACAGGGCTATTTGTACCTGTAATAAGTAATATTTCAATACTATATTTTAAAACCGCCCAGCATACTAATCTTGATTAAATGCATTAGAAATTAGAATTCTAAAATATTATAAATTCAAATTGGAGATTACAAAGAAAGAATAAAGACTTATGAACTATGTAAAATATATGCAGTATTTCTATCTAGCTTAAATATTAGTAAATTATCAAATAAGAAGATATAAATTAAATAAAAAATATGTATTATTAAACTGACCAGAGTGTTATTCAATTTCATCTTTTTCTTCGCACCTATGCTATTTTACATATATATTTTGTACTCGTATATGTATTAATTTTATATCTTTTCGTAGAATGGAAATATGTAACATAGGGAATTTATATTGTTGACGACGTTTGTAAAATATCCAATTAAGTACAAAAATGTTTTATATTATTTACTTTAAATTGACTAGAGTTTATATGTTAATTCATTTCATTTATCTACGCTTGTTATAATTTTATATCCTACTTACATTTTGTATTTGTATTATTTTATATTTTTTGTAAATTATTAAACTGACCAGTTTATTATTTAATTTAATTTTTTTTCTTTTCACCCACCTGTTTAGATACACTGAAAGTACACCAGTCATAAATACATTCAATGAAGTACCCAGAATATTTCATTTCTTTTTGGGCATCTATTTTGCTCTTTCTATCTTGCAGATTTACAGCAGGTAAATATGGCAATATGGTACTCCATAAGACCCTATACTGAACATAGAGTGTGGGACACTGTATAGACTTAACCGCTGTTAGTAGCTTCCATGCCCTTAGCTCATATATCTTTGCGTTTACTTAGGTTATTAATTCATATTTATAAATAACAACGCGATATCTTTATCATAAAGATTTTAAAATAATCATTAAAATTTTACACTAGTAGGTAAAACAAAGGGTCTTCTGTAAATAATCAGCTTGTGAAACCGTGATTATTGATCGATGGAGTAAATATTAACATCGGAATTTAGTACGTCAGTAACTATTTGCTATTCTGGTTAATTAATGGGCTCAGACTGTACTTCCTAATAGAATAAACTGTTGTCTAGTTGTGTTATCTAGTTAAAAATATAGGAGTAACTAGCTGTACCCGTTGAAAATATTATTCAATTTTAAATTTTCTCTATATTCAATGTTCGGTACTCTTCTGTATAGTTTTTTCTTTAACCACCGCTGTATTATTAGACGCATAAGAAAAACTCTGGTTGATTATTTGACACAACACTTTATTAAATAAATTATTTAGGGTCGGTTTGTTAATGCAATGTTTAAATGTTTAAAAGTGAATTTAATGGTAACTGTTTATCAATATGGAGTCTATCTACCAGTCGATAAATTTATAGTTATTGGGAACTGATTTTAATGCTAATTATTTGATGAAGAACTTTGGTATTGTTGTAAAAAAATTATAGCAAACTGCAGCAATGGTAAATTTGATAACAGATTAATATATTAAAATATGAAATTTACATAAAAAAAAAAAATCTAGGAACCATTTAAAATTTATCAGTTTAAGATCTTGATACTAGAGGTAAGTTCAACGTTTAGTCTGAAGTTTTTTTACTGGTGTAAATTTAAAAGAAGAGAAAGGTAAAACATCTAAGTGAGATTTCCGGAGCATTCAACTTCTTTCAGTGTTATGCTTATATTTTATTATTATAACTATGAATCAATGTTGCTATCATTATAACTAATTACTTCATTTTATAATACAAAGTACTGAAGTTCTACATTATATCAAGAATGTGGAATTTTTCCTGGCGTGAGGAACAAAATTTTCATGTCTCTGGTACAAAACGTGTTAAATTTAAATTTATTTTGAATAACTTGTACGAGTGAATGATTTGGTTATGCTAATGGGAAAGGGAAAAAATATATTGCTTTAATAATAATTTTTTCTAGGATATAAAATTTCACACAACGACAATACGAAAACTACCACTATATCAAAATTCATACAATTTGAATTTGTAAATCTGTAGATCCGTAGATTTCAATGCAGCGCGATCGCTCTATTGTGACGACGTTGATAACTCTAACCGAATAGATATCAAATTACATTATCGAAAACACATTAAACTAGCAATCTGTTGTTCCAGCTTTACGACAAACAATACATTTATCTTCGAATATTGCTCAGACAAAGGACAAACGACAAAGTCATTTTGGATGCACATCTTACATGTATTAATCTCATATACCTGCAGTGCAACTAAAAATTTTGAATATTCCGCTGGCTCATTATATATAAATTTAAAACCAAGTGGTGTAATTTTTTTTTAGTCACTTTAACAAATAATTAAATTTATTACCTCTTGTAACTGTAAAAAAGATAAATGGATTTTTAGAATGTTAAAAATGAACTAGACAAAAGGCCTCAGAACTCTATAACTTCATGCACGTACATGGGGTTCGAATGTTAAAAATCAACTGTTTGCCCTACGTGTCTCTTGTGTCCTGTGACTGTGACAACCGGAAAAATGCTGAAGTTTGCAATATTTGATTACAGACGACGATAAAATCTAAAGGGGGGGGGGGGGGGGGGGGGGGGGGGTTGTGTCTTCGACCATGAGCATATTTTTTATAAAGATATTTTCTTTTACACTGTAATGAATATTCTAGAACAAGCAGTCCACGTGACATCAACATGTTTTTTTTTATTCAGACAAACAATTAGGAACCTTCAAACTATCAACAATCAGATTAGTAGGGAAATATATTCCCGAGGCATAACCTCAAACTTTAAACACATTTTACTTCAAAATTGTACTAAATACTTAAATTTGAAGCATATTATATTATATTATATTATTAAAATGTTTTGCATGTTTTATATAAATTTTAGGCAGTTTTGTAAAGAAATCAAATTTGAAAACATTTAAAAATAGACAGCAAATAAAAGAAATTACAAAACTAAAATTTCATTTTCTATTTATTAATTATTAATAACATACCGTGAATATTTTTTAACGTGAAACGTATATGTCTTATCCATGGTTACGATTCGACATTTGATTGACAGCAATGTATTTGTGTGTCCCATTTAAAATGAAACATAGGGAACGAATTTGACAGATGTATTATAATTAAATATTGTAAGAAATTTAGCCGAGTCAGAAAACCACTCGAGAGAACATATTTCGGACACAAGGTGCACGCAATATTTTTCTACGACTAAATTTAATTTTTAAAAAACAGGTATAATTATTTAAAACAAAATTAACCTCTAATAACATCTTGTCAATATGACAGATAACCGCTGAATTTTCCTATAAGTTACGACTTGACATTTGATTGACAGCAATGTATTTACCTGTCTCATTTAAAACATAGGGAATGAATTTGACAAAAGTATTATACTTCAATATTGTAAGAAATTTAGCCAAGTCAGAAAATCACTCGGACACAAGGTGCACACAATATTTTTTCTACAACTAAATTTAATTTAGAAAGCAGATATAATTATTTAAACAAAATTAACCTCTACTGACGTCTTGTCAAATGTCAAATTCATTCCCTATGTTTTATTTTAAATGGGACAGGCAAATACATTGCTGTCAATCAAGTCGTAACCATGGATATGACGAATCCAATGTTTTACGTTAAAAAATACTCACGGTATAGTTTCAAATAATTTGAAATAGATTTAAATCATTAGCTCCAAACTTATTTAAAATTAATTTTAAGCATTTTATGTTAATTTATCTATAGTTTCAGAACGTTCTTTTAATATTTTACAATTATGTCAGTCTCTCTCTTATAAATTTATCATAGTTTCAGTCGTTTTGGAATATATTTATGATAGGATTAAGGAAAGTTACTGTAATGTGACATTTGTAAACATCAAGTTATCAAGTGTAGTTATGAAGAAGTAAAATTATACATTATCTACGTTTTCTACTTATTTAACATTTTTTACACGTAAACGTAAAAAATACTTTTTTACGCATAAATGCACATCCCTGGCTGCTTGCACCTTTTATAAAATACTAGACTAGTTACCGTAGTAAAAATCCATTGACTTACCTCTCGAATCTGCCCCATCGTATAGTAAACAAACCCCCTCCTTTTGCTGCGATAGTGCAAGGTGAGTCCTTGTCTCGTTTCGTTCTCGCAGATGAAGCTGGGAGCCTTCATGCGGGGGTATGAGAACTTGAGGTATTCGTGCAGGTTGTCCAAACCGTTGAGGAAGTCTCGCATGTGCCGGCCCAACACGGACAACACGCGGTCGTACCCATATTGACTTACAAACCCTACGAAGTACACGCCCATCTGGTCGAAGAATTGTTGTTCCGTTATGCCGAGAATCTGAAAAAAGATAGCGAATTCGTAAATAGTCTTCAAAAGGCGTTTTCGTCACTCCAAAATTATTGAGATACAGAAATATTATTTAAAGGAGAAGCATGTAGTTTTACTGGTGTTCAAAGTAGTCCCCCCCTGCTTCAATACACTTTTGTAATCGAATTTTCCAGAGATGGAAAGCTTTGAGCCATTCATTTTCTGGAATCGTATTAAAATACTCCATTATGGTGTTGTTAATCTTCTCTTCTGACGTAAAATGACGACTACGTAAATGTTTTTTTCAAATTAAAAAATAGCCAGAAGTCACACATTGCAAGATCAGGAGAATACGGCGGATGCTCAATGACTTTAATACCATTTTCTTTCAAAAAATTAACAGTTGTCGCAGCGGTATGGGAGGACGCATTATCATGGTGAAGCATTAAACCTTTAATTTTCACACTGCGAAGAACTTCAGGTAGACATTTTTGTGTGTACCAATTGGCAGTAACAGTCTTCTGTCCCTCTAACCTAATTGCTTTCACAAGACCTGTACTTCTGAAAAATACAGCGTACATAACTTTTTTAAGTGCACGTTGTTTTTCACGGTAACTGGTGTACTACTTTCTTGACGCGTTGAAACATCAAAAAAGGGTATGTAAGTTTCATCGCCAGTTACAATTTTAGAAAGAATACGATAACCGCCATTATTTAACATTTTTAAAGTGGCGCGATTAATTGTAACACGCTTGGCTTTTTGTTCTTCCGTTAAGTTGTGTGGCACCCAACGAGAAACAATTTTTCTAACATGAAGTTCTTCATGCAAAATTTTTGATATTGCTGCGGATCCAATGCCAAGGGCATCTCCCATCGTTTGATAGGTGACACGATTGTCATCCTTTATCATTTGTCTGATGGCAGCTACATTTTCTGGCACTACCGCTGTACAAGGTCTCCCTCAAGCAAGAAATTACGGCCTCTTTTGAATTCTGAAAACCAGCGAAATATAGTTGCTCGAGATGGAGCTTCATCTCCAAATGCCAATCGTAAACGTTCCTCGTCACGTAATCCAATTTTAAAGCCGTAGTAAATCGCGATAATGCTCTCTTCCTAACTTCATGTTGCAGTTTATTTCCACTTCGAATTCCACCACAATAAATCACTTCAACCAGATGTTATTATTGGACAGATATTTTAAATAAATTGTAGTTCGACATTTGTGCACTAAAAATTTTCCAAAGCCAACTGTTTCCCAGCATCTCAATAATTTTGGAGTGACCCTCGTATTTGATTGAAGCCTTACCTTGATGGCGCTCTTGGCGAGACGTGGAATGAGATTCTCGGGGTAGACCTGGTGAACGCTGAAACTGGGTTGGTCCACCGATGCGTGCCTTCGGATTTCCTCCCATCTTTCTTCCCCGAACTCGTCTTTGATGTACTCTGACAAGTTCTCCAGAATCAGCCCATACATTCTGCTCTACGTCGACACACCTGAAATGAACGCATATTTTAACACTTCGGGTTACCTACAGTATTTACAAATACCAGAGTTCGGCAGTAGCTAGCTACTTTTAAATAAATTATAGTTGTAGCTCTGGCTTAGCTATATTTTTCTCTAAAATAGCTGTAAGTTGTAGCTTTTTTACCTATTTTAACTAGCTCTTTTCAGTAGCTGTTCGCTATTTAAGCTACAAGAGGTCATTTTTAAATTCTCGGACTAGGCATGAAAAGAAAAGATTAGAACAGACTTATACTAACAAACTGTCTAATTTTTAAGTATAGTATAGATCAGGGATGGCGAACCAATGGCACACGTGCCAATAATGGCACGCGACACAATATTTTGGGCACGTCACTGATCACAAAATTCATCATGATGCACTAGATGCATTAGAAATACATGAGAAACCAAACGAAGACCAAGTTACTGAAGAATTTATTTCTGTGATTGATTTTTCAATGAAGGAATTTTCAGCGAGATTTTCTCAGTTCAAAGAATTATCGGAAATACTCAAGTTTATTATGTACCCTGATGTGACGTCATTTGATAAACTGAATTTGTCCCAGTTCGATTGGTTGGAAATTGAAGAATTTGAAATGCAGCTGATTGATTTCCAGTCTAGTTCAATATGGATTCAAAAATTTATTGAAACAAGGAAAGATTTAGAATTAATTGAAACAGAAAGATTGACAAGTAATATAAGTGAAAATGCTAATAACAAAATTTTGGAAACATGGAATGCGTTACCAGACACATTTAATTGTTTGAAGAAGCTGGCTCATGCTATTTTAACAATATTTTCATCAATCTATGCCTGCGAGTCAATATTTTCAGAGATGAATAACATTAAAGACTCGGTTAGAAACCGTTCGACAGATGACTCCAGTTCAGGATGCATTCTGCTAAAAGTAACATCTTGCAACCCTAACACATGTTATTTGTCATCTAGTCCGCAACATCAGAAGTCACACTAATTTTACTTTAATTTAAATTACGCGTATAATTGAAACATTGCAAAATGTTCCTATTTTTTTTTTTTTTTTTTGTAGTAAATAAAGAGTTTTGAGTTGATAGTATTTATTATTATTATTATTATTATTTTCCCAATAATCACAAAGTCAAAATTATTTGATGGCACGTCTATGACCTCATTAAACATTTTTGTTTAGAAAAATGGCACGTTGATACGTAAAGGTTCGCCATCCCTGGTATAGATAATACTGTTATAAATCGTAAAGATATTATTAAAGGCCTCGGAGTGACTTTTAATTCTAAACTTAATTTTATGCAACATAATATTTACAATAACTCCATTTGTATGCTAGGTTTTATTATCCGTAACACCAAAGATTTCACCAGTATTTCACCCATCATAACACTATATTACAGTTTCATTCGTTCCAAACTGGATCTTGAAAGAATTTTAAAAAAATCCTAAAATACCTCTTATTTCAAAATAAACAAAATTTGCCCGTATAATGGGCTACTTGCGTGGTACTGAAAATCCGATTTCTAACACTATAAAAATATATATAAAAATACAAATTTTATTTTAAAAAAAGCAAAAATTTATTTTTCAATATAGTCGCCTTACTTTTGGTTACAAGTATTACACCGTTTCAAAAACAATTTTAATCTATTATAAAAGTATTCCTTTGGTTTGTTCGTAAAATGCCTGTCAACAGCCGCTATAAGTTTTGCAAAAATATTCCATTTTAATTTTCTCTAATAAGTAGATCATACTTCCAAAAGAAATAATGTTTCAAAGTACATAATATTTGACAGACTACATCTGCCTTGTTGTGAACAAATTTTATATTTCCATTTCTTCATAATATGACAAAAAACATAATTTGGTAATTCGATTCGATCCACTGTATGTACAAAAATAACTAAATTAAAACAAATTAACTAACAATCATTCTCAAATTATAATTTGTTCTTTGGTCTGCGAACACGTGTGGCGAAATGAAGTCCGTCGCTGTGCTATAATAAATAATATATTGCCACAGGCCGAATTAAAAGGACGAGCATGGCATGAAATTACGTTCTGTGGTTTGCGAAATCTGCTGACCTTGTGTGGAGAACACTAGGGTGAAAAGCAAATATTTGTCAATGAGAAACATTTTGCTGAAAAACAAAAATGTTTCGGCACAAATGAGTATTGCTCTGCTGTGTTTCTTGCAAATTTATTCATTGTATAAAAGGATTTATCAATTCATGATATCGAGAACCACACACACCGAATAATGTATCTTGTATCACGTATTAATAAAATAATACGAGCACTGTAGTTATAAGATTATTTAAGAACATATACTAAATTTTTATAGTTAGTAGGGTACCAATGGCTTAAACTATGATAAAAAAATCTGTTGTGGCCAGCACAAGACCTTCCGTTAATTTGATGTATTTTGTAAAAATCCCATACCAGAAGTTCATTGGAAAAGATTCTATATATCCAATAAAATTGTAACACGAACATAATACAATTTGTATATTCATATATAAATACTCTAAAAATGCGTATACTTACGTAACATATTACTACCAAGTTTATATCTCTACCCATTTTGAATTATTGCCCCAAAAGTCAATATACCCCATATTTAGATAGAAACTTCAAAATTTTCAAAATTCAAATTTTTATGCATCTAGATACTTCTTAATGCGCTGATTCCAAATTTTGAAACCGCAGGTCGGTATCTCGTTTCGTTCTCGAGATATTTAGATTTAAAGTTTTGCTCAAAACTGCCCAATTTAGGGTAATAACCCAAAAATGGGGCCGAGATATGAATTTGGCGACAACACCATTCGATTCTACGGGCAAAATTACATAAGTACACCAATTTTCAGAATTTTTAAACACCGCATACAATCTCTAAAGCAAAATAACTGAAAATGGCAAAAAATCGCAAAAATCTAAGGTGTACCCCTTACGATTTTTTCAGATTTTGGCCATTTTCAGGGGTTTTCAAACTTTTATTCATAAAACATGAACCGGTTGGACAAAAATTATGAAAATTGCTTTACTTATGTATTTTTGTCCGTAGAATCGAATGGTGATGTCGACAAATTCATATCTCGACTCATTTTTGGGTTATTACCCAAAAATGGGCAGTTTTGAGCAAAACTTTAAATCGAAATATCTCGAGAACGAAACGAGATATCGATCTGCGGTTTCAAAATTTGGAATCAGCGCATTAAGAAGTATATAGATGCATAAAAATTAGATTTTTGAAAATTTTATAAACATGGTAGTAATATTATTTGATTGTAAAGAGAATGTTACGTAAGTGTACGCATTTTTAGAGTATTTATACCTATATGAGTATACATAATGTATATTCATGTGATAATTTTATTAGATTTATAGAATATTTTCCAACTAGAAAAGGGATATTGCATAGGTCAGGGGTAAATATGGACGAAAATGCATAGGCAAGGGTAACAATAGGAATAAAAAGCTTAGAAACATGGAAAAAGTAAGAACTGTATATTATATAAATGAATGACTAACTTTAGAATAAAAGATACAAGATGATTTTTTTACACTAATTACACTATGCTGCAAATAATGACACAAAAGAGAAAGAGAAAAATAAATTCTTTTAAGTGAGAAAAAGAGATAGATAAAAGACATTTTCAAATTATAATAATGAGTGATTTAAATGGAAGAGTAGGCATGTACTCGTAGAATGCGTGTTTCGAACGGTGCCTGGGTAAACATGGTGAAAAGGAGAAAAATAAAATAATAATGGAAGAAGTATAATTGAATTATGTGTAGCGAATGAATTCATAATTTCAAATTCACACTTCAAGCACAAAAACATTAAATAAATAACAAGAAAGTGTTAACCCTATATACATATTGTACCTACAAATGTAGAATAATATCACCAACGAAAATTATTCAATTATTATAATAGCGTTGTACAAAACCCAAAATTACTAGTGTTGTAAGTGCAATTCCTGCAACGCGAAATTCGTAGAAGCAATTGTTACATAATACACCCTCCCTAGATGGTTTGGTGTGCAGCCACCAGCTTTTAGACAGTGGTGAAGGGAGGGGGGATTAAGTGAACAACCCTCAAAAGTGTTGTTAGGGCGCCACGTAATTTTTGACCGGAAATTACGGAAATAGCGGTACCAACGAGATATAAAAATGTCTTTGCCTGTAACTTACCTTTTTACCTCTCGCTAAGAGAAGTATTGGATCAAACTAAAATTCGTATATCCAGATTTTATTGAATAAGCACGATTTAAAGTCTCTAGAATCCGATTATAACATTTTTAAAATGATGTCTGTGTGTGTGTGTGTGTGTGTGTGTGTGTGTGTGTGTATGTATGTATGTATGTCTGGATGTTGTAGTCACGATTCCTCAAAAACTATAAGACTTTTTGGTAAGAATTAAACAACCGGAAGTAGTAGTTTCTTAGAAAAATTCTTCTAAATATAATTTTTTGGGGGGTTTTTTTTATTAAATATTGAAGAACATAAAATTCTCCATCTAATACACTTAAAAATTTTATTATATCTTGTATATATTTAGAGATAAAGACACTATAATTTATAGAGTGAATTTTTCTTATTGTTTTATTAATTAAATATTTGAAATTATAGGTAAAATTGTGGTAATATTCATATATCCATCAGAAATACCGCCAATTTGGTTAATGAATTGGAACAATCTGACATTTAGAAACTTCCTCGTACAATGAAAAATAGATATAATTAGAATTATATGTGTGCAGAGGACATGTCAAATATAATAAATAACAATATTTGGGTAATGTTTATAATATTTTGTTATAAAACGACGGTTCGAAAGCGAAGTGCAATACAATACTTATATAGCCTAATATGGAAATCGCGAGAGGTCTTGTGCTGGCCACAACAGATTTTTTGTTGTATATTTTCTAACGTAAATCTTATTTGTTTCAACTTTAATGTAAAAAATATTTTTTGTAACGATATTTTTTTTGCATGAAATTTTATTTTCAAAATCAACCTTTTTTGTACTAGCAATTTATTTATTATGCATTAGGTATAAAACATAATAATTTACACATTCAATTTTACCGTACTAATAAAATAATATTTCAATAAACAATAGTTTCTCTATTTACATTAATCTAAAAATTTAAATTTCAGATATGTTGCTCTGTTCTTATGATATATTCGATTTAAAAAATAAGCAATGTACAAAAAATTATTGATTACCAACCTGTCTAATAAATCATTTTATTGTGTACTCGTATGCACACATATGCTGATTCATATTAGCTAATAATTAACATGCAAATGAATCTAATCCGGAAAATTATCGATAACTTTGACGACGAAGCTAGGTATACAATATTCATTGTGCCGGAATAATTATTCATAATATGTATTCAAAATAATTATTTAACGGGAGTAAATAACATTTTTTACTAACTTTAAATAAATGAAAAACTGATTTATTACTTTCCGGTATACTTTTCTTTTCATTGCTAAATTATTATTTTTTTCCCTGAGCAGTGGAGATATCCCAAAAGTTGTCAATAAAATCTGGATATGCGATTTTTAGCATGAATCCAATACTTCTCTTAGCGAGAAGTAAAAACGGTCGAGGGTCGAAAGAAAATCCTTTACAATCAGTGATCCAGTCAAAATATGGCCCACGGGCTCATTGGGGGGGATTACGGCTCAATCGAATTAAAGGAAAATAGTAAAAAAATACGAATGTATATGCTGAATAACGAATATTAATAAAAAAAATGAAATAAAGGGTTTTTTTGTTATAGCGCTTCGACACTAATATGAAAATATTTTGATTGGCGACCGAGAGACCACCTATACATGCATTACAAATAGCGTGTTAGGAGGTGGGGATTACTACCAATGGAAGTTAAGAAATTCAAATTTGAAAGGTGGGGCTAACATTCCTGTACAGCAGTTTCCAAACAGTTTTTATTTTAACATAAATTTCTTGCATTAAACTTAATAATTTCAATACACCTGTAATTATAAAGTATGTAGACTTATACAGTGTTATAATATACATTTATTTTTATGTAAATATAACTTAAAATGCCATATATTTCAAGAACATTTAGGTCCATGATGAAAACAGTTTGATATAAAAACCCATAAATGTGACGTCACGTCAATCTTTTCAAAATTCGGGACACCATAACTCGTTTATTAATAGGAATTTTTTCACCGGATTTTCATCAATAGTCTTGGTTTTCCTAATATTTTCAGATGAAATTATAAAAAAAAAATAGTGTAATCCCCCATTAAACGAACAGGAAATTTGTAAACAAACAACTAGTCGTATTTATTTATCAATGAACGTTATATATAATTATTAAATTATAATAAAAGACAACACAACTATTAATAATACATCAATGAATGCTCTGACGTGCGATATGCATAAAAGTACAACAATTTATCAGAAAAGGAATGAATGTGCTTCATTTAGTCCCTGACGTACGTACATAAATCATATTTATTAGTACGAATGCACCTTAGGAAACTAAGACAATACAAACACGGGATATTGTTTATTAAATGTATACGAGATATTTTAAGCGTTTGAAGAAGCAAACTCATTTGCTGTACATTCTGTTGAGACAGCATCAGCAAAGGTTAGATTTCAGGAAAGATACAATTTCTTATTTCAATTTGCTGGTAGATTATTTTTCCCTTTCTCTGTTTTCTGGCTTTCACCAGATTACTGTGATTTCCTTTGCTAAAGGATTATACCTTAGATACGAGTACTCGAAAAAGATGACTATCTGTTTTCCCTTTTCAGCATCAAACATGATCAAAGGATTAAAGGAAAATTAAACACGCAGGATAGCATTATAACACAGAGAGATCGCCAGTATTTGATGCCGTGGGAAGAATGTATTTGACATATAACGCCTTTGGCAGATATATACATATAATAATGGAGTTTTTATTTATGGTTTAATTAAAACATTTATAAAACGTAAGACAGAAATCTGTCACATACAAACGGTACATTAGCTAATAAAATGAGTCCAAAATCCTGTTTTCAAAAATTTGAGAATTTTAAAAAAAGTTTCAAACTAACCCCTCCTAGAATTTAATTTTAAGAAACTTTTTTCAAATAAATTTTGTTGTCAAGTGAATCATTTAGCCGGAAATGATTTTTTTACAATTATGCAATAACTTTTAAAAATTCGCCAGGACTGTACTTATAAAACTTTCACAACCAAATTTTGGGTGTATATGCAACTCAACCCGTAGATTCCAAAAATCGATACGTCGACTTTGTAGGTCTACCAATTTTTTGAGTGACTGCCCCCTACCCAAAAATGGGTGGTGTTAGAAAATTGGCTTATCGATTTTTGGAATCTACGGCTCGAGTTATATATGTACCCAAAATTTGGTTCATTAATAATAATAAACAAAAAAGTTTTTTTCCAAAAATTTTCTTTTAAATTAAAATCTGTCCAAGATCCTCTTTTCAAAAATGTGAGAATTTTAAAAAAAGTTTCAAACTAACCCACCCTAGAATTTAATTTTGAGAAACTTTTTTCAATTAAATTTTGTTCTGAAGTGAGTCGTTTAGCCGGAAATGAATTGTTTTACAATTATGCAATAACATTTAAAAATTCGTCAGGACTGTACTTATAAAACTTTCCAAACCAAATTTTGGGTATATATGCAACTCAACCCGTAGATTCCAAAAATCGATATGTCGACTTCGTAGGTCTACCAATTTTTGGAGTGACTGCCCCTTACCCAAAAATGGGTGTTGTTAGAAAATTGGCTTATCAATTTTTGGAATCTACGGCTCGAGTTATATATGTACCCAAAATTTGGTTAATTAATAATAATAAACAAAAAAGTTTTTTTCCAAAAATTTTCTTTTAAATTAAAATCTGTCCAAGATCCTCTTTTCAAAAATGTGAGAAATTTAAAAAAAGTTTCAAACTAACCCGCCCTAGAATTTAATTTTGAGAAACTTTTTTCAAATAAATTTTGTTCTGAAGTGAATCGTTTAACCGGAAATGAATTTTTTTACAATTATGCAATAACTTTTAAAAATTCGCCAGGGCTGTACTTATAAAACTTTCACAACCAAATTTTGGGTATATATGCAACTTAACCCGTAGATTCCAAAAATCGATTTGTCGACTTCGTAGGTCTACCAATTTTTAGAGTGACTGCCCCTTACCCAAAAATGGGTGGTGTTAGAAAATTGGCTTATCGATTTTTGAAATCTACGGCTCGAGTTATATATGTACCCAAAATTTGGTTAATTAATAATAATAAACAAAAAAGTTTTTTTTCAAAAATTTTCTTTTAAATTCAAATCAGTCCAAGATCCTGTTTCCAAAGATGTGAGAATTTTGAAAAAAGTTTCAAACTAACCCCTCCTAGAATTTAATTTTGAGAAACTTTTTTCAAATAAATTTTGTTCTCCAGTAAATCGTTTAGCCGGAAATATTTTTTTTTACAATTATGCAATAACATTTAAAAAATCGCCATGGCTGTACTTATAAAAATTACACAACCAAATTTTGGGCATATATGCAACTCAACCCGTAGATTCCAAAAATCGATATGTCGACTTCGTAGGTCTACCAATTTTTGGAGTAACTGCCTTTTACCCAAAAAAGGGTGGTGTTAGAAAATTGGCTTATCAATTTTTGGAATCTACGGCTCGAGTTATATATGTACCCAAAATTTGGTTAATTAATAATAATAAACAAAAAAGTTTTTTTCCAAAAATTTTCTTTTAAATTAAAATCTGTCCAAGATCCTCTTTTCAAAAATGTGAGAAATTTAAAAAAAGTTTCAAACTAACCCGCCCTAGAATTTAATTTTGAGAAACTTTTTTCAAATAAATTTTGTTCTGAAGTGAATCGTTTAACCGGAAATGAATTTTTTTACAATTATGCAATAACTTTTAAAAATTCGCCAGGGCTGTACTTATAAAACTTTCACAACCAAATTTTGGGTATATATGCAACTTAACCCGTAGATTCCAAAAATCGATTTGTCGACTTCGTAGGTCTACCAATTTTTAGAGTGACTGCCCCTTACCCAAAAATGGGTGGTGTTAGAAAATTGGCTTATCGATTTTTGAAATCTACGGCTCGAGTTATATATGTACCCAAAATTTGGTTAATTAATAATAATAAACAAAAAAGTTTTTTTTCAAAAATTTTCTTTTAAATTCAAATCAGTCCAAGATCCTGTTTCCAAAGATGTGAGAATTTTGAAAAAAGTTTCAAACTAACCCCTCCTAGAATTTAATTTTGAGAAACTTTTTTCAAATAAATTTTGTTCTCCAGTAAATCGTTTAGCCGGAAATATTTTTTTTTACAATTATGCAATAACATTTAAAAAATCGCCATGGCTGTACTTATAAAAATTACACAACCAAATTTTGGGCATATATGCAACTCAACCCGTAGATTCCAAAAATCGATATGTCGACTTCGTAGGTCTACCAATTTTTGGAGTAACTGCCTTTTACCCAAAAAAGGGTGGTGTTAGAAAATTGGCTTATCAATTTTTGGAATCTACGGCTCGAGTTATATATGTACCCAAAATTTGGTTAATTAATAATAATAAACAAAAAAGTTTTTTTCCAAAAATTTTCTTTTAAATTAAAATGACTCTAGATCTTGTTTTTAAAAATGTGAGAATTTTAAAAAACGTTACAAACTAACTCCCCCTAGAATTTAATTTTGAGAAACTTTTTTCAAATAAATTTTGTTCTCAAGTGAATCGTTTAGCCGGAAATGATTTTTTGTACAATTATGCAATAAATTTAAAAATTCGCCAGGGCTGTACTTATAAAAATTTCACAACCAAATTTTGGGTATATATGCAACTCAACCCGTAGATTCCAAAAATCGATGTGTCGACTTTGTAGGTCTACCAATTTTTGGGGTGACTGCCCCTTACCCAAAAACGGGTGGTGTTAGAAAATTGGCTTACCAAATTTTGGAATCTACGACTCGAGTTATATATGTACCCAAAATTTGATTAATTAATAATAATAAACAATTAATTAATTATTAATTTTAATGTAATTGCTTCCTGACAGTGACATTTGTTTAAATATGTCAAAATTGTTATTAAAGTATTATGTATTTGTTTGACGCATAGACAAGAAGTATAAAAATAAATTTCCATATCCATTCTGTTACATATAGCATTTCTTGTACCTTACTAACATTTATTGTATATACATAAATTTAAGAGTAATTTTTCAAAATAAAAAATAATCCAAACTTCACTGTTTATAATTAAAGCTAATATTGTGAGCTAAATATATTATTCAGTTAATTTGCAAACCTAATTCCTTAATACTGAATAATCTGGGATTAAGCCTATTCGCAAAGAATGAATAATTGCAGAATAAGAATTTATCTCCACCGCAATTTAGACTTACATTATACTACATTAAAATTTATTAAAAGCGAATGTCCGGAAACCTTTATTTTATAGTCGTTGAAACAAAATGTTTAAATCCAAATGAAGATTGGAATGGAATTTCTTTAATCAAACAAAGCTGTTCGCAAGTATTTCCTTTGTGCTTTCCATTTATACAGTTTCCACCTGATAGATAAATAAATTTAGAAAATTAGTAATGCATTGTCCTTATTTTAAAATTAATTTTCAATACATTAAACATGCATTCCATTGTTTGCACAGCATTATTCAAACTAAAATATTTAAAATGAAAAATAATAGTCTTCTACTACAAGGAAAATATAAAATAATAATAATAATAAATACTGCAAAAAATCTAATGTGGCCAACACAAAACCTCCCGCTATTGAATTTTTATTAATTTAAATACATACGTATTTACTAACGCTGCAAACTGTTCCATTGTTGAAAACTATTACTTTATTTACTATTTTCTTTTTAAAATGTCACTATTATTAATTTGAAGTGATTAGTTTTTTGACAGTGACATTTACTGTCAGTTACATTCATTTGAAATATGAACTGTGTAACAAAGGAATTGTGTTTATCTTAGGCTTCGCGACTAATAAAAAAAATTATTTTTAAATTTATCTGTAAAATATAAAGAAAATGTATTAATGTATTCCAGTAGAAAATTCAATAATCTTTAATTTTCATAAGACCATTATGAGCTTCAGGTAAAGAGCCATTTCCGGTTATCCAATTTACACCAAAATCTAATGGCTTCTTTTCATATTAGAACGGGATGGAGATACAAGGTTTCAGAATTTTCTAAATGATAGTATTTGAGTTAGAGTGAAGACAAAATTCCTACACATACACACACATACACACATACAGACATCATCGTGAAAATGTTAAATTTGGATTCTAGGGACCTTAAAACGTGGTCATTTACTAAAATCTCGATAAGTAATTTTTAACACGATCCCTATACCTCCCTTACCAAGGGTAGCGGGAGGTAAAAAGTCAAAATACAAGAAGAATCAATGAAAAACTATTCGCAGCAATGATACGATTATGGAAGTTAAACAAAAGTGCTCCTTTTTCGAAGGTTTGACGTTGATCTACAACGCCATCTCTACGGAGTGAAATACCCCAATAGAAATTATTTTAATTCATAACTACTTGAAAAGATTTAACAAAAACCCTACCATTATTTACAAAAAAATACATCATGCATTATCCTTTATATTATATGCCATTGAAAACGAATTAATCATTTTCAGCTGTCACTTGAACGAAATTGCAAGTCTAGATGTCGTTGGAGTTATATAAAAGTACACTTTAACTCGCATAGCACTCGTCGTGAATGATTATCTGAACATAATCGCACGCGCCACATAATCAATTTGTATTGTCATCTGCGTACGAGTGCGAGTGTATTAATTAGATATGCCGGCCGCATGCGAACGTTTAAAACTTCGAACGTTCCTACAGCCATTTGGCGGGGCACCAGTACCGGACTAACCTTAATTTCCCCTGCAAGGTGAACCGTTTCTAATTTCACGGACCTTGTAAACAAAACCTGACGGGAATAAAGAAGATTGGTCTGGAATTTTGTGCAATATTATTGACAAATTTATATTTGCATTTAAAATATGATCAACATGTCATTTAAATGATTAAATTGCTACTTAATCCGAATTTAAATTAAATTTGTAATTGTGAAACTATAAACAAACAATTATTCACTTGTAATTTTGTTATTAGTGTTTTAGATAGTTGCGTTGTTTTACTTCTTGCAAATCTTTATAAAATTCACAACTTATCAAAATTTTCGAAATTACGGCGTTAGTAACTTCATGGATTAGTAGACAAGTAATCTTAATTTTAAAACTCTGATGTGACCTTCCGTCAATTCGATGTATTTTGTACAAATCCTATACCAAAAGTTCCTTGAAAAAGATTCTATGTATACAGGGTGTATCAAGATAATGGAACAGTGCCGTTTATTCGTATATGTGAAAAGATACAGAAAAAAGAGATTAGGATATTTTGTAAGGGATAGAGGCGGACACATTTTAACATAAACTTTATTATTATAAATCCAGTGGTACTCAAACTATAGGGCAATATTATATTTTTTTAAATGGCATTATATATATTTTATTAACTCATTAAATAGAGGATTTTGCTCTGAATTCAACGATATAATAATATCATACCCTTACATTGCGAAAAATTTGATAAAAATTAATTCAAAGTTAGTATTTCATTTCTACTGTATCTAAGTAATCTGAACAAACATTCAAGCAATAAAACAAAAAAATTATTTTAAAAGTAGAATTTATTGCCAAAATCGTAGCTTACTTGCATGTAATAAAACTAAAATAAATTTTATTTTGTTTTATTGATTGAATGTTTGCTCAGATTACTTAGATAAAGTAGAAATGAAATACTAACTTTGAATTAATTTTTATCAAATTTTTCGCAATGTAAGGGTATAATATTATTATATCGTTGAATTCAGAACAAAATTCTCTATTTAATGAGTTAATAAAATGTATATAATGCCATTTAAAAAAACATAATATTGCCCTACAGTTTGAGTACCACTGGATTTAAGTTAATAAAATTTATGCTAAAATGTGTCCCCCTCTATGCCTTACAAAATATCTTAATCACTTTTTTCTGTATCTTTTCACATACACGAATAAAATGCACTGTTCCATTATCTTGATACACCCTGTATATCCAATAAAATTGTAACACGAACTTATACTATTTTCTACAAGTTCCATACCGAAAGTTCCTTGAAATTTTTTTTATAAATCCAATAGAATTATAACACGAACATACACTATGTAAATTGCACATGACACTACCATCTGTTAATTAAAATTATTTGAATATATCAGCTGTTTCATTGATTATAGCAAAGCTGGCTAATTTTTGAAAGTTAATCTCTGTATAATTCTTAACTCTATATCTATTGAATATGAAGGAAAATGTATAATCAAACCGTATAGACAATAAGATATTCTTTCATATTGATAATCACATAAAATAAATAAATAAAATAAATAAATATATCATCACGGCATATTACCCATTTCTGGGTGTGCCAGTATCTACAACACATGTAGACATCGGTAAAGATGACAATATATTTTACCGTGTGGGCGCTTACCAGGCGTCACCTCATGGGCACTCATAGCTGGCGTGGAGAGTGCACCACAGGGGTCACTTTTGTGCCATTTAAAATTGGAAATATTTGGCGTCTGTCGGAATCGAACCCGGTTCCCCCAAGTTCGCGACCAGACACTCAGGCACGCGGCCACGGGATCCCATCGCAATAATGATAATGATAATGTTAATGACAATTACATGATAATCACATAAAATGTAAAAAAATGATATTTAATTGCGTTTTTTCAAGAAAAACTGTTAAGAACTTCACATAAGGGAAATTCCGATTGACCAATTATAACCAAAATCTAATCAGCTTTTCATATGGATGTAAAGAAGAGGAATACGAAGGAATTATAATTTTTAGAATTGTAGTATTAGAGTTATCGTTATTTTTTGACCAAAGACAATACCTTCCTTACCTAAAGGTAACGCAAGGTAAAAACCTACAAGTTGCTATAGTTTGAACACAAATGAAATACTAGTTTCACCATACTTATGTTATTTAGATACTCGCTTAGAGTAGCACAAAAATTTGCTTATCAGTTCATAATAATTAACATTTGTATACCCTCTGAACTTGTTTTATACTTGTATCTTTAAATTAGAAAATAAAACTTTTTTAATATTCATTAATATTAACTTTTTCAGTTAATTTAAAATTCATTACCTTGAATAAAGAGTTATCGCTAACGAAAATCTAATAATAATACTCCATCTTATTTTTCTTTTGCAAAATTTTAAATTATATCATATTCATTATTATTTATATTGATCCATTAATAAATTTAAAATTAAATATAATTATATATTTCAAAAATAAAATTTGGCAATTACGCATTTCTGTTCTTGACAACAAGACAAATTAATGAACCGAACTCCGATCGCATTGTTTTTTTTTTTTTTTTGTTTCCTAACAAAATCAACATTTGCAAATTTGTTGTAATGGCTGGTTTATGCTAAATTTAATTTAAAAATTTATAATTTACATTTTAAAATATGAACGCATACGATGATTTATGAACGATTTACAAATTTAGAAATTTAAAATTTAGATTTGGAATATAACTATATTTTATATTTCCAAATGTAAATTTCAAATTCGACCAATCACATAAGCAAATTAGTATATATGGCGGTAAGGTATAACTTTGCTTCATCCGTCAACTGTCTTTTCTGTTTGTGATTTGTTGACACGTTTTTTACTTCTCGCTAAGAGAGGTATTGGATTCATGATAAAATTCGCAATTTTATTGAATAAGCACGATTTAAGGTTCCTAGAATCCGATTATAACATTTTTAAAATGATACCTGTGTGTGTGTGTGTGTGTGTGTGTGTGTGTGTGTGTGTGTGTGGTGTGTGTGTGGATGTGTATATGTGTGTGTGTGTGTGTGGATGTGTATATGTGTGTCTGGATGTTGAAGGGACGATTCCTCAAAAACTATAAGACTTAAAAAATATTTAACTGCAGTTTCCTCAATCTGATAGGTATTCCTGGGAAGAGCTGAAAAGGTTTTGGTACCAATTGGACAATCGAAAGTATTGAAGAACAAAATTCTCCATCTAATACACTTAAAATTTTTATTATTTTATTATATCTTGTATAGATTTAGAGATAAAGACACTATAATATATATAATATTCTAATCGCAGAGGCTAGGCACTAGGGAAATCACTTGACAAATTCAAATGTTTATAACATAGTTTGTAAATGACATATGTCAGTGTCAAAAATCAACAGTTTTAGTGACATTCTGATAGTTTTTACTGGGAAGTATATTTAATCTTTCTTATTATTTTATTAATGAAATATTTGAAATTACAGGTAAAACGCATATATCTATCAAAAATACCGCCAATCTGATTAATGAATTGGAAGAACCTCTGACAAATAGGAACTTCCTCATACAATGAAAAATAGATACCGTGAATATTTTTTAATGTGAAACATTGGGTTTGTTATATACATGGTTACGACTTGACATTTGATTGACAGCAATGTATTAGCCCGTTCCATTTAAAATGAAACATAGGGAACAAATTTGACATTTGATAAGACGTCAATAGAGGTTAATTTTGTTTAAATAATTATACCTGCATTCTAAATTAAAATTATTTGTAGAAAAAATATAGTGTACACCTCGTGCCCAAGTGGTTTTCTGACTCGGCTAAATTTCTTACAATATTTAAATATAATCCTTCTGTCAAATTCATTCCCCATATGTCATTTTAAATGAGACAAATACATTGTTGTCAATCAAATGTCAAATCATAACTTATAGGAAAATTCAACGGTTATCTGTCTATTGACAAGATGTCAGTAGAGGTTAATTTTGTTTAAATAATTATACCTGTTTTTTAACAATTAAATTTAGATGTAGAAAAAATACTATGTGCACCTTGCGCCCGAAATATGTTTAGTTCTCTCGAGTGGTTTTCTGACTAAATTTCTTACAATATTTAAATATAATACTTCTGTCAGATTCGTTTCCTATGTTTCATTTTAAATGGAACGGGCAAATACATTGCTGTCAATCAAATATCAAGATGTAGCCATGGATATGACAAACCCTATGCTTCACGTTAAAAAATACTCACGGTATACTTAGAATTATATGTGTGCAGAAGACATGTTAAATATAATAAAAAACAATATTTGGGTAAAGTTCTGTAATTTTTTGTTATAAATCGTTGGTTCGATAGCGAAGTACAATACAATACTTATATATAGCATTATATGGAAATAGCGAGAGGTCTTGTGCTGGCCACAACAGTAAAACAAAAATTCCTGATATTATTAAAAAATTATCTTGTTCATTAGCGTCAACAAATTCATGGCTATGAAAATAAATTTGTAACCTAATGCCAAGCAGTGACAATAGAGAGAATATTGTAACTTTTAAATCAAATTTTCTAAATGTAAATTTATAAATTGAATTCATCACAAACCAGCCTTAACTCTATTGTATGACTAAATTTAGTTAATACTAAGTGCTTTGCAAACAGTTAAGCTGTTTGTATAGTTCAGATGAATATTATGTAAATTTGAGCACAGTTTAGGCATATTATTAAATAACAATTCGCCTTAATCCTGCTAACGAATACAAATATATCTTAAAGGCACCGCAATATAAATTATTTCCACAGGTGTTCCCGATATATCAAATCGTTTGCAAACTACACTTCATCTTCGCGGTTACCTTGTTTATAATCATAGCACTCTTACTAAAATTAAATATACGGACGGTATAAATATAGGTGGCTAAATAAATATTCCAAATCGAAGCCATCACTTTCTATGAACTGCCGACGGAATGATCCCGTCATCCTTCGACTTTTTTACCTATGACAGAGTGAGCCAATATATCAAAAGTGATAATGGTGATGATTGATAACGTTACCTACATTTATTTCCATTTGCGTTTAACAAATGACGTTTTGAGGAAACTCAAGGTCGTTATGAAGCAAGAACTAGGAAAATAGCATTATAATATAAAGCAAAAATCTGTTGTGGCCAGCACAAGACCTCTCGCCATTTCCATATTAGGCTATATAAGTATTGTATTGCACTTTGCTTTCGAACCGTCGTTTTATTACAAAATATCACAGAACTTTACCCAAATATTGTTTTTGATTATATTTAACATGTATTCTGCACACATATATAATTCTAATTATATCTATTTTTCATTTAATGAGGAAATTCCTAAATTTCAGAGATTCTTCCAATTCATTAATCAGATTGGCGGTATTTCTGATGGATATATGCAAATTTCCCAAAAAGTCAAATATTTAATTATTAAAACAATAAGAAAGATTAAATGTACTTCCCAGAAAAACTATCAGAATGTCACTAAAACTGTTGATTTTTGACACTGACATATGTCATTTACAAACTATGTTATATACATTTGAATTTGTCAAGTGGTTTCCTTAGTGCCTTAGCCTCTGCGATTAGAATGTTATATATATTATAATGTCTTTATCTCTAAATCTATACAAGATATAATAAAAATTTTAAGTGTATTAGATGGAGAATTTTGATCTTCAATATTTGTCATGACAAAAATGTCAAAAAAAATATATTTAGAAGAATTTTTCTAAGAAACTACTACTTCCGGTTGTCCAATTATTACCAAAACCTTTTCGGCTCTTCCCAGGAATGTCAGATTGAGGAAACTGCAGTTAAATATTTTTTAAGTCTTATAGTTTTTGAAGAATCGTCCCTCCAACATCAAGACACACATACACACATCCATACACACATATATACACACACACAGACATCATTTTAAACATGTTATAATCGGATTCTAGGGACCTTAAATCGTGCTTATTCAATAAAATCTGGATATGCGAATTTTAGCATGAATCCAATACCTCTCTTAGCGAGAGGTAAAAATCTGTTTCTGGTACACACAAAAAATTATATTATACAAATTACATAATTTTTTAAAAATAATATTTAGAAGCGTTTTTTCTAGAAACTAACTTTGACAAACTTTATTATGTTCCTTTGCATTCGTATAATGTAATTTTTGTTTTATTTACTATTCAAATTTTCTGTTTAAAACGTTACCATTAATCATTTGAAATGATAGGTGACAGTGATATTTATTTGTCAGTTATATACATTCAAATCTGATTCTGAACTGAAAGAGATTTTTAGCACGATCCCTATACCTCCCTTACCAAGGGTAACGGGAGATAAAAAGGGAAAAAAAAACAGAACGCAAATCTCGCATAGAATTTGAATGAATAATAATATCGGATTTTATTTCTAAAAAATCTGTTGTGGCCAGCACAAGACCTTCCGTTAATTTGATGTATTTTGTACAAATCCCATACCAAAAGCTCCTTGGAAAAGATTCTATATATCCAGTAAAATTGTAACACGAACATAATACATTTTTTTACAAATTCCATACAGAAAGTTCCTTGGAAAATATTCTATAAATCCAATAAATTTATCACACGATATACATTCATATATATAATCAAATAATGTTACTAACAAGTTTATATCTCTACCCATTTTGGAATTATTGCCCCAAAAGTCAATATACCCCACGTTTAGATAAAAACTTCAAAATTTTCAAAAATCTAATTTTTATGTATCTAGATACTTCTTAATGCGCTGATTCCAAATTTTGAAACCGCAGGTCGATATCTCTTTTCGTTCTAGAGATATTTAGATTTAAAGTTTTGCTCAAAACTGCCCATTTTTGGGTAATAACCCAAAAATGGGTCGAGATATGAATTTGGCGACAACACCATTCGATTCTACGGGCAAAATTACATAAGTACACCAATTTTCAGAATTTTTGGAAACCGCATACAATCTCTAAAGCAAAATAACTGAAAATGGCCAAAAATCGCAAAAATCGTAAGGGGTACCCCTTAGGATTTTTTCAGATTTTGGGCATTTTCAGGGGTTTTCAAGCTTTCATTCATAAAAAATGAACCGGTTGGACAAAAATTCTGAATATTGCTATACTTATGTATTTTTGCACGTAGAATCGAATGGTGATGTCGCCAAATTCATATCTCGACCCATTTTTGGGTTAATACCCAAAAATGGGCAGTTTTGAGCAAAATTTTAAATCTAAATATCTCGAGAACGAAACAAGATATCGACCTGCGGTTTCAAAATTTGGAATCAGCGCATTGAGAAGTATCTAGATACATAAAAATTATATTTTTGAAAATTTTGAAGTGTTTACCTAAATGTGAGGTATATTGACTTTTGGGGCAGTAATTCAAAAATGGGTAGAGACATAAACTTGGTAGTAATATTATTTGATTGTAAAGAGAATGTTACGTAAGTGTACGCATTTTTAGAGTATTTGAACAACAAGTATTGAAATATAAATGTCAAAAAGTAATATTTAACTGCGTTTTTTTTTTTTAAGAAAACTGTTAAAAACTTCAAATAAGGCTACTTCCGGTGGATTAATTATAACCACAATTTAAGCAGCTCTTCATATGGATGTAAAGAAGAGGAATACGAAAGAATTATAATTTTTAGAATTGTAGTATTAGACTTACATCGTCGGAGAAAAATTTGTCTCACACACACACACACACATACATACAGACAACATCTTAAAAATAGTAAATTCGTATTGTAGGGACCATCAAACGTGTTTATTCATTAAAAACTCAACAACGAATTTTTTGACCAAAGACAGTACCTTCCTTACCTAAAGGTGACGGAAAATAAAAAGGCAGAAAAAAATTCTAGTATGATACTTAAATGCGTTAAATCCTGTGTTACAATCATATACGAACGAGATTTGAATCCAGAGCCATTTAATGCGAAACGATATCGTTGCCCATTCGCTACTCAGATCGACTATTGTTATTTTTATTATTCTGCTCTATATTTTACACTACTTCAACAATGCTGTATTGCTGGATACCTTTGACTTGATTCTCTGTCTCCTAAGTTCGAGACAACAATACAATAATGGTGGAGGACCCTAAGGGATGACGACATGTGAAGAAGCCGTTCATTTCTGAACCGCTACCATGCTTCAAAGTAACTAGTTCATTAAACTATTTTTGAAAATTCAATAAAGTGCTTGAAACTTATTATCTCGCATATTATATATGTTGTAAAAGCTTATCACAGTTATCATATATTAGGTCAAACCTCTTATCAGATATATACTGATAATAACAGCAATTGTTTATTGTTTATCTGTCAAACGAAGTGCCATATTTGATTATTCTAGTGTTAATAATTTACAAGGATTCATAAGATATTAACAAGATTGGTACCTCCTCAGAAGCCAGTTTGGCGTTGTTTTTACAATTTCTTCTTTGCAAATAGTTCATTGATTAATTATTCGTTAGTACTTGAATGGTTCTGCATTTAATATGCTTCTATTTCTATCCGCTGTTATGTATTCATATATTTGAACGAGTTGAAATATTTAGGTGCAGAAAGATTACGTCTTTTGACATTGACACTGTTGAAAATGTAAAATATAGTCGTAGGTCGTAAAACGTTTGTCGAAATTCTAAAAATATTCGTAACAACAGACTTAGTAAAAATAAATGAAAAAACTGTACATTTGATGTGAAGGTTATACTATTGGGATTAAGGTCGCTGGGTTCTTGTAAAAATAAAAGATTTTATATTTAACATGACAATATATACAGGGTGTCTCTTAAATAGGGGGACATGGCTTACCCACAGATTCCTGAGGCTAAAATTAGACGATTTAACCAAATTTGCTTCTACCGGAAAGTGTACCATTTAGCCAGAAATCTGCTTCAAAGTTCTTCGAAAAAAAATTAATTTTGCTTATAATAATCCGACGCTTTATTCGATTTGGATGAAATTTGATATAACACTTCATATGGTTATAAGTCATCTTTTAAGGTGATACTTGTTATTATTAGTGAACCACTAGTGTATGAAACTTAGGTCTCCCAACATTAATTAGATCGTAACTTTTTAATGGCAATGCCGAAAACATGAAATTATTTTTCATTCATTAAAAATTAAATGTTTGACATTTGGACAGACTGCTAGATTAAATTTATTTTAAAAATTTAACAGTGCAGACACTCAGAATTTATTTTTTTCTGTGTGAACCGTAACAGATATCACAAATTACATAGAGAGACAAAAGTTTACTATTGAATGTATCTTTCTGAAGAAAAACAAAAAATACACGTTTTCGGCATTACCATTAAAAAGTTACGGTCTAATCTATGTCGGGAGACCTAAGTTTCATACACTAGTGGTTCCCTAATAATAACAAGTATCGACTTAAAAGATGACTTATAACCATATAAACTGTCATACCAAATTTCATCCAAATCGAATAAAGCGTCCGATTATTATAAGCAAAATTAATTTTTTATCGAGGAACTTTGAAGCAGATTTCTGGCTAAATGGTACACTTTCCGGTAGAAGCAAGTTTGGGTAAATCGTCTTATTTTAGCCTCTGGAATCTGTGGTTAAGCCATGTCCTCCTATTTAAGAGACACCTGTATATGTATTTAATATTAATCTAGTTAACAGCTAAGCTACTTTCAGTGGTGCAATTTGATTCATTGGGTTATGTTAAGATTTGTTCAAAAAGCGCCACTTTTAAATAATTTTACTATATTTGCCTAAAATGAATTCAGGAGGATGAAATACCAATCAGTCTCTAAGTTATATTCTGTTATTACGTTTTTTAATTTTTCCGAATGGGAGCTTTCCAATATTTTATTCTTTTAAATTTTAAGTAACAGCTTTGCCTTGTTATAATTTTTGCTATTACTATTACTAACAAGCAAAGGACACGACCTCGGACACACATATTTGAACGAAATTTGGTAATATAAAGTACTTCTCATATAAGGAAGAACAACAATTTGCTGCAATGTCTGAGAAAATGGTTGAGAAAATGAAAAAAGTTTAGCAACTATTGTTGTTAGAGGTATATATTCTATAAATTTATAAAAACTATTTAATAAATAGTTTCTATAGTCGAGAAGGGTTAAACTTCGATATCAAGTATGTGCTGCATATCTCTCTGTAAAATTATTTGAGTAACAGTTAGTAATAATACGAGCCCTGCGCCAAAAGAATTCGCCTACATCCCTTCCCTTTACAAGGTAGCTACACATTTATTAATTATGATAGCGCATTTTATATAAGCAATGAATTAACTCTAATAACATAAAAGTAAGTTTAGGAATAATAATTGAATAAGTGTAAACAATTTCCTTTTATAAGAATAATAGTACAATCACCAATTCTACTATACTAGCATTTAGTAAAAAACTTTAAATAACTTTATAAATTTATAAAATAATTTATATTTATACATCATCTTGCCTATGCGTGAAACAAAATCATACCACTTTAATAACAATTTTGACATATTTAAACAAATGTCACTGCCAGGAAGCAGTTACATTAAAATTAATAATGAAACCGTGTTAAGGAGAATGTAGTAATAATATTTTTGTTTCTAATGAAATTAAGATTTGTAAAAATAATGGGTGAGATTCAGTGGGTTGTATTAGCGTGTTTAAAGCTAAAACAGGCCTTTGTCAAAAATATTTTGGCAACTTTGTAATACCTGTCAGAAAAAAGTGAGAGACCAAAAGATCAAATAAAGAAAAAAATATTATTAACAGAAATAAGAAAAAAAGAACAAATGTCAAAACTGATCAAAACGGGGGTTGAGATATTTTAAAATTCATTAACATTCAGGTATGAAATATTTGACACATAAAATTTAACATATTTCTAACCTAATTTTGCAATAATGAGTTTCCTTTTACACCTTCCATTTACAATAATACTTCCTCATTTGACTAAAGGATATCTGTATTACTTTTCCCTGTGGTAAAATTTCTAAATCACAATTGAATCTCATTGATACCTACATGTGGAAAATATTACAATGTTGCCATATACTTAATACAAACCTTAATACAACCCACTGAATTCCACCCAATATACTTTCCATCATACATAAATATTAAATGTACAGGATGATTACCTTGCAACATAATACTTTCCTTCCCTAAGGGCGACGGAAGACAAAAACAAATCCCCTTTTACATTAGGTACCGAAAGAGTAAATTAATATAATATGCGTTACATACCTCAAAGGAAATTAACTAAAGATATGTGTTCTTAAATATGAATGAAGTATTATGTTCCGCAAACATTTTTAAACCCTCTGGTGCATGTAATAATGTAACAAATCATAGATGTATTCATTGTTCAGGAAAACTTATAGATAATTATCTCGATAATTAATGATTCGTAAGAGCACTAGGAGTGATTTCAATATTGAAAATGTGTCTCGCTGTTTTAATACAAGAGGTCCACAAGAAAGCTATTAAAAATAAGGACGTCGCAACAAAGTATTATTAATCACGCACATGGAAAGATTATAAATTTTCCTTATTATAAACTGTCATCTAACTCCGTCATTAAATGAAACCACATATGGCACAATAAGCTCTTAACATTCGTAATATTTCCATACTTATCTGTATCTTTGCATATTTAATTTGACAACAAATTATCTGTTTACGCGAGATTATATAGTTAGTTCTCACTACGAGTATATTTCACGCTGAATACGAAATGCTGCACAGAATAATTCATTAATATAACTGTACATGTATGAAGAATCTATTTATTTATTAAAATATTAGATAAAGAAAAACAATGTAATTTATTTCTGATTTACGCCAGCGGGATTTCAAATATTTTTACCTCTCGCTAACTAGAGGTATTGAAATCATGCATTTTATTGGATAAGCACGTTTTAAGGTCCCTAGAATCCGACTATAAGACTTAAAACCTGTTTAACTATTAAATCCTCATTCTGACATTCCTGGGAAGAGCTGAAAAGGTTTTGATACCAATTGGACAACCGGAAGTAATTGGATTTGTAGAATCTTCTCCATGGAACTTTTTTATAGCATATATTCATTTTTATTTCAATACTTTTATTTCTAAAAATTCACACAGTTGTTCAAATACTCTAAAAATGCTTACACTTACGTAACATTGTCTTTACAATCAAATAATATTACTACCAAGTTTATATCTCTTTCGTATTCCTCTTCTTTATATCCATATGAAGAGCTGCTTAAATTGTGGTTATAATTGATCCACCGGAAGTACCCTTATTTGAAGTTTTTAACAGTTTTTCTTAAAAAAAGCGTAGTTAAATATTATTTTTTGACATTTATATTTCAATACTTTTATTTCTAAAATTTCACACAGTTGTTCAAATACTCTAAATATGCGTACATTTACATAACATTCTCTTTACAAACAAATAATATTACTACCGAGTTTATATCTCTACCCATTTTTGAATTATTGCCCCAAAAGTCAATATACCTCACATTTAGATAAAAACTTCAAAATTTTCAAAAATCTAATTTTTATGTAACTAGATACTTCTCAATGCGCTGATTCCAAATTTTGAAACCGCAGATCGATATCTCGTTTCGTTCTCGAGATATTTAGAATTAAAGTTTTGCTCAATACTGCCCATTTTTGGGTATTAACCCAAAAATGGGTCGAGATATGAATTTGGCGACATCACCATTCGATTCTACGGACAAAAATACATAAGTATAGCAATTTTCATAATTTTTGACCAACCGGTTCATTTTCTATGAATAAAAGTTTGAAAATCCCTGAAAATAGCCAAAATCTGAAAAAATCCTAAGGGGTACCCCTTAGGATTTTTGCGATTTTTGGCCATTTTCAGTTATTTTGCTTTAGAGATTGTATGCGGTGTTCAAAAATTCTGAAAATTGGTGTACTTATGTAATTTTGCCCGTAGAATCGAATGGTGTTATCGCCAAATTCATATCTCGACCCATTTTTGGGTTATTACCCAAAAATGGGCAGTTTTGAGCAAAACTTTAAATCTAAATATCTCGAGAACGAAAAGAGATATCGATTTGCGATTTCAAAATTTGGAATCAGCGCATTGAGAAGTATCTACGTACATATAAATTAGATTTTTGAAATTTTTGAAGTTTTTATCTAAATGTGGGGTATATTAACTTTTGGGGCATTAATTCAAAAATGGGTAGAGATATAAACTTGGTAGTAATATTATTTATTATATAAGAAAGAAGGAATTGTCAAGTGCAATTTACATAGTGTGTGATAATTTTATTGGATTTATAGAATATTTTCCAATGAGCTTTTGGTATGGGATTTGTACAAAATACCTCAAATTAACGGACGGTCTTGTGCTGGCCATAACAGTTTTTTTTGGAATGCAATAACAAGTACATATATTTTTGTTTGATCTGATCACATTAGTACAACTCTAAACAGAGAATTTTTTTGGTAGTCTTCCAAATTAAACAAGAAATTTTTAAAATAGCTCTATATATAACGAAGATAAAAATAAAAATTCACGATACCATTCCAATATCATTTCACAACAAAAATTTAAAATCGGATTTAATTTTTACACCATATACACATTTATTATTAAATTCGAGAAGCTTCACTTCAATAACCATTAATTCAATTTAAAAAAAATCATAATAATCGGCAGAAATGTTTCTTGCTTGACACCAAATGAGAATTATTAATGTAAGTGAATATTTTAAAGATTGAAACTCGTAAAAATAGTAGGTATGAATGTACTTATAAATGAAGTGTAATATCCAGGACTTCGCTCAACTATGTATACAATTCCAATGTAATTCATTCGATAATTTAATAATAAAATTTAAGAAAATTGGCGAAAAATTGTCCTTCATCATATTCATAAGTTGAGAAAATAAAACACGTATTTTTTCTTGTTTCAAAAAAAGAAAATTAGATATGTAGGTGCACAAAACTAGACAAATATATTTGTGGTTACATAGCCAAGAACGATGTGACACATTTTGGTAATTTTCTGGTTTTCAATAATATGTATTTAGAAAATTTATTAAATTTATATAACAAAACTAAATAAGTCTACAACGTATCTATAAAGGCACCATAATGTCTAAAACCATTTTATTATAAATAATGTCCCAAAAACGAACAATTTCTAAGTTCAAAATACTCGTAACAAACTTGTACTTAGCATTGAAATATTTTTTAAATTTTGTTTTAAATATGTCATTGACTACTATGACGTTCATATAAAAATATTATAATTAATTGAAATACACAAGGTTTTATAAAATTTTGAGCAACAAAAATAACCAAATTATTATACATAATTGTGTTTTTTATTTGTTTACAACGATCAACAAATCACAACCATTTCGTATCTCTTATAGTTCTCAAGTCTCAAGATCTCCATGTAGGGTACGTATTTCGGGATACCTACATATATGTAAAAGATTGCTTTTTAGTTTCATATTTCATATTGCAAAACAAGATATATGTCGCATAATGTTTGGTATAAATTGGTTTTGCCAAGTTTATACTATAAGTAGTATTGTTGTATTTTAATTTCATGAGATATAACATACGTTTGTCAAAAGAAATATATGGACAAATTTGAAATCAACACTGGAAATACTTTTTATGGTACACAATATAAGTTTTTACCTTCCGTCACCTTTAGATAAGGTATTATCTTTGGTCAAAAAAATTGGTGGACAGTTTAAATGAATAAGCACGATTTAGGATCCGTAGAATACGTTTTTACAAATTTTACGATGATGGCTGTATGTGTGTGTGTGTGTGTGTGTGTGTGTGTTTGTGACAAAATTTTCTCCAACGATAACTCCAATACTACAATTCTAAAAATTATAATTCTTTCATATTCCTCTTCTTTACATCCATATGAAGAGCTGATTAGGTTTTGGTTATAATTAGTCAACCGAAAGATCCCTTATTTGAAGTTCTAAACAGTTTTTCTTAAAAAAAACGCAGTTAAATATTTTTTGACATTTTATTCAATAGATACAGAGTTAAAGAATTATAAAAAGATTAATGCTCATTTGCACCGTTAACACTTAAATTTTAAATTTGAATTAAACAAAAAAATACAAGTCGTAATTTGACAGCAATATTCCATTACTAATTTGATGTTTCGTTTCGATGCGATATTGTCAATTTAAAGAACACTTAAAATTTAAGCTTCAGCGGTGCAACTGGGCATAATTCTCATAAATCAGTCAGCTTAGCTATAATCAGGAAACAGCTGATATATTCAAATAATTCTAAAGAATAGGACTTGTACAAAATACATAGAACTGACGGAAAGTAATGTGCTGGCCACATCAGATACAAATACTATACTATACAACCTTTAAATTTGATGTCCTGAAATATTTGGAAAAATGACATACAGAGAATTTATTTTAAAATGCAACATTATAGTTCATCACTTCCATGGTTACTCATCATTGTCAAAAAATGACAGCAATGTAATATTTGTCCATTTTAAAATGCAACATATAAAATATGTAGTTTTGTATTATCAAAAATAATTTCCAGTAAATTAGCGTACATACAATTAACAAATAATCAAAACATTTTAACAAACTTAAGCTCATAAAAATTCATTACTTTCATGTAATAGGTAAATGTTAAAAAATACCCCCAATCACACTGAGGCAATATTCTAGTCGGTCGTAATAAGAATTGACACCATTTGTGATGTGTTCTGGAGGTATCTCCTGTGCTGCAACACTATTTATAATGTTGCATTTTAAAATGGACAAATATTACATTGCTGTCATATTTTGGGGTCCCGTGGCCTCGTGCCTGAGTGTCTGGTCGCGAACCTGGGGGTACCGGGTTCGATCCCGACCGACGCCAAATATTTCGAATTTTAAATAGCACAAAAGTGACCCCTGTGATGCACTCTCTACGCCAACAATGAGTGCCCGTGAGGTGACGCCTGGTAAGCGCCCTCACGGTACAAATATGTCATCATCATTACCGATTTCTGCGATAAAGCAGATTGGCACACCCAGAAATGGGTAATATGCCGTGATGATATATTTATTTATTCTGTCATATTTTGACAATAGTGAGTAACCATGAAAGTGATGAACCTTAATGTTGCATTTTAAAATAAATTCTCTGTATAACCAAAGATATCATGGAATAATATGAATGAAAGTAAAAAGAAGCTTCAAACTTTAGTTATATATTTAGGTACTTTACCAATTTTTCAGTCATTGCCAGATTTTTCAGAGCTCCAAACTAATCTTGCGCTACTGTGATTTATTACAAAAAAAATACAAAACAAATATTAGCCGGTGCAAATTTATTACTTTTCTTTGTAGTAAATAAAGCAGCAATATTGTCAAGCTTAGCAATTAATGAAGAAAGTTCGTCTTAAATTACGATGAAGGGAGAGAATTCCACGTCATCAATTGCAGCACGCGGCCTAAGATTGCTCAATGAATTAGATAATTAAGAGCGACCCTGCAATAAATGAGACCACGTGGAGTAGGTAAACAGTATCCACCCGTCGCCTGTTGTTCCTGCTACGATATCTGTCAGTATCACCACATGCGACTGACAATGTACTACAATGAATTAAACTAAATTGTTGGTGATTATCTCCAGCGTCTGAAGCCCAAGCTTACAAATTAGGGTGGCCCGGTTGATTAGATCAAAAGAGAAACGTTAATTTACCTGTTTATATTGACGAGTTACGATTATTACAGTTGCGTCGACGCTCTGACGCAAAATTGAAAACTAAACTTATGCACCATTTCACTGCACACTTAGGGTTTGTTAAATATCACTTAAGTTGTTCCCGCGTAAGTTTGCGAACAGTTTTGGCAACATGCTATTACGACACTCGCGAATAAACTGCCGCGGGTGCAGACTCCGAGGACGGCAGGCAACTCGTCGTGCAGGGACGCATGCGTGGGCGTCGCGATGCTCCAGCTGAGCGGAGCGTCTGTCTGTCACTTCAACACCAAATGGGGGTTTGTCTTGCGTCTTGCGTCACATTCATAAACCCTGCTAAGGTAGGTGAATTACGTAGTTAAGAAGTCTACGCGTGTTCCTACCTACTACTTGGAGTAATTGGAATTTATATTTGTTTATTTTGTTTCTATTTTATTTAATTTAATTTTACAGGTGCATGTCCGGTACAGATTCTGCACACTTTTAATATCCAATTAAAATTTTAATTAAGAGTTAAATAAACAAAACTGACATGAAATGAACTGTCAAATGACAGATTTATCATTACTGTCAACAAAACAATGCAATATTATTTACTTAACTAGAGATTAAAAAACTGACCCTTAACCATGAATATATATTTCAATACATATACAGGGTGGCGCGCTTAAGACGATCCACCTTTAATAACTTTGAAACGAATTGTGATAGACGGAAAAAGTAGTAAAAAATATTCCCAGGATTCTAGTTTTAGAAATACAAAGTTTTATTTCCACTGAAAATCTAACATGTTTATTTCACTTTGCCGGGCTATAACTAATGAACGGTAAAAGATACGTTGACGGGCGTAGCGGCAATCGATTTTACGGACTTTTCTACGTATGTGCACTAATTTTTAACTTTCGTGTTCAGCTGATACAATATTGCCATGCAATAAATCAAAAAATGGTACCTTGGATTTTTCAGTAGCCGGTTATAATTCAAAATATTTAAACACCCTATATTTAAATAAAAATGTATCAATTTCTACTATATCAAACGTGCTGATTGCGGAAAAAATAGTAAAAAAATTCCCAGGATTCTAGTTTTAGAAATACAATGTTTTATTTCCACTGGAAATCTAACATGTTTATTTCACTTTGCCGGGCTATAACTAATGAACGGTAAAAGATACGTTGACGGGCGTAGCGGCAATCGATTCTACGGACTTTTCTACGTATGTACACTAATTTTTAACTGTCGTGTTCAGGTGATACAAAATTACCATGCAATAAATCAAAAAATGGTACCTTGGATTTTTCAATAGCCGGTTATAATCCAAAATATTTAAACACCCTATATTTAAATACAAATGTATCAATTTCTACTAAATCAAACGTGCTGATTGCGGAAAAAATAGTAAAAAAAATCCCAGGATTCTAGTTTGAGAAATACAAAGATTTATTTCCACTGGAAATCTAACATGTTTATTTCACTTTGCCGGGCTATAACTAATGAATGGTAAAAGATACGTTAACGGGCGTTGCGGCAATCGATTCTACGCACTTTTCTACGTATGTACACTAATTTTTAACTTCCGTGTTCAGCTGATACAATATTGCCATGCAATAAATCAAAAAATGGTACCTTGGATTTTTCAGTAGCCGGTTATAATCCAAAATATTTAAACACCCTAAATTTAAATAAAAATGTATCAATTTCTACTAAATCAAACGTGCTGATTGCGAAAAAAATAGTAAAAAAATTCCCAGGATTCTAGTTTTAGAAATACAAAGTTTTATTTCCACTGGAAATCTAACATGTTTATTTCACTTTGCCGAGCTATAACTAATGAACCGTAAAAGATACGTTAACGGGCGTTACGGCATTCGATTCTACGGACTTTTCTACGTATGTACACTAATTTTTAACTTTCGTGTTCAGCTGATACAATATTGCCATGCAATAAATCAAAAAATGGTACCTTGGATTTTTCAGTAGCCGGTTATAATCCAAAATATTTAAACACCCTATATTTAAATAAAAATGTATCAATTTCTACTAAATCAAACGTGCTGATTGCGAAAAAAATAGTAAAAAAATTCCCAGGATTCTTGTTTTAGAAATACAAAGTTTTATTTCCACTGGAAATCTAACATGTTTATTTCACTTTGCCGGGCTATAACTAATGAACGGTAAAAGATACGTTGACGGGCGTAGCGGCAATCGATTCTACGGACTTTTCTACGTATGTACACTAATTTTTAACTTTCGTGTTCAGCTGATACAATATTACCATGCAATAAATCAAAAAATGGTACCTTAGAAATGAGCGCCGTTTATCACTAAATGCCATTTGCATCCGCCAAAATGTTTCGTCTGAAATTGCTTGACACTCTCTTTTAATACTATTCTCTAAATCTTGGACATTAATAGGTGGAGTTTTATAAATTTCCGATTGACCAATTATAACCAAAACCTAATCAGCTCTTCATATGGATGTTAAGCAGAGGAATACGAAAGAATTATAATTTTTAAAATTGTAGTATTAGTTATCGTCGGAGAAATTTTTGTCACAGACACAAACAGACACACACAGGCATACATACAGACATGATCGTAAAATCAGTAAAATCGTATTCTCTTTTTCCACACATGCTAAATTAACTAAATCCGTCTCTGCAATTTACCATAACTGTTCTTTATGAAATGTATTATTTTCTCGTATTGATACGTGATGTGATTTAGTGATCATAATAGTGATATTTATTATGCAGATAGGACAAAAAAAAAATACTCATGTTAATGTTATTTACGAACATAATAAACTTTAATTTGTTAAAGTCTCTTTATCATATAACGGCCGGTTTCATAATAAATATAATGTCGCTTTACTTTTACAGCCAGATTCACAAAAAAGTTTAAGCTAATCATCATTTTTGGATTAGTGAATTCTATTCTATTTCATGATATTATCAATTAAGGTAGATACTGGGAATAGATTAGACTATATTTTAAGTTATAAACTGTCAAAATTAGAGTAGAATTCGTTAATCCAAAAATGAGGATTAGCTTAAACTTTTTTGTGAATCGGGCTGTTAAAGTTTGATCTAATAATGAGAAAAGCGTTTCTTAATTTCACTTTCAGTTAAAGTTGTTAGTTTAAAGTCGTTTAAAATAAACTCATCTGACAGTTCCTTTAACTTTAAAAGTAAAGTGATTATTATGAAACCGGCTGTTATTAGTATGATTATACTACATGTTACGAAACGCAGATCCCATATTTTCGTTCGTTGTGATGCTTCGTGAATATCATCTGAACCTGAACCAATTGTTCTAAACATTGGCTCTCTGCTCAATATAGTGCTCTTTGATGCTGCTGATTCTCTGAATATGCTTCTCAAAATCATTACTTACAGCTGCCAAGGGATGGTTTACAGGGATGTAGCCAGGGGTGGTCCAGGATGGGTCTGGCCCACTCTGCAACAACTCTGGCCCACTCGCTTTAAAAGTCAAATGAGAGAAAACAGCTCACGCACATTATTGGAATTGCGTTTCTCATTCCAAAACATTAATGGCATTTATGGTAAAGAAAGGGTAATATTATTAGCACGTAAAACATCTATTCAATACATTTAATCATTTCATTTATTTCAACAGAACTATGCTTTGGCATATTTTGAACTTGCTTTCATCGCTTTAAAGGGTGTATGCCATTTTCACTCGTCCACGATAAGTGTTCCTAAGCAAATGCAATTCTGGCCCTCCTGTTTTTCTTTGATAGTACAGATTTCTTAACGGCTATTTTTCCTAGTAATCCTACATCACATAGCCATCGTATCACAGTGCGATCACTCAAATCTGCATGAAATTTTTCCCGAATTTTTGCAGAACGTTCACTTTATGATAAAGTAGGATCACTTACGGATAGACGCCGAATGGTTTTTGGCAATTCTAGCACTAGTTTTCTTGGACCACCAACTTTTATATTAATTTTAACACTTCTATACTACGAATATTTTTTTAAAATCTTTGATATGCCACTTTTACTGATTTTTAAAAAAATTTAAATATTGCGCTGTTTCACAGCATCTTTATGAAGCTGTATTACCCTTTCTCGTAAGTCGACGGAAAAATTATATTTTCAATATGTTTCCATACTTTTGTCTACCGAAAAAAGAAAACAAGTATATGTTATTTCACTTAAATCGTACAGTCAATATCAAAAGATTTCTTGTGAATATATTCTTCGATATATTGACTTTAGAAAATACGATTCAAATTTGCGAAAACTATAAACATATTTTTAAAAAATGAAATATTTAAAATTTTCCATACTTTTGTCCACCACTGTATATATATATAACCACAAAATATAAGGAAATATAATAAATTAAAATAAGATTAGATATAGCTATTGATGGAATGTCTTAACTTGTATAAAATTATAAATTTCAAGAAATTTTTAAAAAATCTTACTTAAGATATATAAAAATAGTACTTCCTCTATAATACAAACATGAGATATTCTTGGCCTTGGAAGATTTCTTAAATCCCTAAAGCTCTGACCTTCATGTTTGAGCTATGTACAGTCCCGGCGGAAAGTATCAAAATTCATGATATTTTATTCCTGAAATATGAAGAATATTATCATTAACCATGATTTTATGAGCAATATATTCTAATTAAAGCAAAAGTCGTTTAAAAAATAAATAAATTTGATGATAAAATGAAACATAACATCATTTCTTTTTACTTTGAGCTTTAGCATTTTTAATAACTGTAAATAAAAATCGTAAATGAAACTAATAATAATCATAAATAATAATAGCCTGTTAAATCTGTCAACATAAATATATTGTTAACAGTGTAATGCGTTGTTAAAATTGGATACACAGAAATAATCAACAATATATTCTTAAGTTATGAAGCAATTAAACAAAAAAAAGAACACAAATATTAATTTTTTAACAATAGTTATATACTTAAGCTTTCTTTTTAATAAAATTTTTATTATAAATATTATTCTGAACATTTGGGAAATTTACTTAGAAATTACATAATCTTGATTGTCATCTATTGCGTCATTGAATTAAAATAATATAAATGTATGACGAATTATTTTATTCACCTTGAAAATATTTAAATCAGTTTATTTAAAAACATACATTAAATTTTACTCAAAAATACGGACAACAAATAATCAGAACTAGATCTATACACTAAATAAAACTATAGTGACTGTATATACATAGTGTGGCCAACCGCCGCCATATTTAGGCAAAATGCGCGGGAAATTTGAATTCATATGATGTGATAACTAAACAAAATTCGATAAACAATTAATGAAAGAGCATATTAAATGGAAACAATATTTATTTTCATTTTAAATCCTTTCGAAGAACTGTTGTCACAACTAACCGTCACGCAACCAGGCATCTAAAATACATACCTTAATATTAGACATTTTTAGTAATTTTGACAGTTAACCTAAAAAAGATGTGATGTTAAAAATATGTATATATTACTTTGAGTTATAAATATACAAATACACATGTAGTTTAATTATTTGCACTATCTAAAATATAATATAATTACCTTCAATTCACGTATAATTCACGTAACAAATCTGAAAATGTCACTTTGTCGGCATAATATCCGCCATATTTAGGCAAATTTGCGCCGACCAATCAAAATCGATCCCCCTATTGGCCACACTGTGTTTATATACAGTCACTATATATAAAACTAGTAATTAATATAAGTAGATAGATGGAGGGCATTCGTAATAGTTCTTACATCATAAAATTTGTCTTCTTACTCAGTAATAATTTTATTTGAATTCGGCACTAAACTGCAGAAAAATCGTCACTAAAAGTTTCGAAATCTGCACTAAAGTGATCCATTGTACGATGATTTCATGCAATGCTTCTATTTTATGAAATATAATATTAATAATTAATCCGAAGTATCAAATTAAATAGAAATGTATAATTAATTTTTGTTATTCTAAAGTGTTGCCATACAAACAAATTGATGTCGTTAGTGTGCCATTTGGAATTGTATTTATGTGAAAACCTAAATCCTAAAAATTAAATGCCAAAATGCACAGCCTAAATTTTAAATTTATAAACCCTAAATAACGTTATTATTTAGGATTTTAGGTATTAGATTTTAGGGTTTTGCAGGAGCACACTATGCCTTGAAGTTGACGCGCACTAATTAAACAAATCATGTTCTTGCTATAATTCGTACAAAACGTCAAATTTACTGTCAAAGAATAGCTTCTTAGCTTCTATTTTATGAAAAATAATATTAACATTTACTCTCAAGCATCAAATTAAATCGAATTATATAATTAATTTTTGTTGTTCTAAAGTGTTGCCATACAAACCAATGGATGTCATTTGTGTGTCATTCGGAGTGTATTTATGTGAAGAAGACCTAAATCCTAAATACCAAAATATGACATCGGACACAGTCTTAGAAATATTAAATTATTCATTTTACTGTTTTCACTGAGCTTAAGTTGTAAACATTTATAAATATTCGTTAAATTTTAAGGACAATATTTAAATTTGTATGTAATTTGATCATGAAATAGAGGAAAGGGCCAATAGTACTTTTCGGACCCCAAAAATATAAATACAGTCCTGAATAATAATCAATCAACAATATTTACAAAATATTTTTCTTATTTGTGTAATACACTTTGGTGCATTGCTGGTCATATAAGCAATAGGCACTAAAATAAACAAATAAAGACAACCAATTTTTAATCGTTTTAATAATACAGTTATCTCGATAGTTTAAAGCCATTTTTATAAAATTCGCGATTTAACCAAGTTCAGTCTTTTAGAACCAGGTCTTTCAAATGTCCTACGATAAGAAATAATGCCAGAAATATCGAAAATCATTTTGCTATATTTTCGAAATATTGATTGAGTTTTAATATTACGTTAGTAGTATGTGGAAGACTATTAAAATACTCAGAATAAGTTACAGACAATAAAAAAATTACCAGCAACTCAAAACTAGCAAAACTTGGGCATACATATGTACTTCCTTTGTGACAAGCGATCGGTGTACTAATCCGGGTTTATATTATGTATTTATGTATGAATTTTGTAGATTTTGCCCGGATTCTGAACATATGTAGACTCTTTTTTATCTCGATACAAAATGTTCTTCTGCGTATTCTGCATTGTTAAAAAAGAGTATTGGAGCAGAATATTTAAGCAAAAAAACTGATAGATGTAATAAATTATATTTTAATAAACATGACTGTCTTTGATACACATTCTATTTTTCTTAAAAAAAAAACAAAAATATAAATCTATTCATATTCTTGTCACAAATTTTTATTTCTCCAAGGCTGACATTGTGAGAGAAATAAAATATATTTTTATCGGCTTGCATATTATCTTTTATTATTTTTATCTTATCTGCTCTGACTACATAAATAAAAGAATTTTTACCTACATTTTATAAATGTGCTCACTTTAATTGTAGAAATATGCATAACTACTTTGATAAAAATTGTTAAGATATTTTCATAAAATCAAAGAAAGATTTTTTATGAAATTTATTTATTACTATTACAATTAGATAATAAATTATTAGATTGAGAAAAGATACGACTGATGTTTCTAGTAGAAAATAATATGAAGGGTACAGCTCAACGAAAAAAAATAAAATAATATGTATGTCACTTTGTTTGGAAAACATGGAATACGTATTTTAAATTTTAAAACACTAAAATTGGTTTATATAGGCCCACAAGAGGCTCCACGCCAAGTTGTGTAAATTTAAACAATTACAAATTTGATATAAGAGTACACGTTGAATTGGTTCAAAATTGAGTACAGACGCAAACGTATTTCTTAATATAGCACCTACTAATGTATTTCAACTATGCAATGATGTTACAATATACATATACGTATATTTATTTATTTATTTATTTATTTATTTATTGTTAGTCTGACCAATTACAGGTTGACTATAATAAAACATAAATTTAACATGTTTAATGACACAAGTAGTTAACAAATAGAATGACACAAAAAAAAAACCCAGAACTTAATAATACATATAGCTGTTTAAGATAATGTATTGTAATGAATAGTAGTGGTTAATGAATATAATAATTGTATAAAGCATTTTTAAACTACAATCGAGCCGACGAAAATGTCGAAATATTCAGGTAAATTGTTAAAATTAAAACAAATCATACGAATAGGTGACTTTACTTCATAGTTCGTTCGAGGAGTGTTACAGTAGAATGTATATTTAAATCGGGAATTATGCCTAGGAACTAAGAAAGGAATTTTACCTAGGATTACGGGATCATTTATAATACAATGCAAAACTTTATAAAGGAACAATGATGATTGTATTTTTTTTCGAGTATCAAGAGACACAATACTAAATTCACACAACAAATCTTTGTAATCAGTATCAAAACTAGGATAATATCTGTGAAGCTTGAAGAAGCAAAATTTAATAAATTTGCGTTGAATAGATTCAATAACATGGCTGTATTTATTATATATGGGACACCAAACTTGCTGACAATATTCCAGTTTTGTTCTTACGAACGAGAAATAGGTATAGTTTCTTAAGAGTTGAAATATGAACGAAGTATTGTGTATTTCTAATAATAAAACCTAAATTTTTGTAGGCAGATTTAACAGTTTGTAATATATGTTTAATGTAATTGAGCTTTTCATCAAATAAAACACCAATATCTTTAAATTGTATGACCCTTTCATGTATATATTATACTCGTAAATAAATAAGAACAACATGTTCAAAGATTCCATTTATAGAATGTATTTTAAAAAGATTAAATGATGGCATTGTGCTTACCGGGTAATGGAAATCTTCATATGCATCGTTGAAAACATTGCACCAATTTTTGTATTTCACTTTAAATGTTAATTTATAGATCATTTAATACACAGAGTTATACATACATATGTCTATGCACTGCAAAATATCACAACAAACTAAAAAATACTTTGCGATTTTTAACTTGTTTTGTTAGGAACATGATAGAACTGACCAGAGTTTTCTTTTTTAATAATTATTATGTTTGTATGTGCGAGAGGATCCACTGGTTTAAGGGACATCTAGTAACTATACAATAAAATATTTATCACCAAATTCTACTGAAATGAGGCCTACGTACTAGAAATTAACTATAAAGTAACGAACAAAGAATTTTGAAAACATAAAACATTTTAATATTTGACATATTGTACTATCTAATTCAACTTAAACTAATAAATCAACTATATAAATATACCTATTATCTTGAAAATATTTTTATAATACATAAAAAGCCGTATCACTTTTGTAAATTTATTGAAAAACTGTTCACCTCCATTAATAATTTTAAAAATACAATTGGCTACTCTTTTCTTGTACTTCTACTTTTAAATAAAATAATAATAACAAATTTTAAACATATTGGCTCGTAAAATCTCTAAATATCAAATTCAAATTTCAAAATGTAATTTTAAATTTCACCATTATGTTAGAATATCGATTTATTTAAAAATATTTGTTTGAATACAAACTATGTTCTGCTTTAAAATCATATTTGGATAAATTTGATAGTATTTATTATTATCATTAAATAATGAAATTTGACATTTCTTAAAACACTGTTTAAGTTAAAACCGTAATCGTGGTACGAACCAGTGTGTTCAAAAAAATCTTAACACGGAGTAAAGTATGAACAAAAAAAAAAAACGTATGTCAATTTGAAAGTATTTAATTAAATGTCATTTTGACCGAGATATTGTCAAAAATGCTATCTAAAGAAATCAAAGCTTTGCTTCTTGAATCCTTATTTTAAAAATATAAATAAATCAGAAAACGGTGAATGGTGAGATTCTGTACCTTCTTTATTATATTTTCTTTTTAATTACGTTTCAAGATCAATTTTGACAACTTGAATTGAATAATGATCAGACATACCTTTTTTGTGTTCATAGCCTACTCCGAATTAGATTTTTTCTGAACACATTGTATTCAATATATTAATAATTGCTATTTATTCTTAAAATTAATTTATTGTCATATATTATTGGTATTACCTCTCGCTAAGAGATGTATTGAAATCATGCTAAAATTAGCATATCTAGATTTTAGTGGATAAGCACGCTTTAAGGTTCCTATAATCCGATTATAACATTTTTACGATGATATCCATGTGTGTGTGTGAATGTGTGGATGTTCGTAATTAAAAGCTTTAGGGACTTAATTAAAAAAATAGTCTATTTCGTATCATTTAGACGGATAATAATATATTATCATGGTTTTACATTATATTTCGAATATACTTATATGTTATAGATACAATTAGTCAAAATACAATAATTACTATCTCAAATTGAAAAATCTGTAAATTCAATTCAATAATTTATTTTCTTTCTTGTGTTTCATTATTCCTGACACGTTCGTCCTGAATAAAAACAGTAAATCTCAATTTTCTTTCATATTTCCAAGAGACCTGGACATTTTTATTAAATGCGATCACGGTGTGCCTAAAGACGTCATTTATAAAAAAATTTAATTGAAAATGGAAAGATTAAGAATTGCGTTAGTATCTTAGAAATTTATTTAAAATTATTAAAATATTGTTCGTTGAAAGAAATATTGCATCCACGAGTCATGAAACCTTTGATGTTTAAATAATATCTTAATTTATATATAGAATTTTGCTACGTAAACATTGTGACACATTCGTGCCAAAAATGATGAGATAAGCATATTTTTGATATACATCAAAATATTGCAATAGCAACGTTGTATTTTAAAACATAAATAAGAATACTATAAAATACTTTTTACCTCCCGCTACCCTTGGTAAGGGAGATATAGGGATCGTGCTAAAAATCTCATATCGAGATTTTAGTAAATGACCACGTTTTAAGGTACGAGAATCCAATTTTAACATTTTCACGATGATGTCTGTATGTGTGTATGTATGTGTATGGATTTTGTCTTCGCTCTAACTCAAATACTATCATTCAGAAAATTCTGAAACCTTGTATTTCTATCCTATTCTAATACTAAAAGAAGCCATTAGATTTTGGTGTAAATCTGATAACCGGAAATGGCACTTTACCTGAAGCTCATAATGGTTTTTCTTCAAAAAATATCATTAAATACCATTTTTTCGCATTTTATATCTTATGAAAATAAAAGATTATTGAATTTTCTACAGGAATACATTAATACTTTTTCTATATATTAGATAAACACAATTCCTTTGTTACACAGTTCATATTTCAAATGAATGTAACATGTAACTGACACTAAATGTCAATGTCAAAAGACTAATCACTTCAAATTAATAATAGTGACATTTTAAGAAGAAAATAGTAAATAAAGCAATCGTTTTCTGCAAAGGAACAGTTTGCAGCGTTAGTAAATACGTAGGTAGGTATGTATTTAAATTAACAAAAATTAAATAGCGGGAGGTTTTGTGTTGGCCACATCAGATTTTTTTATTTAAACGTCGATTAAAATTTAAGTATTGTTAGTACATTTGGGCATAAATCTTTTACCTTTCGTCACCTTTAGGTGAATAAGCACGTCCCCAGAATACAATTTTACTAGTTTAATGATAATGTTTGTTTGTGTGTGTGTGTGTGTATGTGTGTGTGTGTGTTTGTGTGTAAAAATTATTATTCTTCCATTTTCTTCTTCCTTACATCCATATGAAGAGCTGATTTCCTTTATCTGATTCACTTGCGAATTCAGACACAAGTCTATGGTGTTGTTACATTTTTTTCCTTATTACTGATGAAATGAAATATTAAATTTGTAACTAGAGATTTTTAATCTTTTAAAATCTATATACAATGAAACTTTACATTAATTGGGATCATAACACAATAGAATTCACTATAGTTACTCTATTGTATCATATCATGCGATCTGATATTCTTGTTTGAAAAAGCTGCTAATATTTCATATACCATGCATTGTGTGTTCCAATAATAGTCATTTTAACCTCGTTAATATTTGGTTAATTGCTTCTGGCAGTTTAAAACGAACGGCACAATAGAAATTTAGCTCGTTTAATTTTCGTGGAAATAGAAGACCATCAAATCATCCGACACATCGCGTGCAACTCGATCACTTATTAAGTTCTTTGCATATAAAGATGTTTTATTTACAATTAGCTATTCTCATGAACCGAGCATGGAATTGAGGTCGACGAAGATGTCTTAATGTACGGCAAACGGCAATACGCCTAATGGACTTTCTCAATTTAATATTTTTTGTATTTGACGTTAATTTCCACATTTATGTTATTTGTAATGAAATTATCAGTCACATTGAATTGCTCTTTGTATTTTGTTTAACTTCTAATTAAACTGAGATCAATATATAATAGTTTTACCCAAACGAATTAAAATTAACGAAATATTTATAATTTCATGATAGTTATTTATTTATCAAGGCAGGGAATAAAATATCCATAATGACTCATGAAAAGGAACTTCAATGACAAGATAAGTATTACATTTTATCTGAAATCGTTGTTTGCCCATAAAGAAAAAAGTAATTCTGAATACAGAGTGTTAAAAAAACTCAATTCGGAGTAATGAACAAAGAAACGTATGTGAATTTGGAAGTATTTAATTAAATGTCAATTTGACACGAGATATTGCCGAAAAGGTTATCTAAAGAAATAAAAGCTTTTTTTTCTTGAATCCTTATTTTAAAAATAGAAATATATTAGAAAACGGTGAATGACAATCTTCTTTATTATCTTTTCTCCATAAAATTACATTTCACGATCAATTTTGACAACTTGACTTTTGAATTGTATAACGATCAGACCACGATCAGACTCAGACATACGTTTCTGTGTTCATAGCCTAGTCCGAATTGGGTTTTTTTTTGAACACGCTGTAGTTGATTTATTGCAAATAGCTGCTCTATTCGTAGTTTCTTAAATGTGCAACGAGTGCTTCGCGAATGTACAGAGTTGTATAAGATCTAGGCGCAAAACCGAAATTTTATTTCACTCCGGAACAATCCGGAATGCATTCCCCACAGGTCCTTCTTGTTCTTGTTATAAGTTGGGTATTAGTAACAAGTAGTGGTTAAAGAGGCGAAGGTTGGCAACATTGTTAATGTAGAAAGACGCACGCCATGTAATGTGTATTAAATACGTTTAGAACTAATAACTAATAGGAGATTTTTTTACATTTTATAGTATTTTTAAATTAAGAAATTCCCAAATTTTTCTTTTTTTAAAATTTGCAAGTATTTGGTACCCAGAGTTTTTCGCCTTACGACGTAAACGAACCCATTGGTAAAGAGCAATAGCATTATTTCGTGCTATTTCTCTTAGCAGCTGTTATCTTGGCTGCTTTTACCAGGGGTCTTAAACCATTTGTCACTGTTGTGTGACTAAGGTTATATAGTTTGCTTTTTATTAAATTATACTTACATAATGAATAATATTCTGTGTTCCTAAATCCTAAATTTATATGCCCTAAATCTAGTGATTATTTAGGATTTTAGGAATCAGATTTTTCAGTTTTACAGGAACACACTATGCCTTGAAGTTGAAGTGCACTAATTAAACAAATTATATTCGTTGCTATAATTTATATAAAACATCAAATTTACTGTCAAAGAATAGCTTCTTAGCTTCTATTTTATGAAATATTAACATTTACTGTCAAGCATCAAATTGAATCGAATTGTATAATTCATTTTTGTTGTTCTAAAGTGTTGCCATACAAACCAATGGATATCACTAGTGTGCCATTCTGATTTGTATTTATGTAAAGAAGACCTAAATACTAAATGCCAAAATGCGACATCGGACACAGCCAAATACTCTAGTGGAACAGTTTGGCAGTCACTCGTTTGCTAATGGGAACGCCCACTTAGTGTCGGCCAATAAAAGAGCCGGGATTGGTATCGTCATCAAGCCGGGAAAAAACCCGCGCCTTTTGAAAGTGTGAAATATATTTTAGCATTTATAAAAAGTGATAAAACATATAGAAAAGAAATTTGCGTCAATAACTCAGTTATATGGGAAAAAATAATTTATATATATATATATATATATATATATATATATATATATATATATATATATATATATATATCTATATAATTTATATATAAATTCGATATGAGTGGAATCTCCTTTGTATTGTATCATTATATTAGTGAAGAAATGTAATATACCTATATAGGTGTGTTATTAAATAGTATTTTTTTATTTTTTAGTTATTTATTAGTTTTGGAACGATTTTGAGTAATTTCGTTCTCTGTAGTAGAGTTTTGGAACGCAACCGTGAAGGCAGTTTTCATATTGAAGTTTTTAGTGCGTATTGAGTTATTTTATATTTTTTTGCCAAACTATGAAAACAAAACGCATAATACGCTATAAACCAAAACAAACTTCAAATCTCCGTCCTTCAATCTGACAGTTTCTCCCCAAGTTCTGATTGGCTAATTCGCTTCATAACGTGAGTGTCCGCAAACTATTGAATAATGATCAGACATACGTTTCTGTATTCATAGCATATTCCGAATTAAGTTTTTTCTGAACACACTATACATATATTTTAAATAACTATGTTTTAAAATTGTGTCTTAAAGAGACAACTAATTAACACAAGACGCATTATAATGTATAGTACCTAAACAATTACTCATTTCGCCACAGAATATATTTTATTATTTCAAATATTATTTAATATCCATTGTTACATTTATAGCTAATCTTACATTAAAAATACAAGGTCATAAATAAATATCTCCAAGTACATAATTAGTTTTTTTGGCATTTAAGTATGTATGAGAAACTTTTTAAAATAAATAATTATTATTGAAAGTAATCTTACTAAGTACGAGTATATTTATGAATAAATGTATTAAAATTAATATAATTTTATTAACATTACTTTGCATAACATTTAAACAGCGTTCTGTTTTATCACAAATTCTATCTTTTGTAACAATTTTAACTTTCACACACATTTCACTGATAGGAAGATATAAAATTAATACTTTTATTTAAAAAAAATTAAATCATATTACATGATATTAGGTACTAGTTCAGTAGTTCATTAAAACTATTTTACAATATTTTCTAAATGGAAATAATAGAGTAAACGAAACAGCCTAATATTAAGTGTATAAATAGAATAGATTTGATCATAAAAAATAAAATGCTGGATTTTGATGAGTTTTATAGAATGTCTAAATTCACTCGGCGTCAGGGTCGAAAAATAATGCACTAAAAGCGAATAATAAGAAGACTACTCCACCAATTAACGTCACTGAAACAGAAAGATAGTTATTAAGTTTTACAAATAGACAATGACTGTCCGCCATTATTTATTTTTGTTATTATGAATGATTTTTAATGGAGGTTTATAATTTTGACGTCACACGCAAGAAAGACATAAAAAAATAATTAAAAATCTGATGTGGCCAGCACATTACCTTCAACAATAAAATATTCTTTCATATTTATAATAACATAAAATGTCTAAAAATGATATTTAACTGCGAACTTCAAATAAGGGAATTTCCGGTTGACCAATTATAACCTAAATCTAATCAGCTGTTCATATTATCGTAAAACTAGTAAAACTATAAAAATTGATTTAAGAATTGAATTTTCTTCTGGTTTTTAAGCGATATTTTTATACTATAATAACTTCGATTGTAGTGACGTTGATATCACGATAAAGAGATTATTTTCCTCAAAAAATTTAATTGCATTTTTATCGGTAAAAATACAATATAACAATTTATTTTTTTTTTTAGATTTAAATTTAATATATGTACTATTGTTCACTTCAATAATAATTACAAATACTAATAAAATAAACTGACGCAGCGTAACTTGACAGATATACTGATAGCATTTGTTAATTTTTTGTTTCAATTCCATGGCTATCCCTATTTTTCATGTGATTTACATTATTTTCATACCTAATTTCTGAGCTTACAAGACACTTAAAATTTTGTTTATTGATTCAGACGCAGAATTTTATGCTCTACAACTTTTATTTGAAGCTTTTTTACCTAAAATAATTACGGGAGCAGGAAATTACAAAAACATGTCTGTGGAAAAATATGTCCGTCTACTGTGATTATTACTATACAGGGTGTCTCAGGACGAGCTTATGCTATCTATATTTTAAATACTATTTAATATAATTTAACGAAATTTGGTATCTAGGGGTTATCCAACATGCCCGTTTTAACTAAAATATTTTCAAAGCAGTAGCACTTCCGGTTTGACCGGAAATTGACCTCAACTTTCTTATTTTAAATGGAATACGCTATATTTTATTTTACCATTGACTGCAGCGGAAAATTTTGCATGTGAAACAATAAAAATATTTTACTCATGATCAACTACTTCCGGCGTTATTCAACTTTTTTGATTTTTTGTCTGAAATCCGGCACATTTTCAAAACTCTGTATCTCGGGAACGAGATCGAGTTTTTATAATCTGAAAAAAGCCTTTTCTAAAGGAGACTTTAAGCTACATTACCCATAGAAGAATCCTCGATTATTTATAAAAATGTGACGGGTACGTTACACCAAAATTACAGTTGACAAACTTCAAATAAGACAATTTTTTAAATGGAACCCCCCCTTTTTTATTACATAAATGTGTTCTACGGCAAAAAATAAGGGTATTTTATGTAACATGTCCTATGTTGAAAGTTGATAGAATTTCAGTAAATTAGAAAAACATGTAATCTGGGTATAATTATTTTATTAATACGGATAAGTAAGCCATGGAAAAACAATGTTTGTTTTTACAAACTCATCTACTTGATTTCTTAGATAATTTACCGTTGGCTCAAAGGAATTTAATATGGTACCAGCATGATGGCGCTGCACCCCACAATAGCCATAGAATAAATACTTTTTTGGAAACAATTTTTGAAGATAGGTGGCTGGCAAATAATGGACCACATAGGTGGCCTCCTCGTTCGGAACTCCACTTGATTTTTTTGTGTGGGGTTACATTAAAAACGTCGTCTATCGTCAATTAATAAAATAATTATACCTAGATTACATGTTTTCCTAATTTACTGAAATTCTATCAACTTTCAACATAGGACATGTTACATAAAGTACCCTTATTTTTTATCGTAGTACACATTTATGTAATAAAAAAGGGGGGGTTCCATTTAAAAAAAATGTCTTTTTTAAAGTTTGTCAACTGTAATTTTGGTGTAACGTACCCGTCACATTTTTATAAATAATCGACGATTCTTCTATGGGTAATGTAGCTTAAAGTTTCCTTTAGAAAAGGCTTTTTTCAGATTATAAAAATTCGATCTCGTTCCCGATATACAGAGTTTTGAAAATGTGCCGGATTTCAGACAAAAAATCAAAAAAAGTTGAATAACGCCGGAAGTAGTTGATCATGAGTAAAATGTTTTTATTGCTTCATATGTAAAATTTTCCGCTGCATTCAATGGTAAAATAAAATATTGCGTATTCCATTTAAAATAAGAAAGTTGAGGTCAATTTCCAATCAAACCGGAAGTGCTACTGCCTTGAAAATATTTTGGTTAAAACGGGCATGTTGGATAACCCCTAGATACCAAATTTCGTTAAATTATATTAAATAGTATTTAAAATATAGATAGCGTAAGCTCGTCCTGAGACACCCTGTATAATTAGTTTATTTTATTATAATACCTGTCCGAACTGATATTCTCTGGGCAATCATTCTCCCACCAAGCACTGCAAGCCCTGTACAAAGAGAATGTCCTAAAATTCCTCCAATGATAACTCCATAAACATCCTAAAACAATCATGTCAACTATTTCAAACAAAAAGCCAACAACAATTTACTTCTCGAGCACCCAAAATGATTGTTGTTAACTGGGAACGGTCGCCCCATTCTGCCAGAAAAGTCATAGTGAATGACTGCAAAAATATCCTAGAAATAAATGAAAGAACTGTGTCTTTTTTTGCAGCTCTTCTAGTAACACCTGATTCGGCATCTTGAATTAACGCTGAATTCGCATCTTTTTCATACTGCAAAATATACAAATTTATTTTATTCTATTTTTCAGATAAAATCAAAACCTCTTCTTCCTTTTTACGAAGATCAGATTGTACTTCTTCTAATTCCTCTTGCGCACCGGATGGCGACATATGATAACCTTCTTTCAACATTTTTAACCCAAATATAGCAAATAAAGCTGTTGATATATAATATGTATAAGCTCTCGGTATTATATGAGCAATCCAACCAAATAAAGCTATAAATTACGATTTATATTTGTTTGAATTAAGATTTTTGTTTTCAACTAACCTGATAGTATTGTCATTAATGCAAGAGCGGATATCGCCCCCATAAATACTGTTAACCGCGGATGTTTCATAGCCATGATAGCAGCTATAAAGAAAGTCTTATCCCCTAATTCCGATACGATAATAACAGAAAAAGAAGCCACAAACGCATGGATGAAACCCAAATTTGTTGGTACGGGTTTATCTGTTGACTCCTTGGTATCAATTTTCTGCAAAAACATTTATTAGAAATGTATATGTGGATGATATACAATGAAAGTAACCTTACAGAAGATGGATTTGTGTTGACATCATCTTCATCGAGAGGCTCTTTCTCCGCTGCGATACACATGAAGAAATTACATACACAATATGTATATAAAATTAGTTTCGTCAGAAACTTATAATTTAATAAATTTTTCATTTCCATTTTAGTTGAATCTTATATCTAGAAAACTTTTAAAATATATATGTCACGTATTATTTATATGAGTTAACATCTTCTATTTTAAAAAACTATACAGAATTATTTTATTTTGATTGTTTTAAATGATATTTTCACTATAAAATTGTACCGACATCACATTCTTTACCACGACACGAACATGAGCCAAGTGACGGATCAGTTCGAGTAGTGTCTAGCCGGTGGATTAACTTATCTCACCGAACATATACTTCAATCAATAGATGGCACTTAGCTGACCGTTTTTACATCCTTTACATAAATAAAATAATTTAAATTAGTGAAACTAGACTTTAAAAATATTTGTATCTGTAAACTGTACTTGTCCTGAATATTACAAATTACATAATAATTAAATAAATAGGACTTCAGTCATGCAAAAGATTCATTTATTTCGCAAAACATTTGTACACAAGTAATAGTTTATTTTTATTTTTTATTATTATCTCCTAAATCGTTTTCCATATTGTTTTCATCATCTAGATCAATCGTTTTGCAAATCGATCTCCAAAAATTAATTTGTTTGAAGGTTGTAAGGTACAAAAAAACAATAACTGTCAAGTTACTTTGTTACTGAGAATCAGACTACTGTTTTTTTTAGTTGTTTTTAATTCAGAATATTATGCCCCAAAAAATTCAAATTTAATACTTATATAAAATATGAAAAAATAGGATACGCACCGCGTCAGTAAAGTGATTTTACTGTACTCGCTTTTCTTAACTTGGAACGTAATATGCTATTAAATGACATTAAATAATGTAATGATGGTAACAACAAAAAAAAAAAATATATAGCTAATAGGCTTTGACCTTACTTCTGTAATTTACAAATTCTATACTACTCAAATTTTGAATGTCAGTTTCGAAATTTACATTTACATTTTCTACAGTCGTTTATATAAATCTTATTATTAAAAAATACAAACTAGGTTAACATTCTGACCAATCAAAGGGCAGAATTTACATCCCTATCTAAACCAACGCTAATTTCTTACGTGAAATGAAGTATAGGTTTATGCCACATAGAATTGTTTGTGATTTTTTTTTTATTAAACTGGCAATTCCTAATAGGTAGACAACGTAGCATTTCGCCGAAATAATGATAGAATTCTCAGGGTGTTCATTATTTTAACACTTTACAATAAAAATATAATGAAAATGAAATTAAAATGGATGTTATCGTATATGTTCCATGAGACTACGTGAGACAAGTTAATCCAACGACTAGACGTTGGTATCAGTTCGTGTAATGTCGAAACGCTTCGAGCAACTTCGTTGACATTTGGTCAGACTGACAGTGACAGTTATAAAAGTTATGAATTTTGTGTTTTTTATACATATTTTTATAGTTTAATATATAATATTTTAATTATAGAATTTAATATAAATAAAAAATAATTTTTGCATCATTTTTTACACAGAAAGTAAGGTTATATACCATGACTGATTATTTAGTTGCAGAATTTTTAAATTCAATTGATAATGTTATTTCATCTCCGATTCAACAAACTCAGAGAATAAAGGTATAATAAAATTATGTTAAAATCTTTGTTAATGAATTTTATTTTAGTACACAGCATACGATGTATCTGAGAAATATATTATATTTGGTGCCAGTAGCGGAGGACTTTATATATTTAATCGTCATCCTTGTTCATTTATTAAACTCATACCAAGCACTGTAATAAGATATATTAGTTTTGTTATCAACTATTTTACTGATATATTTTGTAGGAAGGATCCGTTTTGAATCTCAGTATATCCCCAGATGAAAAAATAATTGGTGTTGCTACTGCAAGAGACACTTTATGCCTTTTTAACAACGATGAATCAGTTTCAAGAAATGTTCAAGTATTTAGTGAACATAGTGGTAATAAAATAACTGCCATGAAATGGAATCATAATAGTAGTGAATTGTATTGTGGAGACAATACCGGTAAAATATCTGTTGTGGTTACTAACTTCATTGTAAGTTTCTTTAAAAAATGTTAATTATTTTATTCATAATCATTCTTAACTTTAATGGCAATCTCTGGGGTTGGGAATAACAAATTTCACTTCCATTTTCAAAATAAATCAATGAGTTATAACTTATACTCAAATCGGTTTAGCAGCCGATACACGTCATTAATAAAAATTGAATAAAGCAACTAGATGTGTGACGTCATGTACGGGTACGTTTACATAGGTTTTAAAATCTATGAAAACAGTCATATCTACAAAATAAATACTATATTTTCGTCACTGTCCATTTCCATTTAAATTATTTTATAATACTAACCTTATTTATATTTATGTATGTCATAAAGACAATAAATAAAAGTGAGCCGAATTTCAAAAAAATATACCGAATTCTTCTGATTGATTAGAAGTGCCACCTTTGGCAGATTCACAGATTTTGTGTTTGCGTTAACGGTCACGTTGCGTTTAACGTTACTTTATTATAAATAGGCCTTTACAACGCACAAAAATGTTTCAAACACGATGCAAATATTTTTCAAAATGTCAAATAAATAAAATTATCAATGTTGCCAACTATAGCAACAAAAAAAAAAAACGAATAATATGAAGTATACCCAAATCATTCAAGCAGCCAATGCACGTCATTAATAAAAATTGAATAAAAGTAACTAGATGTGTGACGTCATGTACTGCTACGTTTGCAGAGGTTTTAGAATCTTTATGAAAAGAGTTATACAGATTGCAATCTGTATTATCGACAGCCGATACACGTCATTAATAAAAATTGAATAAAAGCAACTAGATGTGTGACGTCATGTACGGGTACGTTTACATATGTTTTAAAATCTATGAAAACAGTTATTCAGATTGCAATCTGTATTATCGACATGTTCATGAACTGTCACATCTACAAAATAAATACTATGACCGGTAGTATTTACTCAAAATTTTAGTCACCTTGACTAACTAATTACCATGACTACCATTTAGAAATACATTGGGGTGATTAAAAAACAACTGAATTTGTTACTTTAGTCAACGCTTAATCACCCCTGTTTAAGAGTAAATACTACCGGTCTATATTTTCGTCACTGTCTATACTAACCTTATTTATACTTATGTATATCATATAAAGGCAATAAATAAAAGTGAGCCGAATTTCGAAGAAATATACCGAATTCTTCTGATTGATTAGAAGTGCTACCTTTGGCAGATTCACAGATTTTGTGTTCGCCTTAACGGTCACGTTGCGTCGTTGCGTTGCGTTTAATATTACTTTATTATAAATAGGCCTTTACAACGCACAAAAATGTTTCAAACACGATACAAATATTTTTCAAAAAATAACTTTGACAGTATGAACATACAAATTATCAATGTTGCCAACTATAGCAACAATTAAACGAATAATATGACGTTGATGTACATTATTTATATGTTATTCATGTCATATACGATAAGTAATGAACTGTACTATTCATCTTAATAATAATTATATAAGGCTATACACTTTTTGACGGTTAAAAATGATTAAAATTTTATTTCATTTTTCACTATTACTGATTTTAATGCATTAAGGTTTTTACACTAAGTGATGACGTGCATTGGCTGCTTGAATGATTTGGGTATAGATGTACATTATTTATATATTATTCATGTCATATACGATAAGTATTGAACTCTAAGGCCATACACTTTTTAATGGTTAAAAATGATTGAAATTTTATTTCATTTTTCACTATTAGTGATTTTAATGTAATAATGTAAGTGATGGCGTGCATCAGCTGCTTAACCGGTTTGGTTATAAGTTATAGCTCATTGATTTATTTTGAAAATTATTGATTTAAAATGAGGATGATTGCGAATAAAATAGTACACATATGAGGATATAATATGCTATTTAGTGATTTCATTTATATTTTTAGAGTAAGACAGTTTTTCAAACCCCTTGTGCCACACTAATGCAATTAGATTCATCTGTAGTCCAATTAGATTGGTCCTCTCATTTTCTTCTCGTTTCAACTTTAACAAGATGTTATTTATGTGACACAGAATCAGAACATTATCGTCAAATTGGCAAAAAATTACGAGACGGGGAATACGGGGGTTGTTTTTTTGGAACTAAATTCACATATACCGTTCCATCTGAAAGAAAGTTTGAAATTGGAAGTTTTAGTATTTTAAATGACAAAGACTCATTTGTTACGTACGACGGTTTAGAAAATTTGAAAATATTTTGCACTCGACCCGGGGCAAGAATCTGGGAAGTACAATTGAATGGCGTTGTTGTAAGAACTCATCAGTTTAAAGAGGCATTAACAAAATGTTCTAATCATATTGTTGGTTTGACAAATCAGACAAATTGTAGATTAAATTTTCAAATAAGTCCTAAAAATAATACTAATATAAATTTTATGAAAATGTACATTTTAAACAATATTTTCATATTAACATACCAAAAAAACGGGTTATATATTTTAGATCCTCAAAATGTGGCTGTAGTTTTTTGGACCGATTTTTATGAAGATATTTTAGACGTAAAAGTGATTAAAAAGTTTATTTATTTATGGACAAAAAATAAATTACATGTTTTGTTGTTCACAACTTTAGAAAATTTTATTATTAAGAGTCTTTTAAATAAAATGTATTTGTTATGCGCTGATTTAAGTATTTTATATCAAAATCAAATAAGAAAAATTCTTCCACATTCTAATAAATTATATTTATTAAGTAGTTTAAATGAAAAATTATCCGAATTGGGTGCTAAAGAATTACTTGAAAAAACTCTACCGATTTTAAATGTAATTAAAGAATATACAAGTAAACGACAAGCTGCTCAAAAACTATCGAATGGAATTTTTATTGTCGATAATGCCCATTTTATAAATTCAATAACAGAAGAAAATACTCGAGGAGAAATTCTTTGCTCAACAATAGACAAAAATATCCCTGAAAAAGACTGTATTATTCAGGAAGATATTAATTTTACTCCTGAAAAACAAATAGATAAAAAATATGAATTGCTCTATGAAGAATATGAGCTAAATAAAATTAATACTCATTTTGAAACAACTATACTACAAAAACTATTTGAAAACTGTAATCTATTTGACATTACGGATACATTTTCCAATTTTGTTAATTATTGCAAACAAACGGAACAAAGTGATATTAATATTTGGTGTTTTAACACCTGTTTAAAATACGTAAACAAAAATTTATACAAATTTACAGAACATGACATTCAAAGTAATATTTATTTGAAAAAATCATTTGAAAGTATAAATTCGCGCCCAGAAAATTCTTGTGGATGTTATTATCCACTACCCTGCCCTCAAATTCAGCCGAAATATTATGACATTGGCTGTATTATCACAAAATACTGCTGGAAAAACAATACCTATTTGGATTTATGCCATCTTGTGCCTTATTTATGGGGCGACATAATTAAATTTAAAAAAAATGAAGAAATATCTTCCATAATGCCCTTGATAATCCAGTATGGAGATAAAACCCTATTGAATTATTTTTCTAACAAATTTACTTATGATATGTGGAGCGAAATACTAACGAAATATATATTTTTAAAATCTGGAAAATGTCTGAATTGTGAAGAAATATTTCATGGCAAATATTCAGGGTTTTCATGGAACGATTTAGCGAATGAAATGCTTGGTACAATAGGGGCTGAAAGCACTGTATGTCTTCTTCTTCAAAACTCAGCTAATATTCCAAATGCAGAACTAAATATTGACTTTTATCAAAGTTGTATATTTTCAACAATAGTGGATAATATTGATATTAAACTGAGGAAAACTGCAGTGGAGTTTGTGAAGAATGGAAATAATCTGGATGATAATGTAAGTTATTTGTTGATACTAAAATAATGTATACATATATTTGTTTGTTGTAGTTTGGAAAATTATTAGAAAAAACGCTTCAAAGTAGAGAATTTTCAAATATCAGTTTACCCGGAAATATAGGGATTAATACTTGTTCTTTTTGTTTCATGCCATTACAAACTCCCGTATTGTGCAAAGAAAAATTAATAGAATTAACGTGTGGACATTATTTTCATAACATATGTTTTAATAGAAATGATAATATTTGTAATGTTTGTTCTAAATAAAAATATTTACACATAATTAAATATATATTTTATTAAATATACAAATAAAAATAAAATTATGGCATTTATACACAATCATTTTACACACCTACCATAAATTAGTATATTCATTGATAGTTAATTAATAATTTTCTTTTCTTATTATTTGTTTTATGCATACACCAATACGCTATTTGTACGATAGCAATAGTTGACACAAAACCTAATACAATAAATATGAACGTAGGTATAATTAACGTACTAGCCTCACCGGAATTGTCTGGAACAAAATTGGTATCAATGCTTCGTTTCTCAATGAAGTGTTGCGATTTTTTTCCAATTTTCAACCCTCGAACTCCTAATGTAATGGAAACTATCTCGTTTTCTTCTTGAGCAGTTTCCCGCTTTACAACACTATGCGATTCCGTTTCAAAATATTCTTCGGTTTCACGTTTCAACGAATTGTGGTTTCTAGGATTTGGTACTGGGTCGGATAAAACTGAAAAACATAATAAAATATAGAATTAAGTTAAAGGCAACATGTAACAAACTTACATGAGTGAAAAGAGTGATAACTAGAATCACTTCCTTTGAGGAAATCTTTGTCGTCTTTATCATAAAGATTGACTTTTTTCAATGGAACTTTGACATCTAGAATTGAAGAATCATCATCATTTGATAATACAGTTGATTCTATAACGTTTGAAGCTGCACCAGCACCAGGACCATAAGGCGGCAAATAAGTCGAAGGCGGTCTTGTACTAGAGGGTCTAAATGGCTGCGGACATTTTGGATCAGGTGACCCCGGGTAACAGGATGACGGAGTTGTCTGTATTTGACATCTCGGATCTGTTGATCCAGGGAAGCATTGTGGTCTGCCTGTAGTTGTAACTGGTGGTCCACATCTAGGATCTGTTGAACCGGGATAGCATGTTGGTCTGCCTGTAGTTGTAACTGGTGGTCCACATCTAGGATCTGTTGAACCGGGGTAACATGTAGGTCTGCCTGTTGTTGTAATAGGTGGTCCACACCTAGGATCTGTTGAACCTGGATAGCATGTTGGTCTGCCTGTAGTTGTAACTGGTGGTGGACATCTAGGATCTGTTGAACCAGGGTAACATGGTGGCCTGCTTGTCGTTGTAATTACTGGTGGACATCTCGGATCTGTTGATCCAGGGAAGCACTGGGGCCTGCCTGTAGTTGTAACTGGTGGTCCACACCTAGGATCTGTTGAACCAGGATAACATGTAGGTCTGCCTGTTGTTGTAATAGGTGGTGGACATCTAGGATCTGTTGATCCAGGGAAGCACTGTGGCCTGCCTGTAGTTGTAACTGGTGGTCCACACCGAGGATCTTTCGAGCCTGGATAACATGTTGGCTTGCCTGTTGTAGAACCAGGAGGTAAGTAGGTAGGACCTGAAGTAGTGCTTATAGGAGGTTGAGGACAATTTGGATCTATTGAGCCAGGGTAACATCGTGGCCTGCTTGTTGTAGTTTGTGGTGGACATCTCGGATCTGTTGATCCAGGGAAGCACTGGGGCCTGCCTGTAGTTGTAACTGGTGGTCCGCACCTAGGATCTGTTGAACCGGGATAACATGTTGGCCTGCCTGTAGTTGTAACTGGTGGTCCACACTTAGGATCTGTTGATCCGGGGTAACATGTAGGTCTGCCTGTTGTTGTAATAGGTGGTGGACATCTAGGATCTGTTGATCCAGGGAAGCACTGCGGCCTGCCCGTAGTTGTAACTGATGGTCCGCATCTAGGATCTTTTGAGCCGGGATAACAAGTTGGCCTGCTTGTCGTTGTAATTACTGGTAAACATCTCGGATCTGTTGATCCAGGGAAGCACTGCGGTCTGCCTGTAGTTGTAACTGGTGGTCCACACCTAGGATCTGTTGAACCGGGATAACATGTTGGTCTGCCTGTTGTTGTAACTGGTGGTGGACATCTAGGATCTGTTGATCCAGGGAAGCACTGCGGCCTGCCAGTAGTTGTAACTGGTGGTCCGCATCTAGGATCTGTTGAACCGGGATAACATGTTGGTCTGCCTGTAGTTGTAACTGGTGGTGGACATCTCGGATCTGTTGATCCAGGGAAGCACTGCGGTCTGCCCGTAGTTGTAACTGGTGGTCCGCATCTAGGATCTGTTGAACCGGGATAACATGTAGGTCTGCCTGTTGTTGTAACTGGTGGTGGACATCTAGGATCTGTTGAACCGGGATAACATGTTGGTCTGCCTGTTGTTGTAATAGCTGGTGGACATCTCGGATCTGTTGATCCAGGGAAGCACTGCGGCCTGCCTGTAGTTGAAATTGGTGGTCCGCACTTAGGATCTGTTGAACCGGGATAACATGTTGGTCTGCTTGTTGTTGTAATAGGTGGTGGACATCTCGGATCTTTTGATCCAGGGAAGCACTGTGGCCTGCCTGTAGTTGTAACTGGTGGTCCGCACCTAGGATCTGTTGAACCGGGATAACATGTTGGTCTGCCTGTAGTTGTAACTGGTGGTCCACACCTGGGATCTGTTGAACCGGGATAACATGTTGGCCTGCCTGTAGTTGTAACTGGTGGTCCACACCTAGGATCTGTTGAACCGGGATAACATGTTGGCCTGCCTGTAGTTGTAACTGGTGGTCCACACCTAGGATCTGTTGAACCGGGATAACATGTTGGTCTGCCTGTTGTTGTAATAGGTGGTGGACATCTCGGATCTTTTGATCCAGGGAAGCACTGCGGCCTGCCTGTAGTTGTAACTGGAGGTCCGCACCTAGGATCTGTTGAACCGGGATAACATGTTGGTCTGCTTGTAGTTGTAACTGGTGGTCCACAACGAGGATCTTTCGAGCCTGGATAACATGTTGGCCTGCCTGTTGTAGAACCAGGAGGTAAGTAGGTAGGACCTGAAGTAGTACTTATAGGAGGTTGAGGACAATTTGGATCTCTTGAGCCAGGGTAACATCGTGGCCTGCTTGTTGTAGTTTGTGGTGGACATCTAGGATCTGTTGAACCGGGATAACATGTTGGCCTGCCTGTAGTTGTAACTGGTGGTCCACACTTAGGATCTGTTGAACCGGGGTAACATGTAGGTCTGCCGGTTGTTGTAATAGGTGGAGGACATCTAGGATCTGTTGATCCAGGGAAGCACTGCGGCCTGCCCGTAGTTGTAACTGGTGGTCCACACCTAGGATCTGTTGAACCGGGATAACATGTTGGCCTGCCTGTTGTTGTAATAGGTGGTGGACATCTCGGATCGGTTGATCCAGGGAAGCACTGCGGCCTGCCTGTAGTTGTAATTGGTGGTCCGCACCTAGGATCTGTTGAACCGGGATAGCATGTTGGCCTGCCTGTTGTTGTAATAGGTGGTGGACATCTCGGATCGGTTGATCCAGGGAAGCACTGTGGCCTGCCTGTAGTTGTAACTGGTGGTCCACATCTAGGATCTTTTGAGCCGGGATAACATGTTGGCCTGCCTGTTGTTGTAATAGGTGGTGGACATCTCGGATCGGTTGATCCAGGGAAGCACTGTGGCCTGCCTGTAGTTGTAACTGGTGGTCCACATCTAGGATCTTTTGAGCCGGGATAACATGTTGGCCTGCCTGTTGTTGTAATAGGTGGGCCACACCTAGGATCTGTAGAACCAGGATAGCATTGTGGTCTACTTGTTGAAGTAGCAGGGGGTAAATAAGTTGGAGCTGTAGCTGTAGTAGTGAATGGTATTTGTGGACAATTTGGATCTATAGACCCCGGGTAACATTGAGGTCTGACAGGAGTTGTAGGTGGCCTTTGAGTGGGACATCTTGGATCTGTCGATCCTGGAAAACATTGGGGCCTGCCTGGTGTTGTAGGTGGTCTTCCAGTTGGACATCTTGGATCGGTTGATCCAGGATAACATTGAGGTCCGGAAGGTGTTGTAGGTGGCCTTTGTGTAGGACATCTTGGATCTGTTGAACCGGGATAACATTGTGGTCTGCCTGGTGTTGTAGGTGGTCTTCCAGTTGGACATCTTGGATCGGTTGATCCAGGATAACATTGAGGTCCAGAAGGTGTTGTAGGTGGCCTCTGAGTGGGACACCTTGGATCAGTCGATCCTGGATAACACTGAGGCCTGCCTGGTGTTGTAGGTGGTCTTCCAGTTGGACATCTTGGATCGGTTGATCCAGGATAACATTGAGGTCCGGAAGGTGTTGTAGGTGGCCTTTGTGTAGGACATCTTGGATCTGTTGAACCGGGATAACATTGTGGTCTGCCTGGTGTTGTAGGTGGTCTTCCAGTTGGACATCTTGGATCGGTTGATCCAGGATAACATTGAGGTCCAGAAGGTGTTGTAGGTGGCCTCTGAGTGGGACACCTTGGATCAGTCGATCCTGGATAACACTGAGGCCTGCCTGGTGTTGTAGGTGGTCTTCCAGTTGGACATCTTGGATCGGTTGATCCAGGATAACATTGAGGTCCGGAAGGTGTTGTAGGTGGCCTTTGTGTAGGACATCTTGGATCTGTTGAACCGGGATAACATTGTGGTCTGCCTGGTGTTGTAGGTGGTCTTCCTGTTGGACATCTTGGATCGGTTGATCCAGGATAACATTGTGGTCTGCTTGGTGTTGTAGGTGGCCTTTGTGTAGGACATCTTGGATCTGTCGATCCTGGAAAACATTCAGGTCTGGATGGTGTTGTGGGTGGCCTCTGAGTGGGACATCTTGGATCAGTCGATCCTGGATAACATTGTGGTCTGCTTGGTGTTGTAGGTGGTCTTGCAGTTGGACATCTTGGATCTGTTGATCCAGGATAACACTGAGGTCCAGAAGGTGTTGTAGGTGGCCTTTGAGTGGGACACCTTGGATCTGTTGAACCGGGATAACATTGTGGTCTACTTGGTGTTGTAGGTGGTCTTGCAGTTGGACATCTTGGATCGGTTGATCCAGGATAACATTGAGGTCCGGGAGGTGTTGTAGGTGGCCTTTGAGTAGGACATCTTGGATCTGTCGATCCTGGATAACATTGTGGTCTGCTTGGTGTTGTAGGTGGTCTTGCAGTTGGACATCTTGGATCAGTTGATCCAGGATAGCATTGAGGTCCGGAAGGTGTTGTAGGTGGCCTTTGTGTAGGACATCTTGGATCTGTTGAACCGGGGTAACATTGTGGTCTGCTGGTCAAAGTAACAGGGGGTAAATAAGTTGGAGGTGATGATGTAGTAGTGAATGGTATCTGTGGACAATTTGGATCTATCGACCCCGGGTAACACTGAGGCCTACTAGGTGTTGTAGGCGGTTTTCCAGTTGGACATCTTGGATCAGTTGATCCAGGATAACATTGAGGTCTAGAAGGTGTTGTAGGAGGCCTTTGTGTGGGACATCTTGGATCTGTTGAACCAGGATAACATTGTGGTCTGCTGGGTGTTGTAGGTGGTCTTCCAGTTGGACATCTTGGATCTGTTGATCCAGGATAACATTGAGGTCCAGAAGGTGTTGTAGGTGGTCTTTGAGTGGGACATCTTGGATCTGTTGAACCAGGATAACATTGAGGTCCAGAAGGTGTTGTAGGTGGCCTTTGAGTGGGACATCTTGGATCTGTTGAACCAGGATAACATTGTGGTCTGCTGGGTGTTGTAGGTGGTCTTCCAGTTGGACATCTTGGATCGGTTGATCCAGGATAACATTGAGGTCCAGAAGGTGTTGTAGGTGGCCTTTGAGTGGGACATCTTGGATCTATTGAACCAGGATAACATTGTGGTCTGCTGGGTGTTGTAGGTGGTCTTCCAGTTGGACATCTTGGATCTGTTGATCCAGGATAACATTGAGGTCCAGAAGGTGTTGTAGGTGGTCTTTGAGTGGGACATCTTGGATCTGTTGAACCAGGATAACATTGAGGTCCAGAAGGTGTTGTAGGTGGCCTTTGTGTAGGGCATCTTGGATCTGTTGAACCAGGATAACATTGTGGTCTGCTGGGTGTTGTAGGTGGTCTTGCAGTTGGACATCTTGGATCTGTTGATCCAGGATAACATTGAGGTCCAGAAGGTGTTGTAGGTGGCCTTTGTGTAGGGCATCTTGGATCTGTTGAACCAGGATAACATTGTGGTCTGCTGGGTGTTGTAGGTGGTCTTCCAGTTGGACATCTTGGATCTGTTGATCCAGGATAACATTGAGGACCAGAAGGTGTTGTAGGTGGCCTTTGTGTAGGGCATCTTGGATCTGTTGAACCAGGATAACATTGTGGTCTGCTTGGTGTTGTAGGTGGTCTTGCAGTTGGACATCTTGGATCTGTTGATCCAGGATAACATTGAGGTCCAGAAGGTGTTGTAGGTGGTCTTTGAGTGGGACATCTTGGATCTGTTGAACCAGGATAACATTGAGGTCCAGAAGGTGTTGTAGGTGGCCTTTGTGTAGGGCATCTTGGATCTGTTGTACCGGGATAACATTGTGGTCTGCTTGGTGTTGTAGGTGGTCTTGCAGTTGGACATCTTGGATCTGTTGATCCAGGATAACATTGAGGTCCAGAAGGTGTTGTAGGTGGCCTTTGTGTAGGGCATCTTGGATCTGTTGTACCGGGATAACATTGTGGTCTGCTTGGTGTTGTAGGTGGTCTTCCAGTTGGACATCTTGGATCAGTTGATCCAGGATAACATTGTGGTCTGCTTGTCGAAGCAGGTGGTAAATAAGTTGGAGCTGAAGATGTAGTAGTGAATGGTTTCTGTGGACAATTTGGATCTATAGACCCTGGGTAACACTGAGGTTTACTAGTTGTTGTCGGTGGCCTTTGAGATAGACATCTAGGGTCCGTTGATCCCGGATAACATTGAGGTCCAGAGGGTGTTGTAAGTGGCCTTCCAGTTGGACATCTTGGATCTGTAGATCCAGGATAACATTGAGGCCTGCTTGGTGTTGTAGGTGGTCTTCCAGTTGGACACCTTGGATCTGTAGATCCAGGATAACATTGAGGTCCAGAAGGTGTTGTAGGCGGTCTTCCAGTTGGACACCTTGGATCTGTCGATCCAGGATAACATTGGGGACCGCTTGGTGTTGTAGGTGGCCTTCCAGTTGGACATCTTGGATCGGTTGATCCAGGATAACATTGGGGACCGCTTGGTGTTGTAGGTGGCCTTCCAGTTGGACATCTTGGATCGGTTGATCCAGGATAACATTGGGGACCGCTTGGTGTTGTAGGTGGCCTTCCAGTTGGACATCTTGGATCGGTTGATCCAGGATAACATTGGGGTCCGCTTGGTGTTGTAGGTGGCCTTCCAGTTGGACATCTTGGATCTGTAGATCCAGGATAACATTGAGGCCTGCTTGGTGTTGTAGGTGGTCTTCCAGTTGGACACCTTGGATCTGTAGATCCAGGATAACATTGAGGTCCAGAAGGTGTTGTAGGCGGTCTTCCAGTTGGACACCTTGGATCTGTCGATCCAGGATAACATTGGGGACCGCTTGGTGTTGTAGGTGGCCTTCCAGTTGGACATCTTGGATCGGTTGATCCAGGATAACATTGGGGTCCGCTTGGTGTTGTAGGTGGCCTTCCAGTTGGACATCTTGGATCTGTCGATCCAGGATAACATTGGGGACCGCTTGGTGTTGTAGGTGGCCTTCCAGTTGGACATCTTGGATCGGTTGATCCAGGATAACATTGGGGACCGCTTGGTGTTGTAGGTGGCCTTCCAGTTGGACATCTTGGATCGGTTGATCCAGGATAACATTGGGGACCGCTTGGTGTTGTAGGTGGCCTTCCAGTTGGACATCTTGGATCGGTTGATCCAGGATAACATTGGGGACCGCTTGGTGTTGTAGGTGGCCTTCCAGTTGGACATCTTGGATCGGTTGATCCAGGATAACATTGGGGACCGCTTGGTGTTGTAGGTGGCCTTCCAGTTGGACATCTTGGATCGGTTGATCCAGGATAACATTGGGGACCGCTTGGTGTTGTAGGTGGCCTTCCAGTTGGACATCTTGGATCTGTCGATCCAGGATAACATTGAGGTCCAGAAGGAGTTGTAGGTGGTCGTTGAGTGGGGCACCTTGGATCAGTCGATCCTGGATAACATTGGGGTCCGCTTGGCGTTGTAGGTGGCCTTCCAGTTGGACATCTTGGATCTGTAGATCCAGGATAACATTGAGGTCCAGAAGGTGTTGTAGGTGGTCTTTGAGTGGGGCACCTTGGATCAGTCGATCCTGGATAACATTGGGGTCCGCTTGGCGTTGTAGGTGGCCTTCCAGTTGGACACCTTGGATCTGTCGATCCAGGATAACACTGAGGTCTGCTTGGTGTTGTAGGTGGTCTTTGAGTGGGGCACCTTGGATCAGTCGATCCTGGATAACATTGGGGTCCGCTTGGCGTTGTAGGTGGCCTTCCAGTTGGACACTTTGGATCTGTCGATCCAGGATAACACTGAGGTCTGCTTGGTGTTGTAGGCGGTCTTCCAGTCGGACATCTTGGATCGGTTGATCCGGGATAACATTGGGGTCCACTTGGAGTTGTAGGTGGCCTTCCAGTTGGACACCTTGGATCTGTCGATCCAGGATAACACTGGGGTCCGCTTGGTGTTGTAGGTGGCCTTCCAGTTGGACATCTTGGATCTGTAGATCCAGGATAACATTGAGGCCCAGAAGGTGTTGTAGGTGGCCTTTGAGTGGGGCACCTTGGATCAGTCGATCCTGGATAACATTGGGGACCGCTTGGTGTTGTAGGTGGCCTTCCAGTTGGACATCTTGGATCAGTCGATCCTGGATAACATTGGGGTCCGCTTGGTGTTGTAGGTGGTCTTCCAGTTTGACACCTTGGATCTGTTGATCCAGGATAACATTTAAATTGAGTTGGTGGTAAGTATGTTGGTGGAGTTCCCGTTATTGTTACTGGTGGTTGTTGGCAATTTGGATCGGGTGATCCTGGATAACATTGTGGTCTACTTGTACTTGTTACCGGGCGAGCCGTAGGGCATCTAGGATCTGTAGATCCAGGATAACATTGGGGTCTGCTTGTTTCTGTTACTGGTGGCCTTGTTATTTGAGGACAACTTGGATCGGTTGATCCTGGAAAACAACGCGGTTTTGCAAATGTAGTTATTGGTGGTTCTGTAACTTGAAGACATCTTGGATCTTGAGAACCAGGGTAACACTGAGGTGTGGAAATACGTGTTGTGCTTGTTTCAAATGGTTTCGGACAACGAGGATCCGTCGAAGTAGGAGTACATTGAATAGGAGTAAATGAAATACTAGTGGTTGAAGTCTTCGGACACCTTGGATCAGTTGATCCTGGATAGCAGCTTATTCTTTCTGTGGTTGTTGTTTCAAATGGTCTTGGAGGAGAAGGTCTTGTTGGCCGAGTGGTGTATATTCCTTCGGTTGCTGTTTCATCTACAGTTCTACATTCACCCTCACATTTCCCATAGCATATCTGAAATTCAAACAAGTTTTTATTAACATTTTTTTTAAATATGTAATGGGTGTTTTTTTTTTGCTTAGATAGAACTTATGAAAGAGTTAACTGTTAAACGAGCTGTTATACTGCCTTCACTTTTTGACATTTATGATCGGTATACTGTGGCAAATCATCATGAATAGACTCACGCTTGAACAACACTACCAAATTATCCAAATTTACTTTGAAAAACAGTCGTGTATTCGCGCAACTTATAGGCAACTTCGTGATTTGGTTTAACGGGTTTGTTAATAAGCCAAATTGCCGCATATGGAGTGAGACTAATCCACAAGAGACCTTATAGACTCCATTATATCCAGAAAAATTTACCGTTTGGTGCGGTTTACATTCTGGTGGTATCATCGGACTTTATTTCTTCAAAAATGAGGCCGGAGCTCGCGTTATGGTCAATGGAGATCATTACCGCACCATAATCAATAATTTATGGATGTCATTGATCCGGACGAGATGTACTTTCAACAGGATGGCGCTACGTGCCATATGGCGACCGCAACCATCGACTTATTTAAATCAAAATTTGGCGATAAGTTGATTTCGAGAAATGGGCCTGTCAATTGGCCTCCAATGTCGTATGATTTGACAACTCTCGATTATTTCCTGTGGGGCTACGTGAAGTCACTGGTTTATGCTGATAAACCAGCAACAATTGACGCCTTGGAGGCCAACATTGTTCATGTTATTCGTGAAATACGGCCAGCAGTGCTCGAAAAAGTGGCTCAAAATTGGACGTCCAGAATGCGCTTCGTAAAGAACAGCCGCGGTAGCCATATGCCCGAAATCCTTTTCAAATTTTAATGCCATGCATTGATCTTTCAAATAAACAAAAAATTTTGATTAAAATCTAATTTTTTGTGTTACTTTTTACAATTTGAAGTTCTATCAGGCTTAAAAAAACACACTGTATAAATTCATATACCTCAATGTTACATGTTAAAAAAACTTGTTCCCTGTCTGGAAATTTAAAAGCTTTGATAGTATTATAAGCTAAAAGTGTGGCTCCCGAACTTCCTGTATCTGTTGTTTTCTTCCAATAACCCACTAACTTCTTCTTTCTAAAAAGAATTAAATGATAATGTTAATATGTTCGCTACATCTTATATTTTACTTACCTCGGGCAACCTTCTTTGTCAGTCAGTTGTAATTTGGTTGTGGAAGGCAAATCATAATCTTCATTGTCATAAGCCCAACAATCTCTCATTCGTATATCATATTGCTTTTTCTGATCTTTCAAATACACTAGTATTGTCATTGACTCTCCAATTTTTACGATTTCTTTTATCGGAGTAATCTGAAAGATAAATTAAGCTTAAATGAAATTTAAAATATGCAAGGCAAATTTTACCCTGGGATATTCTCCACGTTGAATATCCATCCAACAATCCACTGCCCCTTTGGCGGTTGGGACATTAATGACTTCTAACATGTCAACAACGAAAGGTTTAAAGATGACAGTTTTTTCATGTTCTCCCGACGACTCGCATGTGATTCTTCGTGCAGTATCCCAAATTTCTTGTACCTCATCGTCGGTTTGGATGATGAGAATGTTGTCGATCGTCCCGCATACGGCACACGAAGGCTTGGAGCCGCAGCCTCGGAGGGGAACAGTAAAAGTGTACGTAGATTGAGCTCCTCCAGCCGTAACGTACCTGTTACAGAAATATTTATTTACTTAACTAAATAAGAGATTTTTTTATCTGTCATTAAAAGACATAATCGTTCTATACATTTATCCAGAATAACTTGTCCAAATCCAAAATAGGGATCTTTAACAGATACGAAAAGAAAAAGTAGCCCCAATAATTTGAATGGTGTTCTGTTATTATTATTATTTTGAATTTTTCACCTCTCGCTAAGAGACATATTGGATTCATTTGTGTGTACAAGAAATGTTAAATTCGATACTTATGTAACCAAATGGCAATGGCGAAAGGTATTGTGGTGGGCACAACAGATTTTTTTTGCAAATATCTTCCAAGTGTGAAATAATACTGAGAGCGCAATTTTTTATCATTGTTGGATTTCGAGTTATGATGTCAAAGTTTCGATCAAAATCAGTTGTTTTTGGCGAAACAAACACATCTAAGATGGTCTTCCAAAGAAAAACCAAATATTCAAAACTTACAATAAAACTTTAATAGTTTGTTATAAATCTCGCAAGACATTTGAAATTAAAAACAAATCTTTTTGTAAGAAATGTTATACATCTATCTACCTTTATTTTTTATGTAAAATAGAATGATATTGGTGAGGGATTATTGTCTTGACCACAAAAGATTTTATTTAAATTAAATATCTTTTGATAATGTTGCTCCTTAATTACTGTAAAACAAACTATAATTCAAATGGATTGTCAAAGTATGGACACTAAATAGGGTTGTTGCAAGAATTTTTACATGACTTCTAAGTATTAAATTTGAAAAGATATTGTTCTTTAAAGAGCCTCAAATTTGAAAATATCACGAAATATCCTTTAGATATTTTAAAATTAATTTTCGAAATTTGGATAATATTTTGAATAAGTCACGTGATCTGGAACAGAATGTGACGTCAGAGTACATACATCTTCAGCGGTTCTAAGGTGTCAAGTGTATTGTCAAAGTTGTCAAACAAGTGTCAAATAAGAATCACGACCAGAACTTTAAAGTAAAATATATTATCAATTTATATAATAAATTCAGTTTTTATATTTTATTTTACCTCAACTCTTTAACACCCCTTATTTCGGTAGCAGTAAAACAATCGTTCTGATATAAATTCAGCCATCATCCAGCTATCGACATTCGGTTAATTGTCCGATTTAGCTTGAGTGTAATTTGAATTAGCCATTTTTACTTTGTTATTCATTTACAATGAGCAATGTCTGCGTCAAATCTCAAATTAAAAGATTTTGTTGTTATTAACATGTGACAAACTTTAGCCTACGTTTATTTTTATAAATAATATGAATAAACGTAGGTGATGGAAAAACTATTTTCCTATTGGCTATTAATGATGTAATGTATGCGCTTCTACGTCACAGAAGTGGGGGGTAGTTTTTCAGGACGCCAATCTTTTTATTTAATTATTTCCACAAATAACAACAAACTATTAAAATAAAAATTATTACTAAGAAAATCATTTCATAAACTTTCATTTAAAATAGTTTTTGAAAAATGTGAAACAGGCTCATTACGAGTATTTTATTAAATATTACCATTACAGAAAACAGTAAGCTGCTTGCTGACTTCAGTAGTTTAACGTTTTATCTTTCAAGTTGGGTTGGTTTATTTTTAAGTATTAGGTATTATTTATAATTTCTAATGAAGTAAAAAATTTAAAAAAAAACTCAAAAACGACGCCTTGAACCGCGACGTCAATGGGCGTCGGTATCTTCCGACACTCGTCGAAGTTGATTCCCTCATCGGGATTTAATTTACACATTTATGAAAAATACTGAACATAAAATATTGTTTATTCAACAAATAAAGTATTGCCTTGAAAATCACATTAATTATAAATTTATTATGTTCTTCAATCTCAAGATGTGTCAGTGACTGTTAGGTAGGTACTAAAAATAACAAAAATATTTCATTGCACAAAAAGTATAATTAATTATCATTCAATAAGAACATGTATAGCAAAGGTGTTTTAAAAATAATGTATTGGAAATCCGCAATCCTTAGCAGTGGTTACATAAGACACAGTGGACGGGTAAGCGTGACTCGTCTGACCAACGTAGTGACTTAGCATGGACAAGCATCGGACGACCTTCCCACACTTACGGCACTTTCTTCGCTACTAAGTTGTAGTAACCCCACCCGTCACAATTACTGTTAGTGTGAGGTTACGTTTCTTTCTCGCTGACCGCGCAAATGTCAAGGATCCAAGCCGAATTTTACATCAAAAACTACATAATTGATTTTAATTATTCTTTTAATTTAAAAGATTAAATGTATTATTAAAATATCTTTCAGAACTCATATTATTAATTGGAAAAATAAATTTAAATTAAAAGAAGAGATGAGTGAAATTAAAAATATTTTTATGAAGAATGGATATTCTGTGTCTTCTATTGAAAAATGTCTTAAAGCAAATAAAACAACAAACAATGAAGAAGAAAGAAACGTATTATATGCATCGCTTCCTTATGTAAAAAACGTAACGGACAAGATTGGTAGAATTCTTCGTAAGAAGAACATGAAAATTTCGTTTTCACCATATGTTAAACTTCGACATATGTTGAAACAAGTGAAAGACGTCATCCCTCTTCAATCATCAGGGATTTACAGAATTCCATGTGTCTGCGGGAGAGTTTACATCGGCCAGACTGGTAGAACTGTCTCTACAAGATTGAGCGAACATCATCGATCGATCAGATTGAACCAGCCTGAGAAATCGTCCGTTGCGGAACATGCCTTGGAAGAATTCCACCAAATTAAATTTGAAGATACTAAAATTATTGCAAGACCTTCTCGACTTAACAATAGATTAATTAGAGAAGCCATTGAGATTTATAAAACAAGAAATATCAATCTCAATCATTGTGACGGATTAGAACTTAGTCGCGCATGGCTTCCAATATTAAATATGTTGTAATTTGTAATATGTATACAATTTTTTATAAACTTTTTCTAACATCTGTTTACAAAGAGTACGGCTGCGGTATTTCGCTACCGATAAAGCGTCTCTGAGTTATACAGATCACTTCTCTGCCAGTTTTTGGGACGGTTTTTCCTCTGACAAAAGGAGATTTTTACCTGAGAAGATGCATGTTCGCCGTCCATGTTATTGCCGGGCATGCATATATTGTCTAGAAAATTGTATACATAAAAAAGGTAACATTTATGAATATTTCTTGTTACCTTGGTAACTTGTTATTATTGTTTTTTAACATATTTATGTCAATGTATCCTCTGAAGAAGGCACCAGTTTATGGTGCCGAAACGTTGGGTTAAAATTAATAAATACAGAACATAAACTAAAAAAAAGGTAGTATTTTTCCAAGATTAAATGTATTTATCATAATTATTTGAACGTACCTGCATTTCGGATCGTTGAAGTAACCCTTGCTGTAGATGACCCCGCTAAAGGGCTGTTGGAATTCGATGGTGACGGCCATACCGGAGGAACTGCACTTCACATCAATCATATTGATGTGGGTGTGGTCTACCAGACCGGCCAGCTGCCGGCTCTGGCGAATAGTCTCCAGCCCTGTTTCGGTCTCCAAGAGGCTCACCTGATCGTCCAGCTGGGCTGCAGCCAGCTAAAAAAATACATCTAGGTTAGATTCAATGACACAAGTTGGGCATTAAATTCCAAATTTTCGTAGGATAGTAGCGGTTAACGGTGAACATAGGGATTTCCTGCTCTCCTCTTCATTTTATGGCAAAAACTATAGAGTACAAAGTTGTATAGAATTAAAAGTTGCATATGAAACTGTTTTTACATATTTTATTGTTTCAATTTTAAAAATCTGTTGTGGTCAGCACAATACCTCTCGCCATTTTCATATTAGGCTATGTAAGTATTGTATTTAACGAAGGAAAGAAAATTACTGGATTTCAGTCAAATATTAAATATATTTTCCGCCTCTACCGGTTTCGACACCTCATGTGTCTTCTTCAGGAGCTACAATAATATTACAGATTTTGAAAAAATATTTTTAAAAAATACAAATATGTGTAACTTACGTGAAAATTTTTAGATTGTAAAACATGGATAACAATCTAAAAAATTTCACGTAAGTTACACATGTTTGTATTTTTTAAAAATGTTTTTTTCAAAATCTGTAATATTATTGGAGCTCCTGAAGAAGACACATGAGGTGTCGAAACCGATACTGACTCTGATACTATACATACTTTAGCTTATAAATAAATCTCCTATCTTTTTATGGGGTCCCGTGGCCGCGTGCCTGAGTGTCTGGTCGCGAATCTGAGGGAACCGGGTTCGATCCCGACAGACGCCAAATATTTCCAATTTTAAATGGCACAAAAGTGACCCCTGTGGTGCACTCTCCACACCAGTTATGAGTGCCCGTAAGATGACGCCTGGTAAGCGCCCACACGGTAAAATATGTCGTCATCATTACCGATGTCTACATGTGTTGTAGATACTGGCACACCCAGATATGGGTAATATGCCGTGATGATATATTTATTTATTTTTAAACCAATTTTAGATGTTTTGGTAACAAGTGGACAGCCGGAAGTAGTAGTTTCTTAAAAAAAATGCTAAATATTATTTTTTGGAAATTTATGTTATTACAAATATTAAAGAATATAAAATTCTCTATCAGACACATTGAATATTTTTATTATATCTTCGGTAGATTTAGAGATAAAATAATCCATAGTAATTAATCTCACGGCCCAAATAACTCCATGGAAACCAGTTGAAAAATTAAAATGTCAAAAATCAACATACATTACTAAAGACTTTTTCTAGGAAGTACATTTAATATTTCTTATTTTATCATTAATTAAATATTTAAAATTATAGATACATATATTATAAATACTGCTAATCTCGTCAATAAATTTGAAGAATCTCGAACATTTAGAAGAGTAGGAGGAAACATATTTATAGAATGTATTAAAAAATTTAAAAATATATTATAGTCTATTTGAGAATGACTGGCAGTAATAAATCATTCTGTCAAAGACATTCCAGTGGCGCGCCAATAACTGTTTGCACAGGGATAGTCGAAATGTCAAAACTGAGCTTTTGGCTATAGCTAAATTACATAGACATAAATTTATTCATCATGTTATTGATGATATGGCAGCGAATCGCGGTATTACTGTCCTTCGTTTACCGCCATATCACTGCGAGCTCAATCCAATTGAATTAGTTTGGGCTCAAGTTAAAGGTGAAGTAGCGCGAAACAACACCACTTTTAAATTGGACAATGTGAAAAAACTTTTTATGGATGCATGTGACTGCCGATAATTGGAAAAACTGTATTCAACATGTCATAAACGAAGAAGACCAAATGTGCAAACTTGGCCATCTGATAAACGAAACGATCGAGCCATTTATAATTTCAGTAGGACAAGATTCAGAATCAGATTCTGATTTTTAATAATTTATGTATAAATATATAAGCATATGTAATGTAATATGTATATTTAATAGAAATATGACAGGTACCAATATCTTGACAACACACATGAAATAAGTATAAATTTTAGTATGTAACAAATAAAAATGTAAATATTGAATGTATGTATGTAAATATTAAATGTATGCAATATAATAATAATGACTGAGAAAGTTATATTTAAATATTAAAAACTTTTGTTTTTAGTAAATGTATAAACAGATCACTCTACAAATCCTATCTACGTCTATGACACAGTCCGACGGGGATTATCGGACGGCATTTCTATTGTTCGACAAGTAAGTTTCGTTCCAGATACAAAACGTGCGGCTTATTTTGACCATCCTAGTGTAGTTACAACTGATTTTTCTGGTAGTTTTATTTGCCGCATTGCTGGCAAAAATCCAATACTACTCTTGCAAATAATGATTTATTACTGCCAGTCATTCTCAAATAGACTATAATAATAGATGTAATTAGAATTTTTGTGTATGTGTACCAGAAATGTTAAATTCAATATGTACTTATGGCGGGAGGTCTTGTGCTGGCTACAACAAATATTTTGCTTAAGGATTACTTCGAGTTTTGCTTTACATTTCTGATATAATTCATTTATTTTTTAAAAAAAGGTGTGACCTGTCATTACATTGAATCATTCCAATATACATGTCAGCACGAAAATTATAAAATACTTCCAGCAACCATCCAACAAAATAAGTAACAATGCTTATACCATATGCGGCATGTTCATGGTTCATTCGCTCAGTAGAAAGTATTACGTAATTTCATGATTAAATATTACCGTAAAAACACAAGTAACCACGAGATGTACCCATAAATATAATCAACCTTTATGATTTCTCTGTACTCTGTAGGTAGATTATATTGTGTCTGCTAGGCATAGGTCGTGTTTACAACCTATAATATACTTTGCTATAGGTGCATTACTGTGTTTATCAATGGCAAGTCCATAGAATCGCGATGTTGTACAAGATGAAAATAAATTGCTCTTTGGTTTGGTATAGGTTGCGTAGATTCCTCATGACACCAATTAAAGTTCGATGTTACTCTTCGATCTTTGACATTTTAATGCATAAACGATTTTCTGAAGTAGGTAACCTTTTATATTCTACTTAGTGCAAGTTGTCGTTTGTCGTGCGTTCATAATAACAATGTCATTTTTTACCTCTCGCTAAGAGAGATATTGGATTCATGCTAAAATTCGCATATCCAGATTTTATTGAATAAGCACGATTTAAGGACCCTAGAATCCGATTATAACATTTTTTAAAATGATGTCTGTGTGTGTGTGTGTGTGTGTGTGTGTGTGTGTGTGTGTGTGTGTGTGTGTGTGTGTGTGTGTGTGTGGATGTGTGTATGTCTGAATGTTGTAGATACGATTCCTCAAAAACTATAAGACTTAAAAAATATTTACTGCAGTTTTCTCAATCTGACATTCCTGGGAAGAGCTGAAAAGGTTTTGGTAACAATTGAACAACTGGAAGTAATAGTTTCTTAGAAAAATTCTTCTAAATATAATTTTTTGGGAGTTTTTTTTTATTAAATATTGAAGAACATAAAATTCTCCATCTAATACACTTAAAACTTTTATTATATCTTGCATAGATTTAGAGATAAAGACACTATAATTTATAGAGTACACTAGTCGCAGAGGCTAAGGCACTAAGGAAACCAGTTGACAAATTCCAATGTTTATAACATGACACATGTCATTGTCAAATATCAACAGTTTTAGTGACATTCTGATAGTTTTTTCTGGGAAGTATATTTAATTTTTCTTATTGTTTTATTAATTAAATATTAGAAATTATAGGTAAAATTGTGGTACAATGCATATATCCATCAGAAATACCGCCAATCTGGTTAATGAATTGGAAGAATCTCTGACATTTAGAAACTTCCTCATACAATGAAAAATATAAATAATTAGAATTATATGTGTACAGAAGACATGTTAAATACAATAAAAAACAATATTTGGGTAAAGTTCTGTAATATTATGTTATAAAACGACGGTTCGAAAGCGAAGTGCAGTACAATAGTTATATAGCCTAATATGGAAATGGTGAGAGGTCTTGTGCTGGTCACAACAGATTTTATAATTTAGACTTTGATCTATGCGTTTCAAAGTTTTGAATGAGTCATTGTGCATTTCTTGGTATGTTTCTTGATAATTTGAACTATTGTATATGTTAAGAAATAATTTGAAATTTACTGCAGTAGTTAAATTAATTAAAATTTCACGTAGAATTCTCGCAATTTATTTATTAGTATTTATCAATTATAATTTCGTAATTTAGATATTACCTACTGAACTTTAAGTTTACAGCATTATGTAATTAGAAATTCTTTTTTATTCAAAAACTTTTACAAATTACCGGAAATTGAAAAATGTATAACCGAAATGTTAATGTCCATTATTTAACATTTTGCTGAAAATTTTAATTTAGTAACTTTCTCAACATGTATACATATGTATATATTCATGACTATTAATTATAAATTTCGTCACGATATTATAGTATTGTCCTTCATTAAATCGGATAGGTATACATATTTAAAAAAAATGGAATAGTTTAACACGGTACACTGCAAATTGATTAAGTTTTAAGGACCCGAGACTCCAAAATTATTGAGATGCTGGGAAACAGTTGGCTTTGGAAAATTTTTAGTGCACAAATGTCAAACTACAATTTATTTAAAATATCTGTCCAATAATAACATCTGGTTGAAGTGATTTATTGTGGTGGAATTCGAAGTGGAAATAAACTGCAACATGAAGTTAGGAAGAGAGCATTATCGCGCTATGGCGACTTTAAAATTGGATTACGTGACGAGGAACGTCTACGATTGGCATTTGGAGATGAAGCTCCATCTCGAGCAACTATAGTTCGCTGGTTTTCAAAATTAAAAAGAGGCCGTAATTTCTTGCGTGATGAGAAACACTCAGGGAGACCTTGTACAGCGGTAGTGCCAGAAAATGTAGCTGCCATCAGACAAATGATAAAGGATGACAATCGTATCACCTATCAACCGATGGAAGATGCCCTTGGCATTGGATCCGCAGCAATAGCAAAAATTTTGCATGAAGAACTTGGTGTTAGCAAAATTGTTTCTCGTTGGGTGCCACACAATTTAACGGAAGAACAAAAAGCCAAGCGTGTTACAATTAGTTGCGCCACTTTAAAATTGTTAAATAATGGCGGTCATCGTATTCTTTCTAAAATTGTAACTGGCGATGAAACTTACATACCCTTTTTTGATGTTCCAACGCGTCAAGAAAATAGTAGACCAGTTACCGTGAAAAACAACGTGCACTTAAAAAAGTTATGTACGCTGTATTTTTCAGAAGTACAGGTCTTGTGAAAGCAATTAGGTTAGAGGGACAGAAGACCTGTTACTGCCAATTGGTACACACAAAAATGTCTACCTGAAGTTCTTCGCAGTGTGAAAATTAAGGGTTTAATGCTTCACCATGATAATGCGTCCTTCCATACGGCTGCGACAACTGTTAATATTTTGAAAGAAAATAGTATTAAAGTCATTGAGCATCCAGCGTATTCTCCTGATCTTGCAATGTGTGACTTGTGGCTATTTTTTAATTTGAAAAAAACATTTACATGGTCGTCATTTTACGTCAGAAGAGGAGATTAACAACACCATAATGGGTATTTTAATACGATTCCAGAAAATGAATGGCTCAAAGCTTTCCATCTCTGGAAAATTCGATTACAAAAGTGTATTGAAGCAGGGGGGACTACTTTGAACACCAGTAAAACTACATGCTTCTCCTTCAAATAATATTTGTGTATCTCAATAATTTTGGCGTGACCCTCGTACCATCATTTAGAAAATTTGGAAACCTCGTATTTCTATCTTATTCTAAAATGGAAAGAAGCCATTAGATTTTGTTGTAAAGATATCTGGAAATGGCACTTTACTTGAAGCTCAAAATATATATACATCATCAGCAAATGACAAAATTTGTTTTTCCTTTACGAAATCCAATTACAAATACATTTATACATGTTATTTGATTAATTCAACTCCAGGATTTATTGGTAATAAAAAATGACGAAGTTATCACCATGACAATATGACTTTTATATTTTGCTTATTTAAACTAGATTTTCAGTCTTTCTTGAAGCTAATGACATCTTTGTTCTGTGCAAAAGCATAACTGTATACCCACTTAGGCTGGCCTTGCGTAGTATCTCAATAATTTTCCTAATTACCTCAACACTAGCTCAGCTGGTGGCTGCAGGCCTAGATGCGATCATTTTCCGAGTGTTATTCTAAAACGAATTTAAGATTTAAGTTGCTGCTAACTGCGCTGAAACAATAGTGTTATAAATGAAGCTGTCAGAAGTCTGAACTAATGTTCTCATTTGCATTTCAGCACAATGCAGAAGAGAGGAGTTAGGTTTACTAATTATAAGTGTTGTGTGTACACGCATGACGTGATTTGTTCACATGAAATGAATAGAATTGACTCATGCGTAATTTTAAATCTTTCTTAATTTATTGTGGCATTGTCTCAAATGTTTACATTTCAAGAAAAGTTTCAATTTTTTAATTATAGTTATTATTTAACAATTATATTGAGTACACTTTATTCCAATATTTTATGTATGAAAAGTGACCCTATGGCCGATTGCACCAACGTTAATTAAATATTAAACATGGTTTAAATTGACAATATTGCATCGAAATTAAATGTCAAATGAGTTATAATATATTGCTGTCAAAATTTCAATTTGCATTTTTTTACCTCCCGCTACCCTTGGTAAGGGAGGTATAGGGATCGTGCTAAAAATCTCATATCGAGATTTTAGTAAATGACCACGTTTTAAGGTCCCTAGAATCCATTTTTAACATTTTCACGATGATGTCTGTATGTGTGTCAAATACTATCATTCAGAAAATTCTGAAACCTTGTATTTCAATCCTATTCTAATATGAAAAGAAGCCATTAGATTTTGGTGGAAATCGGATAACCGGAAACGGCACTTTACCTGAAGCTCATAGTGGATTTCTTCAAAAAATACCATTAAATGCCATTTTTTCGAATTTTATGTCTTATGAAAATTAAAGATTATTGAATTTTCTACAGGAATACATTAATACTTTTTCTATATATTTTACAGATAAATTTAAAAATATTTTTTTTATTAGTCGCGAAGCCTAAGATAAAAACTATTCCTTTGTTACACAGTTCATTTTTCAAATGAATGTAACTGACAGTATATGTCACTGTCAAAAAACTAATCACTTCAAATTAATAATAGTGACATTTTAAAAAGAAAATAGTAAATAAAGCAATAGTTTTCTGCAATGGAACAGTTTGCAGCGTTAGTAAATACGTAGGTAGGTATATGTATTCAAATTAATAAAAATTAAATAGCGGGAGGTTTTGTGTTGGCCACATCAGATTTTTTTATTTAAACGTCGATTAAAATTTAAGTATTGTTAGTGCATTTGGGCATAAATCTTTTACCTTCCGTCACCTTTAGGTAAAGAAGGTATTGTCTTTGGTCAAAAATTCTGTGGTGAGTTTTTAATGAATAAGAACGTCCCCAGAATATAATTTTACTAGTTTTATGATAATGTTTGTGTGTGTGTGTGTGCGTGTGTGTAAAAATTATGATTCTTCCATTTTCTTCTTCCTTACGTCCATATGAAGACCTGATTAGATTTTGTTTATAATTGGTCTACCGGAAGTTCCCTTATTTGAAGTTCTCAACAGTTTTCTTGAAACTGCAGTTAAATATCATTTTTCATATTTTATGTGATTATCAATATGAAAGAATATATTATTCTCTATACGGTTTGATTATAAATTTTCCTTCATATTCAATAGATATAGAGTTAAAGAATTGTAAAGAGATTAACTTCCAAAAATCAGTTAGCTTTGCTAAAATCAGGGAAACAGCTGATATATTCAAATAATTCTAATTGACAGATGTTAGTGTCAAGTGCAATTTACGTGGTGTATGTTCGTGTTATAATTTTATTAGCTTTATATAATCTTTTCCAAGAAACTTTCGGTATGGAATTCGTAGAAAATAATATATTTTACTGGATATATAGAATCTTTTCCAAGTTCCAAATACATAGAATTGACGGAAGGTAATGTGCTGGCCACATCAGATTTTTTTAATGTGGATCAATTAAAAACGAGTATGCCCCTCGCTTATCGACTAACTACTTTATTGTGCGAAATTTGGTCATTAGGAGAAACAGTTAGCATAAAACTGTACATAAACTGATATAACAATTAAAATGCAAAACATTCGTATGTCATACGACATATGTACTCGTACATGTCTAAGAATAAATAGAAACCTATATAAGTATGATAAAAAATTAATTTTATTACCATTTAGATTTACGGCATTTTCCATAAGATCTTTTCTGTTTTTACTAGGTCTAGGACATATTTTCTCTTTTCTCGAAAATAAACGTTTAGAGTGATTTACTCATTATAAAATAAACACGTATAAAATAACGATTATTGCACTTTATAAGTAATTTTACGTGACATTTACTTTAAGCGCAACGTTTAACGAAAAACAATAAAGTTAACATGACCATAATTTATAGTCTCAACAAGACAAAAATAAACAACACAAAATTTTTAAAAGAGAATACACAATTAATTTTACATCATTGGCTGGCACTTTCTCCTGCAACACCTGTGTGTCTTGCCGAAGAAAGAAGATTGTCAACATTATTCAGTTCCGAAAAATGAAAGTGATCCTACATTTGCATAACTGATTATATTATGAATATACCTGTAAAATAGCCGCGCAACTTCAACTTAGTGAATTGAGAAGAGACGCAGTTGTTTTCAGTTTCCATGACCCCAAATAAGTAAATAAATATACGCAAAGGTAAAGACTGAAAACCATTTATAGGCATCGGAATATAAATATAATGTATAAGTTCTTTATTTCAATGGATGTCAAGTTATTGTAATGCAATGTATTTAAAGTATTTTCTTATACTCAAATATCGAATGAATAGAATTAAGTAATACATCTATTTAAATACAGCTGAACAAAAACATGAATCGAACAGCATTTACTTATACCCAAATCAATAAATTCAAATCAGCAAATAAATACTTATTTTCATAGGAAGTATATATATATATATATATTAAATGATTTTTCTTTCGTTGCTTTGCTCAACCTAATATAAACAGTTATTAAATTGACACATAATTCTCATAATACACATATTTTTTTACAAATTAGTTACATTCTCATAATTTGCTAATAAAAAATAATATATTGCAACAATTCTGCAACTTAAAATTAGCCATTGTTAATGGTTACTTCTGTGTTAATTAAAAAATTATAAACAAATTACATTCTCTCGTGCTGCATGCAAAAATTAAATTTATAAAATCTCAGAGAATACTAATGGATACATAGAATTGACGTCGCACGCAAGAGAGAGATAGAACATCTCGATAAACCACCTGAAATTGGAAAATTATGAAATTTGGAATGAAAAATGATGACGTTACTATAGCTGTTATTCCGTCACAGGTCTCCCATATCTGCTTGTCAAGAAAGACCAACAAAGTCACATGATTCCTTGCGCCTTATAAATTAGTATCTCATGTAAACGTAGTAGTATATGACGTCATTACTTTAGGGATGTTTTTTGATGGCGTAAGTCTTCTGCCTTTTCATTTCTGCCATAGCAGCTTTGTTTGTATTGTCGTAACCTAGCAACCATTACTTTCAAGTAGTGTCGCTAGAATGCACTCTGTGTCGATTGCACTTGTGTAAATATATATTGAAAATTCATAAGCTGAATTTTATTTTACAACTATATGAATATAGATAACATTATTAATGCATATTAGAAACACGAAGAATTAACATAGATATTACAGGTTCTGGTTGACATTCTCATTCTAACCATTTTGCAGAATTATACTTTTTTGATAACCCAAACAATATAAACATCATGTTCTATTTTATACACAAATATTATATTTACATTATTACTTTTCATTTGGCTGGTGAGATTTACTTCATTTCTTTCATAATAATGCAACAATTTTGCTTCTGAATGAACCTAATTGTTTATAATAGTTATTTGTGTATTATCTTTTCTAAAAATGCGTACACTTACGTAACATTCTCTTTAAAATCAAATAATATTACTACCAAGTTTATATCTCTACCCATTTTTGAATGATTGTCCCAAAAGTCAATATACCCCACATTTAGATAAAAACTGCAAAATTTTCAAAAATCAAATTTTTATGCATCTAGATACTTCTTAATACGCTGATTCCAAATTTTGAAACCGCAGGTCGATATCTCTTTTCGTTCTCGAGATATTTAGATTCAAAGTTTTGCTCAAAACTGCCCATTTTCGGGTATTAACCCAAGAATGGGTCGAGATATGAATTTGGCGACATCACCATTCGATTCTACGGACAAAAATACATAAGTATAGCAATTTTCATAATTTTTGTCCAACCGGTTCATTTTTTATGAATAAAAGCTTGAAACCCCCTGAAAATGTCCAAAATTTGAAAAAATCCTAAGGGGTACCCCTTAGGATTTTTGCGATTTTTGGCCATTTTCAGTTATTTTGCTTCAGAAATTATATGCGGTGTTCAAAAATTCTGAAAATTGGTGTACTTATGTATTTTTGTCCGTAGAATCGATTGGTGATGTCGCCAAATTCATATCTCTACCCATTTTTGGGTTATTACCCAAAAATGGGCAGTTTTGAGCAAAACTTTGAATCTAAATATCTCGAGAACGAAAAGAGATATCGATTTGCGGTTTCAAAATTTGGAATCAGCGAATTGAGAAGTATCTAGATACATAAAAATTAGATTTTAGAAAATTTTAAACTTTTTATCTAAATGTGGGGTTGGGGTATATTGACTTTCAAATATGGGTAGAGATATAAACTTAGTAGTAATATTATTTGATTATAAAGAGAATGTTGCGTAAGTGTAAGCATATTTAGAGTATTTATATATGAGTATACATAATATATATTCATGTGATAATTTTATTGGATTTATAGAATCTTTTCCAAGGAACTTTCTGTATGGAATTAGTAAAAAATTGTATTATGTTCGTGTTACAATTTTACTGGATATATATAATCTTTTCCAATGAACTTTTAGTATGGGATTTGTACAAAATACATCAAATTAATGAAAGGTTTTGTGCTGACCACAACAGATTTTTTTTAAATAATAATGTATAAATAATATTTAGCTTGAAATTTATTTCTTATTTAAAGTAAGATCATTGGCTGTCTGTTAATATATGCGATTAACATATTTACACTAATAGTCATTGTGACATTTAGTTTGAACTTAAATTTCTACTTCAACGTTTAATATTGGAAATAATTTTACTGCTAGTGTTTTCTCTTCACTAGTCTCCAAATAAAACATTACATTTGAGTCATTGAATAAATAAATATATTCTGAATGTGTTTTCGTTCTTGAAATGGGAACAAAAACAATGTCAGACACTATTTCTTTAAATTACTTTAAGTATCCTTATCCTATAGTGAAATCAAATAAACTTCCTTGAATTTGGAGTAACGTGTAGTATTCTATTTAAATGTATACCCAGATCAATTCACTTAAACGTAGGCATGTGAGAAAGAAAGTAGTGAATGATTAGTTATTTTAAATTTTCTTTCTCCTATCTCCCATCCTTTTTTATCTACAGTCATTTTCTTTCTTCTTATTTCTTAATTAAGAATATTATTACTGACTAAATGATAGTAAAATATATAATAGCAACAAAATTTCATGCAGTAGAAAATAAAGATTTAAAGTAGAAAAATGTTAGATGCACTAAACCAAACGGAAGTAAACATTACATATTATTGTCTTGTTACATTGTAATGCCCATCATAAACATTTGAAGTTTCTTTCCTACAACCGTGTTTTACGTTTATTGTCTTCTCTTAAGGAGATACTTTCTTTGAATTTCTTTTGGCATGTAATTAAATTACACTCACACAAATTCATTCATATCATAGTGGCATTTGCAAATTCACTTTCTGTTTTTATTTTCTAGTGTCATAGGTTACTGAGACTCATATTTCAATTTATACCAGGCCTTATATGCATATTAGTTATTATAGTATTTAATATTTATTTGACAGTGACATAAATTATAATTTACTTTCTTGAAAATTTCTTTAACCACAGATAACTGATAATGTATTCACGGATATTGTAAAGATACAAATATTTATATTTATTACCTACGTAGATTTGAATTTTAAATTAGTCTTACACAGCAGAGCCTGACACATTTTACATCACACTTAGCACATAAAGAGTAATATTTAATGACTTGGAAGTAAAAAAAATTAAATATGTATATTGGCCGTGTTTTGATTCCATAAATATCAATAGCGATAATATCGATTACTTTACTAAATGATTAAATGATTAATCAAGTACACCTAAATAATCAAATAAGCGATGGAACAAATTTCGATCTTTTTACCTCCCGCTACTCTTGGTAAGGGAAGTATAGGGATCGTGCTAAAAATCGCATGTAGAAATTTTGGCAAAAGACCACGTTTTAAGAACACTAAAATCTGATTTCACTATGAAGCCTGTATGTATGTATATATATACTTTCTCGTACTATCTTCTTCATAATTAAAATATAATTATAATGTATTGTGTTAATTTATCTTTGTAGCAACTACATTATAATTACATATGTTTTGCATGAGCTTTCAACAAGTTTTTTTATAGCAACATCTTAAACATTTCAAACTAAAATGTTAACGATGTTTTCATAACATGTCAATGTTAAAAATTCTACCACTCAAAAAATTAAATATTATTTTAAAAATCTGTTGTGGCCAGCACAAGACCTCTCGCCATTTCCATATAAGGCTATATAAGTATTGTATTGTACTGCTCTATCGAACCGTCGATTTATAACAAAAAATTACAGAACTTTAACCAAATATTGTTTTTTATTATATTTAACATGTCTTCTGCACACATATAATTCTAATTATATCTATTTTTCATTGTATGAGGAAGTTCCTATATGTTTTCTAATTCATTAACCAGATTGGCGGTATTTCTGATGGATATATGCATTTTACCTATAATTTCAAATATTTCATTAATAAAATAATAAGAAAGATTAAATATGCTTCCCAGAAAAAGCTATCAGAAAGCCACTAAAACTGTTGATTTTTAACACTGACATATGTCATTTTCAAACTATGTTATAAACATTTGAATTTGTCAAGTCGTTTCCTTAGTGCCTTAGCCTCTGCGATTAGAATCTGCTATATATTATAGTGTCTTTATCTCTAAATCTATACAAGATATAATAAAAATTTTAAGTGTATTAGATGGAGAATTTTGTTCTTCAATATTTGTAATAACAAAAATGTCCAAAAAATTATATTTAGAAGAAATTTACTAAGAAACTACTACTTCCGGTTGTTCAATTGTTACCAAAACCTTTTCAGCTCTTTCCAAGAATATCAGATTGAGGAAACTGCAGTTAAATATTTTTTAAGTCTTATAGTTTTTGAGGAATCGTGTCTACAACATCCAGACATACACACACACATACACACATCCACACACACACACAGACATCATTTTAAAAATGTTATAATCGGATTCTAGGAACCTTAAATCGTGCTTATTCAATAAAATCTGAACATGCGAATTTTAGCATGAATCCAATACCTCTCTTAGCGAGAGGTAAAAAAAGTAGACACTCATTATAATCTTCTATATCGCTGTGAGCATTGAATTCACAGAAGTCCGACTGGGAATGTTTAGATTCTTGATGGGTGACCTTCCATGATACCGGATACATGTATGCATTAACTTTTATTGCATTTAAGTTGTGGGGCCGTATATGTATAGAATACGTGTTGCAATTTTTTTTATGAAGCTGAATAAGTTGTGGATGCCTTTATGGACTATGTCTAAACAAATAAAAATATTTGTATTCGCGATGTCATATAATAAATGTTCCGTTAATTTCACTTTTATTATTAGCAAAAAAACCCATAAGTTACTCAATCATTTCTATAAATGGAAATCCGTGTGCAATAGTAATAATAACAATAATAAAGCAGAGATGTCTCATTGATATGAATAATGATTATCTCTAAATCTACCATGTCTAGAGTGCAGAGTCCTGAGAACGGAGTGCTCCTAACACTGATGAAACGAAGTTGGAAAGGTTGTAATTAATTGGTGTGAAATTGAAGAAATTTATGTTTTGCAATCTAATACAAAAGATCGCACATAGACCTTTTAAATTTATGACTTGTGACTTTGCAAGTTCACAAAGATATGCGATAAGGTTGGTCGTGGGTTTCAACCTATATAATTGTGTAACACATAGTATTTAATGTTGTTATAATTACTAACATAGTATATGTATATTTTATAATTATTAATGTCAAATAATGGGACAGAAGACAAATGTAATGGTTATGTAATAATAACTGTAAAATTTTATTGCTCTTTTCACCTCAAGTCAATAGGTTACTAAATTTTCACTTTCTTACAACCTACACATCTTCAAAAGAATTTTTTGCCCACCTGAAGTGTAATGGGAACTTTACAATTGTATACACAGCAAGTGTAACCTACATTTTACGCTTACTGTGTTGTAACTTGTCTAACTATGCGGTAAAATAATCAAAATACACTGGACGTTTATGGGCATTTAGAAAAGAAATCATCTTTACTATAATAAAGTTCATGTAAAAAAGTACTACCTACATAAGTTATTTTTTTACTTTAACATTTCCTATATTTAAAATTAATTTATATAAACCAAAATCACGGCAGCGACATCTGTCATTATTGTAAAAATCCGCCGTTACCGATCGATATACCTGTCAAGTACGCGAGGCGAACATTGCTGAAATGTCAAATATCGACACCTATCTATTATTTATTACGAAGAAAAGATGAGCAAATAAATATATTTCAGTCATAAACAACGTCTATTATTACAGATAAATTTTCGCTAGAAGAAGTACTCTAATGAAGGTAAGTAAAATCAAATTTGGATATTGACTTAACCCCAGTATTTTAAACTAACCCTTTTCAGAAGTACAACCTATCTCATTAAAAAAAGCCAAAAAATTTGATACAATTCTCGTGCGTGAAGTATTTTACACGCACTCGAATGTAAATAACTATTATGTGATTATTTTTCTTCATACGTACATATGTTACGACTGCTTCAATGAAAAAAATTGAGCTTAAATTAAAACGAAACTTAAATATTTGTTAATAAATTTATAAATAGTTTTAAATTAATATTTTTCAAGTATATAGAACTTCGTATTTCTTAGCACACTAACAGGATAAATGATAAATATGAGAGAAAAATCGGACAACTAACAAAAATGGATAAAAAAAGCTTAATCAACATGGGTCCGACCTACAATAGCTTCCGAGATATGAGACAGTGAAAATGAGTTTTTACAGGGTTTAGCTCTGCTGTCTCGAAAACTATAAGAGTTACGACTTCGATTGAATGAGTCTTTCTGTTTACCTTTGAGAGGTCATCTTAGATTGGCTTTTGTTTAAAAAAAATCAAATAATTATACTAAGTTAAATGTTGTGGCAACTTTGGTCAGTATTTGAGATTAATTGCGACAACACTACAAAAGCACATCTGGGATGGCCCTTTAAAGGTACACAAACAGTTCCATTTAACTAACATCATATCTCTTATAACTTATAGTTCTCGAAGTCCCAATGGTGGCAGTTTTAAGTAGGACACACTGTATATTTTTAACGCCAAAAAAGTAACCCACAGATAGGTTTTAAAGTAGAATGAGAACCAGACTTAAAATTCGATGACCCGAGTTCAAATCAAAATAAATAATTTGTCGCATAAAAGTACGATTCATTCTGTACCAAAGTATCAGTGTTACTAAGATGACGTCAGACAAACGCTCGACAACTTTACAGTAAGTGCAAGTATGTATGTACCTATGTTTATACAAACTATTAATATTACCGCGAGCTGAGGTAAAAGTAGGTAGGTATATACGTACATTTAACAGTACATAAAATAATGTTATCTAATATTTATTTTTGTTCGCATTTGTCATATTTCAACATTGTTTATATACACAGATGAGTCTAGTTGCAATATTAAGAATTAATTTATTTTCATTTCTGCGTCTTGTTAATAAATAATAGTTGTAATGATGGATCTAATTGGAATATTATGATGGATCTAATTGTGATATTATCGTAGCTCATGTAGCTTTTACAATAATTTATAATTTCAGTGTATTTCACATAACTTAATAATATAGGTAATAAAAATAAAAGTAGGCAAATCTCATTATTACATGCTAACTAATTACGTGAGAATTTGTAATTTATGGTATATGACATGAAATACAAATCCTTGAGATGGTCATCTTAATAAAATATAAAATTTAATGATGTGAAGAGATTGATAGATATTTCCAAATGAATGATTACTGTTGTAAAAGTCACGTACCATCATACTAATCTTGGTAAATATGAAAACTTCTGTATGAGTGTTTAATTTCACTTGACAAGCTGACATTTCGCATACGACACGGCCTCTATTGCACATTTGTTAACTAAACCTTCGAGATTATTGCATTAATTCGTAACGTGTTGTTTAATTGCATAATGTGTAATTATGAGGATATGTAGTTAAATGCGTAATCTTTGCTAAAAGAACCATAGTTTATTCATGAAAGAATTTAGAGCACGTAAACTTTTTCAATTTTTTCTAAATTTTTAATCAATGAATTTAGTTATTGTTAATGTAATATTAAAATTTCTGGCTTTATGGATAAAATTTTAGATTTACGAAATTAATGTTTGATTTTTAATAAATAATATAAATCTTAGTTTTAGTTTAAATTTTATTAGTCTAAAATAAAACCTTAAACGTTTTGATGCACTTTATGTGCATTTCCTTCAGAAAAACATAAAATTAAACAGTAATAACAATAATAGACATGTAAACAAGGTAATTAAATGTTTGTTTTATTTGTAAAATAATATGAGGTGACATATACACAGGTTCAAAGGTAGGGCCGCTTCATGTGGGTTTTTACCTCTCGCTAAGAGAGGTATTGGATTCATGCTAAAATTCGCATATCCAGATTTTATTGAATATGCACGATTTAAGGTCCCTAGAATCCGATTATAACATTTTTAAAATGATGTCTGTGTGTGTGTGTATGTCTGGATGTTGTAGAGACGATTCCTCAAAAACTATAAGACTTAAACAATATTTAACTGCGCTTTCTTTAATCTGACATTCCTGGGAAGAGCTGAAAAGGTTTTGGTAACAATTGAACAACCAGTAATAGTTTCTTAAAAAAAACCTTCTAAATATAATTTTTGGGAGTTTTTTTTTATTAAATATTGAAGAACATAAAATTCTCCATCTAATACAATTAAAATTTTTATTATATCTTGTATAGATTTAGAGATAAAGACACTATAATTTATTTATAGAGTAAACTAATCGCAGAGGCCAAGGCACTAAGGAAACCAGTTGACAAATTCCAATGTTTATAACATTACACATGTCATTGTCAAATATCAACAGTTTTAGTGACATTCTGATAGCTTTTTCTGGGAAGTATATTTAATCTTTCTTATTGTTTTATTAATTAAATATTTGAAATTATAGGTAAAATTGTGATAAAATGCATATATCCATCAGAAATACCGCCAATCTGGTTAATGAATTGGAAGAATCTCCGACATTTAGAAACTTCCCCATACAATGAAAAATAGATATAATTAGAATTATATGTGTGCAAAAGACATGTTAAATACAATAAAAAACAATATTTGGGTAAAGTTCTTCTTCAGCTCTTCCCAGGAATGTCAGATTGAAGAAACTGCAGTTAAATATTTTTTAAGTCTTATAGTTTTTGAGGAATCGTCTCTCCAACATCCATACATACACACACACACACACATACGCACATCTACACACACACACACAGAGAGACATCATTTTAAAAATGTTATAATCGGATTCTAGGAACCTTAAATCGTGCTTATTCAATAAAATCTGGATATGCGAATTTTAGCATGAATCCAATACCTCTTTTAGCGAGAGGTAAAAATGTCGCTCAAAAGACACCGATTCGACGACAAAGAAACAGTCGAAACTAATACGACGAATGCTCTAAAGGCATTTCAAAAAACGAGTTCCATGACTGCTTTCAAAAGTGGAAAGGCCGTTGGAAGCGTATTCTTCAATCAAATAAGAACTACTTCAAAAGATGCCACTAGCCCGATGATGCAGAATAAAAGCAGCGGGAAAATATGAAGGAAGGTCGAATACTTTTGGGACAAATCTCGTATTCTATCTATAACCTACCATGTTATTAATTTTTGTATATTTAAAATGTCAAGAAAATATAGATGCTCTTATAAACAATAAGATACTTTGATAGTATTGGAGCTATTCAACTAAGAAATAATTCAAAAATTGCAAAAATAATATTAGCATTGTTTAAACAACAGTCATTATTTTCTTGACAATAACAACCTACTCAACATTTCACTTGCTGAACCTGAACTTAAAAAATCTCTATCAGGTAGGTACTCTTCAAAGTAAAACTATGAGCACCAAGTGCTCATAAAATCCGTATTCGTTTAGCATAAAACAGAGGTATCTGTCGCTTTCCCTTCTTAATGTCATGTCTAGTGTGTAAAAGTCAATCATTCGCTATCTCATCCCGAAAGGATGATGGTATCTATGAGGACGCATTGCCAACGTAACGTAACGCCACGTAACAATGGCTAAAGCTCGAACAATTACGAATATTAGCGCTGGGCTGTTACGCAAATCTAACTTTCTCGGTTTAATTTTGTTAGCGCATCTTGTAATCTGATGAGTCGAGAAGAATTGAGTATCGTGAATTAAGTATCGTTCAAGGATTGATTATATAGATTTGGATATTGGATAACAATGCTGTTTTTTCACTTAATACAATAATTGTTTCGCGGTGGTTTGTATAATTACGATAATTGTAAATAGAGGAATGTTTTTAAAGCAATGAAATTCTTTACACTTGAATAGTTGCATGCATTTCTTTATAAATAATAGATGTGTAATTTTTATCTTCCGTCATTTTTAGATAAGGAAGGTATTGTCTTCGGTCAAAAATTTCGGTGGTGGGTTATTAATGCATAAACACGTTTTAGGGTATGTGTGTGTGGGTCTGTGTGTGACAAATTTTTCTCCAATGATAACTCCAATACTAAAATTCTAAAAATTATAATCTTTTGTATTCCTCTTCTTTATATCCATATGAAGAGCTGATTAGATTTTGGTTATAATTTGTGAACCGGAAGTTCCCTTATTTCAAGTTTTTGACAGTTTTTCTTGAAAAAACGCAGTTAAATATAATTTTTTGACATTTTAAGTGATTATCAACATAAAAGAATATCTTATTATGTTTATACGGTTAGATTATACATTTTCCTTCATATTCAGTTCTTATTTTATTTTACAGAAAAAAAGCTATAAGAATTATATGTAGTCTGAATCAAAGAATTTCATGTAAAAATAGTTTCAAAGAACTCGAAATCATGCCTCTTCCCTCAATTTACATACAGGGTGTCTCAATAAGCTTGCTCACTATTGGTAACTTTTTTATTTGAAGAGGTACGAGGTTGGTTAAATGAGCAAAATTGTGCCATTTTACATTAGAAAATTGGTCATGTAGACAAAATAAAAATTGTGTCAGCGGTTCTCAAAATTTGGGACAATATATATATTTTTTAAATGGAACCATATATTTTTTATTATCTTATTAGAAAGAGTATTTTTTTCTCTTTCCAATAAGGTAATGTTGTTTATGTACAATTTTTTCAAATAAACAAGTTATTTACGGTTAAAATTTAAATTTTGTAAACTATTTTATTAGTTTTTTAGTCAAATAAGCCATGGCAACAATTGATTCTTTGTTTGTTTGACGTTTAATAATTTCTCCCGTAAAGTTCTCTGTGTTTAATAATGGTTATATATGGAAAGTTATATCTAGACACCAGTTACGTAGAACCGTCGGCTCTCTATCCAAAAGAGTTTAAATGTGCGAAAGAAATAATGGTTTTCAATTTGAATATTTTCTTTGTTTTGTTATTACTGTAAAATAAATTAATAAAGTAATAATTTTATAAAAGACAATTGTTTCCATAGTTTACTTGACGTAAACTAATAAAAGACAATTTTTATCTTTAAACGTAAATAACTCGTTTATTTGAAAAAATTGTACATAGACAACATTACCTTATTGGAAAGAGAAAAAAATACTCTTTCTAATAAGATAATAAAAAATATATAGTTCCATTTAAAAAATATATATTCTGTCCCAAATTTTGGGAACTGTTGACACAATTTTTATTTTGTCTACATGACCAATTTTTAAATATAAAATGGCACAATTTTGCTAATTTAACCAAATTCGTATCTCTTCAAATAAAAAAGTTACCAATAGTGAGCAAGCTTATTGAGACACCCTGTATATGAACAAATTACAGAAATTCAGAAAATGAAAACGTCCCTTTCCATGAACAAAGACTACCACTCCTACCAAACTCGGTCAGCCTCTCTGTTACGAAAGCCTAAATATAAATTAAGTAAATCAAAAAAAATTCTTTAAATTTTGATTTATATAATGTTTTGCCAGAACATATTAAACTTTTGGAAGATAAAAAATTCAAGAAAGTTATAAAACATAGTTTGATAAAACACTGCTTTTACACAGTAGAAGAATTTTTAAATTCTAATTTTTGTATATGACATCTAAAATCTATTTTCTTTTATCACTCCTTTATTTGTAAATATATTGTATTATGTTAATGACGTACTATAAACATTTTTATGTAATGTAGTCAATAATAAATAATAAATAAATATAGAATTAAAGAATTATAAAAAGATTAACTTCATGTTATAATTTATTGGATTTATAGAATCTTTTCCAAGGAACTCTCGGTGTGGAATTTGTAAAAAATAATATCTTTTTTTATTAAAATTTAACATTTATATATGCAATAATTTTCTATTTACGCGGTATCCATTTATAACGAGTGTAAAACACTTTAAAAACTTTTTAATTAGATAATTTTGAGTAAAAAATATTGTAATTACCAATATAAAAGAAGCCAAAATGATATAAATAAAACAGATAATTTACAAATTAATATCAACAAAACACAAATATGTAACTCATAAAACATACGGATATACAAATTTAACGAAATAACCAGCGGCAAAATGCTAAACGAAGCAGCGAAGAACGCAGTGTCCGGGTTATAGTAATTGTAAACTCGCAATACAATTAAAATATCCATAAATTAAACCATATCTGCATATTTTATAGTAGGTGCTAAAATTAATGTAAAATAAGGATATAATTAAATTAGCATAAGGTGTGAAAGTACCTTGGTTAATAAAATTTGAAAATTAACTGTTATTATTTTTATAAAACTTTAACGTCTTATATTTTGATAACTAAAAGGAATAGAACCTTTATTTATTTAATACAATTCTCACTCGAAGTGACCTATACGTCTACTTTTACAGCAGTTCATAACAATATACCTATTTATAATTCTCTATCTCTAAGTCAGAAGATATAATAAAAATGTTCAATGTATCGAATAGAGAATTTTATATTTCTTTGTAATAAAATAACTTTTCAAAAAATAATATTTACAAGATTTTTTTAAGAAACTATTACTTCCGGTTGTCCAATTGTTACCAAAACCTTTTCAGCTCTTCCCATTAATGTCAGATTAAGGAATATGTAGTTAAATTAGTCTTGTTATTTATTTCATTTTGCTGTAGTTTCTGATCTATTAATTGTAGAGAAAAGTTGTTCATAATTAAAAACTATGCAATATGGGACTAAAATTAATCACAATTTATTTTTATTTTACGAAAACGCAAATTAAAATTATTAATTTTTCAGCATATTTCAGAGTATCATTGATTCTACTCTTGTCAATAAATAATTTTATATAATTATTAAAAGTATAAGAAACACTAAAAGAAAGTACAAAATGATTCATGGATGGTATATTATTATAACATACAAAATTAATTATATTAATAATACGTCAAAAGGTTTTTGATAGACGACGTTTTTAATGTAACCCCAAACAAAAAAATCAAGTGGAGTTAAATCGGGTGAATGAGGAGGCCACCTATCAAAAACCTTTAACTACTAAAGAAGATTGCCAACATAGGGTACGAACAGCATTTAACAACATGTCTCTTCGGATGATAAAAAATGCTACACAAGAAGTATTGAAGAGAGTAACGATGTGCTTACATATGTATTAAATTAATCATAGTTTTGTATTTAGAATTTATTTGTTTTTTCCATGGCTTACTTATCCGTATTAATAAAATAATTATACTCAGATTACATGTTTTTCTAATTTACTGAAATTCTATCAACTTTCAACATAGGACATGCTACATAAAGTACCCTTATTTTTTGCCGTAGAACACATTTATGTAATAAAAAGGGGGGGTTCCATTTAAAAAAATTGTCTTTTTTGAAGTTTGTCAACTGAAATTTTGGTATAACGTACCTGTCACATTTTTATAAATAATCGAGGATTCTTCTATGATAATGTAGCTTAAAGTCTCCTTTATAAAAGGTTTTTTTCAGATTATAAAAATTCGATCTCGTTCCCGATATACAGAGTTTTGAAAATGTGCCGGATTTCAGACAAAAAATCAAAAAAAGTTGAATAACGCCGGAAGTAGTTGATCATGAGTAAAATGTTTTTATTGCTTCATATGTAAAATTTTCCGCTGCATTCAATGGTAAAATAAAATATAGCGCATTTAAAATAAGAAAGTTGAGGTCAATTTTCGGTCAAACCGGAAGTACTACTGCTTTGAAAATATTTTAGTTGAAACGGGCATGTAGGATAACCCCTAGATACCAAATTTCGTTAAATTATATTAAATAGTATTTAAAATATAGATAGCGTAAGCTCGTCCTGAGACATCCTGTATATATATATATATATATATATATATATATATATATATATATATATATATATATTTGTTTATACACATTTTATGTGTACATGTATAAGAATAACTATAAAGTGTACATATTAAAAATAACGGTATATGTAGACATAAACATATTCTTATATAAAGAAAAAGATGAATGCATAGAACATAAAAAACACAAATTATTTGTAGTTGTTAGGTCAGGAGTCTCTTCATACTCGGAGAATGCCTATAACGTACAAATATCAAGGTAGTACGTTAGTATGTAAAGATCATGCAATTGTTGTTTACATTTCTATTAAACCATTAGAACAGAGGTTTCAAAACAACTAACCTGGAGCATCAGAGCCACTAGTGGAAACCACATGGTCTCCACGGATTTAGGACCCCTCGAAATCGACGATTTTTTCTTTTAGCTGGAAGACGTTATAACAAGAATTGATTTTTGTTTATCTTAAGAATGATGATGACATTAGCAAACAAAATGGAAATCTATTTTTACAAACATAACCATATAAAAAGTTGAAGTCATATACAAGATGCTTTTGTCTTAACATTAATTGAGTAAAGTACACGATTTCACAATTTCTTCAAACATATAAGTAAATTTATTATATTATGAATGACACAGAAAATAATGAGAACCTGCGGTTCTTAAGAGAAGTATTTCTCAATATTAAATTAGGTTTGTTATTGTTATTGCCATAATTTGCACCGAACTTGAATATATGTTACAATAATAATAAGTAAAATATTATTTACAATTATTCTCTTGCTGAATTTCAGAGCGAATGTATTTATGTGTAGATGACTTTTGTAAGTCGAAAAGTAAGACATAGGAGTTTATTATGTGAACTAAGTCTTTCTTTGAGCAAACGTTACCGAATTATTTTATGCAAAAATACTTCAAATAAAAGATATACATATTTAAATTTTGCATAAAAATCATATAAAACTATTATTCTAGCTCTTTATATAAATGTATAAATTAATTATAAAGTTACAGTTTTTATGAGCTTTTCGTCTAGACAGCCATGGATTTATGACAAAGAAACAAATGCATTGTTTTTCACTGTCAATTAGAACTAAAACATTTTATCTTTTTGTGTTTCATATTAATTTACTGCTCTAATCCAAATTTAGTTATAAATGACAGTAAAAAATATCGCATTTGTTTATTTTTTGTCATAAATCCATGGCTGCCTAGCTCATAAAAACTGTAACTTTATAATTAATTTTTAGGTTTATATGAAAAACTAGAATAATCGTTTCATATGATTTAGATGCAAAATTTAAATATTTACAACTTTTGAAACATTTTTACATAAAATAATTAAGTACCTAACGTTTACGCAAAGAAAAACTGAAATAAAATGCCAGAAATTATAAAATACAGTTTTCATCAAAATAATATTACTCGATGATTTGTATTTCCTTTTCTTGTGAATAATTCTCTATTTTCAATAATGATAAATCAAACAAAGCGTTTTTGATATTTAAAATTACAAATAAATATAATGACATTCTACCTGTCAAAAACGTATCTGTCAAATTTTGATATATTTTACCTGTCAGAAAAGCTCTGTTTGAGTTATCATTATTGAAAATGGAGAATTATTCACAAGAAAATAAGATACAAATCACTGAGTAGTATTATTTTAATGAAAATTATATTTTATAATTTCTGACAGGCAAAACGTCATAAAATTTGTTTGAAATTTTATTTTAATACCAAGGCTAATACTATAAAGAAGTAAATTTTGTATCAGGGAATTTATTTTAACATGCAACATATGGCGAATCACTTCCATGGTTACTCACTATTGTCAAAAAATGACAGCAATGTAATATTTGTCCATTTTAAAATGCAACATACAAAATTTGTAGTTTTGTATTATCAAAACTAATTTCTAATAAATTAGCCTATATACGATTAACAAATAATCGAAACATGAATGTTGTACATCTTAACAAACTTTATCTTACAAAAATTCTTAACTTTCATGTAATAAATGTTAAAAAATACCCTCAATCACACTGAGGCAATATTCTAGTCGGTCGTAATAAGAATTGACACCATTTGTAATATGTTCTGGAGGTATCTCCTGTACTACAATGCTATTTGTAATGTTGCATTTTAAAATGGACAAATATTACATTGCTGTCATTTTTTGCAATAGTGAGTAACCATGGAAGTGATGAACTATAATGTTGCATTTTAAAATAAATTTTCTGTATATCGGTAACGTAACGTACAAAAGAAAATGTGATTATTGATTTAGGAGCAGAATTTAATTCGCTACATCATTTATTTGAAGCATTTTTGTCTAAAATTAGTAGCTGTGTCTGATGTCGCATTTTGGCATTTAGTATTTAGTATTTAGGTCTTCTTCACATAAATACAACTCCAAATGGGACGCTAGTGATATCCATTGGTTTGTATGGCAACACTTTAGAACAACAAAAATGAATTATATAATTCGATTTAATTTGATGCTTCAGATTAAATGTTAATATTATATTTCATAAAATAGAAGCTAAGAAGCTATTCTTTGACAGTAAATTTGACGTTTTGTACAAATTATAGCAATGAACATGATTTATTTAATTAGTGCGCGTCAACTTCAAGGCATAGTGTGCTCCTGCAAAACCCTAAAATCTAATTCCTAAAACCCGTATTTAGGGTAAATAAATTTAGGATTTAGATATTAGCAGGGCATCAAACCCGAACCTGAACCGAACCAAAACCGGAACCAAACCGTAACATTTTAGGGAACCCAAACCGAGAACCGAACCTCAGATATATTTTTAATTGAACCTGAGTCGAAACCGAACCGAGTATTAAAATTCAGGTTCCGGGTTAATTTCCGGTTCAGGTTAATTTTTAGTTCGAAAAGTAAATACAGCCGATAATCGACGTCTTAGGCGTCTGCGTTGCTGTCTGGGCTGACTTTTCGTGAAAATTGTGTTCGTTCATTTTACATTATTTCGAACCTGAACCGCGAACAAAACTGCAAATTTTATTAATGCTTGAACCAGAACCACACCCGAACCCATCTTAAAAAAAACAAATTAACCTGAACCTAAACCGAACCCAGTTTTTGGCGGGTTCGATGCCCTGGATATTAAGTATATTCAATTCAAATTTTGATCGAATCGTAATTGTGAAACGAACTGCCAAAATATAAATATATAGTTATTATAAAATAGTACTAATATATCATCATCATTCTTAGAACAAATATCACTATGAAGAGTCTTTCACTTCACACCTCGAGCACTAGCACCGAATCGAACCCGGACCCACCTTAAGACAAACCGGCGATGTTCCGCGGGTGTCTGTAATCACGCGGTGAATTCTTTGAACCGTGAATTTAGTAAAACATTGTTCAGGTGGAGAAAGTATATATAGATGCGGGCCATCTTCACGCCGGTAACCGGAGAGGGAAGATGTCACTGGTGAGTGGGAGGTTTTGCTGATGCTGAGATGCGTAATACAAGTGGGGATGAGGTGGTTTATGGATTTGTGATCTTCAGAAGATAAATTGTTTGGGGCAGTTTTTGTTGGTTCTACATAAAAATCTGTTGTGGCCAGCACAAGACCTTCTGTTAATTTGATGTATTTTGTACAAATCCCATACCAAAAGTTCGTTGGAAGATTCTATATATCCAGTAAAATTGTAACACGAACATAATACAATTCCATACAGAAAGTTCCTTGGAAAATATTTTATAAATCCAATAATATTATCATACGTAATATAACAAGTGATATGATTATCATCGATGATATTTTCGAGTGAAACCGAGTTGCAGATTTTACGAGTCCGAAGGACGAGTGAAATGTGCTACTTCGGTTTCACAAGCAATATCTTCGATTATTAATCATATCACGAGCTTATATTTAATGAGAGAATATAATGAATTTTTGTTAAAATTAACTGTCAATGTTGTAAAAATCCCTTTGTAACGAATGTAAATAAGGTGATAATTTCTTTGTTTTTTATCATCGCTGTGATAGACATGTAACTAGGGAAATTCTGAATGTTGATTGGCGGAAAACATGTCACGTGACTAATGAATTATATTCTCACAAAAATATACATTATGTATACTCGTATATAAATACTCTAAAAATGCGTACCTTACGTAACATTCTCTTTACAATCAAATAATATTACTACTAAGTTTATATCTCTACCCATTTTTGAATTATTGCCCCAAAAGTCAATATACCCCACATTTAGATAAAAACTTCAAAATTATCAAAAATCTAATTTTAATGTATCTAGATACTTCTCAATGCGCTGTTTCCAAATTTTGAAACTGCAGGTCGATATTTCTTTTCGTTCTCGAGATATTTAGATTCAAAGTTTTGCTCAAAACTGCCCATTTTCGGGTATTAACCCAAAAATGGGTCGAGATATGAATTTGACGACATCACCATTCGATTCTACGGACAAAAATACATAAGTATAGCAATTTTCATAATTTTTGTCCAACCGGTTCATTTTTTATGAATAAAAGTTTGAAAACCCCTGAAACTGGCCAAAATCTGAAAAAATCCTAAGGGGTACCCCTTAGGATTTTTTCGATTTTTGGCCATTTGCAGTTATTTTGCTTTAGAGATTGTATGCGGTGTTCAAAAATTCTGAAAACTGGTATACTTATGTATTTTTGTCCGTAGAATCAAATGGTGATGTCGTCAAATTCATATCTCGGCCCATTTTTGGGTATTAACCCAAAAATGGGCCGTTTTGAGTAAAACTTTAAATCTAAATATCTCAAGAACGAAAGGAGATTTCGACCTGCGGTTTCAAAATTTGGAATCAGCGCATTGAGGAGTATCTAGATACATATAAATTAGATTTTGGAAAATTTTGAAGTTTTTATCGAAATGTGGGGTGTATTGACTTTTGGGGCAATAATTCAAAAATGGTTAGAGATATAAACTGGCTAGTAATATTATTTGATTTTAAAAAGAATATTACGTAGGTGTACGCATTTTTAGAGTATTTGAACAACTGTGTGAATTTTATAAATAAAATTATTGAAATAAAAATTTCAAAAAATAATATTTAACAGTGTCTTTGTTTAACTTGCGGGGTTAAAACACTCGAGCGCTTAAACATACTGCTCATTAAACATTCATTTAATTCTCATATGTGGATTGTTCCTTGCAAAAAAATTTGCTATGTGCGAAACAGGATTTATTAATATTTTATAGGTACTTAAAGTATGAAATTATTATTATTAGTATTAATTATCAATATTACAGAGAATTAGTTACACATACATGTCTGTGATGTAAAGTCAATAAGCTTTTAGTTCTTTTTGCAATTTCAATATTACCAACATAAATGTTTGCATCCTCTACATGGTATTAAAATGATTAATAATGTAATAAAAATTACCAGCAATTTATTTGCAAAATGTCAGTAGCAGTTTATAGTTCTCTTCATTTTAAGCGATGATGTTCACTTACTACGTGGTTTACGGTTTTTAAATTGTTTTGCAAATACATACATTTATTTTTTCAAGCAATAAATTTAATTGTGCGAAAATTTATTTCCAAGAATTAAAGATAAAATAATATATACTTTTGATAAAATTGAATGTACTATAAAAATAATAGTTGCGTAAGTAGGTACACACTATATTTTAAATTACTGCAAATCTTTCTATAAAATTTTGTTATTATTGAAAATATTTATTATTATATCTCCACCCAATTTTGAATTATTACCCAAAAGTCAATATACCCCACATTTAGATAAAAACTTCAAAATGGGTAGAGATTTAAACTTGGTAGTAATATTATTTGGTTGTAAAGAGAACGTTACGTAATTGTACGCATTTTTAGATTATTTATATATGTATGAGTATACATAATGTATATTCATGTGATAATTTTATTGGATTTATAGAATATTTTCCAAGGAACTTTCTGTTTTTGTAAAAAAAAATGTATTATGTTCGTGTTACAATTTCGCTGGATATATAGAATCTTTTCCCATGAACTTTTGGTATGGAATTTGTACAAAATACATCAAATTAACGGAAGGTATTGTGCTGCCCAGAAACAGATTTTTATAAATCAAATCAGAATCTTGAAATGTCGCTAATCGCTTACGGTTATCTAGTCGCTGAGTGTGAGGTGTTTTTTATGCGTTGCCATAGTGATCTGTGGTTGCCATGGGATGATTTGTTTATAATAGACTTTGAAATAAATTATAACACACAATATTTTATTCCAACAATCAAAGACATACGTTATTACAAAATTGTAACATTCTTATTTTTCTTGTGGCGAAATGAAGGGTGTACGATGAATATTTGAATTTATCCCAACAATTTTGGTTGACATTTGTCATTTTAAAACCGCTGGTGAAATAAATTTCTTTAAAACGCTAGCGAATTAAAAATGTTTATAAAACAACAACTTTTATGGTCTATATCGAAGGAACATGACTTTATAAGGTAAAATTGAATAAAATACATTTACTACAATGACGAATTGTTTAAATCTTGTAATCGTTGAACAATTTACTAAATTACATTTAATTTAGTTATTAAAAATGAGAGCATGGGATGCACCTTTTATTTACTATGTATATATGCAGCCATACACTTATATTTATTTACTTCGTTCCTGCAACTTTGTTGCATCATGTGCAACTATGAGCACAACTTCATCAGAATGAGTGTTGACTCTTGTTGCACGAACAAAATGCACTTTTAATTGTTGCTACTGCAAAAATTTCTAATGGCCAGTTACACCACCGTAACTTAAATATTAAACTTGGCTTAAATTGATAATATCGCATCGAAATGACATGTGTAATGAATTATAATATATTGCTGTCAAAATTTCGATTTGCTTTTTTACCTCCCGCTACCCTAGGTAAGGGAGGTATAGACATAGTGCTAAAAATCATACATAGTTTGTGTTTGTTTTATTTCTTCACTATACAAATAAATAATGGTAAAAAAATATTCTCGATATTTAAAAAAAATCATCTTTCGATTAACGTTGCAATTCCCAATAATACGAAATTTCGATGAACAATCATATAACTTCAAACAGCTGTAACTCGAGATCCTACAAAGCAAAAAAATAATGCTTAACATGAAAAGAAAGAGAATTTCATGCTGAATTCAGGCTTTCATTGTCCGTTATTCTATCTTCAACCGTGTATGAATGGTGCATGAAAATATGAGAAATGAACTAAATAATACTTGAAGATAGAATAATGAACAATGAAAGTCTGAATTTAGCATGAAATTCTCTTTCTTTTCATGTTACACATGATTTTTTTACATCATCTGATCTTGAATTTAGAGACGTTTGAAGTTACATGATTTTTCATCAAAATTTTGTGTATTTTTAGCATTTTTTTATGCGTGGTTATGATTGTAATATCTTTATTTTCTATTGAAGATAAAAGGTAATACAAAACATATATAAAATATAGTGATATTTAATTTTAATACCATGCCAATGAATACAAATTGATTTCCTCTTGTGTGAAGATATGTTATTGTATTATCTGCAAATGAATGCAAGATTGCCTAATAAAACACAATGTATATTTAGCTTGTATTGAAGTTCACTAGGTTTGTTTTTAAATATTAGTATTAGTCATAACAATTTGAAAATAATTAAATGTCAAACCTCATTTACTGATTTCAAAAGTTATTTTTAAATTTACAATCTATTGTACGAAGAGTACCATGTAATTACTCATATTTTTTGCACTTAAGAAAATCCATACACTACCGTCATTATATTTAATATGAATGTACTGTGTTAATATATTCACGCTATAGAAGACCTTGATATATAATGTAAACTTTGTAAAAACGTGAGTACACTTAAATCGTATTTCAATTAAAAAATATACTGACTAAGAATCCAATTAGTACTTGAGCAACCTTCCTATTTTGTTGTCAGAAACGTTATAGAGCAAAGAAGGAGACATAAATCTTTAACTTGTAAGAACTTTTTTTAAATATCAAAAGTATTACCTATATTGACAGTAAATATTTCATATTGTTGTACAGATTTTTGGCTCGCTTTGTTACGAAATTTCAAAGTATGGAATGGAGACATCAAGGATCTTGTCCACCTCACAAATTTAGGGTCCAGTTGATTATAGCTACTAAATTTTGAGATGCTGAGGGAAACGATAGTTATCAAGAGAACTTTTTTCACTCTGATCTATATTAAACCTTCTGAACACCTTGAAGTTGGAAGATGCGTTGGTAGTTAAATTTTATGACTATAAAAACTTCCTTTGATAATAGCTCTGTTCGATGAGAAGTGCTTGAAGTGCAGAGTAGAATAGTGCAGTGCAGTGTAGTGTACACTAGTACAGTCTAATTCTTGTGGTTTCATAAAACACACTAGTGTATATTTGGGCAAGTTTGCTCAGCTGTGAGTAATCAAGCCAAGCTTAGCCAAATGTGTAAAAGGTTAGGTTGTTTATAAACTAAGTCATATTATAAAGCTGCAAAGAAGTGACTGCAGAAATATCTGTTTTAAAGAGCATAGTGTTTGAACTAATAAACGATTCTGACGAACATCAATCATCACTTGATTCTTCATCAGATTCAGAGACAGATATATTAATTAATTCTTTATATCTGAATCTTATAATACCGAATAACATTTAGCTACCCCCACTCCTAGTCTGCACTTTCTACACCACCTCGCGAGTCAGGTCAGAAACGTGAGCACTAGTTTTTAAAAATTTTGTCATCGAACAGCCTGCCAGAAGCTGCCCGTTTCTTATAAAACATGTTAGTGTAAGAAAGTTAACACTAGGGCGGCCTAGTACATGTCATCGAACAAAGTTATTATTTCCACAATAGTCCCGTGGCCGCGTGCTTGAGTGTCTGGTCGCGAACCTGGGGGAACAAGGTTTGATCCCGACAGACGCTAAATATTTCCAATTATAAATGGCACAAAAGTGACCCCTGTGGTGCACTCTCCACACCAGCTATGAGTGCCCGTGAGGTGACGCCTGGTAAGCGCCCACACGGTAAAATATATCGTCATCATTACCGATGTCTACATGTGTTGTAGATACTGGCACACTCAGAAATGGGTAATATGCCGTGATGATATATTTATTTATAGTTTTACATACATAAAATCACGCGAATCCCACTTAGTGGGTTAGCAAAAACCCGAAAACAATATTAACATTAGGAAAAGGGATAAGAGTAAGAGCTCAGCTGACTCACTTCACTCTTTAACAACATTCTTCTTTCGCCTTGTCCACAATCATCATAGCATTCCTACATAGGAACATATTAAATTGACCGATTTTCGGTAGCGAATAACCGCATCCGGACCACAATAATAGTTGCACAACAATCATCCTTCGCCACACATACATAAGAGTAGAGGAACATATTAAAGTGATCGATTTTCGGTAGCGAATAACCGCATCCGGACCACAATAATAGTTATTTAAATATGAGTAAATTAATCTGTTTGATACAATAATGTCTTAACGGTATGTTTTTATTATTCACATGTTTATGTTATTTAATCATATGTCTAATCATATTCCGTATTAGCAAAGTTATGCGAAGTTCACGGATCCGCAGCAAAAAGTTAACATAAAAACAAATTAAATGAAATGTCAAATATTCAATTAACAATAATTAAAAGCACTAATGGATTTTTAGTTATTATACACTTTACCTTTACATGTCTATTTGTATTGACTCAAGTTGGGTTACACATAAATAAACAAAGATTTATAGTTAAATGTCAATGTTTTTACATAAGCAAAACTAAATGATGTTCATTTACGTTTTGTTTACTATACTACTTCGCTGATAGCAGATAAGAAGCGTATGTGTAGTGTAAGTACAATAATATTTGTTAAATGGAACTTTCTCTTAAAAAGACATATATTACGAGGAAATTAAATAATTTATTTACAAAAATAAAATACTATTTGATACAAATACACTATATGTAATTTATTCAAAATTATTCAAAAACAATTTACTTTTTTAAACGAATATAATGTTTGATATTTCATAAATACTGCCACAAATTGTACAAGTTCCTCCAATAATAAATAAAATTTGTCAACTTGTTGACCTTAGCAATGAAATTGTTTGCAAAAAAAACTTTCTATGTAAATATGCAGGTAGTAAATTCACTAAATAATAAATTTGATAGCTGAAACACGGATTTAAATATCTGCTGCAAAAAACAAATTAATAATCAATATTTACATATGTCAGTTTGTGTAACTATATCTAATATTTAAAGGTTTTTTTTTTTTTTAAATGAAATAATACTGGATTTTGGGTTGCATATCTTTAGAGTATATTTTTGTTTTACCTATCGCTAAGAGAGGTATTGGATTCATGTTAAAAATCGCATATCCAGATTTTGGTAGATAAGCATGATTTAAAGTCTTTAAAGTCCGATAATAACATTTTTACAATGATGTCTGTGTGGATGTTGGAAGGACGATTCCTCAGAAACTATAAGACTTAAGACCTGTTTAACTATGAATTCCTCAATCTGACATTCATGGGAAGAGCTGAAAAGGTTTTGATAACAATTGGACAACCGGAAGTAGTAGTTTCTTAGAAAAATTCTTCCAAATATATTTTTTTGGAAATTTTAGTTATTACAAATATTGAGTAACATGAAATTCTCCATCTAATACACTTAAAAATTTTATTACATCTTGTATAGATTTAGAGATAAATACACTATACTACACTAAGGAAACCAGTTTATAAATTGAAATGTTTACAACATAGTTTGTAAATAACAGATGTCAGTGTCAAAAATCAACAGTTTTAGTGACATTCTGAAAGCCTTTTCTAGGAAGTACATTTAACTTTTCTTATTGTTTTAGTAATTAAACATTTAAAATTATAGGTAAAGTGCATATATCCATCAGAAATACCGACAATCTTGTTAATGAATTGAAAGAATCTCAGACATTTACGAACTTCCTCATACAATGAAAAATAGATATAATTAGAATTGTGTATGTACAGAAGACATATTACATACAATAAAAATCAATATTTAGGTAAAGCCCTTTAATTTTGTTATAAAACAACGGTTCGATAGCGAAGTGCAATATAATACTTTATATAACATAAAATGGAAATGGCGAGAGATATTGTGCTGGCCACAACAGATTTTTTCGAATAATGATGCTGAATTTTCTTATCACTGTTCGATTTTGAGTTATGATAACCAAGTTTTAATTTTATATGGACGCCATATTAAAAAGTTATACCATTGAAAAAAGATTTTTTAACATGTACAATTTGTCTATGTTCATTCGTTTTTAGTTAAGTACTTCATAAATACTTTTCATCATAAATGATCATTAAAAAATTAAAAAGCAATTCATTAAAGTTTTTCCATCCATACATTAAAATAAAAAGGTGTTGATTAAATCATCATTAACACTATATGCACAATCTGTTATACCAACAATGCAATTTTTAACAGTAATTATTGAGAAAAACTAGCGATAAATTACTTATTTTAATGCTTCTTGAACATTAATAAATCTTGTTGTATTAAGTTAAATAGTAAACACTTTGCGGTTAATTCGAACCTGTAAAGGATATGAGAATGATGATATATGAAAATGAAAGTATTTATAGGCAAAAAATGACGATTACTCAATAATTGTGTGTAAGTAGGTATGTATGTGTACCTATTCGACAATATTTACATACGAAAGTGAATCTCTACACAACAGAGTTCTCAACTAGTAGCAAATAATGTGCTTATTAGTGAATACATACTTTCATTTGCGAAATAAATACGTTTCTCATTTGCATTCATTTATTGTCTTAGTTTTTATTTCTCTACTGACTGACGATAATTAGGGAAATTTACTCACTTGAAAAATGTGGCTAATTCCGTGGAATTAACAACAAAGATAAATTAATTCAATTTAATCGGATTCTAGGGATATTAAAACGTGTTTATTAACTAAAATCAGGATATGCAAAATGGAAATGGCGAGAGGTATGGTGCTGGTGACAACAATTTTTTTTTTTTAATTACAATCTTTACTAACGTAACATTCTCTTTACAATCAAATAATATTACTACCAAGTTTATACCTTCACCCATTTTTGAATTATTGCCCCAAAAGTCAATATACCCCACATTTAGATAAAAACATTAATATTTTGAAAAATCTAATTTATATGTATCTAGATACTTCTCAACGCGCTGATTCCAAATTTTAAAACCGCAGTTCGATATCTCGTTTCGTTCTCGAGATATTTATATTTAAAATTTTGCTCAAAACTGCCCATTTTTGGGTTTTAACCCAAAAATGGGACGAGATATGAATTTGGCGACTTCACCATTCGATTCTACGGACAAAAGTACATAAGTATAGCAATTTCCATAATTTTTGTCCAACCGGTTCACTTTTTATGAATAAAAGCTTGAAAACGCCTGAAAATGGCCAAAATTTGAAAAAATCCTAAGGGGTACACCTTAGATTTTTGCGATTTTAGCCATTTTCAGTTATTTTGCTTTAGAGATTGTATACGGTGTTCAAAAATTCTGAAAATTGATGTACTTATGTAATTTTGCCCGTAGAATCGAATGGTGTTGTCGCCAAATTCAAACCTCAACCCATTTTTGGGTTATTGCCCAAAAATGGGCAGTTTTGGGCAAAACTTTGAATATAAATATCTCGAGAACGAAAAGAGATATCGATTTGCGGTTTCAAAATTTGGAATCAGCGCATTGCGAAGTATCTAGATACATAAAAATTATATTTTTGAAAATTTTGAAGATTTTATCTAAATGTGGGGTATATTGACTTTTGGGGCAATAATTCAAAAATGGATAGAAATATAAACTTGGTAGTAATATTATTTGTTTTTAAAGAGAATGTTACGTAAGTGTACGCCTTTTTAGAGTATTTATATATGAGTATACCTACATGTGATAATTTTATTGGATTTATAGAATATTTCCCAAGGAACTTTCTGTATGGAATTTGTAAAAAATTGTATTACGTTCGTGTTACAATTTTACTGGATATATAGAATCTTTTCCAATTAACTTTTGGTATGGGATTTGTACAAAATGCTGGCCACAACAGATTTTTTATTTTAAATTAAATGTAAGCAAATTTCATAAATTATAGTTATGCAAATTATGCTGAAATAATAAATCGGATATTTAGATTACTACTGTTGAATTCACATGGGAACACAATTATGTTACTTTCATTTATTTAAAAATTTATAAGTATACACAGTAATAAAACTGCATATGATAAATTATCTTTTACACAATATGTTCTATAAGTAGTTCAACATGACAACATGAGGATCTCAAGATGGGACTACAAAAATACGTTCACATTTTTTAGTTTAGGTGCCATTATTTAAGTCTAGTTTGAAAAATTGGATTATAGTCATATTTGTATTATATAATAAATATAAAATCTCTTTACTTTTAAAGTTTGATCTACAAGCGAAAAAATCTTTCATAATTTCACTTTAAGTTAAAGTTGTCAGTTTAAAGTCCTTTAAAATAAAATCATCTGACAGTTCCTTTACGGGCTTAAAGTAGAAATTGACTTATCAGTTTTGATTCGACATTTTTGAGAAAAATATTTTCTTTTACTTCAATATCAAGATCCAACGAAAATATTGTTAATATGAAACAACACAAAGTATATGGGCCACAATGTGGAAAGAAAAATAATTTTGTGATATATTGTCCGATAAAATGACAATTGACATTCGTCCTTTAATATACTGTTTATACAGATACTTTAGATATTTTTATTGTGAAAAACCAATTGATGAGCAAATAAATTTCTGTTTAACATTTAATGTTGTTAGTTTTCAGTCATCGTTTGACACTAATGGACTCAAACTATAGTCTCGTAGAGTTGCTATTAGAGTGAAAGGTTAACAAAATCATCACTTCTATTTCTTAACAAATTCAAATGTTAATGAACATGTAAACACTAATCAAATTTATTATTACCTTTTTTTAAATCCATTTTGCGATGATGAACTATTTTATATAAATAAATATTTTTTATCTAATTCATAAAGTAGATGGTAATTACATAGTACATAATAATAATAATAATAATAATAATAATGTAAAGAATTTATATTAAACAGTAAAATAAGATTTATGGAAATATATAATATGACAATTCTAAATGTTAAGGATATATATTCATACACCAATTTAATTAAATGCTTGGTTAATTCCATTTATAACAATTTTACTACTACAATGAAGATAACATTTTATTCAGGGATGGTAACAGAAACGGGAACCAAAACCATTAACCGAAAAATACCGGAAAAATATGAGAACCGAAACCTTTACCGAAATTCGAAACAGATACAAAACCGGAACCGAAAGCAAAACCCTTTTATATTTTTCGGTTAACCGCATTATATACAGGTCTCTTGTTAGTTGTTAAATATTGTAAATTTTTATTATTTAAATACTTATGTATAAAAAAGTATAAACATTTTCTTTTGTCGAAACGTATTTCAATTTTCAACGTAGTACCTCAATTGGGTGGCGCTCGAAATCCGTTACATGTTACATTTACATAGGCACTTAACATGGGAAATTAGAATATCTTGAATATTTGCTTCCCATTAAAATTGATTGTCATGAAACTTTGTACAAGTGTTTGTGGACACTTTTTGCATCATTATAATAATTAATTGTTCAATCAAAATTAATAATATTATTATTCTCGTAAAATACTTTTGCAAAACCGGAACCCCTTTAGTAAAACCGGTATACCAAAACCGATTACTGTATAAAAACCGAAACCCAAATCAAAACCGAATTTTTATTAACCCAAACCGATATTTTTTATGGTTACCATCCCTGATTTTATTATACTTTACAATTTTATTATCATACTTTTAAGGTATTTAAAATTTGAATATTAAATGGTTTTAATTAGAATCTCAGAAAGAGTGTATAAATCTAAAGGTGTCATTTGGAGACGGTCAATAATATTGCACAATATTTAACATTAACATTGTACAATATTAGGAATTGATCGTCTTTTTATAGTGTAAATTAGTTTTTTCTTGACAAAATTTCAACGATAAAAATATGTCCTTTGTGGTTTTCATAAATTATTATAAATTTATCTCAATCGAAGATAACTACATAAAAAAAACTGTCCCCAACTGAACCCGGATTTATGATGAGAAAAAAGATTAATATTTACTTTTATATTCACATGATTAGCAACTGCAGAAAAGCAAAGTATACCTTTGACATAATCTTACCATGGTTTAAAAATTATTAGTGCCTGCATCTCTAATAGTTTTGCAATGTTTACTAATACATTTGACATACATTCATGTATTTTCAACATTTATTTATAAACATATGTTTTGCTCCAAAAGTATAAAATGTTATGCCTACAACACTTTTTCATAATTTCGATATAATTTTATGTTTATATTGGGATGAAAATAAATAAAATAAATAAATAAATATATCATCACGGCATATTACCCATTTCTGGGTTTGCCAGTATCTACAACACATGTAGACATCGGTAATGATGACGATATATTTTACCGAGTGGGCGCTTACCAGGCGTCACCTCACGGGCACTCATAGCTGGTGTGGAGACTGCACCACAGGGGTCACTTTTGTGCCATTTAAAATTGGAAATATTTGGAGTCTGTCAGGATCGAACCCGGTTCCCCCAGGTTCGCGACCAGACACTCAGGCACGCGGCCACGGGACCCCATAAAAATGCATATTTTAAATGAGTATTCATCACTAATCAACTAAAAATTAGCCTTTCACTTTCGATTTAAGATTTTGTGATTAGATAATTGTTGTGAAGCTTAAACAATGTTATTTATGTATAATTTCAATTATAATTTGAAATGTAGGAAATGTTCATGCAATATTTGACAAGTGAATACAAATATGCCAAAGTAATAAAATATTAAATCCGCCTTAACCGCAGTAAAATAATTATCATATATAATTAAATCTGAGATTATTTTTAAGTAGCTGGAATATGGATGTATTATGTAATATTTTTAAGCAATAAGCTATTTATTACATAAGTGTGAAATCTAACGAATCAAGCATAGGTTTTTCCTTTTCTTCTTCTTTTTCTTCTTCTTCTTCTCCATATCCCTGATCCCCATATAGGGTGTCGTATTTCCTCTTCTTTACTTCTTTCTGTTCTTTGTCAGCTTCTTCATTTCTTCCAGTTTTCTACCTCTCTTCTTCCCAAGTTCTGCTATTTTTCTTTTCCATGTTTTCCTAGATATTTTAGTTCAATTCTCATATTTTCATGCACCACTCATATACGGTTAAAGTTAGAATACCGCACGATAAAAGTTTGAATTCAGCATGAAATTCTCTTTCTTTTCATGTCACGCATGATTTGTTTTACATAATCGGATCTCGAGTTACAGCCTTTGAAGTTAAATGATTTTTCATCAAAATTTTGTATTTATTTTTTATTTTTTTTATATATTTATGGGGTCTCGTGGCCGCATGCCTAAGTGTCTGGTCGTGAACCTGGGGGAACCGGGTTCGATCCCGACAGACGCCAAATATTGCCAATTTTAAATGGCACAACAGTGACCCCTGTGGTGCACTCTCCACACCAGATATGAGTGCCCGTGAGGTGACGCCTGGTAAGCGCCCACACGGTAAAATATATCGTCATCATTACCGATGTCTACATGTGTTGTAGATACTGGCACACCCAGAAATGGGTAATATGCCGTGATGATTATTTATTTATTTATTTTCAACGAACACAAAATTTCGATTGATGGATGATTGATGTATCAATTTGTTGTTTTCTCATCTTATGTTCTCATTTCTCTCCCTGTCTACTAATTAGGAGATGCTGTTTCACCATTTGTGATTTTTCACAGCTGATTATTATTTTTTCTTATATTTCGTTATGAATTCTCAAACTGCAATGTACCAGTAATGTATAAGAACAATAAATTTTGAAATTCGTATAAAGATCTTTTATCTAACTTATAACATACTTGTTACTATATTTACGTGAAATAAATAATTTACATCACTCACTCCGTGAGAGAATATTACAAGTCAGTATGTATACAATCCAAAAAAAAAAAAAAACTATGTATTAAAGAGAATGTAAAAATTTAATATGTATATTTGGGCGTAAGCGTTTGCTGAGAAATAATTACTGAAAAGTATATATTCCTAACAAAAATTTAAGTTGGAACATTTTAAATATCCTCCTACACCTTACTACATATACCGAGATTTTTTTTTATCAGGGAACATGGGCGTATGTCATTACCATAGTTACATTTAAAATTATTGACAGCAATGTATTATCGCGTTTTCTTTTAAACTGGACATAGGACTTGACATTTAGTATATCTGTCAATGTCATCAAATTGTCATATTTCAAAATGTATACAGTTGAAGAAGAAGTTCAAATTGTATGGTATAATTCTATACTCTGACATAAGCATAAGGCAAGAAATAATTAATATAAATTATATTTTATCCCTATTTTTTAATTGATCAATATTAATTTTGTCACCATTGTAAAAACATTTTTTTAAATGGCCCCAAAGAAAAAAAAATCGTTTGGTACAAGATCTGGTGGCATTGCAGGCCACTCCACTTCTCCACCACGTCCTATCCAGCGTTGGGGGAATACCTGGTGCAGATATAAGTGAAAATTTTGACGACTCCAATACCTGCAATTTTGTGAATTTACTTCCCGATTAACATAAAATGTCGCTTCATCCGTAAATAAAATTCGATCCAGTAATATTTCCCCACTATTAATTTTGTTCATCATATCTTCGCAAAAGATATTTCTTCGTTCTATATCGTTGTGTAATAACTCTTGGTGATTTTGATATTTAAAACTCTTAAAATTTTCTTGTCACTTTCAATTAATTGCATAATTTCTTGTTTCTTACTATTAACTACAGTACTTGGTCTGATTTTCTTCTTATGCTGTTTATTGACGTATCCTTTAGTTCTGTAGTCATTACAAATTTTTCTTATAGTTGTTGGACTGGGTCGCTTATTAAAAGTTAATGCACATAAGTCAGAAACTTGTTGTAGACTCGTTATAATTACTCCAATTTACAATTTGAACTTTTCTTTAACTGTATACATTTTGAAGTATGACAATTTGATGACATTGACAGATATACTAAATGTCACGTCCTATGTCCAGTTTAAAAAAAGAAACGCGATAATGCATTGCTGTCAATCATTTTAAATGTAACTGTGGTAATGGCATACGTCCATGTTCACTGATAAAAAAAACTCTCGGTATATATAGGTAAAAAGGATTACAGTTTATATGGTAATAATCAATCATTAGCATCATCGACTTTCTTTAAAAAAACCTAATACACAGTCGATTACTGACGATCGAATGTCCTTCTAAACCAGAGATAATGACTAATACTTTTTTAATTTCCCACAGTTAAAATTCGCAAACATTATTTTGTGCTGTTGGTCGATTCCTTTTCCTAATAAATACTTAAATGTCTTACTAGAAGAAAACTTAATTGTATATATAAATCTGATACTAGATTTTCTAATTTTCAAGTCAAGGATACCCAGCTTAGTAGCGTTCGTGTATATTCACTTAATTCTAAAATATGTAAGATAAAATCACTTGAAATAACAATTTGTTACTATAGTGGGCAAGGGCGTCTTATTTAAATTTCCTTGCATATGTAAAAATAAATTTACTTAATATTGGTATCTAATCTACTTCTTCCTAAATAAAGAGATATATAAATGAAATTTAAATTTAACGTATTCGAAGCATAAATTTTAATACATTATTTTGTTTCTACACAGAGTATGGAGAAAAATTCTCAGAGGTTAAGGCTAATTAACAAATTTTATTTTGACATAAGTAACTGCAAGGTTTGAGTAAGCATGATTTTAATTTCATCATAGAATCTATTTTTAATTATATAATGATTTTATTATTTAATTAGAAATTCTTACAATAGCATCACGATTGTTTAGTCAATGTGAATGTAAGTATACGAATATTACTATTAGGTATTTATCATATTCATCATACTCATTATTGTAAATTTATGTAAATTTTAAGGTATGTTTCACACTAGACAATTATTTCTCATATTAAGTTAATATTTAATACTAAGTCTTCTTTAATTGATAAATGGGAGTGTTACTCATAATTATGTATGTGCTGTTATCTTTTATAATGTATTATATAACTGTTGTTACAAATTATAACGCATTTTATTATTGGTTAACATATTGGCTAACTACTTATTTATTTATTTAATTAACCAAGACCAACAGGATACTAAGATCCCAATTACAGGTCGGTTTTAAATACACACAATTATAACAAAAATTGTCACAAGCACGAAAGAACACTTAATGTAAACATACAAATAATACAAATAATAAAGAAGTATGTTGTTTCAAATTACAAATACATAATAATTGCTTAAATGAAACAGTATTTAAACAGAAGACACCATTTATTGCATTAATAATAATTGCTGAATTAAGCCACTTTTAAATTTAGCCATACAGACACCAAAGATGTCAAGAGTACTAGAGACAGCATTGAAAGTAGAACACATAGTTTTTATAGGAGATTTTTGTTCATAATTTGTACGTGATGTACTACAGTAAAATGTACGGGTGTTCCTAGAAGTTATTCTAGGTACAAATATAGAAATTGAAGCGAGAGTGACTGGGTCATTGATGCTGTTGTGCAGTAGTTTGTACAGATAAATACAGGAATGAATTTTTCTACGAGTAACTAAAGGTAAAAGACGCTGTTCACGAAGTAAGACGTTGTGATCAAAATCAAAAGTAGGATACTGTTTATTAAGTTTCAAATATAAAAATCGTGCAAATTTACGTTGGATAGATTCAATTAAATCAACATATTTGTTATAATTTGGATTCCAAACTTGAATACAATATTCTAATTTCGATCGTACATAAGTAAAATACAACTTTTTTATTGTACGTATTTTAGTAAACGACTGCGAACAACGCATAATGAATCCCAAGTTTTTATATGCAGATCTTACTACAGTACATATGTGCTCGTTAAACTTCAGTTTTGTATCGAATAGAACTCCTAAGTCTTTAAACTGGTCGACTCTTTCAAGAACATAATCTCCAATTTTATACTGAGCAGTGTAAACAAATTTTCTAACAAAATAACTCATTAATTTACACTTACTGAAGTTAAAAAATAATTTAGAGGATAAAGACCAAGCGTAGATATTATCGATATCTTTCTGTAATAATAATGTATCTTCAAATGACCTAATGGACTTGAAGATTTACTTGTAATTAACAAGCAATAATAAATTTTTGTATAAATATTTTTTGTTAACTTTGTTTAAAGATAGAATAACGCACAATAAAAGTCTGAATTCAGCATGAAATTTTATTTCTTTTCATGTTACGCATGATTGTTTTACTTTATCGGTTCTTGAGTTACAGCCGTTTTGAAATTGCATGATTTTTCATCGAAATTTTGTGTATTTTCTATGAAAAATCATGTAACTTCAAACGGCTGTAACTCGAGATCCGATGAAGTAAAAAAATCATGTTTGACATGAAAAGAAAGAGAATTTCATGCTGAATATAGACGTTCATCGTCCGTTATTCTATCTTCAACCGTGTATGAGTGGTGCATGAAAATATGAGAAATGAACTAAATAATTTTGTTCATTTCTCATATTTTCATGGACCACTCATACACGGTTGTACTCGTTATTAACTAAGCTGACAGACAAGCAACAAGCAACCAATGAAATTCTAATTATGTATATTGATACCAACTTTGGAGGAGTTCAAAAAGTACAGTTTTTTACAATTCTGTAGTCTATTCTTTTATTTATTGTATTTTATTTTGCACTACACAAAACTATAATAATTAAACTGAAAATAAATAATTTAAATACTTCATACAATAACTAACTCTCTAATTTCGATAAATAATATTCCATTGTTTGATAACAATTCTCTGTTATCACTCAATAGGAAATAAATGTGCTGCTTATAGGTCACAGAATATGTTTGAACTCTCGCTATACTATATAATAGTTTGTGATGTCACCGTGTCATGGTAAATAAAATTAACTTTGACTTATCAAAACAAATTATAGATCATTAATAGCTACTAAGCAAAGGCCATCTTTTCAACAGATTTAGAATATGTTGTTAATCAAATAATAATCTGCAATGATAATGTATTTTTCTTCGGAATATACATGTTATCTAGAATGGGTAATTAACAAATCAATAGAAGTTTCACATTTATCGCCAAGAAATGTTTTGTAACCATTATTTAAATTTGTTGTTAAAATTATTGAATTGAACCTATCGGAAACAACATAGTAGTTGATTTCAAATATTTTAAGTTATATTATTACCTATACATATACGAGTATATGTATATTAATAAGTGTTTAAAGAGTATTTATATTTCTTACTGTTTTAATTTTAACAATTACGTAATCTGTGAAAATGTGTAGAACTGTAGAACGTCAAATATATATTTATATAGGAACAAAAAATAAAGATAATTGTTTTTAAATATACCTAGAAATTAATTATGATCTTAAAATCCTTAAATTAGTTGTAAGTAATTGTTTATTCTCTTAATACCTTAGTTAATGACAGTGTTAATTGCGGTGAGTAAAGTTAAAATCCGGTTTGAAATATAATATTAATATTTTATAGAATATGTAAATATTACAACAATATAAATGTAATTAAACGACAGCAATATAACAACTTGTTGAAAAGTTAAATTATAAATGATTTACGTACATTTTAATTAAAGTATTATTAAGGAGAGGTATGTATTTAAATATAAAATACTTCATAATATGTAAAACCAAAAACAGGTAAGTATTTTTTGTAAAGTAGGTACAAATAGAAGAATCGAACAAGTAAATATACAAATAATAACGCAAGTGGCACACCATACATAATATAAATACGTTATGTTGGTTGCAGCTCGCAACATGCAAATTATTAGAATTCTTTATATCTATTGAAAATGAAGGAAAATGTATAATCAAACCGTATAGACTTATAAAACTAAAATGGAGTCTTAGGCTAAAGTTATAAGTAAAGAAAAAACCCCTTAAACTTAACAATAAATTTAAAACTATATACGTATTTCGAGAACTAAGTTCTCATCATCAGTAGAAACTACAAAGTAATGAGACAGAGAAGTTAAGATTACTCAACATGTAAACCATGCCAGAGGTCAAAACAGCTCTGTTTTTACTTTGTAGTTTCTACTGATGATGAGAACTTAGTTCTCGAAATACGTATATAGTTTTAAATTTATTGTTAAGGTTAAGGGGTTTTTTCTTTAGTTAAAACCGTATAGACATTAAGATATTCTTTCATATTGATAATCACATAAAAAAAAATCAAAATAAAGTTTTTTCTTATTCTTCTAATTAATGTATGAGATTCTTCTAATTCATTGATGAGATTGGCGGTATTTCTGAAGGGTATATGTAACATGTGTATCTATAATTATAAATATTTAATTAATAATAAAATAAGAAATATTAAATGTTGTTTTCCATGAGCTATGAGATTCATAACATCATATTATTTTATATATATATTTATATTTGTCTATCACTAACTCTTTAGAAGATGTAACAAAAATTTTAAATGTATCGGATTGAGATTTTTATATTCTTTAATATTTTTTTAAGAAACTAGTACTTCCGGTTGTCCAATTGTTACCAAAATCTAATCAGCTCTTCCCGGTAATGTCAGATTGAGGAAACCGCAGTTAAACATGTCTTAAGTCTTACAGTATTTGAGAAACCGTGGTTCCAACATCCACACATACATACACACACACACACACTCACACACACACACACACACACACACACACACACACACAGGGCCATCATTGTAAAAATGTTATAATTAGATTCTGGGGACCTTAAACGTACTTATCCACTAAAATCTGGATATGCGAATTTTAGCATCATTCCACTACCTCTCTTAGCTAGAGGCAAAACACATTTTGTGTATTTATACTTATAACATGTTATACATGGGGTCCCGTGGCCGCGTGCCTGAGTGTCTGGTCGCGAACCTGGGGGATCCGGGTTCGATCCCGACAGACACCAAATATTTCCAATTTTAAATGGCACAAAAGTGACCCCTGTGGTGCACTTCACACCAGCTATGAGTGCCCGTGAAGTGACGCCTGGTAAGCGCCCACACGGTAAAACATATCATCATTACCGATGTCTACTCGTACATGTGTTGTAGATACTGGCACACCCAGAAATGGGAAATATGCCGTGATGATATATTTATTTATTTATTTATAACATGTTAAACTGTATGAACTCTGACGTCACGTTTCAATATTTAATTATAAAATATCTATTAGATATTTTGTGATATTTTTAAATTTGAGACTCTTTAAAGTACAATATCTTTCCAAATTTACACTTAGAAGTCAAATAAAATTATTGCAACAGCCCTATTATTACAAAGATATAAAATTTATCAAATCAATTATTACTTCGAACATATAATTTTAAATTTCATGGATCTTTCATTGTTTAGTTTATTACTTCATTAATTTTTAATATCTCAACAATAAGTTTCAAATAATAAATTATTTATTGTAATAAACAATTACTCACGTCTCTTAAGGACAAATATTATCGCAATAACTAATTTTAAATTGGTCAATAGACGTATGAAAATTTATATTAGATTGTACAACATTTGGAATTATCTAATTCCTGAGAAAATCTGCTGACTGGCACTATACTTGAACTCTGACCTTTTTCTTCACACGTATTCCTTAAAAATGTCTTCCCTGCGTTCAACAATGTATGGCTATGGCTACATCCCGGACCTGCTTTTGAAGGTCGCCACAGGCGTTCGTTTCGAGGGAGTTGTAATATATTATTATTTATTTTTAGATTGTTGTAAATAGTAGGTGACCTTTGAACTCTTCTTTGTAACTTTTTTTCCTTAAGTGTACTGTCTAGAATGATGAGCTTCTTGTAAAAGAATGATTGGTAATTTAGCTAATAAATTTTCTAATTTATGTAAAAGGCGTACAATGAATCAATAAATTACATCGTTAATGAGTTAATTATAGTAAAAAAAATACGAGCGAATAAGAAAAACACAATCGTTCAACTTTTTATCATGTTTAGTTATTTATAAATTGAGAATTAAGTATTTTACCTCTTGCTTTATTTATAAGCCAAAGTATGTACAGTAACAGTGTCAACTAAACACACGCTTACTATACATATATTTCATCATACCCTTCAAAAATGCCGCCAATTTCGTCAATGAATTGGAAGAATCTCGAACATTTAAAAGAGTAGAAGGAAACTTGTTCATAGAATAAATTGAAAAATAAAGAATAGATAAATGATTTTTACCTCTCGCTAAGAGAGGTATTGGATTCATGCTAAAATTCGCATATCCAGATTTTATTGAAGCACGATTTAAGGTCCCTAGAATTCGATTATAACATTTTTAAAATGATGTCTATGTGTGTGGATGTCTGGATGTTGTAGACACGATTCCTCAAAAACTATAAGACTTAAAAAATATTTAACTGCAGTTTCCTCAATCTGACATTCCTGGGAAGAGCTGAAAAGGTTTTGGTAACAATTGAACAACCGGAAGTAGTAGTTTCTTAGAAAATTTCTTCTAAATATAATATTTTGAGGGTTTTTTTTATTAAATATTGAGGAACATAAAATTCTCCATCTAATACACGCAAAATTTTTATTATATCTTGTATAGATTTAGAGATAAAGACTCTATAATTTATAGAGTACACAAAACGCAGAGGCGAAGGTACTAAGGAAACCAGTTGACAAATTCCAATGTTTATAACATGACACATGTCATTGTCAAAAATCAACAGTTTTAGTGACATTCTGATAGCTTCTTCTGGGAAGTATATTTAATTTTTCTTATTGTTTTATTAATTAAATATTTGAAATTATAGGTAAAATTGTGGTAAAATGCATATATCCATCAGAAATACCGCCAATCTGGTTAATGAATTGGAAGAATCTCTGACATTTAGAAACTTCCTCATACAATGAAAAATATATATAATTAGAATTGTACCTATGTGTGCAGAAAACATGTTAAATACAATAAAAAACAATATTTGGGTAAAGTTCTGTAATATTTTGTTATAAAACGACGGTTCGAAAGCGAAGTGCAGTACAATACTTATATAGCCTAATATGGAAATGGCGAGAGGTCTTGTGCTTGCCTCAACTGATACTGTAAGTAAGGGAGGTATAGGGATTTTACAATGATGTCTGTAGGAATGTATGTGTCTGTGTGTGTGTGTGTGTGTGTGTGTGTGTGTGTGTGTGTGTGTGTGTGTGTGTGTGTGTGTGTGTGTGTGTGTGTGCGTGTGGATCCTGTGGCCAAGATTACTCAAATACTATCAGTCAGAAAATTTTGAAATTTTGAATACCCATTCTATACTAATGTGGGAAGAGCTCATTAGTTTTTAGTGTATATCGAATAACCGGAAGTATCACTTATATAAGATTTTAACAGTTTTTCTTGAACTTTATACATAAATAAAATAAAATACTAAGTTATGAAGAAGGGCAGTCCATATTTATTTGAAGGCGAGTATAATAGTCTATAAGATTCTGAATAATACCTTATGTATCTTTCGTGCATATACCATTAACCAATATTTTTTTTATTAACGTATGTGGTTCTCAAATCTGATCTATCACGATTTATTTTCAGTTGAAAAACCTTTCACTTTCATGGTCTAATATTATTACATCTCACAACAGATTCTATTTTTAGTTAAATGAAGGATTTTACTTATTAAAACATTAGTCACATCTCATAAATAAATTTTTAATTGTTATAAAAATTACAATTATAGAATTTACTCATTTCATGGGTTAAATTAATAGCTGCAGTATTGTCTTAGTTAATGTTTTTTTCATTTTTTGTTAATATTAATTACAATGCAAATGTTAAATTTTCTGTCTTTGTGACAAATTACTCATTTTATAATTGAAAAGTTGCACTCTGAACTGGTGTCATGTTTAATTTATTGTTATTTAAACACCTATACTTCTTGTTAAAAGAACAAGTTTTTTTTTTTTCGTTATTACCTACATATTTCATATTTATACATAATACATAAATTATGCAGATTTAGAATAAAGCCTTATTTCCACCAATTGTCGTAACCTACGTTCCGTGTTGCACTTTTATCGCCCTAATATCTAAATCCTATATTTATATGCCCTAAATCTAGTGGTTATTTAGGATTTTAGTAATTAGATTTTAGGGTTTTGCAGGAGCATATACTATGCCTTGAAGTTGACGCGCACTAATTAAACAAGTCATGTTCGTTGCTATAATTTGTGCAAAACGTTAAATTTACTGTCAAAGAATAGCTTCTTAGCTTCTATTTTATGAAATATAATATTAATATTTAATTTGAAGCATCAAATTAAATCGAAGTGTATAATTCATTTTTGTTATTTTAAAGTGTTGCAATACAAACCAATGGATGTTATTAGTGTGCCATTCGGAGTTGTATTTATGTAACGTAAAAAAGATCTAAATCCTAAAATCTAAATGTCAAAATACTTCAGTTAACAAACGTGTAAAATAAAATATGATTGATTTAGATGCCGAATTTATTCTCCATAACATTTATTTGAAGAATTAATGCCTAAAATCATTAGGGCACTTTTGCATAAGGAAAAATTATTATTAAAGCCTATAATGCCAATAAAAAATATATGTCCTTTTTCCTGAAATTTCGTATCCCTTTGTGTCATAACCACGATTTAAAATATACTGGTTATGCCACTTGTCATGTTTTTCATTGTTTCTGGTGGTCCGCTTGATACGTGTTTCCTTGAATAATCCGCTAGATGCGCTACGTGAGAACGACCCTACCACAGCAAACTATTTTTACATAAAATATAAAAAATGAAATGCATAATGAATTTATTTTTAATAGAAATTTATATATTTAATGGAAACTTGAATCAATACATTGTTAGAATTTAAAATTGGAATAACTAAATAAATTGATAGAACCGTACGCTTCCAGATTTCCATTCGGTAATAATATCTTCTTCCCGAAAATGTTTTCGGCAAACATCATTCAATCTTAATTCGCGATCATCTCTACTAATTGCACATTGCCATTTTTTAAAAACTGATATATCGAGTGGAGCAGCAAACAGAGATTCTTTTTCAGTGGATTTCTTGTAACCGGTTTCACATCCAGGAATGAAACATTTTCTATTTAATTTTCTTTTCATTTTGCATTAATTGCAATATCTTTCAACAAAATATTTATATTACATTACATATAATACGAATATGTACTTCAAAACTTGTTTTATTTACCTTTCTATAAGATATAACATGTGTAATATTTTCAAAATGACATGCAAATGACAGGTGTCAGTTAGGTCGTTCTCACGTTGCGCCTCTAGCGGAAAAAACGAGGAAACACGTATCGCTTTGGACCCTCGTTTTGTGCAGAGTGCCACAACCAGTATATTTTAAATCGTGGTCATAACATTAGCAAGATTATCATTTTTCGTTGGAAAAATACATTTTTTATCCTTAACTTTTTAAACATTTGATTTAAATCAGTTCTTAACATATAGTTTGCATCGACTTATTTTTTGAATTGATGTTTTCATGCAAACACAACACCTAACTGGCCGCAACCAATTTAACATTTTTGTATAATTTGTACAATAAGTATAAAAGTATTTTTTAATACATCTATGTAAATTTTATTTTACCAATATGTTCATCGCGTGGTAAATGTAGGAAGAATCTTACTTCATAGTCAATTGGCTGTAAAGACTCGTGTAACAAATTGTTTCACCAGCAAAGCGTAAATATTTCTGATGAAGAATATGTATAGTACTTATTGCACTTCTGACAAGTTTCTCTTCTTATTTTTATCATGTAAAATGAATTAAGTGATAATCCATGTTTCGCTTCCATAGTTGGTCTGTCAATTGTTTTGTATGGTGTATATAAATATAATGCATAGGCAACTCATATTACATTTCATAAATGACTTGCTTTTAAAATTTTATTTTGCTGTTATACCTAATGTGATTTTTCGATTTAAAGTACTAATATTTATCATGTGGCTTGTGAAATGTATTTTGTTTTGCCTATTCTTCAATTTTAGGTGGGAACAGATAAAATGGGCACCTTGTATATAAAAATAAAAATCGAAAAAAGGGCGTAAGTCGAGCTTTGAGGACGTGGCGTTTAATAATAATAATAATAATAATAATAATAATAATAATAATAATAATAATAATAATAATAATAATAATAATAATAATAATAATAATAATAATAATAATAATAATAATAATAATAATAATAATAATAATAATAATAATAATAATAATAATAATAATAATAATAATCTGATGTGGCGAGCACATTACTTTCCGTCATTTCTATGTATTTTGTACAAATCCTATACCAAAAGTTCCTTAAAAAATATTCTATATTCTATATAACCAGTAAAATTATACTACGAACATATACCATTTTCCACAAATTCCATACTGAAAGTGTAAGTATACCAGTATACAGTGTGTCCCATTTAGAGGTGCCATCATTGGGATCTCGAGAACTATAAGAGATACGATGTCGGTTAAATGGAACTTTTTATGCGCCTTTGGGAGGCCATCTCAGATGTGCTTTTGTTTTTCAAAAAATTCTCATAGGGCACTAGATAATGACGAAAAACTGAATATTGTTGATTTTTTCTTTTTCAAATAACTTCTAAACTATTAGTATTTAAGAAAAACATTTAAAATATAAAAGATAGATATTTTTATTAGCTAACCAGTGGCGTACGAAATAAATTTTTATATCTGCAAGTTTTCGAGATATAACACAAACTTATATTTTTTTAAATGGAACCCATATCTGATTTCAGTCTCAAAAAAATCATTATTTTTTTCTCTTTTCAACGATGTAAGGGTTATTATGTTTTATATTTGTTTTGCCTTAAAAATTATTATTTTTTTCCTTATTTTGTATTAAATTTTTAATTATTTTGAAAATATTGGTAGATTTCTATTTAGAAATACTCCTTGTATTTAAATAATTTATTTCGTTAGAAAATTTTGCTCAAAACTCGTATCAAACTAATTTTTATATTTTGTATCTGGTCGCCCTTGGCACATTATAGTGTAATTTGTAATTATGAGCCTAGAATGAAAATATTAAGTAATAAAGGCATAAAACAAATTATTTCGATCAAATACAATATAATTAATAAAAATAATAATGTTTTTTTGGGAAATAATAAGAAAGTTCAGGAAAATAAAGAGAAAAATTAAATTTTAGGAGCAAAACAAATATAAAACACAATAACCCTGACATCATTGAAAAGAGAAAAAAATATTGATTTTTTTGAGACTGAAATCAGATATGGGTTCCATTTAAAAAATATAAGTTTGTGTTATATCTCGAAAACTTGCAGATATAAAAATTTATTTCGTACGCCACTGGTTAGCTAATAAAAATATCTATCTTTTATATTTGAAATGTTTTTCTTAATTACTAATAGTTTAGAAGTTATTTGAAAAAGAAAAAATCAACAATATTCAGTTTTTCGTCATTATCTAGTGCCCTATGAGAATTTTTGAAAAAACAAAAGCACATCTGAGATGGCCTCCCAAAGGCGCATAAAAAGTTCCATTTAACCGACATCGTATCTCTTATAGTTCTCGAGATCCCAATGGTGGCACCTCTAAATGGGACACACTGTATACCTAATACAGGAAATTTATTTTAACATGCATCATTTGGCGAATCACTTCCATGGTTACTCACTATTGTCAAAACATGACAGCAATGTAATATTTGTCCATTTTAAAATGCAACATACAAAATTTGTAGTTTTGTGTTATCAAAACTAATTTCCTATAAATTAGCCTACATACAATTAATAAATAATCAAAATATGAATGTTGTACATCTTAACAAACTTTAACTTACAAAAATTCTTAACTTTCAAGTAATAAATGTTAAAAAATACCCCCAATCACTCTGAGGCAATATTCTAGTCGGTCGTAATAAGAATTGACATCATTTGTGATGTGTTGTGAAGGTATCTCCTTTGCTGCAATATTATTTATAATGTATGTGTTCTGATTGATCGTTGAAATCTCTTTGCAACCAGCTTGACAAAAGTGCTTTGAATGTATTCATTTGTTAGGCGCTTAAACTAGCGTTAAGATGTACCGCGCGTACCAGAAATGTGTAATCTTTATAAATTGTGATTAATATTTCTGTAAAATGATATCACTAAATTAAATAATATATTATAATACGTTAATATTACCTAATACACTTGTGGTCAAGGGAAAACGAACACAAAAAATTATTCACGGGAAGAAAAGATAGAAGTATTATTTTGATGAAAACTATATTTTAAAGTTTCTTTCGTATTCCTCTTCTTTACAACCATTTGAAGAGCTGATTAGATTTTGGTTATAATTGGTCAACCGAAAGTACCCTTATTTGAAGTTCTTAACAGTTTTTCTGGCAAAAACGTAGTTAAATATCAATTTTCGACATTTTATGATCATTAATATAAAAGAAAATCTTATTCTCTATACGATTTGATTATACATTTTCCTTCATATTCAATAGATATAGAGATATAGAGTCAGCTTTGTAAAAATTATGGAAACAGCAGATATATTCAAAAAATTCTAATTGACAGATGTCAGTGTTAAGTGCAAAACCAAAGTGGAAAGTATAGGATCAGAAAGTAACAAAAGTGACAGAGTGTCCCTCGTAAGTGACTTACAATTTCAATGCCAGGAGTACGAGGAAGGCCAAAGAGAAGATGGAAGGACCGTGTAGCAGAAGATTTGAGAGAGGAATAACTGTGTGAAGAAGATGCGTTGGATAGGAATGAGGAAATGTCAAGTGCAATTTACATAATGGTCGTCCGTGTTATAATTTTATTGGATTTGCAGAATCTTTTCAAAGTAACTTGCAATATGGAATTTGTAAAAAATAGTGTGTTTGTGTTATAATTTTACAGGATATATAAAATCTTTTTCAAGAAACTTTTGGTGTAGGATTTGTACAAAATACATCGAATTGACGGAACAGATTTTTTAAATTAGAGACTAAAATGCATACATAATACTTAATTTTCATATTTTGCTTAAAATTATTAACAGAATATGTGGTTTAAGTAGTGACATTCTGTCATAGGACAATCTGCATTATCTAAAACAGCAGTAAAATGCATATTAAAATAATACTCGTAAATAATTTAGTGATATTTATGTTATAAATTTATTAAATGAATACGACACATTTATATTTTATGCTGTAATTTAATTACAAATTTACTCATTGTCTACGGTTACGTTTAGTGTCAATTTAAATGTGTTAACTATTACATCTCCAGAACTTGTTTTACGACTACGACAACATTTTGTTATACATGTTCCATTGACGCAGACTTTTACCTAGGTCGTCTTCCGTGCTAGCGTGAAATGTTGGTCTTTCTCGCTACGAGATACACTCTCCCTTTTACTGTTGCAGCCTTCCTCCATGTTGCTGTTGCCATTGATATCTCAGGATGTAGGCCAGCAGGTTTTTATGTCGGTCACAGCAACCGGGTTGTGAAATTTTTGGAAAATTATCGCATTAATAATACGTTTTAAAAAGTATGACACGCAAACTTTTATTTTCACCTTCCGTCACCTAGGTAAGGAAGGTATTGTCTTTGGTCAAAAAAATCGATAGAGAATTTTTAATGAATAAGCACGTTTGATGGTCACTAGAATACGAATTTACTGTTTTTAAGATGATGTCTGTATGTGTGTGTGTGTGTTTGTGTGTGTGTGTGTGTGTGTGTGTGTGTGTGTCAAATTTTTCTCCGACGTTCCGAGGTCGCGAACCTGGGGGAACAGGGTTCGATCCCGACAGACGCCAAATATTTCCAATTTTAAATGGCACAAAAGTGACCCCTGTGGTGCACTCTCCACACCAGCTATGAGTACCCGTGAGGTGACGCCTGGTAAGCGCCCACACGGTAAAATATATCGTCTTCATTACAGATGTCTGCATGTGTTGTAGATACTGGCACACCCAGAAATGGGTAATATGCCATGATGACATATTTATTTATTTATTTATTTTACGTTAACTCCAATACTACAACTCTAAAAATTATAATTCTTTCGTATTCCTCTTCTTTACATCCATGTGAAGAGCTGATTAATTTTTGGTTATATTGGACCCACCGGAAGTACCCTTGTTTGAAGTTTTTAATATTTTTTTGTCAACATTTTAATTTTTCAACTGGTTTCCATGGAGTTATTTGGGCTACTAGATATGTTACTCTAAAAATGCGTACAATTACATAACATTGCCTTAAAAGCAAATAATATTACTTCCAAGTTTATATCTCTACTCATTTTTGAATTATTGCCCCAAAAGTCAATATACCCCACATTTAGATAAAAACTTCAAAATTTTTAAAAATCTAATTTTTATGTATCTAGATACTTCTCAATGCGTTGATTCCAAATTTTGAAACCGCATGTCGATATCTCGTTTCGTTCTCGAGATATTTAGATTCCAAGTTTTGCTCAAAACTGCCCATTTTTGGGTATTAACCCAAAACTGGGTCGAGATATGAATTTGGCGACATCACCATTCGATTCTACGGACAAAAATACATAAGTATACCAATTTTCATAATTTTTGTCTAACCGGTTCATTTTTTATGAATAAATGTTTGAAAACCCCTGAAAACGGCCAAAATCTGAAAAAATCCTAAGGGGTACCCCTTACGATTTTTGCGATTTTTGGCCATTTTCAGTTATTTTGCTTTAGAGATTGTATGCGGTGTTCAAAAATTCTGAAAATTGGTGTACTTATGTAATTTTGCCCGCAGAATCGAATGGTGTTGTCGCCAAATTCATATCTCGACCCAGTTTTGGGTTATTACCCAAAAATGGGCAGTTTCGAGCAAAACTTTGAATTTAAATATCTCGAGAACGAAAAGAGATATCGACTTGCGGTTTCAAAATTTGGAATCAGCGCATTGAGAACTATCTAGATACATTTAAATTAGATTTTTGAAAATTTTTAAGTTTTTATCTAAATGTGGGGTATATTGACTTTTGGGGGTAATAATTAAAAAAGGGGTAGAGGTATATACTTTGTAGTAATATTATTTTATTGTAAAGAGAATGTTACGTAAGTGTACGCATTTTTAGAGAATTTATATACATATGTTCGTGCTACAATTTTACTGGATATATAGATTTTTTCCAATGAACTTTTGGTATGGGATTTGTACAAAATACGTCAAATTAACGGAAGGTTTTGTGCTGGCCACAACAGATTTTTTTTATATATAGAATCATTTCCGAGGAACTTTTGGTATGGCATTTGTACAACATAGTTTTAACGAAAGGTAAAGTGCTGGCCCCATAAGATTTTAAAGTATTTTTTACGGCACCTGTACCAGTTTGTAAGAGGTCTTCCCATTATCTTTTTACAATCTGTTGATGTTGAAACTATCTACCTGCCCGAAAATACTTTCTGTTAGCCTAGGTCTAGATAGAAGAGGGAGTTATTTTAGTGTTGTGTTTGTGTGTGTGTGCTTCAAAATCAAACACAGATCCGTACCTAACATAATAGACAATCTATTATTCTTTTCGCTACGCGTTGTAGAGTCTCTTCGAAATACCATAGTCCGGCGGTCCGGTGCTGGAAAAGTGGAGCAATGAAAAGTTAGTAAGTGGGGACTCCTTACGAATGTTGGTAAGAAGTTGAGCTATTGACCCCAAGTTTCAAGCAGAGTAAGAAGTGCAGAGTGCAGTGGAAGAAAGACAGTTCTGTGGTTGGTTGGTTTTCAGAAATTAAGGATTAATCAGTTCTTTTGTGATAAAGTTTTACACCACCAATGAAAGTAAGTACCTATCAAATTAAAGAACATTTGTGGCTTTTAAATTATTTTTCAAAATACAGTCAAAAAAAAAAAAACCTTACTTGGAGTAGGCTATGAACAAAAAATCATATATCAATTTGAAAGTATTTAATTAAATATCAATTTGATACGAGATATTGTCAAAAATTTTATCTAAAGAAATCAAAGCTTTACTTTTTGAATCCTCATTTCAGAAATATAAAATTACATTTCACGATCAATTTTGACGACTTGACTTTTGAATTGAATAATGATCAGACATACCTGTCTGTGTTCATAGCCTACTCCGAATGGGGAATCCACGATTTTTTTTTTATATAGTTTCATCTGAAAATATTAGGAAAACTAAGACTATTGAAAAATCCGGTGAAAAAATTCCTATTAATAAGCGAGTTATGGTATCCCAAATTTTGAAAAGATTGACGTGACGTCATATTTATGTGTTTTTATATCAAACTGTTTTCATCATGGACCTAAATGTTCTTGAAATATATGCTATTTTAAGTTATATTTACATAAAAATAAATGAATATTATAACACTGTATAAATCTACATACTTTATAATTACAGGTGTATTTAAATTGTTAAGTTTAATGCAAGAAATTAATGTTAGAATAAAAACTGTTTGGAAACTGCTTTCGAATTTGAATTTCTTAACTTCCATTGGTAGTCACCCCCACCTTCTAACACGCTATTTGTTATGCATGTATAGGCGGTCTTTCGGTATCCAATCAAAATATTATATATAGAATTCATATACGTGTCGAAGCGCTATATCAAAAAACTGTTTATTTCCGAAATATCTCAATTATACTATTAAATTTTTTTATTAATATTCGTTATTCATCATATACATTCGTATTTTTTTACTATTTCCCTTTAATTCGATTGAGCTGGAATCCCTCATTAGGTTTTTTTTCTGAACACCCTGTAATTTATTGGTAAACAAACAATGAAGTTGATTTTTGTTGGTTTACTCGCAGTTTGATTTATTGAAAGTAAAACTGTCAATGTTTGCATATGTTCGTTCAGAAGATGTGAAAATTGTTAAGCACTCAATAAAACTTTGTGTATTTATTTAACTGCTGGTACTTGTTACTTCTTGTAACTATCTAATAACAATTCTGAACAAAAAATTAAAGAACAGTTATTATTATATGATGTCTCTAAAATAGGGGGTTTTGATGATTAAATTATCTTAAAAGTAAGACCACACCAATATTGTTTGTGTGATTTTTTTCCAATGCAAGAATTGTCAAATTTGACATTTCCGGTTACCTGATTTACACCAAAATCTAATGGCTTCTTTTCATATTAGAATAAGGTAGAAATACAAGATTTCAAAATTTTCTGAATGATTGTGAAAGCGTCGACAAAATTCATACATACATACAGACATCCTCGTGAAAATGTTAAAATTGTATTCTAGAGACCTTAAAACGTGGTCATTTACTAAAATCTCGATATTCGATTTTTAGCACGATCTCTATACCTCACTTACCAAGGGTAGCAGGAGGTAAAAAGTACCTTATAAAATATTATGTTCAACAGTTAATTATGTGACTTTTAATAAATGCTGTTTACAAGTTTTTAATTCATTTGTTTTCTAAACGTCAATTACCACTTCTTCTATATTTTCATATTCATTGTTATAGAAAATTTTAAATAGTATCACTAAGAAAATAATACTTGTGTATTAATGTAAAATATTTTAATAAGAATAGGAGTAAGTATGTTGCATTTCACTATTGCTTTTTATTGCTCATTTTCTTATAAATTATAAATAAATAATCCTTAACGTGTTTTTCATTTGTGTCTGTACATAAGCACTGCAACATTTATTTCAATATAGAAGAAAGCGTTCTCGTTTATAAATGCAAAACGAGCGCGAACGTAAATAACTGTTAAATATGTAGAAAGTTTACGAATCATGTTAATAATAATACATTATTCAACAAGCGTGTAATCGTGGCTGTAACTCAAAAGGGCGAATATATGCACAACACGTACCGTAGGCGAGTTTGGTACTTCATCAGAATGAGCCGGTTTCACATTTTTTAAAAAGTATTTTAAATGAAAGTTTATGCAATATTTTTCATAGCAATAATTGTTATTTTCGTAAATAATTAAATAAAAAGATTGGCGCCAAAAAAACAAACCTCTACTTCTGTGACGTCGGAGTACATACATTACGTCATTCATATAGCCAATAGGTAGACAGTTTACGTTATTTACATAAATAAAAGTAGGCGATAGTTTGTTATATATTAAACTGTTTGTACTCTGATGTCATATTCTGTTTCAGTTCACGTGACTTTTTGCAAAATATTACACAAACTTTAATATTTAATTGTCAAATATCTAATGGATATTTCGTGATATTTTCAAATTTGAGGCTCTTTAAAGAACAATATCCTTTAAAATTTAGTACTTAGAAGTCATAGAAAAATTCTTGCAACAACCCTATTCAATAATTTATAATATTTATTTTAATATGCAATTATTTAAAAATTAATAATATTAAATTCACTAAGATAAAATACTTAATATTATTCAATAATACTCAAAAAAGCCAATCTTTTAATAACGAATTGCATATTTTCCTGTACAAAAATTCACAAATTTTCACATTACAAATTAAATAAGACATGTTCTAAATTATCTTAAAAGGCACAAAAGAGACTCCTGCAATGAATGTGTATAAATTTCAATATTTCAAGAAACAAAACTGTAATGCATCTATAAATTAAAACTGAAGAGTAGATACTCGTATATATAAATAAGATTTAAAAATAAATATAGATAATGTTAAATGTATTTTAATTTTGAAATACCTAAATATTTAAATATTACTCAAATCATATTATTAGCTAACATAAAATGTCGAAAATATTAAAGTAACCTACTGTTTTCTTGCGGACACTTAATTACGTATAATTCCTGCATATTGCTTCATAAACATAATTAACTTGAGAAATAGGGATATATGCAATCCTACACGTTAAATCAGTAAACGAGTGATTAAAATACGTACATTAGAAAAAGAATTGTTCTTTAAAAACTGTCTTCGGCCTTCTTGGAGGAAAGGTGTTATTTTAAAAAATGTTAATAAATAATATTTTTACATTTTGTTGTAGTTTCTGACTTATTAATTGCAGAGAAAAGTTGTAAATAAAAAAGTTGTTCAAAATTAAAAATTACCCATTATGGAACTTAATCACAATTTCTTTTTACCTCTCGCTAAGAGAGGTATTGGATTCATGCTAAAATTCGCATATCCACATTTTATTGAATAAGCACGATTTTAAGGTCCCTAGAATCCAATTATAACATTTTTAAAATGATGTCTGTGTGTATGTGTGTGGATGTGTGTATGTGTGTATATATGTGTGTGTGTGTGTGTGTGTGTGGATGTGTGTATGTGTGTATATGTGTGTGTGTGTGTGTGTGTGTATGTCTGGATGTTGTAGACACGATTCCTCAAAAACTATAAGACTTAAAAAATATTTAACTGCAGTTTCCTCAATCTGACATTCCTGGGAAGAGCTGAAAAGGTTTTGGTAACAATTGAACAACCGGAAGTAGTAGTTTCTTAGAAAAATTCTTCTAAATATAATATTTTGGGAGTTTTTTTTTATTAAATATTGAACAACATAAAATTCTCCATCTAATAGATTTAAAATTTTTATTATATCTTGCATAGATTTAGAGATAAAGACACTATAATTTATAGAGTACACAAATTCCAATGTTTATAACATGACGTATGTCATTGTGAAATATCAACAGTTTTAGTGACATTCTGATAGCTTTTTCTGGGAAGTATATTTAATTTTTCTTATTGTTTTATTAATTAAATATTTGAAATTATAAGTAAAATGCATATATCCATCAGAAAAACCATCAATCTGGTTAACGAATTGGAACAATCTCTGACATTTAGAAACTTCCTCATACAATGAAAAATATATATAATTAGAATTATATGTGTGCAGAAGACATGTTAAATACAATAAAAAACAATATTTGGGTAAAGTTCTGTAATATTTTGTTATAAAACGACGGTTCGAAAGCGAAGTGCAGTACAATATTTATATAGCCTAATATGGAAATGGCGAGAGGTCTTGGGCTGGCCACAACAGATTTTTACTTTACCAAAAATGCAAAATAAAATTCGCAATTTTTCAGCATGCCACTCTGAAATTTACTGTAAATTGCGAAATTTAATTTGCGTTTTCTTGTTAAAATAAAAAAGAAATTGCGATTAATTTTAGTCACATGTTATGTAGTTTTTAATTCTGGACAATTTTTTACTTACAACTCTTTCTCTAAATTTAATAGGACAGTAACTACAGTCAAATAAAATACAGGGTGTCTCTTAAATAGGGGGACATGGCTTAACCACAGATTCCTGAGGCTAAAATTCACGATGCAGTCACTCTAGTTTTATTTTTTTCTGTCTGAAACAGATATCACAAATTATATATAGAGAGAAAAGTTTACTATTGAATGTATTTTTCCGAAGAAAAATAATTTCACGTTTTCGGCATTGCCATTAAAAAGTTACGGTTTAATTAATGTTGGGATACCTAAGTTTCATACACTAGTGGTTCACTAATAATAACAAGTATCACCTTAAAAGATGACTTATAACCATATAAACTGTCATACCAAATTTTATCCAAATCGAATAAAGCGTCCGATTATTATAAGCAAAATTAATTTTTTTTCGAAGAACTTTGAAGCAGATTTCTGGCTAAATGGTACACTTTCCGGTAGAAGCAAGTTTGGTTAAATCGTCTTATTTTAGCCTCAGGAATCTGTGGTTAAGCCATGTCCCCCTATTTAAGAGACACCCTGTATAAAAATTTTAAAAATATTATGAGGTGCTATGAAAACCAATATGATGTTACAAATAAACAACTAATATTTAACAATTTACTTTAAATAACATTGACATACATCATTATAACTACACACTAACACCTTATATCATTATTATTAACTATACCACGTTAATTATTTTCAGCATGAGTTGTCTATCACGCACTCTTTTCACCTTCAAGCACTCCACCAGGTCCTACTGTACTGTCGTCTCAGCCTGCCCTTTCGCTGAAGCAAAGCCCTACACCGACGTTCCGGGCCCTAAACCTATTCCTTTACTGGGAAACACATGGCGTATGATGCCCTACCTAGGCCACTACGACGTGGAGGACTTCGCCAAGGTCACCAAGGAATTTAACGAGAATTACGGGAGAATCTGCAAGTTGTCAAATTTGGTCGGAAGACCAGATTTGTTGTTTGTGTATGATGCGGATGAAATAGAAAGAATGTACAGGCAAGAAGGAGATACCCCTTATAGACCAGCAGTGCCTTGTTTAGTGAAATATAAAAGTGTGGTGAGGAAGGATTTTTTTGGGGATCTACCTGGAGTCGTTGGAGTGTAAGTGTTTATTACCTTATCCTCTGGAACATTGAATTGAACAACCGAAAGTAGTAGTTTTTAAAAGAAATTCTTCCAAATATTAATTTTTGAAAATTTTTGATATTACTAATTTTGAAGAACAAAATTCTACACCTGACACGTTTAAATTTTTTATTACATCTTCTATAAATTTAGAGATAAAGACGCTATAATATATAGAATATCGGGATATAACAAGTCGAGTAGGCGAAACTACACTAAGGAAACCAGTTGACAAATTCAAATGTTTATAACATAATTTGTAAATGACAGATTTCAGTGTTAAAAACAGTTTTAGTGACATTTTGATAGCTTTTTCTGGGAAGTACACTTAATCTTTCTTATTGTTTTATTAATTAAATATTTGAAATTATAGGTAATATGTATATATCCATCAGAAATACCGCCAATCTGGTTAATGAATTGGAAGAATCTGTGACATTTAGAAACTTCCTCATACAATGAAAAATAGATATAATTAGAATTATATGTGTACAGAAGATATATTAAATACAATAAAAAACAATATTTGGGTAAAGTTCTGTAATATTTTGTTATAAAACGACGGTTCGATAGCAAAGTGCAATACAATACTTATATGTATAGCCTAATATGGAAATGGCGAGAGGTCTTGTGCTGGCCACAACAGATTTTTTGATATAATATTGTCTACATATAATAAATTTGATTCTTTAAGAAAAAACGCTATAGGGTATCTTGGATGTCAAGCGGTTTGCGTCATCGTTTAGGGATTTTTAAAATTTTCTATTTATTTTTTAATACATTTAATTAACAGTATTTTTACCTCTCGCTAAGAGAGGTATTGGAATCATGCTAAAATTCGCATATCCAGATTTTAGTGGATAAGCACGTTTTAAGGTCCCTATAATCCGATCATAACATTTTTACGATGATGTCCGTGTGTGTGTGTGTGTGTGTGTGTGTGTGTATGTGTGGATGTTGGAACCACGGTTTCTCAAATACTATAAGATTTAAAAAATATTTAACTGCAGTTTCCTCAATCTGACAATCCTGGGAAGAACTGATTAGATTTTGGTAACAATTAGACAACCGGAAGTAATAGTTTCTTTAAAAAAAATCTTCTAAATATTATTTTTGTAAATTTCTGTCACTACTATTATTGAAGAACATAAAATTCTACATCTGATACATTTAAAAAAATTATTATATCTTGTACAGATTTAGAGATAAAGGCACTGTAATATATAGAATAATCTAATCGCAGAGGCCAAGGCACTAAGGAAACCAGTTGACAAATTCAAATGTTTATAACATAGTTTGTAAATGATAGATGTCAGTGTCAAAAATCAATAGTTTTAGATACATTTTGATAGCTTCTTCTGGGAAGTACATTTAATCATTCTTATTGTTTAAAATAAAATAAATAAATATAAATATACCATCACGGCATATTACCCATTTCTGGGTGTGCCAATCTGCTCTACAGCAGATATCGGTAATGATGATGACATATTTGTACCGTGTGGGCACTTACCAGGCGTCACCTCACGGGTACTCATTGCTATTCTTATTGTTTACTTAATTAAACATTTAAAATTATAGGTAAAATGCATATATCCATCAGAAATACCACCAATCTTGTTAATGAATTGGAAGAATATCTGGCATTTAGGAACTTCCTCATACAATGAAAAATATATATAATTAGAATTGTATGTGTGCAGGAGACATGTTAAATACAATAAAAAACAATATTTGGGTAAAGTTCTGTATTTTTTTGTTATAAAACGAAGGTTCGATAGCGAAGTGCAATACAATACTTATATATAGCCTAATATGGAAATGGCGAGAGGTCTTGTGCTGGCCACAACAGATTTTTTATTATAAATTTAATAAAAAAAATCTGATGTGGCCAACACAAAACCTCCCGCTATTTAATTTTTATTAATTTAAATACATACCTACGGATTTCCTAACGCTGCAAACTGTTCCATTGCAGAAAACTATTGCTTTATTTACTATTTTCTTTTTAAAATATCATTATTATTAATTTGAAGTGATAAGTTTTCTGACAGTTCCTATTAGAATCGGAAAATGTTAAAAATGGATTCTAGGGACCATAAAACGTGGTCATTTACTAAAATCTTGATATTAGATTTTTAGCACGATCCCTATACCTCCCTTACCAAGGGTAGCGGGAGGTAAAAAATTGTTTAAAATCTATTATGAGAAGAAAGTCTTGTAAATTGTATTAAAGGAATTTATTTTCTCTTTGTCCAATAAAATGCAACCTGATAAACGATAACTTTATTAAATGCAGTAATGTCAAGAAATTTCACTTTAAGATGAGCAATAAAATTAAATTTATATTTATTTTATTATTTTATTTCTATAAGTTATGACAAGTAATAAAGCATTCTTATGACTGCATCAATTAAAATAACAAGGCGTAATTCTTGTAGAAATTATTCCGTTCTTGTATGTATGTACAGCCACTTTCAACTTTCAATACTTATTCTGATCTAATTACTGATTAGTACTTAGTAAATGAATCAACGATTATAAACTTTACATCATTATATGTTGCGTTCTGTTCATCTCTGGAATTATTTATGAAAGACCACAAATTTCCCATTGTATCAGACTTACTTAGACACTGAATTATGTAATAAATTTTCACTAATTAAAATTCTGTACAAACAATTTGATATTTTAAATAACATGAGTAGTATATAAAAATATCCGTGGGTAACATTCTAATATTTAATTGGAATTGTTATTTTTGCTACAAGTGCGGGAAATGAGTATTAAGTTTTCTGTATGTGTTGTAAATAAGATTTTTCTGCAATCATCCATAAAAATATTTTCAAAAATCATAAGAATGTTTATTGGATTTGGATAAATTTTGGTATGACAGTTTATAAGTTAAAAAGTTACGGTCTAATCAATGTTGGAATAACTAAGTTTCATACATTAGTGGTTCATTATTAATAACAAGTATCATCTTAAAAGATGACATAACCATATAACCTGTCATATCAAATTTCTTACAAATAAAATAAAACATTCTGTTGTTATAAGCAAAATTATTTTTTTGCCCTCCTGAAGTGTAATGGGAACTTTACAATTGTATACACAGCAAGTGTAACCTACATTTTACGCTTACTGTGTTGTAACTTGTCTAACTATGCGGTAAAATAATCAAAATATACTGGATGTTTATGGGCATTTAGAAAAGAAATCATCTTTACTATATTAAAGTTCATGTAAAAAGTACTACCTACGTAAGTTATTTTTACGCGAGGCGAACATTGCTGAAATGTCAAATATCGACACCTACCTATTATTTATTACGAAGAAAACATCAGCAAATAAATATATTATCAATCATAAACAACGTCTATTATTACAAATAAATTTTCGCTAGAAAAAGTACTCTAATGAAGGTAAGTAAAATCAAATTTAGAAATTGACTTAACACCAGTATTTCAAACTAACCCTTTCCAGAAGTACAACCTATCTCATTAAAAAAAGTGATTTTTATTATCGTCGGCCAAAAAATTTTATACAATTCTCGTGCGTGAAGTATTTTACAGCGCTCCAGCTAATAAGGCACTCGCCTTAAGGGCTCGTGCTTTAAACAAAGCTGTCGCGCTGTAAAATACAACTTACACGCACTCGAATGTAAATAACTATTTTTTTTTTCGAAGAATTTTGAAGCAAAATACTGGCTAAATGGTACACTTTCCGGTAGAAGCAAGTTTAGTTATATCGTCTTATTTTAGCCTCAGGAATCTGTGGTTACGCTATGTCCCCTATTTTAGAGACATCCTATATATTTTAGATGTTCAAACCTTCTTACAATACTTACTATAATTATATGGTTATGCCCCTGGATTGCAGTTATCTGGTGCACCGTAGCATTACAGAGAAACTTCAGATAAAAAATTTCTATTATCTTTCATTTTTACATAACGGAAGTAACTCAATTTCACTTTTACGATGATATCGCATGTCATTCTAGTACAATAGACTCATCAAATTTTTATTTGTTTTTGAATGTTGCAGACATGGTGAACAATGGAGAGAATTTCGTTCCAGAGTCCAGAAACCTGTGTTGCAGTTGCAAACCGTTCGCAAATACATAGAGCCAATAGAAAATGTCACCGACTATTTCATTCAACGAATGCTTGAAATGAAAGACGAAAATAACGAAATGCCTGATGACTTCGACAATGAAATACACAAGTGGTCTCTTGAATGTAAGTTCTGTTTTAATTATACAGGGTGTCTCTTAAATAGGGGGACATGGCTTAACCACAGATTCCTGAGGCTGAAATAAGACGATTTAACCAAACTTGCTTCTACCGGAAAGTGTACCATTTACCCAGAATTCTGCTTCAAAGTTCTTCGAAAAAAAATTAATTTTGCTTATAATAATCGGACGCTTTATTCGATTTGGATGAAATTTGGTATGACAGTTTCTATGGTTATAAGTCATCTTTTAAGGTGACACTTGTTATTATTAGTGAACCACTAGTGTATGAAACTTAGGTCTCCCAACATTAATTAGACCGTAACTTTTGAATGGCAATGCCGAAAACGTAAAATTATTTTTCTTCAGAAATATACATTCAATAGTAAACTTTTGTCTCTCTGTGTAATTTGTGATATCTGTTACGGTTCACACAGAAAAAAATAAAATCTGAGTGTCTGCAATGCTAAATTTTTAAAATAAATTTAATCTAGCAGTCTATCCAAATGTCAAACAAGTAATTTTTAATGACAGTAACGAGTTGTCAATCTTCACAACTTGTTTAGGAGTTAGCTGAGATATGTAATTGTCTTATTTATAATAATGGTAGTAAAATACTATTAGGCCGAACAAACGGATGTTACTAATTTTAGAATATTGCGAAGAAAATTTTTGACAACCCGTAAAACAATTGTTACTGTCATTAAAAATTACTTGTTTGACATTTGGATAGACAGCTAGATTAAATTTATTTTAAAAATTTAGCAGTGCAGACACTCAGATTTTATTTTTTTCTGTGTGAACTGTAACAGATATCACAAATTACACAGAGAGAGAAAAGTTTACTATTGAATGTATTTTTCTGAAGAAAAATAATTTCACGTTTCCGGACTGGCCATTAAAAAGTTAAGGACTAATTAATGTTGGGACACCTAAGTTTCATACACTAGTGGTTCACTAATAATAACAAGTATCACCTTAAAAGATGACTTATAACCATATAAACTGCCATACCATATTTAATCCAAATCGAATAAAGCGTCCAATTATTATAAGCAAAATTAATTTTTTTTCGAAGAACTTTGAAGCAGAATTCTGGCTAAATGGTACACTTTCCGGTAGAAGCAAGTCTGGTTAAATCGCCTTATTTTAGCCTCAGGAATCTGTGGTTAAGCCATGTCCCCCTATTTAAGAGACATCCTGTATATATTTTTTTTTATTTCTTTTGGAGACTTGCACATCAAAATATGTTAGGAATATGTATTACTACTATATTATGAGCAACTAATCATTACTGTGGTCCTGGCTCTTCAAGACAAGATCAGTAGCCCGGTATAATATTTTCTAACGACTTCATATTGTAATTTTCCAAACAAACTATTTAGATGCAGCTCATTCAATCTATTATTTAACAATAACAACAACAACTTGTTGTTTTTGTTATTTCACATATTTATGTCAATTTTTGCCCCCGAAGAAGGCACCAGTTTATGGTGCCGAAACGTTGGGTTTTAATAATAAATAAATACAGAACTTAAACTAAAAAAATCTGTTGTGACCAGCACAAAACCTTCCGTCAATTCGATGTGTTTTGTACAAATACCATACCAAAAGGTCCTTGGAACAGATTCTATATAATATCATGTAAAATCAAACACGAACACATACTATTTCTATTCTATAAATCCACTAAAATTATAACATAAACATACACTAAGTAAAATGCACTTGACACTTCTTCTTATTCTTCAGCTACCCCTATTTTATTAGAGGTAGCTGTTTACTCTTTTCTTCCATTCATTCCTGTCCAACACATCTTCTTGACACAGGCATTCCTTTCAGTCTTCTGCAATACAGTGTCACTTGCGAGGAGCACTATGACATACCAATTTTGTGATCCTACACATTCCATATTTGGTTTTGCACTTGCAACTGACATCTGTCAATTAGAATTTTTTTAATATATCAGCATCAGCTGTTTCCATGATAAATAGCAAAGCTGACTAATTTTTGAAAATTAATTTCTTTATAATGCTTTAAATCTACATCTATTGAATATGAAGGAAAATGTATAATCAAACTGTATAGAGAAGAATATTTTCTTTAATATGTATAATAACTAAATGTCAAAAAACAATATTTAACTGCGTTTTTTTAAGAAAAACTGTTAAGGGTACTTCCGGTGGATCAATTATAACCAAAATCTAATCAACTCTTCATATGGATGTACAGAAGAGGAATACAAAAGAATTATAATTTTTAGAATTGTAGTATTGGAGTTATCGTCGGAGAAAAATTTGTCACACACGGACACACATACACACACACATACACACACACACACACACACACATGCATACAGATATCATCTTAAAAATAGTAAATTCGTATTGTAGCTTATTCATTAAAAACTCACCACCGAATTTTTTGACCAAAGACAATACCTTCCTTACCTAAAGGTGACGGAAGGTAAAAAGGTAGTATTATTCCAATCCTTAAAATTTCAATTTACTTTCTGTTAATTCACGGTCAAAGTCAAACAAGAAATAAATTATATAATGTGAAATTTCTAATAAATTTGTTTAAACACCGTTAAGTTCATGTTATGCAATTTATGTTAGTAAACATGTGATTAAAATAGTTTACAATCTTCAGTTCGTTTTTTATGCAAATGAAAGTGACGAAAACCAAATTTAAATATATACTTTATAACCATTGCTAAATGAGGTTAATGGGGTATACATATACTAATAAAAGTTTTACACATAAATTTACAACAAAAGTTTTTTACAGATAATATTAACTATTTTGCAATAAACATTGAAAATAGTTTTTAAATTCATTCATTATTATTCCGATTAAATAATTCTCTTCTGGGTTTTTTCAAAATTTAAAATACGATTTTTATTTTTATTTCGTATGTGACTAGAAGTCAAAATTTGTACAAGAGTATAATGCGGGACACGAATCATGAGCGGAGGAGCAAGAGAAAGAAATACTTAATCCATAGGCGTCCTCAAATAATTATTACAGCATCTCAAAATAACTAAACTTATTTAGGGTTCATGATTGGATAGGATCAACCAATTACGTAGATTCAGAAAGACCTAATTGAGAAATGATAGTCAGTTTTAAGCATGAAACTGGAATAAGCATTCCCACGAGGTGTGAATTCATTAACAATTAATTGTAAACATTAATTTTATTCACACTTTTACCTCCCGCTACCCTTGGTAAGGGAGGTATAGGGATCGTGCTAAAAATCACATATCGAGATTTTAGTAAATGACCACGTTTTAAGGTCCCTAGAAACCAATTTTAACATTTTCACGATGATGTCTGTATGTGCGCATGTGTGTATGTGTGTGTGTGTGTGTGTGTGTGTGTATGTATGTATATGTACAAATTTTGTTTGCACGCTAACTCAAATACTATCATTCAGAAATTTCTGAAACCTTGTATTTCTACCCTATTCTAATAGGAATAGAAGCCATTAGATTTTGGTGTAAATCGGATAAACGGAAATGGTACTTTACTTGAAGCTCATAGTGGTTTTTCTTCAAAAAATACCATTAAATGCCATATTTTCGCATTTAACGTCATTGGAAAATTATAGATTATTGAATTTTGTACAGGTATACATTAATACTTTTTCTATATATTTTACAGATAAATTTAAAAATCATTGTTCTTTTTTTAATCCCGAAGCCTAGAATAAACACAATTCCTTTGTTACACAGTTTATTTTTCAAATGAATGTAACTGACAGGTAAACGTCATTGTCAAAAAACTAATCACTTCAAATTAAAAATAGTGACATATTAAATAATAAAGAAAATCGTAAATAAAGCAATAGTTATATGCAATGGAACATAATATACTTTGAAGCATTAGTAAATACGTAAGTATGTATTTAAATTAATAAAAATTAAATAGCTGGAGGTTTTGTGTTGGCCACATCAGATTTTTATTACAATTTGTTTAGTCTGCTCCAGCAAAGAATTTTTGTCAATGTTACTTTCCCTAGCAAATGGTTTGGAAAAACAAACGGTTGAAGTACCTAATGGTGTTCTGGTATCTGCTGTGAACGGCAATTAATCTTTCAGATCATATGACTATAAACTCCAACTATCTTTCACTTTTAATGAGAAAAGGGTAAAAATTTCCTTTCACAGACCACCATTTGTTGAACGTAGTTTTAATTAAGGAAGAAAGCAACTCAGGAAATATTATCGATAGAGCAAAACCGTTTGCACATTCAACTTTAATAGTCACCATAGGAATTGTCGATCTTTTTTTATTTTTGAGCTTCAGACAAAAAATAAATTCGAAAATAACTCATATCTTATTTATTATGACAGAGAAAAATAGTTTAGACAAACTTTATACCGCTTTTTTACCTCTCGCTAAGAGAGGTATTGGATTCATGCTAAAATTCGCATATCCAGACTTTATTGAATAAGCACGATTTAAGGTTCCTAGAATCCGATTATAACATTTTTAAAATGATGTCTGTGTGTGTGTGTTTGTGGTGTGTGTGTGTGGATGTGTGCATGTATGTGTGTCTGGATGTTAGAGGGACAATTCCTCAAAAACTATAAGACTTAAAAAATATTTAACTGCAGTTTCCTCCATCTCATATTCCTGGGAAGAGCTGAAAAGGTTTTGGTAACAATTGGACAACCGGAAGTAGTAGTTTCTTAGAAATTTTTTTCTAAATATAATTTTTTGGAAATTTTTGTTATTACAAATATTGAAGAACAAAATTCTCCATCTTCTACACTTAAATTTTTTATTATATCTAGTATAGATTTAGAGATAAAGACACTATAATATATAGAATATTCTAATCGCAGAGGCTAAGGCACTAAGGAAATGTTTATAACATAGTTTGTAAATGACATATGTCAGTGTCAAAAATCAACAGTTTTAGTGACATTCTGATAGTTTTTTCTGGAAAGTATATTTAATCTTTCTTATTATTTTATTTTTCGCTACCGAAAATCGGTCACTTTAATATGTTCTTTGAATGTTATGATGATTTTGGACAAGGCGAAAGAAGAATGTTTTTAAAGAGTTAAGTGATTCAGTGGAGCTCTTACTTTCATCCCTTTTCTTATTGTTTTCGGGTTTTTGCTAACCCACTAAGTGGGAAACGCGTGATTTTATGTATGTATGTATGTATGTATGTATGTATGTATGTATGTATGTATGTATGTATGAAATATTTGAAATTATAGGTAAAATGCATATATCTATGAGAAATACCGCCAATCTGGTTAATGAATTGGAAGAATCTTTGACAAATAGGAACTTCCTCACACAATGAAAAATAGATATATGTAATTAGAATTATATGTGTGCAGAAGACATGTTAAATACAATAAAAAACAATATTTGAGTAATATTCTGTAATTTTTTGTTATAAAACGACGGTTCGATAGCGAAGTGCAATACAATACTTATATAGCCTTATATGGAAATGGCGAGAGGTCTTGTGCTGGCCACAACAGATTTTTCTAATTGTAAATTGTAAATTAATAAAGTATTTTATTTTGATGTGCATGTTTCAGAAGAACAATAAAAACATTTTTAGTAGTTTTTATTGTTCAGTATATTTGTATATTTTCATCTAATCACAGGTATTGGTAGAGTTGCTCTGGATGTACGATTAGGTTGCTTACGCCCTAACTTACCTCCAAATTCAGAACCTCAAAGAATTATAGATGCAGCAAAATACGCTTTACGGAATGTAGCAATATTAGAATTAAAATTCCCGTTTTGGAGATATATTCCTACTCCCTTATGGACAAAATACGTGAGCAATATGGATTATTTTGTTGAGTATGTTACTATGAGTATAATTTTACATTTTGTTAATTTTCTAACGTAAAATTTTAGAGTGTGCATGAAATACATAGATCAAGCAACAGAAAGACTAAAATTGAAGGAGGTTAAGGATGAAAAAGAATTATCACTTATTGAAAGATTGTTAGCAAGTGAAACACCTAAAACAGCAGCAATATTTGCCTTAGATCTTATTTTAGTTGGAATTGATACTGTAAGTATTCATATGTAAGGTAACTTTCAGTTTGTAGCACACAGACGCATAAGGCCAAGTTTTACACATATTTTAGTGTCATTGACTTATTACATACAGGGTGTCTCTTAAATATGGGGACATGGCTTAACCACAGATTCATGAGGCTAAAATAAGACGATTTAACTAAACTTGCTTCTTCCGAAAAGTGTACCATTTAGCCAGAATTCTGCTTCAAATTCTTCGAAAAAAAATTAATTTGCTTGTAATAACTGAACACTTTATACGATTTGAATGAAATTTAGTATGACAGTTCATATGGTTATAAGCCATCTTTAAGGTGTTACTTGTTATTATTAGTGAACCACTAGTGTATGAAACTTAGGTGTCCCAACATTGATTAGACCGTAACTTTTTAATGGCCACGCCGATAACAAAATATATATATATATATATATATATATATATATATATATTTTCAGAAATATACATTCAATAGTAAACTTTTCTCTCTTTGTTTAATTTGTGACATCTGTTACGGTTCAGACAGAAAAAAATAAAACTTGAGTGACTGCATCGTGATTTTTTTTAAATAAATTTAATCTAGCAAATCCAAATGTCAAACACCTAATTTTTAATGATGCAGTGTACACTGCATTTCCATAATACAGGGAATTTATTTTAACATGCAACATATGGCGAATCACTTCCATGGTTACTCACTATTGTCAAAAAATGACAGCAATGTAATATTTGTCCATTTTAAAATGCAACATACAAAATTTGTAGTTTTGTATTATTAAAATTAATTTCCAATAAATTAGCGTACATACGATTAACAAATAATCAAAACATGAATGTTGTACATCTTAACAAACTTTAGCTTACAAAAATTCATAACTTTCATGTAATAAATATTAAAAAATACCCCCAATCACTCTGAGGCAACATTTTAGTTGGTCGTAATAAGAATTGACACCATTTGTGATATGTTTTGGAGGTATCTCCTGTGCTGCAATACTATTTATAATGTTGTATTTTAAAAATGGACAAATATTACATTGCTGTCATTTTTTGACAATAGTGAGTAACCATGAAAGTGATGAACTATAATGTTGCATTTTAAAATAAATTCTCTGTATGCAATAATTTAAAAACGTGAAACTGAATATCTAAAAATTTTAATTTGTTTTATTTTGTTAAAATTATAAAACATTTTTCACGAAATATAAAGGAAGTGGATTACCAGACTCACTACACGCAGTTTTTAATTCGGGACAACTTTTTTCCTTACTCGTTTTTCTCTAAAATTAATAGATAAAGAGATATTTCTAATTGAAAATTGTAACATTGTGTTTGCTATGTTCAGAAAAAAAGTAGACATTCAGTATAATTAAATAAGGAAGGTTAATGTCGAGCAAACCAAGTTCCAATTTCGCAATTTCATTCAGTTTTGTAATATGAACTTAACATTTCTAATTTTACTCAAGGTTGCCTATGAAATCTTGTTTATTGCACATACACATTTATTAAAAAGATTTCTCAACGGTACCTATTAAAAACATGACAGCATCTTATTAAAAAATTTCTCAATAAATACCAAAATTATATTACCTAATTTTTTATTTCAAAAGGCCAAAAGTTAATGTTGTTTTTAAATCGATGTTGTAGATTTCTATGGCCGTTTGTTCAATATTGTATCAGCTAGCAACAAGACCTGAAGAACAAGAAAAAATGTACCGAGAACTAGTTAATGTATTGCCAAATCCAAATGAACCGCTAACAACAAAGCTATTAGACCAAATGGTGTACTTAAAAGCATTTGTGAGAGAAGTTTTTAGGTATGTACGATAAAAGTTGAGTAAGTTTCAGGAATTTATTGGAAATTATTGCAGGATGTATTCCACCGTTATTGGAAACGGAAGGACATTACAACAAGATATGGTTATCTGTGGATACCACATACCTAGAGGGGTGAGTTACAAATTTTTTATTTATTCCTTTAGATCTTTAGAACATAGTTATTTACTTATTAAGGCAGGGAAGTTCATCTTTTCGTGACGAATATGCAGATAATAATAATGAGTCATGAAAAAAACTTCAATGACGAGTTAAATATTATTACCTCCCGCTACCCTTGGTAAGGGAGGTATAGGGATTGTGCTAAAAATCACATATCGAGATTTTAGTAAATGACCACGTTTTAATGTCCCTAGAATCCAATTTTAACATTTTCACGATGATGTCTGTATGTGTGTATGTGTATGGATTTTGTCTTCGCTCTAACTCAAATACCATCATTCAGAAAATTGTGAAACCTTGTATTTCTATCCTATTCTAATATGAAAAGAGGCCATTAGATTTTGGTGTAAATCGGATAACCGGAAATGGCACTTTACCTGAAGCTCATAATGGTTTTTCTTCAAAAAATATCATTAAATGCCATTTTTTCGCATTTTATGTCTTATGAAAATTAAAGATTATTGAATTTTGTACAGGAATACATTAATACTTTTTCTATATATTTTGCAGATATATTTAAAAATAATTTTTTTTATTAGTCCCGAAGCCTAAGATAAACACAATTCCTTTGTTATACAGTTCATATTTCAAATGAATGTAACTTACAGTAAATGTCACTGTCAAAAAACTAATCACTTCAAATTAATAATAGTGACATTTTAAAAAGAAAATAGTAAATAAAGCAATAGTTTTCTGCAATGGAACAGTTTGCAGCGTTCGTAAATACGTAGGTATGTATTTAAATTAATAAAAATTAAATAGCGGGAGGTTTTGTGTTGGCCACATCAGTTTTTTACCTCTTGCTAAGAGAGGTATTGGATTTTTACCTAGATTTTATTAGATTCATGCTAAAATTCGCATGTCCAGATTTTATTGAATAAGCACGATTTAAGGTTCCTAGAATCCGATTATAACATTTTTAAAATGATGTCTGTGTGTGTGTGTGTGTGTGTGTGTGTGGATGTGTGTATGTGTGTATGTGTGTATGTCTGGATGTTGTAGACACGATTCCTCAAAAACTATAAGACTTAAAAAATATTTAACTGCAGTTTCCTCAATCTGACATTCCTGGGAAGAGCTGAAAAGGTTTTGGTAACAATTAAACAACCGGAAGTAGTAGTTTCTTAGAAAAAATTCTTCTAAATACAATTTTTTTGCGAGTTTTTTTTATTAAATATTGAAGAACATAAAATTCTCCATCTAATACACTTAAAATTTTTATTATATCTTGTATAGATTTAGAGATAAAGACACTATAAATTATAGAGTAAACTAATCGCAGAGGCCAAGGCACTAAGGAAACCAGTTGACAAATTCCAATGTTTATAACATGACACATGTCATTGTCAAATATCAACAGTTTTAGTGACATTCTGATAGCTTTTTCTGGGAAGTATATTTAACTTTTCTTATTGTTTTATTAATTAAATATTTGAAATTATAGGTGAAATGCATATATCCATCAGAAATACCTCCAATCTGGTTAATGAATTGGAAGAATCTGTGACATTTAGAAACTTCCTCATACAATGAAAAATAGATATAATTAGAATTATATGTGTGCAGAAGACATGTTAAATACAATAAAAAACATTATTTGGGTAAAGTTCTGTAATTTTTTGTTATAAAACGACGGTTTGGTAGCGAAGTGCAATACAATACTTATATAACCTAATATGGAAATAACGAGAGGTCTTGTGCTGGCCACAACAGATTTTTTTTCTGAAATCGTATAAGAATTCAAAATTACTCAATGGTACATACAGCCTGTTTTCATTTAACAACTAAATCACATTGACAACTTAAGGAACTCTTTTTGCGGCATGGAAGTAGTAGATTATATGATGATTTCAGGAAAAATAATTTATTGTTCAAATTTCTACATCTTATTACTTATTGCCTTCACTGTAATATGTTTACAAAAACTTAAATTTCCTTGCGGTCAGCACAATAATTTACTAGAATACAAATTAGGTAAGAATAAGACCATAGAATAATTTTCTGGAAATATTTGGTAGACGTATATGCAGGAATACTCGTTTAGAATAATTTATTTGCAGCTTGTGAGTGTGACTAGTGACTCACGTATGAATTCAACTCATGAATTCTGTTTTCTGATAAATCTTAAATTGTTTATAAAATTTGTTACATAAGTAGTAATCAAAACATATACATATGTATCGCTATATTATACACTTATACAGTATACAAACAACGAAACTGGAACTGAAATTAAAAGAAAATAACACCGTAACAATCTAGGAACAATTTCTTTTTCTCTTTATACTTTCATAACTTTCTTCTCATTTGTGTTGTAAAGTACCTGTGCAATTTAAGATAAGTATATCCAGTGTAATTAATTTTTGCAACATATGCTTGTTTTTCATTCATTTACAAAAAAAAAATATTAAATTTTTACCTCTCACTAAGAGAGGTACTGGAATCACACAAAAAACTGTACGTGTCAACAAAGATGTTGAGCTCTTATTTATCTTATGATAAATAAATATTTGTATGAACATAAAACTTATGTCACCTAGCATCATTGCAGTAAATTTATACATTGCCTATTGACATCTAGTTAACAAACAGCGAAAGTAATTAACAATAAAAGAAACGTGCTGCTATTTATTTGATGTACTTAAGTTATAAACCGACAAATAAGATGTGTTGGCCTTCGCAGTTTTCAAAGATTACAACAGAGATGTCCGTGACATACTTGGGAGAAGCTAATGAGATCTGTTAGATTCTTTTTCTTTGTTAGTAAATAACTAAAAATAAATTATTTGTTTAAATCATCATATGCTTTTATGTACTTATTGTATTTGTTCTAGTGATTATGCATTCGTAAATATTGTTTAAATAAATGAAATTTAGTATTTCCTTCCTTTTTAGTTGAATGTACCTATTTTCTTCAAGACCAGATTAACTAAAAGACAAAAATAATAGGGTACTATACCATAGTCAAATTTTAACTATCTTAAATAAGAAGACGAATATATACAGGGTGTCTCAGGGGGACATGGCTTAACCACAGATTATTGAGGCTAAAATAAGACGATTTAACTAAACTTGCTTCTACCGGAAAGTGTACCATTTAGCCAAAATTCTGCTTCAAAGTTCTTCGAAAAAAAAATGAATTTTGCTTAGAATAACAGAACGTCTTATACGATTTGGATGAAATTTGGTACACTTCATATGGTTATAAGTCATCTTTTATGGTGATACTTGTTATTATTAGTGAACCACTAATGTATGAAACTTAGGTGTCCCAACATTGATTAGACCGTAACTTTTTAATCACCACGCCGATAATGTGAAATTATTTTTTTTGGAAAGATACATTCAATAGTAAACTCTCTGTTTATTTTGTGATATCTGTAACGGTTCAGACAGAAAAAAATAAAACCTGAGTGACTGCACCGTGAATTTTTTTAAAATAAATTTAATCTAGCAATCTATCCAAATGTCAAACAACAAATTTCTAATGACAGTAACAATTGTTTATGGGTTGTCAAAAAATTCCTTCGCAATATACAGAAACTAGTAACATCTGTTTGTTCGGCCTAATAGTATTTTACTACCATTATTATAAATAATACGAATAAATATGTTAGTTTACTCTTAAACTGCTAGATTAAATTTATTTTAAAAAAATTCACGATGCAGTCACTCAGGTTTTATTTTTTTCTGTCTGAACCGTAACAGATATCACAAATTACATAGAGAGAGAAAAGTTTACTATTGAATGTATCTTTCTGAAAAAAAATAATTTCACGTTATCGGCGTGGCCATTAAAAAGTTATGGTCTAATCAATGTTGGGACACCTATGTTTCATACACCAGTGGTTCACTAATAATAACAAATATCATCTTAAAAGATGACTTATAACCATATAAACTGTCATACAAAATTTCATCCAAATCGAATAAAGCGTCCGGTTATTATAAGTAAAATTAATTTTTTTTCGAAGAACTTTCAAGCAGAATTCTGGCTAAATGGTACACTTTCCGGTAGAAGCAAGTTTGGTTAAATCGTCTTATTTTAGCCTCAGGAATCTGTGGTTAAGCCATGTCCCCCTATTTAAGAGACACCTTTATATGAATTAATGAGTATTAATGAAAATTTTTTTTTAAATATTGATCATTATTTCTTCCAAAAATTAGAGCGATCGTTTGTGTCAGTGTAAATAAAGCCGTGGTGGATATTTGTACAATATATTGTTCCACACATTTTATTAACAAAATTATAAATGAAAACTTAAGAAATATTAGGTGGTATCTAATTGGAAATAGTTTTATTAACAACAAAAAACCCAACTTTATTTTTATGGGATGACCCCTCCAAAAATAGTCAGCAAAACCCTGAACTATTGCGGAAATTAACAATTAATATTTATTTGACTTATTGAATAAAATTCTTCATTAAAGTTAAAGTGTAAACAAGTTTATTTATTTACAAAAGGATACGGATACTTTTCGTATTAAACGTCCTTCACATTCATCATAAAGTTATAAATAATGTGAATAATTGTGTGAATATAATATCAAATTAATAACTTTTTAACCGGACATTTAGTGTGATTTAATAGTAATTCAATAAATTTTATTATGCTCCAGAGCAAATCAGTTATTGCCGACACTAATTTTCTTAACCTTGTACAGGCAAAATGCAATACAATTACTACTAGGTAGTATAATTAAATTAGGTATACACAGAATGCATAAAACATAAAAAATTATTAATTTTTAATTTTTACCTTCCGTCACCTTTAGGTAAGAAAGGTATTGTCTTTGGTCAAAAAATTCGGTGGTCAGTTTTTATTGAATAAGCACGTTCTAGGGTCCATACTATACGAATTTACTGTTTTTAAGATGATGTCTGTATGTGTGTCTGTGTGTGACAAATTTTTCTCCGACGATAACTTCAATACTACAATAATTCTAAAAATTATAATTCTTTCGTATTCCTTTTCTTTACATCCATATGAAGAGCTGATTAGATTTTCGTTATCATTGATTCACAGGAAATACTCTTATTTAAAGTTTTTAACAGTTTTTCTTAAAAAAACGCAGTTACATATTATTTTTTAACATTTTATGTTATAAATATTAGAAAAAATGCTCTTCTCTATACGATTTGATTATACATTTGCCTTTATATTCAACGGATATAGAGTTAAAGAGTTATAAAGAGATTAACTTTCAAAAATCAGAAATTTATCCGGAAAACAGCCGATATATTCAAAAAATTCTAATTGACAGATGTCAGTGTCAAGTGCAAAACTAAAGATGGAAAGAATAGGGTCAGAAAGTGTCACAGTGTTCCTCACAAGTGACATGCAGAGGAAGACCAAAGAGAAGATGGAAGGACTGTAACGCAGAAAACTTGACAGAGGAAGAACTGTGTGAATAAAATGCGTCGGACAGAAATGAGAGGAAGAGAAGAGTAAGAAACAGCGACCCCTAATAAAATAGCGAAAAACTGAAGAAGAAAACAGTGTGTATGTTAATGTATAATTTTATTGAATGTATATAATCTTTTCAAAGGAATTTTTGTTATGGGATTTGTACAAAATACATTGAATTGACGGAAGGTCTTGTGCTGGCCACAACAGATTTTTTTATTGAAATTTTTGAATTTTGTGATTGGTTTGCAAGTATACATTAATGTAGTGAACAAAAAAATATTTTTTTTTTTTTATTTTAGAATGTTCGTTCTTTTTAAGACAAGGATTGCGGAAGTGACATTTTCCATAAGGTGTAATTTCTGGCTTGCCTTCTTAAAATGTTATTTTACTAAATAATTCCGTAGAGAAGGTCGAGAATAATCTTTTGAATTTAATATTTTTATATTTATTAAGGAAATTAATTTTATATGAAATAAAATATAAATAAATATATCATCACGGCATATTACCCATTTCTGGTTGTGCCAGTATCTACAACAAATGTAGACATCGATAATGATGACGATATATTTTACCGTGTGGGCGCTTACCAGGCGTCACCTTACGGGCACTCATTGCTAGCATGGAGAGTGCACCACAGGGATCACTTTTTGTGCCACACTTACAAATTTGGTATAGAAGTATACTTTGCAGGATTAGAAGCGCCCTAGAAACAAATACCGAATCTTATATGTCCTCAGATTTCTTGATATTTGTAGGAATTTGTCCCGTTTTTCATAAATAATAGATGGGCTGACGAAATGTAATTTATCCTTAAAGTCAACTTGTAAAATAATTGCAAAAGACCCCTTAAATATCCGATATCGATTCAGAATGAAATGAATTTTGATATAAAAACTACACTCCAAGAAATTCTGTTTAAAATAAACACTAAAATTGGTTCATATAGGTCCACACTTACAAATTTGGTATAAAAGTACACTTTGAAGTGGTTCAAAATTGAATGCAAATATTTCGTAACATAGCATCAACTAATGTATTTTATAACTATGTAATGATGTTACAAGATACATACATATGTACGAATATATGTATTATAAATAAATAAAAACAATATCTTTAAAAATCTCATTTAGAGAACGCATTTTACAAAGATTAAATGATGATATAGGACTTACCAGATAATGGAAAATCTTCATACCTCATGTCTTCGTTTGAGAAAACACATTTGCACAAATTTTTGTATTTCACTTAATGTTAGTTTGTGTTTATCATTTAATACACAAAACACAGAAATATACATCCGAACAGTTCAAAATCTCACAATATACTAAACTAATTACAATGCGATTTTTAACTTGTTTCAATAGGACCACGACAATACTGGTCAGTACAGATCCAGAGTGTAGAATGTATTTTCTTTAAATTACTACTATAAATAATGTATAGAAATTATAAATTATTTAATACTACAATTATTACTGCATTTTATTATTTACAATTAGCAAATTTTATAAAAATTAGTGTTGGGTTTTATACACTAATATATTTCACCACTTATCAAATAGGTTTTTACATGGCTAAATTTCTTAGAGTGTACGTTTAACATGAATAATTAAAACACATTTGCCTCATATCGACCTAAATAAAAATAAAATATATCATCACGGCATATTACCCATTACTGGGTGTGCCAGTATCTACAACACATGTAGACATCGGTAATGTTGACGATATATTTTACCGTGTGGGCGCTTACCAGGCGCCACCTCACGGGCACTCATAGCTAGTGTGGAGAGTGCACCACAGGGATCACTTTTAGTGCGATTAAAAGTCTGTACTGACCCCGGGTCAACGGGTTGGCAACCAGACACTATACGAAGGTCGAAGAGTGAAATTACATTTTGAAATTTGAATTTGACATTTTTTAAAACAGTGTTTTAGTTAAAACCGTGATCGTGGTACGAGCCATTGTCTTTATCTTTGAAATAAAGGCTTTGGGATTTTTAAAAACATAATTTTTAAAATTACCTGTAAAATATAAAGAAAAATCTGTTGTGGCCAGCACAATACCTCTCGCCATTTCCATATTAGGCAATATAAGTATTGAATTGCACTTCCCTTTCGAACCGTCGTTTTATAACAAAATATTACAGAACTTTACCCAAATACTGTTTTTTATTGTATTTAACATGTCTTCTGCACACATATAATTCTAATTATATCTATTTTTCATTGTATGAGAAAGTTTCTAAATGTCAGAGATTCTTCCAATTCATTAACCATATTGGCGGTATTTCTGATGGATATAAGTATTTTACCTATAATTTCAAATATTTAATTAATAAAACAACTAGAAAGATTAAATATACTTCCCAGAAAAAGTTATCAGAATGTTACTAAAACTGTTGATTTTTGACACTGACATGTGTCATTTAAAAACTATGTTATTAACATTGGAATTTGTCAACTGGTTTCCTTAGTGCCTTAGTATCTGCTATTAAAGTACTCTATATATTTGGGTTCGATCCCGACCGGCGCCAAATATTTCCAATTTTAAATGGCACAAAAGTGACCCCTGTGGTGCACTCTCCACACCAGCTATGAGTACCCGTGAGGTAACGCCTGATAAGCGCCCACACGGTAAAATATATCGTCATCATTACCAATGTCTACATATGTATAGATAATGGCACACCCAGAAATGTGTAATATGCCGTGATGTTTTTTTTTTATATATATATTAAAGCGTCTTTATCTCTAAATCTATACAAGATATAATAAAAATTTTAAGTGTATTAGATGGAGAATTTTATATTTAAGTAGAAGAATTTTTCTCAGAAACTACTACTTCCGGTTGTTCAATTGTTACCAAAACCTTTTCAGCTCTTCCCAGGAATGTCAGATTGAGGAATTCATAGTTACACAATTCTTAAATCCTATGGTTTTTGAGAAATCGTGTCTACAACATCCAGACATACACACATCCACACACACACACACACACACACACACACAGACATCATTTTAAAAATCTTATAATCGGATTCTAAGAACCTTAAACCTTGCTTGTTCACTGAAATCTGGATATGCGAATTTTAGCATGAATCCAATACCTCTCTTAGCGAGAGGTAAAAAGTATTAATGTATACCTGTTAAAAATTCAAAAATAATAATTGTTTATTTCATAATAAATACATTATTTCTCCATTTCAGATTCAAGTAGTATTCCCTACGATAGTAACTGGCCAAATGAAGGAATTTGTTAGCGAACCAGAGAAATTCATGCCAGAACGATGGATGAAGCGACAACCTGGATCCGCTGAACATTACGTACATCCGTTTGCGTCACTTCCGTACGGCCATGGCGCTAGGATCTGCTTGGGCAGAAGATTCGCAGATTTAGAAATACAAGTTCTTCTTGCCAAAGTATGTTTTCGTTATAAACAGTGTATTATGGATTGTTTACATGATTATTTTGTTTCAGTTAATAAGATCCTATAAATTGGAATACGAACATGAACCACTGGAATATAAAATTACTTTTATGTACGCACCACATGGAGACTTAAAATTTAAAATGACGGAGAGAGCAGTATAAAAATAAAGCAAATAAATATGAATGTATTTTTTAAAAAATATGAATTCAACGTACTGCGAAACTATTTATGAGCAGTACATTATGATAAAGAGTCGAAAGAATAATTTCAAAAATGCTGTTTTATAGATATGTTTAACCCAAAATTATAATTATACTTCATTTTACGTAAGAAAATAGCGTTAGTTTGGATAGGGATACAAAATTCTGCCCTTTGATTGGTCTAAATGCTAATCTAGTCAACAAAAGCGAAAAAAAAAATATTTATACACAATAGGCTATTCCACGACATTTTTAAAAAAATTTTTTTTTTGAAATACATAAAAATATAAGACCACATGTGAAAGTCCGAGTTAAAAATTCCTCCAAATAAGCGAGATATTAAGGTCCGAATTTTAAATCTGCTTTGTGACGTAGGTAATGTGGATATACCAGAAGTAAACAAACAGTGGTTCACAAACCACGAAAAATTGTTAAACAAATTACAAAATATTGTATATTTAAATTGTAATACTATAATTCATTATTAGAGACATAAAATAAATTATTTCACTTTATTTCTCATTTTATAAAAATAAAGAAATTAGAACGTCACCCGAACTGCAACCGAACAAATCCGACACACCCGAAGAAGTATATTCTTAGTTAAGGCGGGGCTTCTCAAAATCGGAGGTCATACTTGGACCCTATTTGCTCAAACACTCGTACACATGTCCTGCATCATCAAACGCAAAACTCCCCGTGTTTTCTAAAAGGAATAATTTATAATAAAAGAAATATGGTTTTCCTTATCCTTTAACTATTATTATTTTTATTTTCAATAAACTTTTACTATTTTTGATTACTGTGGAATAGCCTATTATTATAGTAATAGGTACACCGTTTCCTAATCTTTTGGAGGTTGGAAAATACGTCATTCCTAACTTTATTGACAATCTCTTGGGTTGGAAATAACAGATTTCACTTCCATCTCTTGGGTTGAAAATGTTCATGCATAGGTTGCCTAGCAACATTGTCATAGATCCTTATAACATAGTAGGCAAAAATAATTTTTTATAAAATTAAAGGTTATAACTCATTCATTTATTTTGAAAATAGGGCTGTGACAAGAATTTTTATATGACTTCTAAGTATTAAATTTGAAAAGATATTGTTCTTTAAAGAGCCTCAAAATTGAAAATATCACGAAATATCCTTCAGATATTTTACAATTAATTTTTGAAATTTGGATAAAATTTTGAATAAGTCACATGATCTGAAACAGAATGTGACGTCAGAGTACATACATCTTCAGCGGTTCTAAGGTGTCAAGTGTATTGTCAAACAAGTGTCAAATAAGAATGACGACCAGAACTTTAAAGTAAAATATATTATCAATTTATATAATAAATTCAGTTTTTATATTTTATTTTACCTCAACTCTTTAACATCCCTTATTTCGGTAGCAGTAAAACAATCGTTCTGATATAAATTCAGCCATCATCCAGCTATCGACCTTCGGTTAATTGTCCGATTTAGCTTGAGTGTAATTTGAATTAGCCATTATTACTTTAGTATTCATTTACAATGAGTTTCATCACAGCCTCGCGCTTTATCTCACCTCGAGGCTTCGCTTCTCGGTAATATCACAAGATTTCGGCTGTAATGAAACATTTCCCACCTTGGACGTAATATATTGTTATTTAATGCATGTAAAAACGGTCGGCTCTCAAGCACCATCTGCTATTTTCTTACTTGAAATAAAGTCCAGTTATGAAATATGTATATTTATAATTATTAACAAATTTAAAGGATTGTAATATATTATGTATGTAGATATGTATAGTATACTTTTTATACGACTAAGACAAAAAAATAATAACATATTTAGGATTTTTTTTTAATTAAAAAATATTTTGACCTATAGTACATATTTAAAATAAATAAATGTAAAAACCTTGTATATAAAATTGTATGTACCAAAAATTCAGTGCAGTGTTCAGTATATAAACAACAGATTTCGTAGTAATTCAGTTGTTTTTCATATCCACTCGTTCAACACTGTTCATGAATATAGTATCATGTACAGTGGGAATAGAAAAAATTCTTACTTTGGAATATGAATATTTCATATTCTACATGTGGAATATGAGTAGTCTTTTATATCTTATGGGTACGCGCAAAATGTACCTAAATTAGAACAGTTGTAGATAAAAATATTTGTGGTGCAAATAATTATTGGTATTATTTTTTTTTTTTAATTTGATTTACGTGATATTTAATTAAGTTTAAATAAAAACTTTTTCTATTGTTTGTGAATAAATCATATCTTCCTTATCCTTATATTTAACCCTGTATTTTAGGTAAGGCCGGCCCTGTGTCCTGCAGATGTAATTATTGCAAGGTAATAACAACATAGTGCTATATTGCAAATCAAAATTTTAATTATTAAGTTTCACATATATCATATATACATAGATAAAATCGAAAAGCAAAATTATACAAGAATAAATAAATTACAAAATATATAACTAATATTAATAACAGTCAAATAAAAATCTTAACAAATATTTTATGAAAAGTTACACAAAAACATATTTACTAAATACGTAATTAATTTCTTTTGACAAAGCGTAATTTCAACGGGCCATTTGGTGTATACATTGGATGGACATGGTACTGCAATGGTTTGTGATGGTACTCTATTCTGTAGCTTTGAATTATCTGCAATAAATAAAATATACATTATACAAAAAGTACATTTTTAGTTCAATATATAAATAGATTCTACTCTAAATATCCCAAATACATTTGTTTTTTCTATAGCAGATGTTAAAGTGTGCTTTTATCTATCTACTCAAAGCAGTAGATAAAGTAGAACTTTAACCGTAAGGGTAGATAAAGTAGCATTTTAACAACAAGGGTAAATAAAATTAAATAACCGACTCGCGATTACCCAAGGTATTACTATAAAGGCTCATTCACAGCTACGAAAATAAGAAATATAAATAAAATTAAAAATAAAACTTTATGGATCGTGTTAACAGCTTCGAAAATAAAACGTAAATTAACATAATTACCAAACAATAATAACAACTTCATACCTTTTGTGCGCAATCATATATACAAAACTTTGTCTTAAGACAGCTTTTTGAAATTATATTTAAATTGAAATCCTTTTGTCAGAACGTAAATTGACAGCTCAAATGATAGTTTATGTTTATGTCGTATGTTTAATTTTAATTTCAAGACCTGTGAACACTTTCATAAGAATCTATTATTTATATCATTATTTTTGTCTAATTTTATTTTTATTTTCGGAGCTGCAAATAAATCTTAATACCATTAACATTATAGTAACGTGTTCAATAGTTTTTACATTTGTTATTATACAACGTGCAATTCATACTAGTGAATAGAATTTCTCGTAACACAGGCGAACATTTGTAAACAATAATAATTACAATAAAGATTTTTATGCGTGTACTGAGTGGCTTATACCCATTTGCACCATCAACTCTTAAAATTTAAACTTGATTTTATATATTTAAATTCAATTTTACACTGTAATTAAAAAAAAATATTCAATAAATAAATCATCACGGCATATTACCCATTTCTAAGTCTGCCAATCTGCGTTGTACACAGATTTTGGTAATGATGATGACATATATGTACCGTGAGGCGTTTACCGGGCGTCACCTCACGGGTACTCATTGCTGGAGTGAAGAGTGCACCACAGGAGTCACTTTTGTGTATTTAAAATTCAAAATATTTGGCGTCGGTCGGGATCGAACCCGGTTCCCCAGATTCGCGACCAGACACTCAGGCATGCGGCCACGAGACCCGATATAAAATATTCAATAGGAATTACTATTAATTTATTTGCTTGAATAAAACAGTTTAATGTTAACTGTTGGTGGTGCAATTTAGAAATTAAGTATGCTCGTAAAAATTAAATATGTGACATCATGTACATGTTACTTTCATAGTAAACGAAATCATGTTTCATTCTGAAAGTGTCTTGACCTATCAACAATAATATTCTCACAATAAAAAATTAATAACTCTCTAAGTAACCAACTAGTAAAGCAATCACCATCTGTGCGCTTCAGTAACCACTTGTCATCTTCGTAATTACAGTACAGTAAAAGTAAAATCATCATTATCTGTAGTAATACGGTACCAACACGCGAATATATTAAGAGCATACATGGTGCTTATTCACTTATGGCAAAATACGTGTTAAGAAAACACGCTAAAACTAATAAAAAACACGAATGTGAACTTTAATATAATACATTGTTGAGATATAATGGGGTTCCGTGGCCGCGTGCCTGAGTGTCTGGTCGCGAATCTGGGGGAACCGGGTTCGATCCCGACTGACGCCAAATATTTCCAATTTTAAATGGCACAAAAGTGACCCCTGTGGTGCACTCTAAACACCAGCTATGAGTGCACGTGAGGTGACGCCTGGTAAGCGCCCACACGGTAAAATATTTCGTCATCATTACCGATGTCTACATGTGTTGTAGATAATGGCACACCCAGAAATGGGTAATATGCCGTGATGATATATTTATTTAGAAATTACGCTTGTAATTTATTTGTGATGAATTATGGTTGTTAAAAGAATTGATACTCAATAGAGTATTTTTGTTTTTATCATTTAATAAAGAAAAACTGTTGTAGCCAGCACAATACCTCTCGCCATTTCCATTTTATGTTATATAAGTATTATATTGCACATCGCTATCGAACTGTCGTTTTATAACAAAAAAAAATACAGAACTTTATCCAAATATCGTTTTTTATTGTATTTAACATGTCTTCTGTACATATACAATTGTAATTATATCTATTTTTCATTGTATGATGAAGTTCCTAAATATCAGAGATTCATCCAATTCATTAACAAGATTGGCGGTATTTCTGATAGATATATGCATTTTACCCATAATTTTAAATATTTAATTAATAAAACAATAAGAAAGATTAAATGTACTTCCCAGAAAAAGCTTTGAAAATGTCACTAAAACTGCTGATTTTTGACACTGAAAAACTATGTTATAAACATTACTATGTTATAAACATTTGAATTTGTCAACTGGTTTCCTTAGTGTAGTTTAGCATCTGTAATGTATTACATCCGATTATACTTATATAATACAGGGTCTTTATCTCTAAATCTATACAAGATATAACAAAAATTTTAAGTGTGTTAGATGAAAAATTTTATGTTCTTCAATATTTGTAATAACAAAAATTTTCAAAAAATTATATTTAGATTTTTTTAAAGAAACTATTACTTCCGGTTGTGCAGTTGTTGTCAAAACCTTTTCAGCTCTTCCCAAGAATGTCAGATTGAGGAATTAAGCAGGTCTTAACACACACACACACACATACACACACACACACACACATCATCGTAAAAATGTTAGAATTGGATTGTAGGGACCTTAAATCGTTCTTATTTACTAAAATCCGGATTTGTGATTTTTAGCATGAATCCAATACTTATTTTAGCGAGAGATAAAAATAACCAAGTCATGAGTTCACCATGAGTGTGAAAGTAAACACTGATTATGTACTTAGCATAAAATAAATCAGTGAAAAAATACTTAACATGCATGTAATATTATTACATTCTCGCATATTAATACATACATAATATGTTCATGTTATTATTACTCATGATGTGTGCCACCTAGAATTTAGTAATTCTATAATGTACTCTACCTTTGCAATAACGGTTTGTAACTCCAAGTCAGCGAAACGTCGCCCCAAGCACATCCTTCGACCATAGCCAAAGGGCAGCGAAGCGAAGTTGTGATGAACATGTTCTTGGCCAGAGTTTTGTGGGCACTTCAACCATCGCTCTGGCAAAAATTCACTAGCTCGTGTGAAATATTTGTCCAGATTACTTATCACATAGTGAGAGAAAATTACTTGCACCTAATAAAAATAATGTATAACAGATTAAATTATAATGCACATGTTCACCAAATACACCTATCATAGACGTGTGGTATATATCTCCAGATGTACCCCCAAGTATTTTTAAAAATTCACACAGTTGTTCAAATACTCCAAAAATGCGTGCTCTTACCTAACATTCTCTTTACAATCAAATAATAATACTACCAAGTTTATATCTCTACCCATTTTTGAATTATTGCCCCAAAAGTCAATATACCCCACATTTTGAAAAAAACTTCAAAATTTTCAAAAATCTAGTTTATATGTATCTAGATACTTCTCAGTGCGCTGATTCCAAATTTTGAAACCGCAGGTCGATATCTCTTTTCGTTCACGAGATATTTAGATTCAAAGTTTTTCTCAAAACTGCCCATTTTTGGGTATTAACCCAAAAATGGGTCGAGATATGAATGTGGCGACATCACCATTCGATTCTACGGACAAATATACATAAGTATAGCAATTTTTATAATTTTTGTCCAACCGGTTCATTTTTTATGAATAAAAGCTTGAAAATCCCTGAAAATGTCCAAAATCTGAAAAAATCCTAAGGGGTACCCCTTACGATTTTTGCGATTTTTGGCCATTTTCAGTTATTTTGCTTTAGAGATTGTATGCGGTCTTCAAAAATTCTGAAAATTGGTGTACTTATGTAATTTTGCCCGTAGAATCGAATGGCGATGTCGCCAAATTCATATCTCGACCCATTTTTGGGTTATTACCCAAAAATGGGCAGTTTTGCGCAAAAGTTTGAATCTAAATATCTCGAGAACGAAAAAAGATATCGACCTGCGGTTTCAAAATTTGGAATCAGCGCATTGAGAAGTATCTAGATACATCAAAATTAGATTTTTGAAAATTTTGAAGTTTTTATCGAAATGTGGGATATATCGACTTTTGGGGCAATAATTCAAAAATGGGTAGAGATATGAACTTGATAGTAATATTATTTTATTGTAAAGAGAATATTACGTAAGTGCATGCATTTTTAGAGTATTTATACCTATATGAGTATACATAATATATATTCATGTGATAATTTTATTGGATTTATAGAATATTTTCTGTATGGAATTTGTAAATAATTGTATTATGTTCGTGTAACAATTTTACTGGATATATAGAATCTTTTTCAATGAACTTTTGGTATAGGATTTGTACAAAATACATCAAATTAACGGAAGATCTTGTGCTGGCCACAACAGATTTTTTTTTAAGAAAATATTTAGCTTTGAATTGTGCAATAATTTAGAATATACTTTGAGTTATTTCATTACAAAATGTGATGCTTGCAGTACAATTATTGGTAAAATAAATAGCTTGCCTTTACTTAAAATGCAAATATCTCGAAACTAATTTATTGTGACATTCCTTGTACTTTCCCTTCACCCTTCCTGTATATTTTACATCGTAATTTGAACTTTCTGTATTTGTACATAAAAATGTCATTAACATTTCTTCCATTTTTACAGAACTGTCATTTTGCAAAAAGGAAGCTAACAGTTTATTGCAAAAACTACCGTGATAATTCGTTTTGAGAAAAAAGAAATCTTCCAAGTCATGAACGCCAGAAAGAACACGACAAATGCATGATTCTCGCAATCGTGATTACGTCTTAATGCACTACTAATAGCATGCAGCAAAGGCAACGTAAAATTGCCTTCGTTATGTCGCAAATGCATTCTATTCAGTACATCTCTTTCAGCACATTCTATTCCGTGTAACATGTAAGAAAAGTGTTGCATTGAACATCCAGGTAAAGGTTGAACCTAATTGCGGAAAATTATATATTCAAGGAGGAATAAATGCATTTTCAATTTCATAATACTCGTACAAGTATGACAACAATGCGGTTGATGATGTATTTGCATTAATTATATTATTGAATCTCAACTGATATACAAGAATAGGCTATTCCACAGTAATCAAAAATAGTAAAAGTTTATTGAAAATAAGAATGATAATAGTTAAAGGATAAGGAAAACCATATTTCTTTTATTATAAATTATTCCTTCTAGAAGACACGGGGAGTTTTGCTTTTGATGATGCAGGACATGTGCACGAGTGTTTGAACAAATAGGATCCAAGTATGACCTCCTATTTTGAGAAGCCCCGCCCTAACTAAGAATATACTTCTTCGGGTGTGTCGAATCTGTTCGGTTGCTGTTCGGGTGACGTTCTAATTTCTTTAATTTTATAAAATGAGAAAAAAAGTGAAATAAATTAAGTGAAATAATTTATTATATGCCTCTGATAATGAATTATAATATTACAATTTAAATATACATTATTTTGTAATTTGTTTAACAATTTTTCGTAGTTTGTGAACCACTGTTTGTTTACTTCTGGTATATCCACATTACCTACGTCACAAAGCAGATTTGAAATTCGGACCTTAATATTTCGCTTATTTGGAGGAATTTTTAACTCGGACTTTCACATGTGGCCTTATATTTTTGTGTATTTTAAGAAAAAAAAATTTAAAAAATGTCGTGGAATAGCCTATTATAAATACATATACATATGCATAGAATACAAGACTGCATTATAGTATACAGATGTTTCTTTTAAAACAATTAGTGCGTTTTGGGCGCTATAATAATAGAGCTGTTGCAAGAATTTTTATATGACTTCTAAGTATTAAATTTGAAAAGATATTGTTCTTTAAAGAGCCTCAACTTTGAAAATATCACGAAATATCCTTTAGATATTTTACAATTAATTTTTGAAATTTGGATAAAATTTTGAATGTCACGTGATCTGAAACAGAATGTGACGTCAGAGTACATACATCTTCAGCGGTTCTAAGGTGTCAAGTGTATTGTCAAAATTGTCAAACAAGTGTCAAATAAGAATCACGACCAGAACTTTAAAGTAAAATATATTATCAATTTATATATTTTATTTTACCTCAACTCTTTAACACCCCTTATTTCGGTAGCAGTAAAACAATCGTTCTGATATAAATTCAGCCATCATCCAGCTATCGATCTTTGGTTAATTGTCCGACTTAGCTTGAGTGTAATTTGAATTAGCCATTATTACTTTATTATTCATTTACAATGAGCAATGTCACCGTCAAATGTCAAATTAAAAGATTTTGTTATTATCATGTGACAAACTTTAGCCTACGTTTATTTATATAAATAATATGAATAAACGTAGGTGATGGAAAAACTATTTTCCTATTGGCTATTAATGATGTAATGTATGTGCTTCTACGTCACAGGATTGGGGGTAGTTTTTCAGGACGCCAAACTTCTTATTTAATTATTTCCACAAATAACAACAAATTATTAAAATAAAAATTATTACTAAGAAAATCATTCCATAAACTTTCATTTAAAATAGTTTTTGAAAAATGTGAAACAGGCTCATTATTTTTAACACCATTTTTCTCAAAATAATTGTTATACCCTGTCTCATTAAAACCCAAACAGCTTAAACACTCGTATTCCATAAAAATACAAAGGAATAGTTTACTGCGGTGTACCGCAAATTGCCTTAAGTTTGTCACAATATTTGCAATAGCCAGGGTTGGATTCAAGGAAAAATTCATAGTTATTAACGTCATTAGGTCGATATGAGGCAAATGTGTTTTAATTATTCATGTTAAACGTACACTCTAACACTCTAAGAAATTTAGCTGTGTAAAAACCTATTTGATAAGTGGTGAAATATATTAGTGTAAAACCCAACACTAATTTTTATAAAATTTGCTAATTGTAAATAATAAAATGCAGTAATTTAAAGAAAATACATTCTGCACTTTGGATCAGTACTGACCAGTACCTTCGTGGTCCTACTGAAACAAGTTAAAAATCGCATTGTAATTAGTTTAGTATATTGTGAGATTTTGAACTGTTCGGATGTATATTTCTGTGTTTTGTGTATTAAATGATAAACACAAACTAACATTAAGTGAAATACAAAAATTTGTGTATGTAAATGTGTTTTCTTAAATGAAGGCATCAGGTATGAAGATTTCCCATCACCTGGTAAGTCCTATATCATCATTTAATCTTTGTAAAATGCGTTCTCTATATGAGATCTTTAAAGATATTGGCTGGTAGCACAAGCCCTGTTTTAACTAAAACGCTGTTTTAAGAAATGTCAAGATTTCATTATTTAATAACAAAAATAAATAGTATCAAATTTATCAAAATATGATTTTAAAGCAGAACATAGTTTGTATTCAAATAAATATTTTTAAAAAAATCGTTCTTTAAACATAAAGGTGAAATTAAATATTGAAATTTGAATTTGACATTTCTTAAAACAGTGTTTTAGTTAAAACAAGGCTTGTGCTACCAGCCATTGTTTTTATTTATTTATAATACATACATTGATACATATGTATGTATCTTGTAACATCATTACATAGTTATAAAATACATTAGTTGATGCTATGTTACGAAATATTTGTATTCAATTTTGAACCATTTCAAAGTGTACTTTTATACCAAATTTGTAAGTGTGGATGTGGACCTATATAAACCAATTTTAGTGTTTATTTTAAACAGAATTTCTTGGAGTACAGTTTTTATATCAAAATTCATTTTTAATATTCAGTCATATCTGAATCGATATCGGATATTTAAAGGATCTTTTGCAATTATTTTACAAGTAGACTGTATGGAGAAATCGCATTTCGTCAGCCCATCTATTCTTTACGAAAAACGGGACAAATTCCTACAAAGATCAAGAAATTTGTGGACATATAAGATTCGGTATTTGTTTCCGAGGCGCTTCAAATCTCGCTAATAATATTTTTGTTGCTCAAAAGCGAATTATAAGCTTTGTAATGAATATGAGTCATAGCTCATCATGCAGAGCTACTTTTACACATTTAAATATATTGACATTAAGTTGCATTATTTTCAATTACTTGTCTGATTCATTGAAAACAGAAAATAATTTTAATAAATTCAAAAAATCATTAACATCGTTTCTACTACAACACAGTTTTTATAATTTAAATGATTTTTTTTTGTGGTGTTTTATTTTATTTCGTATTATATTTTTCTGTTTAACTTTTTCTACATACTTGTATTTGTGTCTACAGAAATAATATCATTATTATTATTTATTATTATTATTATTTTTATTATTATTAAGCATATTTGTATCCTTGGAGTGTAGTACCATTCATAACTTGTAAGCAATTAAGTAACAATAAATTAACTACTACTAGTAGTAAATAATTATTTGCAGACAACTTTCTCCAATTCTAATTTATAAGTTCGTTCTTAGAAATTTGATATTTACGTGCCCCTTTGGTATTTAATTACAAATTACTTTGTATTATACTGTTATTTATTTTTATCTATTTTACTTATATTTTTATGGTATCAGTTCGTTACATCATATGTGATTTTTAATAACTATTTATGTATTAAGTCGATTGAGACATCACGCGGAATTCTCTCGAAATCGACAATGTCCATTTGTGCCCGAAACACACACACAAGATTTTTTTTTTACAGACACCACATTAGGCTCCTCCACCATTTATTTTATATTTTATAATAATGCGCGAGGCTGTTATGAAACTCCCACCGAGGTTATTATTCACAATCATCCTCATTTTAAATCAATAATTTTCAAAATAAATCAATGAATTATAACCTTTAATTTTATTAACATTTTGACAGCTGTCTTAAAATTTGTTTAGCCTACTTAATTATGGGGATCTAAGGCAATGTTGCTAGGCAACCCCTACATAAACATTTCCAACCCAAGAGATGGAAGTGAAATCTGTTATTTCCAACCCAAGAGATTGTCATTAAAGTTAGGAATGACGTATTTTCCAACCTCCAAAAGGTTAGGAATCTGTATATTACTATAGTGAATAAAATTACTTACACCTTCAGGAATCTGGTATCCTCCGATAATGCAATCTCTAGTGGTACATCTTCCGTTACTTATTACAACTGGATACATTCTGCATAAAAAAAAATATTTTAAAATGAGTTTTACATAAAAAATTAAACTTCTAACCGTAGTGTTTCTTTAATGACTGCTTTTAAATAAATCATATCATTCAATGCATTTGTCGTTATACTTTCATTGGAATCTGCCAAAACGTTATTAACTTCTTGATATAAAAGTTCCTGCTTGTTTGGATGTAAAGCAAGTTGATAAAGAATAGACGCCACTGCATTCGAAGTCTGAAAAGTAGTACAAGCAGTAATAAAGCATAAATTTGTTGTAAGAGAATAAATGTCCAATGAACGATAATAAAGATTACGTACTGTATCAATCCCAACAAGGAATAAATCAAGAGCTAGGATTGTTGCCGTTTTTGTGTTGTTGTCCATTGCCAATATTCTTTGAAGAACTGAAGGTTCATCTATATTATTTTTATTTTTATTTCTCAATGCTGTGTTTATATGACTAGTACAAATTCTGAAAATAATTGTAGTTATTGATTAATTACCTCAAAAAGATGTTTATTATTTACTCTGTAATGGCGTCTAAAGCTTTTATGAATTGTTTCCATGTTGGTGTTGAGAATAACTTCCAGAAAGGAATTTTTAGTTCCAAAATTGGTACATTTATGAAGAAGGTAGTTACAGCGTCTATTAATCTCTGAGTGTCGGGGTTTGGATCTGGATCTAAACAACCTAGCCGAACGTCTAGAGCTACTCGTGCTATAGCTATAAACAATAGGAAAAAAATATGTTGTAAGCAGCACAAGACCTCTCGCCATTTCCATATTAGGCTATATAATTATATATTGTATTTAACATTTGAGGTACATACACAAAAATTCTAATTACATATACGAGCTCAAATCCATATTAGTTGGTCTAGCCCTTCAAATTTTATTTTATATAGCGCATATATAATACAAATAATAACTAACGTAATTATCGGTATATTTTTAATATTATAGATATTTTGTGGTTATTAAAAATTTTAAATGTATCTGATAGAAAATTTTATATTCTTTAATTTTAGTAATAAAAGAAATTTTCAAAAAATAATATTTAGAAGATTTTTTGTAGAAACTACTACTTCCGGTTGTCCATTTGTTACCAAAACCTTTTCAGCTCTTCCCATTAATGTTAGATTGAGAAATATGTAGTTAAATTGATCTTTAGTCCTATAGAATTTGAGAAACCGACCATTCACAACATCCACACACACACACACACACACACACACACACGCACGCACACACACAGACATCATTGTAAAAATATTAAAATCGGATTCTAGTTACCTTGAAACGTCCTTATTCACTACAATCTGGACATGAGATTTTAGTATGAATCCAATACCTCTCTCTTAGCGAGAAGTAAAAAGATATTACAAACGAAAAGAGCAAAAAGCTTTAAATTGTGGCACCTACACGTACTTACATTCTAGAGACCATTTATGGACTTCATTGAGAAAATCATCCGGCATTTCCTGATTTGAGTCTTTAATGCTTTCAATTCTAAAACAATAATGAGGTATAGGTGCTCGTATTTTGTTTATTTTTCAGCAATCTGAAATTTGATGTAAATTGCGAATTTTAATTTGCTTTTTTTTCGTAAAATAAAATGAAAATATAACTAAATTTAGTCTCATATTGTATAGTTTTTAATTCTGGACAATCTTTTTATTTAGAACTGTTTTCTAATTTTTTATAGGTTGGTAACTACAGAAAAATGAAAGAATAACATTGTATTCGTTATATTATGGACTTCAAGTAGACACCCAGTATATATACAGGGTGTCTCATAACTCGCGCCCCAGAGCGAATGAGGAAACACGAAACTGCACTCGGATGTGTAATTTCGAAGAAAAAAAAATCTAGCTTAAAAGATATTAGAGAAAAATTGACCAATCAGAGACCTACACCTTTAACGTGTGTTTGCCGTAATTTTACGTTACTATGGTTTTATACAAATCAAATCTTCTTTAAAATGTGTGGGCGACTGCAGTTTTCGAAAAATGTCAGTGTCAAATTAAATTTGACAAGGTGAATAAAAAAAGGCAAATTCTTACCATGTATTCAGCTGCTGATTACTTAGAAATGATTATAATTTTCGGAGAATGTGGACAATAATATTTTCGTTTAACACATTTTACACAGCTGCTACAACACGTTGTACTGTACGATATAAATGATGATCTCGGATGACATCTTCGTTAACCTAAATTTGTTGACAGTGAAAAGTCAACTCTAAAGTGTCAAAATTACAGTAAGTCAAACAAATTTTGTAACTCACTAGTAGTATTTTTAAAACCTAGCAACCAGTTTTATTTTGCAATAATATAATCACGCCTCAAGATATCCTTCCGGGATTGGTGGATTAAAAAGTCTTGTAACTCCGTTATGCAAGCAGCCGCAAATTATTTTCTTCTATTTGTTGGCAACCTATTGTCGTCGGTGTCAGGAATCTGTTATATAGAGAATACAAGATTTTTTCATTTTTCCGTAGTTTCTGACCTATCAAAGTTTAGAGAAAAGTTGTAAATTTTTAATCAATTTTATTCATTTTTGGCATGTGTAGCCTTACTGCCAAAAGTTCGACTGTCATTTTAATAAATATAAATAAACAAAATTTACCTGTTAATAAATGCCACTGCGGTATCTTCTATTGGCTTTATGTACAGTTTAGCTACTCTGGGTTGTAATAAAACTTGCTGTACCTTGGATCGAAAATTCTGCCAGTTTTCGCCATGTCTAAAACAAATTTTGCATTTTCACAAATAATTTGTTTTATCCAACACCGACTCATAATATAAATATACTTGTTACTATAGTTAGTTGAAATAACTAATAAACAACATTAGTCACTCCGTGAAACAATATTTAAGAAGTTACTAACTTTTGCGGGGTTTTCTTAACTAAAAAATCTGTTGTGGCCAGCACTATACCTCTCGCCAGTACTTCTGATGATGCCGTAACCGGCGAAATTATACAAATCTCCTAAATGTACGAATACTTTCTTGAACTTACGAAGTAAAAATCTAAACATGGAAAAGAATCGAATATGCGAATACAAATTAGAAGCAAATATATTATTAATTGATATATGTAATCGGTGAAAGTTAGAAATATTTTACAATGTAATTAAAGAACGTCGGTAAGCGTAAAACGTTTTGTGTATTATCTAGTAAGAAACATGAATAGATGTCACACAAATGTTTTGTTTTTTGCTACACTATTGTTATTTACGCGTTTGAGCGTACATTCTCTCAGTTTCACATTTTCATTTGTACCTACACAGATAATAGAATATAATGAAGCTATTTATGTATACAATTAAAAATTAGTCGTATTGTACAAGGAGTTGTTTTAAATTCCCGGAGTAGGCAGTTTTCAGTTTTAATGTAATTTTTCATTATATTGTTTTTTAATCACATATGCCTTGGTAACGTGTGTGACAATTTGCAAAACAATTGCAGCAATATTAGTTCTAATATCTGTCAGTTAGTGTTGGCACGCAAAACTTTCAAAAGATGCCATTGCTGAATGTGGTAGAAATTGATCATCCACCTTATAGTCCAGATCTAGCCCCCTATGACTATTTTTACCTTCCGTCACCTTTAGGTAAGGAAGGTATTGTCTTTGGTCAAAAAATTCGGTGGTGAGTTTTTAATGAATAAGCTCGTTTTAGGGTCCCTACAATACGAATTTACTATTTTTAAGATGATGTCTGTATGTATGTATGTGTGTCCGTGTGTGACAATTTTTTCTCCGACGATAACTCCAATACTATTAATTCTAAAAATTATAATTCTTTCGTATTCCTCTTCTGTACATCCATATGAAGAGTTGATTAGATTTTGGTTATAATTGATCCACCGGAAGTACCCTTATTTGAAGTTTTTAACAGTTTTTCTTAAAAAAACGCAGTTAAATATTTTGACATTTTGTTATTATATTTATTAAAGAAAATACTCTTCTCTATATGGTTTGATTATTCATTTTCCTTCATATTCAATAGATGTAGAGTTAAAGCATTATAAAGAAATTAATTTTCAAAAATTAGTCAGCTTTGCTATTTATCATGGAAACAGCTGATATATTCAAAATTCTAATTGACAGATGTGTGTTGCAAGTGCAAAACCAAATATGGAAAGTATGGGATGAAAAATTAGTATTTCATAGTGGTCCTCTCAAGTGACATGCAGTGAAAGGCTAAAAAGAAGATGTATCGCAGAAGAATTGAGAAAGGAAGGACTGTGTGAAGAAGATGCGTTGAACAGGAATGAGTGGAAGAGAAGAGGAAACAGCGACCCCTAATAAAATAAAGGGAAAGCTGAAGCAGAAAGTAAAATGTGTCAAGTGCATTTTTCTTAGTACGTTTATGTCATAATTTTATTGGATTTATAGAACCTTTTTAAATGAACTTTTAGTATGAAATTTGTAAAAAATAGTATGTGTTCGTGTTCGATTTTACATGATATTATATAGAAACTGTTCCCCGGTCCTTTTGGTATGGGATTTGTGCAAAATACATCGAAATGACGGAAGGTCTTGTGCTGGCCACAACAGATTTTTTGTTTCCAAATTTCAAAACAACATTAAGGGGAACAAAATTTAGGGACGATAACGAACTTACAGCGGCTGTTGAAAGGCATTTTGTGGACAAACCAAACGAATATTTTTATAATGGATTAAAGATGTTATTGAAACGTTGTTACCAATATATAACGAGATTATATGAGTTAATTTATGTACCAACAAAAATAAATAATCAATAAACGACACAAACGATATTTACATAAACGTTTACTATTATTCAAATGCAATTACTCTCTAAATATTTTCTACACACACATAAATTTAAATTTCTTTATTTTCCGATGTCTTCACTGTACGAATAGAGATTTCGTATACAAGTGCGAAGAACAAATTTCGTTCTATGTGAATGAGGTTCCCAAGAAGACAATATATCTTTATTAGTAGTTCCAACACGACGTTTGATGACGGACATAAATTTCGTACATTACTGAACTTAAATGTAATTCATTAGAATTCAATGCATACTGTTTATTCTCTATTACATAATAATTAGGGAAAGTATTGTCTACATTACAACATTTTTCCAATCTATATTAAGATAAGTTAATGTAGTAATTCTTAAGCAAATATTGACTATTAAACAATTAAATGTGTTTCTTTGCAGTAAGTGAAAACGGCAAAATAAAAAATTGTGTAACGTCAATACGACTCGATATATCCGCTAGAAAATATAATATTTAGTTAACATAAAATTTTTATTTTGTGCTTTTAACTTTTCTTACTGAAATAAAAAAATCAATTTTAATTGTTTTTTGTTTATTGGTCAATGTAATGTTTAGCCCATTGGTTCTTAACCTTTTAACAAAAATTTTTTTTTTCCAAAATTTTTGTTTAAATTAAAATTATTCTTAAGATCTTGTTTTTAAAAATGTGAGAATTTTAAAAAAAGTTTCAAACTAACCCCACCTAGGATTTAATTTTAAGAAACTTTTTTCAAATAAATTTTGTTGTCAAGTGAACCGTTTAGCCGGAAATGAATATTTATACAATTATGCAATAACTTTTAAAAATTCGCCAGGGGTTAACTTATAAAAATTTCACAACCAAATTTTGGGTATATATGCAACTCAACCCGTAGATTCCGAAAATTGATATGTCGACTTCGTAGGTCTACCAATTTTTGGGGTGACTGCCCCTTACCCAAAAATGGGTGATGTTAGAAAATTGGCTTATCGATTTTTGGAATCTACGGCTCGAGTTATATATGTACTCAAAATTTGGTTAATTAATGATAATAAACAAAAAAGTTTTTTTCAAAAATTTTCTTTTAAATTAAAATGACTCAAAATCTTGTTTTTAAAAATGTGAGAATTTTAAAAAAAGTTTCAAACTAACCCCACCTATAATTTAATTTTAAGAAACTTTTTTCAAATAAATTTTGTTCCCAAGTAAACCGTTTAGCCGGAAATGAATTTTTATACAATTATGCAATAACTTTTAAAAATTCGCCAGGGCTATACTTATAAAAATTTCACAACCAAATTTTGGGTATACATACAACTCAACCCGTAGATTCCGAAACTCGAAGTGTCGACTTCGTAGGTCTACCAATTTTTGGGGTGACTGCCCCTTACCCAAAAATGGGTGGTGTTAGAAAATTGACTTATCGATTTTTGGAATCTACGGCTCGAGTTATATATGTACCCAAAATTTAGTTAATTAATAATAATAAACAAAAAAGTTTTTTTTCAAAAATTTTCTTTTAAATTAAAATGACTCAAGATCTTGTTTTTAAAAATGTGAGAATTTTAAAAAAAGTTTCAAACTAACCCCACCTAGAATTTAATTTTAAGAAACTTTTTTCAAATAAATTTTGTTGTCAAGTGAACCGTTTAGCCGGAAATAATTTTTTTTACAATTATGCAATAACATTTAAAAATTCGCCAGGGCTGTACTTATAAAACTTTCACAACCAAATTTTGGGTATATATGCAACTCAACCCGTAGATTCCGAAAATCAAAGTGTTGACTTCGTAGGTCTACCAATTTTTGGGGTGACTTCCCCTTACCCAAAAATGGGTGGTGTTAGAAAATTGACTTATCGATTTTTGGAATCTACGGCTCGAGTTATATATGTACCCAAAATTTGGTTAATTGATAATAATAAACAAAAAAGTTTTTTTCCAAAAATTTTCTTTTAAATAAAAATGACTCAAAATCTTGTTTTAAAAATGTGAGAATTTTAAAAAAAGTTTCAAACTAACCCCACCTATAATTTAATTTTAAGAAACTTTTTTCAAATAAATTTTGTTCCCAAGTGAACCGTTTAGCCGGAAATGAATTTTTATACAATTATGCAATAACTTTTAAAAATTCGCCAGGGCTATACTTATAAAAATTTCACAACCAAATTTTGGGTATACATACAACTCAACCCGTAGATTCCGAAACTCGAAGTGTCGACTTCGTAGGTCTACCAATTTTTGGGGTGACTGCCCCTTACCCAAAAATGGGTGGTGTTAGAAAATTGACTTATCGATTTTTGGAATCTACGGCTCGAGTTATATATGTACCCAAAATTTAGTTAATTAATAATAATAAACAAAAAAGTTTTTTTTCAAAAATTTTCTTTTAAATTAAAATGACTCAAGATCTTGTTTTTAAAAATGTGAGAATTTTAAAAAAAGTTTCAAACTAACCCCACCTAGAATTTAATTTTAAGAAACTTTTTTCAAATAAATTTTGTTGTCAAGTGAACCGTTTAGCCGGAAATAATTTTTTTTACAATTATGCAATAACATTTAAAAATTCGCCAGGGCTGTACTTATAAAACTTTCACAACCAAATTTTGGGTATATATGCAACTCAACCCGTAGATTCCGAAAATCAAAGTGTTGACTTCGTAGGTCTACCAATTTTTGGGGTGACTTCCCCTTACCCAAAAATGGGTGGTGTTAGAAAATTGACTTATCGATTTTTGGAATCTACGGCTCGAGTTATATATGTACCCAAAATTTGGTTAATTGATAATAATAAACAAAAAAGTTTTTTTCCAAAAATTTTCTTTTAAATAAAAATGATTCAAGATCTTGTTTTCAAAAATGTGAGAATTTTAAAAAAGTTTCAAACTAACCCCATCTAGAATTTAATTTTAAGAAACTTTTTTCAAATAAATTTTGTTCTCAAGTGAACCGTTTAGCCGGAAATGAATTTTTATACAATTATGCACTAACTTTTAAAAATTCGCCAGGGCTATACTTACAAAAATTTCACAAACAAATTTTGGGTATATATGCAACTCAACCCGTAGATTCTGAAAATCGATGTGACGACTTCGTAGGTCTACCAATTTTTGGGGTGACTACCCCTTACCCAAAAATGGGTGGTGCTAGAAAATTGGCTTATCGATTTTTGGAATCTACGGCTCGAGTTATATATGTAACCAAAATTTGATTAATTAATAATAATAAACAAAAAAGTTTTTTTTCAAAAATTTTCTTTTAAATTAAAATGCCTCAAGATCTTGTTTTTAAAAATGTGAGAATTTTAAAAAAAGTTTCAAACTAACCCCCCCTAGAATTTAATTTTGAGAAACTTTTTTCAAATAAATTTTGTTCTCAAGTAAATCGTTTAGCCGGAAATGAATTTTATTACAATTATGCAATAACTTTTAAAAATTCGCCTGGGCTTTGGGTTCGCTAAAATGTTACGATTTAGTTCCGGGTTTGGTTCGGTTCAGGTACAGGTTCGATGCCCTAGGTTATAATCTATCACGTGCAAATAAATAACAACTATAAATATGATCATTAAATCTCGTGTATGTAAATGTCCGATGTTATAAGTGCAGTAGGGCTAGGACTTCGAACTGGGTATTTAGTTACATGGGAAATACCCACCCACCTGGACCAAATGGAATACGGGTCGGAGCCGATTCTTCACCCATAAGACCCGTGAGACCCAGAAAAACCACAGACCCATATTACCCGTAAGAACCACAGACCCATATTACCCGTAAGAACCGTATTGCCCTTAACGTTATATATTTATATATTACTAACTTATAAAACTATTGTATTATGTGAAGTGTTTAATCAAATAAATTAACTAAATTAAATAAAATTATTTTTCAACGGTAAGATTATGTAAACAAATAGCAATGTAATAATACATTTTACGGGTGATATGGTTCTTACGGGTAATATGGGTCTCTGGTTCTTACGGGTAATACGGGTCTGTGGTTCTTATGGGTAATACGGGTCTTATGGGTGTAGATTGGTTCCGACCCGTATTCACTGAAATACGGGTGGGCGGGTGGTCTTTTGGATCCACTGGTATTCCGAGCACTAAAGTGCAGTGATAGTTATTTCCTAATTACTTTAGTGTTATATAATTTAATATTAAATGCAATACTTTCATTTTACTAAAAGCTGTGTTTAATTAAACCAATCTTATTACCATTTGAACATAGATTTAATTAACAAACCATAATTATTTCCGATATTAAATAGTTTTCTGAAGAAACGACTGTTTATTCTTCTTGGTATTAATTTAGATTTTTTTCTATAGAAACTATTTTCTGCTTTCCTGGAGGAAAGAAAGTTGTTATTTAAAAAATTATTAATAATTAATGATTATTGATGCTAGGACGTTTCGATACTCAATAGTTCCCATCTTCAGCCTTGTGGTGTTATGGTGGTTACATACAATTGGAAATTTTACATTGAATTTATTTTAGAAATCCTTTACTCATAAACACCGAATTCGGTATTGAATCTGCGAAGAATTTTGGAAAGAAAACAGTTTCTAAAGAAAAAAACAGTGGAAAATAGAACAGTAATTTTAATAGGTATCTTATTACTCTACAAATCAGTTATTGTTGATGAAAATAATGATGAATTTCTCTTGTTTCGGAATCATTAGTGCAACAGATTTGATGATTCTTGGCATTACATTCATAATTAAATAAATAATTAGTTATTAAGCAATCTTACACTGCGATGACTCCTGCATTTTCCCCGAAGAATTCTTTCTTGTAAACGTGCTTGTAGTAATTCAAAGACGGCATGGAAGGTCTATAAGGCATGGTGTCTTCTTGTCTGAACACGCGCTCAATTTCGTTAGGATCAAACAGGAAGAGCATGTCGGGACGTCCTAAGATCCCGGAGATCTTCACCACGTCGCCGTATTTTCTGCGGAGACGTTGGGAAACTTGGTCTAGATTTTCTATCTTATAATCACCTGCAATTACAATAACAATGTAATTAAATAGTTGCCAGATAATGAGATACGAGTGTTGCAGTTGCAATAAATAGTTGTATCTTAATTTTTAATATTTAGCTTATTATACAATTTTCAAGTAATTGATACGTATATATAATTAAATTTTAAAAATATGTAGTGGCCAGCACAAGACCTCTCCCCATTTCCATATTAGGCTATATAAGTATTGTACATATTTAACATTTCTGGTACACACAAAAACACAGATCTTCTTTATATCTTTTTTAATTCATTCTATGAACTAGTTTCCTCTTATTCTTCTAATGTTCGAGATTCTTCCGATTCATTGATGAGATTGACAGTGTTTTTGAAGTATATATGTACTATACCTATGTATCTATAATTTATAAATATTTAATTAATAATAAAATAAGAAATATTAAATGTACTTCCCAGAAAAAGCCTTCAGTAATGTTTTTGGTTTTTTGACACTGACATTTACCTGTTAATTACAAACATTTTAATTTTTCCACTTATGTTCCATAGGCTGAGAGATACATTTACAACATATTTTATATTATACTATCTCTAACTCTATAGAAGATGTTTAAATGTATCGGATAAAGATTTTTATATTCTTTAATATTTGTAGTTACATAAATTTTCAAAAAATAATATTTAGAAACTAGTGATTCCGGTTGTCTAATTGTTACCAAAATCTAATCAGCTCTTCCCAGCAATATCAGACTGAGGAAACCACAGTTAAACGAAGATAAATTTGTCTTTAATCTTATAGAATTTGGGAAACCCTCCCTCCAACATCCAGACACACACACACACACACACACACACACACACACACACACACACACACACACACACACACGCTTTCACGCACATACATGGACATCATCGAAAAAATGTTATAATCGGATTATAGGGACCTTAAAACGTGCTTATCTACTAAAATCTGGATATGCGATTTTTGGCATGATTCCAATACCGCTCATAGCGAGAGGTAAAATTAGGGCTTTACAATCTGAATCTGCTACTACCTATAGGTGCATTGGAAGACGCACTTTATAGGCGAGCCGAGACACACGACAACTGCTAGTGATAATTAAACTATCATTCTTAATTTAATATTTGTTATGTCATATGCAAATTATATTAATGATCATTATAAACGTAATTTCAATTGTAATGATCATTCGGTCGCGATGATCTTTTGGGAAAATGATTGTAATAGCCGAGACAGACGATGAAAGTTAATGATAATTAACCTTGTGATTGTGTGTACCTTGTTTATTTCAATCCCTATAAATCTCAGCTACAGTGGCGAGAGGTAAGAACATATGACATACGTATTAATTTACTCTAGTTAAATTTATGAAACATTTTTCTAAACTGATTATAGATTTTTTTTGAAAAGATAAAAATAATGATTTTGGAAAATATTAATCGAGGTATTAATTATGTAGCTCAACTGTATGACAAGAAAAACAAAAAACTGTAAATATTTTTATAAATACATCATACTTAAAAAAAAATATCCTCAGATTTAATAACCGCAACGAAACTTTTGTTTCTTTCTTTTCACTTTTCGTAATGACAAGTTCTTCACTTTTAGGTATATGAAACTACAAATTTTCTTAAATATCCGAAAATTATAAATATATTTTCAATGTAATGGAATATCTATGTCAATCCATCAATAAATATTCTGCCATTTAGCACAAATGATAAAATATTTATTGTTGAGACTTTAGTAAGTAGCACACTTACTAAAGTCTCATTACAATTTTCAGATCGTCTTGCCCAAATCCGATTAATTTGTAGTGTATTGAAATTATTACAACCATGCCCTTACAACAAATTCGAAATGAATAATAAAATTATGATAATAATAAAATAAACAGTTTCTTTTATTATTATATATTATATATATATGAAAGGGTAATACTTTCATCGTAAATGTAAATAAATCAGATCAGAAGGAGAATGTAAAATAAAACAGTAAATACTTAGAAAACAACATCAAATACTAGACAAGAAAAACCTATCATTTTAACTACAATAATACTTCATACAAATTATGCAAATTACTAGAGCATACCTCTAAACATAAATTTCAATTCCTTGAAATTTCTTTTAAAGAATTACCGGATGTGCAATTGTGCATTATAACAAAACAATACATCCTGCAACATAATTTTACTTAACAATTAAAAAATTCTATGTACGAGTATAATATTCATATTCTTACATAATAGTTATTTGCTTCATTAATACAAAAACTGCATTATTTTGTGACGAGTAAGAAGAATTTTACGAGTCCCAAATAATCATTTTTTGTATGAATAAAGTGATTAAGGGTTATTAGCTAGGAGATGACTAACAGTGTTTTAGCGCTGTCAATCGTTTATGGATTATTTTAGAGAAAAATACTTCAAATAGCAGTTATAGAAAAATTAATTGTACACAACTTTTATTTGAAGTATTTTTGTCTAAAATAATCCATAAACGATTAGCAGCGCTAAAACGCTGCTAGCCATCTCCTAGCTAATCACCCTTAATCACTTGTTCATACTACCATCCTATATTTTTTCAAAAACTGTTTAACTATAATTCCATCATCAATTTAAAATAGCCTACTTTTTTTACAAAAAAATAATGACAACATCAACTACGTTCGGTTATCGAAAATAATAATTTTCCAGACATTAAACACAAAATTAATGGTTTTTTAAAATCTAAATACAAACATTTAGGGTAATTATAACAGATATCAAGAAATGAAACAGATTACTTTGTTCATAGAATATTGATGCAAGTACATAATTGCGAAAATGAAAGTTACGGCAATGTACTTATAATTTAAGTAATTGAACTTTCTTAAGAGAAAAATGTGATGCACATAACGAAGAGAAACATGATGTACAAACAAAATTGACATTTATATCTTATTGTTATATTTCAGAATTATATTCGAAAAATGTATACAGTAAAATTTTTGAAAGAAGTCCGTTCAAGGCCATCTACGAATTGCATCTATGAATTAAGATTTTATGCTGTCAAAATTACTAGTGTCGTTTACATAGTTTTTATGAGGTAAACAAGATATTATGTACCCTTATTTCATTTTCCTGAAGTATTTTCTCGCAAGGAAAAGGTAAGATTATGATTTACGAATTAAAGCAAAATATTTACTTTTTTACCTTCCGTCACCTTTAAGTAAGGAAGGTATTGTCTTTGGTCAAAAAATTCGGTGGTGAGTTTTTAATGAATAAGCACGTATTAGGGTCCCCACAATACGAATTTACTATTTTTAAGATGATGTCTGTATGTATGTGTGTGTGTCCGTGTATGACAAATTTTTCTCCGACGGTAACTCCAATACTACAATTCTAAAAATTATAATTCTTTCGTATTCCTCTTCTGTACATCCATATGAAAGAGTTGATTAGATTTTGGTTATAATTGATCCACCGGAAGTACCCTTAATTGAAGTTTTTAACAGTTTTTCTTAAAAAAACGCAGTTAAATATTATTTTTTGACATTTTGTTATTATATTTATTTTATGGGGTCCCGTGGCCGCGTGCCTGAGTGTCTGGTCGCGAACCTGGGGGAACCGGGTTCGATCCCGACAGACGCCAAATATTTCCAATTTTAAATGGCACAAAAGTGACCCCTGTGGTGCACTCTCCACGCCAGCTATGAGGGCCCGTGAGGTGACGCCTGATAAGCGCCCACACGGTAAAATATATCGTCATCATTACCGATGTCTACATGTGTTGTAGATACTGGCACACCCAGAAATGGATAATATGCCTTGATGATATATTTATTTATTTATTTTATATATTTATTAAAGAAAATACTCTTCTCTATATGGTTTGATTATTAATTTTCCTTCATATTCAATAGATGTAGAGTTAAAGCATTATAAAGAAATTAATTTTCAAAAATTAGTCAGCTTTGCTATTTATCATGGAAACAGATGATACATTCAAAATTCTAATTGACAGATGTGTGTTGCAAGTGCAAAACCAAATATGGAAAGTATGGGATGAAAAATTAGTATTTCATAGTGGTCCTCTCAAGTGACATGCAGTGAAAGGCTAAAGAGAAGATGGAAGGACTGTTTCGCAGAAGACTTGAGAAAGGAAGGACTGTGTGAAGAAGATGCGTTGGACAAGAATGAGTGCAAGAGAAGAGGAAACAGCGACCCCTAATAAAATAGGGGAAAGCTGAAGCAGAAAGTAAAATGTGTCAAGTGCATGTTACTTAGTGTATGTTTATGTCATAATTTTATTGGATTTATAGAACCTTTTCAAATGAACTTTTGGTATGGAATTTGTACAAAATAGTATGTGTTCGTGTTCGATTTTACATGATATTATACAGAGTCTGTTCCAAGGACCTTTTGGTATGGGATTTGTACAAAATACATCGAATTGACGGAAGGTCTTGTGCTGGCCACAACAGATTTTTAGAAATACGGGCAGTTTTCCTAACTTCATAAATAAGCTGATGTTCAGTTTTGAAAATACACATTCTAGATCCTCTTTTATTTACTCTATAAATTTATTCGATCACAAAAAGCGAAATCTCAAAAATTGTGTTACCAAAAAATTCTTCATAAAGCACATTTTATTTTTATTTAATGTAGCACTTGTTATTGCATTTTGTTTGTAGTATTGTTGTAATCAGTTTTAATTCATTCTGTTTCTCTACTTGCAATAATAATAAATCAATTTTAACACTCATGTTATTGCTTCTTGCTGAATTATTGCTTATTATTATTTAGTGCAAATAACTTAAGAAAGATAAGACTTTACCCCTACCTATATAGGGTATAAACCTCCACGAATTTCCCAACAAAGGAATCGGTTTGGGTCCTGGCACATCCTTATACGGTGTTGCATTCTCCCAGAGGACCTCCCTTGCGGAGGGCGACTCCAGGGCTTCTATAACCGCTGCCTGCCTGGGGCGAAACACCGATACACTTCGCGCGGTCACTCTGGACATTCTGGACAGCATGGTGATTCAGACGCGAATACCACCAGCGGCTTCCATGCAACTCTGAAGTGCAGTTTTCTTTTCCTTCCTCAACGCGAACTCACCGCCAAAACCGTAGGTATGCGACAGTGCAAGCGAAAAGAAAGAATGATGAAAGTAGGAACGCGAAAAGCTGGGGCAAGAGATTTAAATTTCTAATGGGGTATTATCTCATGCTAAAAAAATCATATTCAGATTTTTGTGTATGAGCACGTTTTAAAGACACTAGAATCCGATTTTAAGATTTTTACAATGATGTCTGTGTGTGTGGATGTTGGAGGGGCGGTCTCTCAAACACTATAAGACTAATAACCATTTTAACTTCGTATTTCTTAACCTGATATTAATGGGAAGAGTTGTAGTGGTAGCACGCACTTTAAAATTCTATCATATGTTGTGGCCAGCACAAAACCTCTCGCCATTTCCATATTAGGCTATATAAGTATTGTACTGCACTTCGCTTTCGAACCGTCGTTTTATAACAAAAAATTACAGAACTTTACCCAAATACTGTTTTTATTGTATTTGACATGTCTTCTGCACACATATAATTCTAATTACATCTATTTTTCATTGTATGAGGAAGTTTCTAAATGTCAGAGATTCTTCCAATTCATTAACCAGATTGGCGGTATTTCTGATGGATATATGCATTTTACCACAATTTTACCTATAATTTCAAATATTTAATTAATAAAACAATAAGAAAAATTAAATATACTTCCCAGAAAAAGCTATCAGAATGTCACTAAAACTGTTGATATATGACAATGACATGTGTCATGTTATAAACATTGGAATTTGTCAACTGGTTTCCTTAGTGCCTTAGCCTCTGCGATTAGTATACTCTATAAATTATAGTGTCTTTATCTCTAAATCTATGCAAGATATAATAAAAATTTTAAGTGTATTAGATGGAGAATTTTATGTTCTTCAATATTTGTACAACAGGAAGTAGTAGTTTCTTAAAAAATATTTTATTTTTTGGAAATTTATGTTATTACAAAGATTAAAGAGTATAAAATTCTCTATGCGATACATTGAACATTTTTATTATATCTTCTATAGATATAGAGATAATCCGTTCTAATGACTCTAACAGCCTAAACAACCCATGGAAACCAGTTAAAAAATTAAAATATTTATAATTAACAGAAAAATGTCAGTACCAAAATCTAGATACATTACTGAAGACTTTTTCTGGGAAGTACATTTAATATTTCTTATTTTATTATTAATTAAATGTTTAAAATTATAGATACATACCCGTCAGAAAAACCGCCAATCTCGTCAACGAATTTGAAGAATCTCGAATATTTAGAAGATTGGGAGGAAACTTATTTATAGAATTACCAGAAATGCTAAATACAATAAAGGGAATTTATTTTAACATGCAACATATGGTCAATCACTTCCATGGTTACTCGCTATTGTCAAAAAATGACAGCAATGTAATATTTGTCCATTTTAAAATGCAACATACAAAATTTGTAGTTTTGTATTATCAGAACTAATTTCCAATAAATTAGCCTACATACGATTAACAAAAAATCAAAACTTGAATGTTGCACATCTTAAAAAACTGTAGCTTAAAAAATTCATAATTTTCAAGGAATAATGTTAAAAAATACCCCCATTCACATTAAGGCAATATTCTAATCGGTCGTAATAAGAATTGACACCATTTGTGATGTGTTTTGGAGGTATCTCCTGTCCTGCAATACTATTTATAATGTTGCATTTTAAAATGGACAAATATTACATTGCTGTCATTTTTTGACAATACGGAAATAACGAGAGCTAGCCACAACAAATTTTTTATACTGTTTTTACTTTCTGTCACCTGCAAAGAAAGTGTTGTCTTTGGTCAAAAAATTGATGAGTTTTTAATGAATAAGATCGTTTTATGATACATATAATATTACAATTATACAATTTTTGTATGTGTGTGCGCAATTCTTTAGGATTTTATAATTCGAATAGTACAAGTGCAAAATATCTCTGAATAGATTTTGACAAATTTTGTCGTGGCGTCTGTACGTCCGTACGTTAGTATCTCGCATAACTCAAAAACGATAAGCCGTAGAGAGTTAAAATTTTGTATTTAGGACTGTTATAACATCTAGTTGTGCACCGCCCTTTTTAGTCATTATATAACTGCCGGAAGTGGTACTTTACTTGACGCCTGTAATAGATTTTAATGAAAAACTATATTAAAATATAATCCAAAACTTTTCAAATTTAGTATATAAGACTTTTATATCAATGGGAATAACATAATAGATTTTGGTTAAAATTTGCTAACCGGAAGTGATACTTATTTGACGTTGATATCAGTTTTTCTTGAAAAAAAAAAATTGTTTTAATTTGATTTTAGAAGTGAATATTAAAATAAAAGTCCAGCACATCAAGTATTATTAAAATAGCCCTTTGTATAAACGAGATATGTAAATTTAAAACATATACTTTTTGGTTTTCGTAATTACGAGTAAGTTTGCATAGGATTAAGAAAATATAGATTAAAAAAAAAAATAAAATAAAAAGAAATAATGTCAATGTCAAATTCGTGAAATTTCATAATTAGGTCTGTTAGATTAGAACAAATATTTTAGTTACTGAAAAAATATGTATACATTATTTTTTTTTTGATTTACAAATTTGTTTCAAACAATTGCTATTGTGTCGCCATCTACTGTCGTAATTAGCTAACTTCATTCATTTACATGGTGCAGTTGGCAAGTCTGTTTTGACTTTTGACAACTAGAACATAACTTTGACAGAGCAAAATAAATATAAATAATCGCCTTCATACCGAGTGATTATTAATTACGGTGTTTTCAGAAGGGGTTTCTATAATATTTTTGTTTTATTTCATGATGAGAAACATCACTAAATCGGTGTTTTTCGTTCATTTTATTTGTGTTGATAATAACTATCTGACAAAACAAAAGCTACAGAGATTATTCCCGGGAATAATTTCTAGAGTTTCTTTCTCATTATAATAAAAACAAGATTGGTTAAAACGCTGGTACGTAACAGGTAATGAAACATTTTATTGGTTTTAATAAATGACAAAAAATAATCATAGTAATCCTAGAAAAATTATTTATTAGTATATCATAGTAACTACAATAACAACTATACTTTCCGTCAAATAATTATGGACTGGAGATTTCTACACTGTTGCCAATTCAGGGGAATGTTGAAAATGCTAAGCTATGAAGAAGCGGCAACACCGCTGGGAAGGGACAGGGTGCGGAGAAGGGAAGAAGTTGAACATCAGTCCATAATCATTTGACGGCGAATATAATAAACATAAAATAAAAGAGAAACAATATTTAAATAAAATTAGTTTATTTGATGTTTTAATTATCAACAAATATTACATAATATGTACAATCTTAAAATTAAAATTACAAGTTGTAAATTCTTCAAGTTTCATACCACTTCTGTTTTTTAACAGATTTATTAAATTTATTTGTTGTTTTCGTATATTTATCAACTATTCTAGAAAGATTATCCGTTTCTTGTTTCTTCTTTCCTTTCCTCTGTTTATTTTGTTTCAGATAATCCATTTTCTTTTTCTTCAAAGACTTTCTCGTTAATTTCATTCGCCTTTTTTCTTCTTTCAAAGTTTGGAAATGCATTTGGGCTTGAGTAGATAACTTATGCTTCGATCTTAGTTTATTTAAACCTGGTTTTGCAGTGACTCCGGAATATTCTTTAGTTGGAATATCTTTAGTTGTTGGGTTAGATTTCTGATTTTGTTCTTTTGCAATTGGATCATAGTCTTTACATTTTGGATTATTTACTTTTGATTTCATTAATCGCTTAGTTTTAGCGTTCGTTACAGACTTATTTTCGATTGAGAATGCCACGATTGGTCGCTGAAATAAAAATAAAAACATTGTTGTTTGATTTTAATTAAAAGTAATTTGAAATTTACCTTTGCTCTTGTAAAAATGTTGGGATTATTATTAATAGTCCTTAAGGCCTTCACTGCATCTTCATGCTTCGCAAACGACACAAACCCATACTCCTTGGAGACGGGTTTTCCATCCGGTCCCATGTTCTTCAAGTTTAACATGACTTTAGCTTCTTTAATGACAGCTTTTGGCCCGACATGTTTTGCAAAAAGAGTTCGTAACTGTTTATCGTCATATGTCGGTGGAAGATTATGAATAATAAGTCTGTATAATGACACGAACATGTTTAAATTTCGAAGAATTTGGGTTTTCCATCGTTCTAGATCAAGTCGTTTTGCCATGTCAGACGCTGATACGCCTTGAGCAGCTTTAGTGCCCGCCAAGACAACTACGAAAAAACAATTATTATTATTATTATTGCATAAATTGTAATAAATTATAAAAAAAATCAAATAAATAATTGTTTCAGTTTTTTATTGTGCAATATGAAAAGATTTTCAAATGTCAGCGTGGGATTAGCAACACTGCCTTTGAAATTTTAGATTGGGGTTCGATTCTACATTAAGGTTATTATTTTATTTATTTTTTTTACACAAAAATTGTTGAACTTTTAAACCTCTGTTTTATATTTCCTATTACAGTCATATAAAAATAATAATAACTTTGTAATAAATAAAGAGAAAATAATTGATTACAATAATCAAAACATTGATGTAATAACAATGCATTGTATTTTGATATTAATAACAGTTTATGTAATAAATGTAAAAAGTATAGTCTTATTTCATGAATAGGAAAGTTTGACTGAAAGAGCCGCAGGCGAGTTCGTCAAATTCTATGAGTGAAATAAGACACTTTTTACTCGATTTATGGACATTTAATAATGACAGTTTAAAACGTTAAAATTGAATAAAATATATAAAATTATTCGTACATATAAGATGTCGATTTGCATTAGTTATTCGAATTTGTTAGTAGAATTTATGATTTTTTATGACATACTTTTTAATTTATGACAATTTTAAGATTTTTGGGTGAATTTATGAATTTTTAGGAATTTATGACAACTAAGACCCCTGAATAAGTGTGAAAAAAGTGCCGTAACGTTTCATTATTTCACTCTGTAGCGTTAAAAAAGTGCACTTTTTCCACAATTTTATTGTATTAAAAAAAAGACATACTTTTACCATTTTAATTTTAAAAAAATGTACTTCCTTAACAGACGTAAAATTAAATTATAAATACAGTAAAAACATAATACCTCCACAAATTTATTATATTTCACTTACTTTTATTAATATGAAAATAAAATACAATGCATTGTTAACATATCAATATTTTCATTATAGTAAGCAATTATTTTCTCTGTATTTATTACAATGTTACGATTATTTTTAAATGACTGTAATAGGAAATAAACAACTAATTATTAAAAGTTCAATAATTTTTGTATAAAAAAAATAATTGCCCTAATGGATAATCGAACCTCAATCTAAAATTAAGACAGTAATGCTAACTAAAGTGCCACACTGACATTTGCAAATCTTTTCACATTGCATAAAAAAAAGTAAAACAATTATTTATTTGAATTTTTTTATAATTTTTACAATTTGTGCAATAATAATAAAGTAATTAATACTAAATAACGTATAGTATGTAATGTACTATTATGATATTCAATAATTCAATACAATGGCTTATTTTCTGTCGGACATTTTTTTATTTACAAAAAAATATTTTCCCATGTTAAACGCCTAGGTCAAGGTTTGTTTGGGACACCCGGTATATTACCGTACGATTAAAATGTTTAAGAATTAATAGGGGATTTGAAATATGCAATAGTCAATGTAGAAAAGATTTTTGTATAAAAAATATAACATTTACCTCCTTCTTTAATGAGATATAAATGCCTCGAATCCCTTATGACTTCAGGTTTTACATTCTTCTTTTCCAAATCATTCTTGCTCATCGCTTTATGACAATCTAATACATTTCCCAATAACGTTAATTCTGTTCCCGCAGATAAACATTTTTCTGCATCTTCTATATTCTGAAATACGAAAAAATTACAGTACAAAAATTAAAAAATATACAGTGTGTCCCATTTAGAAGTGCCACCATTGGGATCTCGAGAACTATAAGAGATACGATGTCGGTTAAATGGAACTTTTTGTGCGCCTTTGGAAGGCCATCTCAGATGTGCTTTTGTTTTTCCAAAAATGCTCATCGGGCACTAGATAATGACGAAAAACTGAATATTGTTGATTTTTTCTTTCTCAAATAACTTCTAAACTATTAGTAATTGAGAAAAACGTTTCAAATATAAAAGATAGATATTTTTATTAACTAACCAGTGGCGTACAAAATAAATTTTTATATCCGTAAATTTTCGAGATATAACACAAACTTATATTTTTTTAAATGGAACCCATATCTGATTTTAGTCTCAAAAAAATCAATATTTTTTTCTCTTTTCAATGATGTAAGGGTTATTATGTTTTATATTTGTTTTGGTCCTAAAATTTATTTTTTCTCTTTATTTTCCTGAATTTTCTTATTATTTCCCAAAAAATCATTAGTTTTATTAATTATATTGTATTTGATCAAAATAATTTTTTTATACCTTTATTACTAAATATTTTCATTCTAGACTCATAATTACAAATTACACTATAATGTGCCAAGGGCGACCTGATACAAAATATTATAAAAATTAATTTGATACGAATTTTGAGCAAAATTTCCAAATAGAAATCTACCAATATTTTCAAAATAATTGTAAATTGAATACAAAATAAGGAAAAAATAATAATTTTTCGTCATTATCTAGTGCCCTATGAGAATTTTTGGAAAAATAAAAGCACATCTGAGATGGCCTCTCAAAGGCGTATAAAAAGTTCCATTTAACCGACATCGTATCTGTTATAGTTCTCGAGATCCCAATGGTGGCACCTCTAAATGGGACACACTGTATAATAATAAATACCTCGAATTTAACGAATGCCGTTCCTTTAGAGTATTCAGTTAATTTATCTATACAAACTAAAGCATAATGCACAGGGCCGAATTGTTGCATGCATTGCTTTACATCGTCATTTGTTGCAGAAAACGGAACATTTTTAATAAATATTGTTTTGCCTTCTTGAACATCATTTGATATAAGTCTTGGCCGTTTTATTTCAACTTCTTCTTTTTCGACTTCTGGTTCCGATTCAACATCACTTTCTTCATCGCTGTCTTTTTCTTCTTCAGAACTATCATCGTCAGATTCTTCGTCTTTTACATTTTCTATTGTTTCTTGTTTTACTTCTACTTCTTCTTCTTCCTTAACTACGGATAAATCAGGGTTGGTATCTCCATCTTGTGTTTCCTCTTTTATTTCAACAATATCATCTTCCTCTTTTATTTCTTTCGTCAAGGCCTCTTGCATATTTTTGACGTAGGTTTGTTTACCTAAAGCCCAATCACATATTATATCTCTCCCCAAAAATGGTTTCCCGGATAAATGGTAAAGTGCCTTTGCAGCATTTTGAACAACATCAAATTGTATAAATCCGCAACCTACTAATTTTCCGTCAGGTCGTTTTAGTAATTTTACTTCGGATACTGGGCCATACTGTTCAAAATGTTTCTTTAAATTATCCTCTGTAGTTTTAAATGATAAATTTCTAACAATAATGCGACCTCTTCTAATATTTTTAGGCTGAGTCGTTCTAAACTTTTTATGTTGTTTTCGTTTTCGAGCATTTCCCTTCGAATCAGTATTCTTTTTATCAATATCAATAACTACATCATCCTTTTCTACTCCAACTGTTTCACTAGATTCGTTATTTTCATTTGAATTATCATCAAAACGAATATGTTGAGATGTTGTAGAAGTTTCACTAAATTGACGTTTTTCTAAAACATAAATAATCAATATATTACCTACTACATCTATAAGCATAATACTTACTTCCACGTTCCATAGTCATAGTTATAATTTATAATGTGTTATATTTCTGCTGACACATTTGTAGTTTACAACTTCCAACCTCGTTTCTTGTAAATTAGACGCACGTGTAAATCGTCAAAATCTAACTTCACAATATAGCTCTCGAACCTGTGAGAATACAGCAACAAAGCAGCAGCTACGTTTATATAGCTCTAACGTTTGACAAAGTCGTGTGCAGCAGACACAGAGCAACGAAAAACATTATTGATATAGGATATCTAGCCAGTCAAACTGTTGCGTCATACATACAATATCACTAGAAACAATGACGTCATGTGTTAAAATGTTTACATGAGCATGTAAAACGGATTAAAATATGATCTGCGGGTTGCCTACCTAAATCAATACCATCCAATTTTATTCAATATTATTTCGGTTTGCTTTAGGTTACAGAATAAATTTATTTATCATATCGGTTTTCAGTTTCCATATTTGAAGAAATAAGATATAGGTTTCGGTTTTCGGTTACGGTTTTATAAAAAGTCTAATATCGATACGGTTATTGGTTACGGTTTCGTAAAGGTTCGGGTCCCTGTATATTAACAGATTTTAAATAGACACTCTTTATACAGAGTGTTTCAAAGAAAGTGTAAAAAATTTTAAGGGCATATAGTACTGACCAAATTGGGTAAAAAAAGTTTAATCAACATGGGTTCGATCTTCAATAGTTTCCAAGATAGACGCCGTGAAAAATGAGTTTTTACGAGGTTTACCTCTGCTATCTTGAAAACTATAAGACTCACCACTTTAATTAAATAAGACTTTTTGTTTACCTTTCAGAGGACATCTTAGATGTGCTAAACTTTCTACTCATGAATAAACATTACCTTAGTTCACTTGGTGTCTAAATATTTATTACATATTTTTCATTAATTTCTAAAAATTCACTCAGTTGTTCAAATGCTCTAAATATGCGTACATTTACGTAACATTGTCTTTACAATCAAATAATATTATTAGCAAGTTTATATCTCTACCCATTTTTGAAATATTGCCCCAAAAGTCAATTTACCCCACATTTAGGTAAAAACTTCAAAATTTTTAAAAATCTAATTTTTATGTATCTAGATACTTCTCAATGCGCTGATTCCAAATTTTGAAACCGCAGGTCGATATCTCTTTTCGTTCTCGAGATATTTAGATTCAAAGTTTTGCTCAAAACTGCCCATTTTTGGGTAATAACCCAAAAATGGGTCGAGATATGAATTTGGCGACAACAGCATTCGATTCTACGGGCAAAATTACATAAGTACACCAATTTTCATAATTTTTGAACACCGAATACAGTCTCTAAAGCAAAATAACTGAAAATAGCCAAAAATCGCAAAAATCTTAAGGGGTACCCCTTACGATTTTTTCAGATTTTGGCCGTTTTCAGGAGTTTTCAAACTTTTATTCATAGAAAATGAACCGGTTAGTCAAAAATTATGAAAATTGGTATACTTATATATTTTTGTCCGTAGAATCGAATGGTGGTGTCGCCAAATTCGTATCTCGGCCCATTTTTGGGTTATTACCCAAAAATGGGCTGTTTTATGCAAAACTTTAAATCTACATATCTCGAAAACGAAAAGAGATATCGACCTGCGGTTTCAAAATTTGGAATCAGCGCATTGAGAAGTATCTAGATACATAAAAATTAGATTTTTGAAAATTTTGAAGTTTTTATCTGAATATGGGGTATATTGACTTTTGGGGCAATAATTCAAAACTAGGTAGAGATCTAGCCCAGAAATGGGTAATTTTGAGAAAATATTTGAGGTTGAATATCTCCAAAACTAAAAGAGATATCAACCTGCGTTTTCATAATTTGGAATCAGTGCATTGGGAAGTACGAGAAACATGAAAATTGGATTTTTGGTATTTATGACTTGTTGGGGTAAAAACTTAAAAATGAAAACAAATATGAACTTGGTGGTAATATTAGTCAATTTTACACACAATATTAGATATGTAACTATACCAATTTTTATGAGTATGAAACAAAAAGTAAAACAACGCTTTAGTATCCACTTGTTCTACAATTTTGTACAAATACCGAACTTTTCTAGTACTATACTGCGTCTCATGCCGCATCGGGATTTTAATTTAACAAAACAATCTTAGATTCGGGACTGTCCATTGTTAATACTGGTGATCTAATGTATGCCTCAACAAAAAGAGTCATACAGAATATTTCAAAATGAAAGACCATGTTTTATTATATCAGGCTCGGTCTAAAATTAAGAGAACAGAGGAATAGGACTTTATTTGGTGAGTTAAATAAACCACATGAAATTAAAAATCATGAAATTTGGAATAAAAAATAATGACATTTGACATATATGTACTTGATTACCAGCTGTCAAGAAAGACCAATAAAGTCACATGACTGCTCGCTCCTTATAAATTAGTATCCCATGTAAACGTAGTAGTATATGACGTCATTACTTTGAGGATTTTTTGATGACGTAAGTCGTCTGCCTGAATCATTTCTACCATATCAATAATGCTTTTCGTTGCTTGGTTCTCTGTTGCGCACAACTTTGTCGAATGGTACAGCGAATGTTGTGCTGTATAGTGGTGCCACGCTGTGGTTTATTTAGTAAACTTCAACAGTTCTCAGAGTTTTTAAAAGTAATATACCGGTCGGGGTCGGGGAGTCTACTTCAAATCCATTATATGGGGACTACAATGTTGATTTTTTTATTTTGCTATAGTTAGTTACCTATAATTTTAAACAAAAATGTTTCAAATAAATGTTGAAGATAATAAAATTTTACACCTAAATCACTAATCAGATTTTATTTTTGCACTTTTACAGTGTGTTCAGAAAAAAAACCTAATTTGGAGTAGGCTATGAACATAGAAACGTATGTCTAATTATTATTCAATTCAAAAGTCAAGTTGTCAAAATTATAGATATGGATCACGTACGTTAAGTTTATACTGTCGTTGAATGCGGAAAACCTAAAATTCGTACATGGACAAGTCAAAATGTAATAGTAATTATAATATGCTATTGTTATAACTAGGAAAAGACTCCGTCAACATCTAAGATTGGTATAGAAAGAAAGGGAAATCATTTATAAGCCAAAATATGTGTCAACTAAACATGCGCTTGCTATTGGGCTTCCAAAATTAAAATGCGCCACTGGTGGCAGATTTCTGAACTGAATGAAGTGTACATGTAAACAAAACAATTAAATAAAAGTAAGGCTATGTAAATAGAAATTAATATATGTACAACTACAGCAATGAAATATAATCTAAATAAAGGAACTCAAATATTTTTTTATTAAAAAAACCAATATACTGCATGTTAATTAAAATATGACTAAAATACTCTTAACCTACAACTACTTACTAAAATTAACTCTATTAACTAAAATATTATTAAAACTATCACTAAATTGTTACTACAAGAAAGATCAAACTCAATTCTACCGAAATTAACAAAAAAACACTATACTACATCTCAAATTAAATTAAAAACTACAAAAATTAGTCTCACACCAATTGTACTCTTATGGAAGCCAGCGAAAAATGTACCATTCGTTTGAATTTTGACGTTTGACGTCTCTTGATAATTTGGAAGTCCAATACATATATTTCATCATATACTCTTTAGAAATACCGCCAATTTCGTCAATGAATGGGGGATTCCACCATTTTTTCTATCCTATTCTAATATGAAAAGAAGCCATTAGATTTTGGTGTAAATCAGATAACCGGAAATGGCACTTTACCTGAAGCTCATAGTGGTTTTTCTTCAAAAAATACCATTGAATGCCATTTTTTCGAATTTTATGTCTTATGAAAATTAAAGATTATTGAATTTTCTACAGGAATACATTAATACTTTTTCTATATATTTTACAGATAAATTTAAAAATAATTTTTTTTATTAGTCGCGAAGCCTAAGATAAAAACTATTCTTTTGTTACACAGTTCATTTATCAAATGAATGTAACTGACAGTAAATGTCACTGTCAAAAAACCACTTCAAATTAATAATAGTGATATTATAAAAAGAAAATAGTAAATAAAGCAATAGTTTTCTGCAATGGAACAGTTTGCAGCGTTAATAAATACGTAGGTATGTATTTAAATTAATAAAAATTAAATAGCGGGAGGTTTTGTGTTGGCCACATCAGATTTTTTTATTAATATTCGTTATTCAACATATACATTCGTATTTTTTTACTATTTTCCTTTAATTCGATTGAGCTGGAATCCCCCAATGGAAGAAGCTCGAACATTTTAGAACAGTACGAGGAAACTTGTTCATAGAATGAACAAAAATAAAGAAATATTAGATTTATTCGTGTATACTAGAAATGTTAACACTGTTACAATATTTATATAGCCTAATATGAAAATGGCGAGAGGTATTGAGAAAAAATAATTTTGCCCAATAATATTGATCGTTTACGGTTGCCTTGAGATTTATTGTTATTATAGTTTCATAATATAAATCTTCATGTTTTTATCAATTTGAAACTCTTATGGAAATAAGCTAAGTTTTTATCCTCCAATTCTTGTTTTAAACCTCACACTTCTTGTTGATCAAAAACAATACAAATAAAAAACTATCAAGCAATAAATCTCAGTCGAAAGCAAAAGCAATCTTTTTTCTCGAGGATGCATTGAGTACCGGGTTGTTGTGCTACCAGTTCTCGGGGGGCAAGAGGGCGCTACAAGCACAGATCGGAGCTGTTGCTACCTGTGTTACTCCGCTTGGCCAGCACCTGCGTTCATCTTCGCCCGCACTGCCCCACTGCCGCTGCTGGGAGCTGTGCTGAGGATTGTTGAGCTGAGCGGGCTCAGAGACTCAGAGGCTCAGAGCTCAGAGCTCAGGGATAGAGAAGAGGAGAGGATGTAGCGTGGTTGACTCGAACGCGTAGTGTAGTAGCAGATATATAAACGCTCTGTGTACATATTTTATTTCATATTTGTTTAGTTTTTTTGTACTCGATTGTTGAAGATAAATATTTTTAGTAGAATTAATTATTCTGGGCTTTAAGACAAGTAAAAAAATCTGTTGTGGCCAGCACAAAACCTTCCGTCAATTCGATGTATTTTGTACACATCCTATACCAAAAGTTCCTTGAAAAAGATTCTATATATCCTGTATAATTGTAACAAGAACACACTATTTTTTACATATCCATACTGAAAGTTCCTTTGAAAAGATTCTAAAATCTAATAAAATTTTAATACGAATACGAACGTACATTATGTATTGCACTTAACACTTCCTCCTGCTTCAACTTTTCCCTATTTTATTAGAAGTCTCTGTTTCTTACTCTTCTCTTCTACTCATTCCTGTCCAAAGCACCTTCGTGACACAGTTCTTCCTCCCTCAAATTTTCTGCTATATAGTCCTTCCATCTTCTCTTTTGCCTTTCTCGTACTTCTGGCATTATAAGTTCCTATCTTGAGGCGAGGCCGCAAATTCAAATCACTGGCGAGGGACACTCTGTCATTTATACCACTTTCAGATCATATACTTTCCACTTTGGTTTTGCACTTGCCACTGACATCTGTCAATTAGATTTTTTTGAATGTATCTGTTATTTTCATAATTTTTGCAAAACTGACTGATCTTTGAAAGTTAATCTCTATATCTATTGAATATGAAGGAAAATGTATAATCGAACCGTATACAGAATAAGATATTCTTTCTATTGATAATCACATAAAATGTCGAAAATAATATTTAACTGCGATTTTTCAAGAAAAACTGTTAAGAACTTCAAAAAAGGATACTTCCGGTGGATCGATTATAACCAAAATCTAATCAACTCTTCATATGGATGTACAGAAGAGGAATAAGAAAGAATTATAATTTTTAGAATTGTAGTATTGGAATTATCGTCGGAGAAAAATTTGTCACACACGGACACACATACACACACACACACACGGACACACATACATTAAGTTCTTTTTTTTAAATTATTATTTAACTCGAATATAAAATAGAGATATGATATAAATATACTGATCCCGAATGTCGCCAAATATTTCGAATTTTAAATGGCACAAAAGTGACCCCTGTGGTGCACTCTTCACGCCAGCAATGAGTGCCTGTGAGGTGACGCCTGGTAAACGCCCGCACGGTACAAATATATCATCATTACCGATATCTGCGACTATTATATTAATGGTATATTATTGTTATAAAATTTGTTATATACCTACAGACTATTCACCTCTGATCATTGATTGATTAATGAAAATAGATATAACATTAGGTTTGTTAGTATGTAGTACCAAACTTCTGCTTCCGGTGCCGAAAGTTCAACGACAAGTCACTGCCGGGTAAACATAGGAACCACGGTTGTCGCTATCAACAAACAACACATCTCATTTAGCAATTATTCACTCCGTACGTGAAACCAATACAAATTAGGTACACTCATCAAAACGCTGTACTTCATCAAATATGGTATGGGCCCTCCAGCGAATCAAGCGGTTTACGTCATAAATACAATATCACTAGAAGCAATGACGTCATATGTTAAAAAGTTTACAGGAGCATGTAAAACGGATTAAAATATGATCTGTGGATTGCCTTCATAAATCCAACTTTTTTTGATTTTTTGTCTGAAATCCGGCACATTTTCAAAACTTTGTATATCGGGAACGAGATCAAATTTTTATAATCTGAAAAAAGCCTTTTATAAAGGAGACTTTAAGCTACATTACCCATAGAAGAATCCTCGATTATTTACAATGTTTGTTTCGGGTGAACGAGGAGGCCACCTATGTGGTCCATTATTTGCCAGCCACCTATCTTCAAAAATTGTTTCCAAAAAAGTATTTATTCTATGGCTATTGTGGGGTGGAGCGCCATCATGCTGGTACCATATTAAATTCCTTTGATCCAACGGTAAATTATCTAAGAAATCAAGTAGATGAGTTTGTAAAAACAAACATTGTTTTTCCATGGCTTACTTATCCGTATTAATAAAATAATTATACCCAGATTACATGTTTTTCTATTTTACTGAAATTCTATCAACTTTCAACATAGGACATGTTACATAAAGTACCCTTATTTTTTGTCGTAGTACACATATATGTAATAAAAAAGGAGGGGTTCCATTTAAAAAAATTGTCTTTTTTGAAGTTTGTCAACTGTAATTTTGGTGTAACGTACCCATCACATCCTTTATAAAAGGCTTTTCTCAGATTATAAAAATTCGATTTCGTTCCCGATATACAGAGTTTTGAAAATGTGCCGGATTTCAGACAAAAAATCAAAAAAAGTTGAATAACGCCGGAAGTAGTTGTCATGAGTAAAATGTTTTTATTGCTTCATATGTAAAATTTTCCGCTGCATTCAATGGTAAAATAAAATATAGCGTATTCCATTCAAAATAAGAAAGTTGAGGTCAATTTCCGGTTAAACCGGAAGTGCTATTGCTTTGAAAATATTTTAGTTAAAACGGGCATGTTGGATAACCCCTAGATACCAAATTTCGTTAAATTATATTAAATAGTATTTAAAATATAGATAGCGTAAGCTCGTCCTGAGACACCCTGTATATATACCGTGAGTATTTTTTAACGTGAAACATTGGGTTTGTGAAATCCATGGTTACGACTTGACATTTGATTGACAGCAATGTATTTGTGTGTCCCATTTAAAATGAAACATAGGGAACGAATCTGACATTTGACAAGACGTTAATAGAGGTTAATTTTGTTTTAATAATTGTACCTGCTTTCTAAATTAAATTTAGTTATAGAAAAAATATTGTGTGCATCTTGTGCCCTAGTGATTGTCTGACTTGGCTAAATTTCTTACAATATTTAAATATAATACTTCTGTCAAATTCATTTCCTATGTTTTATTTTAAATGAGACAGACAAATACATTGCTGTCAATCAAATATCACATTAACAAGACGTCATTAGAGGTTAATTTTGTTTAAATAATTATACATGTTTTCTAAAAATTAAATGTAGTTGTAGAAAAAATATTGTGTGCACCTTGTGTCCGAAATATGTTTAGTGCTCTCGAGTGGTTTTCTGAATCAATTAAATTTCTTACAATATTTAAATACAATACTTCTGTCAAATTCGTTCCCTATGTTTCATTTTAAATGGGACACGCGAATACATTTCTGTCAATCAAATGTCGTAACCATGGATATGACACATCCAATGTTTCACGTTAAAAAATACTCACGGTATATGTACAAACACACCCACACAAACACATATACAGACATCATTATAAAACCAGTAAAATCGTGTTCTAGGTACCATAAAACGTACTGAAATATTAAAAATTCACCACCGATTTTTTTACCAAAGACACCTTCCTTACCTAAAGGTAACAGAAGTTATAAAGAGGGAAAATTTATGTGGAAAAGCCAAGTTTTCATTATCTTATCCCTTCATCATCTCACTTTCATTACAACATAGGAAGTCCGCTTTGGTTGCGGCATGAGAAGGAAGCATCTCCCGAGAGAGACACTCTCAAAGTTCATCGCTCGCTCCGAACTACCGCAATCAAGCCTCTTTACTCCACGTCCTAGTGTCCACGTCTGTGTTGTAGGAAGTACGACCCGGCGTTGTGTCACGTACGACGCACCCTGCATGCTGAGTGGATGACTTGGATACTTGGACTTGGACTGGACAAGAACTGCCTAGGAACGATGGATTATGGCCTTGTCCTAGCCATGCAAATTGCGAATAATAAATGATTAATTGATCGTAAAACAGTGTTATGTCAATTAGTTTGCTCTTTCATTCAAATTGTAATTACGTGAAATGTTATTTATTATCATTGACACGAGCTATGAAGGATGGAATAAATACACGTACTTGTATTTTATACATACGATTTTTACATGCTTTATAAAATGCATAATGTTAAAAGTAGTTTAGTTGTTGGGTAAATGAATTATAAAATGCACTATTCAATGATACTATTATAATATTATAAATGCAGGTTAAATACAATTATTTTATAAGTCAAATACAATGATGTTAACTCTTTCAAAGCTGAACCAAGAATGCCCCCATATACCCTTAAACTGAACTCTACTAGCTGACACTATAAAAACTAAAATAAACAAACAATTCAGCTTCGAGTATTGGTGAAGGCATCGGCCGACTTCTACTCATTGTTTACAATAATTTACTTCATTCATAATTAGTGTGTAAAGTAGTCGTTTTTATCATAGTTAAAGGAAGTAAAATAGAGTAAAAAATCTGTTGTGGCCAGCACAAAACCTTCCGTCAATTCGATGTATTTTGTACATATCCTATACCAAAAGTTCATTGAAAAAGATTCTATATTTCCTGTATAATTGTAACAAGAACACACTATGTTTTACATATCCATACTGAAAGTTCCTTTGAAAAGATTCTAAAATCTAATAAAATTTTAATACGAATACGAACGTACATTATGTATTGCACTTAACACTTCCTCCTGCTTCAACTTTTCCTTATTTTATTAGAAGTCGCTGTTTCTTACTCTTTTCTTCTACTCATTCCTGTCCAAAGCACCTTCGTGACACAGTTCTTCCTCCCTCAAATCTTCTGCTATACAGTCCTTCCATCTTCTCTTTTGCCTTTCTCGTACTTCTGGCATTATAAGTTCCTATCTTGAGGCGAGGCCGCAAATGCAAGTCACTGGCGAGGGACACTGTCACTTATATCACTTTCAGATCCTATACTTTCCACTTTGATTTTGCACTTGACACTAACATCTGTCAATCAGAATTTTTTGAATATATCTGCTGTTTCCATAATTTTTGCAAAGCTGTCTGATTTTTGAAAGTTAACCTCTCTTAATCTCTCTATAACTCTATATCTATTGCATATAAAGGAAAACGTATAATCAAATCGTATAGAGAATAAGATTTTCTTTCATATTAATGATCATAAAATGTCCAAAAATGATATTTAACTGCGTTTTTTCCAGAAAAACTGTTAAGAACTTCAAATAAGGGTATTACCGGTTGACCAATTATAACCAAAATCTAATCAGCTCTTCATATGGTTGTAAAGAAGAGGAATACGAAAGAATTATAATTTTTAGAATTGTAGTATTAAAGTTATCGTCGGAGAAAAATTTGTCACACACACACACACACACACACACACACACACACACGGACACACGGACACACACACAGACACACACACGGACACACACACATACAGACATCAATGTAAAATTAGTAAAATCGTATTCTAGGGATCTTAAAACGTGCTTATTCGTTAAAAACTCACCATCGAATTTTTTGACCAAAGACAATACCTTCCTTTTGACGGAAGGTAAAAAGAAATATGTATGTATGGGGTCCCGTGGCCGCGTGCCTGAGTGTCTGGTCGCGAACCTGGGGGAACCGGGTTCGATCCCGACCGGCGCCAAATATTTCGAATTTTAAATGGCACAAAAGTGACCTCAGTGGTGCACTCTCCACACCAGCAATGAGTGCCCGTGAGGTGACGCCTGGTAAGCGCCCACACGGTAAAATATATCGTTATCATTACCGATGTCTACATGTGTTGTAGATACTGGCACACCCAAAAATGGGTAATATGCCGTGATGATATATTTATTTTATTTAAGTATGTATTTATAATATTTTGAATTCAAATTCGATTAAAAAATGCACAAAAGTAAAATATGATTATTGCATAAGATACAGAATTTAATTCCCTACAAAATTTATTTGAAGCATTATTGTTTAAAATCAATAAGCCACTATTGTGCAAGGAAAAACTGTGTTCCCATGTTAAACGCCCTACGGCACACACCCGATATATAATTTTCTTTTGAATAAAAAATATTTATTTTTCCTATAACGCATAATTAAATTTTAAATTTATAATTGTAACTATTTTATGAGTTTATATTGTATAAACCGCAACACTACTGCATGTGATAACAAACTAAACATTAGCAAAGTATCTCGCTTTAGTTGAGTAGATAAACTTCTAGGAAGCTATTATCTTCTGTAGTTATCAGAATTCGCTTCAGATATTGTTACATGAAGACTATAATTATATTAATTGTCATGGTTCTGAAATACACTACACATATTATGTTATGTTATAGCATAACTTTAGTTCTGCTTCGGGAAAGATGAAAAAGTTGTGGATTATTTTTTTTTGTGTTGTAACATATAGTTTCTTGTTGAAGATTTTTTGGGCATCCATATTAATAATATATATTTAAAGTATATCGTACAACAATTTTAAAAATTATTTATTTTTATTAATGCAAATATTTTAATTGCAAATTTCACGTTTTGTAATTCAAAGAAATAATCATCAAAACCTGTAAATTTGGAATAAAAAAGCTAATTTTATATAAAAATAAATTTAACGGAATGTTATGGCCAGCGCAATACCTCTCGCCATTTCCATTTTATGTTATATAAGTATTGTATTGCACTTCGCTATCGAACCGTCCTTTTATAACAAAAAACTTACAGAACTTTACTCAAATACTGTTTTTTGTTGTATTTAACATGTCTTCTGCACACATACAATTCTAATTATACCTATTTTTCACTGTATGAGGAAGTTTCTAAATATCAGAGATTCTTCCATTTCATTAACAAGATTGGCGGTATTTCTGATGGATATAGGTATGCATTTTACCACAATGTTACAAACATTTGAATTTGTCAATAGGTTTCCTTGGTGTAGTTCATCCTCTGGGATTTATTACACATATAATAATTTTTTAAGTGTATTAGATGGAGAATTTTATGTTCTTCAATATTTGTAATAACAAAAATTTCAAAAAAATATTTAGAATATTTTTTTTAAGAAACTACTACTTCCGTTTGTCCAATGGGGGATTACACCATTTTTTTATAATTTCATCTAAAACTATTAGGAAAACTGAGACTATTGATGAAAATCCGGAGAAAAAATTCCTATTAATAAGCGAGTTATGGTCTCCCGAATTTTGAAAAGATTGACGTGACGTCACATTTATGTGTTTTTATATCAAACTGTTTTTATCATGGACCTAAATGTTCTTCAAATATATGCTATTTTAAGTTATATTTACATAAAAATAAATGAATATTATAACACTGTATAAGTCCACATACTTTATAATTACAGGTGTATTTAAATTATTAAGTTTAATGCAAGAAATTTATGTTAAAATAAAAACTGTTTGAAAACTGCTGTACAGGAATGTTAGCCCCTCCTTTCGAATTTGAATTTCTTAACTTCCATTGGTAGTAATCCCCACCTCCTAAAATGCTATTTGTAATGCATGTGTAGGTGGTCTCTCGGTCGCCAATCAAAATATTTTCATATTAGTGTCGAAGCGCTATAACAAAAAACCCTTTATTTCCGAAATATCTCAATTATACCATTTCATTTTTTTATTAATATTCGTTATTCAGCATATACATTCGTATTTTTTTACTATTTTCCTTTAATTCGATTGAGCCGTAATCCCCCATTGTTACCAAAATCTTTTCAGCACTTCCCATAACGACTACCATATTCCATTGTAAAATCATCATATTTACCAAACTAGCTGAAAGTTTCAAATTACATTAACGAGTTTTTCCTAACAGGTAAACATAATTAAAATATTATAAACTTCAATTTCCAAGAACTTGTTAAATCTTGAAATTCTCCTCAAGATCTTCAACACTTCCTTATTTCCTTAAGAGAAAACATTCTTATTTCTTTCATTCTCTCTTGGCGGTCTCATTTAGACTCAATGTGTTCCAAGAAACGTCCATCCACGTGCGTACAACGTACGTTCCGTGTAAAGATGACGAAACAAAACAAAACACACATACACACGCTACGAGAGAGGAAAAACAGAAGAGAGAAGATGAAGAAGACTCTCTCGCTCTCTCGCTACGATGTTTATGTGTGTAGATTGCGATACTCGCTTGTTTGGATGGAGTTTTGTTTTCCCGCTTTTTGGAAAAAGCGTGGAGTAACGGGTTTTGCGAACGTAAATATTTGGGAGTTTTTTCAGTGGATTCTTTTGCTACGCAAGTAACTTGACCTTAGTTTATTTAATAGTGTTTTTAGTCGAGTAATAGAAGCAAACGATGTAGGTGTATCTAAATTATTATTTACTGTTTATAGGAACTTGTAGTTAATAACATGAATACATTTTCATAATTATTATTATTATTACGAATGAAAGACAGTACAATTTATAAATTAATACATAAATAAAATAATAAATAAAACAAAACAAATTAAATATTTTTGATCTTAACTATCCAATTTAGAGCATCTTCTGTTAAATCATGGAGTCCGGAAAAACCGTGCTGAAATTTAGTTATAGGACATTCTTCTACAATATGTTGGATTGTTTCTTTTTCTGCACCACATTCACAATTTGGACTATTTTCATAATGAAAGCATAAATGTTTATAACGTTAATAAACTACTTTAAAACGATCTTGTAGCGACGAGGTATTTGCTTCGCTGAAAAGAATGTAGATGATTCAACTACAGAGGACACGGTATTGATATGCTATCGAAACGTCGTTTTATAATAAAAAATCTGTTGTGGCCAGCACAAAACCTTCCGTCAATTCGATGTATTTTGTACAAATCCCATACCAAAAGGTCCTTGGAACAGATTCTATATAATATCATGTAAAATCAAACACGAACACATACTATTTCTATTCTATAAATCCAATAAAATTATAACATAAACATACACTAAGTAAAATGCACTTGACACTTCTTCTTATTCTTCAGCTTCCCCTATTTTATTAGAGGTAGCTGTTTCCTCTTTTCTTCCACTCATTCCTGTCCAACAAATTTTCTTGACACAGGCATTCCTTTCAGTCTTCTGCTCTTCTGCGATACAGTCCTTCCATCTTCTCTTTGGCCTTTCTCTGCGTGTCACTTGCGAGGAGCACTATGACATACCAATTTTGTGATCCTACACTTTCCATATTTGGTTTTGTACTTGCAACTGACATCTGTCAATTAGAATTTTTTTAATATATCAGTATCAGCTGTTTCCATGATAAATAGCAAAGCTGACTAATTTTTGAATATTAATTTCTTTATAATGCTTTAAATCTACATCTATTGAATATGAAGGAAAATGTATAATCAAACTGTATAGAGATAATAGAGAAGAATATTTTCTTTAATATGTATAATAACAAAATGCCAAAAAACAATATTTAACTGCGTTTTTTTAAGAAAAACTGTTAAAAACTTCAAATAAGGGTACTTCCTGTGGATCAATTATAACCAAAATCTAATCAACTCTTCATATGGATGTACAGAAGAGGAATACGAAAGAATTATAATTTTTAGAATTGTAGTATTGTAGTTATCGTCGGAGAAAAATTTGTCTCACACGGACACACATACACACACACACACATGGACACACACACACACACACATACATACATACATACATACATACATACATACATACATACATACATACATACATACATACATACATACATACATACATACATACATACATACATACAGACATCATCTTAAAAATAGTAAATTCGTATTGTAGGGACCCTAAAACGTGCTTATTCATTAAAAACTCACCACCGATTTTTTTGACCAAAGACAATACCTTCCTTACCTAAAGGTGACGGAAGGTAAAAAGTGGCAGAGCTTATGAACAACCTAACAAAAAAGGCTTGCAGGCATTGCTTCCAACAATGGAATATTCGCATCGGGCGGGAGTAGGGTTCGGGCAAGAGAGTACATTGAAGGTGGCAATATTTGTTTTGCTAATTTTATAAATTGTCAATGTTTTAAGATTATTAGCCACACCTCATATATTTTTGTCGCTTTTTGAATATTTCTCAGGATTCAGGAACTTAAATGGTTGTCATTTGGATCATACAGCAATGCCATCTCTTATTAATAATTCGCTGTGACACTAATTCACCTTGTTGCATCCCCCTCCATGTCCAACCCCTACATCCCACCCCTCTGCTCATCTGCAGCTATGGACGCCGAGCTCTGTTGGGCGCTGAGCTGAAGCTGCAGCTAAGCTTGCTATTGCTGTTGCTGGTACATCACCTTGAACTCTGAGGAGTCACTGACACGGCGGTCAGCGCTCCGCCCCCTCCCGGACCACGTGGTCACTACGCACGCTGCCCTCTTCAGTGCTGTGTTCAAGAACAGAGTACGCGATGCGTATTATAGAAGACATCAACATGGGATGGGTGCCGTTAGCCACAAACATCATAGAAGAGAGATGGTGGAAGATATTAATATGATTTTAGTGAGTAACCATGGAAGTGATTGACCATATGTTGCATGTTAAAATAAATTCCCTGTTTATATATATATATATATTTTTAAATCAGTTGTGGCCAACACAAGACCTTCCGTCAATTCGATGTTTGATGTATATTTTGTATAAATCCCATACTAAAAGTTCCTTTGAATTATAATATGAACATACACTATGTAAATTATACTTTACACTTCCTTCTATCTTCTACAGCTTTTCCCTATATTATTAGGGGTCGCTGTTTCTTACTCTTCTCTTCCACTTGTTCCTGTCTAACGCATCTTCTTCACCCAGTTTTTCCTCTCTCAAGTCTTCTGCAATACAGTCCTTCCATCTTCTCATTGGCCTTCCTCGTACTCCCGACATTCTGATCCTATGTTTTAGAGAGCAGAAAGGTAATTTTGATTTTTTCTTTTTTAAAAATAAGGGAGTTATAACGATTTTTCGAAAAACAAAAGAACTCCAATAAATGCAAATCAAAAATTGAAACTAAGAAAAGTTATTTGATTTAATGAGTTCGAACTGGCAATTTCGGGTGTAACGACTTAATGTTAACACCCTATATTTATATTGTTTGCCAGTGTCTACACAAAACACGCGTTGAATACCTGACATCCTCTGAACAAATTTTATTTTACAAATAAGTCAAATATAAAAAACACAATAATAGCTTTCCGAGAATACAATATTAACACTTGCATTGCAACATTAGACTTATGTATGCCTGCAAGCTACTGCCTCAAATATTTATTCCTCAATTTAAAAATTCCAACATTGTTTAAATAAGAAAAACAGAAAGTACACAAAGGGACAGTGTAATAATTCCCAACACAAGTGTCACTTCTCAAGAAGCCAGATTGCTGCGGTTACGGGGAAGACAAATGACAGTGTTGAACAAGGGCGTTAATTGTACTGGTGTAACTCAATCTTCAAATAGTCCTTTGTACTTGGTAGAGATATCCCACTTTATACATGATACATTTTGTGGTCTCATATCTCAGCATAATTAAAATAGATTAGATTCTTTAATCACTTCTTGTGAATGAATGACAAGACGCCTGCACTATGACAAATGATTTCTCTCACAGTGTATTTAATAAGATTAATTTTAATATCATTGCTTCAATGCTAACTAGCTAATCTCTATCTCGAAAGAATATAAGCGATGAGTGTACAGGACTTTGTTCGCAAGGTACAGCATACGCAGCTTCCCAAGAACTGATGATGCCACACAAAAGGTCTCTCAAAAACATATTGACATAAAAAATATAAAGAAAAAGAAGTATATCTTCTTCAGCTTTTCCCACTCGTTAGGGGTCGCTATTCTTTATTTTCTTTCTCCATTCATTTCTATTTTGCGTGTCGTCCTCAGTTAATCCCTTTTCTCTCATGTCTTCCGCAATACAATCCCTCCATTTTCTTTTTGGTCTCCCTCTGTTTCTTCTACCCTCTACTACTAAGTTGCTCATTCTTCTTCCAATATATTCTTCATCTCTCCTCATGACATGCCCATACCAATGCAAACGCCTCTCCTGTATCTTTCTTGAAACTTCTATCACTCGTGCCATTTCCCTTATACTCTCATTCCTTATCCTATCTTTTCTTGTCTTTCCCAACATCCATCTCAACATCCTCATCTCTGCCACATTCATTTTCTTTTCATTTATTTTCTTCACTGGCCAGGTTTCACTGCCATAGATCATAGCCGGTCTCACCACTGTTTTAAAAACTTTCCCTTTGATTGCTCCTCCAAGTTTTCGGTCACACAGTACCCCAGATACTCTTTTCCAATTCATCCATCCTGCCTGAATCCTGTGGTTTATTTCTCTCTCTAGTCCACCATTTTGATGTATATATAAAGAAAAAGAAGTAATATACTTTAAAAATACCGTCCGTCACCTGGTAAGGAAGGTATTGCCTTTGGTCGCAAAAATCGGTGGTGTTTTTAATGAATAAGCACGTTTTAGGGTCCCTACAATACGATTTTACAAGTTTTATAATGATGTCTGTATGTGTGTGTGTGTCAATTTTTTCTCCTACAATTCTAAAAATTATAACTCTTCGGTATTCTTCTTCTTTACATCCATATGCAGACAAGAGATATAAACTAATACAAACGACGTCAATACCAAGGTATTTATTGGAATAAAAGAAAAACATCAAGATGATTGCCAGGTTCAGATGTGGTGTGAAGAGAGGAACAATAAATACTGGCTATCAAGTGATGAGAGGAGTTGCAGGCTATGCGGGAGAAAAGAGGAGACTATCAGACATTTAAAGATTTAGTGCAAGGAAGCTAGGAGAGAAGGAAGAAAAGAAAGGGTTCTGTTAGATGATATAGGGTCGGGACAAGATTGGATGAAGGAAGTCATCGAGAAACGGGGTTAATTTATGATTTAGTACCACAATTTATTGTAAAATATATATAATATGTAGATTCTAAACCGGTTAGGTAAGAATAAATATAATAATAATAAATATAATTTTTTGATATTTTATGTAATTATGAATATGTCTATAACGTTTCATTATACATTTTCCTGCATATTCAATAGATATAGAGTTAAAAAATTATAAAGAGATTCATCATCATCTATGGCACAACAGTCTTTGTAGAGCTAAGTTCTCGTTTCGGGACCGATAGTACTAGAGCAGTTGGTGTACTTAATGTACGACGACTACTGATTGCTATGCAACCAGTGAGGCAGCGAAAAGACTCATTCTACAGCAAACACCATCTATATTTTACATATTTAATAAGCCGTAAAATCCAACTGTCATTTGAGCTGTCCATTTATACGGTTTTCCAAATGGAGTTCAATTTAAATATAATTTTAAAAAGCTGTCTTAAGACAAAGATTCGCATAAAGGATGTTAAAAAATAAGTGTCACAAATTATAAGGGCATATAGTACTGACCAAAATGAGTAAAAAAAGTTTTTGCCCTCCTGAAGTGTAATGGGAACTTTACAATTGTATACACAGCAAGTGTAACCTACATTTTACGCTTACTGTGTTGTAACTTGTCTAACTATGCGGTAAAATAATCAAAATACACTGGACATTTATGGGCATTTAGAAAAGAAATCATCTTTACTATAATAAAGTTCATGTAAAAAAATACTACCTACATATGTTATTTTTTTTACTTTAACATTTCCTATATTTAAAATTAATTTATATAAACCAAACTCACGGTTGCGACATCTGTCATTATTGTAAAAATCCGCCGTTACCGACATAGTCACCGATCGATATACATTGCTGAAATGTCAAATATCGACACCTACCTATTATTTATTACGAAGAAAACATGAACAAATAAATACATTATTAGTCATAAACAACGTCTATTATTACAGATAAATTTTTGCTAGAAGAAGTACTCTAATGAAGGTAAGTAAAATCAAATTTGGAAATTGACTTAACCCCAGTATTTTAAACTAACCCTTTTCAGAAGTACAACCTATCTCATTGAAAAAGTGATTTTCATTATCGTCGGCCAAAAAATTTGATACAATTCTCGTGCGTGAAGTATTTTACAGCGCTCCAGCTAATAAGGCACTCGCCTTAAGGGCTCGTGCCTTAAACAAAGCTGTCGCGCTGTAAAATATAACTTACACGCACTCGAATGTAAATAACTATTAATCAACATATGGGTCCGATCTTCAACTGTTTTTGAGAAAGAGGCCATTTTGTATTAGAATCTAAGAAAAACTGACTAAGATAGTGGTTCAACAAAATTTTGTCTATGCCAGTAAATAGACTATAAAAAACAATGGTATTTAATTTATATTTCTTATTTTCGTAGCTGTGAATGAGCCTTCATTTATTGAGTAAATGCATTAATGGTATTCTTATGTCAGAGCATGAACGTATTGCTGGTTTCTGCAGTTGTTATACTTTATAGGCACCTACACCTTCATACGAGGCATCATTCATGACATATGATATTAAATTTGCATTCGTCTAACTATGATGCTCTAGTAGTTAATAATAACTATAATAAAATAAGATATTATAACAAAATTTTAAAAAATAAATAGCCAAATAAAGTATCATAATTTTGAAAATTCTATATATATTAATCTACTTGAAAATGTAAGAGATACGTAACTATTTTTTATTTTTTCTATAAAATATCATTTATTGCTAAATATTATATATGATTTTTACATTCCACAAAATGTGTGTGAGCCCTTACAATTTTAATATTCTACATATCTAATATTTTATCGCCAAGTTGACCACCGGCCAATCAGTGTTCGTCTGGTTAATTCATCCTATTTTAAACTATACCCATGTATTATTTAGAACCACCTGTACAATGATTAAAAAATGGTATAAATTGCTTTTTAATTTATGTATAAGCATCAGCTACCTGCGTTACTTACACCCTCGAACTGCGATAAACATCTCTTGGTCTTGGATATGTGGCCTTGGACGATTTAAATAACGAGTGTACCTATTTCGTCTGCTTTGCTTTCAGTCCAAACCAGACAATGTTCACTATTTCTAGTATCATTAGAATATCAATAGAGCTCAACAATAAAAGCGCTTCGTTATAAGTATATTGAAAAAATATATTTTTTGTATAATCTAAACAAAAAGTCTCTATATCTCGAACTTTTACACTTTGAGTTTTTAGACAATAGTTTTTTATTATGCTTACGGATATATGCACAAACATAAGTAAACTGTAATAACGATGATGAAAAATAAATTGATTCAGGAAGTTGGTAGATCTTTTTTGGTTATGGTTTTTTATTTAGGACTTGTATGTTCACCATCTTACGTATCTGTCATATCTTACAAGTCACCAGAAGTCGAGGGATCATAATAAACCGTTTACACACCCCTCAATTACTATCGCAAAGAAACCTTAAATTCTATCTGCCATAAATAAAAATGTAAGCACTAATTGGTTTCTCAAGATTTGTACACAAAAATAAGAAATAAAATAGGACTTTTTAACCTTATTATTTTTATTATATTTATATACATTGAATTTTTAAATACGGATATTTAACATTAACAATAATGTTATAGTCATATATACATAATTTACATAAAAATACTCTTCTGATTCAGTAACACTTGTATGTATCTATAATTATAAATATTTAATTAATAATAAAATAATGTGCTTCCCAGAAAAAGCCTTCAGTGATGTATCTGGATTTTTGACGCTCACATTTTTCTTTCAATTGTAGCATTTTTATTTTTCAACTGGTTTCTTCTATGGTTTTATAAATTTATAATTCTCTATCTCTAAAGGTGCAATTCTGTAATTTTCTATACCACTATAGAACTGTAACTCTCAACAAAAGAGCAAAAGAGATAATAAATGTATTGTAAACAAAAATTGCGATTTTGTTCAACATTTCTATAGCATTATGGAAAATTACAGAATCGCACTATTAATCTATGGAAAATGTATCGTATAGAGAATTTTATTTAGAAGATTTTTAAAAACTACTACTTCCGGTTGTTCAATTGTTACCAAAACCTTTCCAGAGATTACGTAGTTAAATTGGCTAGTCTTATAGAATTTGAGAAATCGTCTTTCTAACATCCAGACATACATCATTGTAAAAATGTTAAAATCATATTCTAGTGACCTCAAATTTGCTTATTCACTAAAACCCGGATATGTGAATTTTAGCATGAATCCAATACTTTTCATAGTGAGAGGTAATACATAGTTATGTTTAATTACATACTTTATAAAAATTGTTAAAAATTATTATAAATTTTGTTAGTGTGTGGAGGGTCCCTGTAGATTTTGGGCCCTAGGCACAAGCTAAAGACGAAAGACGGCTTTGTATGAGAAATTAATTTTTGCAGTGTACCGACTCAAATTATAAAATTTTCTGCACAAGTTTATGAATTATTCTTTAAAGATTATGGAAGAAATAAAATTCTATTTACATTTAAAATGAGAATAAATTCGACATCGGCCGTTAAATTTATTTTATTGTGAATTATGAGTTTATAAATAAAAACATTAATTTAAGATACATCGTAAATCAACAATCATACATTTATAGAATAAAAGCTATCATAAATAAATTAGATGACCGACCCCGGTGGTGTAGTGGGCAACGTAGTCAACTCACGACCCAAGGGTTCCGGGTTCGAATCCTGGGTAAGGTATGGTTGTTTGTGTGTGTCTCTTTCACAATTTCATCTTCATCAACGATGTTTCAAGTGTATGAAAATATATAAAAGAAAAACTGTTTCGTCCTCATTAAATCACCACTTATATACGCAATGTATTAAAAAGTGTGTAACAATAAATAAATAAATAATAATAAATAAATCATAAATAAATTAGATGAAGTATTACTTTTCTCGATCGAGATATTTTAAATGCAAGAATTATATATTAATAAAACTGGAGTGAATTTAGATCTATCAGATTCGATGTACGAGGGTTATACAATATTTATTGTCCCTAATATATGTATAAAACAAGTTTATTTTTCAACATAATCACCGTGTACTTGAAGACACTTATTTCACCTATATTCTAACATAGTAACACCTTTTTTAAAAATTTCGGAGTCTTTATCGCAGATGAAGTTCTGAACTGCTACCATAACAGCTTCGTCAGTTTTAAAATTTCTGCCTCGTATACTTTCCTTTAGCTTGAGAAATAAAAAATAAATAAAAATCACTTGGCGTTAGGCCAAATGAATACTGTGGATATAACATCAATTTGAAACCGACATCGTGAATGGGGTCCTATACCATTTTTCTTTTATTTTTTTTTTCTGTAAGAACAGGATAAAATAAGAATTTTAGTGCAAACGCGACTTAAAAATTTTGCGTAATAAGCGAGATATGAATTTTTAAAGTTTAAGAATTTGTGCGTGACGTAGCAGGTACTAACAAGTGATCGACAAACAATGGGACAAACTGTTAGTTATAGAGGGAACAATTTTTTTCATGTTTGCATAGCTGAAATGTTTGTAAAGAAAAACTTATACGTTATATTCATGAAGAAATTATTATTAAGTATAAATAACGTAAATAATAACCTTTTTTTCCTAATAAATTATAGAACATTGAAACAGTTTGACAATATTATTACACAAAGCATGACGACGGATGGCGCCAGTGTTGGCCTGTTTTGAAGTTTCAATATTAATTTAACTAATATTATTATTAATTTAATTAATATTACAAATTGATTTAATTATAAATATATTATTATTGTTAATATTACTAGATGTTATAATTAAACAAATTCATCAAACACAAACTTGTTAAATGTTTTGTTAGGTTATGGAACAACATGACATTTCATATTCTTTTAAAGGTGACCGCTAAAGACGCGCGAATCTCCTTTTTAAAATCAGGCGACCAATCAAATTCTTAGTACCTATCGCGTCATACCCAATTAGTAATCATCTTCAATCGCTTATAGTTTGTGACCTAGTCAATATTTAAAGAAATTTTTTTCACTAATACTCATTAATTTATGTATATTTTCGTCTTCTTATTTAAGATAGTTAAAATATGACTATGGTATAGGACCCCATTGCGTTCATGGAAACAAGACTTTTATGAACTTGAGTGTTGTCCTGATGAGACAGAATTCCAAGCAAAAATTCTCCTTTTCTTCTGAAATGTAACCACGAATTTTAGCAGTTAATGTTGTGGAATACTGACCAGTGATTGTGTGGCCACATTTCAGATAATCAATCATTAAAATTCCCTCAGCATCTCAAAGTGCAGTAGCCATAATTTAACCGGACCCTAAATTTGCGAGGTAGAGAAGTTCCTCCATGAAATTTCGACTCGTGATAATTAAACAAATTCATCAAACACAAACTTGTTAAATGTTTTGTTAGGTTATGGAACAACATGACATTTCATATTCTTTTAAAGGTGACCGCTAAAGACGCGCGAATCTCCTTTTTAAAATCAGGCGACCAATCAAATTCTTAGTACCTATCGCGTCATACCCAATTAGTAATCATCTTCAATCGCTTATAGTTTGTGACCTAGTCAATATTTAAAGAAAATTTTTTCACTAATACTCATTAATTTATGTATATTTTCGTCTTCTTATTTAAGATAGTTAAAATATGACTATGGTATAGGACCCCATTGCGTTCATGGAAACAAGACTTTTATGAACTTGAGTGTTGTCCTGATGAGACAGAATTCCAAGCAAAAATTCTCCTTTTCTTCTGAAATGTAACCACGAATTTTAGCAGTTAATGTTGTGGAATACTGACCAGTGATTGTGTGGCCACATTTCAGATAATCAATCATTAAAATTCCCTCAGCATCTCAAAGTGCAGTAGCCATAATTTAACCGGACCCTAAATTTGCGAGGTAGAGAAGTTCCTCCATGAAATTTCGACTCGTGATCGAAGTGCTAAATCCACGTTTCATCAACTGTAACAAAGCGATCCAAAAAGCTGTTTGGATTTTGATTAAACAACGCCAAAATGGCTTCTGAGGAGGTGATTATCTCTCGCTTATGTTCGGACGTCAACATTCGGGATACCCATCTTGCTAATATCTTATGAAGCCTTGTAAATTATTAACAATAGAATAATCAAATTTGGCACTTCGTTTGACAGATAAACAATAAACAATTGCTGTTGTTATGAAGACAATATTTCAAAGCTTACTATGTTAGGGACAGCAAATATTGTACATCCCTCGTATGTAGAACACACATCGTAAACTATCGAATCAAAGCTCTACATTAACACACTAAATTAAATGAAACTGCCAGCGATATCATTTTATGACTTCTGTATTGTCGCTATAAAACGTTTTATGTGAATCTTCAAGTTCGTATGATGATGGCCTTTGAATAAAATTAAAATTATTGTTGTTCCCTCATGACTAAAATTAAATTTATAGTTATGCTATACAATTGTTTCGGATTAGGTTTATCTCAAGACGAAAAATAAATTATAAATTAAACTTTATAATTTAATACGAAAAGACATAAACTTCATTATGAATTAGTAATTAAATAAATCATTAAAAATACCTACCTCGAACAATGAAACATTGGTTTTTTAATTGCAATATGTTTAGGAATGTGAGATGTTTAATAAAAATTACAAACAAAATTTACTTCCTAAAAACTGTAAAATCTAAAACGTATAACAATTAGATATTTTGTCATTTTGACTTCTCGCCGTCAATGGTAAAAAAGATATAAGTAGAGATAGTGCTAAAAATCGTATGTCGAAATTTTGGAAAATAACCACGTTTTAAGGTCCCTAGAATCCAATCTTTCAGATATATTTCGAAAACTTGTATTCCAGCATCATTTTACAATGAAATAACAGGAAATAGGAGTTTTTTGCGATTTATTTTATTATAAAAAATCTGATGTGACCATCACAATATCTTCCGTCAGTTCTATGTATTTCGTACAAATCCCATATCAAAAGTTTCTTGGAAAATATTATATATGTCTAGTAATATTGTATGTATAATTTCAACAAATTCCATACCGAGAGTTCCTTGGAAAATATTCTAAATCCAGTAAAATTATAACACCAACATTATGTAACTTTCACTTGACTAACATTTGTCATTTAGAATTATTTGAACATATCGGCTGGTTTCGTGATTATAGCAAAGCTGTCTGATTTATGAAAGTTAATCACTTTATAATGCCGGTGTAGTGGTCGTGCGCATTAAGGCACTGTCTGTTCTGATCGAAGTGATTTAGATACAGAATTTAATTCTCTACAACATTTATTTGAAACATTTTTGTCTTAAATTAAATGGGAAGTTTTGCGCAAGGAAAAACTGATTTCTCACGTTAAACGCCTATGGACCGGTTTTTAATTAACACCCTGTATATTATTAATTTTGCTGGAACAAATTTTTGTCCGAAACGTCCAACAATATTTATTAAGAAAGATGAGTTATGGCATATTGTCATAATTTATGGAACCTACGTATCTATTATTCCAAATTTAAAAATTAAGAAATTTTGGAAAATTATTGACATATCGATCATAATTAGGCTATAAAATAAATCCTTGTCCTTTAAATATTTCCCTTCGCATCCACCATCATAAAACACAATTTAAATCAATAATAAAAATGAATAATTGCAATCACCATAACTCTTGGTCTTGGAAGGAACACTACGCTGTTACATGTCGCTTTTTATTCGTGGTTATTACACGTAACACCTGTAATTATCCAGAGGGGCATTGCGGGGAATCGAGGACAAGATTACGAGCTGGAGTCGGCCACTTCTAGCAGAGATTTATCGTCCTCAGCGCACACCTCGGTGCAAGAGCAAAAGAACACAAAATACGGGCCTTGCATTGAAATACAACAACACGCGGTAGTAGCTACCGGGGACCGGGTTGTTCTTCATTAGTATTCCGCTAGATGGCTACACAGTCCGCAGGCCGGTTTCATTAATATCGTTTTTATTGTCCGAGGAGTTTTCTGCCTTATTTACATATTAATTTTTACTCTAGCGACGTGAAAAAATATATAATTGCCGGTTTACAATGCTCGAGGGATACTGAACCTCATTTGTTTATCTCAGTCAGAAGACGACTTGTTTTTTTTTTTTTTGTAGGAGGTTGGGTAGATAGATGTTCTTTACTGGATTTCTTTTGTTACAGTTTCATAATGAAATTAATTATTTTCTGTGGGAATATTTGTTTTATTGAACAACTAGTATGGAGGACAAAAAATTAGAAAGGTCATATCGGTAATATTTAAAGTCAATATACCCCACATTTACATTACATTTAGATAAAAACCAAAAGTTCCTTGGAAAATATTCTATAAACCCAATAAAATTATGCATATGTATATTCATATATAAATACTTTAAAAATGCGTACACTTACGTAACATTCTCTTTACAATCAAATAATATTACTACCAAGCTTATATCTCTACCCATTTTTTAATTATTGCCCCAAAAGTCAATATACCCCACATTTAGATAAAAACTTCAAAATTTTCAAAAATCTAATTTTCATCTATCTAGATAGATCTCAATGCGCTGATTCCAAATTTTGAAACCGCAGGTCGATATCTCGTTTCGTTCTCGAGATATTTGGATTTAAAGTTTTGTTCAAAACTGCCCATTTTTGGGAATTAACCCAAAAATGGGTCGAGATATGAATTTGGAGACATCACCATTCGATTCTACGGACAAAAATATATAAGCATACCAATTTTCATAATTTTTGACTAACTGGTTCATTTTCTATGAATAAAAGTTTGAAAACCCCTGAAAACTGCCAAAATCTGAAAAAATCCTTACGATTTTTGCGATTTTTGGCCATTTTCAGTTATTTTGCTTTAGAGACTGTATTCGGTGTTCAAAAATTATGAAAATTGGTGTACTTAAGTAATTTTGCCCGGAGAATCGAATGGTGTTGTCGCCAAATTCATATCTCGACCCAGTTTTGGGTTATTACCCAAAAATGGGCAGGTTTGAGCAAAACTTTGAATCTAAATATCTTGACAACGAAACGAGATATCGACCTGTGGTTTCAAAATTTGGAATCAGCGCATTGAGAAGTATCTAGATACATGGAAATTAGATTTTTGAAAATTTTAAAGTTTTTATCTGAATATGGGTTATATTGACTTTTGGGGCAATAATTCAAAACTAGCTAAAGATCTAACCAAGTAATGGGTAATTTTGAGAAAATATTTGAGGTTGAATATCTCTCAAACTAAAAGAGATATCAATCTGCGTTTTCATAATTTGAAATCAGTGCATTGGGAAGTACGAGATACATGAAAATTTGATTTTTGGTATTTATGACTTTTTGGGGTAAAAACTTAAAAATGAGAACAATTATAAACTTGGTGGTAATATTAGTCAATTTTACACACAATATTAGATTTGTAACTATACCAATTTTTATGAGTATGAAACAAAAAGTATAACAACACTTTAGTATTCACATGTTCTACAATTTTGCACAAATACCGAACTTTTAGTACTATACTGCGTCTCATGCCTCATCGGGATTTTAATTTAACAAAACAATCTTAGATTCGGGGCTGTCCATTTTTAATTCTGGTGATCTAGTGTATGCCTCAATAGAAAGAGTCATACATAATATTTCAGAATGAAAGACCATGTAAAATAATGACATTTGACATAAATTAGATTTTTGAAAATTGTAAAGTTTTTATCTAAATGTGAGGTTTATTGGCTTTTTGGGCAATAATTCAAAAATGGGTAGAGATATAAACTTGGTAGTAATATTATTTGATTGTAAAGAGAATGTTACGTAAGTGCATGCATTTTTAGAGTATTTACATATGAATATACATAATGTATATTCATGTGATAATTTTATTGGATTTATAGAATATTTTCCAAGGACCTTTCTGTATGGAATTTGTAAAAAATTGTATTATATTTGGTGTTACAATTTTAGTGGATATATAAAATCTTTTCCAATGAACTTTTGATATGGGATTTGTACAAAATACATCAAATTAACGGAAGGTCTTGTGCTGACTACAACAGATTTGAATTTTCTTCATTCCCATTACGTTTCTTCAAAAACTCCAACTGAAATAGTTCTTCCACATTTGCATACTAACTACCATCTTTATCATGTTTTGTCCATTCGTTTCTAAGTCTTCTCCACCTGTTATCTCAACACAAAGCCATGATTGAATCCTTGCTCGCGTGCATCCCACGAGAAGCCAGGTTCTTGAACTAGATGGGCATGTTCGGCGCAGTCTAATAGTGCAAGCTGCATTATGGCAAGGGGACAACGAACTAGAGTCGCCATCTCGCTGTTCTCCTCGGTCACGCTACACTGCGCCAAGTAAATGAGACCTAGCGCACAACTTCCGATACGCTGTGCAGATAATTTTCATTACATGATAGCTCAGTGATCAGTGAAGTCGCAAACCCGCAAACGTTTTATTTTACTACAAACACGTATTGTATAAGAAGTGTTTACATGGGGCACACATCTGAATTGAGTTGTGGTTAAATTTACACCTTTAGGTAAGGAAGGTATTCACCCCAATTCTGTAAAAAAGTTGTTTAGTCTTAACAACGTTGCTATAGCGGGATAACCAATAATAATTGCGAACACTGAATAAATCATGAAAATGACAGGCTTTACACTTGTTTTTATTGGTTACAATTTTCAACAACGTTGCTAAGACTTAACAACTTTCTTACAGAATTGGGGTGAATGTCTTTGTCAAAAAATTCGGTGGTGAGTTTTTAATGAATAAGCACGTTTTAAATAAATAAATAAATAAAATATATCATCACGGCATTTTACCCATTTCTGGGTGTGCCAGTATCTACAACACATGTCGACATCGGTAATGATGACGATATATTTTACCGTGTGGGCACTTATCAGGCGTCACCTCACGGGCACTCAAAGCTGGTGTGGAGAGTGCACCACAGGGGTCACAATTGTGCCATTTAAAATTGGAAATATTTGGCGTCAGTCGGGATCAGTATATTTATATCATATCTCTATTTTATATTCGAGTTAAATAATAATTTAAAAAAAAAACTTAATTTAAATCACTTATTTTTTTTACCTTCCGTCACCTTTAGGTAAGGAAGGTATTGTCTTTGGTCAAAAAATTCGGTGGTGGGTTTTAATGAATAAGCACGTTAAATAAATAAATAAATATATCATCACGGCATTTTACCCATTTCTGGGTGTGCCAGTATCTACAACACATGTAGACATCGGTAATGATGACGATATATTTTACCGTGTAGGCGCTTACCAGGCGTCAACTCACGGGCACTCATTGCTGGTGTGGAGAATGCACCACAGGGGTCACTGTTGTGCCATTTAAAATTGGAAATATTTAGCACGTTTTAGGGTCCCTACAATACGAATTTACTATTTTTAAGATGATGTCTGTATGTATGTGTGTGTGTGTGTGTGTGTGTGTGTGTGTGTGTATGTGTGTGTGTGTGTGATAAATTTTTATCCGACGATAACTCCGATACTACAATTCTAAAAATTCTAATTTTTTCGTATTCCTCTTCTGTACATCCATATGAAGAGTTGATTAGATTTTGGTTATAATTGATCCACCGGAAATACCCTTATTTGAAGTTTTTAACAGTTTTTCTTAAAAAAGCGCAGTTAAATATTACTTTTTTGACATTTTGTTATTATATATATTAAAGAAAATACTCTTCTCTATACAGTTTGATTATACATTTTCCTTCATATTCAATAGATGTAGATTTAAAGCATTATTAAGAAATTAATTTTCAAAAATTAGTCAGCTTTGCTATTTATCATGGAAACAGCTGATGCTGATATATTATAAATATTCTAATTGACAGATGTCAGTTGCAAGTGCAAAACCAAATATGGAAAGTTTAGGATCACAAAATTGGTATGTCATAGTGCTCCTCGCAAGTGACAAAGAGAAGATGGAAGGACTGTATCGCAGAAGACTGAAAGGAATGCCTGTGTCAAGAAGATATGTTGGACAGGAATGAGTGGAAGAAAAGAGGAAACAGCTACCTCTAATAAAATAGGGGAAGCTGAAGAATAAGAGAAGTGTCAAGTGCATTTTACTTAGTGTATGTATATGTTATAATTGTATTGGATTTATAGAATAGAAATAGTATGTGTTCGTGTTTGATTTTACATGATATTATATAGAATCTCTTCCAAGGACCTTCTGGTATGGGATTTGTACAAAATACATCGAATTGACGGAAGGTTTTGTGCTGGCCACAACAGATTTTTTAATAAGAACGTTTTAGGGTCCCTACTATACGAATTTACTATTTTTAAGATGATGTCTGTATATATCTCTCTGTGTGTGTGTGTGTGTGTGTGTGTGTGTGTGTGCGTGTGTGTGCGTGTGTGTGTGCGTGTGTGTGTATGTGTGTGTGTCTGTGTGTGTGTCCGTGTATGACAAATTTTTCTCGGACGATAACTCCAATACTACAATTCTAAAAATTATAATTCTTTCGTATTCCTCTTCTTTACATCAATATGAAGAGCTGATTAGATTTTGGTTATAATTGATTCACATTCAAATTTATATTATTTAAAAAAAAATTACTTTTTCTTAAAATTTTTCATTATATTTATATACGTAATGCAACTTTCAAAAAATCTTGAATTTCTTGCCAAGAAATCTTGATCTTGACACTAATATTCTTGTTTTGGATAGAAATAAAAATTTACCTTCTTGTCTTGATCTTGTCTTGTTTTGAAGACAAGAAATTCAAGATTTAATATTTGATACTTGCTGAAACACTAGTTCAATATACTCAACCACTATTCAAAAATAAAACATTGTTGAATTATTGAAGAGCTAGGTACAAAGGCGTAGTTGAGAAGATGAAATACCTGAAAGAATGTAACATCCAGAGATATAATTTACATTGCTTTGATATACATTATGTAAATAGATGATAATATGATGTTAGAAGTCACAATAAGGGCATATTACATGTGATTTATTTTTAGGAATCTTCTTCGGTCTTTGATACTTCACATACTCCTAGGGGAAGGTCACTAACCTTTCTAAATCGGTGTTAGATATGGACACCCCTTATTTTAAATTCTTTTCAATTATATAACGGCTAGATAGGGGGCAATCTATGCTCCATAATACACTAAGAGTTATATTACATAAAGAAGATACTTGTCTTATTTGAAATCTTAAACTATTAAATTAAAATGATAAAGAATATAAAAGGAGCAAAAATATTGCATGCTAATCCTGTACAGGGATAAATATAATCTCTTTAAATTGCAGATTTAGTCCATTTATAGGAAAATAATACATTTTGCAAAAATGAAATTAAACATACAGAGAATTTATTTTAAAATGCCACATTATGGTTCATCACTTCCATGGTTACTCACTATTGTTAAAAGACGACAGCAATGTAATATTTGTCCATTTTAAAATGCAACATTATAAATAGTATTACAGCTCAGGAGATACCTCCAGAACACATTACAAATGGTGTCAATTCTTATTACGACCGACTAGGATATTGCCTCAGTGTGAATGGAGGTATTTTTTTAACATTTATTACATGAGAATTATAAATTTTTGTTAAAGTTTCTTAAGATGTGCAACATTCAATTTTTGTTAATCGTATGTAGGCTAACTTATTGGAAATTAGTTTTGATAACACAAAACTACAAATTTTGTGTGTTGCATTTTTCGAAAAACAAAAGAGCTCCAATAACTACGAACCGGGGCACCAAATCAAAAATTGGAACTAAGAAAAGTTGTTTATTTTAATGAGTACTGACTATCATATTCGGGTGTAATGACTTAGTATTAACACTCTGTATAAATAAACCTTTAATGCCCAGTTTTATAAAAGATGGATGGAAGTAAATTACTAGTAAAGTAAAATTTATTCTCGAAGTAAAACAGTTTATTCCAGAGATTTTCGTTTTATAAAGCAAGAATAAAAATACTAGCAAAGTAAATCTATGGAATAAATTACTCCACTGATTTTCGAGGAAGTAAATTTTATTCTGTAGAATAAATTTGACACATGTCAAAATTAATTATTTTATAGGGAACGCAAAAATTTATAGAAACCGAAAAGGATGGTTTTCTGTGAATTGCCAAATGGTATGTTCAGCAAATCTAAAAATAATGGATGTTGTTACTAGATGGCCTGGTTCCGCACACGACAGCAACATATTTAACAATTCATTAATAAGAGCTAGGCTTGAAAACGGAGAATTTGGTAATTGCTACTTGTTAGGGGATAGTGGATACCCTTGTAAAAATTACTTATTAACACCTGTACAAAACCCAACTACTCCAAGCTAACATAAATACAATGTGTCATATAACAGTTTCATTTGAACACTATTCCGGGGACCTATTTGTGAAACTGCATTAAATTCTTTACAAAACTCGCCCCATGCACTATTTTTGCTTTTGACGCTTGCTACGTCTGTCTGCTTGTTTTCAATAATACTAATATATTTTTTATCTCTAACATGTTCGCTTTATCTATGTCAGTATAATTCTTTCGCCATTCTTTTTTTTCCATTTTTAAAGAGAATTGACACTTTATTTTGACTTTTGAATAATAATAAACGATGTCTCTGTCGGTAAATCACTAGAATAAAATATTTACTCTGCAAGTACTTATTTTACTCTGCAACTTATTTTATAAAACAGACATTTTTATTTACTTATCGATTAAATTTATTTTCAAAGTAATAACTCAGCAAGTTATTTGATGTTTATAAAACTGGGCATAAGTCTGTTTTACGTTTTCTGTCAATTATTTTCTCAATTTTAAAAACTTGAATATTTTGTATTTTACTACGAAAAGTATGTAAACGTTTCGAAGTAATCATATTTAAAACTTGCTGTATAAAATTGATTAATGAACGAATTTTGTTTAGTAATGGATCTTAGAATATAAAAATCATGATATAATCTCATTAGTTTTATTTTAACATAAAAGTTTTAATACGTGATGAAACCAACGTAAGTATAAATGCATACTAAACATATGTATATGTTATCTCGCATGTTCACACTGCCGTATCTAAAAGGTTAAAATCAGTTAAATGGAAGATAGGATTTGCAGCAGTTGTTGCAATAAAATAATTTTAGCATGCACTTGTGACCTCGGCTTTAATTACAGAGCACTTTGTTCCGATAAGTATCACTCCAAAGCATAGGTCAATGCATCACCATCTACCCAGGCGAAGGAATAATACCATCAGAGTCCTTTCCGTGGAGTTAAACGTTCCCATTCCGCGTGGTCGACGCTGTCGCAACTCAAGGATTTATTTGTTTATTTCTTACTACATCAATACTGTCACAGTTATGTCTGTTTACAAACTGCTCACAGGGTTTAACTGATTCTTTGTTATCTGCAACAAGTTTTAATATTCTTCTGACATGGGGTCATGTTCCATTTATCTTCACTCAAATGACTGATTATTCAACTGCATTTAATTGAAATCAACGGATTAATGGAGGAAAATGTTTACAATGATGTGTAGTATTATCGAATAAAATAAAATTGTAAATTGTCACACAATGTAACAAAGAAATCTGTTGGGGCTAGACTTCTCGCCCGCGCCATTTCCATATTAGTGCTTATTGTATTTAACATTTCCAATACACACAAAATATTCTAATTATATCTATTATTAATATATTTTTTTAATTCATTCTATAAATAAGTTTCCTTCTACTTTTCTAAATGTTCAGGATTCTTCAAATTCATTGACGAGATTGGCGATATTTCTGATGCATAAGTATCCATACTAATATAATAAATGCGAAAGTAACTCTGTCTGTCTGTTACGTTTTCACGCCTAAACCGCTGAACCAATTTTGATGAATTTTTGTATAGAGATAGATTGGACTTTGGAGAAAGACATAGGATACTTTTTATCGCGAAAATAAAACTTAAAGGGGTGAAATAGGGATAAAAGTTTGTATATATATATATATATATATATATATATATATATATATATATATATATACCCCGTCCAGATTTCATTTGAACAAATGACTTTTAAATCCTCTGTGTTAATCCTAATCTTTGCTACTGTGAATATTTCTACGTTTCTCGCAAATATAGTTTCTTCTCAAAGTACATTATATGTCTATGAAAGTTGAAAATTGCTTGTAACTCTTTAAAAGGGGAAAAGTTTTATTGGGGTTCCTGAGAACCATAGTTGACCTGTAAAATTCTTATCCAAGATGTTATGCTTGCTTTAACAATGAACGCTCATTACTGAATTGAGCAACTGATAGTGCCAAAATGTAAATATGCACGAGGTACAGGATTGTATTGAGTTATACCCCAATACCCCAATAAAACTTTTCCCCTTTTAAATAGCTACACGCAATTTTCAACTTTCATAGACATATAATGTACTTTGAGAAGAAACTATATTTGCGTGAAACGTAAAAATATTCACAGTAGCAAAGTTTAGGATTAACACAGAGGATTTAAAAGTCATTTGTTCAAATGAAATCTGGACGAGGTATACCGCTCTATTAGTACAGTTACACAAGTGAATAATGAATTGAACGTCACTGACGCATGATAAGTAATTCTTTGGTTAATTGGACAATGAAATTTTTGTCATTGGCGTGTAGAATAAGATAAAACTTTCGTGAAAAAAATTGACTTATCAAAATTTAATAAGCAAAATGAATCGAAAGCATAAGCAAGGTTCTACAATAAATATTTCACAAAGTACAGCAAAAAGGATTGTAGCTAAAAACAAAAAGAAATTTAAATAATCCAGAATCAAAATTAAATTCTCCGGGAAAGAACAAAATTGAAAATTTCCATATTCTTTCTCACATCTATTACTTTTACAGTTTATTACAGTGTAGTTTTATTTGATTAGAACAAATAAACGTTCAAATACAAAAGATTAAATTTGATTACAACAATGAAAAGTTTTACTGTTAATAACAATGTAGTTTTATTTGATTATAACAATTTTCACCTACAGTAGACTAAATTTGATTGCAATAATAAAAACAACTATCACACAAATTATTGTCATCATTGTTAACTACATTTATTATTGTAATAAAAAAAAATTAATTGTGATTTTGATTTTTTCTTTATTTAATTGTTAATATTAAATTCATACTAATATAATAAATGCGAAAGTAACTCTGTCTGTCTGTCTGTTACGTTTTCACGCCTGAACTGTTGAACCAATTTTGATGAATTTTGGTATAGAGATAGATTGGATCTAGGAGAAGGACATAGTCTACCTTTTGTCGCGAAAATAAAACTTGAAGGGGGTGAAATAGGGGACGAAATTTTGTATGGAGAACCCATCATTTCTCAAGTTAGGGATATAAAAATTCTTATTTATGCTTTTGGTAAGAAATAAAGAGTTTTAGCGTTTTTAAAAAATCATCCATCCTAGTTCATATTTCGTGTCCCGCACTATAAATGATATATGACCATATTAGTATTCTATATTGAAAATGAATTTCCATTTACACGTTTGGACGTTAGAGGCATCAGACTTGGCGTTGATGTAGTGTTATCTGCTGGCGGCTCATTAAGGCTGGTGCGTGTATGTGTCCAACAAGACGGAAATAAAGTGCGGGATATATGCGAAGTGTCCGCCAAACGACCCAGACACTGTCTCCGACCGAACGGGCGGTAACCAATAATGATAATGATAGGATGTCGATGGCTAATGTTAAACGTACAGTATGCGAAATGGCAAGGTAATGAAAATTATACAAAATGAAAAACTTAACACCGAAATTTTTGTTACATTTGACACTGCAATAGTCAGACAAATTTATTTTTCCACAATCTATACACAAAGTAGGCATTTGCAGTCGCTTTTGTCAACGTAAAATATCACTTTACCGCTCATGCGCAACAAAGTAGAAAAAACGCTCGCTGTCCCAATTGCTAATTATAAAATGTTGAGAAATATCACTTGTCTATATTCTTAATGACTGCTCTGTCGGTATATTACATAACCAAACATAATGCTGAACAGCTGTGTAAAGGAATACAGAAATAAAATAGGGCATTCATTTACAAAGACGTAAGTAAAAAATACTTAGATTAGATTGAAGCAACAGCTCAAGAAGAATGGAAAATAACGATAAATTAAAATTAAAAAATATAATTGATACCAATTTACTGAGTAGTACTATAGAAAGTGTACATTTTGTTATGGTGGAGGAGCCTATTGTGGCGACTGTAGAAATTTTTTTGTGTGTTTCGAGCGCTATTTCACAAATAGCTAATGTAGCAGGTAAACAGTCAGTGTAATTTTGTTGAGTAGTTTTTAAAGTGAATCCTGGAACACTTCGAATTTAGTAAAATGACTTTTTACCACCCGCTACCCTCGGTGCATGATGATTTGAATATTGTGAAAAATCGTATTCAAATTTTGTACTTAAATGGAAAGAATTCTTCAGATTTTCAGGGTAATCAGCAAAATAGAAATTGAATTGTAATTACAACTAATTTTTATTTATAAATTTATATTGTTTTAAATGGTAAAAGAAAAATTAGAACATAAAAGTACTAAAATTTTAATTTTATTAACGAATTAAAAAGAAATCAGATAAAATAATCACATAATTATATTTTTATTAAACAAATACCTGAATTTTACAAATTTATTACAATGCAGAATTTTCTATATCTTTGATGTGGGAAAACAAACGTCAGACTCGATGAATATGTCCCATGCCATATATCCTTCTCCATCAAATCTTCTCTTCCACAGGCCTTGAGCCACATTTTATACCTATATTTAATAAATGAATATACATTTTAAATGATACGGTAGTCGCTTTACATAACTTACATTTACAAAAAAAAAAACTTACATTTCCCTTTCTCCATTTTTTAAATATATTTATACAGTCTTTATATGAACAAACAAATCCTCCCGATTCTACTTTCTTCATTTTATCCATTTAATTAAAAACTAACACCACTTCTAATATTCACAAACAGTTCGCAAAATGACATATGTCAAAAGTGAGAAGACGTGTTTGGTTTGCTTGAATTAGCTATAACCCTAAAATACATGGGCGTGACAAGCTGAGACAACAGCTCTTTCAAAATACCTGAATTATAATGTTTTTCCTTATGATAATAATTTTTCCTATCGTTTGTTGAAAAAATAACATATTTGTTTTTATTAGAAATCAATTCGTGTTTCTCAATATACTTTTATTATTGACCCCTAACAGAAAATGTTCTCGTCGAGATAATGAAAAGAACAAAGAATCGTAAGATACGAAGATATGCCGAAACAATCCGATTTTATCCGATTAGCCCTTTAAATTTGTTGACATACTCTTTCTTTCTCTAATTTTCGTTTCTCTGTCTGACTGTCGCTTCTGTATAGATGTTTATTCTGTGTTGAAACATTGGATTTGTCATATCCATGGTTACGACTCGAAATTTAATTGACAGCAATGTATTTGCCTGTCCCATTTAAAATGAAACATAGATAACGAATTTGCAGAAGTATTATATTTAAATATTGTAAGAAATTTTGCCATGTCAGAAAATCACTCGAGCACAAGTTGCATACAATATTTTTTCTACAATTAAATTTAATTTAGAAAGCAGGTATAATTATTTATACAAAATTAACCTTATTGACATCTTGTCAAATGTGAAATTCGTTCCGTAAGTTTCATTTTAAATGGGACCCAATGTTTCACGTTAAAATAATACTCCGGTATTAATTTAATAATTCATGTTTATTAGAATAACTTCATTGTTAATATATTTTAACGTATTATCAAAAGTCCGAAGTTTTATTTTATTGAAATGCAGAATAAAATGCATTCAACAATAATATAAAACAAGAAAAACGTAGAAGCAATAAACCGTGAAACACTACAACGTCAGATTGCATGAAATATCAGGTTGTGGGCATTTTTACGATAATTTGATTATTTATCTTTATTATAATACAAAGTTGCAAGTTGGGCGTAACAAATTGCAAAAAACATCCGATAATAACAGGGTTCTTGTTGCGTATCGCTACCTCTCTGTCGCTACTACAGTGTCCGCAAGCAAAAGAAGTATACGACCGACAACACAGATAGTAAGAGTACAACTGAGAATATTCTTATCTCCTGAAATTTTTCCTTTTGTAATAACACTGGAAGCTACTTTTGTTAGGTTAGATATCTGCATGTATTTGTGTTCCAAGGTAACAACAAAACTGTTTCTTCGGTTGGTAACCTGAGGTCAATAAGAGTAAACTCTGGAAGTGATCTGATAAAATAGAATTATTGTGCTGGGAAATAATGCAGTAGAATGTTTATATTGAGCAAAACAATTGATTAATACTAATAAAAAAATCAATTATGAATGTAATATTGCTTGATAAATTTATATATTTTTCTGACAAGTCGTTAATTAATGTAACAAGACAATAAAAATGTCAGATTATAAATGTATTAATACAATTTTTTTTAAATTATCAGTTTTGCTTCAACAATATAACAATAAATTAAATTGTTCATATTTTTATTAAAAACATTATGAAAAAATCTGTTGTGGCCAGCACAAGACCTCTCGCCATTTCCATATTAGGCTGTATAAGTATTGTATTGCACTTTGCTATCGAACCGTCGTTTTATAACAAAATATTACAGATCTTTACCCAAATATTGTTTTTTATTGTCTTCTGCACACATATAATTCTAATTATATCTATTTTTTTATTGTATGAGGAAGTTTCTAAATGTCACAGATTCTTCCAATTCATTACCAGATTGGCGGTATTTCTGATGGATATTTGCATATTACCTATAATTTTAAATATTTAATTAATAAAACAATAAGAACGATTAAGTATACTTCCCAGAAAAAGCTATCAAAAAGTCACTAAAACTGTTGAATTTTGACACTGAAATCTGTCATTTACAAATTATGTTATAAACATTTGAATTTGTCAACTGGTTTTCTTAGTGTAGTTTCGCCTACTCGACTTGTTATATTCCGATATTCTATATATTATAGCGTTTTTATCTCTAAATTTATAGAAGATATAATAAAAGAATTAAATGTATCAGGTGTAGAATTTTGTTCTTCAAAATTAGAAATATCAAAAATTTTCAAAAATTAACATTTGGAAGAATTCTTTTAAAAACTATTACTTCCGGTTATTCAATTGTTACCAAAACCTTTTCAGCTCTTCCTAGGAATGTCAGATTGCGGAATTAATAGTTAAACAGGTCCTATGTCGTATAGTTTTTGAGGAATCGTCCGTCCAACATCCAGCCATACACACACACACACACACACACACACACACACACACACACACACACACATACATACAAACAAACACACACACGAATATCGTAAAAATGTTATAATCGGATTCTATTTTGCGCTCTTAATACACAAATAGTTATTTCAAAGCGTGTTGCATGAAAGAATAAAATACTGTTTCCTGAAAAATTATAATTTAATTGCGACGTAAGTTATAAATGATTTAATTTAAACTAGAACTGAATTAATCACATTCATTAAGTTCGTTATGTTCTGTAATACTGACATAATTTTTGTATTAAATGTCCTCATTCATCTTGTACATGTCATTTACAAAAAAAAGAACAAGTACATTTTCATTTGTATGATAAATCATGTTTCATGGTAATAACCCAACAAAACAAAGAAAACAAATAATCCATTCTACAAATAAGAGTAAAAGTATTATAATTTCTTTTGAGATAAGAATCTCTCATTTCATATCTTCGATCTAGAAAAGAAGAAAAAATCATTCAACCAGTAGCCGAGATTTTTATCATTAATTACTTCTGTTGAGACTGTATTTTTTGTGAGTAAATATTCTCGTGTGTCTGTTTCTTACTAAATCATACGTTTGTACTAATGAACCATAATATTAATTAAACCAAAGAATGTATGTATGTACAACATTCTTCACATAGATACAGATAATTTAATTACTAAGTACATAGGTATCTACCGAACATTTGTGCAAAACAGTCATATTGGAACATTTTAAATAAATTTAATCTAGCAGTCCATCCAATTTTTAATGACAGTAACAATTGTTTATGGGTTGTCAAAAATTTCGTTTGCAACATTTGAAAATTAATAATATCCATTATTATAAAAATAAATAAATATAAATAAATATATCATCACGGCATATTATCTATTTATAGGTATGTCAATCTGCTTTGTCGCAGATATGGGTAATGATGATGACCTATTTGTACCGTGCGGGCGATACCAGGCGTCACCTCACGGGCACTCATTGCTGGCGTGGAGAGTGCACCACAGGGGTCACTTTTGTGCCATATAAAATTCGAAATATTTAGCGCCGGTCGGGATCGAACCCGGTAAAAATGACGATTAAATATATTAGCTTACTCCTAAACAAGTTGAGAAGATTGACAACTCGTTCCAAATTAAATGTTTGGTATTTGGACACACTGCTAGATAAAATTTATTTTAAAAATTTCACGGTGCAGTCACTCAAGGTTTATTTTTTTCTGTGTGCATCGTAACAGATATTACAAATTAAACAGAGACAGAAACGTTTACTATTGAACGTATCTTTCTGAAAATAATAATTTTACGTTATTGGCGTGGCCATTAAAAATAGACATGCACTCGATTTCGAGCTTTGGCCCGGTCCAGCCCGAAGCCCGCCTCGATTTCGAGTTGATCATCGAGCCGGGCCGAAGATAGTTTTTATCGGGCTAATCATTTTCAAAAATCGAGGCGAGTCGGACTTTTGATTTTGGCCCGGCCCGAAAATTCGAGCTTTTCGGGCCGCCCCGAAAAGTCTTATAGTTCAATCAAATGCACAGTTTCCTTAATATTTTAATGAAAATGGATGAAGTTAAAAAGGATCAAAATGATTTAATAACATACTTCACATATTAATAAATAAAAATGTATTATTTTACTTCAAGAATTCAAGGTTATTCATTAAAGCATAATAAATATATTGTGATGTTGCTATTATTATTGTTATTACTCGTATACTTAAATAAAAGTGATTTTTGTTCCTACCATAGTGATTTCTTGTCCTATTTTTGAGCAGAAACAAAGTTAGATAAAAAATCTTTATGAATATAAATAAATAAATATATCATCACGGCATATTACCCATTTCTGGGTGTGCCAGTATCTACAACACATGTAGACATCGGTAGGTACTGATGACGATATATTTTACCGTGTGGGCGCTTACCAGGCGTCACCTCACGGGCACCACAGGGGTCACTTTTGTGCCATTTAAAATTGGAAATATTTAGCGTCTGTCGGGATCGAACCCGGTTCCCCCAGGTTTGCGACCAGACACTCAGGCACGCGACCACGGGACCCCATAAAAATAAATTAAATATTTTTTATTATATATGTATAAGATTTGTGAAAAAGTTGTTTAAATTTTCGAACGGCTTTGGTAAACAAAGTGTTAAATACTCGTAAGTCTATAATTTTTATAACAAACTTACACTAGAAGGATCTCTTTTTTAACTACTTATGTTAACTAATGTTGAAAGTTATAAGAATGTAGAGGTTTTTTATAAATTTGACACGAAAAAAGTTAAACATTTCGCTTTAACATAAAAATTAACATTAGGAATGCCGGATGTACCCAATTTCGAGCTTTGGCCCGGCCTGGCCCGATTTCGAGTCAATTTTCGAGCCGGGCTAGCTAATTTTTTTGTCGAGTCGGGCCGGTAATTTTTATTTTCGGGCCGAGTCGATCCAAACCTCAAAGCCCGGCCCGGCCCGGCCCGAATGCATCTCTAATTAAAAAGTTACGGTCTAATCAATATTGGGACATCTAAGTTTCATACACTAGTGGTTCACTAATAATAACAAGTATCATCTTAAAAGATGACATAACCATATGAACTGTCGTACCAAATTTCATCCAAATCGAATAGTGTTCGGTAAATTTACTTAAATCGTTTTATTTTAGCCTCAGGAATCTGTGGTTAAACCATGTCTCCCTATTTTAGAGATACCCTGTATAATAAATAAACACGAAATTAGTCATATGCATCTTCACCTTTAATATATTTAAGTAATGTTTGATACCCATATTAAATTAATATTTAAATTACTGTATAAATAATTTGTCAAAAGTTATATTTAAATGAAAACACTGGCAAATTATCACAATTTATCTTTCTCAATTTAATCTCCAGCATTAAATTTAGTATATATGATTAAACTTTCATATAAAAATGATAAAAAACACATAATTAGTTCGACATAATAAAATAGTAAACTATTTTTTATAATAACAAGTTATAATTATAGCAAATTTATATTTGTACTCATAACGAGTGTAATAAATTGTTATCACGATATTATCTCTAAAAATTGTTTGTTGGGGAGTCGTCTGTAATCTCCATTATAAAACTGCATGTTGCATATATGATATGAGCTGCAAAAAGTGCTATAAAAACAATCAGATATAAAAAGCGACCTCGAGAGCACACTAGAACACATGACGCCATTTCTGCCTTTGCTACAAGCGTTGCAATTTTAGCACAGCTGCACATTTCGCTATAGTCCAATTTTTTTCCCGTCAGAGAAATAAACATTACATCAAAATCTCCTAACGATTGCATAATATAATCTTTTAGCATTTTATTTCTTTATCTCCTCAAAAGCGTGTTATGCATTAAATTTCAAAAACCAAAATGAAATAAAAAGTGCGTTACTGTTATAAAATAATTATTAGTGGAATCAAAAACAAATCTCTGAGAGGTATTCTGTTGGCCTCATTTTCAATAAAATTGTGCTTTTTACCTTCCGTCAAAAGGAAGGTATTGTTTTTGGTCAAAAAATTCGTTGGGGAGTTTTTAATGAATAAGCACGTTTTAGGGTCCCTACTATCCGAATGTACTATTTTTAAAATAATGTCTGTATGTGTGTCCGTGTGTGTTTCTGTGTGTGTGTCCGTGTGGCCGTGTGTGTGTGTGTGACAAATTTTTCTTCAACGATAACTCCAAAACTACTATTCTAAAAATTATGATTCTTTCATATTCCTCTTCTTTACAACCATATGAAGAGCTGATTAGATTTTGGTTATAATTGGTCAACCGGAAGTACCCTTACTTGAAGTTCTTAACATTTTTTCTTGAAAAATTGCAGTTAAATATTATTTTCGACATTTTATGTGATTATCAGGACTGTATAACAGAAGATTTGAGGGAGGAAGAACTGTGTCATGAAGATGCGTTGGACAGGAATGAGTAGAAGAGAAGAGTAAGAAACAGCGACTTCTAATAAAATAGGGAAAAGTTGAAGAAGGAGGAAGTGTTAAGTGCAATATATAATGTACATACGTTCGTATTCGTGTTATAATTGTATTGGATTTTAGAATCTTTTCAAAGGAACTTTCAGTATGGATTTGTAAAAAATAGTGTGTTCTTGTTACAATTTTGCAGGATATATAGAATCTTTTTCAAGGAACTTTTGGTATGGGATATTTACAAAATACATCGAATTGACGGATGGTTTTGTGCTGGCCACAACAGATTTTTTTCAGATAACTTTGTAATTATTAAAAATGTATTTCATGTAAAATTATATTGTTTCTATTTTTATAGTTTATGTTTATTATCAGTTACCGAGAGACAAAACGAGTGCACTGTGCAAGGTATTATTAGTTTTCTCCAACAAGACCGACTCCGGAGTTACGAGTTATGTACCTACACTCCTATCTCCTCAAGACAGCTACTGACTTCTGTAACTACAGCTATTATATCATCCCGGTTTTTTATAGCCCTATAAAAACTCTGGAAACAAGTAGTTAATTACCGTAATCATTAGGAACAAATAAATTTTTCACAGTAGCAACTGATGTGGAACCAGATAAAATGGATGGGACTCTGGACGCCACTTCAACGAAAATTAATTAGATGCTTGAGGAGAATGAAAAACGGAGATGTACATCCAAGATCGAATCTTGTTTTTCTCATACAACTAGTAATGTTTAAGATACTGGCATTTTTTATTGAATTGTCTGCTGGAGTTACAATTATATTTTTAACACTATTACCTCCCGCTACCCTTGGTAAGGGAGGTATAGGGATCGTGCTAAAAAACACATATTGAGATTTTAGTAAATGAGCACACGTTTTAAGGTCCCTAGAATCCAATTTTAACATTTTCACGATGATTTCTGTATGTGTACGAATTTTGTTTGCACTCTAACCCAAATACTATCATTCAGAAAATTCTGAAACCTTGTATTTCTATCCTATTCTAATAGGAATAGAAGCCATTAGATTTTGGTGTAAATCGGATAAACGGAAATGGTACTTTACTCGAAGCTCATAATGGTTTTTCTTCAAAAAATACCATTAAATGCCATTTTTTCGCATTTAATGTCATTGGAAAATTATAGATTATTAAATTTTGTACAGGTATACATTAATACTTTTTCTATATATTTTACAGATAAATTTAAAAATGATTTTTCTTTTTTAATCCCGAAGCCTAAGATAAACACAATTCCTTTGTTACACAGTTTATTTTTCAAATGAATGTAACTGACAGGTAAACGTCATTGTCAAAAAACTAATCACTTCAAATTAATAATAGTGATATGTTAAATAATAAAGAAAATCGTAAATAAAGCAATAGTTATATGCAATGGAACATAATATAGTTTGAAGCATTACTAAATACGTAGGTATGTATTTAAATTAATAAAAATTAAATAGCGGGAGGTTTTATGTTGGCCACATCAGATTTTTTTTTCTTGTGATACTGTTCTCAAATTGTAATAGAGTTGTTGCAATTTTATATGCCTTCTAAATATTAAATTTAAATTATAGAGGTGCCTCTAAAATAGGGGGACATGTCTTAACGAAAGATTCTTGAGACTAAATATGACGACTTATTTACACTTACCTTTATAGGAAAGTGTACCATTTAGCCAGTATTTTGCTTCAAAGTTCTTCGAAAAAAAAAATGCTTATAAAACAGAACGCTTTATTCGATTTGGTATGACAGTTCATATGGTTATAGGTAAGTCATCTTTAAAGATGATATTTGTTATTGATAGTGAACTACTAGTGTATGAAACTTAGGTGTCCCAACATTGATTGAGATAGGAAGACTTGAGAGAGAAAGAACTGTGTGACGAAGATGCATGAATGACTGAAAGAGAAGAGTAAGAAACAGTGACCCCTAATAAAATTGGAGAAAGCTAAAGAAGAAAGAAGAAATTGTCAAGTGCAATTTACATAATTTATGTTCAAGTTTTAATTTTATTGGATTTATAGAATCTTTTCAAATGAATTTTCGGTATGGAATTTGTAAAAAATAGTATGTGTTCGTGTTATAATTTTATTGCATATATAGAATCTTTTACAAGGAATTTTTTTATAGCATTTATCCATTTTTATTTCAACACTTTTATTTCTAAAAATTCACACAGTTGATCAAATACTCTAAAAATGCGTACACTTACGTAACATTCTCTTTACAATCAAATAATATTACTACCAAGTTTATATCTCTACCCATTTTTAAATCATTGCCCCAAAAGTCAATATACCCCATATTTAGATAAAAACTTTCAAATTTTCAAAAATCTAATTACCATGTATCTAGATACTTCTCAATACACTGATTCCAAATTTTGAAACCGCAGGTCGATATCTCGTTTCGTTCTCGAGATATTTAGATTTAAAGTTTTGCTCAAAACTACCCATTTTTGGGTATTAACCCAAAAATGGGTCGAGATATGAATTTGGCGACTTCACCATTCGATTCTACGGACAAAAATACGTAAGTATAGCAATTTTCATAATTTTTATCCAAACGGTTCATTTTTTATGAATAAAAGTTTGAAAACCCCTGAAAATGCCCAAAATCTGAAAAAATCGTAAGGGGTACCCCTTACGATTTTTTGCGATTTTTGGCCATTTTTAGTTATTTTGCTTTAGAGATTGTATGCGGCGTTCAAAAATTCTGAAAATTGGTATACTTATGTAGTTTTGTCCGTAGAATCGAATGGTGATGTTGCCAAATTCATATATCGACCCATTTTTGGGTTATTACCCAAAAATGGGCAGTTTTGAGTAAAATTTTGAACGTAAATATCTCGAGAACGAAAAGAGATATGGACTTGCGGTTTCAAAATTTGGAATCAGCGTATTGAGAAGTATGTAGATACATAAAAATTAGATTTTTGAAAATTTTGAAGTTTTTATCTAAATGTGGGGTATATTGATTTTTTGGGCAATAATTCAAAAATGGGTAGAAATATAAACTTGGTAGTAATATTATATAATATAGTATGTAAAGAGAATGTTACGTAAGTATACGCATACTCATTTCTAAAGTATTTATATATATTTTATTGGATTTATAAAATATAGAAGGAACTTTCTGTATGGAATTTGTAAGAATTGTATTATGTTCGTGTTCAATTTTATTGGATATATAGAATATTTTCCAATGAACTTTTGGTATGGGGTTTGTACAAAATTCATCAAATTAACGGAAGGTCTTGTGCTGGCCACAACAGATTTTTTTCGAAGAACTTTGAAGCGGAATACTAGCTAAATGGTACACTTTGCGGTAAAGGTAAGTTTAGCTAAATCGTCTTATTTTAGCCTCAGGAAACTATGATTAAGCCATGTCCCCCTATTTTAAATAGCTTAAATTTTAAGCTTCTTGTCAATAAGCGTGAAAGAGTTACAAAAATTAAATTTCACTTAAAAAATGTGCCACCTTAAAAATAATTAATGAACACAACGTTATTAAATTATCTTTAGATTCTCACCGGCGTGTAATTCCGCTAATAAGAACATTCCTTCCCTTTCACTTAATTAAAATTGCAGCGGAAGAATTCGTTCTCATAATAAAGTGCAAGAAGTAATGAGTGCATACGAACGCTAGCTCCATTCGATTACGTGAGCTTAGCCGATCCTGGGGTCGGAATACGTGGTCCGCACTCCAAGCGCGTTCATTGTTTCATAATTCATGTGTATCTGGCACACGTGCATCTACGAGGAGTCACGTGACTCGCTAATGTGAAGAGAATGAGATGATTTATTGTGGCTACCCCGCCAGAACCTGAAGATGGTGATGCTGTGGATGTTGTTGTAGCTTCGCGGGATTCTAAGAAATTGCTTTCAGATAATTTAATATTTATTGACAGTACTCTCGGTTATAATTAAGTTTTACGTTAATAACTTTCATGGAAGTATTAGTGCTGATTTGTATGTATATGAAAATGTTTATACTTCATGTTTAAAATTTGCATAGTTTATTCACATTTTCAATATCTATTTCCTCGGATGTCAAACTTCTTGATTAAAAATCTGTTGTGGCCAGCCCAAGACCTCTCGCCATTTCCATATTAGGCTATATAAGTATTGTACTGCATTTCGCTTTCGAACCGTCGTTTTATAATAAAATATTACAGAACTTTATCCAAATATTGTTTTTTATTGTATTTAACATGTCTTCTGCACACATATAATTCTAATTATATATATTTTTCATTGTATGAGGAAGTTTCTAAATGTCAGAGATTCTTCCAATTCATTAACCAGATTGGCGGAATTTCTGATGGATATATGCATTTTACCACAATTTGTCAACTGGTTTCCTTAGTGCCTTAGCCTCTGCGATTAGTTTACTCTATAAATTATAGTGTCCTTATCTCTAAATCTATATAAGATATAATAAAAAAAATTAAGTGTATTAGATGGAGAATTTTGTTCTTCAATATTTAATAAAAAAAAACTCGCAAAAAGTTATATTTAGAAGAATTTTTCTAAGAACCTACTACTTCCGGTTGTTCAATTGTTACCAAAACCTTTTCAGCTCTTCCCAGGTATGTCAGATTGAGGAAACTGCAGTTAAATATTTTTTAAGTCAATCCCCGCATACTGACAGAATATTTATAATGCAAAAAAGGCAATTCGAATTATTTCTGGTGTTTGTCCAAGAAACCACTGCAGGGAATTATTCAAACATAATAAAATTCACACAATTTATTCTCAATATATACTAAATTGTTTAATATATAGTAGGAAACATTTATCAAAATTCAGATCGCATGCCGAGATTCATGAATACGAGACGAGAAATAAATTAAATCTGATTGTTCCAAGACTGACAAAGAAAAATTCCACATTTAGCAATATAAACTTGAATCTCTTTAATAAACTTTCACGAGACTTAAAGGATCTAAATTTAAACAAATTTAGATCTGTTATTTCTAAGAAACTAATAGATAAAAGTTACTAGAGTATCGAGGAATATCTGACAGACTCAGAGTTCTGATGCTGCGTCTAGATTACATTCTTATGTAAAATTTTCTCCAGTGCATATTTGACGTACCATACATGTAATTGTTATTTGGTAAATAAATATTATTATTATTATAGTTTTTGAGGAATCGTGTCTACAACATCCAGACATACATACACCCAGACACACATACACACATCCACACACACACACACACACACACACACACACACCACGGACATCATGTTATAATCGGATTCTAGGGACCTTAAATCGTCCTTATTCAACAAAATCTGGATATGTGAATTTTAGCATGAATCCAATACCTCTCTTAGCGAGAGGTAAAAATTTGATGGGTAAACCTCAGATGTAATATACTATTATTGTTAATGAATTCAAAATAAACACAAAACTTGTTGCAAACAAAAGTATATTTCGCTTAAAAATGAAAATAATGAAAAACAGATGACAAGCTTTACAAGGTGGTGATGTGTGTAGAAATGAAGACTGAATATCAGCCATCATGATCACTTAGGATGGAACAGCTTCCATTCAGTGCCAGTCATGGCCTCCTAATCCAGAATCAAGCCCTCCAAATCCACCGTCATGTCCTCCAAATCCACCATCATGTCCGCCGAATCCACCGCCGAATCCAGAGTCAAGTCCGCCGAGTCCAGAATCATGCCCGCCGAATCCAGACAGGCCAGAAGAGAGAGAAGAAAAGTCTTCGCTGCCATGATCATGCCCCTTGATGAACACAGGTACTGGCTTCTTGACGATGACTGGCTCTGGGATATGAACGGGCACCTTCTTGTAAACAGGCACGGGGTATGGTTTGGGCACATGAACCGGAACTTTGACTGGGTAGGGTACTTTCACTGGAACCTTAACCGGCACGGGCACATGCTTCGTCACGGTATAGGGCACTGGCTTGTCCACATGGACTGGATAAGGCTTTGGCACTGCTACAGGGTATGGTTTATCAACAGGGACCTTAACCTCTACGGGGTACGGCACTGGGACCTTCTTTTCCACATGCACCGGGTATGGTTTAGGGACAGGAACGCCAATTTTCTTGGTAATGGTGATGTGTTTGTGGACGGAGGATCCCAGGTCGATAGGGCCGTGATGGGAAAGGTCTGAGCCGGAGCCGAAGCCTGAGCCGGAGCCGAAGCCTGAGCTGGAGCCGAAGCCTGAGTTGGAGCCGAAGCCGTGGTCCAGGCTTAAGCCGGAGTCGAACCCGCCGTGGCTGAAGCCTTCATCAAAGATACCACGCTTTTGACCTTTCTTGGCCTCCTCAGCCGCTAGAGTAGCGGACAGAGCTAGCAGAACGACAAACAGCTGAAAAACAATAACAAATATTAAATGTTTCACGTTTATTAAAAATATTAGCTCACGCTACCCTTGGTAAGGAAAGTATAGGGATCGCGTTAAAAATCGCGTCAAAATTTTAGTTTTTGACCACGTTTTAAGGTCCCTATAATTCAATTTTGACATTTTCACGATTATGTACATGGGTGTATGTGTATTTTGTCTACGCTTTAACGACAGAGCACAAATTAATTTAGAGATAAAGACACTGTAATATATAGAATAATTTAATGTAGTACATCGCAGAGGCTAAGGCACTAAGGAAACCAGTTGACAAATTCAAATGTTTATAACATAGTTTGTAAATGACAGATGTCAGTGTCAAACATCAACAGCTTTAGTGACATTCTAAAAGCTTTTTTTTGGGAAGTACGTTTAATCTTTCTTTTTGTTTTATTAATTAAATATTTAAAATTGTAGGTAAAATGCCGCCAATCTAGTTAATGAATTGGAAGACTCTCTGATATTTAGGAACTTTCTCATACAATGAAAAATAGATATAATTAGAATTGTATGTGTGCAGAAGACATGTTAAATACAATAAAAACAATATTTAGATAAAGCTATGTAATTTTTACCTCCCGCTACCCTTGGTAAGGGAGGTATAGGGATCGTGCTAAAAATCACTTATCAAGATTTTAGTAAATGACCACGTTTTAAGGTCCCTAGAATCCAAATTTAACATTTTCACGATGATGTCTGTATGTGTGTATGTGTGTGTGTGTGTGTGTGTGTGTATGTATATGTGTATGTATGTGTGTATGTGTATGTGTATGTGTGTGTGTGTGTGTGTATGTGTAGGGATTTTGTCTTCGCTTAACTCAAATACTATCATTCAGAAAATTCTGAAACCTTGTATTTATACCCTATTCTAATATGAAAAGAAGCCATTAGATTTTGGTGTAATGGCACTTTACCTGAAACTCATAATGGTTTTTCTTCAAAAAATACCATTGAATGCCATTTTTTTTGGATTTTGTCGTTATGAAAATTAGAGATTATTGAATTTTCTACAGGAATACATTAATACTTTTTCTATATACTTTACAGATAAATATAAAAATATTTTTTTTTTACAAGTCCCGAAGCCTAAGAAAAACACAATTCCTTTGTTACACAGTTCCTATTTCAAATGAATGTAACTAACAGTAACTATCACTGTCAAAAAACTAATCACTTCAAATTAATAATAGTGACATTTTAAAAAGAAAATAGTAAAAAAAGCAATAGTTTTATGCAATGGAATAGTTTGCAGCGTTAATAAATACGTAGGTATGTATTTAAATTAATAAAAATTAAATAGCGGGAGGTTTTGTGTTGGCCACATCAGATTTTTTTATTATAAAACGACGGTTCGATAACGAAGTGCAATACAATATTGATATAACATAAAATAGAAATGGCGAGAGGTATTGTGCTGGCCACAACAGATTCTTTATATGAAAGTATTGAAAAAAATTATAATAATTTATTGTTATTTTAAAATTTGGAGCCAGAAACAATAATGAAAAACAACCCCCCGTTCCTATGACGCCGGAATACATACAGCTTGTTATTTATAGCCAACAGAAAAACAGTCTACATTATTTATGTAAATAAAAGTAGGCGACAGTTTGTCACATGTTTAGCTGTATGTAGCATTCTGTTTCAGATCACGTGACTTCTTCAAAACATTAAACAAATTTCAATATTTAATTGTAAAATATCTAATGGATATTTTTTGATATTTTCAAATTTGAGGCCCTTTAAAGATCAATATCTTTTAAAATTTAGTACTTAGTAGTCATATAAAAGTTCTTGCAACATCCCTAATTCTTACCGTAGTATTTCCCATGATGCGAATGGGACTGGTGATCACTGATGACTGATGCTTCTTGCTAGTGCTAGACAGTATTTATAGCATGTTGTACCGAATTCTATATTGCATGTGAACTGTTCCGTAACTAATACAATCTTATGAAAAAAAGATTTAGCTTAATTATCTACAGGATGTATTTTATTGCCAGACATATTTCCTTCCGATTTCATACGTAGCATTTCAAAATACTTATTCTACTTTCTATTAAAATCATCATTTGACTTGCAAATATATGTGATAACCGTGTTATTAAAAATAATATTTAATTTTAAATTAAAAAATACATTAATTTTTATTGCAACACCACATATTTAACATTAGCTCATTATTCAGAAATTGCTAGGTATTTCATAAATTTACATAATAATAAGTTTTGAAAACTAATAGTTTTGCACATTTAATGCTGCAATCTGTTGTGGCCAGCACAATACCTCTCGCCATTTCCATTTTATGCTATAAAAGGATTTTATTGCACTTCGCTATTGAACCGTCGTTTTATAACAAAAAATTACAGAACTTTATCCAAATATTGTTTTTTATTGTATTTAACATATCTTCTGCACACATACAATTCTAATTATATCTATTTTTCATTGTATAAGGAAGTTCCTAAATGTCAGAGATTGTTCCAATTCATTAACCAGATTGGCTGTATTTCTGATGGATATATGCATTTTACCACAATTTTACCTATAATTTCAAATATTTAATTAATAAAACAATAAGAAAATTAAATATATTTCCCAGTAAAAGCAATCAGAATGTCACTAAAACAGTTGATATGTGACAATGACATGTGTCATGTTATAAACATTGGAATTTGTCAACTGGTTTCCTTAGTGTCTTAGCCTCTGCGATTATTGTACTCTATAAATTATAGTGTCTTTATCTCTAAATCTATGCAAGATATAATAAAAATTTTAAGTGTATTAGATGGAGAATTTTATGTTCTTCAATATTTAATTAAAAAAATTATATTTAGAAGATTTTTTCTAAGAAACTACTACTTTCGGTTGTTCAATTGTTACCAAAACCTTTTCAGCTCTTCCCAGGAATGTCAGATTGCGGAAACTGCGGTTAAATATTTTTTAAGTCTTATAGTTTTTGAGGTATCTTATCTACAACATCCAGACATACACACACATGCACACATACACACATCCACACACACACACAGACATCATTTTAAAAATGTTATAATCGGATTCTAGGGACCTTAAATCGTGCTTATTCAATAAAATCTAGATATGCGAATTTGAGCATGAATCCAATACCTCTCTTAGCGAGAGGTAAAAATCCTTTGGTTTATATGCAAAATGCCTTTCAACAGCCGCTGAAAGTTCGTTATTGCCCCTAAATTTAGCGTTTTTTGAGAATTGAAAACAAAAAATAGTCACAGGGGGGTAGATCTGGACTATAAGGAGGATGGTCAATTTTTATGAAGCTACATTCAGCAACGGCAGCTTTTGAAAGTCTTGTCTTGTGGGCTGGTGCATTGTTGTGGAGTACCAGGACACCTTACGTGACAACACTAACTGGCAGATTAGAGAACTAATATTGCTGCAATTGTTTTGTAAATTGTCACACACGTTACCAAGACATATATCGCACCCCGGCGAGAATAGTGACACAAGTCAAAATTTAGAATTTCTAAGTTGATCAGATAAAATTGGTCAAAAATATGCTTCTAATTATCAGGAATAGTGACATAAATCAAGATTATATTTTTCGAGAGATGGAGCTAATGTCATTTCGTTTTGAGCTAATGTAAGTAACTTTACATTCGAGAACAGTCTTCTTTAATTTAAGTTTTACGCAAAATTACTTTTTGGACTTGTGTCACTCTTCTCGCCGGGGTGCGATATGATTAAAATAGTATATAATGAAAAATGATATTAAAATTGAAAACTCTCTAGTCCGGAAATAAAAAATCGACTCTTTCAAGTGTAATGCCGACAAATAAATAATTATTGTTACTATTTCGTGTTATAAATTTTGTGCACCGCCGTCACTGTTCAGCTTGCTACAGGTGCTCGGTCTGAGTCCCTTGAGATGCCGTCGGCTGCTGCTGGAGCCGATAATCGCTTAACATCTGCTCTCATCAAATGCCATGGAGATAACCCACGAGCCAAACTCGCAACACCTTACTGATTTTCCCGCGCGTTTTGCTTTTCTACATCACCATCACATAATACAAGATTCTAATCGAAATACTTTACCAAGAAGTCTGTCTATATCCATACTTTATTCCACGAAATTATTTGGAAATAATAGGTTGCGAAACACTACTGAAAATGAATTTTAACACGCGTAAAATCTCATTCCCACCGAATGTCTTAATATGTACGAGTAAGAGCTATAATTAATAACTAAGGCAATGTCCGATGTCGCATTTTGGAATTTAGTATTTAGAATTTAGGTCTTCTTCACATAAATACAACTCCAAATGGCATACTAGTGATATCCATTGGTTTGTATGGCAACACTTTAGAACAACAAAAATGAATTATACAATTCGATTCAATTTGATACTTAAGAGTTAATGTTCATATTATATTTCATAAAATAGAAGCTAAAAAGCTATTTTTTGACAGTAAATTTAACGTTTTGTATAAATTATAGCAATATGATTTGTTTAATTAGTGCGCGTCAACTTCAAGGCATAGTGTGCTCCTGCAAAACCCTAAAATCTAATTCCTAAAATCCTAAATAATCACTCAATTTAGGGAATATAAATTAAGGATTTAGATATTAGGGTGGTAAAAGTGCAACATCGGATATTGTCTTAATTTAATGCTTCAGAATAAATGTTAATATTATATTTTATAAAATAGAAGCTAAGAAGTTATTCTTTGACAGTAAATTCGACGTTTTGCACAAATTGTAGCAACGAACATGATTTGTTTAATTAGTGCACGTCAACTTCAAAGCATAGTGTGCTCCTGCAAAACCCTAAAGTCTAATTCCTAAAATCCTAAATAATCACTTGATTTAGGGCATATAAATTTAGGATTTAGATATTAGGGTGATAAAAGTGAAATATGGAAGACAGCCAAAGTCTTGTTTTTACCTTCCGTCACCTTTAGGTAAGGAAGGTATTGTCTTTGGTCAAAAAATTCGGTGGTGAGTTTTTAATGAATAAGCACGTTTTAGGGTCCCTACAATACAAATTTACTATTTTTAAAATGATGTCTGTATGTATGTGCGTGTGTGTATGTATGTCCGTGTGTGACAAATTTTTCTCCGACGATAACTCCAATACTACAATTCTAAAAATTATAATTCTTTCGTATTCCTCTTCTGTACATCCATATGAAGAGTTGATTAGATTTTGGTTATAATTGATCCACCGGAAGTACCCTTATTTGAAGTTTTTAACAGTTTTTCTTAAAAAAACGCAGTTAAATATTGTTTTTTGACATTTTGTTATTATACATATTAAAGAAAATATTCTTCTCTATACAGTTTGATTATACATTTTCCTTCATATTCAATAGATGTAGATTTAAAGCATTATAAAGAAATTAATTTTCAAAAATTAGTCAACTTTGCTATTTATCATGGAAACAGCTGATGCTGATATATTAAAAAAATTCTAATTGACAGATGTCAGTTGCAAGTGCAAAACCAAATATGGAAAGTGTAGGATCACAAAATTGGTATGTCATAGTGCTCCTCGCAAGTGACACGCAGAGAAAGTCCAAAGAGAAGATGGAAGGACTGTATCGCAGAAGACTGAAAGGAATGCCTGTGTCAAGAAGATGTGTTGGACAGGAATGAGTGGAAGAAAAGAGGAAACAGCTACCTCTAATAAAATAGGGGAAGCTGAAGAATAAGAAGAAGTGTCAAGTGCATTTTACTTAGTGTATGTTTATGTTATAATTTTATTGGATTTATGGAATAGAAATAGTATGTGTTCGTGTTTAATTTTACATGATATTATATAGAATCTGTTCCAAGGACCTTTTGGTATGGGATTTGTACAAAATACATCAAATTGACGGAAGGTTTTGTGCTGGCCACAACAAATTTTTTAAAATTTATTTTATTTACATATATTAAATTTAATTTATAAAAATATAAAATCTAATGTAGTAAGTGCCTCGCAAAGTAAAATTTGGCTCTTGAGTTTGATTACTTTAATTTATGACTGAATCAATTAAAATTTCATTACAAAAATTATAAATAATATTTATGTCTTCTTGATAATGAATTTTGTTCTTAAAAGGAGTACGAACACAAAAAACAAATTCTTCAGTTGGTAGAAATGCATCATTTACACAGCTATTCAAATTGATTTATCTGACATGTGATTGAAAGGTAGATAGATGACACGAACCGTACCTAATTTGAAAAAATACAAAATTTTCTTTTTCTATTATTTACTCGACCCCATAAATCTTTCAGTCAGCTACCAGCTACTGTTTCATTTCTTCGCGTAGATCTTTTTACATCCAAAAATGCTTCTACATTCATATATACACAATTACAACTGAAAAGAGATTTATATCTAACTTTTTCTCAAGGGTAAAATAAAAATTCAACTAACTAAAAATTTATATTATCATAGCAATGTGTATTGTCAAGTAATTAAGCCAATCTTTAATAAATTTATTAATAAGAATAATGGCCGATTGCACCAACGTATCTTAAATATTAAACATGGTTTAAATTGACAATATTGCATCGAAATGAAATGTCAAATGAATTATAATAGGTATATTGCTGTCAAAATATCGATTTGCATTTTTACCTCTCGCTACTCTTGGTAAGGGAGGTAGAGGGATTGTGCTAAAAATCACATATCGAGATTTTAGGAAATGACCACGTTTTAAGGTCCCTAGAATCCAATTTTAACATTTTCACGATGGTGTCTGTATGTGTGTGTGTTTGTGTATGTGTGTATGTATGTTTATATGTGTATGAATTTTGTTTGCACTCTAACTCAAATACTATCATTCAGAAAATTCTGAAACTTTGTATTTCTATTCTAATATGAAAAGATACCATTAGATTTTGGTGTAAATTGGATAACCGGAAATGGCACTTTATCTGAAGCTTATAATATTTTTTCCTCAAAAAATACCATTAAATGCCATTTTTTGCATTTTGTCATTATGACAATTAAATATTATTGAATATTCTACAGGTGTACATTAATACTTTTTCTATATATTTTACAGATAAATTTAAAAATCAATTTTTCTTTTAAATCCCTATGCCTAAGATACACACAATTCCTTTGTTACACAGTTCATATTTTAAATGAATGTATAAATATCACTGTCAAAGAACCTATCATTTCAAATTGGTAATGATGACATTTTAAATAGAAAATAGTAAATAAAGCAATAGTTATATGTTATATGCAAAGGAACTTATATAGTTTGCATTAGTAAATATAAATAAATAAATAAATAAATATATCATCACGGCATATTACCCATTTCTGGGTGTGCCAGTATCTACAACACATGTAGACATCGGTAATGATGACGATATATTTTACCGTGTGGGCGCTTACCAGGCGTCACCTCACGGGCACACAAAGCTGGCGTGGAGAGTGCACCACAGAGGTCACTTTTGTGCCATTTAAAATTGGAAATTAGTAAATATGTAGGTATGTATTAAAATTAATAAAAATTAAGTCACTGTCAAAAAACTAATCACTTCAAATTAATAATAGTGACATTTTAAAAAGAAAATAGTAAATAAAGCAATAGTTTTTTGCAATGGAACAGTTTGCAGCATTAATAAATACATAGGTATGTATTTTATTTTTAATAAAATTAAATTGCCGGAGATTTTGTGTTGGCCACATCAGATTTTTTTAAACCGAACCGTCTTAGATCCTGAACGACACAAAAAAAAAATTAGAATTTTAAATGGCACAAAAGTGTCCCCTGTCGCGTACTCTCCACGCCAACAATGAGTGCCCATGAGGTGACGCCTGAAAAACGCCCACACTGTATAAATATATCATTATCATTACTGAAATCTGTGTACAAAGCAGATTGGCACATTAACCCCTATATAATTTCTTCTTCCCCGTCACTGGCATCGCAGAACCCTTGAGATATTCCCATGAAATGGCGCTAAATCTTAGTAGCTGCACCTGCTGTTCTGTAGATCGGAGGGCCGCGCCTTCTAGGCTCTTGGCAGCAACAGCAGTCAGGATGTTTGCACACTTGCATCCGCTCTATTTGTACTGCACCACGCATTACGTGCAAACTCCAACTAACGTACAACGTACCCTCTTGGAAGCTAATATTGCTTTTCTTGGAATAGTAATCAAGAAGTGAGTTTGTGTGTAAAGTTTCAAGCTTTCAAGAGGTAAAATTGAAGACCTAATTGATGTTTTCAACGTACAAGAAAATATGAATTTTAAAGGTGAATCAAAAGGCTCAAATGATCCACGTATGTTGTAAAATTCTTTATTAAGGATGTTTCGGTCTTAAGGCAAGCCCATCTTTAGCTATTTTGACAATAATATTAGCAAAAAATCTGTTGTGGCCAGCACAAAACCTTCCGTCAATTCAATGTATTTTGTACAAATCCGATACCAAAAGTTCCTTGGAAAAGATTCTATATATCCTGTAAAATTGTAACACGAACACACTATTTTTTACAAATTCCATATTGCAAGTTTCTTTGAAAAGATTCTATAAATTGCACTTCACACTTCCTCATTCCTATCCAACGCATCTTTTTGACACAGTTCTTCCTCGCTCAAATATTCTGCTACACAGTCCTTCCATCTTCTCTTTGGCCTTTCTTGTACTCCCGGCATTGAAACTGCAAGACATTTGCGAGGGACTCTCTGTCACTTAAATTACTTTCTGATCCTATACTTTCCACTTTGATTTTGCACTTCACACTGACATCTGTCAATTAGAATTTTTTGAATATTATCTGCTGTTTCCATAATTTTTGCAAAGCTGACTGGTTTTTGAAAGTTAACCTCTCTTAATCTCTCTATAACTCTATATCTATTGAATATGAAGAAAAACGTATAATCAAATCGTATAGAGAATAAGATTTTCTTTCATATTAATGATCATAAAAAGTCGAAAAATGATATTTAACTGCGCTTTTTCCAGAAAAACTGTTAAGAACTTCAAATAAGGGTACTTCCGGTTGACCAATTATAACCAAAATCTAATCAGCTCTTCATATGGTTGTAAAGAAGAGGAATACGAAAGAATCATAATTTTTAGAATTGTAGTTTTGAAGTTATCGTCGGAGAAAAATTTGTCACACACATACACAAACGAATTTTTTGACCAAAGACAATACCTTCCTTTTGACGGAAGGTAAAAAGTTTTCCCGTGATCAACTAGTCCGTACTATAAGAAGAGAGAATTAATTTTCATAGTCAATGTACGGTTTCATGGCAAGAAGGCCATTGCCATTGGTTACTGCATTATTTATTTCTACGCATGTTCAATAAATTTGGATTCTAATTTATAACCAAAATATCCACAGCATGCCTCTCATTGCTTTACAAGGTATAATTTGACATCCTACACGAATATAAATAAATTTAATTTCAAAATATAAATGAACAGGTGAAAATCTATCCTACAAAGGAAAAAAACAATCTAAATTGAGAAATATCCTGACACGAATGTTGCTGATGAACTAAGATAAACAAATTATTGCATTAATATATTTTTACCTTCCGTCACCTTTAGGTAAGGAAGGTAGGTATTGTCTTTGGCCAAAAAATTCAGTGGTGAGTTTTTAATGAATAAGCCCGTTTTAGGGCCCCTAGAATACGATTTTACTAGTTTTACGAAACAGCTGATGTATTCAAATTATATTAATTGACAGTTGTCAGTGTCAAGTGTAATTTACATAGTGTATGTTCTTATTATAATTTTATTTAATTAATATATTCTTTTCCAAGGAACTTTCAGTATGAAATGTATAGAAAATATTATATGTTCGTGTTATAATTTTACTGGATATATAGAATCTTTTCCAAGGAACTTTTGGTATGGGACTTGTATAGTGTATCACGAATCTTGACCTGAGGGGTAAGGTATCATATCGTGATATTCCAGAAACGCCCTGAAATAATAATTATTACAGTAACTTCGTGCTTTTAACTCATTTGTGTACGCTTATGATCCTAATGGATCTGAGTGTAAACAAGACAGGCACTGAATCGAAGAGCAATTGCACAGGTCAACTGCCAATATAAGAAAGGCTGCGTAGCTTTAAAACTTATTTGGGCAACTGTTATATGTTATATTAGGTACGCGCGAAGTAAATTTATTGTATTTAAACGGAGTGCTTATATTAGACATACATATTTTCCATAGTTCATCTTTCATGTCCCGCACTATACAAAATACTTAGAACTGACGGAAGGCAACGTGCTAGCAACATCAAGTTATTATAAGAATAAAAGTTGTGTGATGATATTATGTAATATGAACATTACGACCACTATGTAAATATCATCTTTCTCAATCTACCGGGTAGAGATGAGCGATGAGCCACATACATCACATACGTGCATCGCGGCCCCGGCAACTTAATCCAAAAAGGAAATCGGATGTCACGTATCGTTTACATGCCTTTGTGTGGTCACATTGTTTCTCGGTCGTACTGTACATAGGTCTTCACTAACAAAGAAGCGCCATCATTCTGTGTTACTTTGTTATACTATGTAGTTGTAACTGTGTTGAGTGTTGAGGATTGTGCTTATCGTAAAATGACTCAGAACCTGACTCAGAATTTCCCAGAATATGAATTTAATTGTGGTTAAATGACTAACCATTATGATATACAGGTTAATGTGCAAAGTTATTACATTTTTATAGTATTCAGACTTAAGATGTGTCTGATGTTGCACTTTTATCGCCCTCATTTCGAAATCCTAAACTTATATGCCCTAAATCTAGTGATTATTTTTTTAGGAATTAGATTTTAGGATTTTGCAGGAGCATACTAAGGCTGTATCCGATGTCGCAATTTGGCATTTAATATTCAGGATTTAGGTCTTCTTCACATAAATACAACTCTGAATGACACAGTAATGGCATCCATTGGTTTCTATGGCAACACTTTAGAACAACAAAAATGAATTATATAATTCGATTTAATTTGATGCTTCAGATCAAATGTTAATATTATATTTCATAAAATAGAAGCTAAGAAGCTATTCTTTGGCAGTAAATTTGACGTTTTGCACAAATTATAGCAACGAACATGATTTGTTTAATTAGTGTGCGTCAATTTCAAGGCATAATGTGTTCCTGCAAAACCCTAAAATCTAATTGTCAAATGTCAAAAATTTGACAGCTCGATCGGCCTTTGTTTTCGAATAAATATAAATCGTTTGTGTATGCGTGAAGACTGATGGCGTTAGCATTGTAGGTTTAAGTTGTATCTGGACGGATTGGACTTACGTAAAACTATTTTAAAACACTATCGGCGGAGCCCTACGGAATACTCGGCGTAGCCGAGTTTTCGCTAGTCCTAAATACTAAATGCCAAAATGCGACATCGGATTCAGTTTTATTATATAATTAAATTTATTATGCAGAGTGTTAAAAAAAGGATAAAAAAATTACAAATTTATTTATTTGCTATTCAACTTCACTGCACTGATATGATTAATAATTCATTATTTCTAATAAAAATTTCATGTTGGCTAGCGGCACTACAAATATACTCTTTACGAATTAAATAAATAAGAAATAATTATTCGAATTTTGGAAAATTTTTGATTGAGAATCAGCATTTTATTTATTTTAATAGTTACACTCTAAATACTATAAAAAATTTACACTATTTATAAAAATAACTTAAAGAAATTTCATTCTGTACTCTGATCAGAGCTGTCCTGTTCCTCGTGAAACAAGTTAAAAATCGCACCGTAGCACCCGTAGTTAGTTTAATGTGATATTTTGAACTGTTCGGTTGTATATTTCTGTGTTTTGTGTATAAAATGATAATGTACAATCTAACATTTAAAGTGAAATACAAAAAATTGTGTAAATGTGTTTTCTTCAACGAAGACATCAGGTATGAAGATTTCCCATTACCTGGTATGTAAGGTAAGTTATATATCATCGTGTAATCTAGGTAGAATACGTTCTATAAATGAGATCTTTGAACATAATGGTCCGAATGTATGTATATCACTCTTCACTTGTGTAGTGATCGTCTCTAGTAACTATCAAAACAGTTTGCATATTTCTCTTTTAAATGTATCAATGCATATGTCTCTCTTTATTTTGTTATATTTAGACAAGATTCTTTAGTTAAAGAAGGGTGCAGAATTCGACCCCATTGTTTTTATTTATTTATAATACATACATATATGTATGTATCTTGTAACATTATTATCTAGTTAAAATACATTAGTTGGTGCTGTGTTACGAAATATTCGTATTCAATTTTGAACCACTTCAACATGTACTTTTATGCCAAATTTATAAATGGTTCAATTAAATTTACACAACTTGGTGTAGAGCTATATAAACCAATTTTAGTTTTTACTTTAAACAGAATTTCTTGGAGTGTACCTATTAATTTTAGACAGAAATATTTTTAATAATGATTTCAGATAATAAAATTCTACGCCTAAATCACTAATCAGATTTTATTTTACATGTTTTGTAAGCTGTTAAACCGAGTTTAAAATTTTATACATATTTCTCTAGCCTTGGAATTGACACAAAATTACGAAAAAGTATACTGTTTTACACACTTGTTACATAAATAACTATTGTCAATCAGGTAAAACTGTTGTGACCAGCACAATACCTCTCGCCATTTCTATTTTATGTTGTATAAGTACAGAGTGATCAAAAAGATATGATGCAGTTGGAAACACAATTCTGAGGATTTTATGATTAATACCTTTAACTATTGTTAAATAGTGAATCAGCTGAGCTCTTATTCTTATTCTTTTTCTTATTGTTTTTACTATTGTTTTCGGGTTTTTGCTAACCCACTAAGTGGGACACGCGTGATTTTATGTATATATGCATTTATGTATGTATGTATGTATGTATAGCTATTGTCTTTTGCATTTATTTGATACAGTTATTTCTTTAATATTATTACTATTATTACGGATAAATTTATTATTAGCACATTATTATCTACTTTATTCTTCTTATGTCAATACGTAACGAATAAATGGCACAAAAAAGAATTCACCGCTTAAATTTTCTGACTCATTAAATTTACGCGCGTGTAACTGTACAATTTGTAAGTTTACAAATGTAAATGTCAAGTATGAAATAAAAGAAACACGAGGGATATGAATGAAAGTAAAATCGGCAACCAGCATATCCCGTCGTTTCCCGCTTCCAGGTTTCCCGCGCGATTCTGTTACACCATTACCAGAGAGATGGCGGTACCCATTCTATCATTTCATACATACTTAAATGCACTTAATTTCTAAAATGTTTTTATAATTAAAATAAATAAATATATCATCACGGCATATTACCCATTTCTGGGTATGCCAGTATCTACAACACATGTAGACATCGGTAATGATGACGATATATTTTACCGTGTGGGCGCTTACCAGGCGTCACCTCACGGTCACTCATAGTTGGCGTGGAGAGTGAACCACAGGGGTCACTTTTGTGCCATTTAAAATTGGAAATATTTGGCGTCTGTCGGGATCGAACTCGGTTCCCCCAGGTTCGCGACCAGACATTTAGGCACGCGGCCACGGGACCCCATGAATGTCATGGGGTATATTTATTTTTTATTTATGTCATTACAACATAAAATGTTTTTATGTTGTAATTTATTACTTTTTACCTCTCGCTAAGAGAGGTATTGGATTCATGCTAAAATCGCTTATCCAGACTTAAGTGAATAAGCGCGTTTTAAGGTCACTAGAATTCGTGTGTGTCTGGATGTTGGAAGGGCGATTTCTCAAAAACTATAATATTTAAGACCTGTTTAACTAGGTATTCCTCAATCTGATATCAATGGGAAGAACTGAAAAGGGTTTTATAACAATTGAATAACCGGCAATAGTAGTTTCTTAAAAAAAAAACTTATAAATATTATTTTATGAAAAGTTTTGTCCTTACAAATATTAAAGAACAGAAAATTCTCCTTGTAATACAATTTAAAAAATTATTATATCTTCTATAGATTTAGAGAGAATATAATATATAGAATAATTTGTTGCAATAAATCGCACAATCCAGACTCCAAGGAGACCATTTGTCAAATTCAAATATTTGTAAATGACAAATAAATGTCAGTGTCAAAAATCAACAGTTCTACTAACATTACTGAAAGCTTTTTCTGGGAAGTACATTTAATATTCTTATGCCCAGTTTTATAAAAGATAGATAAGTAAATTACTAGCAAAGTAAAATTTATTCTCGAAGTAAAATAGTTTATTCCAGAGATTTTCGTTTTATAAAGCAAGAATAAAAATACTAGCTAAGTAAATCTATGGAATAAATTACTCCACTGATTTTCGAGGAAGTAAATTTTATTCTATAGAATAAATTTGATACATGTCAAAATTAATTGTTTTTTAGAGAACGCAGAAATTGATAGAAACCGAAAAGGATGGTTTTCTGTGAATTGCCAAATGGTATGTTCAGCAAATCTAAAAATAACGGATGTTGTTGCTAGATGGCCTGGTTCCGCACACGACAGCAACATATTTAACAATTCATTAATAACAGCTAGGCTTGAAAACGGAGAATTTGGTAATTGCTACTTGTTAGGGGATAGTGGATACCCTTGTAAAAATTACTTATTAACACCTGTACAAAACCCACCTATTTCAAGCCAACATACATACAATGTGTCATATAACAGTTTCATTTGAACACTATTCCGGGGACCTATTTGTGAAACTGCATTAAATTCTTTACAAATCTCATCCCATGCACTATTTTTGCTTTTGACACTTGCTACGTCTGTCTGCTTGTTTTCAATAATACTAATACATTTTTTTATCTCTAACATGTTCGCTTTATCTATTTCAGTATAATTCTTTCGCCATTCTCTCTTTTTTTCAATTTTAATGAGAATTGACACTTTATGACACTTTATTTTGACGTTTGAATAATAATAAACGATGTCTCTGCCGGTAAATCACTAGAATAAAATATTTACTCTGCAAGTACTTATTTTACTCTGCAACTTATTTTATAAAACAGACATTTTTATTTACTCATCAATTAAATTTACTTTCAAAGTAATAACTCAGCAAGTTATTCGATGTTTATAAAACTGGGCATTATTGAATTAAAAATTAAATATTTAAAATTGTAGGTATATGTGCATATACTAATCGTACAGAAATATCGTTAAGAAATACCGCCAATCCAGTCAATGAATTGGAACCACCTTGGACGCCAAATATTTCCAATTTTAAATGGCACAAAAGTGACTTCTGTGGCGCACTCTCCACGCCAGCTGTGAGTGCCCGTGAGGTGACGCCTAGTAATCGCCCACACCGTAAAATATATCGTCATCATTACCGATGTCTACATGTGTTGTAGATACTGGCACACCCAAAAATGGGTAATATGCCGTGATGATATATTTATTTATTTTATTTTATTTGAACATTTTAAAAGAATAGAACGAGATTCTTCATAGAATGAACGAATAAATAAATATATCATCAAGGTATATTACCCATTTCTGGATAAACCAATCTGCTTTGTCGCAGATATCGGTAATGATGATGACAAATTTGTACCATACAGGAATTTACCAGGCGTCACCTCAGGGGCACTCGTTGCTGGCGTGGTCATTTTTGTACCATTTCAAATTCGAAATAATATTAGCGATCAAAATTGAACCTGGGTCACCAGATTGCAATTTTTATTTAATTTTTACCTAAAATAATTAGGGAAACGGAAAATTATGAAAGTATGATTTTAAAGTCCTATATTCGGATGATTGATAATCGAAATTTTGTATGCTAAAATAAATGTAATACAGTTTGTCATTTAATTTAATATTGTAATAATCAAGAAGAAGTAAAATAAACAAGAAATTTAACAGATAAACACTGTAGGTATTTTTTTCTTGTATAAATATATTATTTTGTTTACTAGATATTTCAGTGTAGACATGCATACTTATCAAACAATTCTCGTATTACTGACCTTTCTCAAGCAAATAATATACGATAACAATAAAAAAAAATTACACTGTAATTGAAAAATAAACAGCAAAGCAAAAATTGTATGATTAAAATATTGTAAAAGCTACGTTTCTAATTGCTAATTACTTATTGTTCTGGTTAGTGTTTAACACATTCTGAGCTATATAATTAATATGAACAGGGCCGGATTATATTACTATTACTAATACCAGAATGTATAAATCAAATATGCTTGCCAATTCACCTTACGTGAAATGCCAGGCCACCACATTATTTTCAGTAGTAATATAACAAGAGAATGAGAATAAATTGAAAAAAAAATAATTGACAGATTTTTCGAAAACTTGTTGCCAGGAAATAGTCACGAAAGCCCTTAGTGCTTGAGTGGTTATTGCCAAATGGCAACAAGTTTGAGAAAAAAACTGGAGAATTATTTTCTAATTTATCGAATTCTTGATTTATATTTTTGATCTACAAATTTGTTTGAAACAACGGAAAGCTACTGTCTTGCTATTGGGTCGCCATCTACTGTCGTAATTAACTTGTTTGAGCTTCGTTCATTACATGCAGTTGGCAAGTCTGTTTTGACAATTAGAACATAACTTTGAGAGGGCAAAATAAATATGAATAATCGCCTTCATACCGAGTGATTATTAATTACGTTGTTTCCAGAAGTGGTTTCTATAATTTTTTGATTTATTTCATCATTAGAAACATCAGTAAATTAGTGGTTTCGTTCATTTTATTTATATAATGATAACTATCTAAATATATATATATATATATATCATCATGGTATATTACCCATTTCTGGGTGTGCCAGTATCTACAACACATGCAGACATCGGTAATGATGAAGATATATTTTACCGTGTGGGCGCTCACCAGGCGTCACCTCACGGGCACTCATAGCTGGTGTGGAGAGTGCACCACAGGGGTCACTTTTGTACCATTTAAAATTGGAAATATTTGGCGTCTGTCGGGATCGAACCCGGTTCCCCCGGGATAACTATCTGACAAAACAAAAGCTACAGAGATTATTTCTGGGAATAATCTCTAGAGCTTTATTGTCACTACAGTAATGGCAGGATTGGTTAAAATGCTGACACGCAAATAGTAAAGAAATTGGTGCTAAGAAATGTCAAAAAATAATCTTCCATATATAATATTTTGAAACTAACATGTTTTCACACTATAACTCTATAACTAATTTAATGAATATATTCTTCTGATTTCATCACTTCAAATTTATCAGGCCTCCAAATATTAAAATGCCAAAATATTAAAAACTATTTACACTCAAACATGGCGTTCTAATCATAAGGTACTGTTCTACTCTACTGTTACTCATTAGGCAAACGAGATAATGATTTATGTTTTCGTGCTAATTTCATATTATGTTAAAAATATACTAATTATTGTTTCTGTTCTAGGTAAGTTGGATTCAGCATTGTTTTCCAAGTATCATTTGGCTTGTACCTCAACTAAAAGGTAATATCTATTCCGGTTCATAGACTTAATTTAAGATAAAAGTCGTACATAATAAAATATGGGTTTGGAACGTTTTTCAATTTTAAACCGGTCATATTTACTGAAAAAATACAATTATCTTTTTCATATTAGGTCGAGTTGCAACATATTGAACCATTTTAAAATAAACGTTCGCAAAAAAATATCAAATTTTATGATATAAATTGTTAAACGTATTATCAATCACAAAACATTCGTTTCATACTTAAAAACAAATTTCAAAATCATCTAATCATATATTTAGTCATTTGTAAATTAGTTATACAGTTTTGGCCAAATATTAAATTGTCAGTAATTTTTCAATAAAAATCAATTTGAAACAATCACAATAGCTATTTGTGTAGGTATTAAGAGCGCAAAATGGGACGCGGCATCCTCTCAAAATCGATAATGTCCATTTGTGCTCGAAACACACACAAGATTTTTTTCTACATTGTATACACAGTCTAAAATTAAAGAAAACCTACAAAATACGTAATTTATACAGGTGTCTCTGAAAGATAGGGATAGGGGCATGGCTTAACCACAGATTCCTAAGGCTAAAATAAGACGATTTACTAAAGTTGCTTCTACCGGAAAGTGTACCATTTAGCCAGTATTCTGCTTCAAAGTTCATCGAAAAAAAAATTGCTTATATGGTAACAGAACGCTTTATTCGATTTGGATGAAATTTGGTATGACAGTTCATATGGTTATAAGCCATCTTTTAAGATGATACTTGTTATTATTAGTGAACCACTAGTGTATGAAACTTAGGTGTCCCAACATAGATTAGACCGTAACTTTTTAATGGCCACGCCGATAATGTGAAATTCTTATTTTTTTACCTCCCGCTACCCTTTGGTAAGGGAGGTATAGGGATCGTGCTAAAAATCACTTATCGAGATTTTAGTAAATGACCACGTGAAAATGGGATAACCGGAAATGGCACTTTACCTGAAGCTCATAATTGTTTTTCTTCAAAAAATACCATTAAATACCATTTTTTTGGATTTTGTCGTTATGAAAATTAAAGATTATTGAATTTTCTACAGGAATACATTAATACTTTTTCTATATACTTTACAGATAAATATAAAAATTTTTTTTTTTTACAAGTCCCGAAAAACACAATTCCTTTGTTACACAGTTCATATTTCAAATGAATGTAACTGACAGTAACTGTCACTGTCAAAAAACTAATCACTTCAAATTAATAATAGTGACATTTTAAAAAGAAAATAGTAAATAAAGCAATAGTTTTATGCAATGGAATAGTTTGCAGGGTTAATAAATACGTAGGTATGTATTTAAATTAATAAAAATTAAATAGCGGGAGGTTTTGTGTTGGCCACATCAGATTTTTTTTTTAGAAAGATACATTCAATAGTAAACTTTTCTCTCTCTCTCTATGTGTAATTTGTAATATCTGATACAGTTCACAGAGAAAAAAATAAAAACTGAGTGACTGCACCGTGAATTTTCTAAAATAAATTTAATCTAGCAGTCTATTCAAATGTCAAACTAATTTTTAATTTTTATAACCAAATAGAATAAAGCGTTCTGTTATTATAAGCAATTTTTTTTTTTTGAAGAACTTTGAAGCAGAATTCTGGCTAAATGGTACACTTTCCGGTAGAAGCAAGTTTAGTTAAATCGTCTTATTTTAGCCTCAGGAATCTGTAGTTAAGCCATATCCCCATCTTTTAGAGACATCCTATATACTGTTTTCCTCAAGACAACTATAACTATAGTTATAAATTAAAATTGTGAATCACCTAATAATAATTTTGAAATATTGTAAATACCAGTACGTAGGTACTAAGAAGAACTTATGTAACTAATAAATCTGCAAGATTTGTGAAACATTTAAAGTTTCACTAAATTGCAAAAGTTAAAAACGGCGAACAAGTTATAAAAACATGTTCCAACACCCCAATAAACAATCCAATATTGCACATATTTTCCAACGTGTACACCGATGCTGCAGATATAATAATGGTGTTTATATGTGTTACGTACACAGTCGTACACACCCAGTTCGCGTGTTTCTCGTTCGTAAACACAGAACTGCACTCACATTTGCATGGAGGGAACACGTACCTCTCGTAAACACCACGGCCACGACGAGAAATACAAGTACAGTTATCTGTACGAGTGTACGAAGTACGAGCCTCCACACATCATAGGATGTTATGTTCAACATAACTTAGATTTATTATTAGATGCTTTGTACAACTTATACCAGTCCTAACAAACAACTATACGGCCACTTACTCTATAAGGATAAAATAGCTATTTGTTTATTAAGCGCGCAAAATGGAATATATATCGTATTTACGAAAAGCGAGCCAAAGGCGTTCAACATGGGAAAACAGTTTTTTCTTGCCCAAAATATAGCTATTAAGGATGAAAGTAAAGATGTACTCAGGATTTCAGTCAGTGATAATAATTTTATTCTACAGCCAACGTTTCGCCCCCATTTGGAGCTTCATCAGGGCAAAGAACAAGTTAAAAATTTACAGTACAAGAATGTCATAAATATATCTAGAAGATATCGTCAAATAAAAATGTAGCATGTCAGCCAAATCATATTACAAAAGCACACAAAATTTTATAAAACCATGTAAAAGTACTTTATAGACAAATGGAAGGTTTCGCTCGTTATAGTTCACGATAGACTCTTTATCGTCGTAGGTACATTATAACATTATGTTTTTTATGCATTATTATTATTAAGTGTAGATAAAAATTCAAAGTGTAGATAAAAAGTCAAAAGTGTAGACAAAAAATCAAAGGGTAGATAAAAAATTATTATTATTTTTTTTTTGAAGAACATGCCCTGGAAGAATTCCACAAAAAAAAATCTGTTGTGGCCAGCACAAAACCTTCCGTCAATTCGATGTATTTTGTATATATCCCATACCAAAAGTTCCTTGAAAAAGATTCTGTATATCCTACAAAACTGTAACACGAACACACTATTTTTTACAAATTCTATACCGAAAGTTCCTTTCCCTATTTTATTAGGGGTCGCTGTTTCTTACTCTTCTCTTTTAATCATTCCTGTCCAACGCATCTTCTTCACACAATTCTTCCTCTCTCAAATCTTCTGCTACACAGCCCTTCCATCTTCTTCTCTTTGGAGGGACACTCTATCACATTCACACATAACTTTCTGACCCTATACTTTCAACTTTGGTTTTGCATTTGACACTGACATCTGTCAATTAAATTTTTCTGAATATATCTGTTGTTTCCATAATTTTAACAAAGCTGACTAATTTTTGAAAGTTAATCTCTCTTAATGTCTCTATAACTCTATATCTATTGAATATGAACGAAACTGTATAATCAAACCGTATAGAGAATAAGATATTCTTTTATAATGATAATCACAAAATGTCGAAAAATAATATTTAACTGCATTTTTTCAAGAAAAACTGTTAAAAACTTCAAATAAAGGTACTTCCGGTGGATCAATTATAACCAAAATCTAATCAGCTCTTCATATAGATGTAAAGAAGAGGAATATGAAAGAATTATAATTTTTAGAATAGTAGTATTGGAGTTCTCGTCGGAGAAAAATTTGTCACACACGGACACACACACAGATCTAAAAACCGTAACAACAATTAGAGAAGCCATAGAGATTTACAAAACCAAGAATAATATTCTCAATCATTGTGACGGTTTAGATTTAAAACTTAGTCGCGCCTAGCTTCCAATTTTAAATATGTTGTAATATGTATACAATTTTATCTAGACTTTTCAAAACATCTGTTAATAAAGAGTACGGCAGTTTCGCTACCGAAAAGGCGTCTCTAAGTTATACAGATCACTTCTCTGCCAGTTTTTGCGGACTGTTTCTCCTCTGGCAAAAGGAGAAGATGCTTGTTCGCCATCCTAGTTAATCCTGGGTATGCATAATATCTAGTAAATTGTTTACTTACAAAATAGGTAACATTGACGTACTTTTTATGTTACCTTAGTTACTTGTTTTTGCTTTTGTCTCGGAATTTATTTGGCATTTTTCCTGAAGAATGCATCAGTTAATAGTGCCCTAACGTTGGAACTAATAAAATATTAGAGAACGAAAACTGAAAAGGTATTATTATTACTAAAAATTATTGTATTTACTGTAGATGTTAAATTGTTACTTTAGCAACAAAAAATGACGTATAAGTGTATAAAGTCTACGTTTAACATGAGGTACAAAATAAAACATATTTTCAAAATTAGCGATAAACAAGTTTCAACTTGTAATTTAGGAACAGAAGACGACTGAAAATTGCTGTGGTGACTATTAATTTTGTCTTAAAAAATGTACAAACGCTTTTTCTTTATCGTTATTATTACTCGGGATAAATTTCGAAATTTATATCTATACCTTACAGTTATTTACAGCGTTAATATGCTCGCCTTCATTTCAGGTCTTTAAAAGTTTGTTTGTATACTAGTAGTAATAAAACGTGGAAAGTAATAAACAGGTACATTTATAATTACAGGTACAAACGTATGAAATATATATTGTTCCCTATTTTTACATTGTGTTAAAAATTATGACACTTAGCAAGCTTCGTCGTTTCAATAATCCTTCCAGTATAGCAGTTATAAATTATTAACGACAATTTTCGCTATAAACTCTTTCTCCTGCATCAAGTTCTCAAGATCATAAAAAATATTTGCATGTCAAGAATAACACGTGAATCCTAGTACCTATTTTTCATTTTAATCCTCTATTTAAATAGTTCCCCCCGTCTAAAATTAGCATGAAGTGAATCTAAACGTATCACTTACATAAAATTAATTCGTACGTTGAAATTTCCCAACAAAAAATTCGCCTAATCTGAGCTGTTGAAGTGTGAATGTACCGGTCCTTCATCATCACTGTACCGCCCTAAAGACACCCTGTTTCAGCGACAAAGACAAGTGACGAATAGGTGTCAGAATTTACGCACATTGTGAAGTAATTGCGATAGCTGGTGCTCTCTTCAAGGGGCGTTGCTAGGATTCCAATTCGAACACTTGTTTCTTACCCTACAAGAATTCTTCATTTCGGCCCTAACCCTAGTCTCAATAATCTGAACATTAAAAAACAAAATAAGAATAGTATATTCTATAAACAATATTACATACGATTATACTTACCTGTGTCCGATGTCACATTTTGGTATATAGGATTTAGGTCTTCTTCACATAAATACAACTCCGAATGGCACACTAGTGATATCCATTGGTTTGTATTAGTGGTGGGATCCGGATAATTTCGGTTTCGGATCCAAAAATATCGGGATATTCGGATAATTGATTGTTGAACTATCCGGACCTGAGTATCGGATTTTGGATCCGGATCTGAGTATCGGATTTTGGATCCGGATCTGATAATCGGATTTTGGATCCAAATCTGAGAATTGGATTTTGGATCCGGATCCGAATATGAGTATGAGTATCGGATTTTAGATATGGAATTTCAGAATCCACATCGGTTCTCGATTTCGAATATTCTCAGTATTGAACCCGATGATAATATTTGAATGTATGTATAAGTATTATCATGGAGTTTAAAACCAAATAAATCTAATTATGAAATAATCCACAATAAATTTTTGTTTGATATAGTTAATAGAATTGGATCCAGAATTAAAATTCGGATCCGGTAAATAAAACATCAAATCCGGATCCAAATCCGGATCCGGATCCAAATCCGAATTAAATTTATGGATATCCGCTTCAATATCCGAACATCGGATATCCGAACCGGATATTTTGAGATCCGGGTGCTCGGATCCAAGTTTTGCCAGCACTAGTTTGTATGGCAACACTTTAGAACAACAAAAATGAATTATACAATTCAATTCAATTTGATGCTTGACAGTAAATGTTAATATTATATTTCATAAAATAGAAGCTAAGAAGCTATTCTTTGACAGTAAATTTGACGTTTTGTACAAATTATAGCAACGAATATGATTTGTTTAATTAGTGCGCGTCAACTTCAAGGCATAGTGTGCTCCTAAATCCTAAAATCTAATTCCTAAAATCCTAAAAAATGAAGTTATTTAGGGTATCTAAATTCAGGTTTTAGATATTAAGGTGATAAAAGTCCCTAAGACTGTGTCCGATGTAGTTTATGTGTGTGTGTGTGTGTGTGTGTGTGTGTGTGTGTATGTGTGTGTGTGAGTGACCAAATTTTCTACAATGATAATTCCAATATTACAATTTTAAAAATTATAATTCTTTACATCCATATGAATAGCTGATTAGATATTGTTTATAATTGGTCAACCGGAAGTTCCCTTATTTAATGATCTTAACTAAATAAATACATATATCATCACGGCATATTACCCATTTCTGTAGACATCGGTAATGACGATATATTTTACAGGGGTCACTTTTGTGCCATTAAAAATTGGAAATATTTGGCGTCAGTCGGGATCGAACCCGGTTACCCCAGGTTCGCGACCAGACACTCAGGCACGCGGCCACGGATCTTAACTATCAATATGAAAGAATATCTTATTCTTATTGTCTATACGGTTTGATTATATATTTTCCTGCATATTCATTAGATATAGAGTTAAAGTATTATAAGGTAATTAACTTTCAAAAATCAGCTAGTTTTGCTTTTGTCATGGATATAGCTGATATATTCAAATAATTTTAATTGACAGATGTCAATGTCAAGTGCGATTTACATAGTGAATGTTCGTGTTATGATTTTATTGGATTTATAGAATCTTTTTCACGGAACTCTCAGTATGGAATTTGTAGGAAATAGTACAGTGTGTTCAGAAAAAACTAAATTCGGAGTAAGTATGAACACAGAAACGAATGTCTGATCATTATTCAATTCAAAAGTCAACTTGTCGAAATTGTTCGTGAAATGTAATATTAAGGAGAAAAGATAATAAAAGAAGGATACAGAATATTTTCATTCACCGTTTTCCAATTTATTTCAATTTCTAAAATAAGGATTCAAGAAGAAAAGTTTTGATTTCTTTAGATAACATTTTTAACAGTTTTTTGGTTCATAGCCTACTCCGAGTTAGGTTTTTTTTTTAACACGCTGTATATACTGGTGATTCAATTTTATTGGATATATAGAATCTTTTCCAAGGAGCTCTCGGTATGAAATTTGTAGAAAATAGTATATATTCATGGATATACCTACATATATACAAAAAAAAATCCAATGAACTTTTGGTATGGGATTTGTACAAAATACATGGAATTAACGGAAGGTATTGTACTAGCCACATCAGATTTTTTTATAATTGAACATTTTCCTGGAGCTTCTTTGGTCCATCGTTATGAAGATGTTGACAAAAGAGACAAAGAAAACAAAGAACAATAGTTGTTGATATCCCACCTAGTACTGGTCGAAGTTTCGCTAGGGTGCGAAATCTCGCGAATACCTAGTGTTGTATCCTAGATAACCTGTTTGATCGGGTTGGTTCGCACGGGTCCAGGCACTTTAGGCCGTGATTTCGTCACGTGCAAACAAACACGCGGAGAACTCACCAAACGTGTCATATTAATGGACGAATTCACATGGTCGATGGAATTGAGCTTGGGCATTCTGCGTGAGATACACGGGGTATCTGTGTGGCTTAGCCCAGTGGTGGATTTACGGGAAAGATAAAAGGGTTATTTGCTGGTAGCCCCTAAGCTGCAGAAGTATAAATCCGCCACTGGCTTAGCCAAGACGACTGGGAGCATCCGCCTTGAGACCGGTAGCTTTTTGCTTAAGTAGTTAAAACTTACCCTTCAGTAATAACGTTGTTAATGCCCAGGTCCTATCTTCGCGGATTCAGTGCACCTCAACAAGTTCACATTAAGGGCGGAGGGAGATATTTGCATTTTAAGTAAAGGTAACCTACTTATTTTAACAATAATTGTACTGCAAGCATCACATTCTGTAATGAAATAACTTAAATTATACGAGCCCTCCGTCAAAAGAATTCGCCCACATTTATTTATTATCATTATTCATATAAAAGGAAATTGTTTACACTTATTCAATTATTATTCCTAAACTTACTTTTATGTTAATAGAGTTAATTAATAGCTTACATAAAATGCGCTATCATAATTAATAAATGTGCAGCTACCTTGTAAAGAGAAGGGATGTAGGCGAATTCTTTTGACGCAGGGCTCGTATTCTAAATTAATGCATAATGAAAAATTAAATATTTTCTTTAAAAAAAGCTGTTGTGGCCAGCACAAGACCTTCCGTTAATTTCATGTATTTTGTACAAATTCCATACCAAAAGTTCATTGGAAAAGATTCTAGATATCCAATAAAATTGTAACACGAACATAATACAATTTTTTACCAATTTCATACAGAAAGTTCTTTGGAATATATTCCATAAATCCAATAAAATTATCATATGAATATACTTTGTGTATACTCATATATAAACACTCTAAAAATGCGTACACTTACGTAACATTCTCTTTACAATCAAATAATATTACTACCATTTTTTGAATTATTGCCTCAAAAGTTAATATACCCCACATTTAGATAAAAACTTCAAAATTTTCAAAAATCTAATTTTTATGTATCTAGATACTTCTCAATGCGCTGTTTCCAAATTTTGAAACCGCAGATCGATATCTCTTTTCGTTCTCGAGATATTTAAATTCAAAGTTTTGCCTAAAACTTCCCATTTTTGGGTAATAACCCAAAAATGGGCAGAGATATGAATTTGGCGACAACACCATTCGATTCTACGGACAAAAATACATAAGTATAGCAATTTTCATATTTTTTGTCCAACAGGTTTATTTTTTATGATTAAAATCTTGAAAACCCCTAAAAATGGCCAAAATCTGAAAAAATCGTAAGGGGTACACCTTAGATTTTTGCGATTTTTGGCCATTTTCAGTTATTTTGCTTTAGAGATTGTATGCGGTGTTCAAAAATTCTGAAAATTGGTGTACTTATGTAATTTTGCCCGTAGAATCGAATGGTGATGTCGCCAAATTCATATTTCGACCCATTTTTGGGTTATTACCCAAAAATGGGCAGTTTTGAGCAAAACTTTAAATCTAAATATCTCGAGAACGAAACTAAGTATCGACTTGCGGTTTCAAATTTTGGAATCAGCGCATTGATAAGTATCTAGACACATAAAAATTAGATTTTTGAAAATTTTGAAGTTTTTATCTAAATGTGGGGTATATTGACTTTTCGGGCAATATGTCAAAAATAAGTAGAGATGTAAACTTGGTAGTAATATTATTTGATTGTAAAGACAATGTTACGTAAATCTGAATGAATATCTAACAGACTATCGTACTAAAAATTTCAGTGAGTATTACGAGTACCTAAGAAAAAATTTCAAAATATATATCACAATTATCACATGAAAGTAAGCGTAACAATTGACTTCCGAAAGAAGAGAGAATGTTACGTAAATGTACGTATTTTTAGAGTTTTATATATGAGTATACATAATGTATATTCATGTGATAATTTTATGCAAGCCGAGCTAAAAAAAACTAGCTGTCGCAAATGTTCAGTTTTTGGCCTAGTGATACAATAGTAATTTACGTAACAAGACCTGAAAGTGATACTTTACTGGGTGAGTAAGCATATTCCAGAGCGTGCCGTAGGCGAGCTTTGGAAGCTTGTGAGCCCAGTATAGACACTTTCAGGTCATGTTGGGTACAATATTTTTTTGCGATCCTGAAAAAAGAATAAAAAAGTATTATTTTATTTTTTACTGCGAGCAAATAAGAAATAAATATACTGATCTCCATGGAAACATTTAGCTCTACCGGTCCCGGGATCGGTAAAGTACTTTCCGATCCCTTATAGACAACTTTCCGAGCTAGTTCAGCAAAGAAGGACTTTCCGGTCTAAATAGTGATCAGAAAGAGCTCATTTTCTGGGCGATCGCGAAAAAATAACTAATTCGTCAATGGTGAGACGGGCCATTATTTTTTTTGTTTTTTAACGGTTCACCTGATTTTCTTATTATTAATCATTTTAGTGTGCCTCTCGTATGAATTTTCAAATAACCTTCTCCGAATATAACATATATTTCATAGGTAGCGAAGTATCATCCACTTATTAAATAAAGTTATAGAAATTCAAGAAATATACCAGAAAAAATTGGGTGAATGAATACAGGTTTGGTGGGAAAAAGTTTGGAGGGCACTGTGGAAGCAAGTTGCGAATCTTTCACGTGTTATAATAAACATTTTATACGCCTTTTAACACCACAGGAGCGCGTACGCGTACTGGTTTCGCGATAACCCTCTTTCTACTTGCCACCGATTTCCATTTAAAACGTTCAAGTGTACGTTATATTCGTAATAACCTTTCAGTGTTCGGCTCTTATGCCTTTCTCATCTCGTTATTTCGATCTAGAGAGCGACCGCGAGCTAGATCCGTGGGACAAGGAAGGAAATAGCCAATGACGTCATCGCTAAAGTGGATATACAAGCTATAAGGTCACTGGGACTTTGTTTTTTGGGGAAGACCTTGGCAAGTGGGTGAAAATGGCGGGAAACGAGACGAGAAAAGAATTTTAAGGTTGATTTGTTCATTAGCGTCGATGGAGGATAACTCACGCGTGATAATTATTATTTTATTCGCGCCTAAACGATTGGAATGTTTCCCTACAAGGACAAATTAATAAAGTCAAGATTTGATTAGACTATTACTATTCATGCAATTAAGTACCTACATTTGCACTTACAAACAACCAATCTATTTGCATATTCAATGAGAATAATATTCGTTTGGAAATTAAATAAATTCTGTGAATGGCCGTCATTTCTAGTTAATGTAAATAAAAATCTTGTTATGTGTGTACATTTTATGAGAATTTAGCACTATATAAACAATCATTTTAATGAAAGGACTGTGAGCGAATATATGTATGTGTTTTAAGTGTTTATAAATAACCAATGAAAACGCATAATAATAAGAAAAAATCTGTTGTGGCCAGCACAAAACCTTCTGTCAATTCGATGTATTTTGTATATATCCCATACCAAAAGTTCATTGAAAAAGATTCTGTATATCCTATAAAATTGTAACACGAACACACTATTTTTTACAAATTCTATACCGAAAGTTCCTTTCCCTATTTTATTAGGGGTCGCTGTTTCTTACTCTTCTCTTTTAATCATTCCTGTCCAACCCATCTTCTTCACACATTTCTTCCTCACACAAATCTTCTGCTACACAGTCCTTCCATCTTCTTCTCTTTGGAGGGACACTCTATCACATTCACACATAACTTTCTGACCCTATACTTTCAATTTTGGTTTTGCATTTGACACTGACAGAAGATATTCTTTCATATTGATAATCACAAAATGTCGAAAAATAATATTTAACTGCGTTTTTTTAAGAAAAACTGTTAAAAACTTCAAACAAGGGTACTTCCGGTGGATCAATTATAACCAAAATCTAATCGACTCTTCATATGGATGTACAGAAGAGGAATACGAAAGAATTATAATTTTTAGATTTGTAGTATTGGAGTTATCGTCGGTGAAAAATTTGTCACACACGGACACACATACACACGGACACACATACACACACACACACATACACACACACACACATACATACATACATACATACATACATACAGACATCATCTTAAAAATAGTAAATTCGTATTGTAGGGACCCTAAAACGTGTTTATTCAATAAAAACTCCGAATTTTTTGACCAAAGACAATACCTTCCTTACCTAAAGGTGACGGAAGGTAAAAATTTGTTGTGGCCAGCACAAGACCTTCCGTCAATTCGATGTATTTTGCACAAATTCCACACCAAAAGGACCGTTGAACAGTTTCTATATAATATCATGTAAAATCGAACACGAACACATACTATTTTTTACAAACTTCATGCCAAAAGTTCATTTGAAAAGGTTCTATAAATCCAATAAAATTATGACATAAACTTACAAATGTACTTGACATATTTTACTCTCTGCTTCAGCTTTCCCCTATTTTATTAGGGGTCGCTGTTTCTTCTTCTCTTTCACTCATTCCTGTCCAACGCATCTTCGTCACACAGTCCTTCCTTTCTCAAGTCTTCTGCGATACAGTCTTTTCATCTTCTCTTTAGCCTTTCACTGCATGTCACTTGAGAGGACCACTATGAAATACTAATTTTTTATCCCATACTTTCCATATTTGGTTTTGCACTTGCAACACACATCTGTCAATTAGAATTTTGAATGTATCAGCTGTTTCCATGATAAATAGCAAAGCTGACTAATTTTTGAAAATTAATTTCTTTATAATGCTTTAAATCTACATCTATTGAATATGAAGGAAAATGAATAAGCAAACCATATAGAGAAGAGTATTTTCTTTAATAAATATAATAACAAAATGTCAAAAAATAATATTTCACTGCGTTTTTTTAAGAAAAACTCTTAAAAACTTCAAATAAAGGTACTTCCGGTGAATCAATTATAACCAAAATCTAATCAACTCTTCATATGGATGTACAGAAGAGGAATAAGAAAGAATTATAATTTTTAGAGTTATAGTATAGGAGTTATCGTCGGAAAAAAAATTGTCACACACGGACACACATACACACACACGGACACACACACACATACACACATACATACAGACATCATCTTAAAAATAGTGAATTCGTATTGTAGGGACCCTAAAACGTGCTTATTCATTAAAAACTCACCACTGAATTTTTCGACCAAAGACAATACCTTTCTTACCTAAAGGTGACGGAAGGTAACAAAACAGATTAAAATAATGAACTGTTAAATACATGCCTTTATAAAATACCGTAATTATACACGCGTTGTCGCTAAGTTATACAATATAAACAACAATATTTTTAAGTTTATTTGTGGAATATCAAATAAGGAACAATATTTGCATAAAGCGCGTACTTATTTGCTATTATTTATAGTTTTAAAAATTAGTTAGCACGCCCATGCGCTGTCAGATCGGTAGGAAACACGTGCTCAATTTTTTGCCATAAACAAGTATTTGATATCGACCACTAATTCAATATGAAAACCAGTATTTAACGTGTTCTGGTAATTAATATTCTTGAGCGTAAGTCTTTGTGCCCTTGCATACTTCAGAATTGAAATTCTGAACGTAAAATCTGCGTAGGATAAATTTACATCGGAATTTAAATACAACGCTTTCGTTTTAGCGCCAAGAAGTTTCAGATAGTTGATATTTCCACTATTTCAAATGTTCACATTTGTTTAAGATTTTTTTTAAAACGCCGATTGTAGGACATATTTGAAATATTTCAGTAGTTTTATTACATGGCGGTATAATACTTTGATATCCGTTAAAGAGTTCTGTATGTTTGTGTTTTCTTTTTATCAGGAGCCAGACGATGTGATATTGAATACTACTTTTAAAATCAGAAGCTATGTGAGATGTGGAATTTGAGAACAACTTGAAACTCTTCAAATTGTATTCCCATGTTAATGATCTATATAAATTAAACAAAGGCATTGGAATACATGTAAATAAAAGAATAATAGCCATATACCAAATTTTCTATGATTGCAGGAGAAAAATTGTATGATACGCATGCACATTGCTTACTAACCCATATTAGAAACTTAATTTTATTAAAGTTGTAATGTTACAAAATAGGTCTGGAAAATGTAAAATTCTAAAACAAAGTTTGTAGTAATATCATATATATTCTTGTTTATTCATGCAAAGACCCATTTCGCTGGTTTTTACCTCCCGCTACCCTAGCTATCAATCAGAAAATTTTGAAACTTTATATACCCATTCTATACTAATGTGGGAAGAGCTCATTAGGTTTTAGTGTATAGCGAATAACCGGAAGTATCATTTATACAAGCTTCTAACAGTTTTTCTTGTAAAAAATTCATTGAATATAATTTTTTTAGCAACTTTTACCAATACAAATTGAATATAATGGCACAATCTTCAATTCTACGATAATAGCATTTAGTAAATAACTTGAAATACCTTTATATTATATTATAAAATAATTTATTTTTGTACATCACTTTGCCTCTACGTCAAACAAAAACAATACTTTAATAACAAATTTGAAATATTTAAACAAATGTCACTGTCACGAATTTTCATTAAAATTAAGAAGAATTTAGTAGTTTAAATATGATTCTAATGAAATTAAGGTTTGTAAAAATAATATATTTTCCATCATACATAAATATTAGATATACAGATAATTCGATTAAAGTTTGATGTTTGCAGCATTATTATATCAAACAGCTCTTAATAAGAACGTGATTTCAAAGTGTCAAATAATAGTTTGCAACTACACATTTACGAAATGGATAATGTACGGCGAAGAATTTACACAGATTGCCTTTTAGAGCATAAGGAAGTTGGTGATAATTTTGACACACATTATGTGTGCCGATTTTGCCTTAAAATATATTAATGATCCAAAACTTCATAAAGTTGGTATTTAATACTCTTATATAATTTGATACAACATATTAGATTTTGACTATATATGATAAACCGGATGTAGTACTTAATTTGAGGCTCTAACAGATTTTTCAGGAAAAACATAATAAAATATAATCCAAAATTTCGTATTACAAACTTTTCTATTTATTGGAACAACAAAGTAGATTTTGTTTACAAACGATCAATCGGAAGTGAAACTTTACTTAAAGCTCATTGCTATTTTAAACATGGAATTATCGGGAGGTCATGTGCTGGCCACATCAGATTTTTTAAATTATGATATACAGATTGCTATATTTTTATTTTACAATGTTTTTACTCAAGCGTCAGTAACTGTGATCTAGTTCCTTCAATCCCTCCATGTTACATCTTCCAAACAGTAGCAAATGCTCTGCTCTTGTTATTCCAGAAATTCAGCTCGATTTTCATCCATCAATGCCGTAAATCACTGTATCCCCATTTGAATTCTAGGGGTTATATGACCATTACTTACGTCGCTATATTGAGAAAATTTTTGCAGTTAACAACTAGAGCGGCAAACAAAACTAACAAGTAATTTATCTACTTCGGTTACTTCAGTGTGCGTTCCATTTTCACTTGACCATTTACACGCCGTAGTAAGAGGCGTTACTGAGCAATGAAATAATAAACAAAGAGTGTGTCATGTGTTATAATATATCATTCTTTCTAAGTTTACCCAGGTAAACTACCAAACAATATTCTTTGTAGAATGGAATTCTTTCTCTATTGAGAACGGTTCCTTTGGGTTTGTCCTATAGAATTGTATTGGTTTTTGATGTCAGCAGCAATTTCAATGAGAAAGTGAAACTCCGTAGTGGTTTTGGCGGGAAATCTAGACTCGACCACGTGGTTCGACTCAGCACGTGGATGAGATTGAGAAAAGAACAGGTACTGCAGCTGCTGCCTACTGAATCATACCTATGTCTTGGCATTTTTTCGTAATTTGAATAAATTTAATCTGCGATTAAATGATGGGCAATATTTGTATACTTATTTTTCTGTTTGTGCAAAAGAGTTATGTATTTAAAAAAGCAATTAAACATGGTAATGAAATGTAAATGTATACATGAATGTGATGCTAATATCATCTTAGTTTAAATATGCGAATTTATCAAATCGGAACTTATTACCAAATAAATTACTTTAATTAATGTCTCATAAATTTTTACTAGAGTATTTTCGTTAACTAGCAGATTGTATTTTGATACCATTGGATTTATATGAACGAGTATTTAAAATTTGTTTTAATACTATAAACAAACCCATATAAATTTAATGTTGTGATATTATTTTCTATGTACTCATTGTCCGCAATTCAAATGAAAGATTATATTTTTGAACGTTGAATAATATTCAGATGCACAAATACTACGTTGTTGTTTTTTACCTTCCGTCACCTTCAGGTAAAAAAGGTATTGTCTGTGGTAAAAAAAAATCGGTGATGAGTTTTTAATGAATAAGCACGTTTTAGGGTCTCTATTGGACGAATTTACTAGTTTTAAGATGATGTCTGTATATGTGTGTTTGACTGTGCGTATGACAAATTTTTCTCCGACGATAATTTCATTACTACACAATTCTGAAAATTATAATTTTTTTTGTATTCCTCTTCTTCACATCCATATGAAGAGCTGATTAGATTTTGATTATAATTGGTCAACCTAAAGTTCCCTTATTTCAAATTCTAAACAGTTTTTCATGAAAACGCAGTTAAATATCATTTTTTGACATTTTAAATGATTATTAATATGAAAGAATATCTTATTGTCTAATATGGTTTGATTGTATATTTTTCTTCATATTCAATAAATATAGAGTTAAAGAATTATGAAGAGATTAACTTTCATAAATCAGCCAGCTTTGCTATAATCATGTAAACAGCTAATATATTCAAATAATTCTAACTGACAGATGTCAGTGTCAAGTGCAATTTACATAACGTATGTTCGTGTTATAATTTTATTGGATTTGTAGAATATTTTCTAAGGAACTCTCGGTATGAAATTTGTAGAAACTAGTATATGTTCGTGTAAAATTTTACTGGATATAAAAGGATAGTCTCTACAGCGAATAATTTTACTTTAAAAATGCATCTTCTAAAATTGCGCACTTAAAATTTGTCAAAAAACAAAATCAGTGATCTTTCACACTTAAAATCTATTAGCAAAAGTAATAAAAATTGCAAAATTTACAATTTTCGTCTATATATCTAAGTATTGTATATTTTTTTTTGTCAAATAATGATATATCATCAAAATGGCCTCCTAATGAGGCAACTTTTGTCTACTTCGTTAGGTCTCGTTTTCAACTTTCGAGATCCTTGCGTTAATTGGATCATCTGTATTCCACAACAAAAAATATTTTTCTTCTCATCTACTTTCTGGTGAAAAAGATTTCAGTAAGGACAACATAATTTGACCGCGAAAGACATTTACCCTACTATATCTCACGCGCACTTTTAACTTTTGGGGAGAGTAAAACACCGAATATTTTTTTGTGAAATATTTAATTTTTATTAACATTGACACAAAAGTTATTTTATTATTTATTATCTTTACGTATTTGCAACTTGTTATTTTGTTTGTTACTTGCAATAGAAGTATCGAATATTTTGGCGGCAACGAAGAAAATAAATCATCTTTACAATTCCTTACAAGTAAAGCAGGACAAATGTTAAGTCTTTGTGTACGCAAACATCTAGCATTGACCATCAGTTACACAAAACTGCGTCCATCATCAATGCAAGTCTCTCACAGCACAGTGCACAGGTGTGGTTACCTGGCTGTCTTTCTGTTGGGTTGATCTGATGTCGTCATGGTAGGCCGCGCTTTCGTGGTTTCCACGGTAACTAGATCACTTGGAGTGTGCACCAGACAAAAACACCTACACTGTGAGAACATTTTATATCATTTGATTTTGCGGAAGAGAAAAATGTATCTATTATTTTCATTTTTTCAATGAAATAGCTCTTACAGTTTTGTAAAACCAATGTTGACAATTTTTAAATGAGACAACTCTGTTTTAATTTCAGAGAACATTTCATTCGAGGCACTTTTAGTCTTACTACAGTAATATATATACAGGAATACAGGGTGTCTCAGGACGAGCTTACGCTATCTTTATTTTAAATACTATTTAATATAATTTAACGAAATTTAGTATCTAGGGGTTATCCTACATGCCCGTTTCAACTAAAATATTTTCAAAGCAGTAGCACTTCCGGTTTGACCGGAAATTGACCTCAACTTTCTTATTTTAAATGGAATATGTTATATTTTATTTTACCATTGAATGCAGCGGAAAATTTTACATATGAAGCAATAAAAACATTTTACTCATGATCAACTACTTCCAACTTTTTTTGATTTTTTGTCTGAAATCCGGCACATTTTCAAAACTCTGTATATCGGGAACGAGATCGAATTTTTATAATCTGAAAAAAGCCTTTTATAAAGGAGACTTTAAGCTACATTATCATCGATTATTTATAAAAATGTGACGGGTACGTTACACCAAAATTTCAGTTGACAAACTTCAAAAAAGACAATTTTTTTAAATGGAACTCTCCCCCCCCCCCCCATTTTTATTACATAAATGTGTTCTACGGCAAAAAATAAGGGTACTTTATGTAACATGTCCTATGTTTTGAAAGTTGACAGAATTTCAGTAAATTAGAAAAACATGTAACCTGGGTATAATTATTTTATTAATACGGATAAGTAAGCCATGGAAAAAACAAATAAATTCTAAATACAAAACTATGATTAATTTAATACATATTCAAACTGTCCTCCATTTATATGTAAGCACATCGTTACTCTTTTCAATACTTCTTGTGTAGTATTTTTTTATCATCCGAGGAGACATGTTGTTAAATGCTGTTCGTACCCTATGTTGGCAATCTTCTTTAGTAGTTAAAGTTTTTTGATGCATTAAATGGTAAAATAAAATACGAGTATAGCGTATTCCATTTAAAATAAGAAAGTTGAGGTCAATTTCCGGTCAAACCGGAAGTGCTACTGCTTTGAAAATATTTTAGTTGAAACGGGCATGTAGGTTAACCCCTAGATACCAAATTTCGTTAAATTATATTAAATAGTATTTAAAATATAGATAGCGTAAGCTCGTCCTGAGACACCCTGTATATATATGATTTTGTTTGTTGAATGTTGAAAATACAAAGTTTTGTAAGATTTCTCGTCACACTTAAAGATATTCGCAGCACAATTTTATCCAGGCCTTACCGTATTTAGCTGTGACAATTTTAGCGCCCTCTGTCGGGTAAGAATGTCAACTGTAAAGCTTCACGAATTCCCTAGATGCCGCAGTTTTGGCCGGATAGCCTTAGTTTACGTGCAGCATTCGTTTGTTTACAGTGTTTTTTACGTTTGTCGCATTTTGCTATTGTAAAAAATGACGGAAAGATCGGAACAACGAATTTGCATTAAATTTTGCTTAAAACTCGAAAAGAGTTGTGTGGAGACCATCGAAATGATGAAGACGGCATTTTGGGACGAGTGTATGAGCAAAACACAAATAAAAGACTGGTATAAACGGTTCAAAGATGGCCGCACATCTATTGATAGTAACCCACGTTCTGGGCGGCCTTCGACGACAAAAATATCGAACGTGTGCAACTTGTGATCAATGAAGATCGTCGATTGACTGTGCGAGAACTGGAATATGATCTGGGAATACCGAAAACTAGTGTTTGGAAGATTTTAACTGAAAATTTGCAAATGGTTCGTTCATTCCGAAATTGCTAACGGTGGAGCAGAAAAACCTTCGCCTTGAAATAGCTCAGGACAATTTGGAAATGGTCAATAATGATGAAAATCTCCCATCGACTTTTGGCTGTTCCCAAGATTAAAAATGTTGCTTAAAGGACACCGATTCGACGACAAAGAAACAGTCGAAACTAATACGACGAATGCTCTAAAAGCAATACCAAAAAACGAGTTCCAAGACTGCTTCGAAAAGTAGAAAGGCCGTTGGAAGCGTATTCTTCAATCAAATGGGGACTACTTCGAAGGATGCCACCAGCCCGATGACGCAGAATAACAGGAGCGGGGAAATATAAAGGAAGGTCGGATACTTTTCGGACAGACCTCGTACAATTCGATTCAATTTATATTAATATTATATTTCATAAAATAAAAGCTAAGAAGCTATTCTTTGACAGAAAATTTGACGTTTTGCACAAATTGTAGCAACAAGTATGATTTGTTTAATTAGTGCGCGTCAACTTCAAGGCATAGTGTGCTCCTACAAAACCCTAATATCTAAATACTTTTCGGACAGATCTCGTATTATTAATGATTGTGAATAAAACATATTTCTATTTATGATTTTTGACGAAAATGATAGATCTGTTATCTCCATCATGACACTCATTTAAAAAGAATGACCATTCAATGAAATGATAGGTACAACACCGTCTTCAAAACCAGACCCCAAATCTCATTCTTATTGCCGAACAAATCAAACGGCATCAAACATTCTTGCTTCGCCTCGGGTAAAATCGCTCCACCGTACATTTTATTATCTTGGTCTGTCATCTAGGTGTATCTCTGAATCTGAATCTTGTAACGAACTCCGTGGTAGCGTACCATGCAGGACTGCATTGCTTCCTATAACCGCAAACCCGACTACCGTACCGTGAAGTATGTGATTGCTTATCCCAGCTAGGTATAATACAACCTTAGTAATCATAGAACACAGCAGGTTGTGGGATAATTGGATTTAGCTGTAGAATTTAATTCACTACAACATTTATTTGAAACATTTTTGTCTAAAATTAAATGGAAAGTTTTGGGCTAGGAAAAACTAATTTCCCATGTTAAACGCCTATGGGCCGGTTTTCGTGTTACACCTAGTATAAGTATTGTTACTAGTGGTGGGATCCGGATCCGGATAGTTTCGGGTTCGGATCCAAAAATATCCGGATATCCGGATAATTGATTGTTGAACTATCCGGATCTGAGTATCGGATTTTGGATCCGGATCTGAGTATCGGATTTTGGATCCGGATCTGAGAATCGGATTTTGGATCCAAATCTGAGTATTGGATTTTGGATCCGGACCCGAATATGAGTATGAGTATCGGATTTTAGATATGAAATTTCAGAATCCACATCGGTTCTCGGATTCGAATATTCTCAGTATTGAACCCGATGATAATATTTGAATGTATAAGTATTATCATGGAGTTTCAAAACCAAATAAATCTGATTATGAAATAATCCACAATAAATTTTTGTTTGATATAGTTAATAGAATTGGATCCAGAATTAAAATTCGGATCCGGATCCGTAAATTTAATTCGGGTTTGGATCCGGATCCAGATCCGAATCCAAAAGGGATTTAGACTCAAATCTGGATCCAGATCCAGATTAAATTTACGGATATCCGCTTCAATATCCGAACATCGGATATCCGAGGAACCGGATATTTAGAGATCCGGGTACTCGGATCCAAGTTTTGCCGGATCCTCACAGCACTAATTGTTACCTTCCGTCACCTTTAGGTAAGGAAGATATTGTCTTTGGTCAAAAAAATCGGTGGTGAGTTTTTAATGAATAAGCACGTTTTAGGGTACCTACAACACGAATTTACTATTTTTAAGATGTCTGTATGTATGTATGTATGTATGTATGTATGTATGTATGTATGTGTGTGTGTGTATGTGTGTGTGTGTGTGTGTGTGTGTGTGTGTGTGTGCGTGACTAATTTTTTCCGACGATAACTCCAATAACACAAATCTAAAAATATAATTCTTTCGTATTCCTCTTTTGTACATCCATATGAAGCGTTGATTAGATTTTGGTTATAATTGATCCACCGGAAGTGCCCTTAATTGAAGTTTTTAACAGTTTTTCTTAAAAAAACGCAGTTAAATATTAATTTTTGACAGTTTTTGTGGCCGCGTGCCTGAGTGTCTGGTCGCGAACCTGGGGGAACCAGGTTCGATCCCGACAAACGCCAAATATTTCCAATTTTAAATGGCACAAAAGTGACCCTGTGGTGCACTTTCACACCAGCTATGAATGCCCGTGAGGTGACGCCTGGTAAGCGCTCACACGGTAAAATATATCGTCATCATTACCGATGTCACATGTGTTGTAGATACTGGCACAACAGATATATTCAAAAAAATCTAATTGACAGATGTCAGTGGCAAGTGCAAAGCCAAAGTGGAAAGTATATGATCTGAAAGTGATATAAGTGATAGAGTGTCCCTCGCCAGTGACTTGCATTTGCGGCCTCGCCTCAAGATAGGAACTTATAATGCCAGAAGTACGAGAAAGGCAAAAGAGAAGATAGAAGGACTGTATAGCAGAAGATTTGAGATAGGAAGAACTGTCACGATGGTGCTTTGGACAGGAATGAGTAGAAGAGAAGAGTATGAAACAGCGACTTCTAATAAAATAGGGAAAAGTTGAAGCAGGAGGAAGTGTTAAGTGCAATACATAATGTACGTTCGTATTCGTATTAAAATTTTATTAGATTTTAGAATCTTTTCAAAGGAACTTTCAGTATGGATATGTAAAAAATAGTGTGTTCTTGTTACAATTATACAGGATATATAGAATCTTTTTCAAGGAACTTTTGGTATAGGATATGTACAAAATACATCGAATTGACGCGAGGGCTTGTGCTGGCCACAACAGATTTTTTTATACTGTTTTCAAAATCAATCACGTTGTATACAGTGTTGTCAAAACATTCACTTTTGTCAAACACTTTGTTATCTCGGCTTTTATACTATTTTGTAATCATAAAAGCTGTGTCGCACTTACCATAATCTTATTTAGTTCTCTACAATAAATGAAACACTGGCGTCACAGCATACTACATATAATCGTAAAGTATAACTGTAAAAGATAAGAGTTCTTACAACAATGAGTCAGAACTGAGAACAGCCTTCATGAGGTCGTTGCCTATCTGCAAGCCCTGTTTCAATTATTGAATGTTGTCGGAGCAATCAATGTTTTCTGTTCACCATAATAACGCTATAAAACACTTTCATGCTATGCTGTACTCCGTACGTGTATACCATGTACTCGTGCTTGTAGCAGAGGTTTTGAAATAACTTTTGCGCCGTAGCTATTGTGCAGTTTCTGAGTAGTAACCGCAAATAAGGAAAGTCACAAAAATTTCAACCACCGTAAATTGGATTTTATTAAGATGCTAGTGACAATAAAAATTGTACAGTAAATTGCTTCACGCAGAGAGCAGTGTTGCAATTGCTTATGAGAAAAAAGTATAATGCAGTAGGTAATGAAGTAATAATAAGCATTAAATTATCTGCGTAGAACAGTGAGTTACGTTTGAAGTTCAAATGAATGTTGTTTACTATATATCACAGTATTAACGTATAGGAGCTATCTATGTTCATGAAATAAGAAATCAGGATATTTTTACATTCTGTCACCTTTAGATAAGGAAGGTATTGTCTTTGGTCAAAAAATTTGGTGGTGAATTTTTATGAATACACACGTTTTACTACTATACGAATTTACTATTTTTAAGATGATGTCTATATGTGTCCGTGTATGACAAATTTTTCTTCGACGATAACTCCAACGATTGATCAATTTTGATCGAACTTTTTACCTCCCGCTACCCTAGGTAAGGGAGGTATAGGGATCGTGCTAAAAATCGCTTATAGAGATTTTAGTGAATAAGCACGTTTTGATGTCCCACGAATCCGATTTTAACATTTTTACAATGATGCCTGTGGGTATGTATGTGTGTGTGTGTGTGTGGATCCTGATGTGGACACGATTACTCAAATACTATCAATCAGAAAATTTTGAAATTTTGTATACCCATTCTATACGAAGAGTTGATTAGTTTTTAGTGTATATCAGATAACCGGAAGTATGACTTATACAGTTTTACCAGTTTTTCTTGAAAAAATTGCATTGAATATAATTTTTCAGCAACTTCTACTATTAAAAATATAATATAATAGTACAATCTTCATTTCTACGATAATATAACTTTAAATAACTTTAAATATAAATTTATAAAATAATTTATTTTTGTACATTATCTGACCCATGCGTCAAGCAAAAACATAATACTTTAGTCAAATTTTGATGTATTTAAACAAATGTCTGTCACATTTACATTAATAATGAAACTGTGTTAAGAAGAATTTAGTAGAAATATATTTGATTTGTAAATATAAATCTGTACGTAATAAGTACGTGTTTTCAAAATGTCAAATATTGGTTTACAACTACACATTTACGACATGGATCATGTACAGCAAAGAATTTACACAGATTGCGTTTTTAGAGCACTTGCAAGTTGATGATGATTTTTCGAGGATTATCTTTTTCTTTGGTGAGGCACATTTTCTCCTCTCTGGGTATGTTAATAAGCAAAATTGCCAGATATGGGCAGCGGAAAATCTTCATGTGATTTACGAGGTACCATTACATGTCCAAATGAGACTGTTTGGTGCGCACTATGGTCAGGTGGCGTCATTGAAACTTACTTTTTCGAAAATGATGAAGGTCGAACTGTTATAGTTGATGGTGAGCGCTATAGGCCCATGATAATCGATTATTTTTGGCACGAAATTAATTTCGTATTACAGACTTCTATTTACTAGAACAACAAATTAGATTTTCTTTATAAACGATCAATCCGAAAGGAAAAAGATACTTTACTTAAAGCTCATTTCTATTTTAAACATGGAATTTGCGGGAGGTTATGTGCCGGCCACATCAGATTTTTTAAAGATTTTTTGGAAGATCGATTAATTGAAAAATCGATTTTTTTCAGAAAGATCGAAATTAAAAAAATTATCCGGATTCCTGGAAATTGATCTTTCTAAAAGATCAGTTTTTCTAAAAAAAAACTCTAAATTTAATAAATTAGCAACTAAAGCAAAATGAAAAAAATAACATTGTATTCCTTATATTACGGATTTCAAGTAGACACCCGGTATATGAATTATTAAAATAATACCATCTGGTAATATAATACAATAACAGTACCTATACAATTTTTCCAAAACGTAATTACACGATTTAAATACACATTTACCTATGTTTGTATTTGAAGTAGTTATGAAGTATAACCACAAACTCCAACCTCTGCAGGTAGCATTCAATTAACTTGACCATATTGTCCAGTTGGACTCGGAAATCCAGCCCATTTCCCATACGGTGTTTGGCAACAAAGCCGCCCTACTGAAGTGTCCGGTATAGTCAGTGCAGTGCCCTGAAATACCAGCCGGGCGCACCTGTCGGCTTAGGACGCCCTACCTTGCAGGAAGCCAGGCATTTCAAATGTAAAGTAATTCACCGACTATGGTCTCACACTGTGACATATCCGATTTAGTTTCTCAAGCGTTTCAACTCTGTATACACGGATGCTACTTTGTATTTACCGGTTTTGAATCGGAAGTCAATTGTTACGCTTACTTTCATGTGAAATATATTTTGAAATTTTCTCTTAGGTAATACTCACTGATATTTTTAGTACGATAGTCTGTTAGATATTCAATCAGATTTAACTTTACTTAAATATGCGTACACTTACGTAACATTGTCTTCACAATCAAATAATATTACTACCAAGTTTATATCTCTACCCATTTTTGAATTATTGCCCGAAAAGTCAATATACCCCACATTTAGATAAAAACTTCAAAATTTTCAAAACTTTATTTTTTATGTATCTAGATACTTCTCAATGCGCTGATTCCAAATTTTGAAACAGCAGGTCGATATCTCGTTTGGTTCTCGAGATATTTAGATTTAAAGTTTTGTTCAAAACTGCCCATTTTTGGGTAATAACCCAAAAATGGGTCGAGATATGGCTTTGGCGACAATACCATTCGATTCTACGGGAAAAATTACATAAGTACACCAATTTTCAGAATTTTTGAACACCGCATACAATCTCTAAAGCAAAATAACTGAAAATGACCAAAAATCGCAAAAATCCTAAGGGGTACCCCTTAGGATTTTTTCAGATTTTGGCCGTTTTCAGGGGTTTTCAAGCTTTTATTCATAAAAAATGAACCGGTTGGACAAAACTTATGAAAATTGGTGTACTTATGTATTTTTGCCCGTAGAATCGAATGGTGATGTCGCCGAATGCATATCTCGACCCATTTTTGGGTTAATACCCAAAATTGGGTAGTTTTGAGCAAAACTTTAAATCTAAATATCTCGAGAACGAAACGAGATATCGACCTGCGGTTTCAAAATTTGGAATCAGCGTATTGAAAAGTATCTAGATACATACAAATTAGATTTTTGAAAATTTTGAAGTTTTTATCTAAATGTGGGGTATATTGACTTTTGGGGCAATAAATCAAAAATGGGTAGAAATATAAACTTGATAGTAATATTATTTGATTGTATTTGTATCTTATTTTATTTTTGTGTTTAATTACACATTTATTAATTATGTAAAATTATTTTCTGGGAAAAGTAAAATTATAAAAAATCTGATGTGGCCAACACAAAACCTCCCGCTATTGAATTTTTATTAATTTAAATATATACTTACGTATTTACTACCGCTGCAAACTGTTCCATTGCAGAAAACTATTGTTTTATTTACTATTTTCTTTTTAAAATGTCACTATTATTAATTTGAAGTGATTAGTTTTTTGACAGTGACATTAACTGTCAGTTACATTCATTTGAAATATGAACTGTGTAACAAACGAATTATTGTGTTTCTCTTAGGCTTCGCGACTAATAAAAAAAATTATTTTTAAATTTATGTGTAAAATATATAGAAAAAGTATTAATGTATTCCAGTAGAAAATTCAATAATCTTTAATTTTCATAAGACATAAAATGCGAAAAAATGGCATTTAATGGTATGTTTTGAAGAAAAACCATTATGAGCTTCAGGTAAAGTGCCATTTCCGGTTATCCGATTTACACCAAAATCTAATGGCTTCTATTCATATTAGAATGGGATGGAAATACAAGGTTTCAGAATTTTCTGAATGATAGTATTTGAGTTAGAGTGAAGACAAAATCCCTACACATACACACATACATACACACACACATACACACATACAGACATCATCGTGAAAATGTTAAAAATGGATTCTAGGGAACTTAAAACGTGGTCATTTACTAAAATCTCGATATGAGATTTTTAGCACGATCCCTATACCTCCCTTACCAAGGGTAGCGGGAGGTAAAAAAAAGATCTGTCAAATAAAAAAATTAATTCATAACTCAGTGTATACATATCGATGGCTTAACTGCAATACCACGTATCTGACATTTTTTGAATTTTTGAGTTATTTACACCACTGTGCGTAGAATCATTGTGCGCTTCGAATGAACAATACCTAGTATATAAAGAAAATTTGAGCGGCCTTAAATCATATCTATGTATTAACATATTATATATTAAAACAAATTAAAAATAAAACAGTTTTTTTGCTCTCCTACAAAACCAGGTATTATTCACTTACGCGGTATTACAGTTAAGCCATCGATATGTTATAAAATAATTCTCACTTATGTTTTCTCTGGAGTCATATTCCTGCCAATTTGTATTCCATATTATATCTAGTTTTACGCCTCTCAAGTTCAAATTATTTCTTATTCTTTGCTCATAATTACTCGTATAACGTACCTATAATATGGAATTTGTCTGTGTTTTTAAATGCATTTAATATAAATATTTATACTTTCATTGTTAAGGGTTTCAGGGTTTGTAATTTCTTTACCATATTTACTAATTTATCGCTAAATTATATTCAAATATATCTCTTTGTTGAGCTCAAATAATTTCTTGCTTCAATATAATAATTTAGATATAAATAAATATGAATGTCTTGCAAATTTATTTTTAATGTGAGTTTAGTACTTTCATCATTACTGAATTATGCGAACACAAAGCAGATTAGCACGCCCAGAAATGGGTATAAGTTGTGATAATATTACCAGAAAGATATTATTAAGAGATTATTAAATATTAAAATTGTACTTTTAATTTATAATTGATTCTTCTTATTTTTTCTTTAAAATCAGCTATAGAAAAATATATTAACCATACTTACCTTACAGCTGTGGGCTATAAAAAACTGTATTAAAGTTTTAGAGCATACTTTATTTAAAGTATTTTAATTATATGACAATGTCAATTGGAATTTGAAAATATAAATTAGCACAGTTTTATTGGAAATTAAAATATGCTCTACATTTTTTTATGTAACGAACTGATTTTACAAAACTTTCAAGAAACGTTTACATCATTTTTACCTCTCGCTGAGGTATCAATAGATGTAAATTTAAAGCATTATAAAGAAATTAATTTTCAAAAATTAGTCAGCTTTGCTATTTATCATGGAAACAGCTGACATAAGTATTCAAAAAAATTTAATTGACAGATGTCAGTTGCAAGTGCAAAACCAAATATGGAAAAAAGTATAGGATCTAAAATTGGTATGTCATAGTGTTGCTCGCAAGTGACACGCAGAGAAAGGCCAAAGAGTAGATGGAAGGACATTACTTAGTGTAGTTTATGTTATAATTTTATTGGATTTATAGAACCTTTTCAAATGAACTTTTGGTATGGAATTTGTAAAAAAATAGTATGTCTTTACATGATATTATATAGAATCTGTTCCAAGGACCTTTTGGTATGGGATTTGTACAAAATACATTGAATTGACGGAAGGTCTTGTGCTGGCCACAACAGATTTTTTAATTTTGAAAGACTTGATATTTATTAAAATTACTTGGATAGAATATAGTTATTATTACATAATGTGATTGAAGAAAGGATCTGGTTTTAGGAAAACAAGAAATAAAATTCAGAGAATATTAACAAAAGAAGCTTTATTATCTAATGTAATGCCTCTTATAATATAATATATTTTCTTAAATTGATTTTTACAACAAATTTACATTTATAATTTCTTTTTCAATAATATTAAGAAGCAGCATTATTGCTGTCTCTTCATAAATGATATATACGTATCATTTTGAGATCATATTTAATACATCACAGTTTCATTAAAGAGAAAATATATTATTACGCAATCTTAAAAACATTTGTGAACTTACACTTAATAGAAGACTGAAAGGGAGCAACACAAACGACACGAACGAAACAAAAGAAGACTTGCAATCCAATTGCGTACTCAGTAATTATTTTCTCTTGACTGCGCTGTTTACAGTTAACTACCAGTACAATTTGCTAAATTCGAAATCAACTCGGTTATAACGAGCTGCCAAACAGAAATTTCTTCTTACTTCGAAAATAACACGTTTCTATTTGTACTTAATTTTTCTTTGGGGGACATCTTCAAATTTTGCAACTTATAGTACTGATGTTAAGAAGAACTTAGCGATACAACAAACGTAAAATATCTCTTATGTATTTCCCAACACAATAATCCCGTTATATTATAAGATAATAAAAATTAAGAATTATTCTTAAAAAAAAAAAATAGGCAATACCTTTCAATTTATCTTATCTGATTTGTTCCGTAAAATCATACCGTTTGAAATGGTTCCTAACAAGCTCCACAGGAGTACGAATATATAGGGTGTTCAGTAAATAACGGGCCATAGGACTTAAACATGGAAAAACAGTTTTTCTTTGCGCAAAAGTCCCCAATTAATTTTGGACAAAAATGTTTCAAATAAAAGTTGCCTAAAGCACTAACACTAAACAGATTTAATTTTGCAAGTTTGGTAACTTGTAAAATCGAATTTGAAATTGTATAAATATTGCTCATTTGTAGCAATAGAAATTCGGTTACAGAAATTAATTTTGGATCTAAATCACTTATTTTTATTTTTAAAATTTTGTAACCTGTAAAATAGGGTTGCGAAAAAATCGATTGGTCGATCTTTTTCAAAAAATCGGATTGATCTTTATTGAAAAGATTGATCAATCGAAAAAATCTATCAATTGAAAAATCGATTTTTTTTGCAAAAAGATCAAATAAAAAATAATTTATCCGGATTCTGGAAAATTGATTTTACTAAAAGATATCGATCTTTTAGATTCTAGAGACCGGTTTTTCTAAAAAATAATTTTTTTCAAATATCGATAAAAATCTCTTAATTTCAGTAGTATTTGGCATTCGAAAAAAAACTTCTTGTCAATAAAGACCGATCTTTTTTGATAAATAAATTTTATCATCACGGCATATTACCCATTTCTGGGTGTGCTATTACCTATAATGCAGACATCGGTAATGGTGACGATATATTTTTATCGTGTGGATGCTTACCAGGCGTCACCTCACGGGCACTCATAGCTGGTGTGGAGAGTGCACCACAGGGATCACTTTTATGGTCTTCACTGGCCGGAATTGATCTTTTATTAAAATCGATTTTCTGATTTATTATTAAAATCGATGTTTTGATTCTTTATTAAAATAATTTTTTTTGGTTTAATATTAAGATTTATATTAGAAAAAATCAATATTTGCGGTTGATCAATCGCGACAAATCGATTTTATCAAAAAATCGAAAATCGATTTCAAATTTCTAATATCGCACAGCCCTACTATAAAATTAAATTTCTAATAGTTTAAACAATAGGACTTTCTTTGTAATTTTGTTTTAATTTCAAATTTAATTTTATGGGTTACCCTATGTTCAAAATTAAGTCTGTTTACTGATTTAGGTGTAGAATATAATTATCTACAACTTTTATTTAAAACATTTTTCTTTAAAATTAATTGGGGACTTTTGCGCAAAGAAAAACTGTTTTCCCATGTTAAACGCCTATGGCCCGCTTTTTATTTAACATCCTGTATAATCTATCTTTTTTAAACGTGAATTACATGATGAACGATGAAGTTTTTCTTTTCAAATGACTTGGAAAGTTTTCTCTCTCGCACAATGGCAAGAAAGACAAATGAATAGACTTTTAACGAAAAACTGAAACATACGTTATTTTTTCTTAAAAGTCCCTATAAGTTTGACTGTCAAGTAACTGTCAAATGCCATTTATGTTTATATTTTTGATGTATTCAAGTAGTGTTATAAGTAATTGGTATTAAACTGAAAAATGGCAAAATGGCATATACGAAAAATTCAATAAAAATTTAAATTTTGACACTTGAATATTTTAATTCACGCAAACTTGATCGTATAATCCACGCTTTGTATCATACAGAGAGGATAATTTGTAAGAAACCAATACAAACGGAAACCTATTCTTCGGCAATACAAATTAAAATCATCCACAACTATAAATAACAATAAAAATGGATCATTTCATCAGTATCATAATCAACGTATTCAAAAACCTAAAAACAAATAATAATAATAAATGAAATTAAACAAAAATAAAAATAATAAAATTCTTAATCTAAAGCTAATATTAAATATACACAGAAGTTTTTGAATACGTTAAATCTCTCAATCATAAACTCTGACAACCCTATTCTACCAACCGCGATAGCATTTTCATTTTTCGAGATCACAAGATATAATAAATACGTACAATAAAAAAATACATCTACATTGCAAAATTTAATTCCTATACACATTAAATAATTTTAAATTTGTACGTTTTCGGAAAATTTATATTAATTTTTGTTTAAAATTAACTTTCGAGATCTAAGAATTATCCTGGTGGGATATAAAGGTAGTGCGGATGGTAAAATTAACTTCTTATTGAACCTCTGCTACGCGTGATTTTACCGGTCCGGTTCGGGGACGGCGTTACGCTCATCTTGTGCATGGTTTTCAAGCGGTTTGTACTGCTCTTCTTCTTCGATTTCAAGAAATCTGAAAGCAAAGAAAAAATCCGTTAGTGTGACCTCTACAACAACAAACATGTATCAACTCGTCGCTAGATTGGTATATCAAGGACGTGTTACGTCAGGAGTGAATCATTGGGTACAGATTAATATTTCCTTTTATTTGCGTAATTAGTAATACTGTATTAGCTATTATATTGTATACTAAGTACTGAATATTATTTTCATTGTACATTTTTACCGTCACCCTTAGGTAAGGAAAGTATTGTCTTTGGTCAAAAAAGCACGTTTTAAGATCCCTAGAATACGATATTACTAATTTTACATTGATGTCTGTGTGTGTGTCTGTGTGTGTGCCTGTGTGTGTGTGTGTGTGTGTGACAAATTTTTCTCCGACAATAATTCGCAAACTAAAATTCTAAAAAATATGATTTTTTCGTATTCCCCTTTACAACCATATGAAGAGCTGATTAGATTTTGGTTATAATTGGTCAACCGGAAGTACCCTTATTTGAAGTTTTTAACAGTTTTTCTGGGAAAAACGCAGTTAAATATAATTTTTTGACATTTTGTGATCATTAATATGAAAGAAAATCTTATTCTCTATACAATTTGATTATACATTTTCCTTCATATTCAATAGATATAGAGTTATAGAGAGATTAATAGAGGTTACCTTTCAAAAATCAGTTAGCTTTGCTAAAATTATGGAAACAGCACATATATTCAAAAAAATTCTAATTGAGAGATGTCAGTATCAAGTGGAAAGTATTGGATCAGAAGTGCAATTTACAGAATGTACATTCGTGTTATAATAATATTGGATTTATAGAATCTTCCCAAAGGAACTTGCAATATGGAATTTGTAAAAAATAGTGTGTTCGTGTTACAATTTTACAGGATATATAGAATATTTTCCAAGGAACTTTTGGTATCGGATTTGTACGAAATACATTGAATTGACGGAAGGTTTTGTGCTGGCCACAACAAATTTTTCTTTTTAGGTAAGGAAGGGATTGTGGTGAAACAAAAAATTCAATAAGATATATAAAAAAAACCTGTTGTGGCTAGCACAAGACCTTTCGTAAATTTGATGTATTTTGTGCAAATCCTATACCAAAAGTTTCTTGGCAAAAATTCCATATATCCAGTAAAATTCTAACACGAACATATACTATTTTTTACAAATTTCATACCGAAAGATTCTATAAATCCAATAAAATTAAGCCATGAACATACATTATGTATTATGTACAAACCCATACCAAAAGTTTCTTGAAAAATATTTTATATATCCAGTAAAATTCTAACATGAACATATACTATTTTTTACAAATTCCATAAAGAAAGTTCCTATAAATTCAATATAATTATAACACGAACATATATTATGTAAATTGCACTTGACACTGACATCTGTCCATTAGAATGGGGGATTACGGCTCAATCGAATTAAAGGAAAATAGTAAAAAAAGAATGAATGTATTTGCTGAATAACGAATATTAATAAAAAAAATGAAATGGTATAATTGAGATATTTCGGAAATAAAGGGTTTTTTGTTATAGCGCTTCGACACTAATATGAAAATATTTTGATTGGCGACCGAGAAACCGCCTATACATGCATTACAAATAGCGTGTTAGGAGGTGGGGATTACTACCAATGGAAGTTAAGAAATTCAAATTCGAAAGGAGGGGCTAACATTCCTGTACTGCAGTTTCCAAACAGTTTTTATTTTAACATAAATTTCTTGCATTAAACTTAATAATTTAAATACATCTGTAATTATAAAGTATGTAGATTTATACAGTGTTATAATATTCATTTATTTTTATGTAAATATAACTTAATATAGCATATATTTCAAGAACATTTAGGTCCATGATGAAAACAGTTTGATATAAAAACACATAAATGTGACGTCACGTCAATCTTTTCAAAATTCGGGAGACCATAACTCGCTTATTAATAGGAATTTTTTCACTGGATTTTCATCAATAGTCTTAGTTTTCCTAATATTTTCAGATGAAATTATAAAAAAAAAAATCGTGCAATACCTCATTCTGGCTTGAGAGAAACAATCGTAAGATGGCATTGGTTAATAAAACATAAAAGAAAACATCCACAATAGGTTAGGTTGACCTGATCTGAATACTAAATTGAAAGAATGAATTGAAACAGGCATTGCTTAAGAAGCACATGGTAACGGTACCCCGTAGCAGTAGTAGGCCTTGGCCATTTCAATCAAGACAACAACAGAGCTATGTACAAACATTTCCCGCCAATTTTTTGCTAATGAAATGATGAAATACATTTAAATTGTGATTCAGACCTAGGTCAAAACATACAAACACGAGAAAAGAATTCTGATTAATGTTATCGTGTCTTCCCGCCATTTTTTTACTACTATGAAAAAGTCTCGTTTGTTTACTACCAGCAAGGAAGTGCGTAGTCTGCTGCTGGCTTGCAAAGATACGGTAAAGATATAAAAACTATTATTCTGGATTATTATCTGCCTCGCGTTCTGTGCACTCGGAGCTCTGGACTCTTATCATTGTGGTTTTGTTGTCAGGATTTTTCTTTTTCATTTCCGCGGTTGTGATATCATTAAAAATAGAAACGTAATTTTTTAAATGGTCCAAGGAATTTCGCAAGTTTTATCAAAAACGCGCAAATCGTTAAAATATTATTTGCAAATTAGTTCAGCAAACATGATAAGTGATCGTAGTAAATTAAAAATAATAAACAGATATTTCGCGTAAACATCGTAGTAGAAATTGTCATGATTATATTTCATTTTTAGCATGCGTTAATTGCAAAAATAAATACGCTACTTATTACAAATATATTATAGCCCGATTCACAAAAAAGTTTAAGCTAATCCTCATTTTTGGATTAGTGAATTCTATTCTATTCCGGTATTTAAAATTTAATTTTCATGATATTATCAATAAAAGTAGATACTAGGAATAGATTAGACTATATTTTAAGATATAAACTGACAAAATTAGAGTAGAATTCGCTAATCCAAAAATGAGAAGTAGCTTAAACTTTTTTGTGAATCGGGCTGTTAATGTTTGGTCTAGTTTAATAAAACAAGTATTACTACCAAGTTGATATCTCTACCCATTTTTGAATTATTGCCACAAAAGTCAACATACCCCACATTTATATAAAAACTTCAAAATTTACAAAAATCTAATATGTATGTATCTAGATACTTCTCAATGCGCTGATTCAAAATATTGAAACCGAAGATCGACATCTCGTTTTGTTCTCGAGACATTTAGATTTAAAGATTTGCTCAAAACTGCCCATTTTTTTGGTATTAACCCAAAAATGGGCTGAGATATGAATTTGACGACATCACCATTCGATTCTACGGACAAAAATACATAAGTACAGCAATTTTCATAATTTTTGTCCAACCGGTTCATTTTTTATGAATAAAAACGTGAAAACCCCTGAAAATGGCCAAAATCTGAAAAAATCGTAAGGGGTACACCTTAGATTTTTACGATTTTTGGCCATTTTCAGCTATTTTGCTTTAGAGATTGTTTGCGGTGTTCAAAAATTCTGAAAATTGATGTACTTATGTAATTTTGCCCGTAGAATCGAATGGTGTTGTCACCAAATTCATATCTCGACCTATTTTTGGGTTATTACCCAAAAATGGGCTGTTTTATGCAAAACTTTGAATCTAAATATCTCGAGAATGAAAGAAGATATTGACCTGCGGTTTCTAAATTTGGAATCAGCGTAAATTAGATTTTTGAAAATTTTATCTAAATGTGGGGTATATTGACTTTTGAGACAATAATTCAAAAATGGGTAGAGATATAAACTTGGTAGTAATATTATTTGATAGTACAAAGAATGTTACGTAAGTGTACGCATTTTTAGAATATTTATATATGAGTATACATAATGTATATTCATGTAATAATTTTATTAGATTTATAGAATATTTTTTAAGAAATTTTCTGTATGGAATTTGTAAAAAATTGTATTATATTCATGTTACAATTTTATTAGATATACAGAGTTTTTTCCAATGAACTTTTGGTATGGGATTTGTACAAAATACATCAAATTAACGGAAGGTCTTGTGCTGCCCAAAACAGTTTTTTTTTAATATTGTAGATTACGTTAGTAATTGTTGCACCACCAAAGCAAGAAACGAATTATGTGTGTTGTCATATTAAATTGCTTTTTAATTGGACAGGGAAGCATGATTGCATAAACAGGAACCATTAACTCATCGTGAGAACGGAGGTAGAATAATTTAATTCCAAATTATTTTCAAGCACAAAAGTAGTAATCAAATTCAAGTGTATTCTAAAAAAATAAATAAAACATTTATAATTAATTAAATGTGAATCTTGCGGGAATATTCGAAACAAATATTTCTCAGTACTATTTTTTAAAAAGCGGCATTACAAATAAAAAACAAAACAGATGATATCAAATATCAAAACAGAAAAAAAATATCTGACTGGAACTGGTGTGAGTGTTCACAATCAAGCTCTAATCCAAACAGAAAAATACATTCCTTATAGCAAGTTGAACAGAAAAAAATATAATGCATGAGATGTAGTCTGACGTCACTTGTGACGACATGGATCTATATCCGGAACTAGTAGTACTTCGTCAAATACTACAGAACATATGTAAGACTTATCTTTTTAGATAACCCGTGTGAAATTTCTTAGATATTGTAGAGTGTAGACACTTTTCCTCGCACATTCACACAAATAATGTTTACAATTTATCTTTAGCAATTATTGCACTTTATGAAACGTGAAATATGTTTTCTTTTGTTAATACGGAAATACATTTGTTCAACTTGAAAGGAAAAGTCATATTTTTTCGTATTAGGCGTAATATTTTTGCCTTGTAAGGAAAAACATGGCAACAAACTCTCAATCAACAATGTCCCATTTTGCGCTCACACAAATAAGTATTCTGTGAATCAACCGAGAGTTTTTTTTTTTTTATCAGTGAACATGGGCGTATGTCATTACCATAGTTACATTTAAAATGATTGACAGCAATGCATTATCGCGTTTTTTTTTTTAAACTGGACATAGGACGTGACATTTAGTATATCTGTCAATGTCATCAAATTGTCATACTTCAAAATGTATACAGTTAAAGAAAAGTTCAAATTGTAAATTGGAGTAATTATAACGAGTCTACAAGTTTCTGACTTATGTGCATTAACTTTTAATAAGCGACCCAGTCCAACAACTATAAGAAAAATTTACAATGACTACAGAACTAAAGGATGCGTCAATAAACAGTACAAGAAGAAAATCAGACCAAGTACTGTAGTTAATAGTAAGAAACAAGAAATTATGCAATTAATTGAAAGTGACAACACCCTGTCAACAATTTTTTTTTGAAATTAATATACTGGTATACAAGGTTTTAAGACAAAAACATTTTAAGAGTTTTAAATACCAAAATCACCAAGAGTTATTACACAACGATATAGAACGAAGAAATGTCTTTTGCGAAGATATGATGAACAAAATTAATAGTGGGGAAATATTATTGGAGCGAATTTTATTTACGGATGAAGCGACATTTTATATTAATCGGGAAGTAAATTCACAAAAGTGCAGGTATTGGAGTCGTCAAAATTTTCACTTATATCTGCACCAGGTATTCCCCAACGCTGGATAGGACGTGGTGGAGAAGTGGAGTGGCCTGCAATGCCACCAGATCTTGCACCAAACGATTTTTTTTTCTTTGGGGCCATTTAAAAAATTGTATTTACAATGGTGACAAAATTAATATTGATCAATTAAAAAATAGGGATAAAATATAATTTATATTATTTCTTGCCTTAGGCTTATGTCAGAGTATAGAATTATACCATACAATTTGAACTTTTTCTTCAACTGTATACATTTTGAAATATGACAATTTGATGACATTGACAGATATACTAAATGTCACGTCCTATGTCCAGTTTTAAAAAAAACCGCGATAATGCATTGCTGTCAATCATTTTAAATGTAACTATGGTAATGACATACGCCCATGTTCACTGATAAAAAAAACTTTCGGTATATCATTACTGTTACTATGTATCAACTTTGAGGTTGGGTTATATGGTATTTCCGCCAAATTGTGTCAAAAGTCTGTACGGGGTTGGTTGTCACAAAAACCCCGGGGGTATATGTAGTGTTGGCTGCATAGCAATTTTCCCTTCGCTGTTTTGGTTACCATAGTAATCAATGATTATCACACGATTAAAGACTAACTCCATGCAATTATATACATTAGTACGAATAGTTCATAGGACAAGTAACTAATCTACTGAGGCCTTGGTCCTGACAGAACTGGTGAGCCATTGAAGATGATAAAGAAAATACCTCAAGAAATACTTAAAAATCCATTATACCATTACATGTCATTACCTCACTCGTACATACTTATTACCACAGTTATGGGTGATTCTCAACAACCAATAATTTGCATCTTTCGGAATAAATGACGTCCATTTGAAGAATTTCAATTGCGAAAATGGGGTTCTCATAACAAGTCGCAGACTGTTGCTACAGTGCTTATTAATTGACCATTAAACACACTACTTATTTTTGTACTTCTTTAATTTTTAACTTTTAAATTTTTACCCCTCGCTAAGAGAGGTATTGGAATCATGCTAAAATTCGCATATCCAGATTTTAGTGGATAAGCATGTTTTAAGGTCCCTAGAATTATAACATTTTTACGATGATGTCCGTGTGTGTATGTGTGGATGTTGAAACCACGGTTTCTCAAATACTACAAGACTTAAAAAATATTTAACTGCAGTTTCCTCAATCTGACATTCCTGGGAAGAGCTGATTAGATTTTGGTAACAAATGGACAACCGGAAGTAATAGTTTCTTTAAAAAAAATCTTTTAAATATAATTTTTTGAAAACATTACAAATATTGAAGAACACAAAATTCTTCATCTAATACACTTAAAAAATTTATTATATCTTGTATAGATTTAGAGATAAAGGTACTGTTACATATAGAATAATTTAATGTAATACATCGCAGAGGAAACCAGTTGACAAATTCAAATGTTTGTAACATAGTAATGTTTATAACATAGTTTCTAAATGACCGATATCAGTGTCAAAAATCAACAGTTTTAGTGACATTCTGATAGCTTTTTCTGGGAAGTACATTTAATTTTTCTTATTGTTTTATTAATTAAATATTTAAAATTGTAGGTAAAATGCATATATCCATCAGAAATACCGCCAATCTAGTTAATGAATTGTAAGAATATGATATTTAGGAACTTCCTCATACAATGAAAAATAGATATAATGAGAAATAATGTATGTGTGCAAGAAGACATGTTAAATACAATAAAAAACAATATTTGGGTAAAGTTCTGTAATTTTTTTGTTATAAAACAATGGTTCGATAGCGAAGTGCAATGCAAATTATGTTCAGTACAAAAGTTTTTTAAGAAATTTTTATCTACATTTGAGAATACTTGAATTTTTTTTTCTTCAATTGTTTTTGAGTTACGCTTGTCCGCGTAATTTTTTTAAATGGGAACCTATTAATTTTACTCTACCATTCGATACAGTGTTTTTTTCTCTTTACAACAGTATGTTTGTTTTTTTGTTTTTCAATTTATTTTAATAACATTTTTACAAGGAAAAACACCTGTTCAAGTATTTACGAATAGTAGGTTCATCTAAGATAGACAAAATTATTTCCAATAAAGTTGTCGTTCATAATCTTATCATTAAAAACAAATTAATAACTAAGTAAATTACATCGTTCGAGTTTGTTTATCGCTTCGCTTTTGTCTATCTGAGATGTACCTACTATTCGTAAATACTTGAACCGGTGTTTTTAATTGTAAAAATGTTATTAAAATAAATTGAAAAACAAAAAAACAAACATACTCTGTTGTAAAGAGAAAAAAACACTCTAACGAATGGTAGAGTAAAATTAATATATTCCCATTTAAAAAAATTACGCGGACAAGCGTAACTCAAAAACAAAAAAAGAAAAAAAAATTCAAGTATTCTCAAATATAGATCAAAATTTCTTAAAAAACTTTTGTATTGAACATAATTTCCTTAAATGAATATTAACGACAAGAAATCGCCGTCTTCATACTTTTAACTAACCCTGTATAACATAAAATGGAAATTACTGAAAATTCTCGTTATTTTTTTTATCAAACCTCATTTATCGTCATTAGCAAACTATGCGAATAAAATCTGATTGGCACACCTAGCAATAAATACTAACACGTGATGTCATAATAATTTATTTGTACATTAATTGACTTCCTGTTCATTAACAGTTCCTGATTACGTACATATCGTGAAAATAGCATTCTTCCATTCTTTGTATTAGAAGTGAGAATGGTATGCAGTACAGTTCCTTTCGTGTGAACATTGCCAGTATTACGCAATGTTAACAACAACTGCATTACCAACTCGCAAACAGTAAATAACTAATTCCTGTTGATTTATTTGCTAATCACCCTCAGCTTAAGCTTTGTTGGGAAACCCAGTTAGGCAGTGGCTATGTGCTAACATTGTGATTGTGTGCTGTGTAGTCAGTCACACGGTTCAGAACAGGTTCGAGCAATGTTTCGTAACTTTCTCCTAGGCTAGGCAAATAGCGGTCTTACAAGAAAGGTACGCGGAGTAGATAGAATCTAATTAGATACAGCCTTAGAAAATACTTTGCAAACATTGAACAGTGAGCCCTAGGAGAATAAGAATTAGCATGAGATCGTTATTATCCAGATGTTAGGTTTATATTGCCGTTTTTTCTTGTGCTATTTTATCCCTTCACTGCACAATTTATATTTCAAGAATTTGCACTTTGATTATTTGATTTATTTAAGAATGTCTATGCTAGAAGAAAGTTAAGGTTAGGTAGATTAGTTTCTACATATATCTAGTTCTAGTTTCTAAACAGACTACATGATTCTAATGTTACGTACCCTTTTCGGCATTCTTTATTAGAGATGCACTCGATTTCGAGTCGATCATCGAGCCGGGCTTATCATTTTCAAAAAAAATCTTATAGTTCATTCAAATGCACAGGTTCCTTAATATTTTAATAAAAATGGATGAAGTTAAAAAGGATCAAAATGATTTAATAACAACATACTTCACATATTAATAAATAAAAATGTATTACTTTACTTCAAGAATTCAAGGTTATTCATTGAAGCATAATAAATATATTGTGATGTTGCTATTATTATTGTTATTAATCGTATACTTAAATAAAAGTGATTTTTGTTCCTACCATAATGATTTCTTGTCCTATTTTTGTGCAGAAACAAAGTTAGATAAAAAATCCTTATATAAATTATATTTTTACCTCCCGCTACCCTTGGTAAGGGAGGTACAGGGATTGTGCTAAAAATCACATATCGAGATTTTAGTAAGTGACCACGTTTTAAGGTCCCTAGAATCCAATTTTAACATTTTCACGATGATGTCTGTATGTGTGTGTGTGTGTGTGTGTGTGTGTGTGTGTGTGTGTGTGTGTGTGTGTGTGTGTGTGTGTACAAATTTTGTTTGCACTCTAACTCAAAAACTATCATTCAGAAAACTCTGAAACCTTGTATTTCTACCCTATTCTAATAGGAATAGAAGCCATTAGATTTTGGTGTAAATCGGATAAACGGAAATGGTATTTTACTTGAAGCTCATAATGGGTTTTCTTCAAAAAATACCATTAAATGCCATTTTTTCGCATTTAACCTCATTGGAAAATTATAGATTATTGAATTTTGTACAGGTATACATTAATACTTTTTCTATATATTTTACAGATTAATTTAAAAATCATTTTTCTTTTTTTAATCCCGAAGCCTAAGATAAACAAAATTCCTTTGTTACACAGTTTATTTTTCAAATGAATATAACTGACAGGTAAACGACATTGTCAAAAAATCAATCACTTCAAATTAATAATAGTGACATATTAAATAATAAAGAAAATCGTAAATAAAGTAATAGTTATATGCAATGGAACATAATATAGTTTGAAGCATTACTAAATACTTAAGTATGTATTTAAATTAATAAAAATTAAATGGCGGGAGGTTTTGTGTTGGCCACATCAGATTTTTTATATAAGATTTGTGAAAAAAGTTCTTTAAATTTTCGAACGGCTTTGATAAAAAAAGTGTTAAATACTCGTAGGGCTGTAATTTTTATAACAAACTTACACTAGAAGTGTCTCTTTTTTAACTACTTATGTTAACTAATGTTGAAAGTTATAAGAATGTAGAGGTTATTTATAAGTTTGACACGAAAAAAGTTAAACATTTCGCCTTAACATAAAAATCAACATTAGCAATGCCGGATGCACCCAATTTCGAGCTTTGGCCCGGCTCGGCCCGAAGCCCGGCCCGATTTCTGGTCAATTTTCGAGCCAGGCCAGCAAATTTTTTTGTCGAGTCGATCCAAACCTCAAAGCCCGGCTCGGCCCGGCCCGAATGCATCTCTAAGTGTGTCCGTCTCCATAAAAGTGTGCATCAATCATCTAAGTCATCGGGCGGTAAACAAGTACTGCACAAACATACGTAGGTCACTTGAACTGGTAACGAATTTTCGGCAGTGCCTGTTCCTTTCATCTTTCAACCCATCGAAAATTTCTTCTCCGACCTCATTCTGCATCTTGTGCATTTGCTCTGGTCGCACGTGTCCAGTCGTGACAAAGGGCCAGCAAGGAGCAAGCAAGCGGCCAAACAGCTACGGCGCTAGCCCCAGTACACTACCACTACTTAAAGCATAGTGCACCACACCGAGTACCCATACCCGTGGACCCGTGGGAATCACGTGAACTTCTCTACGGGAATAGACACAGGGCACAGCTCTCATCTCAACGTGCTGTATGATTAGCTGAGGCAGTGATGGACCATTGTTCTAACGAGGTTGTTATAGAGTAATTGAGCAACACTTGGACTTATTTGGCGGTTTGTTTTTAGTTTAAAAAAATGCCAAGGAAATAATTTTCTTTTTATTAAATAATAAACGTTGTTTCATAAAATTGGAGCTAATTACAGTTCATCAACTAATAGTAACAAGACAATACCAAATAGCTGAATGTTTCCCATAGACAACATAAAGTTCCTCTAGAATTTTTTTATTATCTTGGTTTATTACAAAATAAAAAATCTGTTGTGGCCAGCACAAGACCTCTCGCCATTACCATATTAGGCTATATAAGTATTGTATTGCACTTTGCTATCGAAACGTAGTTTTATAACAAAAAATTACAGAACTTTACCCAAATATTGTTTTTTTGTTGTATTTAACATGTCTTCTGCACACATATAATTCTAATTATATCTATTTTTCATTGTATGAGGAAGTTCCTGATTGTCAGAGATTCTTCCAATTCATTGAACAGATTGGCGGTATTTCTGATAGATATATGCATTTTACCACAATTTTACATATAATTTCAAATATTTAATTAATAAAACAATAAGAAAAATTAAATATACTTCCCAGAAAAAGCTATCAGAATGTCATTAAAACTGTTGATATTTGACAATGACACGTGTCATTTACAAACTATGTTATAAACATTGGAATTTGTCAAGTGGTTTCCTTAGTGCCTTAGCCTCTGCGATTATTTTACTCTATAAATTATAGTGTCTTTATCTCTAAATCTATACAAGATATATAAAAAAAATTAAGTGTATTAGATGGAGAATTTTATATTCTTCAATATTTAATAAAAAAAAACTCCCAAAAAATTATATTTAGAAGAATTTTTCTAAGATACTACTACTTCCCGTTGTGCAATTGTTACCAAAAGTTCTTCCCAGGAATGTCAGATTGAGGAAACTGCAGTTATATATGTTTTAAGTCTGATAGTTTTTGAGGAATCGTGTCTACAACATCCAGACATACATACATACATACATACATACACACACACACACACACACACACACACACACATCCACACACACACATCCACACACACACATCCACACACATACATCTACACACACATACATCTACACACACACACACATCTACACACACACACACATATACATCCATACACACACACATACACACACACACACATTGTAAAAATGTTAAAATCGGATTCTAGTGACCTTGAAACGTGCTTATTCATTAAAATCTTGATATGAGATTTTTAGCATGATTCCAATACCTCTCTTGGCGAGAGGTAAAAAAATCTGTTGAGGCCAGCACAAGACCTTCCGTCAATTCAATGTATTTTGTACAAATCCCATACCAAAAGTTCACTGGAAAAGATTCTATATATCATGTAAAATCGTAACACAAACACACGCTTTTTTTACAGATTCCATACCAACAGTTCCTTTGAAAAGAGTCTATAATCCAATAAAATATAAAAATTTTATGTAGTAAGTTAAAAACGATTTTTGTCCATAATATTTGTAGCATCATTGTGAAAAAAATCGTTGTTTTTCGTTAATTTATTTGTGTTGATAAGTATCTGATAAAACAATAGCTAGAAATTATTCCCGGGAATATTCTTTAGAGCTTTATTTTCACTATAATAATAGCAGGATTGGTTAAACGCTGACAAGTGACATAGGAATTGCAACATTTCATTTTAAGAAATGTCAAAAATAATTATTACAATTCTCAAACATATAAACATACCAGTTAAAGACGTTACAAATCTTTTTTTACCTCTAGCTAAGAGAGGTATTGGATTCATGCTAAAATTCACATATCCAGATTTTATTGAATAAGCACGATTTAGGGTCCCTAGAATCCGATTATAACATTTTAAAAATTATGTCTCTGTGTGTGTGTGTGTGTGTGTGTGTGTGTGTGTGTGTGTGTGTGTGTGTGTGTGTGTGTATGTATGGATGTCTGGATGTTGTAGACACGATTCCTCAAAAACTATAAGACTTAAAAAATATTTAACTCCAGTTTCCTCAATCTGACATTCCTGGGAAGAGCTAAAAAGGTTTTGGTAACAATTGAACAACCAAAGTAGTAGTTTCTTAGAAAAATTCTTTTAAATATAATTTTTTGGGAGATTTTTTTTATTAACTATTAAAGAACATAAAATTCTCCATCTAATACACTTAAAATTTTTATTATATCTTGTATAGATTTAGAGATAAAGACACTATAATTTATAGAGTAAACTAATCGTAGAGGCTAAGGCACTAAGGAAACCAGTTGACAAATTCCAATGTTTATAAAATAGTTTGTAAATGACATGTCAGTGTCAAAAATCAACAGTTTTAGTGACATTCTGATAGCTTTTTCTGGGAAGTATATTTAATCTTTCTTATTGTTTTATTAATTAAATATTTGAAATTATAGGTAAAATTGTGGTAAAATGCTTATATTCATTAGAAATACCGCCAATCTGGTTAATGAATTGGAAGAATCTCTGACATTTAGAAACTTTCTTAGACAATGAAAAATAGATATAATTAGAATTATATGTGTGCAGAAGACATGTTAAATATAGTAAAAAACAATATTTGGGTAATGTTCTGTAAGATTTTGTTATAGAACGACGGTTCGAAAGGAAAGTGCAATACAATACTTATATAGCCTCATATGGAAATGGCGAGAGGTCTTGTGCTGGCCACAACAGATTTTTTAATGACGTGCATTAGCTATTTATTCAATTTGGGTGTTTATTCAATAATCTACGCACAAAACTTGAAAACCTTGATAAATGAACAAATAAAATCATTTATGCGGTTATCGTTCAATACCAATGTTGCTTTAATTACGTATGTATCAAAGAATTCCACATAACCTTCAAATTCCATTATTTAGATATAAATGTAATATTTTGTATGTCACAATAAATCAAAAGCAGTCTTGAGTTTTTATAATGAGTTTTTTAAGACAGAGCCTATTAAGATAAAGATTTTCTGTTTGTGTTTGAGAAAAAAGCACCCAGCACACATTAGTCAATCAAAATCAGATGAGCCCAGCAGTTACTTCCAGTACAACTTCACGACAAATAAATTATCATACGTTCAAAACAGAATGATCTGGATATGATGCGTATCATACAATACAAGCAGCATTGAAGCCAGGTAGGGCCATTTATAAGAAAGCATATCAGAAGTCGGACATTACCTAATAACCTGGCAGCAAAAAAACGAAAAAGAAAGTAGCGTACACGGGTGTACAGCTACCGTGCGCTCGATAAGTCACTAGCGAGTAGTCGTGGAGTACAACCAGAGCGCGTACTCCTCGCAGTGATTGAGGTAGGAGGAGACCACAACAAACCGGTCTCAAGATGGAACGAGGAATATATAGAACCCAGGATGCTGTTAAATTATACAAACACAATACAATGAATTTTCTTAACTTTCAAGAAGATTTAAACGACTCATACAAAAGCGCATGTACATTGCATGGCACTAAAATTATACTTAGTGCTTATACTTACAAATAATTACTAATGGGCGTTTTTAAACTTACAACCGTACTTGTCAATGGCAAATAAAAATGAGTAGAGATGCACTCGATTTCGAGCTTTGGCCCGGCCCGGCCCGAAGCCCGCCTCGATTTCTAGTCGATCATCAAGCCAGGCCGAAGATATTTTTTATCGGGCCGAATCGGGCTAATCATTTTCAAAAATCGAGGCGAGTCAGACTTTTGATCTTATAGTTCAATCAAATGCACAGTTTCCTTAATATTTTAATGAAAATGGATGAAGTTAAAAAGGATCAAAATGATTTAATAACAACATACTTCACATATTAATAAATAAAAATGTATTATTTTACTTCAAGAATTCATGGTTATTCATTAAAGCATAATAATTATGTTGTGATGTTGCTATTATTATTGTTATTACTCGTATACTTAAATGGCAGTGATTTTTGTTCCTACCATAATGATTTTTTGTCCTATTTTTGAGCAGAAACAAAGTTAGATAAAAAATCCTTATGTAAATTATATTTTTACCTCCCGCTACCCTTGGTAAGGGAGGTATAGGGATCGTGCTAAAAATCTCATATCGAGATTTTAGTAAATGACCACGTTTGTGTGTATGTGTAATTTTTTTGCACTCTTACTCAAATACTATCATTCAGAAAATTCTGAAACCTTGTATTTTTACCCTATTCTAATAGGAATAGAAGCCATTAGATTTTGGTGTAAATCGGATAAACGGAAATCGTACTTTACTTGAAGCTCATAATGGTTTTTCTTCAAAAAATACCATTAAATGCCATTTTTTCGAATTTTATGTCTTATGAAAATTAAAGATTATTGAATTTTCTACAGGAATACATGAATACTTTTTCTATATATTTTACAGATAAATTTAAAAATAATTTTTTTTATTAGTCGCGAAGCCTAAGATAAAAACTATTCCTTTGTTACACAGTTCATTTTTCAAATGAATGTAACTGACAGTAAATGTCACTGTCAGAAAACTTATCACTTCAAATTAATAATAGTGACATTGTAAAAAGAAAATAGTAAATAAAGCAATAGTTTTCTGCAATGGAACAGTTTGCAGCGTTAGTAAATACGTAGGTAGGTAGGTATGTATTTAAATTAATAAAAATTAAATAGCGGGAGGTTTTGTGTTGGCCACATCAGATTTTTTATATAAGATTTGTGAAAAATTTGTTTAAATTCTTTGGTAAACAAAGTGTTAAATACTCGTAGGTCTATAATTTTTATAACAAACTTACACTACAAGGGTCTCTTTTTTAACTACTTATGTTAACTAATGTTGAAAGTTATAAGAATGTAGAGGTTTTTTATAAGTTTGACACGAAAAAAGTTGAACATTTCGCTTTAACATAAAAACCAACATTAGGAATGCCGGATGCACCCAATTTCGAGCTTTAGCCCGGCCCGGCCCGATTTCGAGTCAATTTTCGAGCCGAGCTAGGTAATTTTTTTGTCGAGTCGATCTTCGAGTCGGGCCGGTAATTTTTATTTTCGGGCCGAGTCGATCCAATCCTCAAAGCACGGCCCGGCCCGAATACATCTAAATACTTATAAGCGGTCGTTTTTATACTCACGAATTAGGGAGTTTTCAATTTTAATGCAGTTTTTCATTATACGAGGTGCGGCAATTTATTTTTTTCCGGCTTCTCTGTAAATTTGGCAACATTGCAAGTTATGTCATATTAATTTGTCATCTTCCCTCCATCCACTGTTAAAATTTCAAGATAATTAGGCAAACCATTCGGCAGATGCCTTTGATTGAAGTTAATTACTTTCTCGTACTCCGCCGGAATTATGTTAGTGTCAATATGAAATTCTGTGTGAAACAAAAAATCCGTTACAAAAATATACGAATTCATCAGGACACTACAATAATTCTAGGAAATACGCTACAATGTATACATAGGGTCGTCGTATGAAAAATTGTTCATTATGTGATTTGCATGCATGGCATTGGTATAAAATATGTGCTATTGTTTTGAAACAATTTGTCTACATGCAGACAACTATAATACATTGTACATAGTTATTATTCTTTTATGTATTAATAAATGTTAAAAAGTCTAATTCTAATGCATACAAACGTACAGGATATTCAAATTTACTTTGCCTGCTTTATTGTTCTGAAATTTATTACGATTATAACCTCAATTTCTTATTAACAAGTAACTATTTTTAAAAAATGTTGAAGTTCGGTTGTATAAATATTGAAATACATATTTTATTTATTTTATTCTGTCAAAAAATCGGTAAAAAAAATTGCGGTGCATAATATATAAATAAATTCATTAATTGGTCGGCCGACTATTGGAATGTACTATGACCGCAAATATTACTTTCGAGAAAAACTGCTTCAAACATTTAAAATTTTATTGTAAAGAATGGATAATGAACACAAATGTTACAATTTTTTTGTTTGTATGGTTTCATTTTCCTTAACTTTGTATGAAATTTGTTATATTATAATTTTTATATATTTTCGAAATATAAAAGAACCTAGTTGGACATGGTTCAAAATAACATAGTAAATTTACACAAAAAAAAAATCAAGTACAAGAAGCACTGAATTTGATGTTCTTTCTACTGGCCATGATACAGAAAAATACCAGTACCAGGAAACCGAATTTGACTATATCTATTTTTTTTTCAAAAAGTGGACTTGGTACATTCCAATAATCAGCCGACGAATTGTTATTTAATAAGTTGAGCATTTTACTTTTCTGTTTAAGCGATTGTTCCGGAACTTTTTAATGTAGTAGTACACTACTGTTTTCAACTAAATTTACGAAGTTCAATTACTTGAATATGAACATGCTGTCATTATTATCAACCAATTAACGTCCCAAAAAGATTTAGGTCAACATGATGACTCAATACAACTTGTAAGTATTCGCTGCATTGCAAATTTGGTTATGATGACAAATTAAATTAAACATAAATGACATTCGAAGTTTTTAAGTCACCAGAAATGAATTTGATAGGTTTGAGAGTTTTTAAACTCGCAAAAATAACATTTAAAATCTCACTCACTTTTAGCACCATCTTGTTTCAAAAATATCAATAGATGGCAGCACGTAAATATGCCTCCATTAATGTACACAAAAAAATCGATTGGTTTTAAAACAAATCTGTGCTGCCCTGTTTCGTAAAAAAATGAAGTATTCCAACTTCCACTGTGAATATATTTTCTGTAGTTTTTTTTATATTTATTTTCTTTACTCGGAATTACAAAATATGCTAAATCGTCGTAGCCAAATTTGGTGCGACAAAGTGGTACACGTATTGTTTCGAAAAAGGCAATCCAATAAAAAATGGAATATTTTAGCCAGGTCAGTTCTGTCAACACCTACATCCTGCGTGAGCTTATCTAGATCCAGCAACCTGTGCTGTTGGCTAAGAGACTAAGGAGTGTCAGATGACAGGTGTTGTGCTACAAATAGACAAACAAATCCCAAATAAAATAACGCAAACGCGTATTTACAACTGACGATTATGGCTGGATACAAGATATTTAGAGCTGTTTATCTTTGTATTTAAATAAATAACAAGCCTTCGCACAAGCCTATCCTTTACAGGGTGGAATACCGTATCATTCTACGCAAACAATCAAAACACATATTTGTTGATCTAGTTTGTGAAAAACAAATAATATGTGCTAGCATTAGTTTTGTTTAGATATTTTTAATTCGTATTAAACAGCGCGCTTTGCCGACATACATACCAGTCTAAGTCTATTTTAGAATTTGGAAAATCTACAATACTACTTGTGTAATCGAAAATGTATTTACATTTGCTTTAATCGGATTCCAATACTACGACTAGACAATATTTTTTTTTTCTTAGAAGGTGTTTATCAGAAATGGCTTCCCAGTAGTGTTGTGAGGATCCGGCAAAATTTGGATCCGAGTACCCGGATCTCAAAATATCCGGTTCCTCGGATATCCGATGTTCGGATATTGAAGCGGATATCCGTAAATTTAATTCGGATTAGGATCCGGATCCAGGTTTGAGTCCGGACCCCTTTTGGATCCGGATCCGAATTTTAATTCTGGATACAATTCTATTAACTGCATCAAACAAAAATTTATTGCGGATTATTTTATAATCAGATTTATTTGGTCTTGAAACTCCATGGTAATACTTGTACATTCAAATATTATCATTGGGTTCAATACTGAGAATTTTCGAACCCGAGAACCGATGCGGATTCTGAAATTCCATATCTAAAATCCGATACTCAGATTTGGATCCAAAATTCAATTCTCAGATCCGGATCCAAAATCCGATACTCAGATCAGGAAAGTTCAACAATCAATTATCCGGATATCCGGATATTTTTGGATCCGAAACTGAAACTATCCGGATCCGGATCCCACCACTACTTCCCAGCCACTTAAAGCTTGTGTTGAAGTGCATTACTAGGGTCACTTTGTACGATAAATAAGTTACGAGATAAGATAGCTTCTGTCGAATTCGAACAGGTAAAACCAATCTGTAATAAAGCCAAAAAAATGCATTTCATTTTTTGCTTATACGTATAGTATACAGCGCGTCTTTCGTGTATGTAGTTGCTAAATGTGAACATTATAATACCTACCCTTTTATAGCATTTATCCATTTTTATTTCAATACTTTTATTTCTAAAAATTCACACAGTTGTTCAAATACTCTAAAAATGCGTACACTTTCGTAACATTCTCTTTACAATCAAATAATATTACTACCAAGTTTATATCTCTACGCATTTTTGAATTATTGCCCCAAAAGTCAATATACCCGACATTTAGATAAAAACTTCAAAATTTTCAAAAATCTAATTTTTATGTATCTAGATACTTCTCAATGCGCTGATTCCAAAATTTAAAACCGCAGGTCGATATCTCGTTTCGTTCTCGAGATATTTACATTCAAACTTTTGCTCAAAACAGCCCATTTTAGGGTAATAACCCAAAAATGGGTCGAGATATGAATTTGGCGACACTACCATTCGATTCTACGGGCAAAATTACATAAGTATACCAATTTTCATAAATGTTGAACACCGCATACAGTCTCTAAAGCAAAACAACTGAAAATGGTCAAATTTGGCCATTTTCAAACTTTTATTCATAAAAAATGAACCGGTTGGACAAAAATTATGAAAATTGGTACACTTATGTAATTTTGCCAGTAGAATCGAATGGTGTTGTCGCCAAATTCATATCTCGGCCCATTTTTGGGTTATTACCCAAAAATGGGCAGGTTTGAGCAAAACTTTGAATCTAAATATCTCGAGAACGAAACGAGATATCGACCTGCGGTTTCAAAATTTGGAATCAGCGCATTGAGAAGTATCTAGATACATAAAAATTAGATTTTTGAAAATTTTGAAGTTTTTATCTAAATGTGGGGTATATTGACTTTTGGAGCAAAAATTCAAAAATGGGTAGAGTTATAAACTTGGTAGTAAAATTATTTGATTGTAAAGAGAATGTTACGTAAGTGTACGCATTTTTAGATGGGATTTGTACAAAGTACATCAAATTAACGGAAGGTCTTGTGCTGGCCACAACAGATAAACCATGCAAACTCTGTACATAAGTATGTAAAAATAAATAAGATGAATTGTATCATATATAAAAAAATAGTGCCCTATTGTTGTTCTGCGTGTACGCTGTTGGGAGATTGGTTGATAATATCTCAAAGTAGTCGCAATTATCTCGAAAATGGCAGTTGGGCACGAGTGAGTCTGATGACTATTCTTTCATTCTGCTCGCAACGGATCGCCTTTCAAAACAAACTGCACAGCTTGATGACACCACCGCGATGGACTATTTTTATAGTTCGAAGCATGGGGCAATATCTCTGTTTCTGTTTTTGCCTAATGCCCACATAGGTTAACATAATAAAAACTGTAAATATTATGCTTCGCTCAGGTTCACGGAAAAAAATAATCGGTTTATAAAGTGTGGTCTAATGACGTCTTTCATTTGTGACGTGACAGGATATAAACATTATTTACGAATTTGATACGGGATTTCTTGTTTGAGGTACTTGAAAATTATCTTTTTAACTAGTTTTTTAATCGGTACAAGTTCATGAACCTTCCAATTTCAAAATAAACTGCTTTCTTTAATATCAGTCACAAAATTGATGGTATAGTTCATCTAGGGATCATTTTCCGAAGACTCGTTATCGTTTTATTATGGGTGCACAATAGCTAAAACCGCAATGCCAAAATATTTCGGTCCGTACAGTCGACCAGTTCAGTATTTGCAATGCTGGTATATATTTTACGCCCAGTATTCGACTGTAGACCAAGACTCTACAACATCCCTGGTAATCGGTTTAGAAAATTTGGAAAGTGCAGTTTTCGAGGGCCCGCCTGCAAGTATTCTTATTCGCTCATTTTATAAAGTTGCTATGGATATTTATTTCATTTCTACCTTGTGAATCAAGTCACAAAAGAGGCCACTTTTATGACGTTTGAAGAAAAAAATATTTTTTTCTACGACCACCATAAAAAGTTGACATTTGTGCTCTATTTTGTCATCGTAAAGTTGATGGTTACTAAGGAACGAGCAAAAAAATACTTTAAAGTGCTCAATTTGCTCGCTTAGATAAATACATATTTTTGCTGAAATCTTAATTTATTAAAATAATACTTACAAAATCTAAAATATAGGTTAGGTTCATTTTTACACTAGAAACGTGCTACAAACAATATACCTGAAGTTAGCTACATTACCAATTTAGTTAGGTTAGGTATTTAATTATATATAATAACAACTCTACTGGTGAATGTACATTGTATTACAACTTTAAATATTTAATAACACACATTTCATAATTAACAAACTTATTGGATTTAATTATTGGCGGATAATGTTAAAATTGAATGTGCACTTTTGGCAGTTTTGTATATTCATTGCAGAACTTGAAAACAGCTGACGAAAATAAATTAGACTCTGTGACTGTGACACTCACTAGAGTTTTCAGTTCTTAACTGCTAGTGTTGATTTTAGCATGGAATAAATGGACCAAAGAGAAGACGATTTCATTAGATTTTTACAAAAAGTAAGCTAGTAAGACATTTTCACTGTAATTCTTGATTTTTTTAACTTACACCATTCAATGGAGAGGTTATAATTCTTTTCGTATAATGCTTTTGATTTTGCAGATAATAAATTCAAGGAAGTATTTTGCGCCGTTTCAAATATATCTGGAGGAGTGCTGGAAAAATCACTATCTTTTACTGACAGAATTTTGTATTTATTTACTTGGATACTCACATCGTCATTGTTACACACAACACAAAACAGAAATTGGTTGAGGTTGAATTGAACTTACTAAATAGGTATTATTATTTTTTTCTATTTTGGTTAGTAAAGTCGTAGAAAAAATTATGTGTGCATCTCTAGCGTAAAGTATCTTTATTGCTCTCGCTCGAATTTTCGAGCGCGAGCAATAAAGATCCACTTTACGCTCTTGATACACAAATAACTATTATGTTACAAGGGGAAAACAAGGCATGGAATGCAATGAACGTTCTTTTTATTCTATGTAAATGAACCATTAAAATTAGTACAGTTAAAAGCTTGTGTTTTAAAGCAAGTAGATAGTAAGAAGAGATTAAATGCGGTAAATAGTATCTCATAATATTTTTTGTGAGTTTGCCTATAAGGAAATAAGAAATTAATGCAAAACATATCGTATAAGTACAGAGTGTTGGAAACCGTAATAGCATGCAAATAGGAAAGCTATTGGCAGTTTTATAATTGGCACATTGCTCTCCAGTCCACCATAATTCTGGTTTGTTTATAAAAATCCATTCCGGCCGTATAATAGCATAGCATTATCTCCTCCAGTGTTTTTTCTAGTGAGTTTTTCTGTTATTAGCTGATAGAAGCTCTTTGCTAGAGCATAATCACAATCTGTTCTTCCTAAATGTACCTTCGAGTTGAATGATCTCTTCAAGGTAACCCACCCTGCGCATTGTGCGTGTGCGTGTTGTGCTGACCAAGGAACGCACTGGACTGACGCATCGCGGTAGTAGTCGAAATGAGAGATAAGTCGACACTCTCTGCGAAAGATGTACATTGTTGTTGTTTTGGTATTTTGCTTTGTTACCAAACTTACAAAAGAAAAGCCGCTGGCAGGTATTATGTTTTTACTTCCTGGCATGCTATGTTTGGGAAAATAATGTGATGAATTAAAAGAATACAATATCTCACATATTTAACATTTCTGGTACACAAAAACGCATATCTTCTTTATATTTTTTAATTCATTTTATGAACAAATCTTCTAAGTATTCGAGATTCTTCCAATTCATTGATTAGATTGGAGGTATTTCTGAAGGGTATATGTAATATATGTATCCATAATTATAAATATTTAATTAATAATAAATTTGAAATGTACTTCCCAGAAAAAGTCTTCAGTAATGTCTTTGGTTTTTGTATGTATCTGTCAATTCCAAACATTTTAATATTTCAACTAATTTTCATGGGACGCGAGATTAACTGCATCATAAAATAAATACATAAATATATCATCACGGCATATTACCCATTTCTGGGTGTGCCGGTATCTACAACACATGTAGACATCGGTAATGATGACGATATATTTTACCGTGTGGGCGCTTACCAGGCGTCACCTCACGGGCACTCATTGCTGGCGTGGAGAGTGCACCACTGGGATCACTTTTGTACCATTTCAAATTGGAAATATTTGGCGTCTGTCGGAATCGAACCCGGTTTTCCCAAGTTCGCGACCAGACACTTAGGCATGCTATTATCTTATATTTATATTTCTCTATCTCTAAATCTATAAAAGATTTATCGGATAGAGATTTTTATATTCCTTAATAATTAAATAATTAAAATAATATTTTAGAATTTTTTTAAGAAACTAATATTTCCGGTTATCCAATTGCTACCAAAATCTAATCAGTCTTAGGTCTTATAGTATTTGAGAAACCGTGGTTCCAACAACCCCACACACATACAAACACACACACACACACACACACACACACACCCCACACACTCGGACCATCGTAAAAATTGTATAATCAGATTCTACACTTTATACTTAAAATACTACTCAATAAATAACGATCGTATTTTCAAATTTTAATTTATCGTTATTTTCCATTCTTCGTGAGCTATTGCTTCAATCTAAATGAATGCTCTATTTTAGTTTTGTATTGCTTTACACAGCAGTACGGCATTTTGTTTGGTAATATACCGAAAGAGCTGTCATATGACAGATTGACTTGTGGAGGTGATAAATGTGTAAGTAACAACAGCGCCATTAGTTCCTGACTAAACGTTCTCATTAAAATGTAGACAAGGGACATTTCTCAAAAAAAATTCCGATGACAAAAGCGAGCGCAACAAATAATAAAATATTACAATTACATGACTTTTCCATGTAACCAAGATCGCTGCCTTTTCCATAATGGGGGATTCCAGCTCAATCGAATTAAAGGAAAATTGTAAAAAAATACGAATGTATACGCTGAATAGCAAATATTAATAAAAAAATGAAATGGTATAATTGAGATATTTCGGAAATAAGGGGTTTCTTGTTATAGCGCTTCGACACGTATATGAAATCTATATATAATATTTTGATTGGCGACCGAAAGACCGCCTATACATACATAACAAATAGCGTGTTAGGAGGTGGGGGTTATTACCAATGGAAGTTAAGAAATTCAAACAATTCAAACAGTTTTTATTTTAACATAAATTTCTTGCATTAAACTTAATAATTTAAATACACCTGTAATTATAAAGTATGTAGACTTATACAGAAATAAATAAAATAAATATATCATCACGGCATATTACCAATTTCTGGGTGTGCCAGTATCTACAACACATGTAGACATCGGTAATGATGACGATATATTTTACCGTGTGGGCGCTTACCAGGCGTCACCTCACGGGCACTCATAGCTGGCGTGGAGAGTGCACCACAGGGGTCACTTTTGTGCCATTTAAAATTGGAAATATTTGGCGTCAGTCGGGATCGAACCCGGTTCCCCCAGGTTCGCGACCAGACACTCAGGCACGCGGTCACGGGACCCCATTATACAGTGTTATAATATTCATTTATTTTATGTAAATATAACTTAAAACAGCATATATTTCAAGAACATTTAGATCCATGATGAAAACAGTTTGATATAAAAACACATAAATGTGACGTCACGTCAATTTTTTCAAAATTCGGGAGACCATAACTCGCTTATTAATAGGAATTTTTTTCACCAGATTTTCATCAATAGTTTTAATTTTCCTAATATTTTCGGATGAAATTATAAAAAAAATGGTTGAATCTCCATTCCATAACTGATGCCACTCTAAACTAAAGACAAGATCATCACCAATATCATTATAAACAAAAGCATGACTTGCTTGCAAAATTACCAATCATGAATAATGTCTACTTTAAAAAATACAATACACACGCCAGAAAGAATGGAATATTGTGATTGTGAATATATTGCAATGAATGCGTATAATTTAGCAAACATTAAAACGACCCAATTGTCAACTGTCAAGGCCCTCTGTGTATTTTCCGTGAGAATGAGGTGCCTTTAATTTAACTTTACATACAATGTTTAGGAAGCATTATCATATCTTATTCGTCAGCGAAATAGATTTAGGTCACATTGTTTTTGTTGATTAGTCCCGGCCCCGCCTACGCAGCGCGCATCATCCTATAGAATTGCGAGTGCGTGCGTGTAATGCGTGCGTGTCGCATCGTGTCTTTAGATGCGTACTTGCGCGCTGGATGGAACACGTGCGGTGAAGAACCCACGCGCAATCTCGACGCAGCATCTAACGAGAGCCGCGCTGTGTCACTGAACTTTATTGTTCTGCTGGAAGAGATACTCGCTGGTTGATATTTCACGCTAAAAACTACAAATAATCTTCCTGCATCCTACATGCAAACAGTATTTTCACTACATCAACAATATAAATATAGACGTATACTATCAACTATTATTCAATACATTTTGCTTCATCATCAATTTATTGTTATTTTTAAATAATAAACAATGTACGAATGACTGGCAACGTTCATAAATTAATTTATATTTATACAACGTTGTGACGGTTAAGGGTGAACATACGGATTTCAGCTCTCCTGTTCACTTTTTGCCAAAAACTGTGGAGTACAGAGTTGTACAGAATTAAAGGTTGCATATAATAGTTATTTACATTCGAGTGCGTGTAAAATACTTTACTCACGAGAATTGTATCAAACTTTTTGGCCGACGATAATGAAAATCACTTTTTACCTCCCACTACCCTTGGTAAGGGAGGTATAGGGATCGTGCTAAAAATACATACCGAGATTTTAGTAAATGACCACGTTTTAAGGTTCCTAGAATCCAATTTTAACATTTTCACGATGATGTCTGTATGTGTGTCTGTCTATCCTATTCTAATATGAAAAGAAGCCATTAGATTTTGGTGTAAATCGGATAACCGGAAATGGCACATTACCTGAAGCTCATAATGGTTTTTCTTCAAAAAATACCATTAAATGCCATTTTTTCGCATTTTATGTCTCATAAAAATTAAAGATTATTGAACTTTCTACAGGAATACATTAATACTTTTTCTATATATTTTACAGATAAATTTAAATTTTTTTTTTTTTTATTAGTCCCGAAGCCTAAGATAAACACAATTCCTTTGTTACACAGTTCATATTTCAAATGAATGTAACTGACAGTAAATGTCACTGTCAAAAAACTAATCACTTCAAATTAATAATAGTGACATTTTAAAAAGAAAATAGTAAATAAAGCAATAGATTTCTGCAATGGAACAGTTTGCAGCGTTAATAAATACGTAGGTATGTATTTAAATTAATAAAAATTAAATAATTAATTAATTTTTTTTAATGAGATAGGTTGTACTTCTGAAAAGGGATAGTTTAAAATGCTGGGGTTAAGTCAATTTCCAAATTTGATTTTACTTCAAGCGAAAATTTATATATAATAATAGACGTTGTTTATGAATGATAATACATTTATTTGCTCATGATTTCTTCGTAATAAATAATAGGTAGGTGTCGATATTTGACATTTGAGCAGAGTTCGCCTCGCGTATATCGATCGGTGACTATGTCAGTAACGGTGTTTTTTACAATAATGACAGATGTCGCTGCCATGATTTTGGTTTATATAAATTAGTTTTAAATGTGAAGTAAAAAAATTACTTTGTAGGTAGTACCCCTCACACTTTTTTACAGGACCTTTATTATAGTAAATGATTTTTTTTCTAAATGCTCATAAACGTCCAATGTATTTTGATTATTTTACCGCATAGTTAGACAAGTTACAACAGAGTAACCGTAAATAGTAGGTTACACTTGCTGTGTATACAATTGTAAAGTTCGCATTACACTTTAGAAGGACAAAATTTTTTTTTTACTATGTTGTAACTTGTCTAACTATGCGGTAAAATAATCAAAATACACTGGACGTTTATGGGCATTTAGAAAAGAAATCATCTTTACTATAATAAAGTTCATGTAAAAAAGTACTACCTACATAAGTTATTTTTTTACTTTAACATTTCCTATATTTAAAATTAATTTATATAAACCAAAATCACGGCAGCGACATCTGGCATTATTGTAAAAATCCGCCGTTACCGACATAGACACCGATCGATATATCTGTCAAATACGCGAGGAGAAAATTGCTGAAATGTCAAATATCGCCACCTACGTATTATTTATTACGAAGAAAAGATGAGCAAATAAATATATTATCAGTCATAAACAACGTCTATTATTACAAATAAATTTTCGCTAGAAGATGTACTCTAATGAAGGTAAGTAAAATCATATTTGGAAATTGACTTAAGCCCAGTATTTTAAACTAACCCTTTTCAGAAGTACAACCTATCTCATTAAAAAAAATTATTTTCATTATTGTCGCCCAAAAAATTTGATACAATTCTCGTGCGTGAAGTATTTTACAGCGCTCCAGCTAATAAGGCACTCGCCTTAAGGGCTCGTGCCTTAAACAAAGCTGTCGCGCTCTAAAATACAACTTACACGCACTCGAATGTAAATAACTATTAACCATTTGTGAAGATTTGGGCTGATATATGCATAAACATTAGAAAATTTCTTGAACACCTAATTTATATAAGTTATATGTATGAATTTTTTTTTTTTTCAATAGTAGAAAGAAGATATTTATTCGCTTCTCCCAAAAAAAATATCCATTTCTTATTACACCCTAAGAAACTTTAACTGTGTAAAAATCGATTAGGTAAGCCGTGAAATATATTAGTGTGAAAATCAATAATAAATTTTATAAAATTTGCTAATTGTAAATAATAAAATTAAAATGTAGAGTTAAATAATTTATAAAATTTTTACACTATTTACGGTAATAAAGAAATTTCATTCTACACTTTGATCAGTGCTATCGTGTTCCTAAAGAAACAAGCGACGAAACAAGTTAAAAATCGCTTGGTAGTTGTAGTTAGTTTGTAGTGATATTTTGAAGTCTTCGGATGTATACTTCTGTGTCTTGTGTATTAAATGATAATGTACAATCTAACTTTTAAAGTGAAATACAAAAAAATGTGTAAATGTGTTTTCTTAAACGAATAAGGCATCAAGTATAAAGTTTTCCCATTACCTGGTAAGTACCTAGTATATCTTCATTTAATTTATGTAAAATGCGTTTTATAAATGAGATCATTAAACATAATAGCCCGAATGCAGCACTCTTCTCTTGTGTAGCGATCGTCTCTAGTAACTATGAAAACAGCTTGCATCTTTTGCGTATTAATGTATCTCTCTTAATTTTATTTTTAGAGAAGCTTTTTTACCTCCCGCTACCCTTGGTAAGGGAGGTATAGGGATCTTGCTAAAAATCATTTATCGAGATTTTAGTAAATGACCACGTTTTAAGGTCCTTAGAATCCAAATTTAACATTTTCACGATGATGTCTGTATGTGTGTATGCGTGTATGTATGTGTGTGTGTATGTGTAGGGATTTTGTCTTCGCTCTAACTCAAATACTATCATTTAGAAAATTCTGAAACCTTGTATTTATATCCTATTCTAATATGAAAGGAAGCCATTAGATTTTGGTGTAAATGGGATAACCGGAAATGTCACTTTACCTGAAGCTCATAATGGTTTTTCTTCCAAAAATACCATTAAATGCCATTTTTTCGCATTTTATGTCTCATAAAAATTAAAGATTATTGAATTTTCTACAGGAATACATTAATACTTTTTCTATATACTTTACAGATAAATATAAAAATAATTTTTTTTACAAGTCCCGAAGCCTAAGAAAAACACAATTCCTATATTACACAGTTCATATTTCAAATGGGGGAACCGGATTCGATCCCGACTGACGCCAAATAATTTCCAATTTTAAATGGCACAAAAGTGACCCCTGTGGTGCACTCTCCACGCCAGCTATGAGTGCTCGTGAGGTGACGCCTGGTAAGCGCCCACACGGTAAAATATATCGTCATCATTACCGATGTCTACATGTGTTGTAGATACTGGTACACCCAGAAATGGGTAATATGCCGTGATGATATATTTATTTATTTATTTTTATATTTCAAATGAATGTAACTGACAGTAATTGTCAATGTCAAAAAACTAATCACTTCAAATTAATAATAGTGACATTTTAAAAAGAAAATAGTAAATAAAGCAATTGTTTTATGCAATGGAATAGTTTGCAGCGTTAATAAATACGTAGGTATGTATTTAAATTAATAAAAATTAAAAAGCGGGAGGTTTTGTGTTGGCCACATCAGATTTTTTAGTTAAAGAAGAGTGCAGAATTTGACCCGTTGTTTTTATTAATTTATAATACATACATACATGTATGTATTTTGTAACATCATTGCATAGTTAAAATACATTAGTTGGCACTATGTTACGAAGTATTCGTATTCAATTTTGAACCACTTCACATATACTTTTATACCAAATTTGTAAGTGGTACAATTTATACATCTTGGTGTGAACCTATATAAACCAATTACAATGTTTATTTTAATAATAACTTCTTGGAGTGTAACTTAATGCATAACCTCAACATCTCAAGTCTTCGAGCAATATCTCTTGAACTATTCGTCTGGCAAAGATGTTAATGATATTTTTATGTTTAAGAGACGCATTTTACGACTTTATATTCATAGTGATTTGCTGGCGCCGAGATTATGAGAACGCATTTGAGTTTAGTTAGAAATTCTTTCTATAAGTTGTCTTAGATATAGAATTTAACATTCTTTAAAAAAAATTGAAATAAAAATAAAAATCAGAAACCGAATTATAAGGCAATCAAAAACCAAAGCACCACGAGTGTCTATATTATTAAAACAACATTAAACGTTAGTTATACCTCCATTATTTCCAAAGAAAACAACATAAAATTTGTTCCGGCATATTCAATGTTGTATTACCGATAAAAGTTCCATTTCACTTACTACCTAATATACAATAAACTTAGAGAAGTATCAACTATTGTAGTAATTATTAACTAATAAATTACTTGAGAGTACAGAAATGGGCTACTTGCGTGGTACTGAAAATCCGATTTCTGTCACTATATACGTAATGTTATATTGAAAACATATATAAAAATATAAATTTTATTTTAAAATAATTATTTGTTTTTGACTAAATTAAGAAAGAAAATTTTCTGTGACGTCTTATTTTGAACTGGGGGAGGGGAAGCATGTTTAAGAATGTTATCAATAGATGACATGGCGTGCGAGAAAGTTTTAATTTGAATTTGATATTAGTTCATTTTTCTCTCTTTCTGGTCTCTCAAATACGTTAATTACTTAATAAATAAACACATAGGTAGTTACTTGTAATTTAAAATATCGATACCAAAAAGATAAACTAAAATACTAACCTCCAAACTATTATTGAAACGTCAAACAGGTGATCTACATTACCCGCACAAACATACCATTACTATGGGACGGCACCACGCTGTGACTTTACGACTATTCATTGGTGCGGCGTAATTCTACGTCATACATGGCGGGAATTTAAATAATCAAATTTCATTATTTTTTTTCTGGCTAATTAATAAAAATTTTGTCAAAAGAAAAAACATGGGTAGCAAGTTTTTACCTTCTCTTCAAAAATATTAAATAAAAAAAAGGTACGCAAGTAGCCCATTGTTTTCATTGATTACAACAATGAAAATAATTGTTTTTGTATTTTTGTTGTCAATAGCAATTAAAATTATAAATAATTTTACTGTAGCTGAAATAGGTATATAAATTAATAATTTTATTATTAATTATTGTAGTAATTATTAACTAATGAAATACATGAGAGTACAGCAATAGTTTTTATTGATTGCAACAATGAAAATAAATGTTTTATATTTTTGTTGTCAATAGCAATTAAAATTTTAAATAAGTTTACTGTAGCTGAAACAGGTATATAAATTAATAATTTTATTATTAATTATTGTAGTAATTATTAACTAATAAAATACTTGAGCTTGAGAGTACAGCAATGGTTTTCATTGATTGCAACAATGACAATAAATGTTTTATATTTTTGTTGTCAATAGCAACTAAAATTATAAATAAGTATACTGTGGCTGAAATAGGTATATAAATTAATAATTTTATTATTAATTATTGTAGTAATTATTAACTAATAAAATACTTGAGAGTACAGCAATGGTTTACATTGATTACAACAATGAAAATAAATGTTTTATATTTTTGTTATCAATAGCAACTAAAATTATAAATACGTTTACTGTGGCTGAAATAGGTATACAAGGTGTTAAATAATAAGTGTCACAAATTATGAGGACATATAGTACTGACCAAAATGAGTAAAAAAAGTTTAATGCGCATGGATCCGACCTTCAACTGTTTTTGAGAAAGAGACCATTTTGTATTAGAATCGTTGAAAAACTGACTAAGATAGTGGTTGAACAGTAAATAGATTACAAAAAAACAGTAACATTTTATATAAAACATTTTTTCACTTTCTATAGTTTCGAAGTTTTTTTAAAAACTAAGTATTGGCCAATTTTTTTGAAAAACAAAAACACATCTAAAATGACCTCTGAAAGGTAAACAAAATGTAACTCTTACAGTTTTCGAGATAGCAGAGGTAACACCGAAAAAACTCATTTTTCATTGCCTTCTCGGAAACTATTAAAGATCGGGACCCATATTGATTAAGTTTTTTTAACTCATTTTGGTCAGTACTATATGCCCTCGTTATTTGTGACACTTATTTTTTAACACCCTGTATATTCATAATTTTATTATTAATTATTCAATAAAATATAATGAAGAAAATTTGTTAGGGCGATTGGTTATAACAATTACATTTTATTGTGTACATTTTTAATACTGAATCTCATTACAAATTCATGAGTATATGATAAATATAAAAGCAAATATATCATGCTAAATAAATTAGAGTATGGACGCTAAAAAGAATGTAAACAAATGCATTTGCTTGCATTTCATAAAATATACTCCTCTCATTCTCTCTAAGGCCGGTACGAAAATAACAAAGTTATTCATATACCACATATAACTAACGTCCTTTGTGGCTGCCTTGTGACGTCACAGCCCTTTATAGGGTCATTCCTCCCTACCTACTTATCGTAATCATTACCGTGTCCTTTAATTCGCTCTAATTTCAAAAGTCCATGAGAACAATATTGAAATATTTGTAGGTGCAATATAAATATTAATGAAATTTGTAATGAGTGTGAGAACACATCGTTGAATTGTTTTTCCCATGAGTTTCCCCATATAGTTCGCAACATATGCACGAGTGAGGCAGATGTGGGGCAAAGGGGGCACCCCCATGTGTAGGGGAGTAAACCACGTGCGTTATAGGGGGGTGGGTCATATTGATTTGCAACCCCTAACGGTCGCTCGCAGATGCGTCAACGTTTTAAAACGGAGTTGTTTTTATGTGTGATTAATAGTAAGGTGATAAAAACGAGCAGAGGGGAAAAGAGACGAAAATGATAAGATAAAGCAAACGATTGCAACATACATAATACAGTTATTAATATAAGTCTTTCATCGCCACCGAAATATTAAACGAATTAATATAAAACTAAAACATAACACGAGCAGATAAATGTTTTGCAACGAAAGCAAGCCGTTGGCCTACATACCATTATCAATCTGGACCACGTATGAGTAACGCAGTAATAATGGCGAACATAAAACAACTCACCTGTAATTAGACTTTGCTTGACTTTTTCCAGTTGTATTTTCTTTTCATTTTGCGGTTCGTCCCTGATGGGTCGAACATCATCCATTGGTTCAGCATATAAGTGAGAAATATCGTATTCTGGTTCATTCGTTCGTTTTTGAGGACGCGAGATGGGTTTTTCTGGTATAGCTTCCCAATCAAACCTTGATTTTCCTTGCACAGGTACTTCGTTCACAAAATCAAAACCCCAAAACTCGGCATCTTTCGCAACTTGTTGTTCGAGATTTTTCTCTACAAGAATTCTGCATTCTTCGTGATCCACAGGGCCAAAAATATTTCTTTTCACGGCAGATATTGAAGAAAAACTTGGCGTAAAATTTCTTCTAACACAATCCACAGTAGTGGTGGATGATCTGATATGTCTTAATTCCGCAAGAACATGCGGATTAAAAACGCTAGCACTGCTCATTTTTGTTCTTCACAAATATATTAACCGCTGGAAAAGTTTGCAAATGCTTAACACACGCTTGCAAAAGAGTTGCACAGTACACAGCACACAGTATCTTCAACAACAATTAAATAAAATCACTTGCGTTTTGTTTAAAATACAACAAACAATGTCCATGTCACTAAATACACTGATGTAATGTAAGTTTAGTTTAGGCATATGAAAACAATTTTGAAATCGCGCAACGAGGCGACACACCTACTTTGCTGAACGCTCTCTCGCGACTGCTGGTCTGCGATAGGTTAGCAAGCGCTGTATGCGCACTACATACTACGCACAACAAACCTTCGCTCGTGTCATGTTGGGACGGATCCATGTGCTTGAAATAGGGAAGGTACGTTTAAACAGCGCGCCGTCCACTCGTTTTCGACTAAACTCGTCTTTCTTATACGCCATCCAACGAAACTTGCAGTGATGTAAACATCTTATAAGCCAGCCAGAGAAAATATTTTAAAATTTATTTAAATATGGTACGTCATCAAAAGTATCCCTAAAGTAATGACGTCATATACTACAACGTTTACATGGGATACTAATTTATAAGGCGCGAACAGTCATGTGACTTATTGGTCCTTCTTGACAAGCAAATATGGGGGACTCGTGACAGAATTTTCCTAAAAAAGTGCAAGAGGAGTGGAATTTTTCAAAAATGTATAAACATTTAAAACCAGGTCAACTTAGAAAATCTTGAAATTTTGAATTAAAATTTATGACATTTTTAAGTTTTACTTACTAGCTGTCATTCTGACACATCAGGCACCACATCTTCTTTTCAAGATATGTTTATTTGCAGGGCATCTTCTGCTCTTTAAAAATACATAATTTAATTAAAGTTTGATAACAAAAAAAATATTTTAACAAAATACCTTTCGAATGGCTTTCAACAGAACAGTTCACAACATTTATGGTTAGTTTCTGAATTTGCTTTGTTAAAGCTTTAGGCATTATTATGGATGTATTATGGTATACCCAAATCATTCAAGCAGCCAATGCACGTCATTAATAAAAATTGAATTTTAGTAACTAGATTTGTGACGTCATGTACTGCTACGTTTGCAGAGGTTTTAGAATCTTTATGAAAAGAGTTATACAGATTACAACCTATATTATCGACATGGTCATGAACTGTCACATCTACAAAATAAATACTATATTATCGTCACTGTCCATTTCTGTTTAAATTATTTTATAATACTAACTTTATTTATACTTATGTATGCCATATAAAGGCAATAAATAAAAGTGAGCCGAATTTCAAAGAAATATACCGAATTCTTCTGATTGATTAGAAGTGCTACCTTTGGCAGATTCACAGATTTTGTGTTTGCGTTAACGGTCACGTTGCGTCATTGCGTTGCGTTTAACATTACTTTATTTTAAATAGGCCTTTACAACGCACAAAAATGTTTCAAACACGATACAAATATATTTCAAATAATAACTTTGACAGTATGAACATACAAATTATCAATGTTGCCAACTATAGCAACAATTAAACAAATAATATGACATTGATGTACATTATTTATATATTATTCATGTCATATACGATAAGTAATGAACTCTACTATTCATCTTAATAATAATTATAATTATATAAGGCTATACACTTTTTGACGGTTAAAAATGATTAAAATTTTATTTCATTTTTCACTATTAGTGATTTTAATGCATTAAGGTTTTTACACTAAGTGATGACGTGCATTGGCTGCTTGAATGATTTGGGTATATATTACTTATTAAAACAGCAGTGGCGTAGCGTAGGTTTTTGCCGCCCGGGGCAAATGTCAAATTTCATTAATGTCACCAGTATGAATAGAAAAAATTAAATTTTAATATTTTGTAATCATGAGCTTTGTGAATAAACGAAACTTTTTTTTTTTTTGTTTACATTTTGTTTATAATGGGGTATTCCACTCAATTTTTTATTATTTTAAATAAAACTTCATTCAGTTTTGAAGCAATTCATAGTATTAAAAAATCTTAATTGTTCCTAGTTTAACAGTATTTTATTTTCGAGAAATCAGTGTAACGTCACATTCCCCCTATACTTGTCTTTCTCACACACACTGCTCTGAGTACGCTACGAGAGAAAGATAACAATTGTATGACGTCAATTTCCCCTTTTAGCAAATGTGAAACATCTCGTAAAGCAATTATTTGAAAAATGTTTTCATTGTTTTAACTATTATTTATTGAGCCATACTTTAAGTTAAATTGAAATTTTTCTTATTTTTTTACCTCTCGCTAAGAGAGGTATTGGATTCATGCTAAAATTCGCATATCCAGATTTTATTGAATAAGCACGATTTAAGGTCCCTAGAATTAGATTATAACATTTTTAAAATTATGTCTGCGTGTGTGTGTGGATGTGTGTATGTGTGTGTGTGTGTGTGTGTGTGTGTGTGTGTGTGTGTGTGTATGTATGGATGTTGGAGGGACGATTCCTCAAAAACTATAAGACTTAAAAAATATTTAACTGCAGTTTCTTCAATCTGACATTCCTGGGAAGAGCTGAAAAGGTTTTGGTAACAATTAAACAACCGGACGTAGTAGTTTCTTAGAAAAATTCTTCTAAATATAATTTTTTTTATTAAATATTGAAGAACATAAAATTCTCCATCTAATACACTTGAAATTTTTATTATATCTTGTATAGATTTAGAGATAAAGACACTATAATTTATAGAGTAAATTAATCGCAGAGGCTAAGGCACTAAGGAAACCAGTTGGCAAATTCCAATGTTTATAACATAGTTTGTAAATGACACATGTCAATGTCAAATATCAACAGTTTTAGTGACATTCTGAATTCTGATAGCTTTTTCTGGGAAGTATATTTAATCTTTCTTATTGTTTTATTAATTAAATATTTGAAATTATAGGTAAAATTGTGGTAAAACGCATATATCCATCAGAAATACCGCCAATCTGGTTAATGAATTGGAAGAATCTCTGACATTTAGAAACTTCCTCATACAATGAAAAATAGATATAATTAGAATTAATGTATGCAGAAGATATGTTAAATACAATAAAAAAACAATATTTGAGTAAAGTTCTTTAATTTTTTTTATAAAACGATGGTTCGAAAGCGAAGTGCAATACAATACTTATATAGCCTAATATGGAAATGGCGAGAGGTCTTGTGCTGGCCACAACAGATTTTTTGTTATGGTGGAATACCCCATTAAAAAAGTAAAAGTGTTAGATCTCAGCTTCTATTAATAACTTACATTTGAAATTTGGTATGTTGACTCAAAATGAAATTTTAATATAAAATATTAATAATTTTTTATTTTACATTGAGTAATTTAATTTTAATGGGTGAGATTCAGTGGGTTGTATTAGCGTGTTTTAAGCTAAAACAGTTCTTTGTCAAAAATATTTTGGCAACTTTGTAATACCTGTCAGAAAAAAGTGAGAGACCAAAGGATCAAATAAAGAAAAAAATATTATTAATAGAAGAAAGCCATACAATTACGATAAAAAAGGACAAATATCAAAACTGATCAAAACGGGGATTGAGATATTTTAAAGTTCATTAACATTCAGGTATGAAATTTAACAGATAAAATTTGACATATTTCTAACCTAATGTTGCTATTTTTTTGCAAGTTTCCATTTACAATTATACTTCTTCATTTGAATAAAGGATATTTGTATTACTTTTCCCTGCGGTAAAATTTCTATATCACAATTGAATCTCATTGATAGATTTGGGAAATATTACAATGTTGCCATATACTTAATACAAGCTTTAATACAGACTTTAATACAACCCACTGAATTCCACCCATTAAGTTTATTGTTAAAGCGGTCATGCGTTCGTGCACATAAACATTGAAACACACTAAAATCTGGATATGCGATTTTTGGCTTGAATCCAGTATCTCTCTTAGCGAGAGGAAAATATAAATTGATTTTAATCATTATTCTTTAATACGAAATTCAACATACATTGAAAGATGGTACCTAGGTAGGTACTGAATAATTTATGTCTTAGTAAAAGAATTATTTTCTCTACCAACAATTTGCTGCTTATGTAAATTTAAACAGCTACCGTTTTCAATGGAATTTCTTTGACCTAGCCGCTGAAATTCATAAACAGTCTATATAAACTTCTAAATTATAGTGATCTCATGAATTGGTCCGGAGCAAATTCACATTTGAAATTTAAATTTTAATATAGAATTTCCAAATAATTATTATCGAAATCAGTAACTGTTTATAAATTTAAATGATGTTATAACGATAGATATTCTCAAAATTATTGAATCGATACGTACGATAGTATAATCGTAAGGTTGACATTTGACAACGGATATGCAATAGGTAAGTATATGAAACATACATGACTTGTTTGAATTTAGACTCAGACGATCGTCTCATGGTCACTCAACACTCAAGTTAACTATAATAGCCGATACATTTGCAAATTGCTTTTAGAAGAGACAATGCGTCTCGTTCTCGCATTCAAAGGTCATTTATAAGTGTTATTTTCAAATTGTTTTCAACGACTTTGGTGTGTAATCAACGCCTGTGTCTCCATAATGTTTAAATGTTCCTATTGTTTCAATTTTGCGACTAGTGCAGGTTTATTTAAAAATACTTATGCCCGGTTTCACAATTGCCGAATAAATTCACAAATAGTTACCTGACAAATAAATTTTATTCATCAAATAGTCAAAGTTTTGTTTCACAAACCAAATTTGTTCAATTGATAGTTATTCATAGAATATTACTTTTCTCTCCATTATTTTGCTTTGAGTATACAGCTAACAAGTTCGCTTCCCTGTCAAAACTGTCAAATTTACTGTCAACAAAAATAATTTTTTGATTTGTGTCATTGAAATCAATCGAAAATGAGTGAAAATTTAAATGAGAAGAGGAAACGAAGTAAAAACTATCAAATGAATTAATATTTAAAGATTTTTTTCACAATAATAACGAAATAACAATTTTCTTTTAAGACTTTAATATCTAAAAATTCACTCAGTTGTCCAAATGCTCTAAATATGAGTATACTTACGTAACATTGTCTTTACAATCAAATAATATTACTAGCAAGTTTATATCTCTATCCATTTTTGAATTATTGCCCCAAAAGTCAATATACCCCACATTTAGATAAAAACTTCAAAATTTTCAAAAATCTAATTTTTATGTATATAGATACTTCTCAATGCGCTGATTCCAAATTTTGAAACCGCAGGTCGATATCTCTTTTCGTTCTCGAGATATTTAGATTCAAAGTTTTTCTCAAAACTGCCCGTTTTTGGGTAATAACCCAAAAATGGGTCGAATTTGGCGACAACACCATTCGATTCTACGGGCAAAATTACATAAGTACACCAATTTTCAGAATTTTTGAACACCGCATACAATCTCTATAGTAAAATAACTGAAAATGGCCAAAAATCGAAAAAATCTAAGGTGTACCCCTTATAATTTTTTCAGATTTTGGCCGTTTTCAGGGGTTTTCAAACTTTTATTCATAAAAACTGAACCGGTTTGACAAAAATTATGAAAATTGCTATACTTATGTATTTTTGTCAGTAGAATTGAATGGTGCTGTCACCAAATTCATATCTTGACCCATTTTTGGGTTATTACCCAGAAATGGGCAGTTTTGAGCAAAACTTTAAATCTAAATATCTCGAGAACGAAACGAGATATCGAGCTGCGGTTTTAAAATTTGGAATCAGCGCATTGAGAAATATCTGGATACATGAAAATTAGATTTTTGAAAATTTTGAAGTTTTGATCTGAATATGAGGGCTATATTGACTTTTGGGCAATAATTCAAAACTAGGTAGAGATCTAGCCCAGAAATGGGTAATTTTGAGCCGGCGTCTTTTATTTTTATCTTTTCACATTTGTTTGAGGGATTGAACAATAAATTGGTTTAATATAATAATGTATTGGTATAACAAAAAAATATTTGTTTTAATTTAGAGTTTAAATATTGTTATTTTTACATTAGCAAAATACATAAATTTAATAAATCTTGGAAGTCTGAAGTCTGGTACTGTACCCCAACCTACACCGGATGGTAAATGACCCCAAAGGGCAACGGGGTGCCATTTGGCTGTCACTTGAGGGCGTAGAATTACATCCGCAGTCACACACGCTCTAAATTATGCCTCGAAAAAACGGACGCACAAAAAATAACACTTCTTTTTACTTTCTTTTTTGTGAGAAACACATTTTTCTGAATTTTTCGCAAAGTATAAAAAATTAGAGTAGGTATAGGAGTTCCCGCCAATAAATTTTACTAAAATTTATTTCGGGGAGTAAAATAATAATAATACAGTTTAATGAAGAGTTAATATCTACGTATGCACTTATAACTATTGTTTAAACTTTTTAACTTTGTATGACGTAACCTTCACCCTATCATTCTTGTAAAATACCTAACTATTTTTCAAAATTCCTTTTGATTCTATGATTATAGCAAAGCTGGCTGATTTATGAAAGTTAATCTTTTTATAATTCTTTAACTCTTTAACTATTGAATAAGAAGAAAAATGTATAATTAAACCGTATAGACAATAAGATATTCTTTCATATTGATAATCACATAAAATACCAAAATAGTTATTTACATTCGAGTGCCATAAACAAAGCTGTCGCGCTGTAAAATACTTCACGCACGAGAATTGTATCAAATTTTTTGGCCGACCATAATGAAAATCACTTTTTTTAATGAGATAGGTTGTACTTCTGAAAAGGGTTAGTTTAAAATACTGGGGTTAAGTCAATTTCCAAATTTGATTTTACTTACCTTCATTAGAGTATTTCTCCTAGCGAAAATTTATCTGTAATAATAGACGTTGTTTATGACTGATAATATATTTATTTGCTCATGTTTTCTTCGTAATAAATAATAGGTAGTTGTCGATATTTGACATTTCAGGAATGTTCGCCTCGCCTATTTGACAGGTATATCGATCGGTGACTATGTCGGTAACGGCGGATTTTTACAATAATGACAGATGTCGCTGCCGTGATTTTGGTTTATATAAATTAATTTTAAATATAGGAAATGTTAAAGTAAAAAAATAACTTACGTAGGTAGTACTTTTTTACATGAACTTTATTATAGTAAAGATGATTTCTTTTCTAAATGCCCATAAACGTCCAGTGTATTTTGATTATTTTACCGCATAGTTAGACAAGTGACAACACAGTAAGAGTAAAATGTAGGTTACACTTGCTGTGTATACAATTGTAAAGTTCCCATTACACTTCAGGAGGGCAAAAATGATATTTAATTGCATTTTTTCAAGAATAACTGTTAAGAATTTCAAATAAGGGAACTTCTGGTATTTTTTAAATAATTGCTTTACGAGATATTTCACATTTGCTAAAAGGGGAAATTGACGTCATACAGTTGCTATCTTTCTCTCGAAGCGTACTCAGTGCAGTGCGTGTGAGAAAGACAAGTATAGGGGGAATGTGACGTTACAATGATTTCTCGAAAATAAAATACTGTTAAACTAGGAACAATTAAGATTTTTTAATAGTATGAATTGCTTCAAAACTGAATTAAGTTTTATTTAAAATAATAAAAAAAATTGAGTGGAATACCCCAGAAAAATTCATTGCATTGGAGTTATTGTCGGAATTTTTTTGTCACACACACATATAGACATCATCGTAAAACTAGTAAAATCGTATTTTAGGGACCCTAAAACGTGCTTATTCATTAATTTACCACCTTAATTTTTTGACCAAATACAATACTCTTCTTACCCAAAGGTAACGCAAGGTAAAAACAGTCCATTGATATTTAAATTCGACTAATCCCTCTCAGAATATATAAATTTTAGAATTTACAAATTGAGACAGAAATTATTTAAACGAGGTTACCTGAAACTTAGATAAAAATCACGTTTAGTTTCCAGTAGCCTATCTCGAACTTATCAATTATTTAAATAGAAAACTCAAATGTTTTTCTAGAATATTGTATCAGTCTTTATCTCTCTCTATATAGAATTTCAAATAGACATTTTATTTCGGGCCAGACAGCCTGTCTCGGGTTTTAGCTCATAAACTTTTTGAAAAGAAACCAAAACAAAATAAAGTACCTTTGGCCACAAAAGGAATAACATTCACACGAAACTAACATGTATAGTTTGTACTGAATTCTAGCGTTATGGCTTTGACTTACTGAGCTTCTGTGGTATACCGGGAACAGCTGGGGGTAGTACTACATGACGCTTAGGGTCGGACTGTAAAAAAATTAAATATGCAAATGACTGTATGCATTTCGTATTTCAAAATTGATATTTAATGGATTCACAAGATCAAATTATGTCTTTGACCATTGTTACAATTAAAAAAATAAAAATAAGAAAACACAGTAAAATATTATTTTTTCAGATTTGATGTTATTATAAATATGGAAGAATAATTGATTGTCTATACGGTTTGACGGCACATTTTCCTTTATATCCAATAGATACAGAGTTAAAGAATTATAAAGATTTATTTTCATAAATCTGCCAGCTTTGCTAAAATCATGGAAACAGCTGATATATTAAATATTCCAATGAGCTATTTACGTGGTGCTGAAAATCCGATTTCTATTACTATATACGTAATGTTATGTTAAAAACACATATAAAAATATAAATTTTATTTAAAAAAATATATTTATTTTTTAGTAAATTAAGAAAGAAAATTTTCTGTGACGTCATTATATTGAATTGGAGAAGGGAACCGTGTTTAAGAATGTAATCTATAGATGGCATGGCGTGCGAGAAAGTTTTAATTTGAATTTCTCTCTCTGGTCTTTCAAATTAATAATTACTTTACAAATAAACACATAGGTAGTTACATGTAATTTAAAATATCGATACCTAAAAGACAAACTAAAATACTAACCTCCAAACTATTATTGAAACGTCAAACAGGAGATCTACATTACCCGCACAAACATGCCGTTGTTATGAAGCGGTACCATGCTATGGCTTTACGGCCATTCATTGGTGCGGCGTAATTCTACGTCATACATGGCGGTAATTCAAATAATCAAATTTCATTTTTTCTGGCTCATTAATAAAAAAATTATCAAAAAATATGGGTAGCAAGTTTTTATAAATAAATATATCATCATGGCATATTACCCATTTCTGGGTGTGCCAGTATCTACAAAACATGTAGACATCGGTAATGATGACGATATATTTTAACGTGTGGGCGCTTACCAGGCGTCACCTCACGGACACTCATAGCTGGTGTGGAGAGTGCACCACAGGGGTCACTTTTGTGCCAATTAAAATTGGAAATATTTGGCGTCTGTCGGGATCGAACCCGGTTCCCCTAGGTTTGCGACCAGACACTCAGGCACGCGGCCACGGGACCCCATGTATATATGTATATGTTCGTGTTATAATTTTATTGGATATATAGAATCTTTTCCAAGGAATTTTCGGTATGAAATTTGTAGAAAATAGTTACGTTTGTGTTACAATTTTACTGGATATATAAAATCTTTTCCAAAGAACTTTCGGTAAGCAGTGCCGGTTTTACATAAATTTTGCCCCTAGGCTAAAACATTTATAGCGCCCCTTATAATTTTTAATAAAATAATTAGGGTATGTATATATGTATGTACCTGGGGGAACCGGGTTCGATCCCGACAGACGCCAAATATTTCGAATTTTAATTGGCACAAAAGTGACCCCTGTGGTGCACTCTCCACGCCAGCAATGAGTGCCCGTGAGGTGACTCCTGGTAAGCGCCCGCACGGTACAAATATGTCATCATCATTGCCGATATCTGCGATAAAGCAAATTGTGGCACACTTAGAAACAAAACGATGAAATCTGATGAAAAAAACTGTTATTCATAAATTGTCTCCAAATTGCTTCAGAATGCGTTTTCTATACGAAATACGCGATTTTAGAGTGTTTTGCAGTAATTTCAATACTATAAAAAGGTACTTCGACTGGATAGGCAAGGGCACCACGGAAGCCCTTCAAAAGCTTGTATACACTAAAATATAATGTAATCTGTCATATTCAGTTATAAACAATCATATATTTTCTATACGAATGCCAGCCATAAAGGTAAAAATGTTTTTTCCAAGTTTTTAATTTTTTTTTTTTTTTGCTTGACATCTCATTATATCAAATATTTTTTCTCGGCGCCACCCAACGACTGGCGCCCCTAGGCTATAGCCTAGTTAGCCTATTATATAAAACCGGCACTGTCGGTAAGGGATTTGTGCAAAATACATAAAATTGACGAAAGGTAATGTGCTAGCCACATCAGATTTTTTTACTATATTATGGCTCAAGTTTTGTTTTTTATATATTTGTTTCATTATCATTAAAGGAGTTTAAAAAAATCTGTTTTATTGTTACAAAATAAAGCAAAATAAAATAGGAAAACATTTAATACGTACCTGTTCTCTCCCCGCCATAAATCAAGCTTAAATCCCAAACAGTAGACCTGCTGAGAGGCTCATAACCATAGATTTTTGTACAAACTATACCTGTTGTTGTAGTAATGTATAAGAAGACCAATTGCCATAACTGTATCTGAACTTTGAAGGGCGTATGAATCATAAATGTTTGAACTAGTTATTTACAGTCAGAAAGAGACAGCGATACTTCCCATTTCTCTCCTACGTTTACCTGGAAGGAACATAATACACTGCTAGTGAGAAGTATCGTTCGTTTTCATTTAAGTTTTTTCTCGGTAATCATATTCATGCCGGCTTTGTGGTCTATATTGTCCACCGCTTTACGACGCTTGAATTATGTCGTAAATCTCACATGACATTCTGTTCATATTGCTTTTTGTTCATATGAATATTCAATTTACTTCTGTCCTCAGGATTGATTTTTCGAACTTATAATAAATTTGCTTCTATATTCATGAGTTCTTAAAAAAATGTATTTGTTAATATTTATAAATCTGTCCATATTCTGTGGTTTAATGTAAAAACAATTAATGTGTCTGAGTGTGTGGTCGCGAATCTGGGGAACCGGGTTCGATCCTGATCAACGCCAAATATTTCGAATTTTAAATGGCACAAAAGTGAGCCCTGTGGTGCACTCTTCACGCCAGCAATGAGTGCCCGTGAGGTGAAGCCTGGTAAACGCCCGCACGGTACAAATATGTCATCATCATTACCGAAATCTACGAGTATGTACAAAGCAGATTTGAATACTCAGAAATGGGCTTTAGGTAAGGAAGGTATTGTCTTTGGTCAAAAAATTCGGTGGTGAGTTTTTAATGAATAAACACGTTTTAGGGTCCATAGAATACGAATTTACTATTTTTAAGATGATGACTGTATGTATGTGTGTGTGTGTGTGTGTGTGTTTGTCCGTGTGTGACAAATTTTTCTCCGACGGTAACTCCAATACTACAATTCTAAAAATTATAATTCTTTTGTATTCCTGTTCTTTACATCTTTTGATCCACCGGAAATACCTTTATTTAAAGTTTTTGACAGTTTTTCTTCAAAAAATATTATTTTTTGACATTTATGTTTTATAAATATCAAAGAAAATGCTCTTCTCTAAACTGTTTGATTATAGATTTTCCTTTATATTCAATAGATATAAAGTTAAAGCATTATAAAGAGATTAACTTTCAAAAATCAGTCAGCTTTGATATTTATCATGGAAACAGCTGATATACGCAAAAAATTCTAATTGACAGATGTCAGTGTCAAGTGCAAAACCAAATATGGAAAGTATGGGATCTAAAATTGATATGTCATAATGTTCCTCGCAAGTGACTTGCAGAGAAAGGCCAAAGAGAAGATGGAAGGACTGTATCGCAGAAGACTTGAGAAAGGAAGGACTGTGTGAAGATGCGTTCGACAGGAATGAGCGAAAGAGAAGAGGAAACAGGGACCCCTAATAAAATAGGGGATTTATAGAACCTTTTCAAATGAACTTTTGGTATGGAATTTGTAAAAAATAGTATGTGTTCGTGTTCAGAATGCCGGGTGTATGAGGAAGGCGAAAGAAAAGATGGAAAGACTGTATAGAATCTTTTCCAAGGAACTTTTGGTATGGGATTCGTACAACATACATCGAATTGACGGAAGGTCTTGTGCTGGCGTCAACAAATTTTTTTAATTACTATGTTTATGTTTACCTTGCTCCATAGATTTTTCTTTTATACAATGTATGCGTAAACAGTTTTGACAAACATTATCTTCTAATAACTCATAAACAATAATAAATACATCGAATCTCTAAGCAAACAAGTTACGATGTATTTACCATTTCAGCTACGGCTAAAATTCCTAATTCCTAAGATTCTCTCTTTTGTCAATAATAAGATTATCAGTAGGATTGAAGAAATTTATTACTTACCGATGCCTACATGTGTTGTAGATACTGGCACACCCAGAAATGGGTAATATGCCGTGATGATATATTTATTTTATTTATTTATACCCTTCCCTTCACTTAGTTATTATCAAAAGCAATTTAAAAATTAAGCCTAAATTAGTTATGAAAAGGAATACGAGTATACAGAACAGATAATCCTGTGTACAAACATAGACAAAACATAAACAAGTATTACTTTAAGACAGCAGAATTAGTCATTAAAGGTATCATAGTAGCAAAACCAGGATAGGTTAGGAATTGAAAAGGAGTTTCAACTTTTCAGTCCCGTTACAGTTTTTGTTTTTATTGCTTCAACCGCTAGGCACACCTGAATCTCAACATATTTATAACCGTCTAAAATTTTTATCCCCCTCTTGTGTCAAATTTGGTCATACAAGTTGCTGAAAAAGGCTTCCACAGGCAACGTGATAAGCGTGGATAATTTGACAAATAAGTTAATTTCTTGTATCGCTCGCGAAAGAGTAAGACTGAAGCATTGAAAAAGAGATATAAGTGTTTTAATTGACTGTTAAGTCTTAATTACAAGGAGCAAATAAAGTTCTAGTACTTATTTACGTTTGTCTGCTGGCGTGTTATCTTTGTCTTTTCCTTATTAGTGTTTTGATACTCCAGTCGGTGCGCATGCGCAGAATACGTAATTAATGGGGACTGCACGTGCACGTGTGCAATATACACTCCTTCATATTTTATTTATACAATCTCGACACATTCAATTCGATTTTTAGTGTGTTACCCTGACCAGATGGTATATCCATTGAAACACATCATAACTTCATAATATAAACAGCTATAGAGTTATAATTTCAAATTTTAATTTTCCTTTATTACCTCCCGCCACCCTAGGTAAGTGAGGTATAGGGATCGTGCTAAAATCGGATATAAAGATTTCAGTGAATAAGCACGTTTTGATGTCCCCAGAATCCGATTTTAACATTTTTACAATGATGTCTGTAGGTATGTATGTGTCTGTGTGTGTGCCTGTGTGTGTGTGTGTGTGTGTGTGTGTGTGTGTGTGTGTGTGTTTGTCTGTGTGTGTGTGAGTGTGGATCTTGTGGACACGATTACTCAAATACTATCAATCAGAAAATTTTGAAATTTTGTATACCCATTCTATACTAATGTGGGAAGAGCTCATTAGGTTTTAGTACATATTTGATAACCGGAAGTATCATTTATACAAGCTTTTAACTGTTTTTCTTGTAAAAAAATCATTGAATATAATTTTGTAGCAGCTTTTACCAATACAAATTGAATATAATGGCACAATCTTCAATTCTACAATAATAGCATTTAGTAAATAACTTGAAATAATTTTATATTATATTATAAAATAATTTTTTTTTGTACATCACTTTGCCTCTGCGTCAAACAAAAACAATACTTTAATAACAAATTTGACATATTTAAACAAATGTCACTGTCACCTGTCACGAAGCAATTTTCATTAAAATTAATAATGAAACCGTATAAGAATAATTTAGTAGTTTAAATATGATTCTAACGAAATTAATGTTTGTAAAAATAATATATTTTCCATCATACATAAATATTAGATATACAGGATAATTCGATTTAAGTTTGATGTTTGCAGCATTATATAATCAAACAGCTCTCAATAAGAACGTGATTTCAAAGTGCCAAATAATACATAGTTTCCAACTACACATTTACGAAATGGATAATGCACGGCGAAGAATTTACGTAGATTGCGTTTTAGAGCATAAGGAAGTTGGTGATGATTTTGACAATAATGTGTGTGACGATTTTTCCTTAAAATATATTAATGATCCAAAACTTCGCAAAGTTGGTAGGTATTTAATATTCTTATATAATTTGAAACAACATATTAGATTTTGACTATATATTATAAACCGGATGTAGTACTTAATTTGAAGCTCTAACAGATTTTTCAGGAAAAACATAATAAAATATAATCCAAAATTTCGTATTACAATTTTTTCTATTTATTGGAACAACAAAGTAGATATTGTTTACAAACGATCAATCGAAAGTTAAACTTTACTTACAGCTCATTGCTATTTTAAACATGGAATTGGCGGGAGGTTGTGTGCTGGCCACATCAGATTTTTTTATTATAACTCTGTATTAACATTACATGATTCATTACAAAAGCTATAATAATTTGAGAAGTATAAATGAAATAAATATATCATCACGGTCCTCTTGGCCTTGGTGTACTAATCTGTTTCAATTCGCTTATTTTGCTAATGACAATTGATCTGTACCATCATCACGGCCCCAGGAGTCCGAATGACAAAAATAATTGGATGTATAATTTTATAATATAAGATTTTTCTTATATTGTTTTAAATATTTTAACAACATTTATTATACATATTTAAAATTTCTAATAATTTAAATAAATTGGAAAAACTATTCAACAAATAAAGTGAAAAACGCATCACTGCAGTTCTATTCTATACTATCATGTTTAACTGGTTGCCAACGCCTGGCTTTGTGTATTAAAATGAATTTTATTTCTCATCGTCTTGTGTTCGGTCCGGAGGAGCACTTGCAGTTTCTAGGTCACTTTAACCAATTACATGTGATGTAAAGTAATTTATTACTTGACATTGCGTCATAATATGTGCCCTGGCTACTCACTACCGCATCCGTATTAACTAGGGTGGCCCAATTGTTAAATGTCCAAACATGGCCTTAATTTACTGATGACTTAATTATTCTATTCTTTCTTCATTGGAGGCCTTGTTACTCAGAATGGTATTGTTTCATGTATATTGCATAATTTGGTACACTCTTTATTACATCCTTTTTTAGAATTAAAAATATTTAATCAGTTTTTATAGGTATAGTTTTTGTAATTTAATGTAATATTGTAATTTATTCAAGCTTTATGAAAGGTAATTTGTACTTTTCTCAGACCTCAGAGATACTATTGAATTTATAATATCCCTATAAGGGGTATTACAATTACATCCATATGAAGAGCTGATTAAATTTTGGTTATAATTGATCCACCGGAAGTACCCTTATTTGAAGTTTTTAACAGTTTTTCTTAAAAAAACAGTTATATTTCAACAGTTAACATTTTTATTTCAATACTTTTATTTAAAAAATTCACACAGTTGTTCAAATACTCTAAAAATACGTATACTTACGTAACATTCTCTTTACAATTCAAATAATATTACTATCAAGTTTATATCTCTATCCATTTTTGAATTATTGCCCCAAAAGTCAATATACCCCACATTTAGATAAAAACTTCAAAATTTTTAAAAATCTAATTTATATGTATCTAGATACTTCTCAATGCGCTGATTCCAAATTTTGAAACCACAGGTCGATATCTCGTTTCATTCTCGAGATATTTAGATTCAAAGTTTTGCTCAAAACTGCCCATTTTTGGGTAATAACCCAAAAATGGGTCGAGACATGAATTTGGCGACATCACCATTCGATTCTACGGACAAAAATACATTAGTATAGCAATTTTCATAATTTTTGTCCAACCGGTTAATTTTTTATGAATAAAAGTTTGAAAACCCCAGAAATTAGCCAAAATCTGAAAAAATCCTAAGGGGTACCCCTTAGGATTTTTGCGATTTTTGGCCATTTTCAGTTATTTTGCTTTAGAGATTGTATGCGGAGTTCAAAAATTCTGAAAATTGGTGTACTTACGTAATTTTGCCCGTAGAATCGAATGGTGTTGTCGCCAAATTCATATCTCGACCCATTTTTGGGTTATTACCCAAAAATGGACAGTTTTGGGCAAAACTTTGAATCTAAATATCTCGAGAACGAAAAGAGATTTCGACCTGCGGTTTCAAAATTTGGAATCAGCGCATTGAGAAGTATCTAGATACATAAAAATTAGATTTTTGAAAATTTTGAAGTTTTTATCTAAATGTGGGGTATATTGACTTTTGGGGCAATAATTCAAAAATGGGTAGAGGTATAAAATTGGTAGTAATATTATTTGATTGTAAAGAGAATGTTACGTAAGTGTACGCATTTTTAGAGTATTTATATATATGAGTATTGGATTTATAGAATATTTTCCCAGGAACTTTCTGTATAGAATTTGTAAAAAATTGTATTATGTTCGTGTTACAATTTTACTGGATATATAGAATCTTTTCCAATGAACTTTTGGTATGGGATTTGTACAAAATACATCAAATTAACTGAAGGTCTTGTGCTGGCCACTACAGATTTTTTACTCCAATGATTTCGAATAAATTGGTACACAAGTATTGCTGACGCGCGTTTAGTTGAGATTGACACTACGCAATTAGAAAACATTAACTATAATTTCTTAGTTTAGTAAACTATTTCCCACCTGCTTTATACCAATTTTAAATATTGATGGAATGTTTTTCTTGTTGTTATAATAGCTTATCATAATTACTAATAAATATGTTGCAATGGGGGATTACTCTATTTTTGTTTTATAATTTTATTTGAAAATATTAGGAAAACTAAGACTATTCATGAAAATCCCGTGAAAAAATTCCTATTAATAAGGGAGTTATGATCTCCCGAATTTTAAAAAGATTGACGTGACGTCCCATTTATGTGTTTTTATATCAAACTGTTTTCATCATGGACCTAAATGTTCTTGAAATATATGCTATTTTAAGTTATATTTACATAAAAATAAATGAATATTATAACACTGTATAAGTCTACATATTTTATAATTACAGGTGTATTTAAATTATTAAGTTTAATGCAAGAAATTTATGTTAAAATAAAAACTGTTTGAAAACTGCAGTACAGGAATGTTAGCCCCTCCTTTCGAATTTGAATTTCTTAACTTCCATTGGTAGTAATCCCCACCTCCTAACACGCTATTTGTTATGCATGTATAGGTGGTCTCTCGGTCGCCAATCAAAATATTTTCATATTAGTGTCGAAGCGCTATAACAAAAAACCCTGTATTTCCGAAATATCTCAATTATACCATATCATTTTTTTATTAATATTCGTTATTCAGCATATACATTCGTATTTTTTTACTATTTTCCTTTAATTCGATTGAGCCGTGATCCCCCATTATTTTAAACATAAATGTGACTATTTCGTATTACAACGGTCGTATTCTGTAGCTGTATTACAAGTAAATAAGGTATAGTAAATATTTATTTTACTTATACATATTTATAATAATACTTAAAATAGTACGCTTGTATTTATTTTAGTGAGGGAATACTTTTGTTCCATTTACACATCTCCTTATATGGGAAGGTGCAAACATTGTAGGTAGAACAAATCACATCTGTGGCAGTATTTGCCTAAATATAGACTGATGTAGGCTTTGAGAAGACGTGAAACAGAAATAGCTTTGTACGCATAAGTATACTACCCCAGCTGTTTGTTGTGTGACTGGATGGCGTGTGTCTGTTTCTCTTTGCACTCGAGGGTTTCCTCTTAGACTAGATACAGAGAGACAACAAAAGTGACATGATAGATTTACCATGAAATTTGTATGTGTATGATAAATGAGAAAAGTAGGTAGGTACTTTGAATATATCACACAATTGAGCTCGAAAATATGTGCGTTTTGGAATCTATCGCAATTCAAATTCAAAGTCATAAACCTTTGTTTATGTTCATTATTTTTGGTGTAAAATATCTGTTGTAGCCAGCACTATACCTCTCGTCAGTAAAACTACCGAGTGTTGTTATTTTTTTAGTCTTTATATTTATTGATGCTGAAAACTTGAAATCTTGACAGGCAATTTTTAGCACGATCCCTATACCTCCTTTACCAAGGGTAGCGGGAGGTAAAAAAAAACTCTAAATATAAAGAAATAATTATATCATTACAGCTTATTATAATCTGTACGTTAAAGCATTAGCTCGATACTCTAATAGAGGAGAAATATATAAATAACTTTCGAGCAGGGTTTTATAGGCTCTTTTACCCCAATTCTGGATTTTTCAAACCCCCCATTGAGTATATTATTAGAACAATCTATTTTAGAAGGTAGATACGACCATTTTAAGTACAGCCAATCCCTTCCGCGCTCCTAAAATATACTCTAAAAAAATCTGTTGTGGCCAGCACAAGACCTCTCGCCATTTCCATATAAGGCTATATAAGTATTGTATTGTACTTCTCTATCGAACCGTCGATTTATAACAAAAAATTACAGAACTTTACCCGAATATTGTTTTTTATTATATTTAACATGTCTTCTGCACACATATAATTCTAAATATATATATTTTTCATTGTATGAGAAAGTTTCTAAAAGTCAGAGATTGTTCCAATTCATTAACCAGATTGGCGGTATTTCTGATGGATATATACATTTTTCCTATAATTTCAAATATTTCATTAATAATATAATAAGAAAGATTAAATATACTTCCCAGAAAAAGCTATCAGAAATCCTTTAAAACTATTGATTTTTAACACTGACATATGTCATTTTCAAACTATGTTATAAACATTTGAATTTGTCAAGTCGTTTATGGATTATTTTAGAGAAAAATACTTCAAATAGCAGTTATAGGAAATTCAATTAAAGAAAAAATAGGCCGTAGGTTCCAATAATTAGGACGTTTCGGACATTAATTTTTCCATTTTCAGCAGTTACGTAAAATTTGTTGAAACATTGTATAAATTTCTTTAATATTAGTTACACATTTTTGTGAATGACCAAATCTTGTCCAGAATTTTAACAAAAAGTATTTTTCTTCTATCAAAGAACATAATATTAACATTTAATCTGAAGTATCAAATTAAATCGAATTGCATGTATAATTCATTTTTGTTGTTTTAAACTGTTGCCATACAAACCAATGCATATCATTAGTGTGCTATTCGGGGTTGATTTCTAAAATCCTAAGTAGTAAATTGTCAAAATGCGACATCGGTCCCAGCCTTAATTTTTTTCCTTCATCGCACCCTGTCCCTTGCCCGGCGGTGTTGTTGCTTCTTCATAACCTAGCATTTTCAACATGACCAGTAAATTGCAACAGTGTAGAAAAAATCATCATATTCATTAATATTTTAACATTTCTAAATTATTTATTTTACTGTTTCATGTACTTACGTTAGTCAAATGGGTATAATGTCTAATGAGTCTAATATACGCTTATTTATATATTGTTTTTAATTTATCAAGAAAAAAGCATGAAAAAAATAATTACAGTAATTATTATTTACAACTTTTATTGAAATACATTTACTCATTTAGCTTATCATAACGATCTGATGATACTTGAATATTTATTGCACAAAATTATTGAAACGATAATCATATAAACGTAAACAGAATTATTAATGAACCAAAACATCTGTTGCATGTAATATAATATTCTTTTTTAAAAATATTTATCTTCTGAAAAACTTTAATGTTTTCACTGGCAATTTAATGTATTCTTACTATTTATTAGGATGATTAAAAAATGTGTAATTAAAATTATAAATTTGTTCATTATTTTACTCCATATCATGAAATATATCATCACATTAAATTAAATTGTTCTCATTGGTTAATTCAATTAATTGGACAAATTGTCTTTAATTAAAAGAACGCAATAATTAACCTTAATACGCCTTTATCTTAATCAGTCAATTTATTTTGAAGTTAAGTTTATAAAAGGATAATGCTACCATCAATACGAAGGGATCACACAATAGAATGGATGACAATGTAATTTTTAATCTACTAAGGCGTAAGATAAAAGTTAACCAATTTTGGGTTAGGGCTGATATATAATGAAATTAATTTGCAAATTTACCAAGATGAACCAAATTTGTTTGCGTACATCCTAACAAAATCGTATTGACTCAAGAACTGAAACCAAACCATCACAGATTGCGGTAGGAGTTTGCTGATTGGGCCTTTGAGCACTTGGAAAATAATTATGATTTTGGCCAAAAATCAACTTCCCAGATGAGGCGCATTTTTGGATCAGTGGCTTTGTTAATAAATAAAATTGCCGTTATTGGTACGACAACAACCCACAACTCTTACATGAAATGCCGTTACCCTGAAAACTCATTCTGTGGTGCGATTTATGGCATGGCGGCGTCATCGGACCTTATTGCTTCCAAAAACTGGAGCGATCGTTTGCAAAAAGCAAAAACTAAATTGATACGTCAAACAGTTTTTGTTTTATTTAAAATTAAAATCCTATCACTCTTAATGAAAGACCCTTTAATATAACTTGATCACTATTCTTATTCTTGTAAGATTCACTTTTCGGCTGCGTGCCGCTGTTTCGAGATGCAGGCAGAAAGACACTGTAATTTATATACCGTGTTACGATTTGACATTTGATTGACAGCAATGTATTTGCGTGTCCCATTTAAAATGAAACATAGGGAACGAATTTGACAGATGTATTATATTATGTAAAAAATTTAGCTAAGTCAGAAAACCACTCAAGAGCACTAAACATATTTCGGGCACACAATATTTTTTTTGCAACTAAATTTAATTTTTAGAAAACAGGTATAATTATTCAAACAAAATTAACCTCTAATGACGTTTTGTCAATATGACTGATAACCGCTGAATTTTCCTGTAAGTTATGACTTGACATTTGATTGACAGTAATATATTTGCCTGTCTCATTGAAAACATAGGGAATGAATTTGACAGAGTATTATATTTAAATATTGTAAGAAATTTGGCCAAGTTAGAAAATCACTCGAGCAAAAGTACACTAAATTAAATTTAGAAAGCAGGTATAATTATTTAAACAAAATTAACCTCTACTGACGTCTTATCAAATGTCAAATTCGTTCCCTATGTTTCATTTTAAATGGGACACGCAAAAATACTCACGGTATTAAACTAATCGTAAAGGCTAAGGCACTAAGGAAACCAGTTGACAAATTCTAATGTTTATAACATGACACATGCCATTGAGAAATATCAACAGTTTTAGTGACATTCTGATAGCTTTTTCTGGGAAGTATATTTAATTTTTCTTATTGTTTTATTAATTAAATATTTGAAATTATAGGTAAAATTGTGGTAAAATGCATATATCCATCAGAAATACCGCCAATCTGGTTAATGAATTGGAACAATCTCTGACTTTTAGAAACTTCCTCATACAATGAAAAACATATATAATTAGAATTATATGTGTGTAGAAGACATGTTAAATACAATAAAAAAACAATATTTGGATAAAGTTCTGTAATATTTTGTAATAAAACGACGGTTCGAAAGCGAAGTGCAATACAATATTTATATAGCCTAATATGGAAATGGCGAGAGGTCTTATGCTGGCCACAACAGATTTTTTTAAATCTTTTATTCTTATTTCTTATTTAATTCAACTTTTTTCCTACTAATAATTTATCCCTTCACCTCGCTTTGTGAACTAATTTTTTCATGTGTAGAAAAATAATTACCTACAACAAACATAACGACCATCATAGCAGTAGTAGTAGGTCTAGAAATACGTTAGACATCAGATAACAGTGATGAGCTGAGACATGAGAATGTAAAGCAGTGATTTTTCCCAACAATTACGTGTGTTGGTTAGTATTGTTTGCGGTTCGCTTCCCACACTTTCGTGAGGAAGTCACTGTGTCTCCTTGGCAACAACACACGCCTAAATACAATAGCAAAAGCGTTGGTTGAAATTAGTAGACCAACCGACAGACGGACTGTGCACTGGACCTCTTCAACAAACTAATTAATGTGGCGATTAAAGAAAACTAAATGTTGAAAATAGCTGGTGTGGAGAGTGCACCACAGGGGTCACTTTTGTGCCATTTAAAATTGGAAATATTTGCCGTCAGTCGGGATCGAACCCAGTTCCCCCAGGTTCGCGACCAGACACTCAGGCACGCGAACATAATTTTCAGTTTGCGCTTAAGGCTGTGTCCGATGTCGCATTTTGGCATTTAGTATTTGGGATTTAGGTCTTCTTCACATAAATACAACTCCCAATGGCACTCTAGTGATATTCATTGGTTTGTATGGCAACACTTTAGAACAACAAAAATGAATTACACAATTCGATTCAATTTGATATTTGAGAGTAAATGTTAATATTATATTTCATAAAATAGAAGTTAAGAAGCCATTCTTGGACAGTAAATTTGACGTTTTATACAAATTATAACAACGAATATGATTTGTTTAATTAGTGCGCGTCAACTTCAAGCCATATCTACTCCTGCAAAACCTTAAAATCTAGATTTAGATATTAGGGTGATAAAAGTGCAACATCAGACACAGCCTAAGTGCAATGGATCCCACAACTGAATTTTATTTGTTAGATACACCTTTATTAAAAGTTATTTTACTAGAAAACAACGACTACTTCATGTCTAAGACAGAACACTGAGAATTCGGAAGATCATTTGACGAACTGCGAGAAAACGATCAAAAATTATGATGGTGTTTAGATTTTTGATCCCACAACGGTGGTCATTTCTTGTACAAATGCAATTAATTGTTCGTTGCCCATGTTCCGTAATGTTCCATTCGCACGAATAACGCAACAAAAATAAAATATTTTGTTCGTATTCAAGCAATCGTACTTGTTCTTACGTATTCGTACGAAATAGTTATAAGTACTGTAACCGAACATATTATACTTGTATTGATTTGTTTATTTCTGATGACACATCAAAGGAGCTCGATTTGCACGGTTTGAATAAACGAACGCAAAATAGCGCTCAGAGCATTAAAACGAACGTAGGTACTAAACGAAATCTAGTCAAAGTATGAAAAACAAAAATTTGTCACTATAACTTGTCATATTGACAATTTTTACTTGTAGATGCATATTTTATATTTACATAAATATATTTTATACATTTAGTGAAAGGTGATAATTTTCTTTATTTTCCAAGATTACATAGAACATGAAGATATTTAGATTCTAAAAAGAATTCAACTACCTACAAAGTAATGTAAGTTTTTACGATATTTTAATGCTTTGTAGTTTTGTTGTAGCATACATACTTCATACTTCTTGCATTTTAATTGTAACATATGTATATATTTTATGAAGAAATTTATTCTACAGCCTTTTTTTTAAGCTATATAGACAATATTATAAAAGTTTGGCAATGAAATCAATGCTTGTGATTGGCTGTTCCGCAGACGAATTCACCCCGAACGATATTTAAATTTCAACCTTCATTCAACATAATAAGATCATATAAAGAACCGCCACTCACAATCAACAGTCAGCGCCAAAGTTTTAAGACACTGTCTATAGTTTAAAAACAGACACTAGAAATTTCTTGTAAACCTAACAAACCAAACTAAATACATAATATTGAAAATACATAGGTGCATATGTACTTAACATTAAAAAATAATTGGATATATATAAGAAGACAAATTTTAAAACGGGATTTCAAATACTTCACTATCCCATTTTGCCATTTTTCAATTACTTACAACAACACACTTGTGCATATCAAAAATATAAACACAAATGACATTTGACAGTCAAAACTTATAGGGACTTAAGAAAAAGTAGCGCATGTTCCAGTTTTTCGTTGAAAGTTTTTCGTTAAAAGTATATACATCTATCTTTCTTGCACTCACATCACTGTGCGAGATAGGCAAATAATTAGACTTTTACCGAATAACTTTCAAAGAAAAACTAGAACATGCGCTACTTTTTCTTAGAAGTCTCTATAAGTTTTGACTGTCAAGTAACTGTCAAATGTCATTAGTGTTTATTTTTTGATGTGTGCAAGTGTGGTGTTGTATAGTGATTGATTTTAAACTAAAAAATGAGGTAGAGAAGTAATTGAAATCTTGATGGCTATATACGAAAAATCCATCTGATGAAAATTCAATGACAATTTAATGTAGGTCTAATTTAAATTTTGACACTTGGGTATTTTAATTCACGCAAAACTTGATCATGTAAATATACTTGTAACGTAACTTAAGACAATTTTCAAGTCGAAAATAAAAACTTCATCGTGTAATCCACACTTTACGTATACATGACGGAGGGGTAAAAAAATTTGCAGCAAAGATCCGAGCACATTTGAAATATGAAATTTATGTATGTATGTATATGTAATTATGGAACTACCTGTTTTATTCATAAATATTCATTACATTTTGAAAATAAAACGTAAGGGTTATAAAATAATTACAGTGGTACCAACCTTAATTACAACATCCGGATACTTGTGAAGTGAAATAAATACCATTTGCATAATTTTAATTATTCAAGGCTTTATTCAGAATTTATCTGCCGTAAATCTTGACGCACTTTTCCCATGGCAAACAATTCGTGTTGGAGTACATTATAAAATGAATAGGTTTACTCTTTGTTTCTACATGTAAAGCATAATTCGTGAGAATGAATGTAGAAGTTAGAATTGTCGCTTCCGCTGAAATGGCGAAAATGTCCTACTTCCTTATTGTCTTGCGTTTACATTCAAATATGTCACGTAATTCTATATGAATCTATATTCAAAAGAGACAGGCACTTCCATACTTCCAATTATGGTAACAAGCAAACAAAACAACACGAGACATTTGCATAGTAGCGGGTGACAACAATCTTCTATTATCCATAAATAATATTCTCACAAAGATGTTATTTTTTTTTTGTTTTTTATGTTGAGTTTCGCGAAATATAACGCTTGACGTATTTCGGTCGCAAAAAATGAGTCGTATGTAATCATATTATCCTTGGATATAAATAAACTAGTCTCGAGCTTCGAAAATTAGGGTATAATATTCCGAGGACATTGATAATTATGATATAATTTTATGACAATAACCGAAAGCGTGTTGCTTGGTAACCCCCGGTGCCGTAGACGGAGGGTTGTTACCTAAAAGCAACGTGCTTGAGGAAATTGTGATAAAATTATATGTATTTATCTATGGTCGAAGGGTATTCGGTGAGAATATTTTTGTAATTTTAATTAAATTTAAGAAGAATTAGGGCAAACCAAGAAGAGCAAGCCGGTAATGTCACTTCTTGTAAAATCGACACATCTTTTTTATCATAAATATATCTACATTGTTCAATTAACTGTATTAGTTGGACTTATTTTTCAATGACACTCATTTTTAGTCGACAATGTGACAGAAATATTCCAAAATAACAAAATGATGACAGATGTCAATTGACTGTCGTAAATATCTCCAGAATCAAGCTGTCGTCCACGAACATATACTCTTCTGATTGGTCGGCATTAGCATTATGACTTGAAAATTAGAAATTGTCATATTCTAGGGTAACGGCATAATGGTAAGGTTAAGGTTATAGCTACATGTACCGCAGCACGCATTTGTCTATACTTGAATTATTAATGCAAAGTCATAATGTTAATGCTAAGGTTCATTCTTACGTTTACAGCTTACATAAACCAGCCTTAAGTCGAGGGCTGAAAGTACACTTATGCCCGGTTTCTCCAGAGAAACTTACGACTTAAGTCGTTGCTTACTCCTAAGTTCCACCTTAAACTGTTGCACCACGCAAAAATGTCAAAATGTGAGACGTAAGTAGCACTTAAATGTAAGTCGAAAAAATCGGTGACTTATGTGGTTATGTGTCATATGTCAGTTGATATTTCGGTAAGTCAAGGTAAATTTGTTTCGTTTTGGGCTGTTATGGCAAGAAAATTAGATGATATAAAGAAGAAACGATTAAATTGTAGCAAAGAGAAAGAAAATTGGTCTGTGAGATTGTAGAAACAAAGATTTAAAGAGAATATTAAATAAAAAAATCATTGCGGAGTCCATGGCCAATATTCAAAAAGATAACACCTGGAAATTAATTGCCGCAGCATTGGCAATAAAATGTGTGCAAATATGTAGACTGACGCAAGGAAGACGACATCGAAGAAAAAGGCTTCAGTTTATAGGACTGGCAGTAGTCCACATAAATATATTAAAAATAAATAATATATTTGGAACAAATCAATTCTGTTACTTATTTGTCGCGGAGTCCTACCATTTTCGGCAATATCGACTTCCATCACAGTATCCACGACGTTAAAGTCGTCAAAATTAGGGAAATCCTGTAAATCCATATCGAATATTGTTGAATAAATACAAATATAAACCCTGTTAAACACATTGACAGCTTTGACATTTTGAATCGCTAAATTTCAAATTGACCAATCATAGAACAACATTACGCTGTTGCCAATGTAATTTGTGACATAAGTTAAGTTCGCATTTGAATTTGCTGATGCAACGCAATTGGGATATAAGTCCTACTTACAATTAAGTAGCACTTTAATAATCAACAACTTAAGTTGCTGTGGAGAAACCGGGCATTAGTGAATCATTTCATTATTCCTACTGTAAGTAAAGCCTCATTTCCACCGAATGTCTTAATGCTTAATACATAAGGCTTAATGAATTATAACATTTTACTAGGATGCCATTTCCAGCTATTTTGTTTAGTGACAATTCAACAGAAATGTCATATCTTTTTTCCGAATTACTTGTTGTTTAGTAGACTGCCATTGCAGCAGCAATTCTTCTTTTTTTTAATATGTTATACCTATACACAATTTTCTGTATTTATATCGATACCGAAAAATTAATTAAAAGTTAATAATTATAAAATAGACTGAGAGTTGACAGTTCAGGTTAGAATTTTTCAATCATTTGTTTTTACGCATTGCTCTTAGTTCTTAAGCATTAAGCTTTATGCAAAGCTGGAAATGGTAGTAAACGTTGTCATATGATAAACATTTTTACGCATTGCGCTTAGTTATTAATTATTGCTCTTACGCATTAGGACAATCGGTGGAAATGAGGCTTAACACTTATGAGAAAACAAATTCGTGTTGATTCGGACCAGATTCGTGAATATATTTTAATGGTAATACTATTAACAATTACTTTCAAGCATCCAATTGAATCAAATTATATCATTGATTTTTGTTGTTCTAAAGTGAAGGAGACCTAAATCCTAAATGCCAAAATGTGACATCGGACACAGCCTAAGAAGCTATTCTTTGACAGTAAATTTGACGTTTTACACAAATTATAGCAAGGAACATAATTTGTTTAATTAGTTCGCGTCAACTTCATGGCGTAGTGCAAAACATTTAAAATTAATTCCTAAAATCCTAAATAATCACTAGATTTAGGGCATATAAATTTAAGATATAGATATCAGGTTGATAAAAGTGCAACATCGGACATAGCCATAGTTCTACTCTCATACTTTGTTCCTCACTCGTACTACCTCTGTTCGTCTGTTCTGTACTTCCACTTCCTCCGCCAGTTTCGGCTGGCTGGTCTGACGGCCGGAAATGACGCCAGCGTCGCCGGGAGCCCGTGCCCCGAGCAGTGATTGGCCGCCATGAGACGGTACCGTGCCCGTGCTCCGGCTTTACATCGCATTGTCTGTCATTTCAGTGAGTTGCACATACAGTACATAGCATAGGTACATTGCGGGTGTTTTCGTGTAGGTGTAACATTGTTCAGGGCATCAGGGGCTGTAACATGGAGGATAAGTGACAGTAAGTGACGCAATATATCAATTTATCTGCTAGTGTTGACATTCGTAACTACACTACTCAAAGCAAAAAATTTAGTTGTAATCATTACCTACTACATTATTTCTTAGCCAATCACAAACTAGTAACTATAACAATAATTCACGATTGGTTAAAAATTATGTGCCACTGAGGCTGAAGTTAAACAATGTAAATTGTAACTGTCATGATACTTGTCATATACAGGGTGTCTCTTAAATAGCGGGACATGGCTTAACCACAGATTCCTGAGGCTAAAATAAGACGATTTAACTAAACTTGCTTCTTCCGGAAAATGTACCATTTAGCCAGAATTCTCCTTCAAAGTTCTTCGAAAAAAAAATTAATTTGGCTTATAATAACAGAACGCTTTATTCGATTTGGATAAAATATGGTATGACAGTTCATATGGTTATAAATCATCTTTTAAGATGATATTTATTATTATTAGTGAACCACTAGTGTATGAAACTTAGGTGTCCCAACATTGATTAGACCGTAACTTATTAATGACCTCGCCGATAACATAATTTTTTTTTCAGAAGGATACATTCAATAGTAAACTTTTCTTTCTCTGTGTAATTTGTGATATCTATTACGGTTCACACATAAAAAAATAAAATCTGAGTATCTGCACCGTGAAATTTTTAAAATAAATTTTATCTAGCAGTCCGTCCAAATGCCGAACATTTAATTTTTAATGAGTTGTCTATCTCCATCTTCCCTATGTTTCATTTTAAATGGGACAGGCAAATACATTGCTGTCAATCAAATGTCGAGTCGTAACCATGAATATGACAAACCCAATGTTTCCCGTTAAAATATACTCGCGGTATTTTTGAAATTATTTGAAATCTAATTTTTATATATCTAGACTACTACTTTTCAATGCGCTGATTCCAAATTTTGAAACCGCAGCTCGATATCTCTTTTCGTTCGTAAGATATTTATATTCAAAGTTTTGCTCAAAATTGCCCATTTCTGGGTAATAACCCAAAAATGGGTCGAAATATGAATTTGGTGACATCACCATTCAATTCTACGGACAAAAATACATAAGTATACCAATTATCATAATTTTTGTTCAACCGGTTCATTTTTTATGAATAAAAGTTTGAAAACCCCTGAAAATGACCAAAATCTGAAAAAATCCTAAGGGGTACACCTTAGATTTTTTGCGATTTTTTGCCATTTTCAGTTATTTTGCTTTAGAGATTGTATGCGGTGTTCAAAAATTATAAAAATTGGTGTACTTATGTAATTTTGTCCGTAGAATCGACAACCGCCAAATGCATATCTCGACCCATTTTTGGGTTATTACCCAAAAATGGGTAGTTTTGAGGAGAAGTTTAAATCTAAATATCTTGAGAACAAAAAGAGATATCGACCTGCGGTTTCAAAATTTGGAATCAGCGCATTGCGAAGTATCTAGATACATAAAAAATAGATTTTTAAAAATTTTGAAGTTTTTATCTAAATGTGGGGTATATTGAGTTTTGGGGCAATAATTCAAAAATGGGTAGAGATATAAACTTAGCAGTAATATTATTGAATTGTAAAGATAATTTTTAGAGTATTTGAACAACTGAGTGAATTTTTATAAATAAAAGTATTAAAAGAAAATTGTTTTCGCGTTAATCTGTTATCTTACACTATACATATTGTTGTTATTGTTTATTTGTGTCGATGTATTACACTAAAAGAGTAGGACAAGATTCTTTATAGAATGAAAGAATAGATATAATTAGAATTATTTATTTGTATTGGCTCAAAGGATGCGAATTTTTTTCTGACTGTTTTGCTGAAATAAAACTGGTTAACTACGTAGCATCCTGAATTTGTATTGTTTATAAACTTTTGAGTAAAATAGTCATTAAATAATGTTGGAAAGGACTATAATGATCCTGAACATAATTGCGGTACCTACTTTTTTCAGAGCAGAAACATGATCCGGAACTATTTCTTTAATTACTATAATAAATATACAATTATGGTCAAGTTATGCGAAAGATATACATTATAGTTCTCAATAAAGTAAGGCAGGAGATAATCATACTATTCAGTAGTTTAAAGAAAATAAAATTTTTATTACCAGTTACGTTACAAATAATTTATGAGGCCACAAATGTATAACGGTAGAAAAAGAGTGTTGTACAATTATAAGTAGGTTAAGCGCAATTTAATAATAAATTAATAAATAGGTATACATAATTTTTTTATTGGAACAATTTGAATGTGGACTTGTATATGCTATGGTTAATGCTAAAAGAGTGAGTAAATCTAGGTTTACCCAACGTTGAATAGGTAATGTTAGATTAGTTACTGAAATAAAAAAAAAGAACTAAAGAGGGTTCACTTTTAATTAACCTAACCTATCATTACCCAGTCAGCGTTACCTATCGCTAAAAGAGGTGTTGGATTCATGTTACAAATCTCATATTCAGATTTTAGTGAATAACCATGGTTTAAAGTCACTAGAATGATGTATGATAATAATAATAATAATAATGCTTTATTTCAAAGACCATAAATGGTATAGAAAAGGTCACAAAATTCAAAATAGTTTACAAAATATTCACACAAAATAATTAAAATTTAACAAAATACAGAAATAATAAATTATGCATCGATTTAAGATATAATTACAACCTTATTAGATTGAAATCAGAACATTTGTCATTAGTCATTCATAAATTCCTCAATACTGTAATAAGTTTTACTAATTAAAAATTGTTTTACTTCATATTTAAATTTTTTCAAGTCCTGTAAATCTTTAAGGAATTTCGGCAGTTTATTGTATAAAACTAATCCATAGTAATTTGGATTATTTTTTGATTTATTTAATCTGATCCTTGGAACTATTAAGTTATCTTTTCCTCTGGTATCAAAGTTATGAATAGTACTGTATGTTTCTATGGTATTTAATCGTTTTTTAAAAAGTATAACTACATTTAAAATATAAATACAAGGAAAACATAAAAGTTTCTCGTTTTTAAACAATTCTCTGCAGGAGGATCGATAATTTAATTGATATATATTTCTCACAGCTGTTTTCTGCAATTTAAAAACTCTAATTGATGATGTTGAACAACCCCAAAAAATAATCCCATAGCACAAAACCGAATAAAATTTGGCGAAATAAAAGGTTTTTGTAGTTTGTACATCACTGAGAATTCGCAGACGTTTTAATAAGTAACAAAGAGACGAAAGAGTTTTACACAACATATCAATATGATTATTCCAACATAAATTTTCTTGAATGTTAAGTCCTAATACTTTAATATCCTTAACTTGTGGAAGAGACTCATTGTCGCATCTCACAAGAGCACTTGTTTGACGTACTTTATTTGAAAATTGCATTATGGCAAATTTATTTGTATTTAAAGTAAGTTTTAAAGAGGCAAACCAATTGCCTAGGTTATTAATTACATTTTGTAATACAAAAGGTGCAGTCAAATTATCATTTTGTGGAACAAGAAGTGTCAAGTCGTCCGCGTAGGCTATAAATGAATGAGAATTTAAAATTTCTTTAATGTTGTTTAAGTATAGAGTAAAAAGGATCGGTCCCATTATTGATCCTTGCTGTACACCGAAATTTAATGGCTGTGGACTAGATTTTTGGTTGTTATACATCACTATTTGGTTTCTATTTCTTAGGTATGATTCTAACCATTTAGAACAAACTCCACGTAGACCATAATGTTCTGCAATATTTATAAGAATTGAGTGATCAACACAATCAAAAGCTTTTGATAAGTCCAAAAAGGCACCAAATATGTCTATTCCTTTATCAAAGTTATCGTAAATTTTATCTAGTAGGCTATTAAGTGCTGAGATTGTGCTATATCCTTTTCGAAACCCGTGTTGTTCTTTAATTAATGTATCGTTTTCGTCAAAAAAATTCAAAACTCTTTTTAGCATAACTTTCTCGAAAATTTTATGGAATACTGAAACTAGAGTAATGGGCCGATAGTTTGAAACTAAATCTCTATCACCTTTTTTATGTAATGGAATAACCTTACTGCATTTTAGTTTTTCAGGAAAAACTCCTTCTGAAATAGATAAGTTTACACAATAAGTCAAAGGTGCAATAATTGCTTTGTGACAACTTTTTAGAAAATTACTTGAAATTTCATCAATTCCACCAGAGAATGAATTATTTAGAGACAATATTACTGATATTAACTCAGCTTCAGTTACTGGTTCTAAGAAAATGGAGATTTGAGACATGTTATTTGTTACCGGTAACTGCGCTGCTTCAATTTGCGGTAAACTTTTTATAAGATCGTCTGGTAAATTTGTAAAATACGTGTTAAATAAGTTAACAATATCTAGTGGATTATTTACAGTATTATTTTCAATGTGTGCGTATGTTTGTGTGTGAGTGTGTGTGTGTGTGTGTGTGTGTGTGTGTGTGTGTGTCTGGATGTTGGAAGGATGGTTTCTCAAATTCTAAAGGACTAAAGACCAAGTTAACTACTTATTGACAGAAAAATGCTAATGTCAGAAATTCAGATGCATTACTGAAGGTTTTTTTTGGAAGTACATTTAATATTTCTTATTTTATTATTTATTAAATATTTAAAGAATCTCGTACATTTAGAAGAGTAGAAGGAAACTTATTTATAGAATGTGTTAAAAAATATAAAAATATATTAATTAATTTTGAAAGAAGCCCGATCAAGGCCAACTACGAATTGTATCTATGAATTAAGATTTTGTGCTGTCAAATTTAGTAGTGTCTTTTACTTAGTTTTTATGAGGGTATATAATATCTTGTGTACCTCATAAAAACTATGTAAACAGCACTACTAAATTTGACAGCATAATCTTAATTCATAGATGCAATTCGTAGATGGCCTTGATCGGACTTCTTTCAAAAATTTTACTGTAATTAGAATTTTTGTGTGTGTACCAGAAATGTTAAATACAATACGTATGTACTTATATAATCTAATATGGAAATGGCGAGAGGTCTTGTGCTGGCCACAAGAGATTTTTTATTTTAGTAACTAATCTAACTTTACCCAGTCAGCGTTGGGTAAACCTATCACTCTTCTATCGGCATTACCTATAACAAATACACATGTTATTTATTTACAAATGCTCAAAACGTGTGTAATAATAGAATAATACTTGCACAATAAATTGAGAAAAAAATCTATATCTTATAAGATAATTTTTTTTCAGAAAAATGCAATATCAGTTTTTATCGCTAATACACTGATTATAACGTTAGTATTGCAATTTAATTAATCGATTTAGATAAGTATATTTAATTAAGATAATTGCAATTAATTTTATCTTTATACATCTAACATCTAACAATCATCGAATGTAAAAGAGAAAATTAACGGAGGAAATTGAATAATCACTTAATTTAAAAAAGGCGTGTTAACTTTATCTAAGAATATTTCTGTAGACAATTTGCTATACAACAATAATGTATATTGTTCCAAAACTCTTCAAATTTGGTATATAATACTTTTATATCAATTGGAATAACATAATAGATTTTGGTTAAAATAGTCTAACCGGAAGTGATACTTTACTTGAAGCTGTTATCAGTTTTTCTTGAAAAAAATGGTGTTATTTTGATTTTAGAAATAAATGATTCAAATAAAAGTTTTAGAAAATTGAATTCTGCGTTGAAAACATCAAGTACGATTAAATTAGCTTTTTGTATAACTGAGATATGTAAGTTTAAAAATTATGTACCTTTTGGTGTCTGTAATTAAGTTTGCTACGAATTCGGACAAAAAATAATAAAAAAATAAAGAATTTAATGTCAATGTCAAAGTAAGAGGCGTACAAAGAAGTCATGTGGTGTCCACATCAGATATTTTTTTTGTGTGAAGAAAATAAAAGTGGATTCTATTTCAATACAACAGATTTATTTATTTCAAAATAGTTGTAATTACAATTTACAATTAATTAATTATTAATTTATTTTCGTTAATTTAGGTGTTTTTGCAATCGTGTCTCACATGTTAGTGTCCCAAATATCCGTTGCCATCCCGGAAGCTGAAACATTCGCCCGACCTAGTAAGATCCCGAAAAAGTCTTTCTCAGCATTTCCAATGAATGCTTGTCTGTTTGAGACACACATTGTATTGAGGTATTTGATAAATGATGAACCTCAAACAAATCTTCATTATCTATTCTGTTTATAAACTTTAAAATTTATTTTGGTTGCAATTTCCAACACGTATGCTAATCAGAAGGACAAAGGCATTATTCATTCTAATATATTCTTTATATATCTTGATTAAGTAACGAATTTTCATGAATTATAGTAAAATTACTATAGAACTATTTAAATGTCAAGAATATATAGACGGTAAGGCAATATACATTTCACATTCCTTTTGACCTGTTATTGGTATCCTCTCCTCTTCCACATACACACAAAAACTCGTCAGCGTCGGATGAGTCTTCTAGGTCGCGTTCCTCTAAATGATATACACATTGTCATTCTAATTATAACAATTATCTCAGACATGTAATTACCAACTAATAAAATAGACAGAAGGGGCGATAGGTATTAGGTCTGTCCCAGACCCATTATGAGAGCTTAGCTTACGATCACACCTGGTTCTAGACTTTTCGTGCATCTCACCCTCCCACTTATTGGTGTTTCTTCACTAGGTACTCTAGCCACCTTCACATGTCCCAGACATGTATGAGAGCTTAGCTTACGATCATCGGATCCCGGACCTCTCGTGAATCTCAGCCTCCCATAGTAGTTAAAAATATCCTTAAACTTTAATTAAAAACGCTAAAGCTATGTCTTATTAATTTGTCGTCTTTCCTCCATCCACTGTTAAAATTTCAAGATCATTAGGCAAACCGTTCGGCAGTAGCCTTTGATTGAAGTTAACTACTTTCTCGTAGTCCGCCGGAATTATGTTAGTGTCAATATGAAATTCTGTGTGAAACTTAAAAATCCGCTACAGAATAAAATAAATAAATAAATATATCATCACGGCATATTACCCATTTCTGGGTGTGCCAATCTGCTTTATTGCAGATATCGGTAATGATGATGACATATTTGTACCGTGCGGGCGCTTACCAGACGTCACCTCACGGGCACTCATTGCTGGTGTGGAGAGTGCACCACAGGGGTCACTTTTGTGCCATTTAAAATTCGAAATAGTTGGCATCGGTCGGGATCGAACCCGGAACCCCCAGGTTCGCGACCAGACACTCAGGCACGAGGCCACGGGACCCCATAAAAAAATCCGCTACAGAAATGTGCGAATTGTTGAAGAATGTTTATGGTGATGAGGGTCTATCTAGTACTCAAGTTTTCGAGCAGTTTAGAAGATTTAAAGAAGGAAGAAAAGAGATCGGAGACGATTAGCGCCTAGGCCTTCTACTGACATTATTTTTTTCGAAATGCGAGTGATTGTTCACATGGATTGGGTGCCTGAGAGGCATTTCGTTAACCAGGTATACTACAAGAAGGTTTTGATCACTGAAATATATACTAACTGGAATGCGCGTACGAACCGTGATTGTGAAGCATATTGAAAGCCTGCTGCTGGAGTAGTCGGCAAACATCGAGACAGTTCGTGTGGCGCACGTTTAAATAAATGAAGCATAATATGAAAACAAAGCGATCAGCTATGATACGAGTTATTCGGCTAGGTTCGGTTCGGCACGAACTTGCGCGAACAGGACCAGCCATTATTGTTCAATGAGGCTTCAGTGTAGCATACGCTGATAGGTAGAGTATGCGAGTTCCAGTTAGTATATATTTCAGTGGTTTTGATAACCTTTCATGAACGGATAAGAAGAAAAAGGGCTGAAATGTGATAGATTCTCCATGAAGACAACGCGTCGGAACAAAATGCCCTGTCCGGCAAAACATTTTTGACGAAATACAAAATCACTGTGTTGATACTCACTTGACCTAGTGCCATGTGACTTGCTTTTATTCTCAAATTGTAATTCTGCGTTAAAAGGCACCAAAATTCGGGACCGGGATCCGAGATGTTGTTATAGAAAATCGGCAGAGCTTATGAACAAGCTAATAAAAAAGGCCTGCAGGCATTGCTTCCAACAATGGAATATTCGCATCAGGCGGTGTAGGGTTCGGAGAGGAGAGTACATTGAAGGTGGCAATATTTATTTTGTGTAATTTTACACATTGTCAATCTTCTAAAATCAATCTTATTATTTAATTTCCACACCTTGTATTATGTTTCGAAAGGTGTACACGGTACATCGCAATTACTAAATCAAGTCAGGCTACGAGTATAATCTTCTTGTCTCCTGTATCTTCTTCTGGTGTTTAGCTGCTATTACTCCCTCACCAATTTATCTTCTTGTCTAATTTTCGCAAGTTTGCGAGTCACACTATTGTTTAGATGAATCGTGGGACGGAAATTGCAATAACGAGGTCAATCCGCGATCCGCGAGTGTTAGGCGCTGGGAATGCGCCGTGCGGTGGGGGGCGACTTCAGCGGTGCAGCCAATGATACAAATACCATATGGCGCACGTGACAACGAATCGGTGTTGGTGCACACATCACCTTATGCTATTGTCGACGCCGGCACAAGAAATAATTAGGTTAGAAACCCCAGAAACAATATAATTGTTAGTGTACTTAGTGGGTAATCAGTGATAGTTAACAGTGCTGTGATTTATTAAATCGTAATTATATGTGAGTATTGCTATGAATTGGTTATTTGTTTTTGTTTGCCTTTTGTATAAATAAATAAATAAATAAATATATCATCACGGCATATTACCCATTTCTGGGTGTGCCAGTATCTACAACACATGTAGACATCAGTAATGATGACGATATATTTTACCGTGTGGGAACTTACCAGGCGTTCCCTCATGGGCACTCATAGCTGGTGTGGAGAGTGCACCACAGGGGTTACTTTTGTGCCATTTAAAATTGGAAATATTTGGCGTCTGTTGGGATCGAATCCGGTTCCCCCAGATTCGCGACCAGACACTCAGGCACGCGGCCACGGGATCCCATAAAATAAAATTAGGGTTATTACAGTTTACAACAATAAGAAATGACAAAACAGATCACACACGTTTTAATATAAATATAAGTTTCTTATGACCATATTGCATCGAATGAAATATCAAATAAATTATAATATGTATATAAATAAATATCAATCATCACGGCATATTATCCATTACTGGGTGTGCCAGTATCTACAACACATGTAGACATCGGTAATGATGACGATATATTTTTCCGTGTGGGCACTTACCAGGCGTCACCTCACGGGCACTCATATCTGGTGTGGAGAGTGCACCACAGGGGTCACTCTTCTGCCATTTAAAATTGGAAATATCTGGCTTCTGTTGGGATCGAACCCGGTTCCCCCAAGTTCGCGACCAGACACTCAGGCACGCGGCCACGGAACCCCATATATAATATGTATATTGGTGTCAAAATTTCGATTTGCAATTTTATATTTAAGGCTAGCTTAAAGTTTAAACCTTTTTTGGTGCAATTTAACAGTATTAACACAGTATCAGCTTGATTCTTAAAGAGTTTTAGCTAATACTGATTTTGGATTAGCGAATTCTACTCTAATTTTGACTGTTTATATCTTAAAATATAGTCTAATCTAATCCTAGATTTACCTATTTTGAAGATTAAATTTTAGGGTCCCGTGGCCGCGTGCCTGAATGTCTGGTCGCGAACCTGGGGGAACCGGGTTCGATCCCGACTGACGCCAAATATTTCCAATTTTAAATGGCACAAAAGTGACCCCTGTGGTGCACTCTCCACGCCAGCTATGTGTGCCCGTGAGGTGACGCCTGGTAAGCGCCCACATGGTAAAATATATCTTCATCATTACCGATGTCTACATGTGTTGTAGATACTGGCACACCCAAAAATGGGTAATATGCCGGGATGATACACAACGACATAGTAAGATTGGCCCTAAATACCGGAATAGAATAGAATTCACTAATCCAAAAATGAGGACTAACTTTAGACTTTTTTGAGAATAAGGCAGAAATATACTTTTTATGAATTAAATTTAAGTTTTAATAAAATAAAGCAAATGACAATACAAATATTGACACAATTACACTGTAAAGAAACAAAACACATGCGTTTATCATAAAAGCAACATACACAATTTTTATAACATTAGTCATTATTTTTGTTTAAATATCAGTGGATTAAATATTATTCCGTTCGTTAATATAAAAGCATAAAACCTGTAAACATATTTACAATTATACCTAAAAAAATAAGGCTAGAAAACAACGATATGCAATAAAAAAATCTGATGTGGCTAGCACATTACCTCCCGTTAATTCTATGTATTTTGTACAAATCCCATACCAAAAGTTCCTTGGAAAAGATTCTATATATCCAGTAAAATTGTAACACGAACATAATACTATTTCTACAAATTCCATACCGAGAGTTCCTTGAAAAAGATTCTATAAATCCAATAAAATTATAACACGAATATGCACTATGTAAATTGCACTTGACAGTGACATATGTCATTTAAAATTACTTGAATATATCAGCTGTTTCTATGATTATATCAAAGCTGACTGATTTATGAAAGTTAATCTCTTTATAATTCTTTAACTCTATATCTATTGAATATGAGGGAAAATGTATAATCAAACCGTATAGACAATAAGATATTCTTTCATATTGATAATCACATAAAATGTCAAAAAATTATATTTAATTGCGTTCTTTCAAGAAAAATTGTTAAGAACTTGAAATAAGGGAACTTTCGGTTGACTAATGGGGTATTCCACCATAACAAAAAAATTGAAAAAAATTCAATTTAACATAAAGTATGGCTCAATAAAATTATAGTTAAAACAATGAAAACATTTTTTAAATAATTACTTTACGAGATATTTCACATTTGCTAAAAAGGAAAATTGACGTCATACAATTGTTATCTTTCTCTCGCAGCGTACTCAGAGCAGTGTGTGTGAGAAAGACAAGTATAGGGAAATGTGACGTTACACTGATTTCTCGAAAATAAAATACTGCATGTTAAACTAGGAACAATTAAGTTTTTTTAATACTATGAATTGCTTCAAAACTGAATGAAGTTTTATTTAAAATAATAAAAAAAATTGTGTGGAATACCCCATTATAACCAAAATCTTATCAGCTCTTCATATGGATGTAAAGAAGAGAAATACGAAAGAATTATAATTTTTAGAATTGTTGTATTGGAGTTATCGTTGGAGAAAAATGTGTCACACACAGACACACACGGGCGCGCGCGCACGCACACACACACACACACACACACACACACACACATAAACATACACAGACATACATACACATACAGACAACTAGTAAAATCGTATTGTAGGGTCCCTAAAACGTGGTTATTCATTAAAAACACCACCGAATTTTTTGACCAAAGACAATACCTTCTTTACCTAAAGGTGAAGGAAGGTAAAAACATAATTTTTTATTAGATTAAATTCGCACAAATTGAGACTTCTTGTCTCGTAACTCGTAGTAATGATATTTATATTATTTTGCGTAATGTAACTGGCACAGCTGACAATATATGAAACTTAATACGTAAACATAAATATACATTTATATTTTGCTAAATTAATTCAAACGTAACCTAATTACTAGACAATAACAGTTCTGTTTCAGTTTTACACTGCATAACATTACTAATACTGTACTCAATTAATGTAGAAAACTATTAAACTTTACAGTATGTAGGTAATAGTATAATGAATGGAATTATTAACATCATATCTACCTATACATAACTAAATGTAAATACAACCTTAACATTGCATTTTATCGAATGAAAGGTTATTTATTACGTGCGGTTTCATTATCAAGAAAAAAAATGCAAGCATTATAATGGTGCATAAAATTTGAATGAAATAAAAAGAAACAATTACAATAGCGATTGCACCAGTGCATTTTTATAATATATATTTTTTTTGTTTAAAGTGTTTTCATTTATAGTGTGTGCCTTTAATAAATATTTATATCACAACAAAATATTTTTATTTATGTTTGTGTTCACTCGACATTTATATCGCGAATCGCGCATTATCTTTTATCGCGAACATGCTCGAACTTGTTGAAATAGGATAAAATAAAAATGAAATAATTGTGAGCATGATATCACTTGCGGTTTAACATGAGTAATTATTATAGTCAGGTGACTATTTATGATAAGAAGGAGGACTTTTTTGATAGCTTCCTGTCCGATAGCGAATGATCCAAAAAGTTTTAGCAACAAACTGTAACTTTTTTACCTTCCGTCACCTTTAGGTAAGGAAGGTATTGTCTTTGGTCAAAAAATTCGGTAGTGAGTTTTTAATGAATAAGCACATTTTAGGGTCCCTACAATACGAATTTACTATTTTTAAGATGATGTCTGTATGTATGTGTGTGTGTCCGTGTGTGTGTGTGTGTGTGTGCGTGTGTGTGTATGTGTGTCCGTGTGTGACAATTTTTCTCCGACGATAACTCCAATACTACAATTCTAAAAATTATAATTCTTTCGTATTCCTCTTCTGTACATCCATATGAAGAGTTGATTAGATTTTGGTTATAATTGATCCACCGGAAGTACCCTTATTTGAAGTTTTTAACAGTTTTTCTTAAAAAAACGCAGTTAAATATTATTTTTTGACATTTTGTTATTATATTTATTAAAGAAAATACTCTTCTCTATATGGTTTGATTATTCATTTTCCTTCATATTCAATAGATGTAGAGTTAAAGCATTATAAAGAAATTAATTTTCAAAAATTAGTCAGCTTTGTTATTTATCATGGAAACAGCTGACATAATTATTCAAAACTATTTAATTGACAGATGTCAGTTGCAAGTGCAAAACCAAATATGGAAAAAAAGTATAGGATCTAAAATTGGTATGTCATAGTGTTGCTCGCAAGTGACACGCAGAAAAAGGCCAAAGAGAAGATGGAAGGACATTACTTAGTGTAGTTTATGTTATAATTTTATTGGATTTATAGAACCTTTTTAAATGAACTTTTGGTATGGAATTTGTAAAAAATAGTATGTGTTCGTGTTCGATTTTACATGATATTATATAGAATCTATTCCAAGGACCTTTTGGTATGGGATTTGTACAAAATACGTGGAATTGACGGAAGGTCTTGTGCTGGCCACAACAGATTTTTATATTCTTAGCAACCATCATAATTCACTCATAAAAAAGATAGTTGCTTCTTATTCGTCGGAATAACAAAGGAGTCCAATTACAAGCAAGTAAACTAGAGGACAATTAGAGAGACAGTTCTTTTAGTCAATAGTTGAAAAACATATTTTCGTTCTCACCTAGGCTCGGCACCACATTTGCTTTTAAGAGCTACAAAATTATTCAAAATGATGCTACAAATATTATGGACAAAATTTAATTCCACTAAAATAATTTTAAAATACACAAAATTCTGGGTTTTTCTCCGACAGCTCAATATACAAATTTCAAAATCAATTTACCAAAGAGTTTCCTTGAAAATAAATGAACAACTTTTAGGCAAAATTCGACTTCAATCATCAACATAGTTTCCTTCAAGAGCGATACATTCATTCCAACGCTTCTCTAACATTTCGATGCCTTTTTTATAGAACGATTTATCTTTGGCCCCAATATACCCTTCAGTTTCGGCAATCACTTCTTCATTGGAGCTAAATCTCTTTACTGCTGACTGTCGATTTGACTCTGGAGTGAAGTGATGGATCCATTGTCACATACCGCATGAAAAAATTCTTTTTATTGCGCTGAAACAGCTCTAAACAGCGCTCTGAATCGTCAACGCGTTGTTGTTTTTGATCGACTCTGAGAAAACGCGGTACCCATTTCGAACAGATCTATTTCATGCTCAAATGTTCATGCAAAATGCCTTCTTTATGGTGTCAGATATCTCACGCAATTTCAATTTACGATCGGCCAATACCATTTTGTGCACTTTTTTATCTTTTCTGGAACAACTGCCGAATTTGGACGACCAGAGCGTTCAGCATCATCGTTGTTTATACGGCCGCGTTTAAAATCAGTAAACCACTTCTCTACCATTTGTCTCGATGGAGCATAGTCCGAATAACACTTATCAAGCCATTGCTTTACTTGAACGGTATTTTTTCCCATTAAAAAGCAATGTTTTATCAACACAAGAAATTCAGATTTTTCCATTATATTGAAAATTACAAAAGTAGCGTCACCAAAACCACTGTAACTTGTGAACTAAACGTCAGATTATCATAAAATTTTGAAATTTATCGTTTGAAAATGGTACTTCCTAAAAATCATATGGATTTGTCAATAATGACAGTATCTATATGTCATCCTACGAACTTATTGAGTAACGGATTATTAAAGTCGGATGTTTCGTGCATTACATGTGCACATCTTCAGCTACAAAAATATTACAAAATATACATGCACAAACACATTGTACAAATATAAAATTATTTAGTTTTCAACAAAATTGTTTGTATTTATCTACTGCTATTAGTATGTAATAAAACATTTCTTTGTGAAGAAAAGAACATTAATTTGTGTGTAACCATAATCGTTGATTTAAAAATTTAGTTAAAATGATTTCTCTGAAATTCAGTGTTCTATAAATATCTTATCTAAATTATTGTTTGGTTTTAGTCTTTGTGAAATTTTCCGATAGCATATCCTGTGCATAATGATATGCGCAGAAGAAATGGGCGGAGATTATTATTATCTCGAATTATTCCAACCAATGGACCTAAAGCCACAATTGTTAATTCAAGATTAAAATAGTGGCCCAACTATTATCATTCGTATGTCATAGTTAATTCAATTTAGTTTGAAATCTAATTGTTATCGAAACTATTTTCTTTTTGTTGTTAATTTAAGCTGAAACTGTATATTTTAAGGTAATAATATATTTTTTGTAAGGACCAACCGCTGAGTAGCAGCTAATAAGGCACTCGCCTTAAGGGCTCGTGCCTTAAACAAAGCTGTCGCGCTGTAAAATACTTCACGCACGAGAATTGTATCAAATTTTTTGGCCGACGATAATGAAAATCACTTTTTTAATGAGATAGGTTGTACTTCTGAAAAGGGTTAGTTTAAAATACTGGGGTTGTCAATTTCCAAATTTGATTTTACTTACCTTAATTAGAGTAGGTACTTCTTCTAGCGAAAATTTATTTGTAATAATAGACGTTGTTTATGACTGATAATATATTTATTTGCTCATATTTTCTTCGTAATAAATAATAGGTAGGTGTCGATATTTGACATTTCAGAAATGTTCACCTCGCGTATTTGACAGGTATATCGATCGGTGACTATGTCGGTAACGGCGGATTTTTACAATAATGACAGATGTCGCTACCGTGATTTTGGTTATATAAATTAGTTTTAAATATAGGAAATGTTAAAGTAAAAAATAACTTACGTAGGTAGTATTTTTTTACATGAACTATATTATAGTAAAGATGATTTCTTTTCTAAATGCCCATAAACGTCCAGTGTATTTTCATTATTTTACCGCATAGTTGGACAAGTTATAACACAGTAAGCGTAAAATGTAGGTTACACTTGCTGTGTATACAATTGTAAAGTTCCCATTACACTTCAGCAGGGCAAAAATATTTTTAAATCACTCTCAGAAAAATTTAACTCATTCTGCAACAAATAATGCATTTAAAATAACATCAGGCACGAAAATAACAGTCACCACAGTATTTATCAGACATTATCAGCCATTTTCATTATTTTCCACGACACAAATAACAGACAATAAAGCTTTTAAATAGATGACTTGACGTCTATCATCAACGATTGTCATGCCTACTAACTGATTAGTTTTTTATTTTGTCAAAATTAAATATTATTATGGTTTTTATTATTATTTCGTCAAAATTGAATAAAATACTGTAAAAACCACTTGATGTATAAATTTCTATTAAGTTATGCTTAAAGAAAGTCTGTTTGAAAATTGACACATTTGTTTTTATTTATGTTAATGTGAAGTGTCTCTTAAGTAAATAAAGATATTTATTATTAACTTCAGTAATTTAGATCTAGTAGGTTACTGTAATATTTATGTAAATACATTCTTGTTTTAATGGGTTGGGACGTTTCTCCCATATATGTGCTAGAGCTCGCATTCCATAAGCACGACGTCTTTTTTCATCCTAATATAGCTTACCTAGAAGCAGTATTTAGTATTTACATTGGGTATAAATGTATAAATAGAATTAATGAATTCCTGCCCTGTCACATGCCATGCGATTATTTTAACCGTGGGCTGCAGGCTTGCAGGAGTTCGCCTATATCGATTAAGCGTGCGCATTCGCATGCGTAGTCGACGCCATGGCGTCCACTCCTGCACGTACACTGACTCTGACAACGACGGCGTCTTGTTTGCGATCATATGGCCGGCGTAGCAGGCGTCATGGCGTTGTGAAAGTTGTTATAGTTTCGTGAAAACTGTGAAGTTAGACACGTAAGGTGAGTGAATACCATTGTTGTACAATGTAAGATATAAAAATAAATAATAAAATCAATATGTAAATAAAAACAATATAACGGAAATGCCACATTATTGTTTATGATTTACATATATTATCATACTACAAATATTTTTTGTTTATGACTGATATTTTTATTTCGAAACAATGTGCATTCATAAAATAATTGAATCGGTTAGTGGAAAAACTTTAATCTAAAATCTGGTGAACTTTTTGTATTTTGATTTTTGATATACAGACCAGTTTTAATGCATACAATTAGTGATATTTAATACGTATATGAGAGAGAACTAAAAATTCATCCACAAAAAATCTGTTGTGGCCAGCACAAGACCTCTCGCCATTTCCATATTAGACTATATAAGTATTGTATTGCACTTTGCTATCGAACCGTCGTTTTATAACAAAATATTACAGGACTTTACCCAAATATTGTTTTTTATTGTATTTAACATGTCTTCTGCACACATATAATTCTAATTATATCTATTTTTCATCGTATGAGGGAGTTTCTAAATGTCACAAATTCTTCCAATTCATTAACCAGATTGGCGGTATTTCTGATGGATATATGCATATTACCTATAATTTCAAATATTTAATTAATAAAACAATAAGAAAGATTAAATGTACTTCCCAGAAAATGCTATCAAAATGTCACTAAAACTGTAGATTTTTGACACTGAAATCTGTCATTTACAAATTATATTATAAACATTTGACTTTGTCAACTGGTTTCCTTAGTGTAGTTTCGCCTACTCGACTTGTTATATCCCGATATTCTATATATTATAGCGTCTTTATCTCTAATTTTATAGAAAATATAATAAAAAATTTAAATGTATCAGGTGTAGAATTTTGTTCTTCAAAATTAGTAATATCAAAAATTTTCAAAAATTAATATTTGGAAGAATTTCTTTTAAAAACTAATACTTCCGGTTGTTCAATTGTTACCAAAACCTTTTCAGCTCTTCCCAGGAATGTCAGATTGAGGAATCCATAGTTAAACAGTTCTTAAGTCTTATAGTTTTTGAGGAATCGTGGCTACAACATCCAGACATCCAGACATCCAGACATACACACATACACACATACACACATCCACACACACACACATCCACACACACACACACACACACACACACACACACACACAGACATCATTTTAAAAATGTTAAAAACGGATTATAGGGACCTTAAATCGTGCTTATTCACTAAAATCTGGGTATGCGAATTTTAGCATGAATCCAATACCTCTCTTAGCGAGAGGTAAAAAAGAAATTGGATATTTAGGCCGATTGTGCCAAAATTAAATCATTTATTGGGAGAATCATTTTGAGTAAATATTAAATATCATGGCCGGTCCGACGGATGTTCGAACTGTTTGTTCCTCTGAAGTGGGCGCCAAGAATTTGAGGACTCATGTAAGTCGGAACAGGGCGCCGGTCAACCTAGGATCGTACCTGTTAAATATACTTCTTTGAAATACGAGGTGATTTAAAAATGAATATACTTATCAGAAATTTACTGCAGAATAGTATTTATTTTTATCTGAAAATCTTAAATACACTTTGTTGAATCCTTTTCGAAAGGAAAATAGTTGATTTAGCCTGTATTCAATAAGTATAAAGTAAATTTCTGTGTGTAAACTAAAGCTGTGTCCGATGTTGCACTAATATCTAAATCCTAAATTTATGTACCCTAAATCCAGTGATTATTTAGGATTTTAGGAATTAGACTTTAGGATTTTGCAGGAGTGCACTATGCCTTGAAATTTTCGCGCACTAATTAAACAAATCATGTTCGTTGTAATTTGTGAAAAATGTCAAATTTACTGTCAAAGAATAACTTCTTAGCTTCTATTTTATGAAATATAATATTAACATTTACTCTCAAGCATCAAATTAAATCGAATACTATGGGTTGATAACTTGTTTTATGTGATATTTCCTTTTTACAATTTAGTGTTACCATTTTAGAAGTATTAATGTATTCTTGTATTCTTCTGTTTTAGTTGTAACAACGTTCAAATTTATTAAAGTATAAACTAATTTACGTCATTTAACGTTAAAATAGGTCGGCATTGCTTTCACAAGGTAGCTAACTATCTTAGAAATAAAATGTGTTAAAAAAACCCAACTCGGTGTAGGCTATGAGCAGTGAAATCGAGAAATGTAAATCTGATCATTATACAAAACAAAGCTCAAATCAAAGTATTTTCAAATTTCAGAAGGGATCCTATCAGAGACATAATATATGTTCTAAATTAGTTATATTTTTGATGCAATTATGTACATAGGCTGGAATTATATATTGACAGCATGATTGACAATTAACTTGTCATTTGTCGTGTTAGTTCCAGAATATTATGTGATATGCCACATTGTAGTATCTCGGCCTACTATACTTGTCGTCAAATAATTATGGACTGGAGATTTCTACACTGATGCCAAATTTTTAAGTGTCTACCTGTATAAATATCTGTAATCTGTCAATGTCATTTTGTATTCTGACATTTTCGTTAGTACTTGCGTGCCTTTTTAATACCCAATCCTATGAATTGCATTATATTTAGACTTTTGAAAAGAAAATGAATGAAACTCATGAATTAATAGTCCTGGTTCTTATAAAAAACGTTTAGAAAAACAAGATTTAAATGGGTAGGCAAAAACAATTATTGCTAATGTGCATATTTTTTTTCAAAAAATTGGTGTTACATCCTGAAAAAAATTATAATTTATTAAATAACAAGAAAATTTTGGATTTGACTGCAGAAGCATGTTGTGTTGGCAGATCTACTGTTCACCTAATAATCAATTATTCTTACCTTTTATTTAGATTTCACCGGTTATTGTATTTTAACGCAAACGCGACCTTAGCTTGATGTGTGGAAACTGTGGTCAAAATATAAATTTTCCACAGAGACAATTCTTATATTACATATTACTGTCTTACCATACTTATTTGTTATAATATTTTTATCTTTTACGATGTATTAAATATTTAAATTAGTTTTAAATGTATTATATGACATTTGCGTTCATTCCTAGTCATGTCAAGTTACAAGCGGCAACACCGTATCATTATTTTTTTGCATGTTTAGTATTTAACTTTATAATCTTTTGGGAAAAATACATTTGTGTTGATTTCCTGTGATAAGAGATATCTATGCGAATCATCTCATGAATGCTTGCGGTCAAATGAAGTTGACCGGGTCTGTAATTAAAATAAACAATGATATCACTTGTGGCAATTCCGGATATCCTACTGAAACGAATGACAACCAACGTCCAGAATTAAAGTGCGTATCTTGCTCGATTATTGAACAAATGGTTTGCGTTTGCTTATATAACGGATGTGATGGTGGTGTTGTACAACAAACAAACAAAAATGTTGTTTGTTACTAAATTCAGTACAATTCCTGGAGATACGGATTACCTATTAAATGAACAAAGGCTACATAAAAAAAGGTTGTTTTTGTATATTTATTTCAGTTTTATTCGAGACATTTGAATGTCTTAATTTGATGGCATATTATTAAATAATATCTTTCAGAACTCATAATAATTGGAATAATACTACCTTTTTAGTTTATGTTCTGTATTTTTATTAAAAAAAACAACGTTTCGGCATCATAAACTGGTGCCTTCTTCAGGGAAAAAGACATATAAAATGTGATTACTTTTCTGCCAGTTTTTGGGACGGTTTTTCCTCTGGCAAATGGAACAATATTTTGTCTGTCAGTAAATAGACTATAAAAAAATCTGTTGTGGCCAGCATAAGACCTCTCGCCATTTCCATATTAGGCTATATAAGTATTGTACTGCACTTCGCTTTCGAACCGTCGTTTTATAACAAAATATTACAGACCCAAATATTGTTTTTTATTCTATTTAACATGTCTTCTGCACACATATAATGGGGTATTCCACTCAATTTTTTTTATTATTTTAAATAAAACTTCATTCAGTTTTGCAATTCATAGTATTAAAAAATCTTAATTGTTCCTAGTGTAAGAGTATTTTATTTTCGAGAAATTAGTGTAACGTCACATTTCCTCTATACTTGTCTTTCTCACACACACTGCTCTGAGTACGCTGCGAGAGAAAGATAAATTGTATGACGTCAATTTTCCCTTTTAGCAAATATGAAATATCGCGTAAAGCTATTATTTAAAAAATGTTTTCATTGTTTTAACTATTATTTATTGAGCCATACTTTATGTTAAATTGAATTTTTTTAATTTTTTTTTGTTATGGTGGAATACCCCATTCTAATTATATATATTTTTCATTGTATGAGGAAGTTTCTAAATGTCAGAGATTGTTCCAATTGGCGGTATTTCTGATGGATATATCCATTTTACCTATAATTTCAAATATTTAATTTATAAAACAATAAGAAAAATTAAATATGCTTTCCAGAAAAAACTATCAGAAAATTATATTTAGAAGAATTTTTCTAAGAAACTACTACTTCCGGTTGTTCATTTACCAAAACCTTTTCAGCTCTTCCCAGGAATGTCAGATTGAGGCAATTGCAGTTAAATATTTTTGAAATCTTATAGTTTTTGAGGAATCGTGTCTACAACATCCAGACATACACACATCCACACACACACACACACACACACACAGACATCATTTTAAAAATGTTATAATCGGATTCTAGGGACCTTAAATCGTGCTTATTCAATAAAATCTGTTTATGCGAATTTTAGCATGAATCCAATACCTCTCTTAGCGAGAGGTAAAAAAGGTAATGTTATTTTCCGAATCCCAATTTTAGCAATATTTAAATTTAGACATCAATATCAAATTAAATTTGAAAACGCCGAGCTGCATAATATAGTTTATACCAGGGAAATAATTTTTGGTAGCAATACTATACTCATACAATGGGTATAAAATACCTCTTTGTATGAAAATATATTGTCACAGGTGTATTTTCCCAAAATGTGTTTACTTCAACGATAAGATAACAAACTTTACTTTGCTGCTTTGTTTACACCCTGCACACGACTAGCGTAGTGCCATGTCATATCATTGTCGGCGAGGGTGACTAACGCCCAAAAGGCCGTTCACTCACCCCAGACAGACAGGGGTTGTATGAGTAGTAGTGGTGCAATCAGTGGCGTAGCTAGAAATTTTAGGACCTTAGGCAAAACTTATAAGTATAGTCTGTTCGCTCCTAGCTGAAACAAACCGATATTTTATTACCCCAATAGTTATTACCACAAACAAATAGAAAATCCTCAGGTAGTATGGAACAGGGACGTATTCGAAATCTGCATAAGTAAGGGAAAATGTCATTATTACAAGTATTCAGTTATACAGTTTTTGTCGCAATCGAAGTTCTTTTCAGAGCATTCGTTTCACCCACTTCTACAAAATGATTATACACATTTAATATAACTTGCTGCGTTTGTTCGTTGATGAAATATTTAAAACAATTTGTGTCTTCATCACTTTGCACAACGTCGGCATCGGTGTCACAGGTATTGACTTCGTCACTAACACTGGCAGAAGCATTGTCGACATCCCAGGGCCTCCACATTTCCATATTTAAAATTTCATTTACATCCGCTGCTAACTAATGTTACATGTAAACTGAGTTAAGACGAAAGAAAACCGGGATTATAAAGGAACGAAATTCAATCAAGGGTGACTTAAATGAATAGTAGATTAAATAATTCCTAGAAATTATGATGATGGCCAAAGCCAAACCCGAAAACAATGTCATTAGGCGAAAACGTCTTTCCAGGTAATTCTTAATTAAACCTATTCAATGATAATACCTAGCTGTAAATACATTTCAAAATAATTTCAAAAAATTCTCTTAAAAATTTACAAACGCATATATCAAAACGAACTGAATACAATCCTTGTTCAACACTCCATTTACAACTGACCGCCGTTTGATGAACAAAGGCTCAAGAAAGTGGTTTATGGTTTGTGGTAATAACTATTGGGGTAATAAATTATCAGCCTGTTTCAGCTAGGAGCGAACAGACTTTATATACAGCAAAACATTCGGGGGGATATTTTTTAAATTTTATCCGGGAATGTAAAATTAAAATCCGCCAATGTTAAGTCTGTTTTCCAATGTTAATAATGGAGAAAAGGTTATTATAATTCATTGATTTATTTTGAAAATTATTAATCTAAAATGAGGATGATTGTGAATAAAATAGTATACATAACCTTGGTGGGAGTGTCATCACAGGCTCGCGCTTTATCTCACCTCGAGGCTTCGTCTCTCGGTAATATACTTAAGCCCTCGAGTTTAATGAAACATCTCCCACCTCGGATGTAATATAATATTTCAGATCCATTTTATTTGCTTCTTCATGTTCAATGAAAGAAGCGAAAGAAAGTTTAATCGTATTTCTCTGTAATCCTGATTTTTAGCTTTGAAAACAAACTTTTTAGAGTAATAACAGTTACAGGAATCGTTAAAAAATAAGAAAACATTTCACTGAAGTCGCTACCCGGTGAACATTTTAGAAATTTAAAATTAATTTTCTAATATTCAAAAAGTGGGACCTTAAAACGCTCTTATAGGCATTGCCTAATCATGCCTGTCTGTAACTACGCCACTGGGTGTGATATTACTATCGGCAGACACACGCCGTGTAGGGGTGGATTGCAGACGAAACAGCTGTTCGCCACGTCATCAAGGGATGCTCTTTCAAACTCACCCTACAAACGGTTGCTACTGATTTATTAAAAGATCGATAAATTTAGTGAATGCAACGAAAAAATATATTACTATGCTTGCGTTTAAATAGGTGATTTAATAGATGTGGTGGGTATGCACTATGATCTATGTTTCATTGTAAATACCGTGAGTATTTTTTAACGTGAAACATTGGGTTTTCATGTCCATGGTTACGATTTGACATTTGATTGACAGCAATGTATTTGCGTGTCCCATTTAAAATGAAACATAGGGAACGAATTTGACAGATGTTAGCTAAGTAAGGAATTTAGCTAAGTCAGAAAACCACTCGAGAGCACTAAACATATTTCAGGCACACAATATTTTTTTTGCAACTAAATTTAATTTTTAGAAAAAAGATATAATTATTTAAACAAAATTAACCTCTAATGACATCTTGTCAATATGACAGATAACCGCTGAATTTTCCTATAAGTTACGACTTGACATTTGATTGACAGTAATATATTTGCCTGTCTCATTGAAAACATAGGGAATGAATTTGACAAAGTATTATATTTAAATATTATAAGAAATTTGGCCAAGTTAGAAAATCACTCGAGCACAGGGTACACTAAATTTAATTTGGAAAGCAGGTATAATTATTTAAACAAAATTAACCTCTACTGACGTCTTATCAAATGTCAAGTTCGTTCCCTATGTTTCATTTTAAATGGGACACGCAATTACATTGCTGTCAATCAAATGTCGAATCGTAACTATGGATATGACAAACCCAATGTTTCACGTTAAAAAATACTCACGGTATAGGTACCCTATTTATTTAGGGTTTAGCGTCCAACGAATAATATTCTATAGCCTGCTTCTACGCCTAAAAATAAGGAAAAAAGTTTATTTAAACATATGACAAACGGTTATAATCTTCAGGAAAGCATATCTGAGGGATGCAGGGTGAAAGATTATCATGCAGCATCCATAGCCAAATATCATCCCTATACGTAGGCTGGCAATAATTTATAGGCTTAATTATCAATACACACCGATTCACAAAAAAGTTTAAGCTAATCCTCATTTTTGGATTAACGAATTCTACTCTAATTTTGACAGTTTATATCTTAAAATATAGTCTAATATATTCCTAGTATCTACCTTTATTGATAATATCATGAAAATTAACTTTGAAATACATAGAATTCACTAAACCAAAAATGAGGATTAGCTTAAACTTTTTTGTGAATCGGGCTGTAAATGTCTAAGCGGCTGACATCCAGACTAAACAGTAAGACCGGTAGTATTTACTATTAAAAAGGGATGATTACACGTTGACTAAAGTAACAAATTTAGTTGTTTTTTAATCACCCCAAATGTATTTCTAAATGGTAGTCATTGTAATTAGTTAGTCAGGGTGCCTAAAATTTTGAGTAAATACTACATGTCTAAGCGGCTAACATCCAGACTAAACAGAGAAAGATGTGGGAAAATTATAATTATTTTAAACAGAATTTTAACTTAGATAACAAAATTGAAATATTGATATTGAAATTATGTTTTTGAAGAGTTCTTAATAAAGTTATTAGCTTATTATTGCTATGCCCTCGCTTAGTATTGTACCATTTTTAAACTGAGTCAGCCGTACACTACAATTCTATAAATGTTTATGCCTTTAAATAAATTTTATTTTACAAATAACAAGGCAAGATTTTAGCGATAAGGCATATAACATGGCAGCAGTCTTAGCAAAATATAAACATTTCGACCTACATGGTTTCACATTGTTACAATAAAAGCAACAGTTTAATTGATGTATCATATTTCATGTTTATAATGCGATGACAAGTATATTGTAATGTGTCACGTTTATTACATATGTATTCATAACAGAGAAATGATACCTGATCTTGTTTAAAATAACTAACTAGGTACGTAAAAATTAATATTGTTATCAATGTTATCATTGTTTGGTTAGTCCTAAAAAATTAATAGCATATTCTTGAGCTAATTTTGAGCAAAAAATGTTATATGAAGGTATGCCCGGAAACTTTTCGTTACAGAGTTACAGACCTTTAAAGTGCACCTCATCTGACATATTTTTACTAATAACTCTGATACTAGTTGCATTAAAATTTTGAAACTTGATACGAGGATACTACTTATTGAGATGCATATTTAAACTTTCATTTGTTTCTGTATCTCAACCAGAGGCGTCTCATACATGGAAGTCATGAAGGTTTTTATCCTTATTTTTTTTACCTGTTAACATTTTTCATTTTTAAATATAACGTATTACAAACAATTTAAAAATACACAAAAATATACTTTTGATAAAAATTGATAAACGCGGTAGGTAGTTTTTGAGATATTTTAACTTTTAGAAAATGTCACATATCCAAAATAGTTAGTTAACAATTAAAAATCAATCAATTTATCATAGAAAATAGAACTAAATAGAAAAACGACACAAAATCTGTTTATAACTATTGTTTAATTACCTTATTTTCAATATTAGTAATTTTTTTGCAAATTAAAAAAAGTGTAAAATGTTAAGTGGTGGTGAATATGTAGATATGGTGTTTATTTATAGATGTTGTAAAAATAATGGTTGTCGTAGTCCAGAGAATATCTACGTGGACATCAAAGAATGAATTTGTGTGAATTTCATTGTTTCTTAATTGTTACTTAATTTTTTTTGCATAATTGATTTTTTCTAAAAATAAAAATATCTCAAAAACTACCTGCGTTTATCAAATTTTATCGAGAGTACTTTTTTGTGTATTTTTGTGTTCATGACTTCCCCATCTAAGACGCCACTGGTTGAAATACAGAAACAAAAGAAAGTTTAAATATACATCTCAATAAGTAGTATCCTCGTATCAAGTTTCAAAAATTTTAGTGCACCTAGTATCAGAGTTATTAATAAAAATGTGTTTGATGAGGTGCAATTTTAAAGGCCTGTAACTCTGTAATGAGAAGTTGCCGGACATACCTTCATATGACATTTTTTACTAAAAATAATGTCAGGAATATGCTATTAATTTTTTTTTACACTAGTCCTGATACACCCTTTATATGATATGATTACGTTACTTAATAGAAAAAGTAGGGAGTATAAATAATATAATAATAATTATTGCTGGATATAGCAATCTAATCTTGGAATCACTTTAAAAAGAACATATTACTAATTATTATGAATATAATTATGCATATTTAACTAATATTTTTCTTTCCAGATTTCTAGTCATGTCTTCCCATGAGGAAAACACCCCCAAACCCAAATTACCAATACGCCGAAGACTATTCTCCGACGAAGATGACCCTATTGATACATCACCATCCATTTCTCCTGTTCCCATCAACAATCCTGACAACAATTCGTCCACCGATCAAGTAGGCAATGTCTCCAACGACCTACACGCCAGTATGGAGGAATACATGAGATCTGAGAGACAGCGTGCTCAAGAGCGATGGAACTTTAACTTCGAAGAAGAAAAACCCCTCGAAGGAGTCTGGGAATGGGAAAAAATTGAACCTGAACATCAAATAGCGAGAGACCAAATCGCAAGGTTCGAAGTAGGGATAGGGACAGTGCAATCGAATGACGAAAATCATTCACTATAAATATACAAATATTCTTGTTATTTTACACTATTAATTTAAAACTTTTATATTTTGTGATGTATTCAAGAATAAAGATTTTTATTCTAAAGAAAAATTACATTTTTCCAAAATTTCTTTTCATTATACAGGGTGATAAAAAATAAATCACAAATTATGAAAGCATATGGTACTGACCAAAATGAGTAAAAAAAAGTTTAATTAATATAGGTCCGATCTTCAACTGTTTTTGAGAAAAAGGCCATTTTGTATTAGAATTACTAATATAGTGGTCGAACAAAATTTTGTCTATGCCAGTAAATAGACTATAAAAAATCTGTTGTGGCCAGCACAAGACCTTCCGTCAATTCCATGTATTTTGTACAAATCCCATACCAAAAGGTCCTTGGAACAGATTCTATATAATATCATGTAAAAACACATACTATTTTTTACAAATTCCATACCAAAAGTTCATTTGAAAAGGTTCTATAAATCCAATAAAATTATAACATAAACTACACTAAGTAATGTACTTTCATCTTCTCTTTGGCCTTTCTCTGCGTGTCACTTGCGAGAAACACTATGACATACCAATTTTAGAGCCTATATTTTCCGTATTTGGTTTTGCACTTGCAACTGACATCTGTCAATTATTTTTTTTTGAATAATTATGTCAGCTGTTTCCATGATAAATAGCAAAGCTGACTAATTTTTGAAAATTAATTTTTTTATAATGCTTTAAATTTACATCTATTGAATATGAAGGAAAATGTATAATCAAACTGTATAGAGAAGAGTATTTTCTTTAATATATATAATAACAAAATGTCAAAAAATAATATTTAACTGCGTTTTTTAAGAAAAACTGTTAAAAACTTCAAATAAGGGTACTTCCGGTGTATCAATTATAACCAAAATCTAATCAACTCTTCATATGGATGTACAGAAGAGGAATACGAAAGAATTATAATTTTTAGAATTGTAGTATTGGAGTTATCGTCGGAGAAAAATGTCACACACGGACACACACACACACACACACACACACACACACACACACACACACACAAACACACGGACACACACACACACACACATACAGACATCATCTTAAAAATGGTATATTCGTATTGTAGGGACCCTAAAACGTGCTTATTCATTAAAAACTCACCACCGAATTTTTTGACCAAAGACAATACCTTCCTTACCTAAAGGTGACGGAAGGTAAAAATCAATAACATTTTATATAAAACATTTTTTTTCACTTTCTAATAGTACATACATACATACATACATAAAATCACGCGTTTCCCACTTAGTGGGTTAGCGAAAACCCGAAAACAATAAGAAAAGGGATGAAAGTAAGAGCTCCACTGAATCACTTAACTCTTCAAAAACATTCTTCTTTCGCCTTGTCCAAAATCATCATAACATTCATACAAAGAACATATTAATGTGACCGATTTTCGGTAGCGAATAACCGCATCCGGACCACAATAATAGTTACGCAACAATCATCCTTCGCCACACATTCGTATCCATGCACACTTATTTCACTTCAGCCACATTCATAAACGTATTCATACATAATAACATATTAAAGTGACCGATTTTCGGTAGCGAATAACCGCATCCGGACCACACAGTTAATTGAAAATTAAATATTGGACAAGGGCGCTACAAAAAAAAAAACACATTTAAGATTACCTTTGAAAAGTAAACAAAATGTCTCATTTAAATCAACGTCGTAACTCTTACAGTTTTCGAGATAGCAGAGGTAAACACCGAAAAAACTCATTTTTCATTACCTTATATCTCGGAAACTATTGAAGATAGGACCCATGTTGATTAATCTTTTTTCACTCATTTTGGTCAGTACTGTAATATGCCTTTATAATTTGTGACACTTATTTTTTAACACTCTGTATATAGCGTGAGTATTTTTTAACGTGAAACATTGGGTTTGTCATATGGTAACGACTTGACATTTGATTGACAGCAATGTATTTGCCTGTCCCATTTAAAATGAAACATAGGGAATGAATCTGAAGCTGACAGAAGTATTATATTTAAATATTGTAAGAAATTTAGCCGAGTCAGAATACCACTTGAGAGCACTAAACATATTTCGAGCACAAGGTGCACATAATATTTTTTCTACATCTAAATTTAATTTTTACCGACATCTGCGATAAAGCAGATTGGCACACCCAGAAATGGGTAATATGCCGTGATGATATATTTATTTATTTATTTATATAATGAAACAAAATTAACCTCTAATGACATCTTGTCAATATGACAGATAACCGTTGAATTTTCCTATAAGTTACGACTTGACATTTGATTGACAACAATGTATTTGCCTGTACCATTTAAAATGAAACATAGGGAATGAATTTGACAGAAATATTATATATAAATATTGTAAGAAATTTAGCCAAGTCAGAAAATCACTCGAGCACAAAGTGGACACAATATTTTTTCTGCAACTAAATTTAATTTAGAAAGCACGTATAATTATTTGAACAAAATTAAACTCTATTGATGTCTTCTCAAATATCAAATTCGTTCCCAATGTTTCATTTTAAATTGCAAATACATTGCTGTCAATCAAATGTCAAGTCGTAATCATGGATACGACAAATCCAATGTTTCACGTTAAAAAATACTCACGGTATATATATGTCAGCTATAATAATGGGGTCCCGTGACCGCGTGCCTGAGTGTCTGATCGCGAACCCGGGGGAACCGGGTTCGATCCCGACAGACGCCAAATATTTCCAATTTTAAATGGCACAAAAGTGCCCCTGTGGTGCACTCTCCACACCAGCTATGAATGCCCGCGAGGTGACGCCTGGTAAGCGCCCACACGGTAAAATATATCGTCATCATTACCGATATCTACATGTGTTGTAGATACTGGCACACCCAGAAATGGGTAATATGCCATGATGATATATACCGTGAGTATTTTTTAACGTGAAACATTGGATTTGTCATATCTATAGTTACGGCTTGACATTTGATTGACAGCAATGTATTTGTCTGTCCCATTTAAAATGAAACATAGGGAAAGAATTTGACATTTGATAAGACGTCAGCAGAGGTTAATTTTGTTTAAATAATTATACCTGCTTTCTAAATTAAATTATTGTATGCACCTAGTGCCCGAGTGATTTTCTGACTCGACTAAATTTCTTACAATATTTAAATGTAATACTTCCGTCAAATTTATTCGCTATGTTTTATTTTAAATGAGACAGGCAAATTGATGTCAATCAAATGTCAAGTCGTAACTTATAGGAAAATTCAACGGTTATCTGTCATATTGACAAGATGTCATTAGAGGTTAATTTTGTTAAATAATTATACCTGTTTTCTAAAAATTAAATTTAGATGTAGAAAAAATACTGTGTGCACCTTGTGCCCGAAATATGTTTAGTGTAGTGCTCTCGAGTGGTTTTCTTACTCGGCTAAATTTCTTACAATATTTAAATATAATCTGTCAAATTAGTTCACTATGTTTCATTTTAAATGGGACAGACAAATACATTGCTGTCAATCAAATTTCGAGTCGTCACCATAGATATGACAAACCCAATGTTTCACGTTAAAAAATACTCACGGTATATATATTTTCTGTAATAACAGTTGAAAAATTGTTTAAAATATATATAAATACTTTTAATGTGGTTATGTTACAGCAATATGTCAGATGTCAAATGTTGATGTCATGAGTAACTGATTTAATTAATAAATTTAAAACTACTCATATTATATTTTAAATTTATCAGTCATCATTTTTTTACTCGCAGAGCAGATATTTATAAACGTAACAATAATGCAATGTAGCTTATTTATTCAAAAAAAGGCTTACCGTGGAATACGAATATTTCATATTCCATATGCAGAATATGAGTGGTTTATTATATTTATAAAAATATAAAATATACCTTTTGAACTATAACGAAACTTATAGTTGTTGGAACTATAACGAAACTTATAGTTGTTGTTATATTTATTTAATTAGATGTTAGCAAATATGTATCTATTTATTTTGAATTTTCACTGTAAATTAAATTTCATATAATTTGTTGATTAAAAACAACAAAACGGCTAAAATACCAAAGCATAAGTGTAGATGTTAATATCTTTTAAGTATTTAAGTTGTATATACAAGAAATTAAGAGATGTCTACAGTTATTGTAAAAAATAAAATAATATATTAGTAAATTATTCATTAATAGACTGATAAAATTAAAGCGTATTTATTTCTTTTGTATAATAAGATGTATTAGGTGTGTAATTTTGTAATTGTGATGTATTTTGATACTGTATTTAAAAAATTAATATAAAAAATGTTTAATAATTGTTATATTACTTGATATAAATTTTGTACTTATTATAGTGTGTGTTTCCTGCGATTTTCAATAATGAATTGATTTTATAATTTTGTAATTTAACATTATCATAGTATAGGTGAGTATTACGAAACTTTAGGTCCAGCAGACCAGACAGTTTCTTTGACAGAATTGAAATGTGCGTTGCCCGTTTTAATCAAAATATGTTCGTAGGTATACTATGTTTCATGAAATCCAAAGGACCGCCATAAACCTTTGGAACGGCTCTTACTTTAGTTAACAAAGAAACACAAATTTTAATCCCTCATAAATAAGATTCAAATTAATTTCAACTTCAATGAGATGTCCCACTTCAGTCGTATCTTCTTTTGGTTCAGTTGCAAACAAAGAATTTTTTCACAGAAACGTCCCGTTCATTAACATTATCACTTGCACCAGCTACATCACTATCATTTGAAACCCTGCTGCCACAAGATTTAAAAATCTGTTGTGGCCAGCACAAGACCTCTCGCCATTTCCATTTTGTTATAAAAGTATTGTATTGCACTTCGCTATCGAATCGTCGTTTTATAACAAAAATTACAGAACTTTACCCAAATACTGTTTTTTACATGTCTTCTGCACACATACAATTCTAATTATATCTATTTTTCATTGTATGAGGAAGTTTCTAAATATCAGAGATTCTTCCAATTCATTAACAAGATTGGCGGTATTTCTAATGGATATATGCATGTTACCTATAATTTTAAATATTTAATTAATAAAACAATAAGAAAGATTAAATGTACTTCCCAGAAAAGGCTTTCAGAATGTAACTAAAACTTTTGATTTTTGACACTGACATTTGTCATTTACAAATTATGAAACATTTGAATTTGTCAACTGATTTCCTTAGTGTATTTTAGCCTACTCGACTTATTACATCCCGATATTCTATATATTATAGCGTCTTTATCTTTAAATTTATAGAAGATATAATAAAAATTTTAAATGTATCAGATGTAGAATTTTATGTTCTTCAATATTAGTAATACCAAAATTTTCAAAAAATAATATTTAGAAGAATTTTTTTAAAAACTACTACTTCCGGTTATCCAATTGTTTACCAAAACCTTTTCAGCTCTTTTCATGAATGTCAGATTGAGGAATTCATAGTTAAACTGGTCTTATGTCGTATAGTTTTTGAGTAATTCTCCCTCCAACATCTACACATACATACACACACACACACACACACAGAGAGAGAGAAAGAGAGAGAGAGAGAGACATCATCGTAAAAATGTTAAAATCGGTGTATGTGGACCTTAAATCGTGCTTATTCACCTAAATCTCGATATGTGATTTTTAGCATGAATCCATTACCTCTCTTAGCGAGAGGTAAAAAAAATGTGAGTTGTTTTATAAATAAATAAATATATCATCACAGTCACAGCGTATTACTCATTTAGGTGTGCCAATGATGACATATTTGTATCGTGCGGGCGTTTATCAGGTGTCACTTCACGGGCACTTATTATTAGCGTGGAGAATGAACCACAGGGGTCAATTTTGTGCCATTTAAAATTCGAAGTATTTGGCGTCAGTACCCCAGGTTCGCGACCAGACACTTAGGCACATTAATTGTTCTTACATTAAACCACAGAATATAGGCAGTTTTTAAATATTTACAAAAAAAAACCCTTTTAAGAACTCATGAATATAGAAGCAAATTTATTATTAAGTTCGAAAAACCAACCCCTGAATAAATGTTAATATTATATTTCATAAAATAGAAGCTAAGAAGCTATTCTTTGACAGTAAATTTGACGTTTTGTACAAATTATAGCAACGAACATGATTTGTTTAATTAGTGCGCGTCAACTTCAAGGCATAGTGTGCTTCTGCAAAACCCTAAAATCTAATTCCTAAAATCCTAAAAAATCTCTAGATTTAGGGCATAAAAATTTAGGATTTAAATATTAGGGTGATAAAAGTGCAACATCGGACACAGCCTAAATCAATATTAACATTTATGTTAAACGATACTTAAGTTACTTATCTTAACATAATTTTCACCTATTTTAATTTATTTTTCTTTCAAATAATTCCCAATGACAGACAATAATTATTGCAGATTTTTTTTTCAATAACAATATAACAAAACAACAACCATTCTACTTTATAATTTTAAATAATATAGTCAGTGTCAAACGATGGACGAAAATATAAAAAATGTTTAAGAAGTTTTAAAAGAAGTGTTGGTAAAAATGTTGTATTACATTAGAGTACATATTAGTCACTAAAGAAAATAAGCCACTCGCCCTCCGAATCTCGTGGCTAAACTTTTTCTCTCGTGACTAATATGTTGCATTCCACACTCATATAATAAATAACTATTACCGTTTGTTTATTTTCATTTGTCTTATTATTTTCATTTAACATATCATAGTGTAGGTTAGTACGAAACTTTCGACCTAACAGGCCCTTAAATACCAGATAGTTTCTTTCACAGTTTTGAAATGTGTGTTGCCAAGTTTAATCAAAATATGTTCGTAGGTACCCAATCAATCATTTTATAAACAGATTAATTAGTACAGCAGTAAGTGGAATTACTTTCACACAGTGTAAAATTGAGTTACAACTAAAATAAAGTGCACAATTGTTCCATCGGAATTTCAGAATTAACTGCTAAAGCTATTTAAAGTTCCATTAAAAATATTATCCAATTATTATTACTTCAATCATCTGTAAAATCGAGTTATAATAAAATTAAGCATGGCGTGTTAAAGTTAATGACATCCCATTACACGAAATCATTTCTCGCATTTTGGCCCTTGATAATTCACGCATATGCATTATCCAGTTTAAAATCATTGTACCATTTAAACTTTTATGGACACATAAATTATATCCCAAATCAATGATACAAAAGAACCGAATGGTAATACTAATATTCATCACTGTCGGCGTCTAGGGCTTCATGATGAAAGGCGAATACTTAAAGTAATCTCTTGTATCCGTCTTAAGATACAAGATACATCCCTCCATAGATAATCGGTATTGTTCTTCATACGAACGTAAAGGGCCTATGTGGGTGATAGATGTTGATTGATATTCTTTAAGAGAGCTGATATATGAGTCTAATTTATAAGAATTATATAAAGCGAGAAGATTTCAACTATGTACAACTCGAAATCAAAAGAGTTTCGTCTGATTGTTATTTTTCTACATACATACTTAAAGAGATTATATTTTTACCTCCCTTGGTAAGGGAGGTATAGGGATCATTTAAAAATGACCATGTTTTAAGGTCCCTAGAATTCATTTTAACATTATCACGATGATGTTTGTCTGTATGAGTGTATATGTGTGTATGGATTTTGTCAACACTCTAACTCAAATACTATAATTTAAAAAATTCTGAAACCTTGTATTTCTACCTTGTTCTGTATAGAAAGAAGCCATAAGATTTGGCTCAAAATAGTTTCTCTTCGAAGAATACCATTAAACGTATTTTTTTCTCGATTTATGTTATTATAAGAATTAAAGATTATTAAATTTTCTGCAAGTAAAAACCTCCCGCTACCCTTGGTGAGGGAGGTACAGGGATCGTGTTAAAAATCACATATCAAGATTTTAGTAAATGACCACGTTTTAAGGTCCCTAGAATCCAATTTTAACATTTTCACGATGATGTCTGAATGTGTGCATGTGTGTATGTGTATGGATTTTGTCTTCGCTCTAACTCAAATAATATCATTCAGAAAATTCTGAAACTTTGTTTTTCTATCCTATTCTAATATGAAAAGAAGCCATTAGATTTTAGTGTAAATCGGATAACCGGATATGGCACTTTACCTGAAGCTCCTAATGGTTTTTCTTCAAAAAATACCATTAAATGCCATTTTTCGCATTTTATGTCTTATGAAAATTAAAGATTATTGATTTTTCTACAGGAATACATTAATACTTTTTCTATATATTTTTCAGATAAATTTAAAAATATATTTACCTCCCGCTACCCTTGGTAAGGGAGGTATAGGGATCGTGTTAAAAATCACATATCGAGATTTTAGTAAATGAATACGTTTTAAGGTCCCTAGAATCCAATTTTAACATTTTCATGATGATGTCGGTATGTGTGTATGTGTGTGTATGTATGTGCGTGTATGTATGTATGTATATATGTGTGTGTGTATGTGTAGGGATGTTGTCTTCACTCTAACTCAAATACTATCATTCAGAAAATTCTGAAACCTTCTATTTATACCCTATTCTAATATGAAAAGAAGCCATTAGATATTGGTGTAAATGGGATAACCGGAAATGGCACTTTACCTGAAGCTCATAATGGTTTTTCTTCAAAAAATACCATTAAATGCGATTTTTTCGCATTTTGTCGTTATGAGAATTAAAGATTATTGAATTTTCTACAGGAATGCATTAATACTTTTTCTATATATTTTACAGATAAATTTAAAAATAAATTTTTATTACAAGTCCCGAGCCTAAGAAAAACACAATGCCTTTGTTACATAGTTCATATTTAAAATGAATGTAACTGACAGTAAATGTCACTGTCAGAAAACTTATCACTTCAAAATAGTGACATTTTAAAAAGAAAATATCGTAGAAATAGAAATCTCCAGTCCATATTTATTTGACGACAAGTATAGTAGACACTATGGGATTTTGGTTCTCTTGTAATTTCTTTCTTAGGCATTTGTAAGTACGGTTCTTTAGTGTGAGTTGCCAGTATTTTATATAAATACCACAGATTACCTGTGTGTATAATAAAATAAAAAGCTTCAACCATTATATTTGTTCAATGAACGGAAAACTGAGAGTAACTGGTTTTAGTTGTATGGATGGAACCGTCTTAAAGGGCGCGTTTAATGCGTTAATTCCTCTGTTTAGGTAATTGAGCGGAACAACAAAGAAGCGTATTGGACAAGGGTGCGTCGAACTTCGACCGGACATCACACGGATTACAAATACCGACGTAATGCTTCACCGTTTTGGTTACACCGACAATACCAGTGATGCATAGTGCCTCATTCACACCATTACCATGTCATTCAAGGATATCTGCAATTGAATTTTGCGGTTATGAGAGTTTACTTAGGTACTTACATGTGTAATGTTTTAAACTAGGCGCTTTTTTTAAAAAAAAAAGGTATTTTTTCACGAATAGTGTTTGGGGATTGAAGATTGAAGTTTTGGAAAAAAGAAATTGAATACCTGATTTATAAGTGAGGAACTGTTTTAAAATAATAACAAATATTGATAATAAAAATTATTTATTGTAAAGATCTTATATTCAAATAAAATTGTCAAACCACAATGGCAAAATAGTAATTTTCTTTAATAATTGAGGGGCAAGGGTCAATTTTTCGTTTTGTCTTATTTTGTCATAGACCCTTAATAGTCAAATGTGCGCATAGTAAGACAACAACTAGCAGTTGTCACGGTTACGCGCTTATCAGACGAAATCCATGATCAATTATGTTTCTTTCTTAAAAATTTTGACGTGAAATGTGGGAAAAGTCTGTGACAACTTTAAAAAACTTCTCAAAAGAAGTTATAAAAGCTTTTATTCACAATCATTATGGTAATATACTTATTCCTAACCTTTTGCTTCCTAATTTTAATAACAATCTCTTTGGTTGGAAATAACAGATTTCACTTCCATCTTTTGGAAATGTTTATGTAGAGGTTGCCTAGCAACATTGCCATAGATCCCTATAATTAAGTAGGCTAAACAGTTTTTAAGAGAGATGTCAAATTAATAAAATTAAAGGTTATAAATCATTGATGTATTTTGAAAATTATTGATTTAAAATGAGAATGATTGTGAATAAAATAGTATACATAACCTCGGTGTGAGTTTCATCATAGCCTCGCGCTTTATCTCACCTCGAGGCTTCACCTCTCGGTAATATCCATAAGCCCTCGACTGTAATGAAACATCTCCCACCTCGGATGTAATATACTATTATTGCAGAAAAAAGGTCAATCGCAAATTGTTGCAGAGAATTGCTGGTATTTTAGTGATTGCAATATTTTTGAAGTTTAGTTTGACAGCCCAGCTGGCAATTGCAGACGCCATTTTACTTACTATGTGCAGAGATAGCAAGAGATGGCTGTTAAATTGAAAGAGTCTATACTTATCAAATAAATACAAGAAAAATTATAGTGAAAAATAAATGAAGGTGTTATGTTGGTGTACTATAACATTAATATTTTAAGAAATATATTTAAATATTTATAGTATTTTAACTTCTAAATTAAATTTATTTAGTGTACACATAATTTAATTCTTTTTATTTTTCCTACATTTATTTGACGTAGGTACATCATTATCAGCGTGTCAAGGAATAATTTAAAATTGAATATACATGGTTTAATGAGAGTACTCTTGACGATAAAGCACATAATCATTGCAGGTGGACAGACATATCACATTAGCGATGAAACGGATGAAGAATCTCAGTCCGGAAATGACGGGCGTAACGTTCATACTGCAGCCGTTGCGTCTATTCGATGCGCTGCCTGCATTCATTGTAGTTCAACCAAAACCAAAACATCCATCTCAAACAAATTATAGCTTTTCCACTTCATCATATATCTGATTTTTTACGGAAAAGGTGATTACTGTATTTAATAAACGAATTATTGCGTAATAATTATTTTTCTTGTCTGATTATATTTAAGTTGATATAAATATATTCCCTCGTTTGGTTTTAATTGAATAGTAAATAGCGTGGCATGATGTGTCATTTATAATTTAGTCACAGACACGGGAACAAACATATGACTGCTATATTCCTTTCCTGTAAGGAAGCAATCAGGATACAGGGCATTAAATCTTAAATGTACAAGAGTGAAAAATTGTTAGATAACAACTACGCAACTTAGATTTAACTAAAATTTCCGCCTTTTAGCATTAATAGGACAAGCAGTAAGCAGTACATACTTAATGTAAATTAACATTTCTAGAGGGTATTTACTTTAACTTTTCCACTCTAGATGTGCTACGTGGTACATGAGGCTGTGTCCAATGTTGCACTTTTATCACCCTAATATCTAAATCCTAAATTTATATACCCTAAATAATGTTATTATTTGGGATTTTAGGAATTAGATTTTAGGGTTTTGCAGGAGCACACTATGCCTTGAAGTTGACACTCATTAATTAAACAAATCATGTTCGCTGCTATAATTTATACAAAACGTCAAATTTACTGTCAAAGAATAGCATCTGAGCTTCTATTTTATGAAAATATTAATGTTTAAACTTAAACATCAAATTAAATCGAATTGTATAATTCATTTTTGTTATTCTAATGTTGCCACACAAACCAATGGACATCATTAGTGTGCCATTTATGTGACAAAGACCTTAATCTTAAAACCTAAATGTGAAAAGGCGACATCGCACACAACCTGAGTTCCAATCAAATCGTGTGGCATCTAACGACTGCAAAGTTCTCAAGTCATTCCCAAGAATGTCTGAATTTCAAGGTATATCATATGCCGATCTCGCTCAACCATTAATTTTTGTTAGCGAACATTATTATTAGGTCGTTAAATGTTAGTATGAACGACGTAACATTCTACATATGCTAAGAAATGTTAGCGAACATGTTAGCAAACTCTGTTAGCTAACAATGGTACACACACAAAAATTCTAATTACATCTATTATAAATATATTTTTGTATTTTTTAATTCATTCAGAAATTAGTTTCCTCCTACTCTTCTAAATGTTTCAGATTCTTCAAATTTATTGACAAGATTGGCGGTATTTCTGATGCATACATATAATATAATAATAATAATATCTAGCTCTCCAGGCTGTGTAGACCCATGGCTTCTCTTATAATATTCTTCCACAGTATTCTGTCCTGTGCTCTTTCTTTTCAGTTTTTTATCCCTAATACATGTAAGTCTTTTTACACTGATATGTAATATATGTATTTATAATTTAATAAAATAAGAAATATTAAATGTACTTCCCAGAAAAAGCCTTCAGTAATGTCTCTGGATTTATGGCTACCATTTTTCTGTCAATTACAAACATTTTAATTTCTCAGCCGGTTTCCTTTCCATGGAGTTATTTGGGCTGTGAGATTAATTACAATGGAGTATTTTATATATTTATAATTCTCTATCTCTAAATCTATAGAAGATATAATAAAAATAATCAATGAACCTGATTAATAATTTTATATTCTTTAGTATTTGTAATAAATAAAAATAAATTTCCAATTAATAGAAGATATCCGCTTGACCAGTTGTTATCAAATCCTTTTCAGCTCTTCCCATTAATCTCAGATTAAACAATATGTGGTTAAATTGGTCTTTAGTCATATATAATTTGAGAAATTGTCTCTACAACATGCACACACACACATCCACACACACACACACACACACACACACACACACACACACACACACACACACACATACACACACATCCACACATAGAAATCATTGTAAAAATGTTAGTAAATTTTATAATTACACATTACACATATAATACATATACTGTATTTATATCAATTTTCAATTACATTTTTCAATTTTATTTTTCAATATTATTTAAAATCATTACCAATATTAAAATTATATACACATATACACATTTATATGTAGAAAATAAATTTCTATTATATCGTAGTAGGCTTGTTAATTCTCGTACTTCGCAACAAAGATTCACAGGTTCACAGTAAGCGGGCTATGGCCAGTCGTTATTTTGTTTTCTCGGTAAACGGATATCAGTGTTTGTGCCGTTATTTTTATCAAAAACTCATTGTAAATATGTGAAAATGTACTGTCCAATATAATGCATCATGTTCAGAATTTTATTCTGTGTGTAGTGATATAAATTTCATATAAGAAAAGTGTTTGTGTTTTGGATAATGGAGCGTCGAAGACAGAGATCCGTAAGAGTGAGGTACATATACACACAAAACATTCATGATCAATTGAACTAAAACTATAAATGTATTTTTTTATTGATTAACATATTTTTATTTTATTTTTACAGTGTTTTGCGGTGAACTGAACTTGGAAATCAACAACATCTTCGGCTCAACAAGACTACAGCAGCAGATAAGGTAGGAAACTCAAATATTTATGCTTGTCAAAATGAACACTGTCTAAAAATTATTTCTTCGCTTATACGGAGAGCTAGAATATTCGTTTCACATGATTTAGATACAGAATTTAAATCTCTGTAACCTCTATTTAAAGTAGTTTTGCATAAAATAATACTGCATCGTTTGCGTAAAGAAAAACTGACTTCTCAAGCTATTATTGTAAATATGAGTTAGGTATAAAGACGTGTATGTACATTCAAGAATGCTAACTAGTTTGGTAAAACTGTTTCTCGCAAAAAGTATTTTAGTCACAAATTATTATGTTAAAGTTTCCTATAAAAATGACCAATTTTTATGTAATTATTCATCAATGTTTATTACCTCCCGCCAATCTAAACACATAGGTAAGGGAGATAGTGTTTTCGGCCCACAAATTCGATAGTTAGTTTTCAGTGAATAAGCACGAATTAGGGTAGGGTCCCAACAACACGTTTTTACTATTTTTACAATGATATCTGTCTGTCTGTCTGTGTGTATGTGTGTGATGATTTTAAAATAAAATTATAAATTTTAAATTCGTAAATTAAATTCATCATAAACCAGCCCTTATTGTAAAACAGGCCTTAAGAACAAAATCACATGTCTACGTCACAAAATATTTAAAAAACTAATATGGCTTGACGAATAACAATAAAGACTTTCCAAAATTACAAATCGCTTTCACTTGATATAAAGTTTCATAAAAAAGTAAAGCAAAAAGAAGTAGTGAAAAACCCCATTTGTGGTTTTAAAATCTAATTTATAATTAAATGATTTTTACCTACCGTCACCTTTAGGTAAGGAAGGTATTGTCTGGTCAAAAAATTCGTGATGAGTTTTTAATGAATAAGCACGTTTTAGGGAACCTAGAATACTATTTTACTAGTTTACTAGTATGTATGTATATGTGTGTGTGTGTGTGCGTGTGTGTGCGTGCGTGTGTGTGTGTGTGTATATAACAAAATCTTCTCCGTCAATAACTTCAATATTACAATTCTAAAAATTATAATTCTTTCGTATTCCTCTTCTCTACATCCATATGAAGAGCTGATTATATTTTGGATATAATTAGTCAACCGGAAGTTCCCTTATTTGAAGTTTTTTTTTTTTGAAAAAACACAGTTACAGTAAAATTGTTGAAAGAAGTCCGATCAAGGCTATCTCCGAATTGCATCTATGAATTAAGATTTTATGCTGTCAAATTTAGTAGTGTCGTTTACATAGTTTTTATGAGGTACACAAAATATTATGTACCCTCATAAAAACTAAGTAAAAGACACTACTAAATTTAATTCATAGATACAATTCGGAGATAGCCTTGATCGGACTTCTTTCAAAAATTTTACTGTATATATCTTTTTTTGACATTTTATGTGATTATCAATATGAAAGTATATCTTATTCTCTACGGTTTGATTGTACATTTTTCTTCATATTCAATAGATGTGGAGTAGAATTATACAACATTAACTTTCTAAAATCAACCAGCTTTGCTATAATTACGGAAACATCTGATATATTCAAAAAATTCTAATTGACTGATGTTATTTTCAAGTGCAATTTACATAATAATATATGTTCGTGTTATACTTTTATTGGGTTTATAGAAACTTTCGATATGGAATTTGTAAAAATAGTATATGTTCGTGTTAGAATTTTACTGGGTATATGGAATCTTTTCCAAGGAACTTTTGGTATAGGGTTTATACAAAATACATAATGTATGTTCCTGTGTTATAATTTTATTCGATTTATAGAACCTTTCGGTATGGAATTTGTAAAAAAATGTTACAATTTTACTGGATATATAGAATCTTTGCCAAGGAACTTTTGGTATGGGATTTGCCCAAAATACATCAAATTGACTGAAGGTCTTGTGCTGGCCACAACAGATATTTTAAAATAATTTAGCTTTGTAGTAAATTAAAGCGTATTAAAAATAAATGTTTAATTAAAAAGTTGTGAAGACTCGTGTGTGAGATGCACTCGTAATTAAATTTGGTTTGTATGCGTCAACGCAGTGTGTATTTTATTGCAATTAGTCGCGAGTTGAACTGGTTCGAGGCGCTGTTGTCACTGAGGTCCGTGTTGTGTCGGGTCCGCTCGCGATGTCACTGAGAAACAACAGCCATTTATTTCATTTGTCTCATGCGCTCTGAAAAATTTCTACATCAACCGCAAATATTCCTCTTATTTTATTTGGCAAAGAAGTTTTCTTTTTATAGACTTCTGCGATCTAAAAAACATTGGTCCAGTTGTACTTCTAATTGGGTACATTTTTCATATGTCACTCTGTCAGCAACTGTCTATTTTTTTGAATTTATCTGTGTCTGTAATTTACCGAAATTTCATCCTCAAATTTCCAGTTAAACAATATTGTCTATAGAATATTTTCCAAGGAACTTTCTGTATGGAATTGTATTATGTTCGTGTTACAATTTTACTGGATATATAGAACCTTTTCCAATGAACTTTTGCTATGGGATTTGTATAAAATTAACGGAAGCTCTTGTGCTGGCCACAACAGATTTTTTTTCTTTTTACCTTCCGTCAAAAGGAAGGTATTGTTTTTAGTCAAAAAATTCGGTGGTGAGTTTTTAATGAATAAGCACGTTTTAGGGTCCCTACAATACGAATGTACTATTTTTAAGATGATGTCTGTATGTGTGTATGTGTTTCCGTGTGTGTGTCTGTGTGTGACTGTGTGTGTGTCCGTGTGTGTGTGTGTGTATGACAAATTTTTCTCCGACGATAACTCCAAAACTACAATTCTAAAAATTATGATTCTTTCATATACCTCTTCTTTACAACCATATGAAGAGCTGATTAGATTTTGGTTATAATTGGTCAACCGGAAGTACCCTTATTTGAAGTTCTTAACAGTTTTTCTTGAAAAATCGCAGTTAAATATCATTTTCGACATTTTATGTGATTATCAATAGAAAGAATATCTTATTCTCTATACGGTTCGATTATACATTTTCCTTCATATTCAATAGATATAGAGTTAGAGAGATTAAGAGAGATTAACTTTCGAAAATCAGTCAGCTTTGCAAAAAATATGAAAACAACAGATATATTCAAAAAAATCTAATTGACAGATGTCAGTGGCAAGTGCAAAACCTAAGTGGAAAGTATATGATCTGAAAGTGATATAAGTGACAGAGTGTCCCTCGCCAGTGACTTGCATTTGCGGCCTCGCCTCAAGATAGGAACTTATAATGCCAGAAGTACGAGAAAGGCAAAAGAGAAGATGGAAGGACTGTATAGCAGAAGATTTGAGAGAGGAAGAACTGTGTCACGAAGGTGCTTTGGACAGGAATGAGTAGAAGAGAAGAGTAAGAAACAGCGACTTCTAATAAAATAGGGCAAAGTTGAAGCAGGAGGAAGTGTTAAGTGCAATACATAATGTACGTTCGTATTCGTATAAAATTTTATTAGATTTTAGAATCTTTTCAAAGGAATTTTCAGTATAGATATGTAAAAATAGTGTGTTCTTGTTACAATTATACAGAATATATAGAATATTTTTCAAGGAACTTTTGGTATAGGATAAGTACAAAATACATCGAATTGACGGAAGGTTTTGTGCTGGCCACAACAGATTTTCTTAAAAAAAGAATGACCAAAAATCAGTTTTGTAATAAATGATCGATTCAATTTATTTTCCCTAATACACCACAACTACAAATACAAATTCTTCACCTCACTACCTTACTCAAACACGGTAGGTGATCTATCCTTATGGCGTTACGTACCTAATGAACCGCAAGCAAATTCTATGTCAACCATGTGTGTGGCATGTTGCTGGCCGTGTTGTGTTGTGTTGTGACTCTTCATTCTTCACCTGGGTGCCGAGGTAGCAGTGGTGGAGTGACACACAGCAGAAACCGAAGGTACCAAAGGAGATCGCATCTCGGCTCACCCTTTGCAACCATATGGGACGCGAAGTGAACAACATTTGGTGGATAGGGTGACAATAACAAAACGGTTATCATCATAAATACTGTGTTTCAAAATAACTGTAATGTAATTGCCAGTGTTTCATAAATACTATTTAGTAATTAATTTAGCAGATTGGTTCAGCTTTTATGTTCTGCAATAAACACTGTTGATTGCTACTAAGTAATTATTAGGTAACTGTTTATAAATATACAGTATGAGTAATTGAAGTCTCAGCAAATAGCCAATATTTTTATTATTTCGATTAAAATTTTCCTCGCAGTAATTATTTGGATTCTGCCAAAGTTTGAAAAATAATATGAATTTCAGTAATTATGTCCCAGGTGATTAGAAATCATAACAATTTTAAAAATCTGTTTTGGCCAGCACAAGACCATCCGTTAATTTGATGTATTTTGTACAAATCCCATACCAAAAAATCATTGGAAAAGATTCTATATATCCAGTAACACGAACATAATACAATTTTAAATCCAATAAAATTATCATATGTAGGTATACTCATTTATAAATACTCTAAAAATGCGTACACTTACGTAACATTCTCTTTACAATCAAATAATATTACTAGCAAGTTTATATCTCTACCCATTTTTGAATTATTGCCCCAAAAGTCAATTTACCCCACATTTAGATAAAAACTTCAAAATTTTCAAAAATCTAATTTGCATGTATCTAGATACTTTTCAATGCGCTGATTCCATATTTTGAATCCGCAAGTCGATATCTCTTTTCGTTCTCGAGATATTTAGCTTCAAAGTTTTGCTCAAAACTGCCCATTTTTGGGTAATAACCCAAAAATGGGTCGAGATATGAATTTGGGGACAACACCATTCGATTCTACGAACAAAAATATATAAGTATACCAATTTTCAGAATTTTTGAACACCGCATACAATCTCTATTGCAAAATAACTGAAAATGGCTAAAAATTGCAAAAATCGTAAGGGGTACCCCTTACGATTTTTTCAGATTTTGGCCATTTTCAAGTTTTTATTCATAAAAAATGAATCGGTTGAACAAAAATTATGAAAATTGCTATACTTATGTATTTTTGTCCGTAGAATCGAATGGTGTTGTCGCCAAATTCATATCTCGTCCCATTTTTGGGTTATTACCCAAAAATGGGCAGTTTTGAGCAAAACTTTGAATGTAAATATCTCGAGTACGAAACGAGATATCGACCTGCGGTTTCAAAATTTGGAATCAGCGCATTGAAAAGTATTTAGATACATAAAAATTAGATTTTTGAAAATTTTGAAGTTTTTATCTAAATGTGGGGTATATTGACTTTTGGAGCAATAATTCAAAAATGGGTACAGATATAAATTTGGTAGTAATATTATTTGATTATAAAGAGAACATTACGTGTTACCTAGGCAGTAAAAATTACATAGCAACCACTATACAAACGCGTAGTATCTAATCGTTCAACAAACGCATAACAACATAATTTGATGGCGATAACTTCCAACATAATCACTAAATTAATATTAAATTTAAAACCGGCAAAAAAATAATGCTTTCAACACGGCACTAAACACAGATTTTCCGCTTTGACATCAGACTTTCATTGTTGATGTCTACGTGTATACTACTTAGACAATGTAGAAAACGTAATAAAATTATAAAAATGTAAAGTTCTGTTCAAAATACATAGGACCTCTATCAACTTTATTATTATTTTCTCATTATTTTCTGTCAACACCAACAAGTAAACTGGTCCTGATTTTCTTTGTTCCTCAGACGAAACAAAATACTTGAGGACAATCATATCGGATGTCTGATATTTCGGACATGTTGCAACATATTCAGTGACCAGCGATGTAAATGAGCTCTCGATCGTAGGTGGCGGGGTGGCAGATGGTCAGTTCCGTTGTTTAATCATCTCGTGATGAAATCAAACGCGAGAAGATCGAATGACATCAGATTGTCATTCACGCAAGAAAGAAGATTGTGTTCAGTGTAAAATCACCATACAACGAACTTTAAAAATCATTTTAAAAAAATAAAATTGTTTCTTTATACGAAAATAGCTCTAGTATAATTGGGAAAAAATCAAGTCACTATGATTTTATTAGTTAATATTTATTTACATTCGAGTGCGTGTAAGTTGTATATTACAACTTTGTTTAAGGCACGAGCCCTTAAGGCGAGAATAATTATAAAAACCCTAACGAATTAACGAAAATATGCTCTTCATTGAAAACCATAATAAAAAAAAAAATGCTTAAAGATTTTTTTCACGAAGTTATGCGAAACAAATATTAAATGAATCAACATTCGGCCATGATATTAATCAAAAATCATACACCTGTTAACATCTGTCATATATGGAATACAGTTTTGATGAATTATGGAAAATTGAAATCTTCAATAGTTTTTAATGAATTTACATTTGCTACCTCAAAAACTGTAAGAATTAAAACTTCGATTAATGAGACTTTTTGTTTACTTTTCAGAGGTAATCTCAGACATGCTTTTGTTTTTCAAAAAACAAAAATATTTGTACTAAGACAAATGTTGTGACAACCTTGTCCTTGGCCAATATTTACTTTCCAAAATGATTTATATAATTTTTACCTCTCGCTAAGAGAGGTATTGGATTCTTGCTAAAATTCGCATATCCAGATTTTATTGAGTAAGCACGATTTAAGGTCCCTAAAATCCGACTGTAACATTTTTAAAATGATGTCTCTGTGTGTGTGTGTGTGTGTGTATGTATGTATGTATGTATGTGTGTCTGTCTGGATGTTGTAGACACGATTCCTCAAAAACTATAAGACTTAAAAAATATTTAACTGCAGTTTCCTCAATCTGACATTCCTGGGAAGAGCTGAAAAGGTTTTGGTAACAATTGGACAACCGGAAGTAGTAGTTTCTTAGAAAAATTCTTCTAAATATAATTTTTTGGGAGGTTTTTTTTATTAAATATTGAAGAACATAAAATTCTCCATCTAATACACTTAAAATTTTTATTATATCTTGCATAGATTTAGAGATAAAGACACTATAATTTATAGAGAACACTAATCGCAGAGGCTAAGGCACTAAGGAAACCAGTTGACAAATTCCAATGTTTATAACATGACACATGTCATTGTCAAATATCAACAGTTTTAGTGACATTCTGATAGCTTTTTCTGGGAAGTATATTTAATTTTTCTTATTGTTTTATTAATTATATATTTGAAATTATAGGTAAAATTATGGTAAAATGCATATATCCATCAGCCAATCTGGTTAATGAATTTGAATAATCTCGAACATAAAATCTGGATATGCGAATTTTAGCATGAATCTAATACCTCTCTTAGCGAGAGGTAAAAATTACACGGACAAGCGTAACTCAAAAACAATAGAAGAAAAAAAAATTCAAATGTAGATCAAAATTTCTTAAAAAACTTTTGTATTGAACATGATTTCCTAAAATGAGTATTAACGACAATAAATCGCCGTCTCTATACTTTTAAATAACCCTATATATATATATTCATCAGAAATACCACCAATCTGGTTGATGAATTTGAATAATCTCGAACATTTAGATGAGTAGGAGGAAACTTATTTATAGAATGAATTAAAAAATATAAAAATATATGAATAATAGTTGTAATTAGAATGTTTGTGTGTGTACCAGAAATGTTAAATACAATATGTACTTATTTATATAGCCTAATATGGAAATGCCGAGAGGTCTTGTGCTGGCCACACCAGATTAAAAAAAAATAATAAATGTAATGAATATAAACAACTAGAAAACTAACTTACCCTCCGTGACGAAAAACCAAACGAAGCATCAAAGAAATGCAAATTCCTACCTAATAAATATACATGACATTGTATTCAGCTATTAAAGAACACGTTTGCGTAGATCCGGAGGTAACCTCATCGTCTGGTGCTCTAGTCTCGGGTCCAAATCCGTTTCATTACAGTGATTACGGGTTGGTGGAAGCAACCAGCGTGAAGAAGAGCGGGAATAGATAATTGAGGCAGATCTCACAAGGACAGCGCTTATTAACATACAATGAGATGTAAGGGAATATGAGATTGCACCCCGGTACCCCGGGTTCGTGTTAATTTGGGATGAACTGGTGGCGCGTGTGTGGGATGATGTACCTGAGTGAACAACACAAAACGGAAGTCAAACCCTAAATGAGAATGTGAATTATAAATTTATGTACAAGACACATTAGAATGAGCCTGTTTCACATTTTTCAAAAACTATTTTAAATGAAAGTTCATGGAATGATCTTCTTAGTAATAATTTTTATTTTAATAGTTTGTTGTTATTTGTGGAAATAATTAAATAAAATGATTGGCGTCCTGAAAAACTACCCGCCACTCCTGTGACGTAGAAGCACATACATTACATCATTAATAGCCAATAGGAAAATAGTTTTTCCATCACCTACATTTATTCATATTATTTATATAAATAAACGTAGGCTAAAGTTTGTCACATGTTAATAATAAAATCTTTTAATTTGACATTTGACGTTGTCATTGCTCATTGTACATGAATAATAAAGTAATAATGGCTAATTCAAATTACACTCAAGCTAAATCGGACAATTAACCGAAGGTCGATAGCTGGATGATGGCTGAATTTATATCAGAACGATTGTTTTACTGCTACTGAAATAAGGGATGTTAGAGTTGAGGTAAAATAAAATATAAAAACTGAATTTATTATATAAATTGATAATATATTTTACTTTAAAGTTCTGGTCGTGATTCTTATTTGACACTTGTTTGACAACTTTGACAATACATTTGACACCTTAGAACCGCTGAAGATGTATGTACTCTAACGTCACATTCTGTTTCAGATCACGTGACTTATTCAAAATTTTATCCAAATTTCAAAAATTAATTGTAAAATATCTATAGGATATTTCGTGATATTTTCAAATTTGAAGCACTTTAAAGAACAATATCTTTTCAAATTTAACACTTAGAAGTCATATAAAAATTCTTGCAACAGCCCTATTGAAAACAGTCTACTACACTTCTTACCTCCCCTTACACTTGTTAAGGAAGGTATATGGATCGTGCAAAAAATCACATAGATATCGAGACTTTAGTAAATGACCACGTTTCAGGGTCCCTAGAGTCCAATTTTAACAGTTTCATGATGGTGTCTGTATGTGTGTGTATGTACGTGGATGGATTTTGTCAACGCTCAAACTCAAATACTATTATATTAAAATATCTTTCAGAACTCATATTAATAATTGGAATAATACTACCTTTTTAATTTATGTTCTGTATTTTAATTAAGTTCCAACGTTTCGGCATCATAAACTGGTGCCTTCTTCAGGGAAAAAATGACATAAAAATGTAACAAAAGTAAAAAACAAGTAACCCAGGCAACATGAAGAGTAAGTAAATGTTACCTTTTTTATGTATACAATTTCTAGACAATATATGCATGCCCGACGGTGAACATGCATCTTCTCAGGAAAACTTTCCTTTTGCCAGAGGAAAAACCGTCCCAAAAACTGGCAGAGAAGTGATCTATATAACTCAGAGACGCTTTATCGGTATCGAAATACCGCAGTCGTACTCTTTATTACCAGATGTTGTTTTTTGCGTTTGTTACATTTTCATGTCACCTTGTATTTCGACCCTAGTCTAATATGGAATGAAACCAATAGATTCTGGTGTAAATAGGATAACCGGAAATGGCACTTTACTTAAAACTCGTAATGGCCTTTCTTCAATAAATACCAGTAAATGCCATTTTTCGCATTTTATGTCATTATAAAATATATAGATTATTGAATTTTCTACAGGTATACCCTAATAATTTTTCTATATATTTTAAGGTAAATTTAAAAAAATAATCTTTTTATAAATCCCAGAGCCTGTGATAAATAAAATTCCTTTGTTACACAGTTCATATTTCAAATGTATGTAACTGACAGATGAATGTCACTGTCAAAAAACTGATCACTTTATTAATAATCCATATTTCAGAATAGAAATAAATTATAAAACGATTAATCTTTTCTCCATAAAATTACATTTCACGATCAATTGCTATTATAAATTTACAAATAAAAAATAATAATAATAAATTACAGTATAAAACTATGAATGTACAGTTCCTCTATAATGAAGAAAATATTACCGGCAAGTAATTACTTTTATGGCTAATGAGACATTAAATAATATATAAACAAAATAACCGCAGCCGTATATGAGCAGTGAGAAATTCGTTTTACACAGGTGTTGACCTTTATGACACCGGAAATCGTCTCTAGACAGCAGTCGGCAGAGCACATCCGCTAAATAGATTATCCCGGTCTCAAGTTCGTTCGTTTTGTTTTTATTTCACCGTTGTTTTGCTTAAATCAGAATAGGTATAGTATGATAATTAATGCTGTAAAATAAATATAAGTATAGTAGAAATCATTTTACAAGAACATTTTGTCGTAAAACGATTTAGCAATTGCGGTTACCTACCCCTAATAAATGATACCAGCAGGCAAGGACAGAGTCGGTTCCTTTATATTAAGAATTATTTGAAAGAAAATATTTCACGATATTTTTATATAAGATTTAAATGTTATTACAAAAACAAGTACAAACGATAAATTTTAAAATTAATGCAGAACATGGTCACTGAATTATAAATTACCAAAAACTTCTTTTATTTTCGTAATTATATATTTGAAATAGGCTCACTTCTTTATGCATAATTTAGAAATACGAAACAATACGCGTCTACGGGACCCCATACTTACATAAAGTACGTCATTCATAACCAATAGGAAAACAGTTATAAAAGTAGACGATAGTTTATCATATGTTTAGCTGTATAAACTTTGACGTCACATTCTATTTCAGATTAAGTGACCTTTTTCAAAATTTTACAAATATTTCAATAATTAATTGTAAAATATCTAATATTTCGTTATATTTTCAAAATTGATACTATTTAGAAAACAATATTTTTAAAAATTTAATCCATACAAGGCATATAAAAATTCTTGCAACATCCCTATCACACAATATGGGTTCTCCACTATATTTTTTTTTATATTTTTTTACAAAACTTCATCTGAACTGAGAGTAATATGTAATTTTAGAAAATCTTTATTGTTATTCGTTAAGCCGTAGGTAATAATTTTTTTAATATTCTATGACGTAGATTAGATAGTTGTTGGTAGGTAATTTATAATAATAACCTGCATTCATTTCAAAAATTATCTTTTGTACTTGTTTTTATAATAACATTCAAATCTTATATAAAAATATTTTCTTTCAAATAATTTTTAATATAAAGGAACCGACCCTGCCCTTGCCTGCTGGTATCATTTATTAGGGGTAGGTAACCGCAAACTAAAGGTCCCCATTGTTGGTTTATGGATGCAATTGCTCAATCGTTTTACGACAAAGTGTTCTTGCAATATGACTTCTACTATAAATTGTTCCTTCTTTCATATTAAAACGTAAAATGTGTTTGTGAAAATAAATATGGCAACATTGCATCTTACTTCCCTGCCTAGGCAGGGAAATTCAATTTCCTTGCCTATTTTGTGGCAGGGAAGTATTAGATTACATGACGATTTCAGGAAAAATACATTCCAATGTTTTAAACAAAAACTATGCATCGTACAGAAAAATGACCTATTGCCAGGAAATCAAGTTGAGTTATTCTTTATAACTTGCAACAATTTTCATTAAAATCGATTGCACCGTTTAAGCTGTAGAGGTGAACAAAATTTTCGCGATCGTCGTGATGAATTCAAATATATACCTAAAGGTTACGGACGGTAAAAAGAACTATTCTCGATAAAATAAAATCACAATATGCAATTATATCTCTCTTATTTAAGGTAGCAAGAGATAAAAATTGATATCTACTATCCTAAACTTGTTACACCCCCAGAATAATACTCTTTAATCAAATAAGCAAATAAGAACATTTTAAATAGTTGTATTAATTAACATGGGGTCCCGTGGCCGCGTGCCTGACAGGCCTATTCTACTAAAAAAATTTATAACGATATCGTTACTGAACGTCTGTTGCTAAGCATTTGGTTAAACGACTTTAATAACGACAATTGCCAAAAACCTATTCTACTAATCATATCGTTATAAATTATCGTTATCAGGATTATAACGATAATATAATGTGTATATTTTGACTAATAAATTTTTATATGTTTTTCAATTTAAATTTGACATATCGATTCATTGTTTGTTTATTTAATTGAATTTGACAATGGATATAAAGAAAAGGGCTTCGAAGACAACTCAAAGACAGTATGAAATATATGTTGAAGAACTGGAAAATAACAGTTCATTAAGAATTAATAAATTGTCCACTGAAGAATTGGAAGAAGTATGGAGAAGACTTACAAGTCATTTAAATTCTGTGGGACCGGGTAAAAGGACCTGATGTATCACGCAGTGTACGATTATATAATCTGACATCCCTATACAAATATATAATTTTTAAATACCTTCATAGATAGTGCATCTATATTATATTATATATCAATATATTAAATAATATTATTATTTATTATTATTTATATTCTGCAACGAAAAAAACATTGGATTTTTCTTTTTTCTACCCTAATCAACATGCAGAACAGCCTGGAGTCCTTCGTCCACTAAATATTATCTAAATTTTTAAATATATTTCTGAAATATAAGTAAAATGTCTAATACTAAAATGTATAATTAGTGTACAGAAGTGAATAAATACTCATCTTTGCAGAATCTCTTTCTCAGCTACAATTAACAAAATATCTTCTTCAGCCATTTTTACTTTTGTTCTCAAAATAAGTCTAACTTTACGACTTCAACGATGCATGTGAACTTGTCGTTATTAAACGATATGAAATAACGATATGTAACGATTCGTAACGATAAATAAATTAACAGAATAGAGTTTTGGCAAAAATCGTTATTATAACGACTTATCGCCTAGTACGAGTCATAACGATACATATTTTTTTTAGTAGAATAGGCCTGTGAGTGTCTGATCGAGAACCTGGGGGAACCGGGTTCGATCCCGACAGACGCCAAATATTTTCAATTTTAAATGGCACAAAAATGACCCCTGTGGTGCACTGTCCACACCAGCTATGAGTGCTCGTGAGGTGACGCCTGGTAAGCGCCCACACGGTAAAATATATCGTCATCATTATCGATGTCTACATGTGTTGTAGATACTGGCACACTCAGAAATGGGTAATATGCCGTGATGATATATTTATTTGTATTAATTAACATCCCAGATAACATATCCAAACTTCCTACCGCTCCTATTGTTATCTGGCATATCTTTCCTTTTCTGAACATATACATCCCATGGCACACATGGGCCCTATCCCTGGGCTAATATTGATTCAGTATGCGGTTTATTGGGCCGAGAGTGTGGCTATGGATGGCTGAAATTGCCGCTTCCCGGAAATACGAGATGCATGCATGCCACAGTTGTTTTCCTTCAGTCTGGGACGCGATGGAATCACCAGGAACAAAATTCCAGATGATTAAAAATAACTCCAAAATAGGATGCACATCCGGGTAACGGTAGATTCAAAAAGGAGAGGAAATGTACCCTGTCTCAGACTGTCTCAATTTATAATGCATTGACTTTTAGTTTTGGTGCCTTACACAGCAGCTAATTTCTAAAATAGATTTAAATTAATTAAATGTGACCCTACCTGTAGTTTTAAAGAAAGAAATGGGTTTAAAGATCATGGAAAATTTTGAAATAAACGACGAAAATACGAAAGAATATATGAAAAATTCAATGACTCTGCAGGGATTTGAACTGCTGACTATTAATACATCCCGTTTAGGATGGTGTACTCACCTACGACATTTGTAAAAAGAAATTGTGGAAGATTGTTGGTAAAGCGTCTCGCTAGATACGAGAAGGTCCGGGGTTCAAATCCCTGTAGAGTCATTGAATTTTTCATAATTTCTTTCGTCGTTTATTTAATAATTCTCCATGATTCTTAAGCCCATTTCATTCTTTAAATAAAATAGATTTACTCCAAACTTTGCAATTTAAACTATAGGTTTAAAAATAATAGTATTATTTATCCCTATAATTTCTATTACCTCTACGTACCTACTATAAAAGCAATGAAAACAAGTCGTTAAGAAGATCTATAAGCGCACTGTTTGATGTAATGTATTAATGTATACAATCAGTCAAGAAGACAAAATTGACAATGTACAATACACAAATTGTTAAAATTTGAAATTTCATTTGTTAGCAGGAAGCGCTACCAACATAACTGACAAATAACACCAAGTCATATTTTTTATTTTTGACAAATCGCCTTTTTTAAAATCTCATTGCAAAATTACCTAAATAGAAAAACTTTCGGACTCGTACGTTAACAGATTGCCTTATGATACTTGCTTTATAATGTAGCTTCTATTCTTCTGTAACATTATTAAACATATTTAATATCACAACTAAAATTCGAGTGAAGTTTTTGGTTCTTAATTAATTCATTATTCATTCTTTTGTTTTCTGGTTCATATTTTGCGGTAGTTCTTTGAAACATATTTAACGTTTCACTGTAACCACAAAAGATTATTTTCCTTAATAGACATAAAACTGTAAATGTCTAATAAAATTTTACTGAGAAAAGGTGTATCCAAATAACACTGTCACTGTCTGTCTTTTGTCTGTTGTTACAGTAAACAAAACATTATCGGTGCGCCAAATATTTCCAATTTTAAATGGCACAAAAGTGACCCCTGTGGTGCACTCTCCACGCCAGCTATGAGTGCCCGTGAGGTGACGCCTGGTAAGCGCCCACACGGTAAAATATATCGTCATCATTACCGATGTCTACACATGTGTAGATAATGGCACTCCCAGAAATGGTTAATATGCCGTGATGATATATTTATTTATTTTATTTATCTAATTCTATTCTATACACATTACAACTATTTTATATTAATAACCTATTATTTCAAAAAATAAAAATTCAGAAAATTGCGACCAATACAAAACCTCCCGCTATTTAATTTTTATTAATTTAAATACATACCTACGTATTTACTAACGCTGCAAACTGTTCCATTGCAGAAAACTATTGCTTTATTTACTGTTTTCTTTTTAAAATGTCGCTGTTATTAATTTGAAGTGATTAGTTTTTTGACAGCGACATTTACTGTCAGTTACATTCATTTGAAATATAAACTGTGTAACAAAGGAATTGTGTTTATCGTAAGTTTCGCGACTAATAAAAAAAAAATATTTTTAAATTTATCTTTATCTGTAAAATATATAGAAAAAGTATTAATGTATTCCTATAGAAAATTCAATAATCTTTATTTTCATAATGACATAAAATGCGAAAAAATGACATTTAATCATAATTTTTGAAGAAAAACCATTATGAGCTTTAGGTAAAGTGCCATTTCCGGTTATCCGATTTACACCAAAATCTAATGGCTTCTTTTCATATTAGAATAGGATAGAAATACAAGGTTTCACAATTTTCTGAATGATAGTATTCGAGTTAGAGCGAAGACAAAATCCCTACACATACACACATTCAGACATCATCGTGAAAATGTTAAAAATGGATTCTAGGGACCTTAAAACGTGGTCATTTACTAAAATCTCGATATGTAATTTTTAGCACGATCCCTATACCTCCCTTACCAAGGGTAGCGGGAGGTAAAAAACTTGGGCGGCCCTATTACGAATACAATATTGTCCCTCAATTTTTAGTGGCGAGAAATATAGTTTCTTAAAAAAAATCTAAATATTTTTGTTTTGTTGCCGATACATATTTAGAATTATTTGTGTGTACAAGAAATGTTAAATTCGATACTTATGTAATGAAACGAAAATAGCGAGAGTTTTGTGCTATTTATCTTGAAATATAGCCCGCTCTGATAAAATAAATATCTGGTAACCCTTTTTCAGCATTTTGTTTCTCAATCCGCCCCTGATAACTCTTTCTCATTCCATCCCAAAATTTATTCCCGTAAAGGTCCATATTTTCCAATGCGGCGTTACAGGTATGGCATTTACCTTGGAATGCGTCCACCAGGAAGCCGCGAGTGAGGTACGTTGCAGACGCGTCGAGACAAGTCGCTTATGGTTACGAACACGCTGAAACACGCATCGAATAAGCTAGCGTAGCGGTCATCAGCATCGCTCTATGCTGCAAGAAAAGATCCTTGTGGTTTTGATTTCATTCTACTGACGCATTCTTTAATTAACCCATGTAGAAGTGACTAGTTTTCCACTTCCTTGTAAAGCAATAGATGGTCATTAACCAAGATAACGACTTGTGGATGCAATGTACCCGTAGTTGATTTTTTTAATTGTGATTTATGGGGTATTGTTTTATTTCTACTTCAGCAAACAATTATAAATGAAGAAATAAACTATTGTTATTCGAATAAAAATTCTCATTATATGTACGAACATTGTAATATTAATATTATTTACAAACAATACAATGTAATTATTTCTCGTTTAAATACATATGTTAGTCCAATAAATTTTAAAATTTGCAAATAGAATAATAACAATTATAAATATGTGACTGTAATAAGTAGTTATTTTAAAATAAATACATATAAATGTGTCATAAATTAAATTTTAAAAAATCTGTTGTGGCCAGCACAAAACCTTCCTTCAATTCGATGTATTTTGTACAAATCCTATACCAAAGGTCCTTGGAACAGTTTCTATATAATATCATGTAAAATCCAACACGAACACATACTATTTTTACAAATTTCATACCAAAAGTACATTTGAAAAGGTTCTATAAATCCAATAAAATTATGACATAAACATACACTAAGAAAAATGCACTTGACACATTTTACTTTCTGCTTCAGCTTTCCCCTATTTTATTAGGGCTCGCTGTTTCCTCTTCTCTTCCACTCATTCCTGTCCAACGCATCTTCTTCACACTGTCCTTCTTTTCTCAAGTCTTCTGCGATACAGTACTTCCATCTTTTCTTTAGCCTTTCACTGCATGTCACTTGAGAGGACCACTATGAAATACTAATTTTTGATCCCATACTTTCCATATTTGGTTTTGCACTTGCAACACACATCTGTCAATTAGAATTTTGAATGTATCAGCTGTTTCCATGATAAATAGCAAAGCTAACTAATTTTTCAAAATTAATTTCTTTATAACGCTTTAAATCTACATCTATTGATTATGAAGGAAAATGTATAATCAAACCATATGGAGAAGAGTATTTTCTTTAATAAATATAATAACAAAATATCAAAAAATAATATTTAACTGCGTTTTTTAAAGAAAAACTGTTACAAACTTCAAATAAGGGTACTTCCGGTGGATCAATTATAACCAATATCTAATCAACTCTTCATATGGATGTACAGAAGAGGAATACGAAAGAATTATCATTTTTAGAATTATAGTATTGGAGTTATCGTCGGAGAAAATATTGTCACACACGGACACACATGCACACACACGGACAAACACACACACACGGACACACACACACGGACACACACACACATACATACAGACATCATCTTAAAAATGGTATATTCGTATTGTAGGCACCCTAAAACGTGCTTATTCATTAAAAACTCACTACCGAATTTTTTGACCAAAGACAATACTTTCCTTACCTAAAGGTGACGGAAGGTAAAAATCTGTTGTGGCCAGCACAATATCTCTTGCCATTTTATGATATATAAGTATTGTATTGTACTTCGCTATCGAACCGTCGTTTTACAACAAAAACATTACAGAACTTTACCCAAATATTGTTTTCTTATTGCATTTAATATGTCTTCTGCACAAATACAATTCTAATTATATATATTTTTCATTGTATGAGGAAGTTCCTACATATCAGAAATTCTTCCAATTCATTAACTAGATTGGCGGTATTTCTGATGGATATATATGCATTTTACCTACTATTTTAAATATTTAATTAATAATACAATAAGAAAGATTAAATGTATTTTCCAGAAAAAGCTTTCAGATTTCAGAATGTCAGTAAAATTGTTGACTATTGACTATCATTTATAAAGTATGTTATAAACATTTGAATTTGTCAACTGGTTTCCTTAGTACCTTAGCCTCTGCGATGTACTACATTAAATTATTCTATATATTACAGTGCCTTTATCTCTAAATCTATACAAGATATAATAAATATTTTAAGTGTATTAGATGGAGAATTTTATATTCTTTAATATTTGTAATAACAAAAATTTCAAAAAAATTATATTTAGAAGATTTTTTTAGAGAAACTATTACTTCAGGTTGTCCAATTGTTACCAAAATCTAATCAGCTCTTCCCAGGAATGTCAGATTGAGAAACCGTGGTTCCAACATGCACACACACACACACGGCATCACCGTAAAAATGTTATAATTAGATTATAGGGACCTTAAAACGTGCTTATCCACTAAAATCTGGATATGAGACTTTTTGCATGATTCCAATACCTCTCTTAGCGAGAGGTAAAAACCTATAGTTTTACTACATTGAGATAAAATTGTATTAATGTGGAATATTTTGGAAATGAATTCCTAATTAGTAGTTTCACTGCCTATAGGCAATATTGGGGGCCTATACCTACTAAAGGCCCGCGAGGATGATTCTTCTTTTCTTTAGACAGAGCATTGTTTTATTTTTTCAAACACGAGAAGTTCTGACCAATTGTGCCTAGAGCCTACAAGTCTATAAACGTTTCACATTTTTTCTCATCAAACCCTTCAATTTGAGATCATTTTCCCAGTCCATTGCTCGAGATAAGAGCACATATGTTACTGCGGTACCCATACCCAAAAACAAAACAGAACAGCTTGATTGGTTAGTGGGATTGCATGTCGTGTCGTGCTCTACTGAAACAGTTACACGATGACGGATCGCGCTGTAATTAAAACTGATGTGCGTTACATTGAAAATAATTGATTAACTATTCTGTGGTGTGGTCTGCAGGGGTGGTTCCTAGGACTAGGACCGGGTGTTCGGGGGAATTAAACGGGTCGAGTTTCAGCCGCCATCACAGGCCCGGCAGATGGCTGTAAACGCTTTGTTTACCAGCATGTTCATTATTGTCAATGGATGCGCACCGACTGCTATTAGATTACCACAAAATAATCTCTGGGAAGGGACTGTGACGTGAATTACTCCCTATTATTATTTGCCTACAATATAACATTTTATCGATAATATTTTATATTTTATCACACAGTTACGTACTGTTGCTGTATATACTAGAAAATGTAAAAATGGTTCATTGGTAAAAGGATTGCTTTGTAATCTACGACGGTGAAAACATGAATTCGAATTTAGAGAACCTTTTTGCAATTAATACTATTTAGTAAGGCTTATTCCAGAGTGATTTGTCTTGAGAAAATAATTTTACACATAAACATATTGTTTAATACCCATTTTAATCGCTGAAAACTTATTAATAACCGAAGGTATAGTCTGTTCGCTCCTAGCTGAAACAAGCCGATAATTTATTACCCCAATAGTTATTACCACAAACCATAAACCACTTTCTTGAGCCTTTGTTCATCAAACGGCGGTCAGTTGTAAATGGAGTGTTGAACAAGGATTGTATTCAGTTCGTTTTGATATATGCGTTTGTAAATTTTTAAGAGAATTTTTTGAAATTATTTTGAAATGTATTTACAGCTAGGTATTATCATTGAATAGGTATAATTAAGAATTACCTGAAAAGACGTTTTCCGCCATTATTTGATTATTTTATGACGAGTATAACTGTATACTTGTAATAATAACATTTTCCCTTACTTATGCAGATTTCGAATAGGTCCCTGTTCCACACTACCTGAGGATTTTTTTATTTGTTTGTGGTAATATCTATTGGGGTAATAAAATATCGGCTTGTTTCAGCTAGGAGCGAACAGACTTTAACAAAAGAAGATTTTTTGGTCTCTGTTTTCAATACCTACCAATATGCTTATAAAAAATTTATTGAATTATTAAAATATCTTTCAGAACTCATATTAATAATTGGAATAATACTACCTTTTTTTTTAGTTTAAGTTCTGTATTTATTTATTATTAAAACCCAACGTTTCGTCACCATAAACTGGTGCCTTCTTCAGGGGAAAACATTGACATAAATATGTGAAATAACAAAAACAAGTAACCAAGGTAACAAGAAAAGTTCGTAAATGTTACCTTTTTTATGTATACAATTTTTCAGACAATATATGCATGCCCGGCAATAACTTGGACGGCGAACATGCATCTTCTCAGGAAGTGATTAAGGATGATTAGCTAGGAGATGACTAGCAGAGTGTTTCAGCTCTGTCAATCGTTTATGGATTATTTTAGAGTAAAATACTTCAAATAGCAGTTATAGAAAATTAAATTTTACTCAACTTTTATTTGAAGTATTATTCTTTAAAATAATCCATATACGATTAACAGTGCTAAAACACTGCTAGTCATCTCCTTCGTAGTCATCTCCTAATCACCATTCATGCTACCTGTAATCGTAATTTACTCAATAATAGTTATTTTTTACCTCCCGTCACCTTTATTAGGTAAGGAAAGTATTGTCTTTAGTCAAAAAATTCGGAGATGAGTTTTTCATGTACAAGCAAGTTTTAAGGTCCATACTAGTTTTATGATGATGTCTGTATGTGTGTATATGTATGTATGTGTGCGTGTGACAAAATTTAATCCAACGAAAACTCCAATACTAAAATTCTAAAAATTATAAATCTTTAGTATTACTCTTCTTTACATCCATATGAAGAGCTGATTAGATTTTGGTTATAATTGATCCACCGGAAGTTCCCTTTGAGAGTTTTTTTTGAAAAAAACGCAGTTAATTATTATTTCTTGACATTTTATAAAAGAATATCTTATTTTCTATGCGGTTTGATTATAGATTTTCCTTCATATTCAATAAAGAATTATAACTAGATTAACTTTCATAATTTAGCCAGCTCTCTATAATCATGGAAACAGCTGATATTTACAAATAATTCTAATTGACAGATGTCAGTGCCAAGTGCACTTTACATAGTGTATGTTCGTCTTATAATTTTATCGGATTTATTGAATCTTTTTCAAGAAACTTTTGGTATGGAATTTATAGAAAAAAGTATATGTTTGTGTTACAATTTTACTGGACATATAAAAACTTTTCCAAGGAACTTTTACTAAGAGATTTGTACAAAATACATAGAACTAACGGAAGGTAATGTGCAGGCCACATCAGATTTTTTACATAGAATTAGAGTGTCCTGAAATAAAGAAATGAATATTTAGTTGTATTAATTTATCATAAATATAAATCGAAATGTGAACACAAAATATTCAAGTATTTGTTTTGCAGCATTCTAGTTATATATAAAAAAAATTAACATGTATTATTTTTTTCTACTATATTACAGTTAAAAAACATGCCTATATAAATAGTCAATTTTTCGTAAATATTCCCGTTAGAGGAATTTGTAACATGGACTTCATTTTAAAAAGAGAATTATCACAATAAAGGATAATTAGCTACTTTATAGCCATTCTCGCGATAAAGGCGTTAAGAAGTCACGCAATCTTAGAGCAAAGGTTATAGTGCTAGCGGCATTTCTAAGCTAACTATAGGGTGCAAATGCCAATTTGTGTGATAATGAGTAGAGTTAGATAGTTCTCCACCCAAGGTCAAAATAATAACACGTCGCAAGGATGTGTGGGATAACCCATCCCACCTACTAGCGACTATATTTGTCTGGATGCAATCCTTATATGTACGTCGGCATGTATTCGGCGAATAACTGTTATACAATCCATTCAAAAATGTTTTATTCTAAGTAAGTGAATTGTACAGTAAAACTGTATTTATAAGTTAAAATAACAAGCGAAAATAATTAATTTTATAATGTATTCAGTAAGATAAAATATAGAATGATTATTAACATTTTTTAAATAAAAAATCCTGGCCGATATTTTTAGGATGGATATTAGATAGATCTGTATAAAATGATTTAAATAAATCTGATTTGGCCAACAGAAAACCTCCCGTTATTTAATTTTTAATAATTTAAATACATACTTAAGTAACCTTAATTTCATTAGAATAAATACAATCCTCTTAACACGGTTCATTATTAATTTTAATGTAATTGCATTCTGACAGTGACATTTGTTTAAATATGTCAAAATTGTTATTAAACTATTATGTTTTTGTTTGATGCACAGACAAGGTGATGTACAAAAATAAATTATTTTATAATTGTATATTTAAAGTTATTTACTAAATGCTATTACCGTAGAACTGAAGATTATACCATTATATTCAATTTTTATTAGTAAAGTTGCTGAAAAATGATAGTCAATGAATTTTTTACAAGAAAAACTGTTAAAAGTATAAATGATACTTCCGGTTATCTGATATACACTAAAAACTTATAAGCTCTTCCCACATTAGTATGGAATGGGTATACAAAATTTCAAAATTTTTTGATTGATGATATTTGAGTAATCGTATTACACACACACACACACACACACACACATACATATATATATATATATATATATATATATATATCCACAGATATCATTGTAAAAATGTTAAAATCGGATTTTGGATACACCAAAATGTGCTTATTCACTAAAATCTCTGCGATTTTTAGCTCGATCCCTATACCTCCCTTGCCTAGAGTAGCGGGAGGTAAAAAATTCATGATTATTAAAATTAAAAACATGACATTACATATACCAAATAGGTTAGAAGTAGAGTGAATAAAGAGTGAAGTCATAACAATTGAATAATTTTTTATCGGATGAATAGAAGACGTAAAACTTAGTTAATCTAATTCTCATTTACTTTTACGAAAAATAAATAATTTAAAAAAAACATCTCTTTTATAAAATTTTGTGAACTATAAACTCAAATCATTTCATGAATATGTGTTTCATAATCACAACATTATTATATCATCGTCGCTTTGTATGCGCACACAATAGTTTCGCTTTGTCACGTGACCATAATGCACTAATGGTTCGGCCCTGGAAGAAGGAAGACACATGATACATGTCCTGTGAATAACTGCACTTGCTACGTGTCTGAAGATACACTAACGCGCTATTCATATTTCATAAATGACCATTCATTTCCTTCTTGATTATATGCAGCTTGATCGTGCTACAATGAATTATACATAGAAATGAAATTATTCAAACCTTTAATGACATGCTATATGAGAGTAGATTAAAGTTAACAGGATTTATAACAAAGAATTATTAAACTAAATATATAATTCATTGTTTTTATGTACCTATATGCGGATAAAATATTCTCCCCTATTGTATTAATTATTATTTTGACAAGTTATATTAATTTATCCTCTATTGGAATAGCAATTGATATACATTTCAATTTGTGACAATTCACTATGTCAAAAAATGACAGCAATGTAATATTTGTCCATTTTAAAATGCAACATACAAAATTTGTAGTTTTGTATTATCAAAACTAATTTCCAATAAATTAGCCTCCATGCGATTAACAAAAAATCAAAACATGAATGTTGCGCATCTCAACAAACTTTAGCTTACAAAAATTCATAACTTTCATGTAATAAATGTTTAAAAAATACCCCTATTCACACTGAGGCAATATTCTAGTCGGTCGTAATAAGAATTGACACCATTTGTGATGCGTTCTGGAGGTACAGTAAAATTTTTGAAAGAAGTCCGATCAAGGCCATCTACGAATTGTATTTATGAATAAGATTTTATGCTGTCAAATTTAGTAGTGTATTTTACTTAGTTTTTATGAGGGTACATAATATCTTGTGTACATTATAAAAACTATGTAAACGACACTACTAAATTTGACAGCATAAAATCTTAATTCATAGATGCAATTCGTAGATGGCTTAGATCGGACTTCTTTTAAAAATTTTACTGTATCTCCTGTGCTGCAATGCTATTTATAACGTTGCATTTTAAAATGGACAAATATTACATTGCTATTTTTTGACAATACTGAGTAGGTAACCATGGAAGTGATGAACCATAATGTTGCATTTTAAAATAAATTCTCTGAATTCAAGATTCTTCCAATTCATTGATGATGTCGTAGGTCTTATAGTATTTGAGAAACCGTGGTTCCAACATCCACACACACACATACACATACACACACACACACACGCGCACACACACACACACACGGACATCATTGTAAAAAACTTATAATCGGATTCTGCAGACCTTAAAACATGCTTATCCACTAAAATCTGGATATGCGATTTTTAGCATGATTCCAATACCTCTCTTAGCGAGAGGTAAAAATCTGGGAGTTAAAAATACGTTTTCCCATATCTGCATATATATTCTAATAAAAGAGCAAACATTTCTGCAATTTATTTTGACAAATTAGCACTCGACCAATTTTGCAAATTACGAAATGAAGTCGGAGTACATATTTGTGTTTCGTTTTAGCGAAAATGAAATTGCATTCAAAAACATCTTCAAGTTTTCTTAGCGTTCTTGTCATAAACACATACATACAAATAAATGCAGATATTGTCTCGGATTATACAGTGCAATAGCCGCATATTTGCATGTACCAATATTTGCAGATTTAAAAACACTCGAGTTGCCGTTACTTGTAACTGTTTGCACATTTGCATGCAGATAATTAGACTGTTTGTTGGCGTTGGCACAGTACCAAATCCGAGATATTTAATGATGGTATAATTGCTTATAAATTGACGGTAATGCAGCGCGCCCACACAGATTAACAAACTGTGGTCATTACGGCACAAAGACCGAAATTACCAATCTAAAAGTGTCATGACCATTATCGTTTTCTAAGAACCACTTAGATGACAATTTTTCCAGACTCGAGTGTTCAGAAACTGCTCATAAATATCTATCATCATTGTTGGTACATTTTTTTCTTCAAGTTTAACTAGATTTATATTTAAGTTCATTAACCTAAAAATGACATTTTAAGTCAATAAATAAATAAATATATCATCACAGCGTATTGCCCATTTCTGACTGTGCCACAATCTGCTTTATCGCAGATATCGGTAATGATGATGACATATTTGTACCGTGCGGGCACTTACCAGGCGTCATCTCACTCGTACTCATTGCTGGCGTGGAGAGTGCACCACTGAGGTCATTTTTGTGCCATTTAAAATTCGAAATATTTAGCGTCGGTCGGGATCGAAGATCGAACCCGGTTTCGCAGGTTCGCGACCAGACACTCTCACGCGGCCACGGGACCCCATTATATATTTATAATTCTCTATATCTAAATCTATAGATAAAATAAAAATGTTCAATGTATCAAATAGAGAATTGCATAGTCTTTAATATTTGTAATAACATAAATCTCTAAAAAATAATATTTAGATTTTTTTTTTTAAAGAAACTACTATGTCCGGTTATCCAATTGTTACCAAAATCTTTTCAGCTCTTCCCGTTAATGGCAGATTAAGAAATACGTAGTTAAATTGATCTTTTCTTATAGAATTTGAAAAACCGTCCCTTCAACATCCAGTGGCGTAGCCAAGGGGAGGGTTTTCGGGTTTAAACCTTCCCCATTAATAATATTAATACATACTTTATTTTAATGAATAAGTGATCTATTTCATAAAATGTATAAGTTTGACGCAAAATTGTGACTAACGAAGATAGAGTACAATATATGTTAGTAGTTATTTTCTTTCTATACAACTTCCCCCTCCCCCCCATATATTCAATATCCCTCCCCATTTGAAAATCCTGGCTACGCCACTGTCAACATCCACACATCCAAACACACAGACATTACTGTAAAAATGTTAAAATCGGATTGTATGGACATTAAAACGTGCTTATTCACTAAAATCTAGATATGTGATTAAAAATTAAATAAACCCGGACCGGTCCTATTGCCAAAAATCTGATGTGGCAACACAATACCTCCAGCTATTTAATTTTTATTAATTTAAATACATACCGTATTTACTAATGCTACAAACTACATGAATTTTCTTTTGCATATAACTATTGCTTTATTTACTATTTATAGGGATCGTGCTAAAAATTACATATCGAGATTTTAGTAAATGACCACGTTTTAAGGTCCCTAGAATCCAGTTTTAACATTTTCACGATGATTTCTGTATGTGTGTATGTGTGTGTGTATGTGTGTGTGTATGTGTAGGGATTTTGTCTTCACTTTAACTCAGATACTATCTGAAACCTCGTATTTCCATCCCATTCTAATATAAAAAGAAGCCATTAGATTTTGGTGTAAATCGGATAACCGAAAATGACACTTTACCTGAAGCTCATAATGGTTTTTCTTCAAAAAATACCATTAAATGCCTTTTTTTCGCATTTTATGTCTTATGAAAATTAAAGATTATTGAATTTTCTACTGGAATACATTAATACTTTTTCTATATATTTTACAGATAAATTTAAAAATAATTTTTTTTATTAGTCGCGAAGCCTAAGATAAACACAATAATTCCTTTGTTACACAGTTCATATTTCAAATGAATGTAACTGACAGTAAATGTCACTGTCAAAAAACTAATCACTTCAAATTAATAATAGTGACATTTTAAAAAGAAAATAGTAAATAAAGCAATAGTTTTCTGCAATGGAACAGTTTGCAGCGTTAGTAAATACGTAAGTATGTATTGAAATTAATAAAAATTCAATAGCGGGAGGTTTTGTGTTGGCCACATCAGATTTTTTTTTAAAAGGTCCCATTATTAATTTGAAATACAAGATTTCAGAACTTTTTGAATAATAGTATTTAAGTTAGAGTGTAGACAAAATCCATACACATAGACACAAAGACATCATCGTGAAAATGATAAAATTGGATTCTTGGGATCTTAAAACGTGGTCATTTACTAAAACTTCGATATGCGACTTTTAGCACGATCCCTGTACCTCCCTTACCAAGGGTAGCGGGAGGTAAAAATTATTTCAATCAATTTCATTGACGTTGATCTTATATACAAAGACGGCAAATACTCAAAAATTATTCCTTTTAGTTTTTGATATTGAAAGCAACCCTTCATTGAACTAAAATTACCACCCACGTGTGCTTCCACCACGTATTACATCCTCCAACTGTTTTTGAAACAAGACACTGTTGTATGTGACATGAGCCATTTCCTACAGCTAGTGGAGCATATGTTCATGTTCATGTAGTCACAGATCATATCAGTACAATCAGTTCTGTGTGCCTGAATAGGATCTGGATCTGAAAGGTTAGACGTTAAAGGGTTGATTGTTTGCAGTGGTTGTAACTGCAGCCACAGAACAGATAAGATGTTATCGGAAATAAACGTACATTTTATGTACTAATGAGGGATGTTAAATCGGGCGGGAAATAGCATGACAATGTGCTTATGTTCAACAGTTCAACCATCAGAGAATATTGTCTATTTAAACAGTTTTTTATGATTTTTTTCTAATGAATGTAAAGAACGAATGTATTTTATGTACCTAAATGAGATGGAATATTTTGTAAGTCCAAGGGATTTTTTTTTATAGCATTTATCCATTTTTATTTCAATACTTTTATTTCTAAAAATTCACACAGTTGTTCAAATACTCTAAAAATGCGTACACTTACGTAACATTCTCTTTACAATCAAATAATATTACTACCAAGTTTATATCTCTATACCCATTTTTGAATTATTGCCCCAAAAGTCAATATACCCAAATTTAGATAAAAACTTCAAAATTTTCAAAAATCTAATTATTATGTATCTAGATACTTCTCAATGCGCTGATTCCAAATTTTGAAACCGCAGGTCGATATCTCGTTTCGTTTTCGAGATATTTAGATTTAAAGTTTTGCTCAAAACTGCCCATTTCTGGGTAATAACCCAAAAATGGGTCGAGATATGAATTTGGCGACATCACCATTCGATTCTACGGACAAAAATACATAAGTATACCAATTTTCATAATTTTTGTCCAAACGGTTCATTTCTTATGAATAAAAGCTTGAAAACCCCTGAAAATGGCCAAAATCTGAAAAAATCCTAAGGGGTATACCTTAGATTTTTGCGATTTTTGGCCACTTTCAGTTATTTTACTTTAGAGATTGTATGCGGTGTTCAAAAATTCTGAAAATTAGTGTACTTATGTAATTTTGCCCGTAGAATCGAATGGTGTTGTCGCCAAATTCATATCTCGACCCATTTTTGGGTTAATACCCAAAAATGGGCAGTTTTGAGCAAAACTTTAAATCTAAATATCTCGAGAACGAAAAGAGATATCGACCTGCGGTTTCAAAATTTGGAATCAGAGCATTGAGAAGTATCTAGATACATATAAATTAGATTTTTGAAAATTTTGAAGTTTTTATCTAAATGTGAGGTATATTGACTTTTGGGGCAATAATCCAAAAATGGGTAGAGGTATAAACTTCGTAGTAATATTATTTGATTGTAAAGAGAATGTTACTTAAGTATACGCATTTTTAGAGTATTTATATATATTCGTGTTACAATTTTTCTGGATATATAGAATCTTTTCCAATGAACTTTTGGTATGAGATTTGTACAAAATACATCAAATTAACGGAAGGTCTTGTGCTGGACACAACATATTTTTTCAGAGTAAAATAGCATAATGATGTTTAATACAATTACTCTATTCGGTTATTTAATAAATAAAGAGTATAATGCATGTGAAAGAAGTATAAAATCATGTTCGTAATGAGAATAAAGTCATTATATAGGGTTAGGTATATACAGCAATCTTGATAAGTTTCATAATTTCCCCTTGTTAAGAGTGTGTTTATGGGTGGCTTAGCAAATTTGATTTCCCTATTACTTATTAACAGTTACTACAGTTCGTTAATTCAGTAGAGATTAGAGTTTATCTTAATCGAAAATGAGTACAGTAGATAAAAATAATATGTATATGTTGTTGATTCAATAGATTGCTCTAAAAATATCGATATATTCAACAATAACAATTCTGAACGGGAAAAGACTGAATGGGGGATTCCAGGTCATTCGAATTAAAGGAAAATAGTAAAAAAATACGAATGTATATGCTGAATAACGAATATTAATAAAAAAATCTGTTCTGACCAGCACAAGATCTCTCGTCATTTCCATATTAGGCTATATACGAATTGTATGGCACTTAGCTTTCGAACCGTCGTTTTATAAAAAAAATTAAAGAACTTTACTCAAATATTGTTTTTTATTGTATTTAACATATCTTCTGCACACATATAATTCTAATTAGATCTATTTTTCATTGTATGAGGAAGTTTCTAAATGTCAGAGATTCTTCCAATTCATTAACCAGATTGGCGGTATTTCTAATGGATATATGCGTTTTACCACAATTTTACCTATAATTTCAAATATTTAATTAATAAAACAATAAGAAAGATTAAATATACTTCCCAGAAAAAGCTATCAGAATTCAGAATGTCTCTAAAACTGTTCATTGGAATTTGTCAACTGGTTTCCTTAGTGCCTTAGCCTCTGCGATTAGTTTACTCTATAAATTATAGTGTCTTTATCTCTAAATGTATACAAGATATAATAAAAATTTCAAGTGTATTACATGGAGAATTTTATGTTCTTCAATATTTAATAAAAAAAAATTATATTTAGAAGAATTTTTCTAAGAAACTACTACTTCCGGTTGTTCAATTGTTACCAAAACCTTTTCAGATCTTCCCAGGAATGTCAGATTGAAGAAACTGCAGTTAAATATTTTTTAAGTCTTATAGTTTTTGAGGAATCGTCCCTCCAACATCCATACATACACACACACACACACACACACACACACACACATACACACACACATACACACACACACAGACATTTTAAAAATGTTATAATCGGATACTAGGGACCTTAAATCGTGCTTATTCAATTAAATCTGGATATGCGAATTTTAGCATGAATCCAATACCTCTCTTAGCGAGAGGTAAAAAAGAAATGGTATAATTGAGATATTTCGGAAATAAGGGGTTTTTTGTTATAGCGCTTCGACACGTCTATGAAATCTCTATATGTAATATTTTGATTGGCGACCGAAAGACGGCCTATACATGCATAACAAATAGCGTGTTAGGCGGTGGGGGTTTCTACCAATGGAAGTTAAGAAATTCAAATTCGAAAGGAGGGGCTAACATTCCTGTACTGCAGTTTTCAAACAGTTTTTATTTTGACATAAATTTCTTGCATTAAACTTAATAATTTAAATACAACTGTAATTATAAAGTATGTAGACTTATACAGTGTTATAATATTCATTTATTTTATGTAAATATATCTTAAAATAGCATATATTTCAAGAACATTTATGTCCATGATGAAAACAGTTTGATATACCTTACAGTGTCAATATTTCTGACTATATAAGTTTTCAGAGGGATCTATTTTTGTATTTATATTATTATAAAAATGCTTTATTAATATTTATATTTAATTTAATGTAAGATGTATTCAGCTGATCTCAAAAAAATCAATGAGGACTAAAACGATCCATTCTATCTTTGACGAACTGTTTTATTACTTCAGCTAATTTTGAAACGAAGTGTAGATAAAAATAAACACTATTTATAGTTTCATTAAAAAAGTGTGAAAAAATAGCTAGTAAATTTGAGAAATATTCAATAAAACATTCAAAAATGTATAATCCTGTCATTATACAAACTAGTTGTATAGGTGTACAGGACAGATTTCTATAAAAACTATTCCTATTGTCATCTTGGTTGTCTGCGTTCCGAGAAAGATGATCTAGTTTCGAAGAATTGCCGGCAGAATATCAGCGAAAAGTGAAACTAATAAATAGTTCCAGACAGAATATTAAATAAGTGGTTTAGGTCATGGTACAGGTATGCGCTGCGTTGTGCCGCGATGAGTCAATCGGCTGTCACATTGTAAAAGCGCGCGAAAGTGAAAAAAACTGCTGAGTACGGATCGACTCCCTTGTATAGGTAGCTTATGACTCACCAACATTCGTTTTGGAACAACTCGTCTACAGATCGTTGTTTACTAAAATTTAACCGCCCGAATTAACGGACGAAATACCAAATTTGAATCTTAACGGACGTTTGGGTAAAAATATAGTTTGGATCATCAAAGGACAATTTCTTTTTTGATACGGTGTAAGCCTGAAGTAGAATGACCTGCGAAGTTCATGAACGTTCATACAAGATACTAAGAATGCCTATATATATGAATGATTGCTTACACAATTATTATATCATCAAGTTATATTAGTCAAGACGTGTAAGGCTTTTACAAAAATGCAGCAAATCAACATTGATGTGGATAATTACAAAAAAGTTGCAATACATCCTATTCAAAGAAACTGTTGTGATGAAGACATCTATTCATGTCAGAAATGCAATCAACATTCAGTAAAATTTAATACGAATAAATGGAAGGGTAATAGATTTATTTTACATTTATTTTATTTTATTTTTTTTATGGGGTCCCGTGGCCGCGTGCCTGAGTGACTGGTCGCGAACCCGGGGGAACCGGGTTCGATCCCGACAGACGCCAAATATTTCCAATTTTAAATGGCAAAAAGTGACCCCTGTGGTGCACTCTCCACACCAGCTATGAGTGTCCGTGAGGTGACGCCTGGTAAGCGCCCACACGGTAAAATATATCATCATTACCGATGTCTACATGTGTTGTAGATACTGGCACACCCAGAAATGGGTAATATGCCGTGATGATATATATTTATTTATTTATTTTATATTTTATTTGATAACCCCCCAACTTCGTGCCTTTCTCAGAATCAAATAATAACACGAGTAATATGACTATACATTACATATACATAAAATTAACCGTAAAGGAAAATTTTCCGAAAAGTGCATAATTCCCTCTATTTTTTAAAAGGTGTGAGTTTAGATTGTCGGCTCATGATGAAGTCAAGTGTTAATATCACATTAAAAGGAAGAGCTGAAAGTACCTCCACCAAGTAATTCCATCGGTTGCCTTGTATAGAAGTTGTAGAAAAATTAAATTATCGAAAAATTTTATCCCACTCAGACGCGTCGAAATTATTTTAAGTCTCTAGAATAATAATAATAATAATAATAATATTATGTCGGCTTTTAACTATATTTAGTATAGCTCAAATACTTTATTTTATTTTAAACTAGCTGACCCGCCCCGGCTTCGCACGGGTAAAGCTGAAATAACGATTAGCTACACGTGTACCAGTAATTTATCACATTTACTTCAAATTCAAATTCAAATATTATCATCTGGTTCAATACTGAGAATAGGTACTCAAATCCGAGAACCGATGCGCATACTGAAATTCCATATCTAAAATCCGATACTCATACTCATATTCGGATCCGAATCCAAAATCCAATACTCAGATTCGGATCCAAAATCCGATACTCAGATCCGGATCCAAAATCCGATACTCAGTTCCGAATCCAAAATCCGATAGGTACTGAGATTTGGATCCGAGATCCGGATAGTTCAACATTAAATTATCGGGATATCCGGATATTTTTGGATCCGAAACCGAAATTATCCGGATCCAGATCCCACCACTACTACTTACTACTATGAATGGAACATAGGAGAATCGCCAGGCCAAACCATGCATCCTGGTCACAAAAGACAACGCACTACAACCGATCAAGCTGGATCGCTTCATTTATACCATAATTTAAAGCATATCGAAACGAAACGAACTGTAAAATGACAGATTCAATTACATTCTTTGAAACCACATAATATTCAAATAATTATTCCTCTATGAAAAAATTGGAAAAGCATGATGTACACAGTAATTCCCTCAGATTCCTGTCTACGTATATGTCTACACGTTGCCTTATCCCTTATCTGATTTTGATTGCTGATCAAGTTTGCCGCCCTCTTGACTGTAGTATAGATGTTGAGCCGTTGAGCAGAGGCTAGTTGTGCCCATCTGTCAATATTCCGCCCGGATTTTAACCGAGAGTTAATGATCAGATTGTATTTTAGATTGCGTTGTTTTCGGAAATGATTAACGATAGTTTTGACTATGTAAAATAATCAAAAAATGTCATGTTAGGCTTTCAGAAATTGGATATCATGTTTTCACTAACAGGAGCTGCAGTTAAATTGTTTTTAGGTCTTAATTTTCACTATACGTATATTACAGAACATAAAATGATATTTAACTGAGTTTTTTCAAGTAGTACTGTTAAGAACTTCAAATAAGGGAACTTCCGGTTGACCAATTATAACCAAAATCTAATCAGCTCTTCATATGGATGAGGAATACTTAAGAATTATAATTTTTACCTCCCGCTACCCTTGGTAAGGGAGGTATAGGGATCGTGCTAAAAATCTAATATCGAGATTTTAGTAAATGACCACGTTTTAAGGTCCCTAGAATCCATTTTTAACATTTTCACGATGAGGTCTGTATGTGCGTATGTGTGTGTGTGTGTGTGTGTGTGTGTGTGTGTGTGTGTGTGTGTGTGTGTGTGTATGTGTGTATGTGTACGAATTTTGTTTGCACTCTAACTCAAATACTATCATTCAGAAAATTCTGAAACCTTGTATTTTTTTTTTACCCTATTCTAATAGGAATAGAAGCCATTAGATTTTGGTGTAAATCGGATAAACGGAAATGGTACTTTACTTGAAGCTCATAATGGTTTTTCTTCAAAAAAATACCATTAAATGCCATTTTTTCGAATTTTATGTCTTCTAAAAATTAAAGATTATTGAATTTTCTACAGGAATACATTACTACTTTTTCTATATATTTTACAGATAAATTTAAAAATAATTTTTTTTATTAGTCGCGAAGCCTAAGATAAAAACTATTCCTTTGTTACACAGTTCATTTTTCAAATGAATGTAACTGACAGTAAATGTCACTGTCAGAAAACTTATCACTTCAAATTAATAATAGTGACATTTTAAAAAGAAAATAGTAAATAAAGCAATAGTTTTCTGCAATGGAATAGTTTGCAGCGTTATTAAATACGTAGGTAGGTAAGTATGTATTTAAATTAATAAAAATTAAATAGCGGGAGGTTTTGTGTTGGCCACATCAGATTTTTAAAATTGTAGTGTTGGAAATATCGTCGGAAAAATTCGCAAACATCGTGAAACTAGTAATATCGTAGGACTTCTAGGCACCCTAAAACGAGTTTATTCATTAAAAATTCGCCACCGAATTTTTTGACCAAAGACAATACCTTCCTTACCAAAGATGACGAAATGTTAAAAGAAATAGTTATTTACTTATCAAGGTAGGGAAGTTTGTCTTTTCATGACGAATAATGAGTCATGAAAATGAATTTCAATGACTAGAGACAAGGAAATTCAATTTCCCTGCCGATTTTGTGTTAGGAAAGTAGTAGATTTCAAGACAATTTCAGGAAAAAATAATACACATAATTCTAATTCCAGTTAAAACAGAATATACCTTACACCAATTAATACAACACAAAAGTGTTTCTCTTTTTGTTTGTCCCATATATCTGTTGAGCGCGAGCAGAATAAATATAAATACCTAGCACGCGTTGCAGGCTCACTTTCCTCGCTTTGCTTTGCCCTTTGTCGTACGCCGACAAAGTCAACTGAAAAATCGTAGAATTCTCTTTCACGTCTGAGACCGCTCTGCATGGGTAATTTCATTCATTCTGTGAACCGAATCAGTCTGCTACACTTGCTCACTTGAGTGCTCGCTCGAATCATTGTCGCTCGGCTGCTCTAAATATACTAATTATTCACTGTTGTTGCTTTCACTGTGACTATGATTGAATTTAGGTAATTAACTATACAGGAATGTATTCTTGCAGTGTATAAGGGTGAAACATTTTGCTTTGTATTTATGAATATGGTCAATGAAATGTACTTTTATTCACAATCATTATAGTAATAAACAGATTCCTAACCTTTTGGAGGTTGAAAAATACGTCATTCCTAATTTTAATGACAATCTCTTGGGTTGGAAATAACAGATTTCACTTCCATCTCTTGGGTTGGAAATGTTTATGTAGGGGTTGCCTAGCAACATTGCTGTAGATCCCCATAATTAAGTAGGCTAAACAAATTTTAAGACAGCTGTCAAAATATTAATAAAATTAAAGGTTATAATTCATTGATTTATTTTGAAAATTATTGATTTAAAATGAGGATGATAACCTCGGTGGGAGTTTCATAACAGCCTCGCGCATTATCTCATACATAAGCCCTCGGCTGTAATGAGATATCTCCCACCTCGGATGTAATATACTATTTATCTCTTATTTACCTATAAGGGAGGTATTGTAATTTTTTTAAAAGTTCGAGAATGAATTTTCAATTAATTAACGCCATACAACTTGATTTAATGCTACAATAATTTATCCATTTTTACCTTCCGTCACCTCTTAGGTAAGAAAGGTATTGTCTTTGGTCAAAAAATTCAGTGGTGAGTTTTTAATGAATAAGCACGATTTAGGGTCCCTAGAATGCGATTTTAGTAGTTTGCCGATGATGTCTGTATATGTATGTATGTGTGTGTGTGTGTGTGTGTGTGTGTGTGTGTGTGTGTGTGTATGTGATACGTTACACTAATTGAGTTATATTGAATAAGTAATATACCCTGTAATTTATTTGAACCGTTTTATATCATTTTACGGTTGAATTCATTAGGTAATTGAATATGGGATCATCATATATCCCTATTTTATCCCCTATACGTATGTATCATATTTAAAATCGATGGGTAGGTTCTGGCACGAGCCACATGTTACTTTTCGTATATAATTTCATAATTATCTTCGTCGCATCACATGTTTGACCATGGCATATGCATTCGGTGCTATACCTATTATTAAATTTAATTTACGTACAGTATACCAAATTATTAATTAGTATTGACAATAACGCCAACAAAAACTATCAAAATAAGTTCGTAAATATGAGAGACATACTATATTTATTAGTTGTGATTTTGGAGGATTGTTTTATTCAATTTTGACGTTTTAAACTGTCATTGTTAACTCCATATCAACAATTATAAGTAACATTTTATTCACAAGTGAATTAAAAATTTTTAAATCACTCTCACAAAATTTTAACTCACTCTGCAATAAATAATGCATTTTGCAAATAACAAAACAGATATTGCTTAATATACAATATGGGATTAAAACATAAAATAACTATCAAAATAATCAATAAAATTGAACAATTTTCATTTTAAAATATCAGCCGTCAAACGTTAGGAAATGCTTAGTAATTTAGGCATTGGAAAACAGATTCCTAGCTAAGTAATTTTAAATCGGGATAGGCAATGCTTAGCAGTTGGTGAAAACGAAATTTTGCTAGGTACTGTCTATGTGGTGCACATCGGGTACATAAGCATTAATTAAATTTTAGGAATCGGTGGTGAAATCGGCCATAAGTGCACGTGCTTACTACAGTCAATATTTTCTGGTTTGTAATAGACGCAATTTTGACATCTGTCATTAGTCCCAACTTTACGTGCGCCTACTGTAACTAACCGTTAATGATCATTAATTATTGTAGTGTTTCTCGGGTATAAAGTTTGGTGCGTAAATTGTAGAACACATTAGTATTTCTAGTAGTGCTGTGAAGATCTGACAAACCATGGATCCGAGTACCCGGATTTTAAAGTATCCGGTTCCTCGGATATCCGTAAATTTAATTCGGATTTGGATCCGGATTCTGATTTGGATCTGGATCCTGGTTTGGGTACCATATGCCATTCGGGTCCGGATTCGATGTGTTGTTCACGGATCCGGATCCGAATTTTAATTCTGGATCCGTTTCATCAGACAGCGGTCTGTAATCAGCAATAAATTTTATAATACCCCTCTAAAATAGCCAAGTAGTTGGTGCAAATTTTTCTTAGAATATTTAAAATCCTGTAGTTCTAAAATTTTAACATTCAATATAACAAATACTTCAAAGAAAACGAAATTAAGATTAAATTTGAGAAATAATGGTTACAGGTTCATTGCAGGTGTCGAAATACCTATTTATTTATATCGTGCATGTGTTTCACATAAAAGGGATTGTTTTTGTTACCTACTTATAGTTCTGTGGAATCGAGGAATTTCATTCTTAGCGGATGCTAAAAGTTAACATCGAAAATATACCGTCTATTAACTACATCAAACAAAAATGTATAGTGGATTATTTCATAATCAAATTTATTTGGTTTTGTGACTCCATGATAATATACATTCAAATATTATTATCTGGTTCAATACTGAGAATAGGTAGTCGAATCCGAGAACCGATGCGCATACTGAAATTCCATACCAAAATCCAATACTCAGATTCGGATCCAAAACCCGATACTCAGATCCGGATCCATAATCCGATACTCAGATCCGGATCCAAAATCCGATACTAAGATTTGGATCCGAGATCCGGATAGTTGAACATTCAATTATCTGGATATCCGGATATTTTTGGATCCGAAACCGAAACTATCCGGATCCGGATCCCACCACTAATTTCTAGAACTATATCATTTAATAAAAAAAAAATGTTTAAATATCGTATTCGGTTAAAATTACGTGTAGTTATGTGAAATAATAGAACTGAAACAAGTTTCTGCACTCTACATTCTTTTAATTCATTATTAAATGTAATCACAGATTCTTTATTGAAAATATTCCCATTATGTACTTCTCTAGTTTGTTGATCTTTAAACAAAAACTTCTCATAATAGAAAGAGAATCATCTACACCATCTTTATCGAAAAAATCAAAAAATCAGGTTTGTTTTATTGCAACCAATTATCATCATAGTAAAAAAGGACCATAAAGTGAATTTGATGAGTCAAGTCTAGCAATCAGCGAATTATTCACGTTTTATGAACAATAAACACAGAATATGTGCTCTGCTGCATTCTGAAATCACTCTCGCTGGACGTCAGATTGCGCTGGATATTTTTTCTCGAGAGTTTTTGCTCTGTGTAATTTTAGATGTGACTCGTGCCAGACAAGAATTGCTGAAAGATTACTATAATGCCGAACATGCTGTTAGCACGAACGTTTCTCTGATGTAGTTCATGTTCTTCAAACTGTAAGGAACGGGATAAATTATTTATCGCCCATGAACTATAAAATAGAAACATAAATCCATTGTAATTATTTAATTAATAAAGTCAATATGCGTATTATTTATCGAGAACATAAATCACTAGTTGCAGATATCCTATATCCTACTGGAAATTTGTGTAATATTAATAGAGGTATACGTTTTAAATTAAATATTATATTTCATTTCATGTGCTTTTACCTTATTAAAATAAAAAATCTGTTGTGGCCAGCACAAAACCTTCCGTCAATACCATGTATTTTGTACAAATCCCATACCAAAAGGTCCTTGGAACAGATTCTATATAATATCATGTAAAATCGAACACGAACACATACTATTTTTTACAATTCCATACCAAAAGTTCATTTAAAAAGGTTCTATAAATCCAATAAAATTATAACATAAACTACACTAAGTAATGTCCTTCCATCTTCTCTTTGGCCTTTCTCTGCGTATCACTTGCGAGCAACACTATGACATACCAATTTTAGATCCTATACTTTTTTTCCATATTTGGTTTTGCACTTGCAACTGACATCTGTCAATTAAATTTTTTTGAATAATTATGTCAGCTGTTTCCATGATAAATAACAAAGCTGACTAATTTTTGAAAATTAATTTCTTTATAATGCTTTAACTCTACATCTATTGAATATGAAGGAAAATGAATAATCAAACCATATAGAGAAGAGTATTTTCTTTAATAAATATAATAACAAAATGTCAAAAAATAATATTTAACTGCGTTTTTTTAAGAAAAACTGTTAAAAACTTCAAATAAGGGTACTTCCGGTGGATCAATTATAACCTAAATCTAATCAACTCTTCATATGGATGTACAGAAGAGGAATACGAAAGAATTATAATTTTTAGAATTGTAGTATTGGAGTTATCGTCGAAGAAAAAATTGTCACACACGGACACACATACACACACACGCACACACACACACACACACACGGACACACACACACACACACACATACATACATACAGACATCATCTTAAAAATAGTAAATTCGTATTGTAGGGACCCTAAAACGTGCTTATTCATTAAAAACTCACTACCGAATTTTTTAACCAAAGACAATACCTTCCTTACCTAAAGGTGACGGAAGGTAAAAATCTGTTGTGGCCAGCACAAGACCTTCCGTTAATTTGATGTATTTTGTACAAATCCCATAACAAAAGTTCATTGGAAAAGATTCTATATATCCAGTAAAATTGTAACACGAACATAATACAATTTTTTACAAATTCCATACAGAAAGTTTCTTGCAAAATATTCTATAAATCCAATAAAATTATCACATGAATATACATTATGTATACTCATATATAAATACTCTAAAAATGCGTACACTTACGTAACATTCTCTTTACATTCAAATTATATTACTACCCATTTTTGAATTATTGCCCCAAAAGTCAATATACCCCACATTTAGATAAAAACTTCAAAATTTTCAAAAATCTAATTTTTATGTATCTCGATACTTCTTAATACGCTGATTCCAAATTTTGAAACCGCAGGTCGATATCTCTTTTCGTTCTGGAGATATTTAGATTTAAACTTCTCCTCAAAACTACCCATTTTTGGGTAATAACCCAAAAATGGGTCGAGATATGAATTTGGCGACAACTCCATTCGATTCTACGGACAAAAATACATTAGTATAGCAATTTTCATAATTTTTGTCCAACCGGTTCATTTTTTATGAATAAAAGTTTGAAAACCCCTGAAAATGGTCTAAATCTGAAAAAATCCTAAGGGGTACCCCTTACGATTTTTGCGATTTTTGGCCATTTTCAGTTATTTTGCTTTAGAGATTGTATGCGGCGTTCAAAAATTCTGAAAATTGGTGTACTTATGTAATTTTGCCCGTAGAATCGAATGGTGATGTCGCCAAATTCATATCTCGACCCATTTTTGGGTTAATACCCAAAAAAGGGCAATTTTCGGCAAAACTTTAAATCTAAATATCTCGAGAACGAAACGAGATATCGACCTGCGGTTTTAAAATTTGGAATCAGCACATTGAGAAGTATCTAGATACATAAAAATTAGATTTTTGAAAATTTTGAAGTTTTTTATCTAAATGTGGGGTATATTGACTTTTGGGGCAATAATCCAAAAATGGGTAGAGATATAGACTTGGTAGTAATATTATTTGATTGTAAAGAGAATATTACGTAAGTGTACGCATTTTTAGAATATTTATATAGGTTCGTGTTACAATTTTATTGGATATATAGAATCTTTTCCAATGAATTTTTGGTATGGGAGCTGTACAAAATACATCAAATTAACGGAAGGTCTTGTGCTGGCCACAACAGATTTTTTTAATGTAAAATCAACGGTTGCAAAACTAGACCTTGAAGAACTGCTAAATATCTAGTTGAGAAAATTCATAGTCTAGTCAATATTTAAATACATCGCATTTATATTGTATACTGTTCGTAAAATATTCAAAACATCTCTAACAAATCCATTTAAAACTAATGAGCTGTTTACCATATATAAACATCATTAGTCACATAAAAACTTTCGAGATTAGAAACGTTTATCCTTACGACTAAGAACCCAAATAAGTCTCAAGGCACCCTCTTTCCTCAGGCTCCAAGCCGGAAACAGTTAGACACGTCACATACGTGGACTGATACGGTGTGAAGCCACATATGGACGTCCATTTCCGGTGACAATTCTAAGCAGCGACGAGAAGAGCACAGGACCAAAAAAGGTACGACGTACGAGCATCCGGTCGTGATTTCAAATTGTTTTTTTATCATACACTCTGCTCTACTTGGCTATGGATGGTGAACAAATGACAACTTGAAGAGGGATTCAAGCCACTGCTCACTTTTTACCAAAGTAATGCTTACATATTGTTAACAGGAAATACATAGTTGTAAGTGTTATAATGTTCTCATAAAACACTTTTTTTAAAAAAAATTGAAGCTAAAAAAATAAAAATAATATTCATATGTGACAAAAGCCTAAAGCCTCTAAATTTTAAAATATAAATCATTATGCTTCTCCGTACTTTATGCATAGGACTAATAAACAACATTATAGTAATAAATATGCGAATAAAGAATAAACTTAAACATATAATTAGTAAAGGATGAATGGAAGGTTTAAGAAGAAAAAAATAATTATTAATATTAAATATTATTACAAATAAGTAAGGTAAGACAGTAATACGTAATATAAAATAAAAATTGTCTCTGTGGAAAATTTATATTTCTATTTGACACAACAAGCTAAGGTCGCGTTTGCGTTAAAATAGGTACGATAACCGGTGAAATCTAAATATAAGGTAAGAATAATTGATTATAGGTAAACAGTAGATCTGCCAACACATCATGCTTCTGCAGTCAAATCCAAAGCTTTCTTGTTATTTAATAAATTAATTTTTTTTTTTCAGGATGTGCCAATTTTTTGAAAAAATTGTGTACATTGGCAATAACTGTTTTTGCCTGCCCATTCAAATCTTGTTTTCCTAAACGTTTTTTATAAGAACCAGGACTATTTAATTCATGAGTTTCACTCATTATCTTCTAAAAAGTCTAAATGTAATGCAATTTATAGGATTGGGAATAAAAAGCGCACGCAAGTACTAACGAAAATGTCAGAATATAAAATGACATTGATAGATTACAGATATTTGTACAGGTAGACACTTAAAATTTGGCATCATTGTAGAAATATCCAGTCCATAATTATTTGACGGCAAGTATAGTCATCGTTAGATAAGGAAGGTATTGTCTTTGGTAAAAAAATTCGGTAGTGAGTTTATAATAAATAAACACATTTTAAGCTCCCTAGAATACGATTTTATCAGTTTTACGATGATGTCTGTTACAAATAATTCTAAATAACAGATGTCAAGTCAGTGTCAACTGCAATTTACATACTTAGTGTATGTTCGTGTTATAATTTTATTGGATACATAAAATGATTTCCAAGGAAATTTTGGTATGGGATTTGTACAAAGTACGTAGAATAATGTGCTGCTACATCTACATCATAAATTTATTTTTATAAAAAATATACCGGATATTCATTTTCTAAACTTAATAAAAACCATTATTTTATTTTTTTTTCGAAAAATTAATTAATTTCAATCAAAATTTAAATCAGGCCCCAAATATTTTTCATAGAAATAAAGATGTACGGGAAAAGTTTGAACCCTTTTCCTTTCTGGAATCATTTTAACTATCCCGGAAGTTTATGTTCTCCTGAGATTGCAAAATAAAATGACCGTTTACTACTGTTTTCATTTTCAATTCCCCATTTGAGGTAAATTTATTGCCGAACTTTATTTTGAGATTGCAGAATAGATAAATAAAATGTTGATATAGAACGTTCGTGATAATACTTTTAAAACTATCTACTATCTCTCTGCATATCATAAAAATGTATTTGGCGGGAGATTTTTTATAAAAATAATAACGATCGTACTCTGTTTTTTTGTTTACAAACTCCTACGCTAGCTAAAAGTTGGAATTCAAATATTTGCGTTAATCATAGCAAAATTCGTTATTCATGGAAAATTTTCTGTTCCCGCGCATCGGTTGCTGAGAATAGATCACATACGAGAGGAAAAAAAAAACAAACGAACAAGTTTGAACGTGCACGTGTTATCGACAAATCACAATCGCGTATCGAGTCACTCATGTGACGCAACAACACGTAATCGCGCTCAAGTCACCACTTGTTTTACGATTTTTATTTTCCTTTCTGTTAATCAACAATTTGGAATGTAGAATTGGGAAAAATTGTTTATTTTAATTTCGCAGCTAACGATCACACCTTTGCTTACGGCGTAATATTTATTTTAATGACTAATCTTAAGAAAAAGTTGAACAAGATTTTTTTGTGATGTAAATTTACATATGCGCTTTCACTTTTGTTACTTTACGCGCTAAAATTTGCATCAATTTCAAAAATAGCACAAGTTAATCATTGGAATTAGCACTGTTTACAGACATTTTATCAATTTAAATTGCAGATAAATTACATGTAAATATTTGCACCTTGTGTAATGATATTTACATAATTACAATAATAATTTCATAAATATTGTAATTGAGATATCTTCCAGCTACTGCAGTACGAAAGTAAAAGTGAAGGTCTTAATAATAAAAATAAAGTAAAAATAATTATACAGAAATATTCAAATTTTAAAATATACAGGGTGGAATTCAGTGGGTTGTATTAAGGTCTGTATTAAAGCGTGTATTAAGTATATGGCAACATTGTAATATTTCCCAAATCTATCAATGAGATTCAATTGTGATATAGAAATTTTACCGCAGGGAAAAGTAATACAGATATCCTTTATTCAAATGAAGAAGTATAATTGTAAATGGAAGGTGTAAAAGAAAACTTGCAAAAAATAGCAACATTAGGTTAGAAATATGTCAAATTTTATGTGTCAAATTTCATACCTGAATGTTAATGAATTTTAAAATATCTCAATCCCCGTTTTGATCAGTTTTGATATTTGTCCTTTTTTATCGTAATTGTATGGCTTTCTTACTTCTATTAATAATATTTTTTTCTTTATTTGATCCTTTGGTCTCTCACTTTTTTCTGACAGGTATTACAAAGTTGCCAAAATATTTTTGACAAAGAACTGTTTTAGCTTAAAACACGCTAATACAACCCACTGAATCTCACCCACAGTGTTTATTATAACAGGGCTGGTCTGGGTATAGTTGTATGAAGGAATCTGACGAATTGACGTATGCAAGGTTTATAATCTTTTATAAAGAGTTGAGTAGCTTAGTGGTCAAAGATTCATAAATTATTCGAATTTGAAGGTATGCCTTAAAGGCTAAGAAATAGGCTGTATTAAAATAATTTATACTGATTTTTTTTGTGTAAATTTTGTAAACATATTATTAAAAAATCAGTTGTGGCCAGCACAATGCCTCTCGCCATTTCCATTTTATGTTATATAAGTATTGTATTGCACGTCGCTATCGAAACGTCGATTTATAACAAAAAAATTACAGAACTTTACCCAAATATTGTTTTTTTATTGCATTTAATATGTCTTCTGCACATATACAATTCTAATTATATCTATTTTTCATTGTATGAGGAAGTTCTTAAATGTCAGAGATTCTTCCAATTCATTAATAAGATTGGCGGTATTTCTGATGGATATATGCATTTTACCTACAATTAATAAAACAATTTTTTATTTATTGGAAATTAGTTTTGATAATAAAAAACTACAAATTTTGTATGTTGCATTTAAAATGGACAAATATTACATTGCTGTCATTTTTTGATAATAGTGAGTAACCATGGAAGTGATTGACCATATGTTGCATGTTAAAATAAATTCCCTGTAGTGTCTTTATCTCCAAATCTATTTTTAACTGTCAATTATAACTAAATTTGGATTAGACTAGTAAATTAACACAAAACGCAAAAAGGTAAAGTGTTTTAGTTCTAATTGACAGTCTACTGTTTCTTATTAGGCCAACGAGATAATGATTTATGTCTTCGTGCTAATTTTATATTATTCTTAAAATATACTAATTATGTTTTTATGTTCTAGGTAAGTTGCATGGATTCCGTATTATTTTCCAAGTGCCGTTTGGCTTGTACCTCAAATAAAAGGTAATGTCTACACCGGTTATACATTTAATTTAAGAAAAAAGTTTTAAACCGGTCATATCTACTGAAAAATAAAAATACGCTTTTAAAAAGATCTACTTTGTTAAAGTTTTTGCTTGTATTTTTTTTCTGAAAGTTCAGCTTTTTTGAAATACAAAGTGAAATTTTAAGCTGATGTTTATATCATTTGAGCGAGATTATGTTTTTTTGAAATATATTAAAATATTTGAATTGTTTTAATTATTAATAAGCTTAATTAACAAGCACGTTTAAATTTATCAATTAATATTTACCTGAAGAATATAAATGTATGTAGGGTATTTCCTTAACAAAAAAAGTTTTACCGTGTAATTTAAATATTTTATATTTCACTAATGTAATATGAGTAGCAAAATGTATTAAGAGTTGGCTAATAATGTATTTGTAATTGTAAAATGTATACCTAGTTGTAGATAAAATAATATTTATAATTTGTGATAAATAAAAACAACAATAACAATCATTCTTTTTTTTTCTTGTGACTATGTTGTAGCTTTGTTTGTTTCTATACATAAGAATTATTGTGGTATGATGTACCGTGAAGTTAATAGTCATACAAATCATGTGATGTAAATATTATGAATAGGACTTGAGTCATTCAAACTGCGAATGTGCTTGAAAGTTTTCAAATTCCTTAACTGAATCTCCACGTGAACCGTGACGGACAGAAAAAAAAATAGGACAGTGGAAACTGATCCTTGACAACCCCAAAGGTGTTGTATTTAAATTAACTGAGCAATATTATTTAGACTAATTCAATTTAGGAAATGATATAATAAAACTTGTCTTATTTTTTCTGTCCACCACTGTACATGTGGAGCATTACATTTTTTTCGTAAAATACCATACTGTTACTTTGATATACCTAACAGTACTAAAAACAAAAGTGAAAACATAAAATTAACGGCTAACGGCCTACTATTAAAGATCAAGTGTTCCTAGAAAAATAACACCATCTTGTTGGATCGTTGTCGAGGAGAATTTATAAATCAACAATAAATTGTTCAGTACGACAGAAAGAGAAGAATTTTATTATTTTATTCAATTTTGACGTTTTAAACTGTGAATATTAACTCCATAGCAACAACTATAAGTAACACTTTTTTCACTTGTGAATTAAAAAATTTTTAAATCACTCTCACAAAATTTTAACTCAATCTGAAACAAATAATGTATTTAAAATAACATCAGGTACGAAAATAACACTTACTATAATATTTATCAGACATTATCAGCCATTTTCATTATTTTTCACAGAACAAATGACAGACAATAAAACATTTTAAATACATGACTTGACGTCTATCAGCGACGATTGTCCTGCTCAGCCTACTAACTGATCAGTTTTTTATTTTGTCATATATATCGTAAGTGGTAAATTTTTGCCGGAAAAATTTTCAGATTGTTACAAGAGGCGGTTGCCTAGCAATTTATTGAGTGATATTTGATCAATATCACGAGATAAATTAGCAAAAGGCTCGAGTAACAATCTGAAAATTTTGCCAGGATAAAATTTAACCACGAATGGTATTCGGATGACTATTTCAAAAATAAAAATAAGCGGACAGGACTTTGACAGGTATATAAACAATATTTTCTAGGCAAAAATACAGCATCTTATTGGCTTAAAGGGTGCGAATTTTTTTTTGTGAGATTGTTTTGTCAAAATGAAACTTGGTAACTAGGCAGAATCGTGAATTTGGGATTGGTTTATAAATGTATGAGTGAAATAGTCAAAATTAAATATTATAATGGTTTTTATTAGTATTTCGTCAAAATTGAATAAAATATTGTACAAACCACGTGAGCTAAGAATGTTTATTCACTCGAAGAAATTAACTAACTATTCTCATGAATAAACATTACCTTAGCTCACTTGGTGTGTAAATATCTATTATTATTCCTAAATGTTTAAATTTTATGTTGTTTCGAACGCCACACGGTCGATATGCAAATAACGAACTCGGCTGATTATAAACCTCAACCTAGTCCGTTATTTGCCTCATATCGGCCTAATGACGTTAATAACTATTTTTTCATGAACAATTTCCTCTATAGTACAAATTTATATTTCAGGGTGTCTCTAAACTACATACCTACCTTAACCATAGTTTCCTGGCCATAAAATAAGATGATTTAACTAAACTACATTTTTTTTCCAAAAGAATGCCGTTTAGAAAGTATTTTATTTATATATTTATCAACAAAAACACAATGAATAATCTCTTATATATTTATTTATTATGATGCAAGTAATTCAGTACACTATTGTTTAAAAGATTTAGGCCCGGTTTTTCAATCTCCTAACAAAATATAACTTCCTAACAAATAAAAAATGTGAAACTTTTAATAACAATTTCGATGCGCAGTTTTTGGTTTATTAGACAGATAATTTTATAGGGAACTTTGTTAGAAGATTAAAATAGCGGGCCTTAGGGCCGAAATATCCACCTCCTAATAACTTTATTTGCAGCTCGATTCTCGAAAAAGTTTAAGCTAATCCTCATTTTTGAATTAGTGAATTCTACTATAATTTTGACAGTTTATATCTTAAAATATAGTTATAATTTTAAATATCGAAATTAGAATAGAATTCACTAACCCAAAAATCAAGATTAGCTTAAACTTTTTTGAGAATCGGGTTATTGGCGAATTATTTCTATGGTAATAATTATTGATACAATTATATCCATGGTTATTATTCGCCAAATAAAGTTATTAGGAGGTGGATATATCGGCTGTTAAACAAAGTAATAAACTCAAATATACCACTATTTAAAATAATGCAAAAATGAAATTATTTGTAAATTATTTTTTTGTACCTTCTATCAGACTCCAAGCCATTCAAATGCATAAAGCAAGGTATAAAAATAACTTTGGAACTGAATCTGTGTGATAAAATAAAATGTTTATAATAATTGCACACATCTACTATTTAAAGAAACGATCTATCTTTAATGAAATTAAATGCCATTCATAATGCAAAATTAAGACATAAAATTAACTCTGGAACTAAACTTGAATTAAAATTCGCGTCTAATATTTTCTCGAACTGTTCAGAGGTTTATAATTTTCAAATCGATCCATATAGTAGCTACTGTTTCCAGTAGGCGGCGTGCAAGTCATCCCTTGTGCCATTCCCGTCATATTTGAATTCCCTCCATAGTAGGGACTATTAGGAACACCTGATGAACTCGACATTACCAATCTGGAAGAGTTGCTTCCCCATCTTTCATTAGAAGCATTGTCTATTGGTCTCCAATTATCAGCCTTGCTCCAATTTTCGCTAAATTGTTTCACAGGCGGAGTACCACTTGTATGCCATGAGTTTCCATCACGGTAACGGGGATCTTCTTTCAAAGCTGGTTCTGTATAACGATCCCTCTTGGCGTGATGGTCTGTGGGTGGTCTACGTTCGCGTTGGTCTCTAACTGGTCGGTAAGATAGTGGACTGCGTTCATTACTTCGTTCCTCGTAGCGAGTGTCTTTAGAAACACTAGAAATGATAGCTTCTCTACGAGTGGGTTCATGTATATCACGTTCTCTTTCACGATTAACGTATGTTGAGGATTCGTACTTAGAAGGGTTAGTTGAGCTGTTAATATTGTGAACTATGTGACTCGTATGTCTTTCTTCTGGCGAATAATCGCGCTTAAATTCATTTCCCCTTTTTGGATAAGCGATGCGTGGTTTATCTTTTTTGGTTGGAATTTCTGGAGAAGGTTCCCTGGACAATGCATCGAATCTTGGTGGAGGTGGAGTTTCATCGTAATGTCTTTCGGGAGCAATTCTTTTGTGGTCGTCATCTCGTTTGTAGGTAGAAATAGATGATGAAGAAGGTCTCTTGATTGGTCTTCGTGCCTCTTCCAATCGCAGTTGTTGTCTACGCAGTTCTTGCTTTTCTTGTTCGAGTTTTTCTCGTTCAAGGCGTTGTCGTTCTCTTTCAAGACGCATGATTTCTTCACGTTGCCTGTCGAGACGTTCGCGCTCAATACGGAGTTTTTCTCGCTCACGTTCAAGACGCATGGCTTCTTCGCGCTGACGTTTTTCTATTTCTCTGACGCGTTGCATTTCACGGCGGCGTTTTTCTTCTTCGCGTAAAATGCGTTCACGTTCGCGTTGGCGCTGGCGGTCACTTTCCTCGCGGGTTTTATCCGGTTTGCGATTTGGTTGGTGGTCTGAGGATTTAGAGACACTGGGGGGTTTCTTCGTACTTCTACTCTCTCTTTTAATATCATTATTTTTATCGGTAGGTGAAGAAGTTTTCTTTTTCTCTACACTTCTTTCTCTGCTATTCTTTTCAGGTGTTCTCTTTTTATTGTCTTTATCTTTAGAGGCCGGTTGCTTCTGTGATGCGATAGGTAAACTATGTTCTGGTCTTACTTTAGCAACACGAATAATCTGTCCTTTTAGTTCAGTGTTATTCAGTTTCTCAATGCAAAGATCTGCAGCTTCGCGAGTTTCCATTGTAACATAACCGTAGCAACGTTGTCGAGGGTAGCGCGAACTTTGAACGACCTTGGCTCCAATAACTTTGCCGTGTTGAGAGAGTAAGTGTTTCAGTTCTTGAGCTTGTGTACTCGGAAGTAAGTTTGTTACCCAAAGGCTACGTCCTGGATTGCTCTTCGCCTTGTCCTTTTCCTTATCCTTCTCATTCTTGTCTTTCTCCTTTTCGCTTTCGGAAGAAGTCTTAGTAGTGGTACTGGGACCGGTTGGTACGCCTGAAGTAGTGTTCTCGTTGGGCGTGAAGTTGTCGCGTTTAATGCTGTCAATTGGGTTATCTTCCATGGTAGCGGCCTCTCGATTAGCAGCTTCTTCTTCTTCTTCCACATCCGCGTCTGCATTTACTCCTTCGTCATCGTCTTTATCATCGTTTTGTTCCTTGCCTGTGTTTAGGGTTGTCAAGTATATAGATAATAAATTTTCAGGACCGGTATTACGTTCAATTTATTTAGTTCCATAGTAAATTTAATAAAATGAGCAAATTGAATTTTAATATTTAAATTTTGAAGGATTATATTTACTTTTAATAAACTGTCAACACATTTTGCACATCTAAACTTCATTGACAGAAACAAAAGAGGTTCAAGAATACCAACACTATCTTATTTGAAATGAAAATAACTAGATGTCGCTACTATCCGTACCAAGGGTGGGATCCCAAGACTATGATAGCGTAACGAAAAATAAACCTTACGTTTTTCTTTCTTTCTATATCAACTTCCACGGTTACTAGAGAAATGTTATTTGTTTCTATGCTATCATAGCTTAGGCTTGGGGTCCCTAGCGCAATAGACACTTACAGAATTGACGTCATATGCAAGAGAGAGAGAGAGAGAGAGAGAGAGAGAGAGATAGAAGATCATGCATCCAAACAAACCTCCCCTCGTTGTCTTACGTCCCGCTCCGTGATTCTATCTGTCATTATGTTTGCCTCTGTTGTTTAGTGTTAACCTAATTCTTTGTAATTTGTTCGTTGTATTCAATAAAAATTAGTTTAAAACCACAAGATGTGCGTGGGGTAACTTTTTTTGTTTGATAATATTGAAGATCCCTCGATTATTCAACAAAAACGATGGCTGGACTGTAGAATTCTATGGCTAATGACAGGTCTTTGTTTGGACGTGGTAACCATAGCAACCTTTAGTTCTATGCTTTCCCGCTAGATGCGCTCTTGCAAATTGCAATTGTGTAAGTGTCTATTGAATAAAGTTGGCCATGCTTTTACTGACAAGTGGCTGACTACTAAATTGTTAGTGTTTTGACAGCTAGAAAAGGATAGCTATAATAACCTGGCTTATAACCGTTCTATAGTCAAATTTCTCTAAAAATGGAAATCCAATGTGATGACGTCATTTAATTAATTTATATGAGAGAGGTAGTGAAGCCGATTGATCTAGTCTAGTCCATGGAGCTGACATCTATAGTCAAAATTTTGAACTCTTGAGGTCTTCAACAAGAGTTTTACTAAACTTATAAAATAAAATGAAATACAACTTATAATTATAGCAAATATGAACGGTATATAATAAATATTATTTTCCTTTTAATTCTAACTGATTACAATAATGATAAGAATTGATTACAACAATACATGAATTGATTACAACAATACATGAATTGAATACAACTATTATATAAAAAAACTTCTTTAGAGTGTACAACGCAGAAATCATTTTAATTTAATTATAAAAATAGGCTTAAAATTGATTATGTAAATAGTACCTATATCAAATTCAGAAGTAAGTACATACGAAATACAGAACTGAGAATTGTCATTTGATAACCTCAAAATGTAAAAAATCTTCTTCATACGACAATGAAATAATTAAAGGAACATTTATACATTTTTCTATCTCAAAGTATGCAGAAACATTCAAAATAATGTTTTACCCCGTTTTGATCATTGTTTACCGCTTAATTTTTGATTGTCATTCATGTACGCATACAAATTATTCATATAGCTCAAGTTACGACATACGAAAGCAAACGCTGCGTAAATAGAACAATCAAGACAAACACATTGCTAAAAACATGTGTGATTTCTCTGTTCATTATCTGCATCACATTGAAATGCCATTCTAAGAAAAATTTGACTAAACATATCGCGGTAACATTTAGACGTAACCGCAAGTAACTGGGATGCTCAATAATATACGATTACCTTGTAACTGTAGGTAACTGCTCTGGCTCTGAATAAAAAACGTCTTTAATTAAATTTACTACAGTCCCTTCGTTGAAACGAGAAAATGTGGAACTAATTCTTGAACAGAAACAAGTCATTCTCTTGATCAAAACATAATTTTGGAGCCGAACCAATAGAATTAGTTAGTAAATTGGCGAAATTGAAAAAGAGAACAATTTGAAAGATAGAAAAAAAAAGAATAGTGTTAAATAAGAGAACATGTTCTCTTAGAAAAAACATGTTGGCAACCCTAACCCTACCTGCGGTATCCAGTTCCTTGGAATTATCAGAACAGGCGCCGTTGTTACTAACTGCTATCTTCTCATTTTCAACCTTAATTTTCTCATCTTCAACCTTAGTTTTCTCATCTTCAGTAGATGTTTCTTGTTCATTTCCCGAATTCAACATAAGAATTTCATCTTCCGCTTCTGTTGATAGATTCAGAGGACTTTCTGCGTCTATATTCTCGTCATTTATTTCTACTTCATTCTCCTTTTCCAATTCACTTAGCGTATCGAGTTTTGAATCCAAGTTAGGGGTTTCAATCATCAAAACCAAAGAATCATTTGTAGACTGATCAATATTACTGCCCTGTTCGTCTAGACGGAATGATTTGGTAGGGTTTTTATCACTCAAGTCGAACTCATATTCTTCGGGGTCTTTGCCCTCTTCAACAAGAGCCTTTTGCAATCTTTCAATTAGATTGGCCTTTACTCCCGTTTTGTCTAAACCTCGTTTTTCTAATTCGGATCGTAAATCTATCACTCGTAAATTACACAGCTTTTTACTATCTGTATCAGTAACCATACCTTCCATTTTAGTGATACGATTATTTCCTAAACGTTTTGATCAATCACACACTAAAAACAAAATGGTGTAATAAGCACTTGGCAAAGAAGACCCTACGAAATGCGTTATCTAAAACACAATGAATAGTAATTTAATAATTACGAAATCACTTTTGATAGCACCATGAAAATAATTTGCTATCTCACCTTATACACTTTTTTTTTGACATTCAAACATGCATTTATTTGTAATTTAGTGTCAATTTCATGGCTATCACTACAATTGAGTATTATTTATAATATTTCAAGTTCGATTTTAGGCCAGTTTTTCAATCGCTTATTAAACTATCTGTTAACTACCTAGCACAAGCAAATTAAATTTACGGATCAAATAAATCCCAAATTAATAAAAATGCGTTTTTCAATACGAATTGATCTATTCGCGGTACGTAACAGTTACATTTTGTTGTCAAGTGTAAGGTTGGCAATAAAGCTGATATTTGCTATGTTCATTTCATATGAAATCCCTTGTCATTTTGACATATTTCCATTCCATACATTTCGAATGTAATCGATAGTGTTGTGGCAGTACTAAATTTATGATATTCTAGCAAATTTCTAGTTTGATTTAGTTTCGCTAACGAATACATGAAGACTGTAGAAAACTATTTTACTATATAATTATACTGAGTGTCATTATGAATTATATTTTATTACATATAATGAATTACCTATATGTTGTGTTTCTTTAAAATATACTAACAAAAGTGTAGTTTTTTCTAGACTAGTGATACAAATAACTATATTCTTATGGAACATTTTTTTTATTAGGATTAAACAATAACTGCTGTATGTTAATGCATTGTTGTAATCAACGTTTTGCTTTTTGTTATTAATAAACCTTCTTTATGATCACTATTTAGACCGGAAAGTCCTTCTTTGCTGAGCTAGCTCGGAAAGTTGTCTATAAGAGATAGGAAAGTACTTTACCGATCCCGGAACCGGTAAAGCTAAATGTTTCTATGGAGATCAGTTGTTTATTTATTTCTTATTTGCTCGCAGTAAAAAATAAAATAATACTTTTTTATTCATTTTTCAGAATCGCAAAAAATATTGTACCCAACATGACCTGAAAGTGTCTATACTGAGCTCACAAGCTTGCTCACCCAGTAAAGTATCACTTTCAGGTCTTGTTACGTAAATTACTATTTTAGTTTAACAACTATTTCTTTCTATCATATTCTTTATTTTTTGATTTATTTTTCTCGGCTTTAAGCGTCTCGCCAAATAAATTCCAAATTCGTGATGAAAAGAAACTTCAGTGCTGAGGTGCATATTAAATTTTATTTCAAATCGAAAAATTATGAAAATGAAAGGAATATTTATTTATAGGTTATGTTTAAATATAATCTGCCAATCTCATATTCAATGTTGTTAACCTCGGACATTAAAATTATCGCAAAATTATGTTTTATATCAAATTTATTCATCGGAATTATTTACTTTGTTTTTCTTGTATATATTTTTGTCATTAAAGTGTAAATTTTGTATTCTACATCGTACATCTGTCCAAATTATCTTACATGTACAACAATTATCATAAGGTTGGCAACATTGCAATTGCATGAAATCGTCATATAATGGATTATTCTAGCGCCGATTTCTAAACTTTTAATGACGATTTGCGTGTATTTTAGTGCCAAACAATTTCAAATAAAGTATATTATTATTGATATCCTTTATTTCCTCCTAGATAGAATACACTAAACAACAACAAATGTGTAGTATGTATAATAATACATAAGGTAAATAATATGTTTTGAAGTAGATAAGATAACATAAGTACAGATACAATATACAGAATGTTAAAACATAAGTGTAACAAATTATGAGTTTATTTAGTTTATTTAGTTTTCAAATAACTTCGTAACTATTAGAAAGTGAAAAAAATGTGTCATATAAAATATTGTTTTTTATAGTCTATTTACTGGCATAGACAAATTTTGTTTGACCACTATCTTTCTCAGTTTTGTTCGATTGTTGATTAAACTTTTTTACTCATAAAAATGAATTTTTCTCGTTGGGAAAAATATGATATGTTGAGTTGTTACATTCGTTGTCAAAGTTCGTTTATTAGGTACTCGTAATAATCTACTATTGTCAAGTAAAATTCAGAAATTCAATTGTTCCACTTTTTCGTTGTTCGTTGTTTCCATAGCAGCTTTCGATTTACTTTTTTCAATTTAATTTTAGTATAAATAACAATTTTTGTTAATTTTTCTGTTAATTATAAAAATAAATTATTATTGTTTTATATCATTGTAAAGCTAAAAAAATCTCTATTTAAAAATGCCATAGCTTAATATGACCTCCATATGAAAAATAAAAATTGCTATCAGTAACTCGTAAATGGTTAGATATAAAAAATATTTGAGAACTTCTGCAAATTCACTCATAATGTGACACTTATTTTTTAACACCCTGAATATTGCAGATGGTCAACTGTTATTATTATTATTATTGTTATTATTATTTTTATTATTACTTTTATTATTATTATTATTAATTATTATTATTATTATTATTATTATTATTATTATTATTATTATTATTATTATTATTATTATTAAATGTTCAGAAAAATATGTTGGATCACCCCATTCTTTGATGTTCTTTTGTTATCTATGTGTACATTTTTACGACAAAAGACGAAACTAACCTTTCCTTTGTCAAAGTAAAAATCTCTGTCTTCCTCTATCTGATTTTTATTGTAAAACTAATAAAAACAGGAATGTAAATCCTGGTTAATGCTATTTTAATCCTAAGATAAAACAACAATATTATTGCAAAATTATAAGAACTTGATATATACAATGTAGACAAACAATAAAACTTAAAATGTCACAAAAGATTACAATCATAAACTTGTGAAAAACGTCTGGATGACATTTACAATTTAAAATTTGTGAGTAACGTTTCCACATGTATGCACTACAATAAGCGACGGTCGGAAATTATTCAGTAGCATCCATAAAGCGAAGCCTGGGCATGTTTTACTGGTATATGATAAATAACAGGATTTTTAGTGCTAAGCTTCCATAAAACACTTGTCTACTCAGTAATCATTCATGTTGGGGAATACATATAGCTGAAGTCTGAAGATAAATCCTCTGTCTTCCTCTATAAACGTCAAGAAGTAGTGTTCAGGGATTGAACCTGTCTAGACAGATTGGTATTGGTATTGGACTTCTGTTCAAATGCAACAAATAGAAAAAAAAAAAGGATTAGAAGGCTGAGAGGTTAATGTCTGCTCTTTTGTTTGAAGGTTGTGTTTTTATTGGGTAGAAATAATTGCCGGTATCGTTTCCTGTACCGTTTATTTCATTTGAATTTATTTATCCTGTGTTAAGTGTATCATGAATATATTCATACATGCATGGCTGCCAGACTAACATTCATTTTCTTTTTGATTAATGTTGTTTCTTAATTGATATTTGGCATTATTACAAAAACGATTTTTCATTTTATATTAAACGCAAAGTTTAATTTATTTATGTTTTTACCTCTCGCTAAGAGAGGTATTGGATTCGTGCTAAAATTCGCATATGCAGATTTTATTGAATAAGCACGATTTAAGGTCCCTAGAATCCGATTATAACATGTTTAAAATGATGTCTGTGTGTGTGTGTGTATGTATGGATGTTGGAAGGACGATTCCTCAAAAATTATAAGACTTAAAAAATATTTAACTGCAGTTTCCTCAATCTGACATTCCTGGCAAGAGCTGAAAAGGTTTTGGTAACAATTGAACAACCGGAAGTAGTAATTTCTTAGAAAAATTCTTATAAATACAATTTTTTGGGAGTTTTTTTTTTACTAAATATTGAAGAACATAAAATTATCCATCTAATACACTTAAAAATTTTATTATATCTTTAGATATAAAGACACTATAATTTATAGAATAAACTAATCGCAGAGGCTAAGGCACTAAGGAAACCAGTTGACAAATTCCAATGTTTATAACATAGTTTGTAAATGACACATGTCAGTGTCAAAAATCAACAGTTTTAGTGATAGCTTTTTCTGGGAAGTATATTTAATCTTTCTTATTGTTTTATTAATTAAATATTTGAAATTATAGGTAAAATTGTGGTAAAATGCATATATCCATCAGAAATACAGCCAATCTGGTTAATTAATTGGAAGAATCTCTGACATTTAAAAACTTCCTCATACAATGAAAAATAGATATACTATTATTGAAGAACATAAAATTCTATATCTGATACATTTAAAATTTTTATTATATCTTGTATAGATTTAGAGATAAAGGCATTGTAATATATAATCTAATCGTAGAGGCTAAGGTACTAAGGAAACCAGTTGACAAATTCAAATGTCTATAACATAGTTTGTAAATGATAGATGTCAGTGTCAAAAATCAACAGTTTTAGTGACATTCTGAAAGCTTTTTCTGGGAAGTACGTTTAATCTTTCTTATTATTTTATTAATTAAATATTTAAAATTTTAGGTAAAATGCAAATATCCATTAGAAATACCGCCAATCTGGTTAATGAATTGGAAGAATCTCTGACATTTAAAAACTTCCTCATGCAATGAAAAATAGATATAATTAGAATTATATGTGTGCAGAAGGCATGTTAAATACAATAAAAAACAATATTTGGGTAAAGTTCTGTAATATTTTGTTATAAAACGTCGGTTCGAAAGCGAAGTGCAATACAATACTTATATAGCCTAATATGGAAATGATGAGAGGTCTTGTGCTGGCCACAACAAATTTTTATTTTCGGAGCTGTGAGTGAGACTTACCTTTTTCTGTTGATTAGGAAATTTCTCCCTATAATAATAATAATAATAATAATAATAATAATAATAATAATAATAATAATAATAATAATAATAATAATAATAATAGCAGTTTATTCATCGACATGTGAGGTACATGTATTGAATACGTCAAACAATATTAATAAATTTAAATATTACATACATAGGTGTACAGAATTAGTAATTAATAGGAAATGTTTTCATCATTGAGCCCGATCAGTATTATCTGTAAGAAATTCATTTAAAGTGTAGTAGCTTTTCTCTATAAGATAATTTTTAAGAAGTTTTTTAAATTTGATTTTATTGCATTCTACCTTTATCATGGTGGGCAGTTTATTAAAAACCCTTAACCCTTGAACATCCGGTAAAGAATTTAGAGAATTATGTTTTATATTCGGAATATAAAATAGCTGTTTTTGTCTAGTATTAAAAGTGTGAATACTGGAACTAAGTTTAAAATTATTTTTATTGATAAAAATGTATAAACAAACTTCAAATATATAAAGAGACACTAATGTAAGAATTTTAAAATTTTTAAAAAGAAGTCTACAAGAGTCATTGCGGGAAACACCGGGAACACCAGGCTACGATAAAATTTTCATTATTATATTTTTATATACATACTTACCTTCAGTATTTCTCAATATCTGTAGGAAAAATAAGGAAAGCGAAATAAAAACCATTTATTTTATGAATAAAATTATATTAAAATATTATTATTTATTATTATTACACGTTATTTATTATATTACTAGAAGAATACATTAGAAATACCAATAATTTTAATAGCTTTTCGAGATCAAAGACTAGAATTTGTTAAAAATTACTAATAGGCTTAATGAGTAACTATCAACAAAGTACACTCCGGATAAAGAGTCGAAAAGAAGCTTCTACATCCGAGTGTACCACCCCAATCGAGTTAAAATTTGTTAAGCTCTATTTACAAAACATTCTTTGGGAAACTATGCTGCATGCTCGCTCCTCTTAGCTTCATGTATCAAGTTACTTTAGCCTAATATCTTTTTAAATATAATATGTACAATTTATTACGCACAACGTGCTATTATTTCTATATTAAATCTTGTTTTAGATGTTGAGTTGGATACTTGGGATGTTTTTGGCCTAATCGGTCGTCACACGTTGTTTTCTTTGACGACCAGTAATCTGAAACAAAAAGTACAGCACAGTTAGTTTTTTGTTATATATCCGGCGATTGTATTCATCAAAGATGAGCTCATTAAGAATCACACAAAATTAATTGTCTTACGTAATAAATTCTGCTTTAAGATTTGGTTTTTTGCAAAACAATCTTAATAAATCTACAGATGAAGTTTATATTGAGACTATTCATAATTCAAATTGGATTGATACACGCTATTAAAAGTTAAATGAATCGAAGTTGGCACCATTCATTTTACCATCAAAGAAAAGATGTATAAAATAGTAATGTAGCATTAACAATTAATATAACTTAGTTCCAGTCTAATAGTGAATCTAAACATGATCAAATAATGTGAAATTAAATGCAAACTATTCACAGAAATTATCAAAATTGTTCTTTATGAGCAAAGCTACGAGTTATGTTAAATTATTTTTATTTGTAACGATTATGTACACGGATGTAACAAAAAAAAAACAATATTTTAACTAAAAAGTAAAATCATCTATAATAGTTTCATAGATTATTAATTTATAGTGTGTAATTATTTGTATTTTATGTTTTTACCTTTCGTCACCTTTAGGTAAGGAAGGTATTGTCTGGTCAAAAAATACTACATTTCTAAAAATTATAATTCTTTCGTATTTCTCAGTGTTGTATAAAATACTTAAAAAAACGTATTTCAAATAGAAAATACTAAATAAGGGTATTTCGTATATTTAGTAAAATACAATTATTTTTTTAGTATTTCAAATATAACAATATTTCAAATACTTTCAAGTATTTCAAATACTTTTAGTTTTAATTATTTGAATATAAATAAGATATGTTAGACCATTGTAAAAATGTTCTTTCGTATTCAAGTTAATAGCTTATTTTTATTACTATTAAAAATAAACTCCTACAATAACATAGGCAATTGTCAAGTGTCTATTAAACAAAAAAAAAGAGAATTCCATGTTATATTACTAACACACTACACACGACGGAGGATTTTTATTTCAAATACATAAATCTATTACAAATACGTGTGTATTTTAAATACAAAAACGTATTTCAAACAAATAATGTATTTCAAATATTGAAAAATACTATTTCATACAAATAATAGTTTTTAATGTATTAAAATGTAAAATACTTGTAAAAAGTATTTGAACTGAAAATACAAAATACTTTTATTTTTAAGTATTTCAAATAATTACTTAAAATACTTCATCTAATTCAAATACTTATTTCAATTACATATATTTCAAATACTATACAACACTGGTATTTCTCTTTTTTATATCCATATGAAGGAGCTGTTTAGATTTTGGTTATAATTGGTCAACCGGAAGTTCCCTTATTTGCAGTTTTTCTTCATATTGACCAATTATACCCAAAATCGAATCAGCTCTTCATATGGATGTAAAGAAGATGAATACGAAAGAATTATAATTTTTAGAATTGTAGTATTAGAGTTATCGTCGGAGAAAAATTGTCATATATATACGGACACACACACACACACACACACACACACACACACACAAACACAACTAAAAACTAAGTCCGATGTTGCACTTTTATCACCCTAATATCTAAATCCTAAATTTATATGCCCTAAATCTAGTAATTATTTATAATTTTTGGAATTAGATTTTAGGGTTTTGCAGGGGCACACTATGCCTTCAAGTTGACGCGCACTTATTAAGCAAATCATATTCTTTGCTATAATTTGTACAAAACGTCAAATTTACTGTCAAAGAATAGCTTCTTAGCTTCTATTTTATAAAATACAATATTAACATTTACTCTCAAGCATCAAATTGAATCGAATTGTATAATTCATTTTTGTTGTTCTAAAGTGTTGCCATACAAACTAGTGTGCCATTCGGAGTTGTATTTATGTGAAGAAGACCTAAATCCTAAATACTAAATGCCAAAAAAGCGACATCGGACACAGCCTAAACCTCAATTTAAATGGGTGCCATTGTAAAATCAAGAATTATATCTTATTTTATTGACGACTAATTGAGTTTTTTAATGTATTTATTTATTTATTTTTTTAAATTGTTGACGACCATTGTATGTGTTATATGTTATTTATTATTGTCCATATTTGTATCCATGTTTTACAATTTTAAAAAAAATTTCACCTCCTGAAGAAGACACATGAGGTGTCGAAACCGGTAGAGGCGGAAAATATATTTTATATTGACTGAAATCCAGTAATTTTTCTTTCCTTCATCACCTTTCCAGTCAAGAAGTTCTTGCAGCCCTCAATTTTACACCCTGTCGTAGTTAAAGTTATTTAAAAAAATTCTTCACCTTTGTATTCGGTATAGCCGTTACCAACAGCCCAAAGTCTATTTTTAATCATGCATGCAAAAGCCTACCTTAGTTAACATTACTTTCATTGTTAATCTCAACGGGTTCAACTGTTTCATACTCATATTCACACCTAAATATTGTGTCACATATTCAAAGCCGATTTCACATTTCACTGTCTAGTATCTCTTGAAAATCATTGTAATTCGCGTTATAAGTAGTGGAAGGTATCGCTGTTGAGCGAGCATCAACCTTTTGAGCATCAACGTTTGAAGTTGATGCCTGCAAGGGCCTCCACGTGATTTAATATTCAAGTAGCAGGTGTAGAGCCCGCATGTAGACAGGGGCTGTTCCATTGTTATCGCGCACGCTTCGCCAGAGCGAACGTTACTTCCCTTATCAGTGCCCCAAACCGAAACAGACGTCGCCCTGTTCTGACCCCCATGTTCATTTGCAGGGGCGAAGCACCCTGGATGCGCCCGCATTTTTACCCGGTGCCGCGTGCCTAGTATTTTATGAACACCTATCGTTATAAGGTATTGTTACGGTTTTTTATGCCGATAACGTTTTGCATATAAGAGTGTATTCAAATTTGAAGATATGCTGGCTCGGTTTTGTCACAGAAGTTCAAGTATTGTACTCGATATTTCGGTTAGTCTTTAGAAACAATAGGGATTTGCACATTTTTTTGTTTTCTCATATGTTGATTTAGACAAAAACATATTCGACCTATATTTGATTATTATTCATTTTTCAAAATACTAATACATAAAAAAGAATGTTTTTTTTAGTAAAGCTTGTTATTTCAATCCTCAAAAGACCAAAAGAGATATTAAAATAAAAAAATCTGTTGTGGCTAATACAAGACCTTTCGCCATTTCCATATTAGGCTATTTAAGTACATATTGTGTTTATCATTTCTGGTACATACACAAAAAAATCTAATTATTAATATATTTTTTAATTCATTCTATAATAAGTTTCCTCCTACTCTTCTAAATGTTAGAGATTCTTCAAATGCATTGACGAGTTTGGCGGTATTTCTGATGTGTTATGTATGTACCTATAATTTTAGAAAGGTATTTAATTAATAATAAAATAAGAAAAATAAAATAAGAAATATTAAATATACTTCCCAGAAAAAGCATTCAGTATTGTAAATGGGTTTTTGACACTGACAACTCACATTTTTTTTGTCAATTACAAACATTTTAATTTTTGAACTCATACATTACTCTAAAAATGGGTACACTTATGTAACATTGTCTTTACAAACAAATAATATTACTACCAAGTTTATATATCTACCAATTTTTCAAAAATCTAATTTTTATGTATCTAGATACTTCTCAATGCGCTGATTCCAAATTTTGAAACCGCAAGTCGATATCTCTTTTCGTTCTCGAGATATTTAGATTCAAAGTTTTGCTCAGAACTACCCATTTTTGGGTCTTAACCCAAAAATGGGTCGAGATATGAATTTGGCGACACGACCATTCAATTCTACAGGCAAAATTACATAAGTGTACCAATTTTCATAATTTTTGTCCAACCGGTTCATTTTTTATGAATAAAAGTTTGAAAACCTCCGAAAATAGCCAAAATCTGAAAAAATCGTAAGGGGTACCCCTTACGATTTTTGCGATTTTTTTCCATTTTCAGTTATTTTGCTTTGGAGTTTGTATGCGGTGTTCAAATATTCTGAAAATTGGTGTACTTATGTAATTTTCCCCGTAGAATCGAATGGTGTTGTCGCCAAATTCATATCTCAACCCATTTTTGGGTTAATACCCAAAAATGGGCAGTTTTGAGCAAAACTTTGAATCCAAATATCTCGAGAAAGAAAAGAGATATCGACCTGCGGTTTCAAAATCTGGAATCAGCGCATTGAGAAGTATCTAGATACATATGAAATAGATTTTTGAAAATTTTGAAGCTTTTATCTAAATGTGGGGTATATTGACTTTTGGGGCAATAATTCAAAAATAGGTAGAGATATAAACTTGGTAGTAATATTATTTGATTATAAAGAGAATGTTACGTAAGTGTACGTATTTTTAAAGTATTTATATATGTTCATGTTACAATTTTACTGGATATATAGAATCATTTCCAATGAACTTTTGGTATGGGATTTGTACAAAATACATCAAATTAACGGAACGTCTTGTGCTGGCCACAACAGATTTTTTTAATGTAAAATCAACGGTTACAAACTAGACCTTGAAAAACGGCTAAATATCTAGTTAAGAAAATTCATAGTCTAGTCAATATTTAAATACATCGAATTTATATTGTACACTGTTCGCAAAATATTCAAAAAATTAGATTTTTGAAAATTTTGAAGTTTTTTATTTAAATATGGGGTATATTGACTTTTAGGGCAATAATTCATAAATAGGTAGAGATATAAACTTGGTAGAAGTATTATTTGATTGTAACGGATTATTTTATATATTTATGAGTCTCTACCTCTAAATGTATGAAGATATAATAAAAATGTTTTTAAGAAACTACATAAAAATTCAAAATCAGTTAGTATTATTTTAAATATCGATATATTCGATCCGATATGTAAACTCCATCGATTTTTATTATTCGATCGATGTTGTTAACATCGACATTTTTAAAATTTTGCGTCCCTATTCCGTACTGATAACACAGTGCAGTCTGTGGTCATCTCTTGTGCTGGAGGCTGCGGCCCGGCTTGGGGCAGACGCCCGCGGGTTGCGACGCAGGGGACGCTGCGTAGCGCAGAAGCCGCCGGACCGGCCTTTCCCATCAGTAAGCCGAGCTCTGAGCTGGTTCTCAACCGGCTATGGGAACTAATCAGCCAGGTCTTCCACCGTACAACTGGGTGATGCGATGCGTCATTAATTATCATACAAAACAACAATTTATTGCCCAGAATAATTAATGGAACCACAAATAATTATTTTATAATATGCAAAAGTCATACATAACATAGGTAATAATAATGTAATGCAAATTGAAAAATGGATATCATGCCAAACGAAAATACTATTTATACGTAAAGTGATGTGATTATCGAGCAATATCTTCGATTATTAAACATATCACGAGCTTATATTTAATGAAAAATATAATGATTTTTTGTTAAAATTAACTGTCAAATCTTATTAATAATCCCTTAGTAACCAATATAAATAAGGTGATAATTTCTTTGTTTTTATCATCGTTGTGCTACACGACAAACTACACATGTAACTAGGGAGATTTTGAATGCTGATTGGCGGAAAATGTATCACACTTTTCTATATATTTTATAAATAAATATATAAAATAATCTATTTTATAAATCCCGGATTCTATACACATTTTCTTAGTTATACAGTTCAGATTTCAAATGTATGTAATTGACAGATAAATGTCACTGTCATAGCCTATAATTTGAAATTCAATTTAACGTTTTAAAAAGAAAATTTGAATCTATACTAGTATAATAAATGCGAAAGTCTCTGTCTGTCTGTCTGTTATGTTTTCACGCCTAAACCGCTGAACCAATTTTGATGAATTTTGGCATAGAGATAGAATGGATCCTGGAGAAGGACATAGGCTACCTTTTGTCGCGAAAATAAAACTTGAAAGGGTGAAATAGGGGATGACAGTTTGTATGAAGAACCCATCATTTCTTCCGCTGAACCAATTTCGATAAATTTTGGTATAGATATAGATTGGACTTTCGAGAAGCACATAGGCTACCTTTTGTCGCGAAAATAGAACTTGAAGGGAGTGAAATAGGGGATGAAAGTTTGTATGGAGAACCCATCATTTCCCAAGTTAAGGATATAAAAATTCTTATTTATGCGTTTGGTAAGAAATAAAGAGTGTTTAGCGTTTCTGAAAAATCATCCCTCAAGGCGGTACAATAAAGGGTGATTTCAATATTTTTTTTTATCTTTGTATCTATAGTTATGTTTTAACCGTTAGCAGATTTTCGATATTTGTCTGAGAGATAGCTTGCATCATATGTACTTAAATAAAAGTACCCGAGACATGTTTAGAAAAGGAGTACAAAAAAAGTTTCCGAATAAAACCAACATATTTTTTTACGCTCTTTCCGAATCTGCAATAAAAAAATAGGGGGTCCCATTTAAGATTTTTAAGTTGGCCCCCTTCTAAGTGAGATCCACAAAAGGAAATCAGTAACAAATTACATACTTTTTACACGCATAAGATATGTATAATATAAAGTGTTATCGTCAACTATGAGCTGGTGATAAACTCGGTTTATTATAATTCAGCTAGTAAATGTAAAATCTAGAACTAATTTATTTGCGCAGTGGTCAGCAATTTTTCTTCATATAATTTATTTACTCCGAAATCAGCAAATTACTGACGATTATTGTAATTATAGTAATTGGAGTTTTAATAGCAACATTTACTTAGCTACTTAATGTAAATATAAAAGATTAACTCCAATTTTCATTTAGAAAAAATATATATATAAAATTAATTGGGTGGGAATATTTGTTTTCTATTTTTCGTTTTGTGTGTCCTACATATACATAGTTGCAACTTTTACAAGTATTGGAGTAGATTCCTCAGTATTCCAATTTGTTAATCTTATCTAATTTATTATTAAGTATGTTTTTTTTTTGTTGTGCATTTATTACTGAATGCTAATGTTAATTAGAATCAAACTATTACTAACATATGAATCACACTTGTATTTGTTTTCAATTTTTATTCAAATTTATATAAATTTTAATTATTTAAATCGTTTTATAATTTCTATTCCCAATTAAACGATTTCCCTTTTTTAATTGGTAAAAATCCCGCCAAAAATTAACGTGCACCACAAGTTGATCCTCTATCTCTGGGATCGGTTGTGTTGTGTTGCTAGGTAGGTATAAGATTTCTTTTTTGTGTGTGTTTTCTTCATGTACAGGGCCTGCAGTCCCACGTGCCACCTGCCACCTACGTTCCGATTTGAAACAGATGCGCATCGCACCGGTGTTTTTCAGACCACATCTTGCACAGATTCCCGCCAAAATTTTGGCGCCAAAACAAACGCGCGCGCAGAATTATTCTCAATGCCGTTTCACTGACATATTAACCAAATTTAAACTACTTAACACACTTATATTTATTATAATTGCACTAATGGTTGGCCATGGAATTTGTTCTTAAAACATTCGCAAATTATTGTTGGTATAACTAACCCATTTAGTTTACTGCTAATTATTGGCAGTAAATATGAGAAAATATTTAACACGTCTGAAGTTTAAGTAGGTTATTTGTTTGCAATATGCGTCAGTATCAGACAATCACCCTTATTCTATAACTCAGTCGATAATACTTTTCGGTCGATAATAATTTTTGGCAAATAGAAACAAATGTATCATCTGTCAATTTCATTTTTTATTCAGTGTCTGCTGTAATTATTGGCTACAATTTATTATCGATCAATAAAAGTTATCGATTGTGTTACAGAATATGGGTGAATATTATTTATTTGGAGTAACGATGATCGACTATTTTCTAGAATTCTTATTAATTTGCGCTCATAGTTTAGTAGTACAGTCTTAGCTTTTAATTTGACATTTGATGCTGACATTGCTCATTGTAAATGAATAATAAAGTAATAATGGCTAATTAAAATAACACTCAAGCTAAGTCGGACAATTTACCGAAGGTCGATAGCTGGATGATGGCTGAATTTATATCAGAACGATTGTTTTACTGCTACCGAAATAAGGGGTGTTAAAGAGTTGAGGTAAAATAAAATATATAATTGATAATATATTTTACTTTAAAGTTCTGGTCGTGATTCTTATTTGACACTTGTTTGACAACTTTGACAATACACTTGACACCTTAGAACCGCTGAAGATGTATGTACTCTGACATCACATTCTGTTTCAGATCACGTGACTTATTCAAAATTTTATCCAAATTTCAAAAATTAATTGTGAAATATCTAAAGGATATTTCGTGATATTTTCAAATTTGAAGCTCTTTAAAGAACAATATCTTTTAAAATTTAATACTTAGAAGTCATATAAAAATTCTTGCAACAGCCCTATTGCCTGATTGCTATAAGATCGTCTTAGGCTGTGTCCGATGTTGCACTTTTATCACCCTAATAACTAAATCCTAAATTTATACCCTAAATCTAGTAATTATTTAGGATTTTAGGAATTAGATTTTAGAGTTTGGCAGGAGCACACTCCTTATTGAAGTTGAGGCGTACTAATTAAACAAATCATGTTCGTTGCTATAATTTGTGAAAAACGTCAAATTTACTGTCAAAGAATAGCTACTTAGCTTCTATTTTATAAAATATAATATTAATATTTAATGTGAAGCATCGAATTGAATCGAATTGTATAATTCATTTTTGTTATTCTGAAGTGTTCCCATACAAACCAATGGATGTCATTAGTATGCCTTTTGGAGTCGTATTTGAAGAAGACCTAAATCCTAAAATCCAAATGTCAAAATGCGACATCGGACACAGCCTTAACGAACTACTTTGTCATAAAATTGCTGAGAAAGGCCCTCGTTAATTTCCTAGTCTTATCCAGGTACAAGCAAACAGGAAGCACAAATTTCCTGTAAAATTTTATCTGTTTGACATTACGTCATAAACGGTTGCAATGTTTGGGGTACAAATCCCAAAATCGCAACTTGCGCCTAACAGGTAAAAGTTTTTGTTGAGCACGCACAATGAAATGTCCCTGACAAGGTCGGAAGCCCCTTTCCCCGCAGGAAACAATGAAACATCGCTAACACGAACGTCTTTCTTCTGTCTGCGCTGGTGCACTCACCGTGTCTAATTACTTTTATGTTTGCAAATAACATTTGCTCAATTCTGCTGGGAATAACCTTAATTTGATACTGAGGATGTGTCCGATGTTGCACTTTTATCACCCTAATAGCTGAATCTTAAATTTATATGCCCTAAATCTAGTGATTATTTAGGATTTTAGGTATTAGATTTTTTGGTTTTTGCAGGAGCACACTATGCCTTGAAATTGACGCGCACTAATTTAACAAATCATGTTCGTTGCTACAAAACGTCAAATTTACTGTCAAAGAATAGCTTCTTAGTTTCTATTTTATGAAATATATTAACATTTACTCTCGAGCATCAAATTGAATCGAATTGTATAATTCATTTTTGTGTTCCCATACAAACCAATGGATGTTATTAGTGTGCCATTCGGAGTTGTATTTATGTGGAAAAAACCTAAATACAAAATGCCAAATTGCGACATCAGACATAGTGTAAGAAACCATTTCATTAGAATTTGAAGCTTGCTATTTCTTTTGAAAAATGATGATAGTGGTGTAATAATAGTTATTTACATTCGAGTGCGTGTAAGTTGTATTTTACAGCGCGATAACTTTGTTTAAGGTACGAGCCCTTAAGGCGTGTGCCTTATTAGCTGGAGCGCTGTAAAATACTTCACGCACGAGGATTGTATCAAATTTTTTGGCCGACGATAATGAAAATCACTTTTTTGCCCTCCTGAAGTGTAATGGGAACTTTACAATAGTATACACAACAAGTGTAACCTACATTTTACGCTTACTGTGTTGTAACTTGTCTAACTATGCGGTAAAATAATCAAAATACACTGGACGTTTATGGGCATTTAGAAAAGAAATCATCTTTACTATAATAAAGTTCATGTAAAAAAGTACTACCTACTTAACTTATTTTTTTACTTTAACATATCCTATATTTAAAATTAATTTATATAAACTTAAATCACGGCAGCGACATCTGTCATTATTGTAAAAATCCGCAGTTACCGACATAGTCACCGATCGATATACCTGTCAAATACGCGAGGCGAACATTTCTGAAATGTCAAATATCGACACCTACCTATTATTTATTACGAAGAAAACATCAGCAAATAAATATATTATCAGTCATAAACAACGTCTATTATTACAGATAAATTTTCGCTAGAAGTACTCTAATGAAGGTAAGTAAAATCAAATTTGGAAATTGACTTAACCTCATTATTTTAAACTAACCCTTTTCAGAAGTACAACCTATCTCATTAAAAAAAGTGATTTTCATTATCGTCGGCCAAAAAATTTGATACAATTCTCGTGCGTGAAGTATTTTACAGCGCTCCAGCTAATAAGACACTCGCCTTAAGGGCTCGTGCCTTAAACAAAGCTGTCGCGCTGTAAAATACTACTTACACGCACTCAAATGTAAATAACTATTTTTAATGAGATAGGTTATACTTCTGAAAAGGGGTTGTCAATTTCCAAATTTGATTTTACTTACCTTCATTAGAGTACTTCTTCTAGCGAAAATTTATTTGTAATAATAGACGTTGTTTATGACTGATAATATATTTATTTGCTCATGTTTTCTTCGTAATAAATAGGTAGGTATCGAAATTTGACATTTTAGCAATTTTCGCCTCGCGTATTTGACAGGTATATCGATCGGTGACTATGTCGGTAACGGCGGATTCTTACAATAATGACAGATGTCGCTGCCGTGATTTTGGTTTATATAAATTAATTTGAAATATAGGAAATGTTAAAGTAAAAAAATAACTTAAGTAGGTAGTACTTTTTTACATGAACTTTATTATAGTAAAGATGATTTCTAAATGCCCATAAACGTCCAGTGTATTTCGATTATTTTACCGCATAGTTAGACAAGTTACAACACAGTAAGCGTAAAATGTAGGTTACACTTGCTGTGTATACAATTGTAAAGTTCCCATTACACTTCAGGAGGGCAAAAATGATATTTAACGTATTTTTTGTAAGAATTAGTTTTGGTTTAATGAATTTTATATATTATAATCTTTTGATATTCAGATATAATTAGGTCCGTCAAAATCGAATAACCGCAATTAATCTTAAGTCGCATTTTGGCATTTAGTTTTTAAGATTTAGGTCTTCTTTACATAAATAAAACTCCGAATGCTACACTAGTGATATCCCTCGTGATATCCATTGGTTTTTATGGCAACACTTTAGAACAACAAAAATGAATTATACAATCCGATTCAAATTGATGCTTGAGAATAAATGTTAATATATATTTCATAAAATAGAAGCTAAGAAGCTATTTTTTGACAGTAAATTTGACGTTTTGTACAAATTATAACAACGAGCTTGATTTGTTTAATTAGTGCGTATCAACTTCAAGGCATAGTGTGCTCCTGCAAAACCCTAAAATCTAATTCCTAAAATCCTAAATAATCACTAGATTGAAGTGCCATAAAAAGGATTTAGGTATTAGGGTGATAAAAGTGTAACATCAGACACAACTTAGGAAACTATTTCATTAGAATTTGAAAGCCGCTATGGGCTATGATATCAGTGGTATAATGAATTATATTTAACGTATTTTTTGTAAGAATTATAATCTTTTGGTATTTGGTACTTACCAGTAAGATGACTTTGTGGTCCGTTTCTAGGTTGGAGCACCCTTCTGGGCGTCCGATGCAAAATTTTCTCTTTGCAAACTCCCGATAACTTTTCGTCTGTTGCCATCAATCTTTTGGCCGGATTTTCAACTTCATTTTCAATATCCTCTAATCGTCGTTTCTTACAAACGTCATTATCAACTTTATCACCATCTATTTCACACTCCCATCTGTTGAAGAAACTCTCCCGTTGTTTCCTAAGTTCTTCTTCGAGTTTGACTTTCGTGTCATTTGGATCAGGTACTCCGAAGAGGCATCGAACAGCACCTAGTGGTGTCTTCCTCGTGTTGTTGTTTGTTTCGCGTTGCATGGCAACGTATTGCACTATGGATGAGAATGAAGGGAAAACTTGCACTTGACTTGCCATCGTGACCGAACTAACACGACTGAAACTTTTAAAACTGTTTTAACGTCAACCAATGCGGGCTAACTCTGAATTGAAACGTTTTGGACGCGCTTCCAAGTAACGTGGCCCCCTCTACTAGGTTCAGGGGACCACAACAACGAATGAAAGCATCAGCTTGATGTTTGGTGTTCTGTTATTGGTTGTTGAATGCACACCTTTATTTTTACCTGTTCGACGTGCAATTTCAATTGTTTATGATTTGATTTAATGTTGATTTGATCAAAATTCTGTAATCAACTGAAAAAGAGTTATCGCAAATTTATGTTATTACCAAGCCATTTGTGGGTATTATTGGTATAAAGTATGACAATTTTCTACTATTAAAAGTTACTTACTTAAACGGTGATTACTTTAAATGGTTTATAATTTGATGTCTTTTTATTTTTTTGAAGTAATTTTCTTTAATCTTAGATGGAGACAACATAAATGGATTATTTTAAAAATACGTAGGATTTTTATTCGACGTGCTTTAAACAAAATTAACATTTATTCCATATAACTTTAAATTAAGACCTATTCATAATTTACTTTAAAAAAGCAGAAATTTACATGATATATTCTACATTGCTATATGAATTGATTTAATTAATTGTTGTATTGTATTGTAATTGTTAGCAAGATAATACTGTGTGCCTCTAAAATAGGGGGACATGGCTTAACCACAGTTCCCTGAGGCTAAAATAAGGCGATTTAACTAAACTTGCTTCTACCGGAAAGTGTACCATTTTGCCGGTATTCTGCTTCAAAGTTCTTAAACAAAAATTAATTTTACTAATAATAACAACTCTTTATTCGATTTGGATGAAATTTGGTATGATCTTTATAAGCTACGTTGATAAAATTTTAAGATACAGCATTTTAACAACCCTCCGAATCAATTCGGAGTTGGTGAAATACTGAAGAGAAAAGCAGGAAACATAACACAAACAATGAAGTCATGCCTGTTGTGGTTAGTGCCTTTTTAGTTTGTCTATTAAGTTGTTTATATATTGTAAGTTATGTTTAAAGTCAATATTGCTGTTAATGTAATTTTTCAAAATGATTAACGCTTTCCCTTATAGTATATAGTCTCCTTAAGAATAAATAATCTACAATCTGTTCATCGTCATCTTTTGTATGATATTTTCTATATTAGAGTCCATATTATCCTCTGACTTTCAATTAATATAATAAAAATTTTCAACGTTTTTGTCAGTTAAGTCGTTACTGGTCACTTAGGGCCAGTTTTAGAATAAACATAAATGAAACGAAATGAACTCTCAAATGACAAATTGATCATTGCTGTGAATAATCCGATTCAATATTGTTTATTTAACTTATAGTTAAAATTCTAACCTGAGATTGTAAAACTGATCACATAAAGTGGCAAGTAAAATAACTGGCTGTTAAGTAAATTTATTGTTGAGAAACGTTACTTGTCGATTAAAATATTGAAAATTTACTTAGCTGACGAATTAAATTCTAAATTTACTTGAGACGTTACCGGGAGATTGAAATACCAGACTTAAATAAATAAATAAATAAATATATCATCACGGCATATTACCCATTTCTGGGTGTGCCAGTATCTACAACACATGTAGACATCAGTAATGATGACTAAATAAATGCGAGCAACCCACCTTACGTATATGCGTAACCAGTAACAAGTAGATAGCATAATACAGCATTTCCTATACTTTTACAACAACTCATCTACGGAAAAAGGAATCCTTCACTCTTATTTTTTCATTTTAAATAAAAGTCTTAATTGTTTTTATTTATTTTTGTTTGTTGGTACCTTGGATGATGAATATATGGAGAGGAATTTTGTTTTTGACTTCTCAAGGTGTATTTTAAATAAAAAACACTGTTTTTATTACAGTTGTGGACGTTTCGAGGGACCCAAGGCCCTCATCATCAGCAGTTTTAAAAAAAAATTTAATTCAATTATGTTTGCTTTAGAATTCATATATTGTTTACAAATTGACCCAAAAGTCATATCTGGAGTATGTTTGCGTATAAGATTCCATGAATTAGAGACAACTTCACCTTCGAACTATTATTGTAAGGGATTATAACTTGATCGCGTCTCTGACCCGAAAAGAAACAGTAAACGATTCTTTGTGTAAAGCTATACAATTTTCAACCTTCATGCTTGTTATTTGAGGGCATTATTTAACTTAGATGACATATGTGATGGAAACGACAGTTTTTTTATATATTGATCAAGTCTACCTAATTTTTTTTTAAAATAGCTGCCGCTGTTAACTTGACACTTCCTTGTATGCGGAAAACTTAAAATTCGTACCTGGAAAAATCGAGATGTAATAGTAGGTAATTATGTCATTGTTCATTGTAATCAGGGCATCGAACCCGAACCTGAACCGAACCAAAACCAGAACCAAACCGTAACATTTTAGGGAACCCAAACCGAGGACCGAACCTCAGATATATTTTTAATTGAACCTGAGTCGAAACCGAACCGAGTATTAAAATTCAGGTTCGGGGTCAACTCCGGTTCAGGTTAATTTTTAGTTCGAAAAGTAAATTTAGCCCATAATCGACGTCTTAGGCGTCTGCGTTGCTGTCTGGGCTGACTTTTCGTGAAAATTTTGTTCGTTTCTTGTTGCGTTTTGTGTATATTTCGGCTCTAATTTTACATAATTTCGAACCTGAACCGCAAACAAAACCGCAAATTTTATTAGTGCTTGAATCAGAACTGCACCTGAACCCATCTTTTAAAAAACAAATTAACCTGAACCTAAACCGAACCCAGTTTTTGGCGGGTTCGATGCCCTGATTGTAATAACGAGGAAAAGTCTCCGTCAACATCTAAAATTGGTATAAAAAGAAAGGGGGTCATTTACAAGCTAAAGTATGTACAGTATCAGTGTCAACTAAACACGTGCTTGCTATACGTATAATTCATCATGTACCCTTCAAAAATACCGCCAATCTCGTCAATGAATTGGAAGAATCTCGAACATTTAGAAGAGTAGGAGGAAACTTGTTCATAGAATAAAGAATAATAATTGTACTTTTTTGTGTGTTCCAGAAATATTAAATACAATACTTTTATAGCCTAATATGAAAATGGCGAGAGGTATTGTGCTGGTCACAACAGATTATGTATATGAACCTGCAAAAACATCTGCAGTAACCAAAGGAGCAAACACATTTCCACCTTTTCTTAGATTCTAGCATATTCAGGTATATATATACATACTTCGCATTCGCATATTTAGCTCTTTTCTCTTTTGAAAGGGTGCTAGAGAACAGGAAAGCTATTCCCGTCAATAATAGAAACAGCACACCAGCACACGCCGGTTCGTGTCTTTTGCCGTTTGAACTTACATTGCAGATTGCAGATGCCGCCCTCAGCTGCCACATCTGTGCAGAATTTAGAGCAACGGGCGTGGTGGAAAATAACAACACTGGAACTACTAAAACTAGAAACATATGGGTGCGGTGGAAGCAGGTACTCAAGTACGCGTGCTTCAAAGAGTTGCGGATTGGGATTGGGACAGAGAAAAGGATTTCGAGATTCGATCACCTGGAGAGGAAAGGAGGTACCTATTGGAAAACAGATTCGACAGATATTGAATTGTGCAATGAATACGAAATGAGGGATTAAGTTTGTAAGTTTAGTGTTTCATCAAGACAAGAAATCTCTTCTTGCCTGTATTCATAGTCAGTACTTCGCCTCGACTCATACTTGAGCATCCCTTGAGTACCAGATTTCGTTTCATAGTCGCTACTTGTTTCTTTAGTCGTACTTCGATCGAAGGTTTACTTGAGACCATTTTCAAGCAACTTTGAGTAATGCTCAAGTAATAATGCAATTTTAAATATTTAATTAAGAGAAAATATGAAATATTAAATGTACTTCCCAGAAGAAGTCTAGTAATGTTTGGATTTTTAACATTGATAATTATGTCTATTACAAACATTTTAATTTTTCAACTGATTTCCATGAGAAGTTTGATTTATTATACAATGTATTATTTTATATATTTATAATTCTCTATCTCTAAATCTATAGAAGATATAATAAAAATGTTCAATGTATTGAATAGAGAATTTTATATTCTTTAATATTGGCAATAACATAAATTTCAAAAAAATAATATTTAGAAGATTACCAAAACCTTTTCAGCTCTTCCCATTAATGTCAGATTAAGGAACACGTAGTTATGTAAGTTGGTCTTTAGTAATTGGAATAATACTACCTTTTTTAGTTTAAGTTCTGTATTTATTTATTATTAAAACCCAACGTTTCGGCACCATAAACTGGTGCCTTCTTCAGGGAAAAAAAATTTGTCTTTTTTTAATTATTTAATTATAATATGAGTTCTGAAAGATATTTTAATAATTTGGTGTTTAGTCTTATAGAATTTGAGAAATCGTCCCTCCAACATCCATACACGCATACATACACACATCCGCACACACAGGCATCATTGTAAAAATGTTAAAATTGGATTCTAGGGACCTTAACACGTGCTTGTTCACTAAAACCTGGATATGCATTTCTAGCATGAATCCAATACCTCTCTTAGCGAAAGGTAAAAATTAATGGAAACAAACATTTTAATAATAAATTTATCTACTTCTCTTGAAATTTTGACAATAATATATTCCTAGTTATAAAGTTACACAAAGTGTGATTTCTTCATAAATTAATAAATCTAATAAATTGTTATCTATTTTTTTGTTAAAAAATATTAATCCGAATCATCCCAAAATTAAAAATATATTATTTGTTTTTACTATTTCTTTAAATTTATGGTGTATTATAAATAATTTCTAAATTAAATAAAAATAGAAGTATCTATAATAGTTATTTATGTATTAAGAGCGTAAGAAAGCTTTTATGGCCTGCGGCGGAATTTTGAGCCCGAGGCGTAAGCCGAGGGATAAAAACACGTCAAAGGCCATAAAAGAAAGTTACGCTCGTGGTACATATAAAACTTTATGCACGGACGAAAATTTTCAAATTATGAGTATTAGAAAAATTGTATCGAAAAGAATTTGTTCTCGTATATCCAGTATCTAGTGTTGCTATGAAAGCGGAGAACAACAATTTATTGTTTGTTTATTAGTTATGTCATTTGAGTTTTATTGTGTGTATCTCCGTGCTTTCCATATAAATATCACAAAATTAATTATCATTTTTCATTAAGAATATAAAAATTTTCGATTTGTAATAAAAACTTTTCATGTTGCCCGTTTAAATTGTTTATATTGTAGGTTATAATTTGGTTTGACGCGGGCTATAAAATGACGTTTATGTCAAAGAAATTCGTGTATAATTGTCAAATTATGATACGTCAGTGCATAAATTATATTTAACTACATATTCTAAATCATAAATTCTCTTCGTTAAAAAATATGATTTATTTGATTTTGAACAATACACACTTATACTGCGTGTACCATATACCCTAATAAAATACATTGATATAACTATTACTTTAATTATACCCATTGAAATTATGAAAGCGAAGATAAATGTATTCATTCTTTCATTTGAAACAATTTTTTGCTACCCTTTCATTCAAATGAGGAGACATAAAATTATAAGGGTGTATAGTTCTGTGAGCATAAAACTAAAATAATATAGCCATAAATCACCATAATAGTCCACATTATTTAAATCTCGTATTCATAAAAATATGAGACAGAAAAAAAGGATTTTCGGCAGACGTCTACGGTCGTGGTACAACTCCCACGTTTCACTTCTGGTGAAACGCACGTAAATAATAATGCACAACACACGGACGTCGTTAGTGAAACCCTCTGTTAGCTGTTCGTCATTAATTTGAATAAAAAGAGCTTGCACATCCTCTGTCATCTAGCGGGCTGTGATTCTTTGTTCATTTGTTCGCGAGGTGAACATGTGAACGTCACGCGCAGGTGCTCTTCATGGAAACAACTGCATGCTAATAACTATTATTGTATTTGTTTCACGACTGACGGAATCAAATGATTCAGATTTCATTTGTTCGCTTACATGTCTACATCTTATGACTATTACAAATTCCAAGTGGCTAACATAGTAGGCACATTGTGTTCATAACAACAGTAATTGTTTATTGTTTATCTGTCAAACGAAGTGCCAAATTTGATTATTCTAGTGTTAATAATTTACAAGGCTTCATAAGATATCAGCAAGATGGATTCCCCGAATGTTGACGTCCGAACATAAGCGAGAGAAGCCATTTTGGCGTTATTTAATCAAAATCCAAACAGCTTTTTGGCTCGCTTTGTTACAGTTGATGAAACATGGATTTACCACTTTGATCACGAGTCGAAATTTCAAAATATGGAATAACGATATCGAGGATCTTCTCCACCTAACAAATTTAGGGTCTAGTTAGATTTTGGCTACTGCATTTTGAGATGCTGAGAGAATTTTAGTGATTGATTATCTGGAATCTGGTCACACAATCACTAGTCAGTATTACAGAACATTAATTGCTAAAATTCGTAGTTGCATTACAGAAAAGAGAAAAGAAAAATTTTCGATTGTAATTCTGTCTCACCAGGACCATTTTTATTTATTTCTCAAGCTAAAGGAAAGTATACGAAGAAGAAATCGAGTCACGGGTAGGGCTGTACAATCTTAGAAATTTGAAATCGATTTTCGATTTTTGATAATATTGATTTGTTGCGATTGATCACTTTGATCAATCAATCTCAAAAGATCGATTTTTACCTCTCGCTAAGAGAGGTATTGGATTCATGCTAAAATTAGCATATCCAGATTTTATTGAATAAGCACGATTTAAGGTCCATAGAATCCGATTATAACATTTTTAAAATGATGTCTGTGTGTGTGTGTGTGTGTGTGTGTGTGGATGTGTGTGTGTGTGTGTTTGTATGTATGGATGTTGGAGGGACGATTCCTCAAAAACTATAAGACTTAAAAAATATTCAACTGCAGTTTCTTCAATCTGACATTCCTGGGAAGAGCTGAAAAGGTTTTGGTAACAACTGAACAACCGGAAGTAGTAGTTTCTTAGAAAAATTCTTCTAAATATAATTTTTTGGAAGTTTTTTTTATTAAATATTGAAGAACATAAAATTCTCCATCTAATACACTTAAAATTTTTATTATATCTTGTATAGATTTAGAGATAAAGACACTATAATTTATAGAGTAAACTTATCGCAGAGGCCAAGGCTCTAAGGAAACCAGTTGACAAATTCCAATGTTTATAACATAGTTTGTAAATGACACATGTCAATGTCAAATATCAACAGTTTTAGTGACATTCTGAATTCTGATAGCTTTTTCTGGGAAGTATATTTAATCATTCTTATTGTTTTATTAATTAAATATTTGAAATTATAGGTAAAATTGTGGTAAAACGCATATATCCATCAGAAATACCGCCAATCTGGTTAATGAATTGGAACAATCTCTGACATTTAGAAACTTCCTCATACAATGAAAAATAGATATAATTAGAATTATATGTGTGCAGAAGATATGTTAAATACAATAAAAAACAATATTTGAGTAAAGTTCTTTAATTTTTTTTTATAAAACGACGGTTCGAAAGTGAAGTGCACTATGCAATACTTATATAGCCTAATATGGAAATGGCGAGAGGTCTTGTGCTGGCCACAACAGATTTTTAGTAATAGAAATCGTAATGCTATATCAAAAAAATCGATTTTAATAAAATATCAAAAGATCGATTTTAATAATAGATCAGAAATCCGATTTTAATAAAAGATCAAAAGATAAGCATATCAAATCACAAAACACAACTCACGAATCAACATCTAACGCGCTTCAAATGCCAAATATTGCTAAAATTAAGACATTTTTTTTATCGATCTTTGAATAATTCTATTTTTTAGAAAAACCAACCTTTCAGAATCTAAAATCTTTTAGGAAGATCAATATCCAGAATCCGGATAATTGATTTTTTAATTCACCGATCTTTTTGATAAAATCAGTGTTTCAACTGATCGATCTTTTCAAAAAAGATCAATCTGATTTTTTTAAAAAAGATTGATCAAGATCGAAAGTTTATGGCGATCCGTTGGGTTTCGCTAAGACAGAGTATAATATAAAACGGATTGTAACGTATTGTGCTAACAAAAGATTTCTTCAAAAATTATGTTTTTATAATGGACAATAATAAATAAATCTCAGTTTTATATTAGAAATTAACTATTAGCTACGTGTATTACCAGCAAACCATGCGCAAAATTACAACAGAAAGAAAAAGAATATAATAGCGTTCTATAATTGAGTGTGCAGATGTTTGTGGCATAGGCAAGGAATCAGTATTTCGAATAGATTTGTTGTAATTGCGGTTAGCCATAGTCGCGTGTTGGTTTGGTTTACTTGTTTTGTCTGTTACGCATGGGTACAAACGGCCGTTGGATCCAAACCTGTAGAACCATAACGCACGCCCCGGTTCGCAGGCAACACGCTGCGCCGGACTGATAACCTGTCGGCTGGAACGAGAGCCCAGGGTCGTATTCAGGTGAAAAATTGTGCTCGTTTTGACTAAAAAGGTATACGAACACCTTGTCATAATGGGGTATTCCACTCAATTTTTTTTATTATTTTAAATAAAACTTTATTCAGTTTTGAAGCAATTCATAGTATTAAAAAAAATTTATTGTTCCTACTTTAACAATATTTTATTTTCGAGAAATCAGTATAACGTCACATTTCCTCTATACTTGTCTCTCTCACTCACACTGCTCTGAGTACGCTGCGAGAGAAAAATAACAATTGTATGACGTCAATTTTCCCTTTTAGCAAATGTGAAATATCTCATAAAGTAATTATTTAAAAAATGTTTTCATTGTTTTAACTATTATTTATTGAGCCATACTTTATGTTAAATTGAATTTTTTAAATTTTTTTTGTTATGGTGGAATACCCCATTGTTCATCTAAAAATGCGTACACTTACGTAACATTCTCTTTACAATCAAATAATATTACTACCAAGTTTATATCTCTAGTAGAGATCTGTTGTGGCCAGCACAAGACCTTCCGTTAATTTGATGTATTTTGTACAAATCCCATATCAAAAGTTCATTGGAAAAGATTCTATATATCCAGTAAAATTGCAATACGAACATATATAAATACTCTAAACATGCGTACATTTACGTAACATTCTCTTCAATCAAATAATATTACTACCAAGTTTATATCTCTATCCATTTTTGAATTATTGCCCCAAAAGACAATATACCCCACATTTAGAGAAAAACTTCAAAATTTTCAAAAATCTAATTTTTATGTATCTAGATACTTCTCAATGCTCTGATTCCAAATTTTGAAACCGCAGGTCGATATCTTGTTTCGTTCTCGAGATATTTAGATTTAAAGTTTTGCCGAAAATTGCCCATTTTTGGGTATTAACCCAAAAATGGGTCGAGATATGAATTTGGTGACAACGCCATTCGATTCTACGGGCAAAATTACATAAGTACACCAATTTTCAGAATTTTTGCACACCGCATACAAACTCCAAAGCCAAATAACTGAAAATGGCCAAAAATCGCAAAAATCGTAAGGGGTACCCCTTACGATTTTTTCAGATTTTGGCCATTTTCGGCGGTTTTCAAACTTTTATTCATAAAAAATGAACCGGTTGGACAAAAATTATGAAAATTGGTACATTTATGTAATTTTGCCCGTAGAATCGAATGATCGTGTCGCCAAATTCATATTTCAACCCATTTTTGGGTTATTACCCAAAAATGGGCAGTTTTGAGCAAAACTTTAAATCTAAATATCTCGAGAACGAAAAGAGATATCGACCTGCGGTTTCAAAATTTGGAATCAGCGCATTGAGAAGTATCTAGATACATAAAAATTAGATTTTTGAAAATTTTGAAGTTTTTATCTAAATGTGGGGTATATTGACTTTTGGGGCAATAATTCAAAAATGGGTGGAGATATAAACTTGGTAGTAATATTATTTGATTGTAAAGAGAATGTTATTTATATATGAGTATACATAATGTATATTCATTCGCATATGCGACCTCTGATTTCTTTCTCTGACAGCCACTTCCGACACTTCAATAAATTCTCCTTGAGTCCAGATCTGTATTACGTTACAATCCCACTCAAATCGGATGTGTCGTACGTTGCAACGGATGTAGGGCCAGTGAATTGTGACGTAATGGCGGAGGCAACAAAGTAGCACACCCGCACCCCTACGGGAACTCATATAACTCATGCACCTAATCATATATACGGCGATATTTCACTTTCATTAATAACTACACGCTTGTTGATAAATACCACTTATTCTGATTGCATGAAATATGGAATTAACCTAATTAGATCCAATGTATATGGTAGTTATTTCAATTATTTATAAGGGTTTCAAATGAGCCTGTCAACGTAATAACAAAATAAAATAATTGGACGAATGTTTTTCATTATATTTTTATACATCGTTAAACAATGAAATTAGATAAAGGTACTTGTTTTTGAATAAATTCGAATAAGCATCTAGAATTAAATTTTACATACCATCCTATATGAAATAATCTGGAGATTGTTTACCGTTTATATTTTATAAAAACCCGCTATTTTTCTCGTGAAATAGATATTTTAAATAAGTTTCTTGAAAATATAAAAATTTTAGTAATTCCACAAGTATGAATAAACTAAGAAAGGAGGAATTTTGTATCTTTCTCAAAAATTACATATAAGGATAGTGTTGAATGTTGCAGTTAATACTTTCATTGTCACACATTTAAAATAATAAGGTTTTCAGCACTTTCATAATTATGTTGATTGGGGTCGAACTAATCTTGACAAGGTCATCAACCTACTTTGATTACCTGTACGTACTACTCATTTTTAAATAATGATTTTAATTAGACCATGACCTCCCCTCAAACTATGCTATTTTCATTATCACTTCTAAAAGTAAAAGCCAACAAGAAATTGAAAAATTTCTATATTAATTGAAATTTTAAAAAACAAATATATTTACCTACATAAATACTTCAATTATTCATAAAATGACAAAAAAAAAGAAGCATGTAATTGAGGAAAACATAGATCCAAGATCATGTTTAAATAAATAATAAGAAGTGGCAATGTAGACCTTGTTATTTATGTCTTACTAGTATGTTATTGTTTTATAACAACTTTAACATTAGGTCCGTTATTGAGTAAATAATGCCCTAGGGCGTATTAAGTTGCTATGGTAATGTTGACAACAAACTGAGGTTAATAATACTGATACTAACATAAAGTGCAGTTAAGGTTAAGAAGCATTATGAATTGTAGTCGTTTATAATCATATTTGTTTCATAACAAATACAAACCAGCATACTTCTTATTCTTAGCAAATAACATTGCTCGTCCATATTGACAGAAAAATACCACAAGAAATATATTTTCTGTTTGAAAAAATGCTTTGTTTAGGCCCTCGGCAGTACACTGTTGACCTCAGGCATTATTGTCCTTATAACAACCCTTGGTACCTTAATTACTATTATTATATCTTGTATAGATTTAGAGATAAAGGCACTGTAATATATAGAATAATCTAATCGCAGAGGCCAAGGCACTAAGGAAACCAGTTGACAAATTCAAATGTTTATAACATAGTTTGTAAATGATAGATGTCAGTGTCAAAAAACAACAGTTTTAGTGACATTCTGAAAGCTTTTTCTGGGAAGTACATTTAATCTTTCTTATTATTTTATTAATTAAATATTTAAAATTGTAGGTAAAGTGCAAATATTCATAAGAAATACCACCAATCTTGCTAATGAATTAGAAGAATCTCTGACATTTAGAAACTTCCTCATACAATGAGAAATAGATATAATTAGAATTGTATGTATGCAGAAGACATGAAATACAATAAAAACAATATTTGGGTAAAGTTCTGTAATTTTTTTGTTATAAAACTACTGTTCAATAGCGAAGTGCAATACAATACTTACATAATCTAATATGGAAATGGCGAGAGGTGTCGTGCAAGCCACAACAGATTTTTAAATTATGAAATTAAAGAAAACCTACAGAGAATTTATTTTAAAATGCAACATTATGGTTCATCATTTCCATGGTTACTCACTACTGTTAAAAAATGACAGCAATGTAATATTTGTCCATTTTAAAATGCAACATTATAAATAGTATTGCAGCACAGGAGATACCTCCTGAACACATCACAAATGGTGTCAATTCTTATTACGACCGACTAGAATATTGCCTCAGAGTGATTGGGGGTATTTTTTTAACATTTACTGTATGAAAGTTATGAATTTTTGTAAGCTAAAGTTTGTTGAGATGCGCACCATTCATGTTTTGATTTTTTGTTAATTGCATGTAGGCTAATTTATTGGAAATTAGTTTTGATAATACAAAACTACAAATTTTGTATGTTGCATTTTAAAATGGACAAATATTACATTGCTGTCACTTTTTGACAATAGTGAATAACAGAATAACCATGGAAATGATTGACCATATGTTGCATATTAAAACAAATTCCCTGTATATTGATTTGCTCCAAATTTTTTACCATAATTTTGTATTTTATTTCACCAGGAAATATCATCTCATTTTACATAACAGTTAACGGATGTCCTCTACATCCTATTACATCGAATTACAATCTAATATCTTGTTAACATTCTCTACCTACATATGGTACCCATACGCTTCCATCAGAAAAAATCTCCAACTGTTTCCACAATTTTCATCAGATATTTGACATGCTATATATCCATAGGTACTGTTTTAGTAAAACTGCATTTCTGTAACTGTCATGCGATGCAATCCTTTTAGTACGTAGCGATGCCACGGGATAAACAATGTCGATTATAATCTCCGGTGCTATTTCCTCATATACATCGAGGGCGGCGATGGACACGGCGATGGTAACCATGGAAACAAAACACGCCGCAGGCGACAGATGACACGTGATGTGACCGGACACGCCCAGGACAAACGCTCTGTCGTCAAACAAGCGACAAGCGAAAGCGACACTCGTGTTGTGGCGATGTGAGTATGCGTTACTAGGTAACAGAATGCTTTTGTTTTAGGTTTTTTACTTTTATCGAATACTGATAAAAGTGGATGTATCAAATGTTTGTTACGTCTGACACGATGATTTATTTGCGTCGCAAGAATTTTGAAATCGAATCGGCCAGTGTTACTAGTTTGTTTATAAATAAATTTTAAATTAAAATTACCTAACTATTTGTTGGTATCTTTATAAATAATAGATGTACAAGAAAATAAAATAATGTAGAATCATGATCAACAGGCATATTACTAAGGAACTCAGGGAATATATAAATAAAATATGTATCCATTGAACAACTCTTGTTTTCGAACTCTTGTTTTCGGTTTTATCTTTTTATCGAATACTGATAAAACTGTATGTATCAAATGTTTATTAATGTCCGAGTTAATGTTCTAGGCACTCTAGATGTGTTCATTTTTTGTATTTTTTAAAGCGACCATCTCTAGTATAGTTAACATATCTAGTGTCTCCTGCCACCGAATGGGGGATTCCAGCTCAATCGAATTAAAGGAAAATATTAAAAAAATACGAATGTATATGCTGAATAACGAATATTAATAAAAAAATTAAATGGTATAATGGGCTACTTGCGTACCTTTTTTTTATTTCATATTTTTGAAGAGCAGGTAAAAACTTGCTACCCCTATTTTTTCTTTTGACAAAATTTTTATTAATTAGCCAGAAAATAAATAATGAAATTTGATTATTTGAATTACCGCCATGTATGACGTAGAATTACGCCGCACCAATGAGTGATCATAAAGCCATATCGTTTGTTTGTACGGGTAATGTAGATTTCCTGTTTGACGTTTCAACAATAGTTTGAAGGTTAGTATTTTAGTTTGTTTTTTTCGTATCGATATTTTAAATTACATGTAACTACCTATGTGTTTATTTGTGAAGTAATTAATATATTTGAGAGCCCAGAGAGAGCAAAATTTCAAATTCAAATTAAAACTTTCTCGCACGTAACGCCATCTATAAGCTACATTCTTAAACATGGTTCTCTTCCTCGGTTCAATATAATGACGTCACAGAAAATTTTCTTTCTTAATTTACTAAAAAACAAATAACTTTTTTAAAATAAAATTTATATTTTTATATATGTTTTCAACATAACATTACGTATATAGTGATAGAAATCGGATTTTCAGTACCATGCAAGTAGCCCATTGAGATATTTCGGAAATAAGGGGTTTTTTGTTATAGCGCTTCGACACGTTTATGAAATCTATATATAATATTTTGATTGGCGACCGAAAGACCGCCTATACATGCATTACAAATAGCGTGTTAGGAGGTGGGGATTACTACCAATGGAAGTTAAGAAATTCAAATTCGAAAGGAGGGGCTAACATTCCTGTACTGCAGTTTTCAAACAGTTTTTATTTTAACATAAATTTCGTGCATTAAACTTAATAATTTAAATACACCTGTAATTATAAAGTATATAGACTTATACAGTGTTATAATATTCATTTATTTTTATGTAAATATAACTTAAAATAGCATATATTTCAAAAACATTTAGGTCCATGATGAAAACAGTTTGATAAAAAAAACACATAAGCGTGACGTCACGCCAATCTTTTCAAAATTCGGGAGACCATGACTCCATGACTCGCTTATTAATAGGAATTTTTTCGCCGGATTTTCATCAATAGTCTTAGTTTTCCTAATATTTTCAGATGAAATTATAAAAAAAAAATGGTGGAATCCCCTATTTCTTTTTTCAATATAAGTACTCAAAACTATATCAAGTAAAACAATCTATATGAACACCAAAGTACGAAAGCTTAGAAGGGCCACAGAAAAAAATAATTTATTCTTGAAATTTCAACGTTTTTCTTGAAATTTCACCTTTTCAAAAAGTTGAATTTTCAACTTTTTTTTCTGAAATTTCACCTTTTCAAAAAGTTGAAATTTCAACTTTTTTCTGAAATTTCACCTTTTTAAAAAGTTGAAATTTCAACTTTTTTCTTGAAATTTCACCTTTTAAACTTGAAATTTCATCTTTTAAACATGAAATTTCAACTTTTTCATATTATGAGTTGCCAGTTAGGTTACAATTTTTTAATAAAAAAATACAAACTACAACGTAACCTAACTGGCAACTCATAATTTCAAAAAGTTGAAATTTCAAGTGTCTGGTCGCGAACCTGGGGGAACCGGGTTCGATCCCGACAGACGCCAAATATTTCCAATTTTAAATGACACAAAAGTGACCCCTGTGGTGCACTCTCCACACCAGCTATGAGTGCCCGTGAGGTGACGCCTGGTAAGCGCCCACACGGTAAAATACATCGTCATCATTACCGATGTCTACATGTGTTGTTGATACTGGCACACCCAGAAATGGGTAATATGCCGTGATGATATATTTATTTATATTTATAGAAGTTGAAATTTCAAGTTTTTAAGGTAAAATTTCAAGATAAAAGGTGAAATTTCAAGTTTTAAAAAATTTTGCGTATGGCCCTTCTACGCTTTCGTACCAAAGTACACTTCATTAGAATATATTTTTTACAATTTCCGGGTGACGTTCATAGCATAATATATAAAAATAATTTCAACCTATTGTGCGCGCAGGTGTTAGTAGTACTACAGTAACTCATCCTAACCTCACATGCTCGTCGCTTTTAGGGGGCGGAGGCCCATATATTTCGATGTAATGATTAAATTAACGTGATAGCTTCCCGGTTTGCGCGTGGGGTGGAACATCAGCTGCCTTCTAATGATCTGAACTGAAAATGATAGGCACGTGTGAATGTTCAACACCAGTGGATCTTCAAATTATTTTGTTGCCATGTATACGGGTGTATGTGACAACCATGGTAATAGTTGAGCAAACTAAACAACGGAAGTACGACGTAATGACAGCTAAATTAAATCGGCCTGTCGTAGATTACCTGTAGTTGTTGTTGTTATTATTTTTTTTTAAAAAAAAAAAGCTCTCAACAGGATAAAATCACAATGGGGGATTACGGCTCAATAGAATTAAAGGAAAATAGTAAAAAATACGAATGTATATGCTGAATAACGAATATTAATAAAAAAATGAAATGTTATAATTGAGATATTTCGGAAATAAAGGGTTTTTTGTTATAACGCTTCGACACTAATATGAAAATATTTTGATTGGCAACCGAGGTGGGATTACTACCAATGGAAGTTAAGAAATTCAAATTCGAAAGGAGGGGCTAACATTCCTGTACTACAGTTTCCAAACAGTTTTTATTTTAACATAAATTTCTTGCATTAAACTTAATAATTTAAATACACCTGTAATTATAAAGTATATATACTTATACAGTGTTATAATATTCATTTATTTTTATGTAAATATAACTTAAAATAGCATATATTTCAAGAACATTTAGGTCCATGATGAAAACAGTTTGATATAAAAACACATAAATGTGACGTCACGTCAATCTTTTCAAAATTCGGGAGACCATAATTCGCTTATTAATAGGAATTTTTTCACCGGATTTTCATCAATAGTCTTAGTTTTCCTAATATTTTCAGATGAAATTATAAAAAAAGATTGGTGTAATCCCCCATTACTGGGTAGGTTCACATACACAAACATCCATGCCTTAGTGGGATTCGAACCCAGAACCCCGAGCGCACTCATGAGTAAGAGGCGTTGAGAGGTTGTTCAGAAAATTCTGAAACTTTGTATTTCGACCCTATTCTAATATGGAAAGAAACCATTAGATTTTGGTCTAAATCTAAAAACCGGAAATGGCACTTTGCTTGAAGCTCATAATAGTTTTTCTTCAAAAATACCATTAAATGCCATTTTTTCGCATTTTATGTCATTGTAAAAATGAAAGATTATTGAATTTTCTACATGTATTAATATTCTTTCTATATATTTTACAGATAACAAAATAATCCTTTTTTTTATAAATCCCAGAGCCTTTGATAAACACAATTTCTTTGTTACACAGTTCATATTTCAAATGTATGTTAGTCTCAGGTAAATGTTTGTCAAAAAACTAATCATTTTAAATTAATAATGGTGAATTTTAAAAAGAAAATAGTAAATAAAGCAATAGTTACATGCAAAAGTACATAATATACTTTGCAACATTAGCAAATACGTAGGTATGTATTTAAATTAATAAAAATGAAATGTAAAATGAGGAAGAAAATATTAACTTTAATTATTTTAATAATATGTAGAATTAATTTTGAACGGGTAAAATTTTATTTTAATTAACACATTAATAAACAGGAAAATGATTTATGAACAATAATAACCCAGAAATAATTAGAATAATAACTGAAATGTACAGATTATTTATAATTGATTGAAAAAAAAATGTAATTAAATACTTATTTAGTAAAAGTTCTACAAAAAGATAATTTGAGCCATATACCGGGTGTCTAATTGAAATCCATAGAGGAATACAATGTCATTTTTTTAAATTTTGTTAAAGTTATTGACCTATTAAATATAGAGAAATATGGAAATAAAAAAATTGTTCAGATTTAAAAACTACACAATATGAGACTAAAATTAATCACAATTTCTACTCTTGTCAATAAATAATTTTTATAATTATTAAAAGTAATATTAAACACAAAAAAGAATAATACTACCTTTTTTTAGTTTGTTCTGTATTTATTTATTTATTTATTTATTTATTTATTTATTTATTATTAAAACCCAACGTTTCGGCACCATAAACTGGTGCCTTCTTGAGGGGAAAACATTGACATAAATATGTAAAATAACAAAAACAAGTAACCTAGGTAACAAGAAAAGTTCGTAAATGTTACCTTTTTTTGTATACAATTTCTAGACAATATATGCATACCCGGCAATAACTTGGACGGCGAACATGCATCTTCTCAGGAAAAAATCTCCTTTTGCAAGAGGAAAAACCGCTCCAAAAACTGGCAGAGAAATGATCTGTATAACTCAGAGACGATTTATCGGTAGCGAAATACCGCAGCCGTACTCTTTATTAACAGATGTTAGAAAAAGTCTAGAAAAAATTGTATACATATTACAAATTACAACATATTTAATATTGGAAGCCATGCGCGACTAAGTTCTAATCCGTCACAATGATTGAGATTGATATTTCTTATTTTATAAATCTCAATGGCTTCTCTAATTAATCTGTTGTTAAGAAAAAAAAAAAAAAAAGAAATTGTTTAATTTAATCCCATATTGTGTAATTTTTAATTTTGAACAATTTTTTTCTTTACAACTTTTCTCTGAAATTAATAGGTCACAAACTACAGCAAAATGAAAAAATAACATTGTATTCCCTAATTACGGATTTCAAGTATGTTTAATTTATAAATTCAGCATATCATATATAAATATAATTACATATCTTTATTTTATTTTTAAGTTGCCTTTGATAACTGTGATTACAATGTGACACTTGTAAGTACACTGTAAATGTCATATCATATTTCTTTCTAAAACATACAAGCGATTGTTGATTGTTATTTAGGTGATTATGAATAATACTGGGTAACATGGTTTCCGTTTTTGTGTTGTGATTTACTAATTCTGTTTACTGTGCGATGAGTCATTCTGAAATTTGGTCATGGGAATTCCGAGAAACAAACTTTGAACATACCTAGAATGTTTCTACGCAGAATTACAGTCAAGTTGTGTGGGTTGCCAGCTAGGTAGGAGTATACCTCGGATTATTTCGTTAGGAGGTGTAACCTTATAAGGATAAACCTTATTTAATATTGCTATTTTTGTTTAAATTCTGTTCTTAAAGCAAAGTGCACAGATGCATTTAAATTGAACTAAAAATATGATAATATATGTATTTTGATTTTATTGCATCATACAAGTAATTATATTATTTATCTTGAGAGTTATTTTTTATGAAATTATTATCTGAGATAAACGAAATATCATATTCCATTGTTCTTTATATAACAACAATACATGTAAAAATAATCCATTTTTTCAATTTTTATTGTTCAGCGAACAAAAACGAGTTTGGCCGACTACTCGCGTTCGGGTTTGTCTCGCAGACTTTCTACGCAAGTAGCACCGCGTTGCGGCGAGTTGTTGAACTCGACCGAAGTACGTAGAATAATCCAGCTGAACGTGTGTGGCAAAACATGAAGTAAAAGTGTCAAAAATGGTGTAATTGTTAACTTTTAATTTGTCTGAATGTCTTTATATTATTTTGCGGTGTGCGCGGGTGGAGGGTTCTGTGTGATGGAGACAAATTCGTGACATTTTCGGTCATAATAACATTTGGAACGTTGAGAACGTTCAACATGGCTGGAATTTGAAGGACCTCTTTGTCCCTTATGGCAGTATGAGAGAGGAGTCGTTTGAGGAGGAAAAGCAGATAGAGAGGTACTTATTTTCACTGTACTTTACATGAACATAATTTGCCCCGGGTGAAAGGCGTGTAACATAATATTGGTGCTTGTCCGACATTTTGAGCCGTCACATCAACGTCTCTTGGCATTGCGAACTCACCTCGCTTAACGTGGCCTCGTATTTGGTGCGTGTTTGCTTCATATGCGCGTTTACTTTATTGCATTTAAAATATATGTAACTGTAGCCATATATTCAAAACTGACCCCCATATGGTAACGTGTGAGGACACCTCGGACACTGCGACGTAAATATGCCTGAATGTGTTTGTGTTCACCGAAATGACGTTCTTAATTTGGCTTAGTTCACGTCGAGTTAGTTTACAAGGAGCTCAGGATGTGGCCCGTGCTCTACATTCAAACCACAGCGATTCGAAGCGCTTAAAATGAATATATTTTGTATTTTGGTTGTTCACCGTGGCTTATAAAAGGTAAGCGTTTTAATTGACCTGACCTCTGCTAGTTCAAACATAACATTTAATACCAAATTAATATATTTCTAAACTAATATCCAATAACATTCATCTAATATTTCTGTTGATATACTTGTGTCCAATGTTGCACTTTTATCACCCGAATATCTGAATCCTAAATTTATATGCCCTAAATCTAGTTATTATACTTCATTTCACGTAAGAAAATAGCAGATGGCGCTTGAGAGCCGACCGTTTTTACATGCATTAAATAAACAATTTAAATTCGTGAAATCAAACTTTGTCAATAATAATAGATATTTATACACCAAGTGAGCTAAAATATTGCTTATTCATGAGAAGAAAGTTTAGCTCACCAGCCCGTAAGGGCGAGTGAGTTTATTTCTTCAAATAAATAAACATTCTTAGCTCACGTGGTTTATGGGGTATTCCACCATAACAACAAAATTAAGAAAATTTCAATTTAACATAAAGTATGGCTCAATAAATAATAGTTAAAACAATGAAAACATTTTTTAAATAATTTCTTTTTCGAGATATTTCACATTTGCTAAAAGGGAAAATGACGTCATACAATTGTTATCCTTCTCTCGCAGCGTACTCAGAGCAGTGTGTGTGAGAAAGACAAGTATAGAGGAAATGTGACGTTACACTGATTTCTCGAAAATAAAATACTCTGAAACTAGGAACAATTAAGATTTTTTAATACTATGAATTGCTTTAAAACTGAATGAAATTTTATTTAAAATAAAAAAAAAAATTGAGTGGAATGCCCCATTTGACGAAATAGTAATAAAAACTATTATAATATTTAATTTTGACGAAATAAAAAACTGATCAGTTAGTAAGTCATCTATTTAAAAAGCATTATTGTCTGTCATTTGTTGTATACCTAAATCTTAAAATCAAACAGCCCGATTCACAAAAAAATTTAAGCTAATCCTCATTTTTTGATTAGTGAATTCTATTCTATTCCGGTATTTAAAATTTAATTTTCGTGATATTATCAACAAAGGTAGATACTAGGAATAGATTAGACTATATTTTAAGATATAAACGGTCAAAATTAGAGTAGAATTCGGTAATCAAAAAATGAGGATTAGCTTAAACTTTTTGTGAATCGAGCTGTAAATGTCAAAATGCGACATCGGACACAGGCTTACTTATCCTCTTGAGTATGCCAAAGTAAAATTGTTTGTTTGAACATGCTATCACACATTTGAATTGAATACGAGGGTCCGTTCTGTGGGTCACAAGGGGTCAACAATAATGTTAAAAATCAAATAGACTTATTTTCTTTAAATGCTATTTCATGCAAGGCATTCGTGTTTACAAGATTTTAACGATAATTGATGAATCATGTAGTGTATTTTGCGCATATGAAACGTGTTTGTTGAAATGTGAAAGGCCCAAGATAAGCTGCCTAGGGTTGCCAAACCTATGTTTCGTTCAAGTCTCCTATTTCGTATGAACAAGGTAAATTTTCCTATATTTTCAATAATTTATTAGGCAGAATAAAATCAGAATTACTAATAACTGTAAATTTTGAAATGAATTGCTAAGAATTTTAGGATTCTTTTAAAAGAGAAAAATATTTATTGGAAAAAGCTCAAAAGCCATGGAAGATATAATAACCAACCATTTTTTTTTGTTAGTATTAAATACTTATTAAAAGTTTGAAAAAGCCTTGGTGTATTGCGGGCTGCGTATTATCTCAAAATATAAATAAATATATCATCACGGCATATTACCCATTTCTGGGTGTGCCAATCTGCTTTATCGTAGATATCGGTAATGATGATGACATATTTGTACCGTGCGAGCGCTTACCAGGCGTTACCTCACGGGCATTCATTGCTGGCGTGGAGAGTGCACCACAGGAGTCACTTTTGTGCCATTTAAAATTCGAAATATTTGGCGTCTGTCGGGATCGAACCCGGTTCCCCCAGGTTCGCGACCAGGCACGCGGCCACGGGACCCCAAAAAATATAAATAAATATATCATCACGAGATATTACCCATTTCTGGGTGTGCTAATCTGCTTTATCGCAGATATCGGTAATGATGATGACATATTTGTACCGTGCGGGCGCTTACCAGGCGTCACTTCGCGGGCACTCATTGCTGGCGTGAAGAGTACACCACAGGGGTCACTTTTGTGCCATTTAAAATTCGAAATATTTGGCGTCGGTCGAGATCGAACCTGGTGCCCCCAGGTTCGCGACCAGACACTCAGGCACGGGAACTAATTACTGCTTTTGAAATATATAAATCATCTTTATTACCAATAAATTTCAGTTTCGTTACTCTTACGTCTTTATTAGCAGGAAACCTAAAAGGTACACTTTGTTTAAAATATTATTTGTAAAAAAAAATCCCAGTTACTTACACATGAAACGAAATATCCTTACTTTCTTTGTATTTTTCATTACATTTTGATATACTCCGAGATATGCTCACAAACTACACGCAAAAAATAACGTTAAGCCCCCCGGCTATACAGGGTGTCTCTTAAATAGGGGGACATGGCTTAACCACAGATTCCTGAGGCTAAAATAGGACGATTTAACTAAACTTGCTTCTACCGGAAAGTGTACCATTTAGCCAGAATTCTGCTTCCAAGTTCTTCGAAAAAAATATAATTTTGCTTGTAATAACAGAACGCTTTATACGATTTGGATGAAATTTGGTATGACAGTTCATATGGTTATAAGTCATCTTTTAAGGTGATACTTGTTATTATTAGTGAACCACTAGTGTATGAAACTTAGGTGTCCCGTAACTTTTTAATGGCCTCGCTGATAACGTGAAATTATTTTTTTTCGAAAAGATACATTCAATAGTAAACTTTTCTCTCTCTGTTTATTTTGTGATATCTGTTACGGTTCAGACAGAAAAAAATAAAACCTGAGTGACTGCACCGTGAATTTTTTTAAAATAAATTTAATCTAGCAATCTATCCAAATGTCAAACAACGAATGTTGGGACACCTACATTTCATCCAAATCGAATAAAGCGTTCGGTTATTATAAGCAAAATTAATTTTTTTTCGAAGAACTTTGAAGCAGAATTCTGGCTAAATGGTACACTTTCCGGTAGAAACAAGTTTGGTTAAATCGTCTTATTTTAGCCTCAGGAATCTGTGGTTAAGCTATGTCCCCCTATTTAAGAGACACGCTGTATATCTTCCGATCACAACATCCTATGCACTGTTATAGGGAATTACTTCTCTAGTCTGTATATGCTCGAAGGTTCTATATAAAAGTTTTTAAAATCTGGCAACCCTAAGCTGACACGCTGTGATTTTTTGAAAGTTATTGTTCATTGAGACTTGAGATTTTGGGTAACGCAATTTATATTTGTGCTTAGGGAATGCATGACATGTTCATCCAATCCCAACACTTGGGTACAAGCAGTAGCAGTGGGGTGGTGCAACATAGCCAAAAGAAACGCAAAGCAGATCACTTCAACACATCTCATAACCAAGTTAATAACAACAACTCGTTCGTTCAGCATGACGGAAATAACGTATTCTCAGTGAACAGCCAAACAGTGTTACCACAGCGTGCCAGCAATGGACAGCGTTTGAGTAACTGTTCGACAGTGAACGGGCCAAGCAATGTTCAAACAAACAGTCCCTGTACAAACGTTCCCCAGCCTTTCGTTCGTGCTTCCACCATAAAGTTACTGGACACCTACCAGCGTTGCGGCCAAAAGGTACATGACATGGTGTAGTCAGTGGTGTCCCGCAGGAGTACAAGTAGTGTGTTGTGTGTGTGTGGCAGAGGAAAACGTGGTCTCGGGAGGGGCATGGTGATAGCGGCGGCGGCGGAGGGGACGTGGAGAGCAGCCAGCAGAGCGAAGCAGCAACCGCAGCAGCGGCGGCTACAGCAGCGGCAACAGCAGCAGCGGCGGCAGCAGCGGCAGCGGCCACTGCAGCCACCAACCAACACACTACCACCGCCACCACGACGGCCCACAGCAAGTTGGCTGCGGCCGGGGGCGGAAACCCCCAGCCGCAAGGTAAGTACAATGGGCTTTGCTACAACATATTCCTACTATAGTCAACGCAAAGATATAAGAGCTAAAACAGAAGAAGTAAACAAGCAAAATACAAGTACAAAAACCTTTAAGTACTCGCGTGGCGTCATATGACGCCAACGGAAGTTTAAAGTATTGTAATTTTCATATACTTTTTTCTCCTGAGTTCTACCCCCAAATTATTCAGTTGTCATAGTTTTGAGATACAGGGTGTTAAATTATTATGGCATATATACCCAAATCATTCAAGCAGCCAATGCACGTCATTAATAAAAATTGAATTTTAGTAACTAGATGTGTGACGTCCTGTACTGCTACGTTTGCAGAGGTTTTAGAATCTTTATAAAAAGAGTTATACAGATTGCAATCTATATTATCGACATGTTCATGAACTGTCACATCTACAAAATAAATACTATATTTTCGTCACTGTCCATTTTCATATTATATGAAACATTTTTTTCACTTTCTAATAGTTACAAAGTTATTTGAAAACTAAATATTAGCCAGGGGCTCCACAACTTTTGTCTTAGTACAATTATTCGATTTTTTGTGAAAAACAAAAACACATCTAAGATGATCTCTGAATGGTAAACAAAATGTCTCATAATCAAAGTCGTAACTCTTACAGTTTTCGAGATAGAGGTAAACACCAAAAAAACTCATTTTTCATTGCCTTTTATCTCGAAAATAGTTGAAAATCGGACCCATATTGATTAAACTTTTTTTACTCATATGGGTCAGTACTATATGCCCTCATAATTTGGGGCACTTATTTTTTAACATCCACACAGTGTGTCCCATTTAGAGGTGCCACCATTGGGATCTCGAGAATTATAAGAGATACCATGTCGGTTAAATGGAACTTTTTGTGCGTCTTTGGGAGGCCATCTCAGATGTGCTTTTGAATAGTGTTGATTTTTTCTTTTTCAAATTACTTCTAAACTATTAGTAATTTAGAAAAACGTTTCAAATATAAAAGATAGATATTTTTATTAACTAACCAGTGGCGTACGAAATAAATTTTTATATCATTGAAAAGAGAAAAAAATAATATTTTGTTGAGATTAAAATCAGATATGGGTTACATTTAAAAAAATATAAGTTTGTGTTATATCTCAAAAACTTACTGATATAAAAATTTATTTCGTACGCCACTGGTTACTTAATAAAAATATTTATCTTTTATATTTGAAACGTTTTTCTCAATTACTAACAGTTTAGAAGTTATTTGAAATAGAAAAAATCAACAATATTCAGTTTTTCGTCATTATCTGGTGCTCTATGAGAATTTTTGGAAAAACAAAAGCACATCTGAGATGACCTCCCAAAGACGCACAAAAAGTTCCATTTAACCGACATCGTATCTCTTATAGTTCTCGAGATCCCAATGGTGGCACCTCTAAATGGGACACTCTGAATAAATACCCATTATAATTATTTTTCTATAGTAAAATTTGAAGCTTTTAAGTTCAAAAGCAAACCCTCTTTGACGAGGAAAAGGTTGTCAATACACCTGCAGTGTCTGGGCCAAGATCCCAAAAAAGGTGTCACATCTGCCCTAGATCATAAAAACAACTTGCATAACCTGCCAAAAACATGTCTGCCAGGAACATCAATTTAATTAACACTAACTCTCTCTCAGGGACCATAAGTGTAAATTTAAAATTATAATTCAAAAATTTAGAGTTTTATTCTCTAAAATTGTATGTAGATAATTTTTGAAAAAACCTGTTTGTCCATGTTAGAGGCTCATAATTTTGTATTTCTTTATTTTACTCTATTTTAGTATACGGATTTAATTTAATTGAGAGAGGACGTCTACTGGGTTTTTTCTTTCCGGTTAAAACTACGTAAACCCATTGGCTGGTAGTATGATCACGGTTTTAACTAAAACTCTGTTTTAAGAAATGTCAAATTTCATTATTTAATAACAAAAATAAATAATAACAAATGTATCTAAATATGAATTTAAAGCAGGACATAGTTTGTATTCAAACAAATATTTTTAAAAAAATCGTTCTTTAAACATACGGGTGAAATTAAATATTTAAATTTGAATTTGACATTTCTAAAAACAGTGTTTTAGTTAAAACCGTGATCATACTACGAGCCATATGGTTTTGCCTGTACCGTAGGTAAGAAGACCCCTACAGATCTACTATTAGTAGTTTCCACGCCCCTACTAGCTCTTATATCTTTGCGTTTATTATACCAGTCGCCCAGCCAAACCCTTTAAACATGTAGACACTCACATTATCTCTCAAACGCTTGACGGCGTCGCTCATCCGCGTAGCCCCGCCGTCAAGCGCGCTGCTGATACATGAAAGTGTAACGTGTGACTGTGGTGGCAGCGTGGGAGGATTGTGCGAGTGAGCAGTTGTTTGGCGCTGACACAGGCTCGTCCAGCGGCGCAGACGGGGACTACCAGCTGGTCCAACATGAAGTCCTCTATTCCATGACCAATCAGTATGAGGTCCTCGAGTTCTTGGGCCGAGGCACCTTCGGCCAGGTCGTCAAATGCTGGAAGAAAGGAACCAACGAAATTGTCGCCATCAAAATATTGAAAAACCATCCGTCGTATGCGCGACAAGGTCAAATTGAAGTCAGTATCCTCTCCAGGCTCAGTCAGGAAAATGCTGACGAATTTAATTTTGTACGCGCGTATGAGTGTTTTCAGCATAAAAACCATACGTGTTTGGTTTTTGAGATGCTGGAGCAAAACTTGTACGACTTTCTCAAGCAGAACAAGTTTTCTCCTTTGCCCCTCAAATATATTAGGCCCATTTTGCAACAGGTGCTCACTGCACTTCTTAAACTCAAAGTAAGTTTATGGCCTGTATTATAAACTCACTATTATAAAGCGCAATTTTTACCTCCCGCTACCCTTCATAAGAGAGAATTGTATCAAATTTTTTGGCCGACGATAATGAAAATCACTTTTTTTAATGAGATAGGTTGTACTTCTGAAAAGGGTTAGTTTAAAATACTGGAGTTGTCAATTTCCAAATTTGATTTTACTTACCTTCATTAGAGTACTTCTAGCGAAAATTTATCTGTAATAATAGACGTTGTTTATGACTGATAATATATTTATTTGCTCATGTTTTCTTCGTAATAAATAATAGGTAGGTGTCGATATTTGACATTTAAGCAGTGTTCGCCTCGCGTATTTGACAGGTATATCGATCGGTGACTATGTCGGTAACGGCGGATTTTTACAATAATGACAGATGTCGCTGCCGTGATTTTGGTTTATATAAATTAATTTTAAATATAGGAAATGTTAAAGTAAAAAAATAACTTAAGTAGGTAGTACTTTTTTAAATGAACTTTATTATAGTAAAGATGATTTCTTTTCTAAATGCCCATGAACGTCCAGTGTATTTTGATTATTTTACCGCATAGTTAGATAAGTTACAACACAGTAAGCGTAAAATGTAGGTTACACTTGCTGTGTATGCAATTGTAAAATTCCCATTACACTTCAGGAGGGCAAAAATTACGTTTACCAAACCTCCTATATTTAATAGGAGTCTCCTATATGTATTTTGTTCCTCTAAACAATGTACCAACTAGTGGTGTGATCCGGATCGGGATAGTTTTGGTTTCGGATCCTAAAATATCCGGATAATTGAATGTTGAACTATCCGGATCTCGGACCAAATCTCAGTATCGGATTTTGGATCCGGATCTGAGTATTGGATTTTGGATCCGGATCTGAGTATCGGATTTTGGATCCGAATCTGAGTATTGGATTTTGGATCCGGATCCGAATATGAGTATCGAATTTTAGACATGGAAAAACAATCCCTTTTATGTGAAACACGTGCATGATATAAATAAATAGGTATTTCGACGCTTGCAATAAACCTGTAACCATTATTTCTCAAATTTAATCTTAATCTCGTTTTCTTTGAAGTATTTGTTGTAATGAATGTTAAAATTTTAGAACTACAGAATTCAATATTCTAAGAAATATCCTTCTCGTATTTGCACCAGCTACCTGTCTATTTTAGAGGGGTATTATAAAATTGATTGCTGTTTACAGACCGCTGTAGAGATAAACAGACCCACTGTAACGGTTTGAATTTAAACTCACTTCCAGATGTTTGCCTTTACATTCAAAATGATAAATCCGATCCAGAATTAAAATTCGGATCCATAAACAACACATCGAATCCGGATCCGGACCCAAATCAGGATCCGAATCCAAATCCGAGTTAAATTTACGGTTATCCGCTTCAATATCCGAACATCGGATATCCGAGGAACCGGATATTTTTAAATCCGTGTGTGTGTACGTGTGGATGTTGAAAGAACGATACCTCAAAATCTATAAGACTAGTTTAAAAAAAAAATCTTCTAAATATAATTTTTAGAAATTTTTGTTATTACAAATATTGAAGAACATAAAATTCTCCATCTAATACACTTAAAATTTTTATTATATCTTGTATAGATTTAGAGATAAAGACACTACAATATATAGAATAATCGAATGTAATACATTGCAGAGGCTAAATTATATTAAGAAAACCAGTTGACATATTCAAATGTGTATAACATAGTTTGTAAATGACAGATGTCAATGTCAAAAATCAACAGTTGCACATGCAATCTTATTATTTTATTAATTAAATATTTAAAATTATAGGTAAAATGCATATATTCATCAGAAATACCGCCAATCTGGTTAATGAATTGGAAGAATATCTAATATCTGGCATTTAGGAACTTCCTCATACAATGAAAAACAGATATAATTAGAATTAAATGTGTGCAGAAGACATGTTAAATACAATAAAAACAATATTTGGGTAAAGTTCTGTAAAGTTTTTGTTATATAACGACGGTTCGATAGCGAAGTGCCATACAGTACTAATATAACATAATTGGAATAATACTACCTATTTAGTTTAAGTTCTGTATTTTTAATTATTAAAACCCAACGTTTCGGCACCATAAACTGGTGCCTTCTTCAGGGGAAATTGACATAAAAATGTGGGGTTGGGTTTTAATAATTAAAAATACAGAACTTAAACTAAAAAGGTAAGTATTATTCCAATTATTAATATTAATTAATATAAAATAAAATGGAAATGGCGAGAGGTATTGTGCTGGCCACAACAGATTTTTTTCAAGAATAGGTTTTCAATACACATTGGCGTAGATGTTTTTTACTTCCCCTGTAAAATTTGTCAAAATGCAGACACGACGTTTTGCACTTTCACCGACTATAATATAGTTTTCAGCCTCAATAAATATGTAGCTATGTATTTAAATTAATAAATGTAAAAAAAATAACGCTCGGTTTAATTTCAAAGAAAAGTTTATATTTACATTGTTGTACAATTTCTCCAGTTGCGGCATCATCAGAAATACTGGCCACATTATATTCTTTTTAACAAAAGCGCTCTATAAAAGTGGGTTTATAAATATGACCAATATCTTTATTGCAATTGTCATTACAAATTATTGAAAATTTCAGCAACTCGGTCTGATCCACGCCGACCTGAAACCTGAAAACATCATGTTGGTAGACCCTGTCCGGCAACCATACAGGGTCAAAGTAATTGACTTTGGTAGCGCATCGCATGTCAGTAAAGCCGTGTGTAACACTTATTTACAATCTAGATATTATCGTGCACCTGAAATTATCCTCGGATTGCCTTTTTGCGAAGCTATCGACATGTGGTCCTTAGGCTGTGTAGTAGCTGAACTATTCTTAGGTTGGCCACTGTATCCTGGCTCCTCCGAATATGACCAAATTAGATATATCAGTCAAACACAGGGTACGAACAAAAATATCTTTTCAAAATGATTGAAATACAATTTTATTTTTGCATTAATAGGTTTACCAACAGAACATATGTTAAATAACGCATCAAAAACTACTAAATTTTTCTATCGGGATATGGATAGCACATATCCATTTTGGAGGTTAAAAACTCCGGAAGAACACGAAGCAGAAACTGGAATTAAATCTAAAGAAGCAAGAAAATATATTTTCAACTGTCTAGATGATATTGGACAAGTGAATGTGCCGACAGATTTAGAAGGAGGCCAATTATTAGCTGAAAAAGTGGACCGAAAAGAATTTATTGATCTCTTGAAGAGGATGCTCACAATGGACCAGGTAGCAATATATAAATCATTTTATTTATTTTTCGTAATATCATACTGTTACTATAATATAAAAACAAAAATAACGGCCGCTGGACGTTACAATTAAGAATCAAGTGTTTCTAGAAAATTAATAGTATCTTGATGGACTTTTGTCAAGGAAAATTTATAAATCAATAAAAAGTTGTTCAGTATGACTGAAAAAAAATTAAAACTGTGTTAAAAAAAACCTAATTCGGAGTAGGCTATGACCACAAAAACGTATGTCTGATCATTACACAATTCAAAAGTCAAGTTGCCATAATTGATCGTGAAATGTAATTTTAAGGAGAAAAGATAATAAAGAAAGATATAGAATATTGCCATTCACTGTTTTCTAATTTATTTCTATTTCTAAAATAAGGATTCAAGGATAAAAGCTTTGATTTCTTTAGATAACATTTTTGACAATATCTCTTGTCAAATGATAAAATAATTGTATCTTTTTTCTGTTTAAATCCATCGTTCACTATCTTTTAACTTTAAAATATTTTTATTTATATTTTCTGTTGTATAAAATCATTTTAAAGTATATTTTTAAAAAGTTGCAAAAACCAGCCATGTTGTGACGTCAGAGGTTCCGAACCTAAGTTCAGACTCATTGCAAACAGACATTTTAATGGATACAAAATTTCTAAAAGAAAAATATATATAGCCGAGACAGACGACAAAAATTAATGATCATTAACGGTTAGATATAGTATGCGCACGTGAACTTGAGACTATTGACAGATGTCAAAATTGCGTCTATTAACAAAACCAGAAAGTATTGAATGTAGTAAGAACGTGCTACTTATTTTATTGTATTCATACAGTACAAAAGAATAAGCAACACGTACTTACTACAGTTAATATTTTCTGGTTTGTTAATAGACGCAATTTTGACATCTGTTACTAGTCGCAAGTTCACGTGCGCATACTATATCTAACCGTTAATGATCATTAATTTTTGTCGTCTGTCTCGGGTAATAGACTATAAATTGAGAATTACATATCTAAATATACTATAATATATTAATGTAACATCATTCATTTTTATAAATATAATTTTCATTTGGCGTGAACTTATCCACACTTGACAAATCAGCTGTTTCTTTCTCTTTTGATTTGAGATTAGGCGCTAGAAGGTTATAAACGCACGTGAGACATTTAATACATTACAGAATATTATTTTATTCTTTATTTTGACACAAAATAATGTTTTATCAACATGTTTATTTTCATAAATTTTAAATTATTTTTAAATGTCACTATGATGTTTAAAACAGTGTGAAAATCAAAATGGTCGTTGTTTCGAACCTGTGACGTCACTGGGCAAGGGACGAAGGGGGGGCTAGCAGCCTCATTTTAAAGAATGTCATTTTTAATCGCAATTTTTTCATTATCAAAGATCGATTTAAGGAAAAATAAAAAATATGGGTCTATTATTTTTTACTACTTTGGGCTAATTTTACAATCTTTGGTTCAAATTTTAACTAACAGTTAAATAATAGTTATTTACATTCGAGTGCGTGTAAGTTGTATTTTACAGCGCGACAGCTTTGTTTAAGGCACGAGCTCTTAAGGCGAGTGCCTTATTAGCTGGAGCGCTGTAAAATACTTCACGCATGAGAATTGTATCAAATTTTTTGGCCGACGATAATGAAAATCACTTTTTTTAATGAGATAGGTTATACTTCTGAAAAGGGTTAGTTTAAAATACTGGGGTTAAGTCAATTTCCAAATTTGATTTTACTTACCTTCATTAGAGTACTTCTTCTAGCGAAAATTTAATTGTAATAATAGGCGTTGTTTATGACTGATAATATATTTATTTGCACATTTCAGCAATTTTCGCTTCGCGTATTTGACAGATATATTGATCGGTTACTATGTCGGTAACGGCGGATTTTTACAATAATGACAGATGTCGCTGCCGTGATTTTGGTTTATATAAATTAATTTTAAATATAGGAAATGTTAAAGTAAAAAAATAACTTAAGTAGGTAGTACTTTTTTACATGAACTTTATTATAGTAAAGATGATTTCTTTTCTAAATGCCCATAAACGTCCAGTGTATTTTGATTATTTTACCGCATAGTTAGACAAGTTACAACACAGTAACCGTAAAATGTAGGTTACACTTGCTGTGTATACAATTGTAAAGTTCCCATTACACTTCAGGAGGGCAAAAACAATATTACATCGGATTATTGACAGCAAGGATAAATTTGTAAAAGATTGTAAAACTAGCCCTCTATTGATTAAAGTTATAAAAAAGTTGTACATGACTTCATTGACATTTAATTAAATACTTTCAAATTGATATACATTTTTTTTTTCTTTGTTGATAGCTTACTCTGAATTAGAATGTAACACATTGTATTGTTTTATTATTCCTAAATGTTTAAATTTTATGTTATTACGAAAAATCTTGAACGCCACACGGCCGATATGCAAATAACAAACTCGGCTTAACCGCGTCCTTTATTTGCCTCATCGACCAAATGTCGTTAACAACTACAAACATTCCAAACTTGTTACATGTAGAAATAAGCTCTGTTTAGCTAGATTTGCAACATAATTTCTCTTCAGGAACGTCGCACAACCCCTGGCGAAGCTTTGAACCACCCATTCGTAACTTTAGCGCACTTGGTAGATTACGCTCACTGTAACAACGTGAAAGCGAGTGTGCAGATGATGGAAGTGTGTAGAAGAAATGATTACAATAATTCGAGTAACAACTCGCACCATCAGTCCACGCAACAGGCCCCGCCACTTGTTGCCAACTTTGTTCCCAGCTCGAATGGCAATGTCACGTTCACCATCAACAATCAGCTCACCAATCAAGTGCAGAGGCTTGTGAGGGAGGGAGCTACTAGATATGATAATCTGGTAATATTTTTCACAAATATTTCACTGTTTTAGCAATAGTTTCTTACAAATATACAGGATGAATCTGGAAAGATTTTTATTATACAACATAAATATACAAAAATAATCCGTTTCAATCAAATATTATTAGATGACTAGCAATTTTATATCTCTACCTACTTTTGAATTATTGTCCCAAAAGTCAATCATATTTAGATAAAATTTAAAAAAGTTTTGAAAAATCTAATTCTAATATTTTATAAATCCAATAAAATTCACATGAATATACATTATGTACACTAGGGTTGCCAACTGACCTTTTTTGGAAAGGACTGTCCTCTTTTAAGCATATTTTGTCCTTGTCCTTTTTAAAACCAGGAAAGGACGCGATTTGTCCTTTTATAGTAAATTTTGTTATTAATGATATTTTTCTTATTATTATACATATGAAAATGAAATAATTATTTCACATTTTATGTAATGTAATGAAATAACGATAGAATTTTTGAATTATTAGGTAGCGGTAGCAGACGCAGGGATATATGCTTTGGTGTTTGAAGATAACTTCAGACCTTAGCGTTAAATATATCTGTGGTTAACTATCGAAAGACTATCCGGATCAGATATTACTCGTTTACATTTTATAATAGTTTATTAACCTTGTTGTGTTTTGGTTGTTTTCGTTATAAAATATTGATTTAATTTTTTAAGAATTTGTTATATTTGCTTTATTGTAAAAAAAACTATATTATCTAACTTTGCATTAAAACACGTTTGACCTTGAAAATTTCAAAAAATCGCTTGCGGCCCATTTTTTTCTAATAAATTTTAAATCCTACGCATAATTCAGAGAAAGATTGCCGAAAAAAATGTCCTTTTCTGTAATTTTGAAAAGTTGGCAACCCTAATGTACATTCATATATAAATACTCTAAAAATGCTTACACTTACGTAACATTCTCTTTACAATCAAATAATATTACTACCCATTTTTGAATTATTGCCCCAAAAGTCAATATACCCCACATTTAGATGAAAACTTCAAAAATTTGCAAAAATCTAATTTGTATGTATCTAGATACTTCTCAATGTGCTGATTCCAAATTTTGAAACCGCAGGTCGATATCTCTTTTCGTTCGCGAGATATTTAGATTCAAAGTTTTGCGCAAAACTGCCCATTTTTTGGTAATAACCCAAAAATGGGTCGAGATATGAATTTGGAGACATCACTATTCGATTCTACGGACAAAATTACATAAGTACACCAATTTTCAGAATTTTTGAACACCGCATACAAACTCTAAAGCGAAATAACTGAAAATGGCCAAAAATCGCAAAAATCTAAGGTGTACCCCTTAGGATTTTTTTAGATTTTGGCAATTTTCAGGGGTTTTCAAACTTTTATTCATAAAAAATGAACCGGTTGGACAAAAATTATGAAAGTTGCTATACTTATGTATTTTTGTCCGTAGAATTTAATGGTTTTATCGGCAAGTTCATATCTCGACCCATTTTTGGGTTATTACCCAAAAATGGGCAGTTTGGAGTAAAACTTTAAATTTAAATATCTCGAGAATGAAAAGAGATATCGACCTGCGGTTTCAAAATTTGGAATCAGCGCATTGAGAAGTATCTAGATACATCAAAATTAGATTTTTGAAAATTTTGAAGCTTTTATCTAAATGTGGGGTATATTGACTTTTAGGGCAATAATTCAAAAATGGGTAGAGATATTAACTTCGTAGTAATATAATATGTACTTATATAGCCTAACAGACTTTTCCCTTAAATAATTAGTAAATGTTATTATTAATCTAAAAAAAATTATTAACGAATTAAAATTGTTATTGGTTATATTATCTGGAGAAAATCGTTCGTCCTACTTTTTAAGAGTTATCTAATAATCTTAACCATTTTACAAAGTGTAAACAAATATATTTTTATGTGGGCTATTGAAATTCTTTTTAAAAATATTTTATAAATTTGTCGTTTAGTAGTTATTTTGGAATGAGTAAATACTGCGCAATTTCAACGAATTGTTTACAGATTATGTGCGATTTGCGATTATGTTAAAGTATAAAAATATAATAAAGTATTCGATATCAGATAACAGATATTGATATTTTGACGTTGTTTGTGATAGAAATTAATACTGAATAAAGAAGAAAAAAATCTTGTCACATTATACTATCAAGATTTATTTTATCGCCGTAAATTAATACATACTTTATATTTATTAAATATATAATACAAAATTAACGTAATTCAACGTATGAAGAATATAAAATTGTTGTTCTTCCTAGATTGAGGTCAACCCATTAAAAAAAACAAAATTTGTTGATTACAAAAAATAATATAATTTGAAAACAAAGTTAATTTTTAACATTTTTTATCATTTATCAAATTTACACCAATGTTAATTGATTGATTAGTCTTTTATTTTGTCAAAATTCTGAAACCCCATTTCATTTAAATATAGGATTTAAAAAAAATAGTTTTCAAAAACTGTATTTTAATAAATCGGGTGTCTACTTGAAACCCGTAATATAGGGAATACAATCGCCCCAATTCTGTAAGAAAGTTGTTAAGACTTAGCAACATTGCTATAGCAAATAACCAATAATAATTGCGAACACTGAATAAAACATGAAAATGGCAGGCTTTACATTTGTTTCTATTGGTTATAATTTTTAGCAACGTTGCTAAGACTTTACAACTTTCTTACAGAATGTTATTTTTTTCATTTTGCTAGTTAGTGACCTATTAAATTTACAGAAAAGTAAATAGAAAAGTTGTTCAGAATTAAAAACTATACACAATATGAAACTAAAATTAATCACAATTTCATTTTATTTTACGAAAAAAACGCAAATTAAAATTCGCAGTTTACAGCAAATTTCAGCGTGCCATTGAATTACTGATGTTTAATTTTTTTATTCAATTTTGACGTTTTAAACTATTATTACTCCATCTCCATAACAACAACTATAAGTCACATTTTATTTACAAGTGAATTAATTTTTTTTATATCAGTCACACATTTTTTTTTTTTTTATAATAAATAATGCATTTAAAATAACAAAAGTGAATTAAAATTTTTTAAATCACTATCACAAAATTTTAACTCACTCTGCAACAAAAAATTCATTTAAAAATAACATCAGGTACGAAATTAACACTTACCATAGTATTTATCAGACATTATCAGCCCTTTTCACTATCAGCGACGATTGTCATGCTTAGCCTACTAACTGATCAGTTTTTTATTTTGTCAAAATTAAATATTATAATGGTTTTTATTATTATTTCGTCAAAATTGAATAAAATATTGTACAAACCACGTGAGCTAGGAATGTTTATTCACTCGAAGAATTTAACTTACTCGCCCTTACGGGCTCGTGAGCTAAACTTTCTTCTCATGAATAAACATTACCTTAGCTCACTTGATGTGTAAATATCTATTATTACTATTTCGTGAAAATTGAATAAAATATTGTACAAACCACGCTAGTTAAAAATGTATATTCATTCGAACAAGTTAACTCACTCGCCCTTCTAAACTTTCTTCTCATGAATAAAAATTACCTTAGCTCACTTGGTGTCATTATTAAAGTATAATTAAACACAAAAAATAAGTTCAAAATGATTCATGAAGGGTATATTATTATAACATTTAAAATTAATTATAATAGCAATATGTCAAATAAAAACAAATAAAGGATCAGTAGTTTAATGGCACTTTGAAATTTGCGAATTTTAGATTGCGCTTTTTTGTAAAGTAAAAAGAAATTGATATTAATTTTAGTCCCATATTGTGTAATTTTTAATTCTAAACAACTTTTTTCTAAATTTAATAGGTCAACATTGTATTCGCTATATTACGGATTTCAAATAGACACCCGATATATTTTATATAAAAATTCGCTATGAGTGGAATCATCCCCTATTAAGCATTTTTAGCAATATTTCATAATTATTAAAGTTTCCTACAATCTTTGCATTGATAGAAAACCTTATAAAAATTTGATTTCCCCCTTTTTCTCTTGTATATTTACTGAAATATCCTTCGCAGTATCAGCTTTACAATGGCCGTTCAATGGGTCGCCAATACGGCAGCACAACCCGAGCTGATCCGTTCCAACATCAGCTTGTCTCAAGTATCTTATGCCCTCCCGGGTATCAGGGAATGGGTTCGCCAGCTAAACACGTAACTGTCGTAGCGCAGCAACCTCCTCAACTGCAAATTCAACCACCGATAATATCGCAACAAGTCGCTGCTCAACAACAGTACGTTCCTGTTAGCATGGTTGAGCCTAATGGAAGACAGATGCTGCTTACCGTATGTATTTAACAGAATAGGGATGTTGCAAGTAAAATTTTAAAAGATGTTGATCGGTAAAGCGCCTCAAATTTGAAAATATAAAATATTCGTTAGATGTTTTACAAATAAATATAAATTTTGAAAAAGTCACGTAATCCGAAACAGAACCTGACGTCAGAGTACATATAGTTTAATATGTGACAATTATTTATATAAATAACAAACTGTTTTTCTATTGGCTATTGGCTATATGTACAGGGTGGAACAAATTCAAGTTCCTTATATGAAAAACTTTCTTATTATACACGCTACAGAAAATTGATGTTTTGAGAAAAATTTAATAGGTACCACAAGAATTTTCGATCGTCTTTTGTTTTTGAACAGCAGGCTAAAACTTGATTTTCGCTTATTTTAAAAATACCTCATATCTCGCTTATTATAAAAAAATAAAGAAAAAACGTTTAGATAATTTTTATACTATGTACAACAAGTCTACATTATTTTGTTTTAAACATGAACCAAACATGAAATATTAATTTTTTGGATTGAAAAAAAATGAAATTTATTAAGAAACTGACTTTCCATGTTAAACGGCTATGACCCGCTTTTTAATTAACTATACATTGTGGGATTAAATTATGAAATATTAAAAAAAAAAAAACGAATTTAACAGGTTTTTTAAAAAAAACGCTGAAACACGTCGATTTTAGTTTTTAAAAATACGCATTAATATGTGCGATTCATCTTCCGATTTTCATTTGTTTTTCAGTTATAACTTCATCACAAAAAAATTAAATAACACCATAGATTTTTAGTAGTGGAATCCGATAGTGATTTTTCTTCCCTTTATGATTATGATAATTTTTCAAAACTTATTAATTCTCGTTGCAATTCAAACATCAAATTTTTTAAATGGGAACATATATTAAAAATATTTTCATCTTTTTCCTTATTTTATAAGCTTTTCAACGATCAGATCATGATCTATTTATTTTTAATGTTATTTTCATTATTTTTACTCAATTTCTTAATTTATATAATTTAGAGAACATACTTTCCACATTTTTAGAATCGTGTCAAAGCCAATTACAACGCCGATAAAAAATAAATTAACTAGTTCGAAAATAATTGACCAAAAAGAATTTTTAGAATATAATTAAGGATTTATAATCAAAATAATCAAATGATCTGTAATTAACAATTTTTTTTTTCACCCCAAATAATTAATATTTCAAGTTTTATTCATGTTTACAACAAAACAATGTTACACATCGTTGAAAAGCTTATAAAATAAGTAAAAAGATGAGACTATTTTCAACCTATGTTCTCATTTAAAAATATTATGTGGAGAAGAAAACAAAATATCGGAAACTGCAGTCAGTACGGTTTTATTTGATTAGAACCTACGTTTCGACCATTACACTGCTCTTTCTCAAACAGTTTTATAAAATTGTTACATTCTATCTGGTTCGTTACATTATATATTTATTTAAAAATTGTTTTTTTATCAATTTTACAACGTTTGTAATTCACATTTTACATTTTGATGTTTGTTATCATGAGTTACAAATATCTTTTTCATAGTTTTTAACTTGATTTAACCCTGAGGAAGACCATTGTAATGGTCGAACCGTAGGTTCTAATCAAATAAAACCGTACTGACTGCAGTTTCCGATTACTTTATTTTCTTCTCCACATATCAATCTCCAGTCGATCATCGTTACTCCAAAATAAAAATATTATGTTTGTATTATATCTCGAGAGTTATTAAGTTTTGAAAAAATCTAATTAAACCACGTTATTCTATGTAAAAATGCTTTATTAAATTGGCTAAACATTTTTGCTGTATTTCTCATAATAAGCGAGATATGAGATATTTTCAAAAGAAGCGAAAAACTAGTTTCAGCTTGTAGCTCAAAAACAAAAGACGGTCGAAAATTCCTGTTGTACTTAACGCAAACTGTTTTCACAGGAAAGGGAGTTTGTTTTTCATGACTATTTCTGGTGCAATTTTTATTATTATTATGAAAAATATTGCATAAACTTTCACTTAAATTCTTTTAAAAATATGTGAAGCAGGCTCATTTGAATATAAACAGGTAGTGAGGTTATGTAATTGTGTAGAATGCCGTACAGACATCCTGGCCAACTAACAGACAAATGGCAATTGTTCCTTCGTGGCAACAATTGCCTCCCCAACATGCAGCAATCCAACAACCTCTTCTGTCTGATGCCGGAGACTGGGGACGTCCTCTTATCGTGGATTCTACCGCAATTTTACAGGTAAGGTAAAGAATCTTAACATGCGAATGTCTCTTGTTTTCATAAATTTGCTGTAAATATAATAATAACCTCAATACTAATATAACTTTGTTAACCCAATTCTAATCGTAAATAGCTATTTAATTAGAGCGAATTTTTGAAAACATTTATCGAAATATTTACATATTTAATGATTATAAATTAGGAGCAAAGACCAGTATTTCCCGTTGACGTGGCAACAGAAGTATACAACCCAAGCATGGTGGACCACACCGCTGCCACATGGACCACAAGCAGCAAAAGAAGCTCAAAAGCTTCGCACCACCACGGCACCGTACAACAAACGTCCCACCACAGCCACCATCTCATGGTACCTACCAATCATCACCGATCCCAGATCGACAAAAAGGAACAAACACAACTTAGTCCAGTCAAGAAACGTGTGAAAGAAAGCACACCCCCATCAGACCAATCCAATGCATATCAAAACTGTAATAACAGACGGGGACACTCGCCAAACAACGCCCACTGGCAACAAACCTCCCATCACGGCGTGGTCAAACACCAGCCCAACGAACATAGCCACGGACACGGACACGTCCAACATAATGGTCGCCAACACACAATCACAATTCACGACACCCCATCCCCTGCTGTCTCCGTCATCACAATCTCCGACAGCGAAGACGAAAGCACCGGAAAGAACAACAAAAACAACACGCACCGCGTAACGAACAAGCCAAGAAAAAACGTAATATCTTGTGTGACAGTCGCCGACAGCGACGGAGAAGACCACAGAAGTCCAGCCAACAAACTCCAAGTCCAAAACCAAATCTACCACCAACAAATCAAACACGAACCGCAACAATCCACCGGAAGCTACACCTCCCAATCCCAGAAAAAACGCCTGCTCGCCAAAGCCCAATCAGAGTGCATGCTCAACGTCCCAACAAAACAAGAACCCGGGACTGACTACCACCACAACCACCCACACCACCGCTCCCAAAACGACTATCTCCTCTCCCAACAACTCCACGTGCACTCTGGGTCTCACTGCAGCAGCGCGTGCAAAGAACCATTAACCGGAAGTTACCAATACGTGAACACCTCCAGCAACGGCAGCGGCCAAGAGCACCTGGTGTACTCCACGAGTGATAAGCGCGTGTCGTGGGCGCCCCCGCCCGCCGCGCACGCGCCCTCGTCGCAGGCTAGCCACCGAAGGCATTCAGCCGTGCCGGTGGTGAATCTGAGGGATTATAACATCCCGGCGCAGACGCATAAGGAGTATATTCAACCGCCGGCGGCGCATACGACGAGGGAGTCGCTGGCGGTTAGCAGGGAGCAGCATTTGTTGGCCGCGCCGGCGAAGGCATGGGGTGGCAGCCATCAGACGTTGCATCAAGGATACAGGTATTGTGAATTTTGTATATTTGGTTCAATGCATGGGGGTAATTGAAGGGTGAAGCATGTGGGACGGTTGGGAAACATGTTATTTCTATTAGAATTTATGTTATTTTACTACTATTACTAATTTATACAGTTTTTTAGTTCATGTTACTTAATATGCTTTAATATTTCTTAATAAGTAAATTAAATATTATATTTTAGTTTTGTGTGGGAATTGAGTGAATGATTTATTTTAAATTTTTTATTAGGCAACCAATATTAAACCTTATTTAACCATAAGTAATCAGCATTCATTTCAAAATTTAGGCCCGATTTAATAAAACATATTACTCTACAGTGTGTCCCATTTAGAGGTGCCACCATTGGGATCTCAAGAACTAAAAGAGATACGATGTCGGTTAAATGGAACTTTTTGTGCACCTTTGGGAGGTCATCTCAGATGTGCTTTTGTTTTTCCAAAAATTCTCATAGGGCACTAGATAATGACGAAAAACTGAATATTGTTGATTTTTTCTTTCTCAAATAACTTCTAAACTATTAGTAATTGAGAAAACCGTTTCAAATATAAAAGATAGATATTTTTATTAACTAACTAGTGATGTACGAAATAAATTTTCATATACATAAATTTTCGAGATATAACACAAACTTATATTTTTTTAAATGGAACCCATATCTGATTTTAGTCTCAAAAGAATCAATATTTTTTTCTCTTTTCAATGATATATGGGTTATTATGTTTCATATTTGTTTTGCTCCTAAAATTTAATTTTTCTCTTAATTTTCCTGAACTTTCTTATTATTTCCCAAAAAAACATTATTATTTTTATTAATTATATTGTATTTGATCGAAATAATTTGTTTTATGCCTTTATTACTTAATATTTTCATTCTAGACTCATAATTACAAATTACACTATAATGTGCCAAGGGCGACCAGATACAAAATATTATAAAAATTAGTTTGAAACGAGTTTTGAGTAAATTTTTCTAACGAAATAAATTATTTAAATACAAGATAGATATCTACCAATATTATCAAAATAATTATAAATTTAATACAAAATAAGGAAAAAATAATAATTTTGAAGGCAAAACAAATATAAAACATAATAACCCTTACATCGTTGAAAAGAGAAAAAAATAATGATTTTTTGAAGCTAAAATCAGATATGGGTTCCATTTAAAAATATATAAGTTTGTGTTATATCTCAAAAATTTACGGATATAAAAATTTATTTCGTACGCCACTGGTTAGTTAATAAAAATATCTATCTTTTATATTTGAAACGTTTTTCTCAATTACTAATAGTTTAGAAGTTATTTGAAAAAGAAAAAATCAACAATATTCAGTTTTTCGTCATTATCTAGCGCCCTATGAGAATTTTTGGAAAAACAAAAGCACATCTGAGGCGCACAAAAAGTTCCGTTTAACCGACATCGTATCTCTTATAGTTCTCGAGATCCCAATGGTGGCACCTCTAAATGGGACATACTGTATAAAGGGCATAATAAATTTGTTTTCATAGTAAATATATTCAAACTAATGAATTCCCTATTGAGTGATTGATTTATTTTCAAATATTTATTTAAACAACCAATATTAAATTTTATTTAAACATAAGTGACCAGTATTCATTCCAAAATTTAGGCTCTATTTAATAAAATATCGTACTCATTGTTCGGAAACTTTTTAAAACAAATTTATGAACGAAAAGTTTTAAATTTATAAAAAAAATATTAATGTCATGCACGATTTTTTTTATACCTTTAATCAATAGAGTAGTGAAAAATAATAGACCCGTATTTTTATTTTTCCTCAAATCGATCTTTAATCATAAAAAAATTGTAATTGAAAATGACATTCTTTAATACGTGGCTGCTAGCCCCGTTCGTCCCTAGAAATTCTGTGTCAATATAAAATGTCTGTTTGAAATGAGTCTGAACTTAGATTCGGAAACTGACGTCTCAACATTTCTGGTTTTTACAAAAAATATCACACTTTAAATTTAAATTAAACTATCCTTCTTCGATTTAAACAGAAAAAAGGTACATTTTTTTTTTTGCATGACCTATTTTTTCGAAGGGCTGGATAATTCCGCTGCGCGTTATGATCCAAACTTGTCTCAAAATAAAATGGCAATTATGACATTTGTTCTTTAATATACTATTAATTGATGCATTAAATATTAAGTTGTAGAAGTAATATAGAGTGGTTGAGGTGATTTGTGGGTGGCATGTTAGTGACCGGTATGGTTTGTACTGTAGGCACAGCAGTGCACACTTGTCCCCCCAACCTCTGGCGCATGCGGCCAGCGCCACGCGGCTGTCGCCACAACACGCGCTGGCTGCGGCGGCTGGCCAGCCGCTCTACCACCAATCCGAGTTGTACCGCCGCCCCGCCGTCTACGTTACCACTACGCAGCCCGCTGCCTATTTGCCGGCCACCCATCAAGTGGCCCCTTTCACACCTGGGTAAGTAACAATCACATCCTAGCCTACAATCCTTACACTCTTCTTTCTTTCCAATCCTACCTATTATTTTGGGTTCACATTTTCTATTCATTTGCATGATTATGTTGAGTGAAAATTAGTAGTTTCTTTATTTATTTATTACTATTATTTTTTGGTTATAATGGATTTAATTGAATATGTAGTATTGTAAAATATTTTCGTAGACTATTATTTTGCACGAAAAATTTATTAATTCATTGGAAATTAATTAGTTGATATTTAATGGAAGGTTTTAGATTTTGGTTGACATTATTATATAATTTTGTTTTATATTCATTTTTTAAAATATTCCATCCAAATTATTATTTTTTATACTAACATTAATTTCTTAGATCTGACAGACCAAAACTCTATATGGATTACGTTTATAAAAACAAAGAATTCAAATTTAAAATAATTTCTTGAATGTTATACTCTTTTAGAGTGGAACAAATTTGAGTTCCTTATATAAAAAACTTTCTTGTTATGCACGACACAGAAAATTGATGTAGGTCTTTATGTGCCAATTTTTTGACACAAGTTTAATCAGTATCACATGATTTTTCGATCGTCTGTTGTTTATGAGTTACAGGCTGAAACTTTTCAGTTTATTTTGAAAATACATCATATCTTGCTTATTATGAGAGATATAGAAAAAATGTTTCGATAATGGGAATTGTTAACAATAGTCCCATCTTTTTTATAAGCTTTTCAACGATGTATAACTTTGTTGTAAACATGAATAAAACACTAATTATTAATTTTTGGGGGTAAAAAAATATGAAATTTATTAAGAAACAAATGAAAACCAATTACATATTATTATTTGTTTATTTTTAATTTTACTGTCTTTATTTTTACTATTTTTTTTTATTGAGTTTTTTTTAATAAATATAGAATCAAAATCAACAAATGTTGATTTGTAATTGATTTTTTCATTTGTTTCTTAATAAATTTCATTTTTTACCTTCAAAAATTAATAATTCGTGTTTTATTCACGTTGAAAACAAAAGAATGTAGACTTGTTATACATCATTGAAAAGCTTATAAAATAAGGAAAAAAAAACTATTTTCAATATATTATGTTCTCAGTTAAAAAATATTGGCTGGTAGTGCGAGCTCAGTTTTAACTAAAACACTGTTTTAAGAAATGTCAAATTTCATTATTTAATAACAAAAATAAATAATATCAAATTTATCAAAATATGATTTTTAAGCAGAACATAATTTGTATTCAAAGAAATATTTAAAAAAAAATCATTCTTTAAACATAAGGATGAAATTAAGCATTGAAATTTGGATTTGACATTTCTCAAAACAGCGTTTTAGTTAAAACCGAGCTCGCATTACCAGCCATTGTGTTTTGTGTTACATCCCAAGAATTAATAAGTTGTGAAAACTACACCACTTTATTTTACGTAAAAAAAAAAACATATACAAATTATTTGAACAATTTTTCTTTATCTTTTATAACAAGCGAAATATGAGCTACTTTCAAAATAAGCGAAAAGCAAGTTTTAGCCTGTAGCTCAAAAACAAAAGACGATCGAAAATTTATGTAGTGCCTATTAATTTTCAGTGCATAATAAGAAAGTTTTTCCTATACGGAACATGAATTTGTTCCATTTTGTACACTGAAAATTTTGGAAATCATGGGATGTTTTTATTGGGCCACTTTAGATATCTTAACCTACGATACTTCTAAACGGCCTAAAAAAAAAAAAATGGTGATTTTGGCGAAAAATTTGAATTAATTTGAATGGATTAGCGAATTCTACTCTAATTTTGACAATTTATATCTTAAAATATAGTCTAATTACTAGTTTGTATCTTTTTCGATAATCTTTAACAGCCCGATTCACAAAAAAAAGTATAAGCTAATTTTCATTTTTGGATTAGTGAATTCTATTCTATTCCGGTATTTAAAATTTAATTCTCATGATATTATCAATAAAGGTAGATACTAGGAATAGATTAGACTATATTTTAAGTTATAAACTGTTAAAATTAGAGTAGAATTCGCTAATCCAAAAATGAGGATTAGCCTAAACTTTTTTGTGAATCGGGCTGATAAAATTTAAAGTAAGAACAAAATTTCAACCATCACATTTCGGAATATTGTTCCCACAATGTTTTTTTAACGATTTAAAATGTGTTGTTTGTAGTCATGATACTGTTTTGCGTTTGCAGCTCTAAAGAAAGAGTAACTAACATCCATATACAGCAAATCAAATGAATCCGTTTGTGTGTTGTTTGGTCGTGTCGTGTAGTTAATATGATTGAAGTTTGACTTGTGGGTAATTGGATAGTGTTTGGTGCAGTCGTCCGCTGCCTCCTCCACCAGCGCACCACGCGAGTGCGCGCCCGGTGCTGGCGTCGCACCCCAGCCACCCGCTGCCCGCCCACATGCAGTTCCCGTCGCACGCGCAGGTCGCCGCCGCGCCCTACGGCTTCGCGCCCCTCAGCCCGGCCAAGAGCCATCAGTACCAGCCCAGCCTCTGGTTTACTGAATAAAAACTACTTACAAGGCTGCAGTTGTAAGTTACAGTTACGGCAAGCAAAACATGAAAATATATTCGTTATTTTCGGAAAATTTGCATGACATTTGTGGGTTCGTTTCCATTTATTATGATATTATATTTTATGCCACACACATTTCTACGGTAATATTAATTAATATACCGATTTTGCGAAATGATTTTATTTCTAATTGTTCTGTCTGTAAGTAATACAGATGTTTTTAAGCATTCATTTTATGCTATTTAATGTACACGATTTGTTCTTTTAAAATTATGTTTTAGGTTAATTTTAAATTCATTATACCGAGAGTATTTTTTAACGTGAAATCTATGGTTAAGACTTGATATTTGATTGACAGCAATGTATTTGCCTGTCTCATTTAAAATAAAACATATGGAACGATTTTGACAAGTATTATACAGGGAATTTATTTTAACATGCAACATATGGTCAGTCACTTCCATGGTTACTTACTATTGTCAAAACATGACAGCAATGTAATATTTGTCCATTTTAAAATGCAACATACAAAATTTGTAGTTTTGTATTATCAAAACATGAATGTTGTACATCTTAACAAACTTTAGCTTACAAAAATTCATAACTTTCATGTAATAAATGTTTAAAAAATACCCCCAATCACTCTGAGGCAATATTCTAGTCGGCTGTAATAAGAATTGACACCATTTGCGATATGTTCTGGAGATATCTCCTGTGCTGCAATACTATTTCTAATGTTGCATTTTAAAATGGACAAATATTACATTGCTGTCATTTTTTGACAATAGTGAGTAACCATGGAAGTGATGAACTATAATGTTGCATTTTAAAATAAATTCTCTGTATAAGAAACTACAAAGGTTGTGTCCAATGTTGCACTTTTATCACCCTAATATCAAAATCCTGAATTTATATGCCCTAAATCTAGTGATTATTTAGGATTTTAGGAATTATATTTTAAGGTTTTGCAGGAGCACACTATGCCTTGAAGTTGACGCGCACTAATTAAATAAATCATGTTCGTTGCTGTAATTTGTGCAAAATGTCAAATTTACTGTCAAAGAATAGTTTCTTAGCTTCTATTTTATGAAATATAATATTAACATTTACTCTCAAGCATAAAATTGAATAGATTGTATTATAGTGACTGTATATACATAGTGTGGCTAACCGCCGCCATATTTAGGCAAAATGCGCGGGAAATTTGAATTCATATGATGTGATAACTAAACAAAATTCGATAAACAATTAATGAAAGAGCATATTAAATGGAAACAATATTTATTTTCATTTTAAATCCTTTTAAAGAACTGTTGTCACAACCAACCGTCACGCAACCAGGCATCTAAAATATATACCTTAATATTAGACATTTTTAGTAATTTTGACAGTTAACCTAAAAAAGATGTGATGTTAAAAATATGTATATATTACTTTGAGTTATAAATATACAAATACACGTGTAATTTAATTATTTGCACTATCTAAAATATAAATATAATATAATTACCTTCAATTCACGTATAATTCACGTAACAAATCTGAAAATGTCACTTTGTCGGCATAATATCCGCCATATTTAGGCAAATTCGCGCCGACCAATCAAAATCGATCCCCCTATTGGCCACACGATGTATATATAGTCACTATAGATATATGTATTTCTTGTGTACCCAGCTAAGAGAGAACACAGGAAGTGTGAGTGAGAAAGATATAAATAATTCCAATTAGACAAGTGAATTTGATATTCATATTTGCCATATTCACATCTGTCAAATTCACGTCAAAAATTAATTGTGTTTCAGTATATTTGATCATGAAACGTGAAATAAGTACGAATAATAATAAATAACAAATTGGAACACATATAAGAATATGTCATGTTTATTTGTCAAATTATTTTTTAGAAGAAATCATAATTTTAATCATAACTTACTAATGAAACGACACAACACCGTTCATCACATATTTTGATACACAATTTTCAACACAACACCTTCGAACCATTGTCATATATTAAAATAATTACATTTCAATTATGATATCAATAATAACCTCAAATCTGTCAAACAGAAGATTTGACAAGTAACGGAAACAAAGACAACAAATCGGAATTATGTATGACTATCTCTGTCGATCTGGCCGGGTCATGGTAAAGATTCACTCGCTCCATCCAGTAGTTAACAAATCCCTGGTTTATGCCCATATTCATAAACACTCGTAAAAATTTTAACGATTCGTTATAATTTTTATCCAATAAAAACAGTCGACATTGACAGAAAAACCGAAATTTTATTTGGTATAATGGTTCGTTGGATGCAGTTTTTAATTTTGAATTCAAGTTTAAAATAACACTGATAAAAAAATAAATAAATGTCAAATTCGTTCCATGTTTTATTTCAAGTGAGACAGGCTGTCAATCAAATGTCATGTCGTAAACACAAATGCGTCAAATCCAACGTTTCATGTTAAAAAATACTCCCTGTATATTTATTTATTCATGTATGTATGGTATAATTTTAATGTGTTTCATTTTCACCTATCATTATTAAATATTTGCATGTAGATGAAAGTAGTGTTTTTCATTTATGCGTGTGGTTTACTTAGCAATTATGGTTTATTATTAAAGACAGGATTACAAAAGTAGTCAACAAATTTACAATATACGTAAGATTAAAAACGGTTTTTAGCTGTAGTTGTTGAATTATATTTCTATCATACAACCATACATACATTGAAATATATTCTCGGGTAAATATAATTGTTTCCTTCAATAATAATTTAGAGTAGAAATTGAAGTTTACAATTAATAATTATAAAGAGTAATAGATATTATATGCAAAAGAACATAAGTAGTTTTAAATCAGTATTTTTTTCAGTGTTTTTCAAGCGTGAAACAATTATTCATATATTTACTATTAATCAGTATATACATGGGGTAAAGACTAACAAAAATGTTATAAGAATATATCTGTATTCGCCTTATATTAATTTCAGAAGGCTTTATGAATTGCTTCGGTGTTATTCAGGGTGCAAAACGCAAAGATTATTACACATATTGAATGAATTATTAGTTTCATATATAGCCAGTGAATTGACGTTCATTTATAATTACATATCTTTCACTTTTTATATCACAAAATACCGGGGATAACACAAAACCGGGCCACTGGCGTTTAACGTGAGATAAACAGTTTTTCCTTGCCCAAAAGTATCTTATTAATTTTAGACAATAAATTTTGCATATACTCCAATAATTATATTTTATTTTGTATCTTTTCTAACAGAGAAAATTTAATTTAAAGTCTTATAAAAGTGACTTTTTATTGAGTTAGCCATGGTATCGAAATAAAGAATAATTGAAAATAACATTTTTTAAAACGATACTGCTAGACCCCCATTTCGTCCCTTGTGACGTCACAGGTTCGGAACAACGACCATTTTGATTTTCACACTGTTTTAAAGTCAAAGATAACCTGAAATTTATGAAAGTAAACATGTCGATGAAACTTTGTTTCGTGCCGAAATAAAGAATAAAATAATATTCTGCAATATATTCAATGTCAAAGTGAAAAAAACATCTGATTTAACGTGTAGATAAGTTCACGCCAAATGAAAACTTTATTTATAATAATGAATAGAACAATGTTATATTAATATATTATAGCATAATTTATATATGTAATCTTCAATTTATAGTCTATATTTTTCTTTTAGAAATTCTGTGTCCATAAAAAATGTCTGTTTGAAATGAGTCTGAACTCAGGTTCAGAACCTGTGACGTCACAACATGACTGGTTTTTGCAACTTTTTAAAAAATACTTTAAAACGATTTTATACAACCAAAAATGTAAATAAAAAATAATTTAATCATACTGAACGATAAATTAGACTATCCTTCGATTTCAACAGAAAAAAGGTACAATTATTTTTTTTGCATAACCTCATTTTCATCAGTCATCAACTTCACGTGCGCGTACTATAACTAATCGTTAATGATTATTATTTTTTGTAATGTACAAAATAAACTGTGATTATTGCAATAGATGCAGAATTTATTTGAAGCATTATTGTCTAAAATTAATGGTCTATTTTTGCGCAAAGAAAAACGTTTTTCTTACGTTAAACGATAAGCCTGATTTATAGATTGCACAGAATAGAATAGAATAAGGAATGGAATAGAATAGGAATAGAAATTTTTAAGACCATTTATAGATTGCATAGAATAGAAGACTTGGAATAGAATGACGTCACTTTTGTGTCACTTTTGCACTAAATTAACTATATTTATTGGTGATTTGAATAATGTCATTGCTTGTTTTTGCAATAAAATATGTTGTCTACAGAAAGTTTTTACGTTAGGGGATGGGCCAAAAGCAACAGGCGATTTTTCGCGACTAGTAGTTAACTGTGGTTATGTGTGGTTATCTGTAGTTTGATATTCTCGCGATGAAAACGATGACGTCATATGCTAACGTCGTTAGCTGTAGTAAGTCAAACCATCTTACCATCCTCCAGAGGATGTTTTGAACGCGTTTTTATTTCTATCCTTGTCTTACAATTATAATCTTAAATGGGGGATTACGCCATTTTTTTTTTATAATTTTATCTGAAAATATTAGGAAAACTAAGACTATTGATGAAAATCCGGTGAAAAAATTCCTATTAATAAGCGAGTTGTGGTCCCCCTAATTTTGAAAAGATTGACGTGACGTCACATTTATGTGTTTTTATATCAAACTGTTTTCATCATGGACCTAAATGTTCTTGAAATATATGCTATTTTAAGTTATATTTACATAAAAATAAATGAATATTATATCACTGTATAAGTCTACATACTTTATAATTACAGGTGTTTTTAAATTATTAAATTTAATGCAAAAAATTTATGTTAAAATAAAAACTGTTTGGAAACTGTAGTACAGGAATGTTAGCCCCTCCTTTCGAATTTGAATTTTTTAACTTCCATTGGTAGTAATCCCCACCTCCTAACACACTATTTGTAATGCATGTGTAGGCGGTTTCTCGGACGCCAATCAAAATATTTTCATATTAGTGTCGAAGCGCTATAACAAAAAACCCTTTATTTCCGAAATATCTCAATTATACCATTTCATTTTTTTATTAATATTCGTTATTCAGCATATACATTCGTAATTTTTTACTATTTTCCTTTAATTCGATTGAGCCGTAATCCCCCATTGTGTGTGTCAGAAGAGAAGCACGAAGCACTGTCAGTTGTGACTGTTGTAAACAAAGTATCTTCCAATCCAAGTTTCGTAGAAATCTGGTATTCTTACATGTTTATACCGATTAAATAATAATAATAATAATACGTTTCGGTTTATACTATCAGACCGATTTAAAAATTTATATAGAGTCGGAACACTCTGATATACAAAACTATCTATTTCGTTCAATAATGTATAATACCTACATCAACTGTTTCTTTGAAAGCTTCATCTTTGTAAAAGTTAACCACACAAGTTAACCAAACAAATTTTCGTGGTACCATTAACTACATTCAAACTATGACGTCATATACCCAAACCATAGTAAACGTGGTTATATAGGGTATTTGTCGCGAAAAATCACCTAACGAAGTCACAACAAGTCTCACGAATATTATCGAAGCACGCCGAATGGAATAGAATAAGAAATAAAATTTCCATTCTGTGCAAGTATAAATGGTTCCATGCATTTACATTGGTTTTTTTATTTCTATTCTCTGTGCTATTCTGTTCTATACAATCTATAAATCAGGATTTACGGTCCGGTAGAAGATCTACATATTTGTAAATATTATTTTCGTCAATGCGTTGTATGAAATGCTTTCATATGACAAAAGTTTAGTAGTTGTCAAACACTGGTTGTATTTGAGTTGTTTTCCCGTGAACTTTTAAGGTGTGGTATGCACAAACCCGCGTGGTTTATTTACTGCCTTTCTTTAAGCAAATTGTACGATTTGTGCATTTTAGTCACTTCTTACTGTGTTAGTTGTATGGTTATTTACCATTATTTTTAATTGTATATAATGTTTTATTATGCATTTGATTTTATATATTAATGACGCAATGAATTTCAGATTGATTTGTATATATTTATTAATGAAATTCATTTTCTTAATCTCGCTGTCTTTTTTCGTTCACTTTTTAAATTTTAGTAGTGTCACATAGATAGTATGTAATTAGAATCATAGACGTTAGATTTACGTAATACTGATTGTTTGTGACACAAAATTTGATGTGCCTGGTTTAATATATGTAGTAAATTCTGACTCTCTGTTGACTAAAACAACGGGTCCGTGTTAAATGTTAATAAAATGTACCAATGACGCAGCGGTGTGACAACTTGCCACTAACTTCGTGGCTATGTTGCGCTTCGTTTGTGTCTAGTTGTCTCGTTCGTTTGTTTCTCTTCTTATTATTCTTGCTAACATGTATTTAATATCAGTGGAGTTGGAAGTCATAGTTGTGATATCTAAAATGAATATTTTATTTGTACATACATAATATAATGCCTAATAATTAAAATTTAATGGATAATGTTTTTATTAGATTTAGTGTAAGAAGAAGTGATCGTTGGTTCGGTCCGTGATAACAAGCTTGACTTGTAGGCACGAGTAAAGATCGAATCACATTGCGACTAATTTCATAATACTTTCATAAATTTCGTACCTCTTTCTGGTGTTAACTTTTTTTAAATATTTAAAATTATGGATAAAGGAAAATTACTGGAATTCAGTCAATATAGTTTCGGCTTCTTCAAATGGCAACAAGTTTTAGAAGAAACAATATTTAATTAGATTATTTTTTGATCTACAAATTTGTTTCAAACAATTGCTATTGTGTCGCCATCTTCTGTCGTAATTGACTAGCTTCCCTCATTTACATGCAGTTGGCAAGCCTGTTTTAACAACTAGAACATAACTTTGACAGGGCAAAATAAATATAAATAATCGCTTTCATACCGAGTGATAATTAATTACGCTGTTTCCAGAAATAGTTTCTATAATTTTTTGATTTATTTTATGATCAGAAACATCACTAAATCGGTGGTTTTCGTTCATTTTATTTATTTGTTGATAACTATATGACAAAACAAAAGTTATAGGGATTATTCCCGGGAATAATCTCTAGAGCTTTATTCTTACTATAACAATGGTAGGATTGGTTAAAACGTTGTCACGTGACAGGTAATGAAACATTTCATTGGTTTTGAGAAATGTCAAAAAATAATCAAACTGATACAAACGTTTTCTGAATTTTTTAAATATACAATAATTTTTATATGACACGTTTTTTGTGTTACACCCCATTATATTTTATTTAATGTATTTTCCATAAGTCAAATTGACGTTTGGCGTTTATAAATAATTTATAAAAACTGTAAATAGTTATTAACGTCATTAGGCCGATATGAGGGAAATAACGGACGCAGCTGAAGTTTGTAAACCGAGGCAATAACTGAAGATTGTACACCGAGGCAATAGTCGAGGTTTATAATTAGCCGAGTTCGTTATTTGCATATTGGCCGTGTGGCGTTCAAGATTTTTCGTAATAACAAAATTTAAACATTTAGGAATAATAAAATAATAATAAAATTCTCTTTCTGTCATATTGAACAACTTTTTTGTTGATTTATAAATTCTCCTTACGACGTATCAAGATGCTTTGATTTTTCTAGGAACACTTGATCCTTTATTGTAGGCGACTGTTACAAAAAATAACGGCCGGCAGCCATTATATTTATCTTTTCACTTTTGCTTTTAGTCTTGTTGTATCATAGGAACAGTATGGTATTACGAAAAAAAGAAAAGTTCTAAGGCTTTTTCTCGTAATAAACCGAAATTTTGTAATTTCTTTTTAAAATTGCGAAGAAACCAAAAACAATTAAAATGTAAAAATAGTTGTATACAGGGTGTTATGTAAGTAAGTGATCAACGCTTAACTAATGGTAGAACTGACCCCAAAGTTAGTAAATCTGGCAATAATTTTTGTTTAACATACTTTCTACAAGAACTAGAGGCCTTTAAAACTGACCAATCACGTTATAGTTCAAAACTTTATAAAAAAGTAAAAATCAATGTGTTCTCTGGAAAAAATGTGATACCTGTCACAAATGACATAAAATCATTGACGTTTATTTGGAAATAACTCTCTGTACCGTCTTACAACAGCACGACTATTTTGTAATGTCTCGCTATAAACCATATGCATGTCTGCATACTCTTGGTTGGTGAAGGTGAATGGCATTTTGAGAATATCAAAAAAATAGAATATAAATTGTACGTCTATGCAAAAAAACATTTAACGTCAGATTGACAATCAATATTTTTCCAGAGAACACATTGATTTTTACTTTATAAAGTTTTGAACTATGACGTGATTGGTCAGTTTAAAGGCCTCTAGTTCTTGTAGAAAGTATGTTAAACAAAAATTATTGCCAGATTTACTATCTTTGGGGTCAGTTCTACCATGGGTTAAGCGTTAATCACTTACTTACATAACACCCTGTATGTAACTCTTAATTCTGAACAACTCTACAGTTTTTGCCTTAAAATTAACAGAAGAGCAGGAAATTTCATAAAACTGAATTCTTGACCGCCACCATTTTGTATATCTTTATACGTTTCAATACTATTTTTGTTAAAAAAAAATCGCGCCAATTAAAAACTATTTTTGTCCATAATATTTGTAGCATCATCGTAAATAATTTTGTAGTTCCTGAAGAATGCACTTGTGGTTAGTTAGGCCGAAAATATATTGACTGAATTCCAGTAGTTTTTCTTTCCCATCAAATTTCCAGTCAAAACTTTAAGAACACTTAAAATTATTTTTAGAAATTACCAAAATAAGTGTAGCAAATGAAAAATAAATAAATTTGTAAAGATATTACGGGATTAGTAGTATGTGTGAAACGATCTTTATTAGATGTTATCGGTAATTTATATAATATACAAATGAATAATATTTTTGGAGTTTGGTAGTTTAGAATTTAATACGTGGATTTATAACATAATATTAACTGCTATTTCCTATGCCACTATTCTGTGCTCGGGTACACTTTCAAGTGGTGTCGATGTTCATATTCGTCCATTCAGCACCTAGTTGTACTATACGTGCTATTTATTATATTCTAATCTATACGATATCTACTTTCATAGTTCCTCAGTGTGTATATGGTCTCCAATTGTTACGTTGCGCTTATTTACTACTCTCATGTCCGTTGTTGATTTGTCTGACCTCTATCTTTACATATATTAACTATATATCTATACATATATTAACTATATACACGATTATCTCTAAAATAGGGGCATATGGCTTAACCACAGATTCTTGAGGCTAAAATAGCTTGCTTCTATCGGAAAGTGTGTGTATCATTTAGCCAGTATTCTGCTTCAAAGTTCTTCGAAAAAAAAGGATTTTGTTATTCGCTAGTGAAATAGAGCAATATGACGTCTAGCGGCGAAAATATGAACTAGTACATGTCACTTATTTAACAAATAAATCACGAATGGATTGAAATTTGTAGGCTGTACTTCATTTTACGTAAGAAAATATTAGATTACTTTTAAGAGCCGACCGTTTTTACATGCATTGAATAAATAATTTAAATTTGTGAAACCAAGCTTTGTCAATAATAAATATATTTATCTGTAAAAATGTCAAAATCTAAAATTACAACAAAATATGTTTAAACATCACTTAATTCTGTAGATTTTATTTTACAACTGACTGGTGATATTTGTTTCGTTTCTATGAAATAGGTTTATATTCTGACCAATCAAAGGGTAGAATTTATATATCCCTAACTAAACCAACGCTATTCTTACGTGAAATAAAGTAAATAACAAAATCTAAAACTTCAACACGTTTTAGTTGCGTTTAATCTATGTACGTCATTAGCACGCAGAAATCCAGAAATAATTAATTTCCATAATTTCCCGAAAACAAGAACCTAAATTCTATAGAAAAATTTATTAGAGAAATTTGTCAATTTAAAATAGTTGGTAGACGAAAGTTATGCATTCATCTTTTAAAAATGGGAAAGGAACCGAGTAAAAATAATGCTTGCTCCTTGCATTTTGTAAAGCAAGATTATATTTTGCCGGGTGTAACTACAAGATAATAATTACTTAGTGTCTTTATTAAAATACTTCGTAATGAAATCTAAATTTGTAGACCTGCTTGCACAAAGATAACTATAAAATAATAATACTTATCTCTCCATTAATCTACCAAAGACTGTAATAATGCAGTACTATGTAGATTCAAGAAAACAAAGACTCGAATCATGTAAATTCAAAATTCGAGAGAATGCTGAACATAATTTTTACATGAAACGGACTAGTTCGCAAAATTCAAAATGTTATTCATACTAGAAACATTATTTTTATTTAATATTAACTATAAAATTAATATTAGTTTGTATTTCAAACGCCGCAGTGTATAAGAATACAGTTGCGGGAAACGAAGCATCTACCTTAAACCGGCCATATTGTTACGTCACGCGCTAAGCTCCTCCTCTTCTTCACTCGCGAATTATAAGCAAAATTGATTTTTTTTAAGGACTCTGAAGCAGAATTCTGGCTAAATGGTACACTTTCCGGTAGAAATTAGTCGTATTTTAGCCTCAGGAATCTGTGGTTAAGCCATGTCCCCTATTTTAGAGACATGCTGTATATTTGTATCGTACCCAATCTCAATTTTGTTGTCATGATGTTCGCGTTATTCAAAGCATGCTTGTGTTGGATTGTACCGGAAGCCTTATCCAGAACTGTTGAGGATGACAACTGTTTACTGATATTATTAGAATATAGAACACTATGTATATAGTTCAGTTTTTTTAGAGAATTGATTGACAACCTGTCACAAGATATATGTATATTAGTTATCGTTAATTAAATTTGCATTATTACATTCAGAGTTCTGTTTTATTTATTTTTACTCTGTTATAGTACTATTCACAACAGGTTATGGGCCCAGAGCGTTAGAAACTGAATTTTTTTGATATAAAACGGAAATTTCTTGAATATCGAAATGTCAGACTTAAAGGTGCAAATAATTAAGTTAACGGGTTCAGAAAATTGGGCAAGATGGAAGCAGCAGATGTCTCTTCTGCTCAAATGCCATGGACTTTTAGAAATAGTGACAGGAGTTATTCGTCGTCCAGTCAGCGAACCAGGTACAAGCGAATCTTTGTCTAGCGGCAGTAGTTCGAGTACTACAGGAGTTGCAGGAACGTCAAAAGACATTGCAAAATCGCTTGAGACATTCGAGAAGAATGATGCACACGCTCATTTACTTATAACAAATGCTTTGTCAGATAATGTTTACAACATGTTAGGTGTTGTAGAGTCATCATTTGAAGTATGGCAGCGATTATTATCAATTTATGAACAAAGTTCAGGACATCGACTTGACCGATTGGCAGAAAAATTTTTCACTGCAAAGAAAGATGCAGATATGAAGATTTTAGAACATATTTCTATTTTGCAAAGGAACTTTTACGAGTTAAATGATGAAATGAAGAAACAGTTGAATGTCAGTTTACCAGAACAGCTTCTTATATTGCGAATTACTTCTACATTACCTCCTGAATACAACAATTTTCGTCAGGTTTGGGAAGCAACTTTGCTTACAGAAAGGTCAATGGAGAAATTAATAGAGCGTTTAAGAATGGTAGAAATACATGATTCAACTGAAGTAAACTCATCTAATGCATTTGTTGTAAAACAGTACAACAAAAGAAAGCAAGATAAAAATGAAAAATTTAAAGTAAAAAATGTTAAATGTTACAGATGTAACAAGATGGGGCATTATAAAAGCAATTGTCCTAAAAACCGTTCAAATGTAGATCATGCCAAAGTTGTCAACAACGTTTCTGATGATGTTGAGTCAACTCATTCTAGAAATAGTAAAGCATTTGTATGTTCATGTTTTACCAATGAATTAAAGAATGTAGATCGTCATCAATGGATATTTGATAGTGGCGCAACAGCGCATATGACGGCTAATAAGAAATATTTTGCCACTTATGAAGAATTTCTTACTCCAAGAGACGTAGAGGTAGCCAACGGAACAACAATGAAAGCATACGGTTGCGGTAGAATCAATATTGACGTAAATGTCAAAGGAAAATGGATAAGTAACCATATGGAGGAAGTATGGTACGTACCTGAGGTTGGTGCAAACTTATTCTCCCAGTCAGTAACATTGTACAAGGGATTCACGTGGAGCACAGACGTGAAAGGAACTAAATGTAAAAACAACGGACAAATTTTATTAACAGGTCAGTTAATAAATGGTTTAATGATCTTGAATATGCGTGCAAAGATTTCAGATGATCCAGTCAAAGTGTTTGTAGCGTCTACAACAGATAGTCTGCAGTTATACCATGAACGCTTAGGGCATCAAAATAAAAGGCATATACGAAAAGAATTAGCACGACGAGGCATTATTGTCAAGGCAAATTCAGATGAATTTTGTGTAGGATGTTTGTTAGGTAAGCAACACAGAAAATGTTTCAGAACACGAAAGGACCGAGGAAAGACTGCAGGTGAAAAAATAAGTGCAGATGTGTGTGGTCCAATGTCTGAAACATCGCTAGGTGGAGCACGTTATTTCTTATGTTTTAAGGATGACTTTTCCAAGTTTCGGCGAGTATTTTTCTTGAAACATAAAAATGAAGTGACCGGAAGATTGAAACAATTTCTAGCGGAAGCAGATCTAGCAGGAAACAAAATTAAAGAATTTCTTTCAGACGGAGGAAAAGAATTTGACAATTTAGATGTACATAAAATTCTTGAAGAGCGTGGAATAAATATTCGAATGACTATGCCGTACACGCCAGAGCAGAATGGTGCATCAGAACGTGAAAATCGCACTATTATTGAATGTGCAAGGTCAATGATACATGCAAAGAACTTACCTAAAAAATTATGGGCTGAGGCGGTTAATACAGCTGCCTATATATTAAATCGTACTGGTTCTTCTAGTATTGAGGAGAAAAGTCCATATGAATTATGGTATAGGAAAGGTATGCCTGACATAAACTATTTTAGGATTTTTGGTACAGAATGTTATATGCATGTTCCAAAGGAAAAACGGCAGAAACTGGATCCTAAAAGCACTAAAGCGATACTAATTGGATACAGTGACAATAAAGATGGTTATCGTTTGTTTATACCATCAACGAATAAGGTGATTTTGAGTAGGGATGTCGAATTCCCACCAGAGAAGATTCTTCAGTCAAGAGATTCAGTTGAAGCAAATCTACCTGCAACTGTTCATAATGATCATCGATCAGAGATCTGCGATCAGGAGGAAGAAATAATAGAATCAGTTGAGGTAGAAAATAGCTCCAATGAAGATGTGCGGCAGGAGGTAGGTTATACCTTGCGTGATCGAAGTAAGATCAAGAGGCCAAGCTATTTGGGTATGCTTGCTGCTAACATGACGGAAAATGATCCGAATTCATATGAAGAAGCAATGAAGTCACCAAATTGGAAGAATTGGAAAATAGCAATGGATGCAGAGATGGCATCTTTATATGAAAATGATACATGGGATTTGGTTCCATTGCCGGAAGATAAAAAAGCTATAAACAGTCGTTGGGTTTTACGAATCAAAACTAAGACGGATGGCACTATTGATAGATACAAGGCCAGACTAGTAGCAAAAGGCTATGTTCAGAAAGAAGGAATAGATTATGATGAAACCTTTAGCCCTGTTGCAAGATTTGAAACCGTAAGAACGTTACTAAGTATTGCAGCCAGTGAACGATTAAAGTTACAACAATTTGATGTAACTACAGCCTTTCTCTATGGAGAAATAGAGGAAGAAGTCTACATAAGACAACCAGAGGGTTACAATGATGGATCAGGTCGAGTATGCAAATTAAAAAAGAGCTTGTATGGGCTTAAACAAGCGCCTCGTTGCTGGAACAACCGCTTTGTTAAATTTCTGAAAAATTGCGGACTCAAGGCTTCTAGTGCAGATCCATGTTTATTTGTTCAAGAAAAAGATGGTCAAAAATTGTTAGTGGTTATTTACGTAGACGATGGGCTGGTAGCTGGAACTAATGAACAACAAGTCAATAAATTTATGTTGGAACTCAAACGTGAATTTAAAATTAAAGTTGATTCTTTAGATTGTTTTTTAGGAGTTCAAATCTGCAAGAATGAAGATGGCTCAATCTTCATACACCAGGGAAATTATACTAGAAAAATATTAAAGAGATTTAGAATGGATGAGGCAAATAGAGTTGCTGTTCCTGCTGTAAGAGAAGAGATTGCATTTGAAGATGAACAGGAAACTGCAAATGGAATTCCTTACAGAGAAGCTGTGGGTAGCCTCATGTATCTCATGATAGCAACAAGGCCGGATATTGCCTTCGCAGTAGGCAAAGCATCTCAAAAACTTGAAAAACCAACCAAAGCAGACTGGAATTCAGTTAAGAGAATTTTTAAATACTTGCGAGGTACGCAGGATTACGGTATACTTTATAAATCAAATAATTCAGGTACATTGGAGGTATACACAGATGCCGACTTTGCTGGAGATGACAAAACAAAACGTTCAACATCCGGGATGATCTGTAAATATGGTGGAGGAGCAATTACTTGGTTTAGTCAGAAGCAGAGAGCTGTAGTTCTGTCAACCACTGAGGCTGAATTCATTGCTGCGAGCGAAGGAGCCAAGGAAGCAATCTGGTTGACGCGTATGCTAAAAGAAATTACCAAGATGGACAAAGTACCAACGTTATTTATAGACAATGCAAGTGCTATAAAACTTATAAAAAATCCTGAATTCCATAAACGTTCAAAACACATTGAGGTACGATATTATTTTGTGCGTGAAAAGTATTTGGATGGAGTATTTAATGTGCAGCATTTGGAAGGCGAGGTTCAAATTGCAGATATAATGACGAAGCCACTAAGTCGAGTACGATTTGAGAAACTCCGAGCTAATATGAATGTCCGTGAAAATGGATATTAATATTCAGTAAAAGTTGGGAGGAAGTGTTGAGGATGACAACTGTTTACTGATATTATTAGAATATAGAACACTATGTATATAGTTCAGTTTTTTTAGAGAATTGATTGACAACCTGTCACAAGATATATGTATATTAGTTATCGTTAATTAAATTTGCATTATTACATTCAGAGTTCTGTTTTATTTATTTTTACTCTGTTATAGTACTATTCACAACAAGAACAATATCTGTTGTAGTGAAAATATATTTAAATATTATATTAGATATCGTTCATCCGTTGTGCTGTGCTCTTCGCATACACCAAAGACCTTTTGTTCCTGCTTATTCCAAATTTTATCGAATTCGCACTTTACTTACTATTGTAGAAGTCACCGGAAGTTAAGGGATCATAATAAACGGTTTACACACCCCTCAATGGAGAATTCCTCGATTTTTTTATATGTTATAGTATTTTTAAATCCAGAAATTCCCTAATTTTTCTTTTTTAAAAATTCGGCTTCTTATGAAAGGAAAAAAATGTAAATATTTGGCATTCAGCGTTTCCCGCCTTACGACATAATACCCCATAATCAAATACTCCAGAAGAACAGTTTGGCAGTCACTGGTTTAATGATGGTAACGCCTACTTACAGTGTCGGCCAATAAAAAAGCCGGGTTCGGTAGCGTCATCAAGCCTGGAAAAACGCGCGCGTTTTGAAAGTGTGTAATATATTTTAGCATTTATAAAAAATTGATAAAACATATTGAAAAGAAATTTGCGTCAAAAATACAGTTATATGGGAAAAAATAATTATCTGACACAAATAAAAATATAAACACTGTTATTGGTTCTGTCCTAACAAAAATAAGAAATACTATAGGAATTTATTAAACAACTTTTCAGCTTGTTACAAACAATATTTATTTATAGCGTTACTGTCATACAATTTTAAAATACAGATATTTAACATTAACAATTATGTTATATGTTTACATAAAAAATTACTCTTTTGATTCAATATTTAAATCATCGTTACCCATAGTTCATTTCACGTAAGAAAATAGCAGATGGCGCTTGAGAGCCGACCATTATTACATGCATTAAATAAATAATTTAAATTCGGGAAACCAAACTTTATCAATAATAAAAATATTTTTATCTGCAACATGTACGAGTTCTGAATATTAAAAATTACATCAAAACATTGTTAAATATAACTTAATTCTGTCAATTTTATTTAATAATTGACAGATGGAAAGTGATATTTTTTCGCTTTTGTAAACTAGGTTAGCATTCTGACCAATCAAAGGGCAGAATTTATATCCCTATCTAAACCAACGCTATTTTCTTACGTGATATGAAGTATATATTATAAAAGAAAAAAAAAATACATGTATTGTAAAAACAATAATTTTTCCGTGAATTGACCATTTTCATTGTTGATGTGCGCATGCTTGCTTAGCTAGAGTGAGAGATCCGATGTTCCTTGTGAAGTGCGCGGTATGCTATTATTTCAACTTCACACTTGTTTGTGACAGCTGACAGTTGTCAGGAAACCTAGTAAAAATGTTGTCCAGCAATTGTTATTATCCTGATTAATATTAATTATGGGGTCGCGTGCCTGAGTGTCTGGTCGCGAACCCGGGAGAACCGGCTTCGATCCCGACAGACGCCAAATATTTCCAATTTTAATTGGCACAAAAGTGACCCCTGTGGTGCACCCTCCAGACCAGCTATGAGTGCCCGTGAGGTGACGCCTGGTAAGCGCCCACACGGTAAAATATATCGTCATCATTACCGATGTCTACATGTGTTGTAGATACTGGCACACCCAGTAATGGGTAATATGCCGTGATGATATATTTATCTTAGGAATATAATTTTTACTTCACAAAAATATTAATAGATGTCTCATTTTCAATGAAAATGGTCCATTCGGTTCTGGGTATTGGACGTATTTTTGACAAACATAAGTAATTTGCGGTATCAACATTTTTTATATTTAAGGGGCGTTTAAGCTTTTATGGTGATCCCTCGACTTCTGGTGACATATACTATGCACACTTCATTCATTCATTTATTTTGTTTAGTTTGTTTCACTATTTATTGTGCGTAGTGCCAAACAGGCGTATCATATATACAGCGAATTTAGATTACCATCGAAATTTCATAATCGATTTTATTGTACCATGTAAGGGACGGCCTATTTTATTTTCATTTATCTCTTACAGTATTAATTGTATTTAAACATCATATTAACTTTCAAATTATGTATTTTATTTCTTTTTAATCATATAAAAAGTGTTCTATAATTCATGGTATGGTACTAATGAAATATTTATGTTCTCATTAAAGTTAGGTACGAAAATTACCTATAAATAAAAATAATGGCGCATACAAGTGGATCTTATATCTTTACAAAGTATTTTAATATACAATGGTGGATCCATCTAATAGTAATAATGCTTATGTTAAAATATTAGTATGAATGTACATTCGTCTTATTATTATTATTTATAGTTATAAACTGTACGGGAAAGGATGTAATTGTACATATTATGTTGTGTAATGTAATGATTTATGTAAAATGTTTTGCTTTTTATTATTATTATAAATGAATATTGTACACTATCATATTTAGTTACCGCAACCTATTATATTATTGTTATATTTACATACATTTTCAGTAATTATCTAAAAGCACATGTAACTGTTTCTACGTCCGAATTATGTTGCCTCAATGTAATCATAAAGTAGAAAAGGTTTTCATTATGGGCTATTCTGTTATACTTCGCTTAAATCACTGATCTCTATACATAACTGGATAGCGCACGCAATGTTAAATCTTTATGACTAATTGAAAGCCGCCATGTTGGAGCATTTCAGCAAAATTTTAGTTGGAGATTCCTAGCTACTTTAAAGTAAAAAGTGACGTGATCTTATAGGAAATTTTCCTACAAGATCATAATGTTCTGTCTCATTGCGAACATTTGAAAATTCACATTTTTCGAAAAAATCATCTCATTTAAATGTCTCATATCTTTGTAGTTATTGAAGATATTGTTCTGATTATTTGAGATTATTATTTATTTATGTTTTGAGAATGTGTTTATGTAACAAAAATATCATATTTGTTTCTAAAACGATAAGAAAAATAATAAGAACTAGCATTCGAACATGCTTATTTTAAGAGATAGACCCTAATATACAGGTGTCTCACAACTCGCGCCCCAGAGCGAATGAGGAAACACGAGGTTGCACTCGTATGTATAATTTCGAAGAAAAAAAAAATTTAGCTTAAAAGATATTAGAGAAAAGACATCTTAAAATTGACCAATCAGAGACCTACACCTTTAACGTGTGTTTGCCGTAATTTTACGTTACTATGGTTTTATACAAATCAAATCTTTAAAATGTATGGGCGACTGTAGTTTTAGAAAAATGTCAGTGTCAAATTAAATTTGACAAGGTGAATAAAAAAAAGGCAAATTCTTACCATGTATTCAGCCGCTGATAACTTAGAAATGATAATAATTTTCGGAGAATGTAGACAATAATATTTTCGTTTAACACATTTTACACAGCTGCTACAACACGTTGCACTGTACGATATAAATGATGATCTCGGATGACATCTTCGCTAACCGAAATTTGTTGACAGTGAAAAGTCAACTCTAAAGTGTCAAAATTACAAATTTTGTAACTCACTAGTAGTATTTTTAAAACCTAGCAACCAGTTTTATTTTGTAATAATATCATCACACCTCAAGATATCCTTTCGGGATTGGTGGATTAAAGAGTCTTGTAACTCCGTTATGCAAGCAGCCGCAAATTATTTTCTTCTATTTGTTGGCAACTTATTGTCGTCGGCAAGTGTCAGTTTCGTTTGGGGCGCGAATTGTGAGACACCTGTATAGCGACAAAGTTGTAGTAAATGAATTAAAGAAGTTTTTTTTATTTGAATTTTTTTTCCAAAATCAACCGGTTTTAGAAAAAACGAAGAAAAAGTTATTATATCGTAATGCGCGTAACTAGACGGTAACTCTAGACGTGTTAGTCAATTTCCATGTCTTGGTTTTTGTGTTCCGTTTTATTCGAAACCGTTGAAGATTTTGGTAAAATTAAATATAAAACTTCTTTAATTCATTTACTACAACTTTGTCAGTGTGTGTTAGGGTCTATCTCGTAAGGACGAAAAGTTTCTCGCTTAGTGTTTCTTGTGCTGCAAAATCCAAAACAAACATGCTCAAATACTAGTTTTTATTATTTTTCTTATCATTTTAGAAACAAATATGATATTTTTATTATATAAGCACATTTTTAAAACGTAAATAAATAATAATATAAAAAATCAGAACGATATTTTCAATAACTACAAAGATATGAGCAGTTAAAGTTAAAAATTGTAAAGACATTTTAATGGGAGCGTTCACGCTAAATTTTTGCAGGTGGCAGCACAACTGTTCACATAATTTTGTAAAAGTTAACAGTGTATACACTGTTATGACAAAAAAAATCCTTTATGGCACATTCACAAATCGAAATTAATTTTATTATTTATGTTTTTATTTTAAGAACATTGACCATTCACAAAACATTTACAGCCCGATTCACAAAAAAGTTTAAGCCAATCCTCATTTTTGGATTAGTGAATTCTATTCTATTCCGGTATTTAAAATTTAATTTTCATGATATTATCAATAAAGGTAGATACTAGGAATAGATTAGACTATATTTTAAGATATAAACTGTCAAAATTAGAGTAGAATTCGCTAATCCAAAAATGATGATTAGCTTAAACTTTTTTATGAATCGGGCTGGAGTGAATACTCATAAATTATGTTAAATATAAATATAAAACTAATTTCGATTGATGAACGAACCTGTATTTGCATGTTCGCGTTTGCGCAAGCATTTTAAGTTTTCTGTTTTTGGAAATGAATGCCCTATTTTATTTTTGCATTCCTTTACACAACAATAAGGCATTTTATTTGATTATATATGTACAAATGTCAGAATGACAACAAAAAAATCTGGAGGGGATAAATGTGTTAAGAACTACAGCGCCATTAGTTCCTTACTAAAAGCTCCCATTGGATGATTTTGTCGAGAAATTTGAATTTTGAAATGTTCGCAAACATTCCGAAAATCACAATCAAATTTATCGAAAAATTTCCTAAAAGATAATGTTATTTTTATCTTTAAAGTAGCTAGAAATCTCCAACTAAAATTGTGCCGAAATACTCCAACATGGCGGCGTTCAAATAATCACAAAACGATGTATACTATCCCGATATGTATGGAAATCAGTGGCTTAGTTTATTGGTATCATTTACAATGTCTACTTGTATGGAGTAGAATTTGTGAACGATGCCATTTGTATGGAACAAAGTGATAAGGAATAATAATAATAAATCATTCTCATATAATAATTCATTGTTCGTTAAGATATTGAATCTTATTAAAAGCTTTACAGTAGTGAGTTCAAGTGTCTCCATGGAATTTAAGGATCAGTAGAGTAGCCGTACGTTGTACGTATTTACAGAATGGCTCTTGTCAACCTTGTATCACAATTTGTACTGATGTTTTAGATTTTTACTAAGAATAAACGTAGCAAGTAACCTCAAGACTGGGTAGATCGTTGTAAACTTATAGTAGCTATTAGCGGTGTTTGCGCCACTTATTGAATGGTGATAGGATTAGTGATTCAGATTAATATTATATAATATATATTATCAATTATTATATTAATAATTCACTAATGTATAGATATGGCATGTAGGTTTAACTTGTCATTTATAAATTTTTTATCTCTGATTCCAGTTGACGAGTAAATAGTTCTTACACAAAAGTAAAACTATATTTTTCCACAAAAATGCTAGATTAAATTTTATTGTAATCGAATCGTTTGCGTGCCACCAGTTTTCAGTACATCAAACTTTTTTGTGGAAATATCGAATAAATTAAAAGGTTTCGATTCAAATCGAGTGAATTTAGTTAATAAATACTGTACAGGGAATAATTTCGAGTTCCTTATATGAAAAACTTTGTTATTATGCACGCTAAAGATAATTGATGTTTTGAAAAAAAATTGATAGGCTCCACAGGAATTTTCGATCGTCTTTTGTTTTTGAGCTACTGGCCAAAACTTGATTTTCACTTATTTATTATAAAAGATCTAGAAAAAAAAAACGTTTAAATAATTTGTATACTGTTTCTTACGTAGAATAACACGATGTTCTTAGATTTTTTTTTAATACTTGAAATATAACACAAACATACATTACATATCTTTTTCCTTATTTTATACACTACATTCTTTTGTTTTGAACATGATAAAACATGAATTATTATTTTTTTTTTGGGGTGAAAAGAAAAATTAGTAAGGAACAATTGAAAAAATCAATTACAGGTCATTTGTTTATTTTTTTTCTGTAGTGAATCATTATTAATTACAACAAGCTTTTGTCTCGTAATTTATTTGTCATTTTCCCTGAAGAAGGTATCAGGTAATGGTGCCGAAAAGTTGGAATTAATAAAATATTACAGAACGAAAACAAAAAAGGTTGTATTATTCCTTATGAATAATTAATTTTTGGAGTGAAAAAAAAATAAATTTATTAAGAAACAATTGAAAAAATCAATTTCCGATCGTCATTTGTTTATTGTTAATATTATTTTCATTTTTCTAATATATAAACTTCAAAAAGAATATTATACTACACGCCAATAAAAAATTAAATAATCCAAAAATAATTGACTGAAAAAAATAATTGAGAATTTAATTAATAGATATAGAATCAAAGTAAACAAATGATGATCTGTAGTTGTCTTTTTCAATTGTTTCTTAATAAAATTTATGTTTTCAACCCAAAAAATTAATAATTCATCTTTTGTTCATGTTTAAAACAAAAGAATGTAGACTTGTTATATATCGTTGAAAACATATAAAAATAAGGAAAAAGAAGAGACTATTTTCAACTAATGTTCCCATTTAAAAATATATTTGATATCTCGTTATTCTAGGTTAAAAAATAACGAGATGTGAGGTATTTTCATTTTCAAAATAAGCGAAAAACAAATTATAGCCCGTAGCTCAAAAACAAAAGACGATCGAAAATTCCTGTGGAGCCCATAAAGACCTACATCAATTTTCTGTAGCGTGTTTAATTATAAAGTTTGTCATATAAGGAAATTGAATTTGTTTCACCATGGACAGTACAAAGTACGGTATATAAAAACTGGTGGCACACTCTATTAATTTTTAAAAAAATATCATTTAAATTCTATCAAGGAATCAATAACACAAATAAAATTATAAAGCAAGTTATCTTTTGTAGTTTAATATTATTTGAATGTTCGTTCTTATAGAGAAATATTGTCAAGTTGATAATACAAATGTAAATTAAATATATTTGGAATAGTACAAGAGTGTCAATGTAGATATGCATAAAATTATATTTGTAGCGCACATTGTAGCACCCTGTATAGACAATCTATGTAGCCGGGTCTGTAGTGAATCATAATAATTCTTCCAAAATTTCAATAACAACGTAATTATAGTACAACTACCTTTAATCTTACAAAACTTTTCACATATGATTCACTACAGAAATATTTATTTCCAAATATAATCGTTTCATTGAATTGTACGTAGATTTATATAACATTTAGATAAACGTGAACTGCTAATACACTGGATGTATTGTCAATTTTACAACTAAATAACTATACAAAGTAGTTTAGATGTGTTAGAAACAACATATCTCATTCAGTATCGTAGAAGCGTTTGTTGTATTTGATAATTGGTTGATTGTTCGTTTCAAAAAGGGTATACTATTGTAGCTTTATCACGGGTGTCGCCTACAATAATTATCCATTGGCCAAACGGAAAAGTGCTTTGATTGAAAATGTGTATATTCGTCGGATGGCACCCGGGAACATAACCTAGTTGTTTTAATAAATAAATTAGCAGGGTACTTAATGTGTAGCACATACCAGTATATAAAAATAATTTGACTGCACACAAATGACTGCATAAACCTGCCACGAATCATGTTAGCTGGACCAAGTTAAACTATTTGTCTACATTTTCATAATGTGTATTATGATATACCTACCTAAAACATGAATGTCTCCTCACCTTTTAAATATGATATATGTGATTTGGCCTCGTACCATACGTGTAAACTACATGTAATATAGGAGAGAACTGCATGTAAAATAGAAGATTTTTAACATTAATTGCTTATATAGATTTTACATATTTTATTAATGGTTTCATTTAATAACTTATTTATAAGAAATTAATGTTGCCTTTTTGTCAATTTTGGCATGTTTGAGATAATACAAAAACATATTGCTTGATAATGTAGATCCCAATATCAAGACAGAGGGACGTGGTAGCCATTTATTGTAAATTTGGCATTGAATAAACAATTAAATCATGCATTTTCGTCTTTTTCATTCAATATTTCATTCATCTACATTTTTTTAAATAATATTTTCCCCTCATTTACGCAAGATGTAATTCTTTAAAGCATGATAGATTTTTTATGGGGTCGCGTGGCCATGTGCATATACAGCCCAATTCACAAAAAAGTTTAAGCTAATCCTTATTTTTGGATTTTATTTTATTTATTTATTTATTAATCGGGCCACACAACAGGACAAAATCCCAATAACAGTGTAGCACAAAATAATTTAACAAAATTGGTTACATTGTTGCCATAAATAATATCTATAAATTTACATTAGAGTGAATGAGAAAAAAATAAAAACTTTGCAAAATATTAAATACAGTGAATATGTATAAATGATTTGAATGATCGAAGAGTACAACTAAAAATATCAGGAAAATTAGGAACTAATGAACATTTATTATACATGGATATCATTCTAAGATATTAGTGAATTCTATTCTATTCCTGTATTTAAAATTTAATTTTCATGATATCAATAAAGGTAGATACTAGGAATAGATTAGACTATATTTTAAGATATAAACTGTAAAAATTAGAGTAGAATTCACTAATCCAAAAATGAGGATTAGCTTAAACTTTTTTGTGAATCGGGCTGATAATGTCTAGTTGCCGCAGTTTGGTGATCCGGGTTCGATCCCAGTCAGTGCAGACTTTTAATCACACAAAAGTGATCCCTGTGGTGCTCTCTCCACACCAGCTATGAGTGCCCGTGAGGTGACCCACACACCGATGTCTACATGTATTATAGATACTAACACACCCATTAATGGGAAATATGCCGTGATGATATATTTATTTATAATATTTTTTTTTATAATTACATAACATATAACATTTAATACCATGTTTCCTTATAAAAATTGATTTTTTTCCGATTAACGTTAAAAGTGCGAATTTTTGACAGCTAACAAGTAAATAGTTATTAATTGACAATCATAGTAATATACCAATTCCTAACCTTTTGTAGGTTGGGAAATACGTCATTTCCAGGGATTTGTTAACTACTGGATGGAGCGAGTGAATCTGTACCGTGTACCCGGCCAGATCGACAGAGATAGTCATACATAATTCCGATTTGTTGTCTTTGTTTCCGTTACTTGTCAAATCTTTTGTTTGACAGGTTTGACAGATTTTAGGTTATTCTTGATATCATTATTGAAATATAATTATTTTAATATATGGGAATGGTTCGAAGGTGTTGTGTTGAAAATTGTGTGTCAAAATATGTGATGAACGGTGCTGTGTCGTTTCATTAGTAAGTTATGATTAAAATTATGATTTCTTCAAAAAAATATTTTGACAAATAAACGACTTATATTCTTATAGGTGTTCTAATTTAGCGTTGCATTAGATGTATTCGTACTTATTTCACGTTTCATGATCAAATATACTTAAACACAATTAATTTTTGACGTGAATTTGACAGATGTGAATATGAATATCAAATTCACTTGTCTAAAGTGGAATTATCTATATCTTTCTCACTCACACTTCCTGTGTTCTCTCTTAATCTAGCCGGGTACACAAGAAATACATATATCGATATACACTTGCTCCATCCAGTAGTTAACAAATCCCTGGTCATTTCCAACTTTAATGACAATATTTTGGGTCGGAAATAACAGATTTCACTTTCATCTCTTGGGTTGGAAATGTTTATATAGGGTTTACCTAGCAACATTATTATAGCAAATAGATCTTTATAATAAAATAGGCTAAAACAAATTTTAAAAGAGCTGTTAAAAATATGAAAAAATAAAGATTATAACTCATTGATTTATTTTGAAAATTATTGATTTAAAATGAGGATGATTGTGAATAAAAAAAGTATACATAACGTCGGTGGGAGTTTCATCACATTATTATTATTATTATTATTTTGTCGATTTTAGAAGTAATATTAATTTAGTGACTGTGTTACACCTATTTTGAAAGTTATCGCCATCAAAGTATGCTGCTATGTGTATATTAAACGGTTATGTAAAAAGCAAAAATAGGCAGTAAAAGTGATATTTTATAGACTTTTAGCTGTCAAAAGTATCTCAGTTTTAATGGCAATTGGTAAAAATAAACTATTATTCTATTATCTTAAATAAATCAAGTGTTGCAAGGAGAGAAAAATTTCAGTTCACTTGTTTAACATTTTTTATATAAATATCAAAGTCGTGAGTGTGTAATATTCAAAATTATCGCACGAATCGCTAAGCCTGCGTTTTGTAATTGGCTCTGATTTTCCCGCGCGCCAAGCGGAGAGGCTGCCGCGTAACGAACGGGGCAACGACCGTGAACGACTCGCCAGGGAGTGGTAGCGATCGCCACCAATACACAACGTTCCTTGTGCATAGTGCGTCGTCCATTGGTCTACAATTTGTCGACCAATCATTGGGAAAGTGCTGACGAAAATATCCAATGTAAGTTCACAAATTATCAAACATCTTCTCTTTACGATTCGGGGGATGAACCGGCAAATACAATCGCAACGGGCAATTACTACACATATTTACTAAAAAATTTCACTCGGACGCTTGTTCTCTTTACCTTGTAACTTTCTAAAATCGTAATGGCGAACTTTGAGGATCTGGTAATTTCAAGTACACTCAAATATTTTTCTATGTATCTTATCAAACATATTCTTTTTGCTTATTATAATATTAATAAGTGGATATATAAAGGTATATTATTTCTTTTCACGTATTGCACGTATTATTAGTTAACTATAACGTTTTGTTTCAGTTAATCTTTTTGTAGTTTGACAGACGAAATCTACATAACCTGTTAAAATTCATGTTATTATGGAACAATTAGCGGAAGGCCAAGTAGTTATGCAAGCTGTACCCGGAGTTGTAAATTCCGGGGGACAGCAAGTCCAAGTTATGCAAATGAACCAAGCTGGACAAGTTATCCAAGGCGCAAATGGACAACAAATTATGGTGCATGCAGTTCCACAAACTGGACAAACGATTCAAGTTGCCGGTCCTGGAACTCAGCAAATCCAGCAGATTCAAGTCGTTCCAGTTTCTAGTTTACAGTCTGCTACTCAGGGTCAAATAGTCATACAACAACCCCAGCAGACCCAAATTATTCAAACTGCTGATGGACAGACGTATATTTATCAACCAGTGCAAATTGAAAATTCAATACAACAAGCTCAACCAACTGGTATGTAATTTTGTTGAAATCTCCTCTCATACAGGGTTAGTTACTTTAAAGTCCGTACAGACTTTCAAAGTAACAAATAAGGGCCGGTCTTTCCACTTTATCCGACGGATAACTTTTTTCTGTCTTTCATTTCAAATTTATCTGATGGATAACTATCCGACAGATAAGTGCAGTATATGCAGTTCCAAAATCTCTAATAAAATTAAAAAGAGACAACAGCATTGCAAATGTAATAAGGCAGGGCAAGAAAATGCAATATAAGTTTTGTTTAGATCAAGTTGCTTAATATTTATATTTTGACATTTGTGGTTATGATCTTTTTGACGTAATTACAAATATTTACTGTGATCAAAAAGTTTTAAAAGTAATTTGGATAAATAACATGTGTGCTGGATATTCTACTTTCTGTTCATATTTGGAAATGTTTAAGGATTATAAAAACTGAAAGAAACGTGAGATCTCCAATAATTTTGAAATTATTGAAATACGGAATATTTTTATATTTGTACTTGTACTAAGGTGCAAGTATAAGTATGTCATAGAAAATAAAAAGATATATACAGTGGCGAGGGATTAAGAATGACCTCCCTTGGACCGACAAAAAAAAAAAAAAAAATGTGTATTGCCTCTAAAATTACTTTTAAAATAGTATAAATTCAAGACAAATTTTATCATTTTAATGATTAAACTTGATGACAATAATGATAATACTTGATTATAACAATTTGATTTGATTACAATACTACCACCAAGTTAACAGTGAAAATGAGTAACCAGGGATGGACAAACTGCAGTGAAATGATGATGGAACAAGGTCTGAGAAGCACGAACTCTTGTCTCTCAAAGTTTAGATGTGTAATGTTTTATTTATTTGCATATATTTCTTTTTCTCCATATCCCTGATACTCATAATCGGGTGTGTATTTATTTAAAATTTGGTATGACAAAAAAAATACGGTTTGTAGGAATGAATATTAGTTTTGCCCCATTGGAAAATTTTCTGGCGCCATATACAGGGTGTCTCAATAAGCTTGCTCACTATTGGTAACTTTTTTATTTGAAGAGATACGAGGTTGGTTAAATTAGCAAAATTGTGCCATTTTATATTAGAAAATTGGTCATGTAGACAAAATAAAAATTGTGTCAGCGGTTCTCAAAATTTGGGACAGAATGTATATTTTTTAAATGGCACTATATATTTTTTATTATCTTATTAGAAAGACTATTTTTTTCTCTTTCCAATAAGGTAATGTTGTTTATGTACAATTTTTTCAAATAAACGAGTTATTTACGGTTAAAAATTAAAATTTTGTAAACTATTTTATTAGTTTTTTAGTCAAGTAAGCCATGGAAACAATTGATTCTTTGTTTGTTTGACGTTTAATAATATCTCCCGTAAAGTTCTCTGTGTTTAATAATGTTTAATAACTTTAAAAGTAAAGAAAAGTTAGAAATGATCTTGCTATATGGAAAGTTATATCTAGGACACCAGTTACGTAGAACGGTCGGCTCTCTTTCCAAAAGAGTTTAAATGTGCGAAAGAAATAATGCCTTTCAATTTGAATATTTTCTTTGTTTTGTTATTACTGTAAAATAAATTAATAAAATAATAATTTTATAAAAGACAATTGTTTCCATAGTTTACTTGACCTAAACTAATAAAAAATAATTTTTATCTTTAAATGTAAATAACTCGTTTATTTGAAAAAATTGTACATAAACAACATTACCTTATTGGAAAGAGAAAAAAATAGTCTTTCTAATAAGATAATAAAAAATATATAGTTCTATTTAAAAAATATGCATTCTGTCCCAAATTTTGAGAACCGCTGACACAATTTTTATTTTGTCTACATGACCAATTTTCTACCAACCTCGTATCTCTTCAAATAAAAAAGTTACCAATAGTGAGCAAGCTTATTGAGACACCCTGTATATCAATAAATAATAATTAAATATGTGAAATTACATGTTTTTATTCTATCAAAATATCATGTATTAGACACTTTATCCCCAATTTATTGCATCGATTCATATGTTTCTGTCAGATATCATATTTATCCGGTAGAAAAGTTTCGGATAACTTATCTGTCGGATAGGCAATATTTATCTGGCGAATAACCTTATCTGAAGGTGGGAAGACACATTTTTGATTTATCCACCAGATAACTTTATCCGGAACTTTATCCGAAGGTGGAAAGACCGGCCCTAACTAAAATATGATTTCCGTTTAGTGATTAACATCAACGGGAATTTGGTGCAAATAACTGGAACAGGTCAAAATGTTTCTACTACAAACACCGTTGCTCAGCCGCAAGCTGTAAACACGGCAGCTACAACTGTAGTTCCGCAGGGCGCTACTCTTGCGAACACAGTCACCACTTCAACGAATCCGATTGGAGTTTCCAACGGGAATATTGTCATGGTGAGAAATAACACGGATGTACGTACTAGATCACAGCTTTTTGTTAGCACTTCAAATGTTGTTATTATGTTTTAAGTGCTATCATTATATTCAATGTACCATGAGAATTGAACTATAAGTGAGTTTTAATTTATAGATGGTTCCTGGTACAAGTGGCGTGTCACAATTTCAACGTGTACCAATTCCAGGAACAGAATTTTTAGAGGAAGAACCTCTTTATGTTAATGCGAAGCAATACAGACGGATATTGAAACGTAGACAAGCCAGAGCCAAATTAGAAGCTGAAGGGAAGATTCCGAAAGAAAGACCTGTAAGTTTTTGCAATATTCACCCTAGCTAATAGACCCCATTAAATGGACGAATTTTGATCTAATTTGCGAATTTTATTAGACTAGACAACCACTTATAATTGTAAAATTGTGCGATTTGAAAAAACAGACGCAATTATATCTATAGTTTTCATATACAAGGTGATTTTTTCCATGGGAAACAGTTTTTTGCAAACAGTTACCCCAATTTTAACTTTCGAAAAACACCAAATACTTGGAAATTATACAGTATTTTAGGACCATAAATTAATTTTAAAATTGATTCATTTTTCTATTAATAGCAGTAGCCATGCCAAATTTGAACAAAAAGATAAACAAATGCTTGACATTTTGTCTGTCAAAATAGTTTAATTAGTAATAGTAAATCTAATTTGAAATTTTATAAATTTTGCTTATTTGTAGTGGTAGTGGTACGCATGGAATTTAAACAAAATTACAAAGAAATGCATATCATTTGAACTGTCAAAAATTCAATTTTCAAATAATTATATTCTACACTTAAGTCCCTAAATATATTTTGTTTTCATGTTTTGCGTCTACCTATAAATCACTACATAGATTTTATTTATTTTGTAACGAACTTCTAATATTATTTGGATTAATTTTACTCATATTTCAATTGTGGTGTCGATAAATAATTTAACTAATCCGAAAATATTTGGTTTAGAATAATTTTGAGAACATACTTAATTGACATGAAATCAAAATAAACAAAAGATGAACTGTAATAATTTTTTTCAATTGTTTCTTAATAATTTTCAAGTTTTTCGCTCCAAAATGTTAATAATTCATCTTTTATTCATGTGTAAAACAAAAGAACGTAGACTTGTTACATATTATTGAAAAGACTAAAATGACAAAAAATCTAATTACGTCGTTTTCTTTTACCTAAAAAACGGTACAAAATTTATTAAAACAATTTTTCTTTAACTACCGTAAAAAATAAGTTATAAGATATTTTCGAAATAAGCGAAAAACAAGTTTTTGCCTGTAATAATATTCAATTTTTTCACCCCAAAAAAACAATAATTCATCTTTTATTCATGTGTAAAACAAAAGAATGTAGACTTGTTATATATCATTGAAAAGCTTAAAAAATAAGCAAAAAGATGAGACTATTTTCAACATAGGTTGCCATTTAAAAAATCATAAGTTTGTGTTATATCTGAAGAATTATGAAGTTTCCAAAAAATCTAATTACGCCATTTTATTATACCTAAAAAACGGTGTAAAATTTGTTAAAACAATTTTTCTCTAACTACCATAATAAATGAGTTATAAGATATTTTCGAAATGAGCGAAAAACAAGTTTTTGCCTGTAGCTCAGAAACAAAAGAAGATCGAAAATTCCTGTGGTGACCTAAAAAAGCATCGAAAATGAGACACCCTGTACATCTCATTTTTCTAAAATATAAAAATGTAATTTTTTTGTTATATCAATTGAATAAACTTTTTTTTTTTTTTCATTGCAAATAACATATACTCTTTGAAATTTATATAAATGTTCATTTAATTTTATTTTACTCTCTTTAATTCGAACAAATTCAAATTCCCCTTCGAATTCGATTTATAGAGTCGACTGTATATATATTTTTTTTGTAGAAATATTTGCATGAATCCCGTCATCGTCACGCAATGAATCGAATCCGTGGGGAAGGCGGCCGATTTCACTCTGGATCGCCCAAAAAAAGAAGGTAATGTTACACCATTTTATCTATTTTACATAATTATCAACCTCGCAACAAATAATAATAAAATGACTTTAATTTTAACACCTAAACTGCAATAACTTTTAGAATACAACAGCAAGAAGAACAGCAGCAACAACAACAGAGGACATTAACTGTTCCTTACACAACCCAAATAGACCACGATAATTTAGGACAAACGATTATCATTGAGGTAAATAATTATAATAATTCTGAACAATTGTATTAATTCGTGGCAGTAGAAATCATTTGAGTAAAAACGCACTCGCACTCTATTATTTTAATAATGGAATTTTATCGCAGGCCCCTTCATTACCAGACGGAATGCCAGACCCGTTGTCTGTAGTGGATGGTCATTGATACAATTCTTCTTGATTGTGATATTTATTTATTTGTTACGTGAAGACCTGTTGTAAACCTGTAAATAGTCGTATTAGGTTTTATACTCATGTTAGATATATTCATATTCATTTCATCACATATTCACAGAGACTGATGGTACAATTTATTGTCTCAAATTCAAAGTTCATTCGTCTTGATATTTAAGCACTTATTATTTTATAAGTTTTTATGTTTCGTTACTACTACTTACATATATACCTATGATGCGTTCAAGGAAATTATATTTAACAAATTAGCTTACGATATTTTGTTAATTGTACAAGTTAGTATTTATAATGTAATGTTGAATCGTTACTTTGTAAAGTAATAGAAATAAAAATATGTAGTAACTATTTTAAAAATTGTTTCAAAATCATTTTCAGTAGCTGGTATATGTGAAAGTGATTGCATTATTGGCCGAAAATAAGTTAGTATATATAAATACATGCTACTTCATTAGGGGATGATATTATATAAAATCATATTTAACAATTCTGCTACGCACAGAAACACATCTTTATACAGTGTGTCCCATTTAGAGGTGCCACCATTGGGATCTCGAGAACTATAAAAGATACGATGTCGGTTAAATGGAACTTTTTGTGCGCCATTGGGAGGCCATCTCAGATGTGCTTTTGTTTCTCCAAAAATTCTCATAGGGCACTAGATAATAACGAAAAACTGAATATTGTTGATTTTTTCTTTTTCAAATAACGTCTAAACTATCAGTAATTGAGAAAAACGTTTCAAACATAAAAGATAGATATTTTTATTAACTAACCAATGGCGTAGGAAATAAATTTTTATATCCGTAAATTTTCGAGATATAACACAAACTTATATTTTTTTAAATGGAACCCATATCTGATTTTTCTCTTTTCAATGATGTAAGGGTTATTATGTTTTATATTTGTTTTACTCCTAAAATTTAATTTTTCTCTTTATTTTCCTGAACTTTCTTATTATTTCCCAAAAAAACATTATTATTTTTATTAATTATATTGTATTTGATCGAAATAATTTGTTTTATGCCTTTATTACTTAATATTTTTATTCTAGACTCATAATTACAAATTACACTATAATGTGCCAAGGACGACCAGATACAAAATATTATATAAATAAATTATTTAAATACAAGAAGTATTTCTAAATAGAAATCTACCAATATTTTCAAAATAATTATAAATTTAATACAAAATAAGGAAAAAATAATAATTTTGAAGGCAAAACAAATATAAAACATAATAACCCTTACATCATTGAAAAGAAAAAAAAATAATGATTTTTCTGAGACTGAAATCAGATATGGGTTCCATTTAAAAAAATATAAGTTTGTGTTATATCTCGAAAATGTACGGATATAAAAATTTATTTCGTACGCCACTGGTTAGATAATAAAAATATCTATCTTTTATATTTGAAACGTGTTTCTCAATTACTGATAGTATAGAAGTTATTCGAAAAAGAAAAAAATCAACAATATTCAGTTTTTCGTTATTACCTAGTGCCCTATGAGAATTATTGGAAAAACAAAAGCACATCTGAGATGGCCTCCCAAAGGAGCACAAAAAGTTCCATTTAACCGACATCGTATCTCTTATAGTTCTCGATATCCCAATGGTGGCACCTCTAAATGGGACACACTGTATATTTTTTAATTTATTCTATTAACAATTTTCCTCTTATTCTTCTAAATGTTCGAGATTCTTCCAAGTCATTGATCAAAATGGCGGTATTTCTGAAGGGTATATGTAATATACAGTGTGGGATTAAAGTATGGAATATATCAAGAAAAAAAACCAAACACTTCCGGTTTAAAAAAAAAAACGCTGAAACACATTTTAGTTTTTAAAAATACACATTAATATGTGCGATTCATTTTCCGACTTTCATTTGTTTTTCAGTTATGACGCCATCACAAAAACATTGAAATAACAACATAGATTTATAGTAGTGGAATCTGATGATTTTTTTCCCTTTATGATCATGCTAATAAATAATAAGGGCCCATAACAAAAATTCTGAGAAAAATCGAGCTAAACTTTTAATACATAAAAATGAATAATCAAGATACCTTTATAAAATTTTTAATCTAGCCAATTGTTTCATACAACATGGGCTGTGAGATTAATAACAACATATTATTTTATATATTTAAATATCTCTAACTTTATAAAAGCTATAATAACATTATTAAATTTATCGCATATTTTTTTATATTCTTTAATATTTGTAATAACAAATTTTGAAAATATAATATTTAGATTTTTTTAAAGAAACTAGTACTTCCGGTTGTCCAATTGTTACCAAAATATAATCAGCTCTTCCCAATAATATGAGTTTGAGGAAATCGCAGTTAAACATATCGTAAGTCTTATAGTATTTGAGAAACCGTGGTTCCAACATACACACACACGGACATCATCGTAAAAATGTTATAATCGGATTCTAAAGACCTTAAAACGTGCATATCCATCAAAATTTGAATATGCGATTTTTAGCATGATTCCAAAATTACGTAAATTTATCTCCAATTAAAAATTATTATTTAACTGTTTATTTCTGTCTGCAGCAAAAGCCTTTTGCCGGTTGTTACATCATTAACAAATATTAGATAACTAATTATTTTAAAAAATATACCTCCTAAAACAGTCATTTACAATTTGTCTTTCATAGTGAAAGGATGGTTGTACTCTCCTGGTTTGCTGGACCGTGCTCGACCATTCCTTTATTTTTTTGTATTTGTATTTCATAGTATTCAAATCTGTGGTAGTTACCTCTACCCTTAAAATAAATGATAAAATTCTAGAATTAAATTCATTAAATTAAAGTGCGCCTAGACCAACCCAGGGCCCAGAAGGACAACGTGGGATACATATTTGTATAATGGTAGTTTGGTAAAGTGTTCAGGTTTATCCTGAGACAAGGTATGCGAAAATAAACTTCCCAGCAAATTGAAAATTTATCAGTTTTTATATTAAAATTAGAATTTTTTACATTTTGCTAATGAAATCATATTTGCTACATAATAATCAATTAATACCTTTTTGTTACTTCACTTTTAATATTTCAAGTTTTGCTATAATTTATAACAATTTATATTTTACAAACTAAATTTTATATCAATTTTTAAAATATTTTAGGTCAATAACTTGGCATTTTCCTCAATCTAATAATTGTTGCTGTACCCGTAAAACTCAATTTCAAAATTTATTTGCGAAATAAACATTACTATATGTCTCATAGATTGTTGACATGGATTTTTCCATTTATTTATTTAAATATACGAATTATCAAATAAAAAAAAAGGTAAATGACACACCCAACAATGGGTAATAAGCAGTAATGATATAATTATTTACTATTAAACAGGATTGTATAAAATAAATTTTGATTTCAACTTTAAATAAATTTAAAACTGAGTACAATGTGGCATATAAAGGAATGACAGTGTGTGAGTGATTGGGTGAGCGAAATCTTGCTCTATAAAATTGCCCGGGAAATTTTATACTGTGAGACTAGCTTTAAAGGTAGACGTAGACATAAGTTAGCTTAGGATAAGTTAGTTATAAGATAGGGCGCCATACTTGTACTTAGTTTTTTCTTTCATATTAAACATTAAATAGTAATTTATTAATAAACAATAATAACTTGGGAAAATCCTGTCTGCAAAATATGTTTCATTAGAAATTGTTTCATTTTAATTTTTAATATTCAATAATACCAATTCATTCTTTTATTTGAAATATTTATCGATATTATTGCTGTTATTGTATGCCAATTAGTTTTGGGTTCAAATCCCGCACTCAACAATTGTTAAATAGAGGAAATGTTTAAGTATTTGACCCAATTTTCTGATACATAATTTTTAACTTTTCAAATTCAGAATAAAGTGTTTAATAAAATTTTATTCAATTTTGACGTTTTAAACTGCCATTATTAACTCTATAGCAACGACTATAAGTAACTATTTATTCGCTAGTGAATTAATAGTTTATTATGCAATGAGTGCATTAATAGTCATTATATATGAGTTGCATACACTATTTTTTCTACGACTATTCATTATAATTAAAAAATAAACAATAAACCGTCAAATTTGAATAAATAACGATGATCGTCATGCATTTTTATTTTGTCAAAATTAAATTCGTAATGCCTGTTATTACTATTTTGTCAAAATTGAATAAAATATTATATAAACTACATGAGTTAAGAATATTTATTCATTTGAAGAAATTAACCAACTCGCCCTAACGGGCTCGTGGGTTAAACTTTCTTCTTATGAATAAACATTATCTTAGCTTGCTTGATATATAAATATCTATTATCAAATATATATTTAACTATATTATATGCTTTTGAAAACTTACATTTTTAAAGTGTTACAATTACAATTTTGCTGGGAAGTTGCTGTACATTGCAATGAATGTTCAATTATTATTAATAAATGAAAATACAAAAATAATTTAGAATGACAGGTGTGAGTGAGTGTGTATCGTATATATGGGCAAAACAAAAAAAAAAACAACAAAAAAAAAAATAAGAATAATATGAAAATAAAAACTAATTTTTATTTATGAATGATCCCCTGAATGTCTTGTGTGATTGAGGTTTATTTAGTATTGATAAATATTTGATAAAAGATATAGTACTTCAACATTTTGAATCTATTTCATTCAGTTGAAATAAGATTTTTTAGGTCTTTAGAGAAAAGATGTCACACCCAATTTGGGGTAAAGAACATTATAATACACAGATATTTTGCATTTATACAATCTTAAATTTGAAATGTTTAATAAGTCAAATAAAAACGTTCATTGCAGTACAGCCTAGTTAAGTTTAGTTTAAGGGGGCGCGTCGTCATCCTAATTTTAACTTGTAAATCTAACTTAAATTGTAACTTTCGTCCCGGGTGAATTTGCTCGCGTAACCCGGCATAAGGTCCGGATCGTTTCCGTTTCGTTGACATCGTATAGGCCAGAATCCCATTGGACCTGAATATCATCGTCCTTCTAGACACCGTGGGATATAATCGTCACCCTAACTTCAATTTTAAATGGTAGATTTCATGCCGGCATGAGGTCCGGATTGTTTTAGTTTTTTATTTTTAATTAATAGCTCGTGTAATCCGGTATGAGGTCCGGATCGATTAGGCCAGGAACCCAGGACCTGGACAACGGGGGACAACGAGGGATCGAGAAAGGAGCAAGTCTTCAAGGCGAATTAAAGACGCGAATATATTAGAAATTTGTTGCGAACCGGGTACGGGAAATTTTACACAGATTTTAATAGTATTGATTTTATTTTTGTTTTGTATCGGGAATATTTTGTTATAAACTGTAGTATGGGGTTTGCAGGGTTAATTTTTGCCGTAAATTCGTTCGCGAAAATCGATTTATAATGATATATTTGGGGTGGGATTTTGGGATTGTTTCTTTATATTGTATTATCTTATATTATATATGCACGTATATAATATAATATATTTATTTTGTATGTTATGCTTTTTTCCTAGCGCACTGGGTATTTGGCGTGCCAGTATTTTGAATACTGTGCAATAAATACTCATCAAATTCCGCCGAAAGTCTCTCGCGGGCATGAAAATGTTCGGTGGACTTTACACATGGTAAAAAAAGTTTTGTTGCAGATTGCTGAAATTAGTACCAGCAGCTAATTTCGTAATCACAATAAAGTTGTTTTTTATCGTGAGGTGAGCAACCCTCGTCCAAGAAAACTTACCCTCCGTAAGGATTGCACGGGGTCGGTTTTCGCGGAATGGGGAGGGCGCGGTCGTAGGTCCAAACACTGTGTGGAATATGACGATGAGCAATAGTTTATCGGCGTATGCATATCAGTGGTTGGAACGCGCTTGGCCCCAGCAGGCCGCGTCCGTGAACAAGCCACAAATAGGTTCATTTCATCTCATTATCATTTTTGTTAGGGTTTCAGGCGCGAGCGATTCTATTTATAGTTGGTATGAGATCGTTAGGGTTTTGTAGGACACCCCAGTCGTGGTTTAGACCAGGGTGGCTCTGTCCTCAACTCTTTTGAATCGCAGGAGGTTTGGACAGGGTTCCCTGCCCAAGTGGAGAGACCTTGTCGTGGTGGCAGGGCTTAACCATACCCCAATTGGGGGTGGGACCAACGTCTCCACAAATTATCGAATTAATCAGTTTCTGGGTAATATATTAACAAAATAATTATTTTGGCACATATTAATTCGATAATTTTTATTTAAATATAACTATTTTAATAAATCAACAAATAAAATATTATTTCTCGTATCCAAATCTGTTAAGAGCTTCAAGTAAAGTACCACTTCCGGTTTACCAAAGTCAAAATTTAATATGTTTCAAATTATATGCAAGTTTTAAATACCAAAGTTTTGGATCATATTTTACTAGATTTAAAGAAAAATCGTCACACACATTATTGTAAAATTAGTAAACACGTGTTGTAGAGACCCTAATTCGTGCTTATTCACTAAAAACTCACTTTCGAGTTTTTCGACCGAAAACGTTTCCTCCCTTTCCTATGGTATGGCGGGAGGTAAAAACACATAATATATGCAAAATAAACTAATAAAAAAATTGTCAATTTAGTATTTTTTCCAGAAAATAGCACAGTTTAGAACAGCTGATGTTCCTTTAGCCAGATCTTCTCTCGTGCATTCCTCTTCTAAGTTGGCGCACGTGAGCAGGTGGGTCATTATTTGTTGTTGAGTACAATGACATAAAGTGGGTTTAACTTGGTACCCCCAGTTGTACCTATGTATTTCCCATTTTTCCTACTTGACTTCATGGGCGATTTAAAATTTACCAAATGGGCCATTTTTGGCCATTGTCTGGTGTAGTTTCTCATTTATTGCAAATAAAGTGTTTGTTTATAACATAAAAAGTAGAGATTGGACACTTTAAATTTAAATATTAAAATATATTTTCTTTTTAAAATATTCTAATTTTTATTTATTTTGAATGTTACAGGGTTCTGTGTACTATGGCCGATACTTCTTTCGAATGTTCCTACATGAAGCCTGATTTCTTCCAATATCATCGTCAATGAATGAATCCAGAGACGTGGAGAAGAATTTCCCGAAAAGAATGCACCCTTATGCCCTCCCCATAAACCCTGTTTTGAAGGTATTTATGCCAATTGCCATCTACTTATCAATAAAACCAAATTAATTCATAATATTTCTTGTATTATGTTATTATTTATGTATAATTTCTGGTAAAAAATGATGTACGCTGTTGTATGATGAATTTATATTACAAATTGTTATTTAAGAATGTAAATTTATAATTATTTTCAACTTGAAACTCTTCAAAGTTCAAAATTGATAGGATTTTATCATATTCGAATTCACGCTGTATTTCCACCAATCACAAGCTTCGTTATTTTTGCCAATCACATGAGACCACGCCTTGCCGTGAGCGTCACTGCGTAACAGTTGCGCAAGCAGATTGACGTTTAAGAAGTGGTTTAATGTTTCTGTGATATATTTTGTGATAGTAATAGCTTATTTATGTGTTTTATTTGCGAAATGGACCTGGAGCAGTTGAATTCGAATGCCTAGCTGTAGTTTTAAAGGTAAATTACTTGATTTTCTAATAAATTTATGGACAAAAATCATGACGTAACCTTACACACATCTTCAAGTTCTACATAAATAAGTATTTGTATATTGAATTCATCATAACCCAACCTTAATACATATAATATATTGTTGCATTTAATATTCTTTTATATTAGTAAAGTATTAATACATTCTTATACGACGCAGAATGTCTAACCTTGCTTTTTAAAGGTCATACATTATTTGCATCTTTCGGTAATTTATTTTTAAGAATTTAAACGTAAAATCGTGTAGTGTATATTTCTAGCTACAGTTTATAGGTAAATTATTTAATTTTTTAATAAGTTTAAGGACAAAAATCACACTGAAATATCTAATGACGCTACGTACATCTTCATGTTCTAAATGTATAGGTATCAAATTCATCATTAAACAGCAGCTAATATATTTGAGTATTTTTAATAGTGCTTTTTGAATATTTTATGCAACTTTATCGAAAATCGAAATTTCTTTTTTTATGTATGTAATATACTGTTTATGTGTTTATGTATAGTGGTGTGCAAACGTTTTGAGCCAAACAGATTTTTTAAACCATTATCGTATATTGTAAAGGTGGTACAACAATCAAACAGTTGTATTAATAAACGTATGCATTTGTGCATAAAATATTTTCCTATTTTAAACCATATATTGCGCCAAAAATACACGTATTTTAAAACTAATGAATCTGTTCAATCATATTTGATTTAGTTCTTCATATTTCATGGTTTATCATTATTGCTTTTGATACAATCACTGCAGAATACTGTCGAGATATTGATTTAATTAAATTTATAATGCTGTCTTGTGGTCTACATCTTGTCATTAATTTTCTAAATGGTTCCATAATTCAGGCTTGTATTTATTTTCCAACGCGTGTTTATCTTCTGGTATAAATGTTTTATTGGATTTAAATTCGAAGATTAGGGTGTTTACCTAAAATTATTTCACTACTTTAGATTTTAGTTTAATTATTTTATCTGTTCGCTTTGTTGGTTTACGGGGTTTTATTGCATCTTGGCTTGTCAGCTAATGATTTTGGCAATTTATATTTGGTCGTTTGCTGTGCTTTTATCGATCATTAGCAAGTCTGCTATCTCACGAGAAACATCTCCTTGTCGAGAAAGATTTATTGCGGATTCTCGTAACTGAAAGTGGGTGTATTTCACCATTTTGTTAGACAATAACGTAAATTAATATTGAATTGAATATATAAATATAATAGAATAACCTATATAACTACATCTCGATTGATAACAATGCGAGGGGTGAATCACTCCTACAGTCATTTACAGTCCTTATAATCATATACAATCACGCTACAATCAGCTACAGTCATCATGTACAGTAGTACATACCTTAGGATAATGTTTGTGTTATTGAGGTGAACATATTCACTATTTTCCCTGGTATTTTTGTTTTAACTCAGGTTTGACTGTACAAAAGGTAAGAAATTACTATTTTACAACGTGTGTTTTTTTTAAATGGCACAAAAGTGACCCCTGTTGTGCACTCTCCACACAATAATAATAATAATAATAATAATAATAATAATAATAAAAATTGTAAAATGTACATTTTCTCTTATGCATTTTTTCTCACCTAATGAATCACCATTAATGGCCACATTATGGTCAAAATTGTAAAAAAAAACCGACAAAACACATTTTTGTTGATGTTGATTAATATAAAATTATACGAGCCCTGCGCCAAAAGAATTCGCTCACATCTATTTATTATAATTTTTCATATGAAAGGAAATTGTTTACACTTATTCAATTATTATTCCTAAACTTACTTTTATGTTATTAGAGTTAATTAATTGCTTACATAAAATACATACATACATACATACATACATACATAAAATCACGCGTTTCCCACTTAGTTAGCAAAAACATTCTTCTTTCGCCTTGTCCAAAATCATCATAACATTCATACAAGAACATATTAATGAGACCGATTTTCGTTAGAGAATAACCGCATCCGGACCACAATAATAGTTATTCAACAATCATCCTTTGCCACACATTCCTATCCATGCACACTTCTTTCACCTCAGCCACATTCATAAACGTATTCATACATAATAACATATTAAAGTGACCGATTTTCGGTAGCGAATAACCGCATCCGGTCCACAATAATAGTTGCACAAAAATCCTCTTTCGCTACACATTCCTGTACAAACATACTCCGTTCTTCTCTTCCACATAAAAGTTCAGCTGTTTCTCCATTCTCATAAAACATTCTTACTAACCATACATCTTCACACCACAATAATTACGAAACAATCATCCTTCGCCACACATTCCTATCCAGGCAAACTTCTTTCGCCTCAGCCACATTCATAATCGTATTCATGCATGCTCTTCTTCTCTTTCCACTCGGAAACTTACGCTCCTTCAAAACACTACCAATCACATCCATCCACTTACACACTGGACGGCCACGCAATCGAACATCCTCAACTTTACCAACATATATGCGTTTTACAAGTCGTTCACTCATCATTCTCTCCACATGACCAAACCATCTTAACTGACTCACTCCAACTCTCTTAACTACATTCTTCCTAACCATACATTCTTCATACACCAAATTATTCTTCACGCGATCTCGTCTTGTATACCCACAAACACCACGTAAATACCTCATTTCCACAGCAGTCACTTTCCTTTTATGCTTTCTCGTCCATGCCCAACATTCACTTCCATACATCAAAGCAGGCACCAGCACTCCATTATATACACTTAACCGAGCTTCTCTAGATACGTTTACGTTACGAGCAAACGTGCCCAGAGCACCCATTACCTTACATCCCGCACTCACCCTCCTATCAATTTCACGGTCAATTCGTCCATCCCTCGACATCATGCTACCCAAATATACAAACTCATAAAATGAGCTATCATAATTAATAAATGTGTAACTACCTTGTAAAGGGAAGGGATGTAGGCGAATTCTTTTGGTGCAGGGATCGTACATAAGAGTGGGAGATTTCGTTGCGATTTTGTTCACTATTTCCAGATTTGACCGGCTTCGTATCTCAGTTTTCGAGATTGTACATTCTTGCGTACAATCATTACAATCGTCTTACAATCTTTTGTACAAAATTGAAGGAGTGATTCACCCCTCGTAACAATACAAACAATGATGTATAGACGAATTATTTTCATTCGATATAAAAGTCGCCCATAATTATTGGTTTCAAACGTAGTAAAAATATACTTATAAGCGACATTCATTCTCTAAATAATAAAAATTATTTTTTTATGTATTGATTTATTTATTGCTCAGTACATTATACATAAATTTGACAATAAATCCATGTTCTACGCGTTGAAATGCTAGTAAGAATTTCGCAAGGACACTGAACTGATGTCACATCTTTAGATAAGAAAATACTTATTGCAGTAATAACCAAAGTGGACAGAACAGTAAAATCTTGTAGGGCTTAAACACTTTAAATAAGAGAATTAGTGACATTTATAATCAATGTTAATAGTGCGTAGAGTTATGTAATCCCGGTTTTATTAACATTGAAAATTACTCGTTTATTTCAAATGACTCATTTTCAAAGTTATGGAATGTTAACATTGATTGTTCTAACTTTAGATTTTTTAATGTGTGTAGTTTCGTGAAAAATATAATTTAATATGTGAAGTGAATATGTGATAGTGAATATATCAGTACTACATTATAATTGCTATACTTTATTTTCTATTGATATTGATATAGTTTTTTCTAAGACATAGTCACACTATTCTCAACTGAAATGACCGATAGAGGCGCTGCGAGCACTTTCAACATGGCGGATGCATGACGGTAGGTGTACAATCTGTCACTGTCATATGATACAATTTTGCTTGTGTTTCTTCAAAATGAATCTAAGTATCGTTCAGATATTTGACTTTCTAAATGCTACTCATCATTCTAGGATTATTGTTGAAGGTATGATTGTATATAATGTTCATTTACTACTTTATTTAAAATATTAATCTTGTAAAACAGGCGAAGAAGTTCTGAATGCGAATCACATTATATTATGTGGAATTACCGATAGTTATCGAGAAATTGTAAATGTAATATCACTCTGTCTTCAAAAAAATGCTCTGTCGTCACAAAGATGGTACAGCACTTTTTTTTAATTTCTCCGTTGAGAAGGAATTTCTAAAAATTTAAATAATCATAAATATGTTTTAAATATAATTATTAATAATATTTCCTGGAAGAATAAAGTCACTATCTTATCGAACATACTCTCATATACTTGGAAATTTGTTTTCCAGAACGTAAAACATACTTCCAATCTCCAATGTTTGTTAAATACCTGCATTTGTGGTTATACTCACTTTATTTTTATCTATTTTTGGAAAAATGTGGAAACTTAAATGAGTTTCGCTACTCATAAGCGAATGACACCCGTATACACAACATATAATATTGCTTTTACCGTGTTTTACAACATTCATTTTCGTATAAAAGAAATACTTTTAAAAAATGTATGCTAACATCATGTTGTAATTGCTTGCACCTACCGTCATGCACTAGTTCAAAATTTAGTCACCAGATGTCATATCGATGCTCTTCAGTTGTCAATAGCATTTAGTATATTTAAAGTAAACATATATTTGATTAAAAAACTTTGTGCTAAATTATTGATCTATTTTTAATTGTATTAACATTAACATATTCAAGTAATCTATAACTAAGTCTTAGAAAAAAAGTTATATATTTTACTCGCAAAAATCTGTAACATTATGTAACAACTTCTACGATACAATTTAATATATATTTGGCTATATGTATATTTCCTTATTTATTTAGTCTTAGAATAATATGATTACAATATGTAACACAAATAAAATGTATTATATAAATGACCAATAAAAACAGTAAAATGAACACAATTTCTCAATTCAAAAACCTATTTTCCCATCCTCAAAAATTGCATTCCAGCAAATCACCAAAATACGAACTGGATCATTAAAATGAGATCAGCGGGATTTGAACGATTTACAGCCTATAGGTAAGCAGCCAGCAAAATTCGATTCGAGTGCACCGCAAAGCGATCGCCGATCTGCAACCTGCATAAAAAATTTTAGCGCCTAAATTTCAACGTAGTGCACAGCAGATTACATAAGCAAGTAGCCTACGACAAAATTTCTAGCTAGCAAAATCCGAGCTACGAGCACCAGAAAGGGTTCTGGTCGACAAAATCACAAAAATCGTGTAAAATCGACGATTTAGAGCCGTAGCGGCCGAAAAGTAGCACTTTACTGCCGCTACGAGCATTTTTGAGCTCACGGACGTTTTTTCAGCCGATCCCAAGACATTTACCCACAAAAATTCAGAAATTCATCAATCGGAATGGCGTTACTAGGCTTCTGGCTGTCAAAATTTAAAAAATCGTGTAGAATCGGCGATGTACAGCCTGTAGCAAGACTACTAGTCACGAAAACGAGAACTCTCTGGCTGAACGGAATGCATTCACCCACAAAAATTCAAATTTCTGATAATACGGTAGGCTGTAGTAAGGCCTGGTGAGCAAAACATGAAACTCAGGTCTCCCACCACAGATTTCTAGCTGTGTATAATACTTGCTGTCTGATGAATTTACAGCCATTCGTGCCAGCGCGAGTGGTGGAGCCGAACCGTACACTCTTTGTCGTAAAATTACGTAATACGGCTATTATCCAGCTATATACAGGTTTCTAGAAAAAAATTCTGGCTAGCCACCAGGAACCAGCGGAGCGATCCCATTCTAGCTTCCAGCAACCCGCCTAGCACCCACGTGCTCGCCTTCGGCTCGTGGATGGCTAGGGCGGGTTGCTGGTAGCTAGGATGGGATGCTCGGCTGGTTCCTGGTGGCTAGTAAGCGGGATTCGAACCTGGATCTTAGGATGGGAGATTTTTGTTGGTCGTCATTCTGGTTGTTGATCTATAGGCTGTGAACTGGTTTCTAGGCGGGATATGAACTTAGATCTTTGGATTGCAATTTTTTTGTTTTGGAAATAGGGTGTTAGAATGAAATACTGTATAGTATTATCGGTATTTATTGGTCATAAATATATTACATAATGGTGTATACATTGTTATATTTTACAAAGATATTTTTTTAATACAGAGATATATGTGAATGACAATTATATACATAAATAAATGTATTTTGATCTGTAGCACTCTGAAAGATGATATTTGAAATGTAGGTTTGTATTTAATTATATATACGAGAATATATGGTATAAATTATTTATTATGATTCGTTGAAATATAAAAGTAGGCTAACATACATTATTGACAACAATCGATCGATTAATTGTTGAAAGAACTTTTATAAGGATCATTTGTTTTAACAAATAGAAATAATAGAAGATAATAATTATGTATATGATGATAATATATTTATTTATAACAGATAATCCTTACAAAGTTTTTCCCTAACATTTTTTGGGTAGATATTGAAAATATATTCTAAGTTTAAAATAATATATTTTACAACTTTAAAATTAATATCTCACTTGCTATAAGCTTTTGGGAGGACCAAAATTTTGTGATCTATATAAATAGGAATATTGTATCAATTTATCAGTTTCATATCTTAATTAACGCATTTCGAAATTTAAAATGTAATCTTTTTAATTACGTCGAAACTCTTATTACGTCACTCTTACTACAGGAGAGACAATTATTTTGTGATAGTTATAAATTAGAAGACTTGGATTTGAAACCAAAATGTTTTTATCATCTTTTTCAACGGGCGTAGAAAAAGTGTATGTGTAAAGTATCATTTTCCGCTCTAGATACATAAATAATTATCTTGCCATGTGCGAATATATTATGAAGTGTATTTTAAATATAATACTACAAATTAGCTTTTTCCTTAACTATGTTCTATTTAGAACGATCAGAGTATTAGATTACAAGTGTGTACTCTTATGTATGTAGGGGATGCAAATGATGGTACGGAAAAATAGAGCTAAGTCCCAATTCCTTATATAGTTTCGAGATATTGAATTTTTAAAGTTTTAAATATGTACTACTGATTCGTATATTGTGCATAGTAACTTTAAAATTAAATACTTCAAGAACTAAGAGTGATAGAGAATTGTCGTAATCTTATTTGTGTTGTATGATTATTTTCTATATGTAGACTTAATTTCAGCACTTAGCAATCACTGAAAACATTTTCAGTAATGCTTGTTTCATGACAGGTATATGTCTATTAAAATAGCAGCTTAAAAATTAGTGTATGAAAAACTAAAAAAAAAGCGAGTTGTATTTTCCAAATTTAGTTGTAGAGAGTTATTTCCTATATTTATACAAAATTTCAAAAGGTGTACATGTTCATTAAAAATAACTTCAAAATTGAATATAGAGAGTAATTTTCTATTTGTATAGTGCTATAAATAATTTCAAAAGGTTTCAATCACAAAAAAATTCATGAATGTTTACATATTATACGTCGTGTTTATTGAAAATTGCAAATTTGATAATGAATACAAAGAAAATTAAGAGAAATAGGTACTTGTACTTTCCAAATATAAATATAGGGAGTAATTTTCTATATGCATACTTAATTTCGAAAGGTTTAAATCGCTGATTTTTTTTTTATTAATGTTTATTTCAAGACATTCATGTTTATTGAAAAAATGAACTTTGAAAGTGAATAACATGAAAACTAAGAGAATTAGCTACCTATACTTTTCAAATTTGGATTTTGGCAGTAATTTTTTATATGTATATTTAATTCCAAATGTTTAAATCGCAGAAAAAAATAAGTAATGTTTAGAAATGAATATCACGAAAATTAAGAGATATAGAGACTTGCACTTTTCAAAGGATATTAAGGAATTTATTTATTGTATGTAGACTTAATTTTAGAATATATGAATCGCTGAAAAAGTTTTCAGTAATGCTAGTTTCAAGACGAGTGCATCTCTATTCAAAATAGCAAGTTTAAAAATTTATATCTCGTAAACTAAGAGAAATAGCCATTTGCAATTTTCAAATTGGGATGTAGGAGAGTATTTTATATATTTGTAATTATTTTCCAAATGTTTGAATCTCTGAAAAAAATCAGTAATGTTTAGACTTAGCTCTTTCCTTTCTTGTACCCTTCAAATAATATGTATGTAATATGTGTTTGTGATGTATGTGAACCTATCGTAATACGCTTCGAGATGAATTATGGAAACGAAAATATGTGAATTGTATAATGACACGATTTTATTCTGTTATTTAAATATGCTTATATGTATGAGAGTCTTCAACATTTGTTCATAAAGTTTTTATTAAAAGAGTAGATGATTTTTCACGTTAAATGGTTATATAACATAAGTAATATATAGGTGTGAGATGGTTTTATTTATTTATTTACATAAATTTGATAAATGTGACTTGGGGTGTACAAAATCCATGTTGGGGTTGTTTTGTTGTGCGATGCTCTGCAACAGGTGACCATCTCCAATGCGGAAATCAGGATTCATTAACTGCAACTCGTTCGGGTACTTCTACAGCATCATTTGTTTAAGTGCACAGCTTACCTTCCTGCAACAATAGAAAATATACTCGAAAGCAACAAATATAAATTAGATGTTAATGGTCACAGAAAATAATATGATTGTATTTGTAGATTATTAAGAATTGTTTCAAGTATATATATTAATGCCAAAGAAAGTGCGAGATAATCAATATTACAAAATAATGAATAAATATTTATAGATTTTAAGACATAATGTGTACATTATTAAAGCATTTTAATAATGAGGTATGTGTCGTAATTTCACCAATAAAAAAAATTACGTAACCATTTGTTGTATTATCATACACATTCATAATTTCGTATATATGGAACAAAATATATGTATTGAAATATATAGGACATACAATGTTATGTTATATTAAATTATATACAGGGCGAACACAATTAGTGTTATAGATGTTTAACATTAGAAAACATTTTTTTTTTCAAATATTATAAAATATATATAAAATTATAAATTAATGCAAACTATTTTCGATATAATATGAACAATTATTTAAATATAGCTTATATCTTGTATCTATACTAGAATGATCCCTCCAAATTAATGGTTAATATATCAAATAAAAAACAACTATAAAGTATTATAAATGAAAAAAAAACTCACTTTGAATAAATGAAATCTATGGATATAACTCAAAGTCCTGCAGGAATGCTAACGTCCTCTCCAAGCACCAGGAAGTCGTCCTCGTGATTACAGTACACCAGCACACTTCACACACGTCTTTACACTAGCACTGTGACAAACAAACTGAAAGAATTAATCCATGTAATATTTACGGAGTTAAATAATTTACCCTCTAGAAATACAACTCAACAATTACATAATAATGAGTCATTATAAATAATAATGTATTATGTAATTCGTTCACCATGTTTTGAATTTTATGAATGTAGAAGTAGCCCGAAAATAAATTTTAGTACACAAAATACGCATTTACATTTTTATTATTGTAATATTTTATTAAATACGTGTGTTCTTTTCAGATGTAGCCGTGTGAAAAGCCGACATACTGTTGTTGCAGACTTAGTGATTTGGAGTCCCGACATTGTAACCTGAAGCACTCAACAATGGTGAGTTACATTGTAGTAGATATTTCTTGTATTCTCCCCATGGGGACTAGATGTAAAATCTTCGTTTTCATAAAGACTATCCCTGTAAAAAAAAAAAAAAAAAACAATGTGTAGTCCACTAAAAATCAGACTATTTTTCCTTAATTCGGACACGCTGATTAAGGAAAAAATAATGAAAAAAATCCCTAGACATTAGTTTCCAAAATAGAAATTTTAATTTTTAATAGAAGTGCCAGTCTATAACTAATGAATGGTAAAAGATACGTTGACGGGCATTTTGCCATTCGATTCTATGAACTTTTCTACATACGTTTACCAATTTTGAATAATCGTGTTCATCTAGTATAATAAGAGTAAGCAAAAATAAAAGATATGATAACTTTAAAGATTCAGTAGTCTACTAAAAATGCGACAAACCTGTATTTATATGAAATGTATCATTTTCCCATAATTTGGGCTTGCTGATTACGGGAAAAATATTGAAAAAATTCTCTAGGCCTTAGTTTCAAAAATAGAAATTTTAATTTTTCATGGAAATTGACAATATCTTTTGACTTTGCCAGTCTAACTAATGAATGGTAAAAGATACGTTGACGGGCGTTGCGCCATTCGATTCTATGGACTTTTCTACATACGTTTACCAATTTAGAATTATCATGTCCATCTAGTATAGTAAGCAAAAATAAAAGAAATGGTAACTTTAAAGATTCAGTAGTCCACTAAAAATGCGACAAACCTGTATTTATATGAAATGTATCATTTTCCCATAATTTGGGCTTGCTGATTACGGGAAAAATATTGAAAAAAATCTTTAGGCCTTAGTTTCCAAAATAGAAATTTTAATTTTTAATGGAAATTGACAATATCTTTTGACTTTGCCAGTCTAACTAATGAATGGTAAAAGATACGTTGACGGGCGTTTCGCCATTCGATTCTATGGACTTTTCTACATACGTTTACCAATTTTGAATAATCGAGCGATAACCCTAGGAAAAAAGAATTGTTTACAAATATTGTTTTCGTAAATATTGTTTTTGAATAATCGTGTCCATCTAGTATAATAAGAGTAAGCAAAAATAAAAAATTAGTAACTTTAAATATTCAGTTGCCTACAAAAAATTCGACCATACTGTTTAAATGAAAAGTATTATTTCCCCTTAATTTGGACACGCTGATTACGGGAAAAATATTGAAAAAATTCTATAGGCCTTAGTTTCCGAAATAGAAATTTTTATTTTTAATGGAAATTGACAATATTTTTTGATTTGGACGGTGTATAACTAATGAATGGTGTAAGTTACATTGACGGGCGTTGCGCCATTCGATTCTATGGACTTACATATCTTTATTAAATTTGGATAATCGTGTTCAGCTAGTATAATAAGAGTAAGAGGAAAAAAAAAAGCTAAATGTCTATTGTATATATCAAGTATAAAATGAAATTATTGAAAAACTAAGTGAAACAGTTGTTTTCCACAGGTACGAAATGTTTTTTCAAGACAGCTAAATGTCTATTGTATATAGCATGATAAAAATAAAATAAATTAAAAATTAAGTTAGATATCGATTAGCAGTTTTTAAATTTGGATTCAGAGGGTTTTTTTCAAACATGTATACATTATACATAGTTTCAGAAATTTGAATCGCCGGATACGGAGTTAAATTTCAGTAAGAAATATTTGAACTTAGCTTTTTGTTTTTCTATACCTTTTAAATAGTATGTATACATGTATGTATGGCATGTGAATTTTTTATATAATGAACTGTAAAATATATGAAAATGAAGATATATGTGTTGCATAATGAAATAAATTGATTTTGTGCCAATTTTTCTTGCCATATATTAGTTATACGAGTACATAATGTTTAGGAGGATAACTTTTATTTATTTATTTATTTACATAAATCTTATAAATAAGTCTTGAAGGGCACTAATACATGTTGGGGTATCTTCAGTGTGATACTCTGCAACAATATGATCATCTCCAACGCTGAAATCGGGTTGGATATCCTTCTGCAACTCACTCACATCCTTCTACGCCGGCCAGGACTGTAATTCATCTCTGTTACATGTTTCTGTAACAATAAAAATATAATCGAAATAAATAATATTTGGATTAGTGGTTACAGATGAATATGGATGGACTTAGAATTGTTTTAATCATTTTTAATTATTAAAAATAAAATACCTAATATGAAAATGAAATTATGAAAACTTACACTTAAGTGAGATATTCAGTATTGAAAAGAATATTTAAATTTTTAATTATTTAAATATAAAATATTTGTAGTAAAATATATAGTACGTCGAATAATATGTGATATTTGTGTATGGTAGTAACACTATAAATAATTCTAAATTAATTCAAATTCTTTTCCACACAACATCAACAATTATAATTCAAATATAAAGTGTATATATACCGTGAGTATTTTTTAACGTGAAACATTGGGTTTGTCATATCCATGGTTACGACTTGACATTTGATTGACAGCAATGTATTTGCCCGTTCCATTTAAAATGAAACATAGGGAACGAATTTGACATTTGATAAGACGTCAATAGAGGTTAATTTTGTTTAAATAATCAGGGCTTTTTTTGTAATGTAACGCACCGTAACGGCGTTCCGGCACCTTTTTTCGACGGGTTTTCGACTCCTGGTTTATACATATATGCGCATAATAATAAATGACAAAAATATTCGCTCTGTTAAATGTTTACACACAAGCTGCGCAGGTGGAAATTATTATGAAATTTTATTAGTGTCATAAATTAATGTCATCATATATTTTTTTTTTTAATAAAAAACATACAAAATTATTTTTTTATTTATTTTTGTACATGAAAGGGTAAAAACATGATGCTTCACATCCCTTGAAAAAAATTAACTTTCCATTATAAGGCATTTGACCTTGATTAAAAAAATTTTTGTTATAATACCCTGTACCATCAAAATTTTGGCCACTGATAAAATGCACGTTCCGGCACCTTTTTTTCTACAAAAAAAGCACTGTAAATAATTATACCTGTTTTCTAAAAATTAAATTTAGATGTAGAAAAAATACTGTGTGCACCTTGTGCCCGAAATATGTTTAGTGCTCTTGAGTGATTTTCTGATTCCGCTAAATTTCTTACAATATTTAAATATACTTCTGTCAGATTCGTTCCCTGTGTTTCATTTTAAATGGAACGGGCAAATACATTGCTGTCAATTAAATATCAAGTCGTAACCATGGATATAACAAATCCAATGTTTCACGTTAAAAAATACTCACGGTATATATATATATATATATAGAAATAATGGCTGACCTACCTAATAATGGTTACTAAAAGTAATTTAAAAATGAAAAAAAAATACTTACTATGAATAAATTATTTCCGTAAGTATAAGTCCCAAGTCTTAAAGATTTGCGAAAGTCCTCTCCAGGCAATAGGAAGTCGTTTTCGAAGGCACAGTACACGAGCACACCACACGTCTGTTCACTAGCACTGTAACAATGAAACTGACAAAATTGATCTATGTAACAGTTAGGCATTAGACAATAATAAAAAAAAAAATAGTAGTCAACAATCAAAATAATTATAGTATAAATTATAAATGATGTCTAGGTATTACATAATTTTGTAGTCTCTCGTACGATTTTTTTAATTTAGTATTTGTAAACAACGTCTGTGGATAACACTCGAAATATAATTTATGAACTTTAGGGTTGATAGAAAGGATGCTATTTATTGACGAAAAAAAAATAAGTTAGGGACCTTTTCAAATTTTAAAATCAGGGGGTTGTTTTCTGTATGTATACTAAGTTTCAGGAATTCGAACTACTGAAAAAAAAGGATTCAGTTATATTTTTTTGTTTCAAGATAGGTAAATTTCTTTTGTGTAGACCATGATAAAAATGAAATAATTTAAAAACTAAGTGAGATAGGGACTTTTTCAAATTTGAATGCAGGGGGTTATTTTCTGTATGCATACTAAGTTTCAGGAATTCGAATTGTTGAAAAAAATAATTCAGTTATATTTCTTCAAGATAGGTCTTTTGTGTATATCATGATAAAAATAAAATTATTTAATAACTAATGGCCGATTTCACCACCGATTCCTAAAATTTAAGTAATGCCTATGTACCCGATGTGCACCACATGGGCATTACCTAGCAAAATTTCGTTTTCACCAAACGCTAAGCATTGCCAATCTCGATTTAGGAATTACTTGGGTATCTGTTTTCCTATGCCCAAATCGCTAAGCATTTCCTAACGTTTGACAGCTGACACTTTGAAATGAAAATTGTACAAGTTTATTGAATATTTTGATGATTATAACGAAGAAATAGAAAGACATGTACAAGATGGAAAAGAAAGAACAAATTATTTTAAATCCTAAGATGAAAAATGGTTTTAAAAAAGATTTCCTTTTAAACAAAAGACAGCATTATTCTATATTTTGCCATTTATATTTCTTCTTTTTGTACATTTTCTTCTTTGTTTCATTTATATTTTCCATATCTGTAATACAAATTTTAAAATATATGTTTAGTAAAATATATTTCATTAAAAATTTAATAATTTTGTATACCTCAACGTAATATTAATATCTCCACATAATTTCCAGTGTCAATCAAATATGATTGACATATGTCATAAATTATAAAAATTATTCATTTATTTCCAGCGTGCAAATATAATATTACAAAAATAACTAATAATCTGATGCCTACGTAAGTAATACCTAACTGGGCATTGCTGTTTGGTGAAATCCAAAATGGATAAGAATCAGTTTAGGCAGTTCTTAAATTTAGGAAATTCCTAGCTAGGCAACGGTTTAGGAATCGGTGGTGAAATCGGCCATAAGTGAGATAGGGACTTGCAGTTTTCAAATTTGAATCCAGGGGTTTGTTTTCTGTATGCATACTAAGTTTCAGGAATTTGAATTCCTGAAAAAAAGAATTCAGTTATATTTGTTTCAAGATAGCTAATGTATTTTGTGTATACCATGATAAAAATAAAATAATTTAAAAAATAAGTGAGATAGGGACATGCAGTTTTCACTTTTCAAATTTGTTTTCATGGGGTTATTTTCTGTATGTATACTACGTTTCAGGAATTTGAATAGGAAATTCCAACTTTAGGGCTCAAAATTTCTGAAACTAGGTAAGATAGGAACTTGTTTCAAATTTGATTTGCACATGCATCTTTGTATACATAAGCAAAGTTTTAAAATTGATGAAATGTTGACAGTTTTCCATAGGATATTTCAACTTTACATATTAATATGTATAGAAAAGTGGTATTATTAATACAAACACAAAGTGCAGATAAAATAAATAAGTTATTACATTTATAATTTTATTAACAATCATTTCTTTTTTTTTGGAGATGATCACGTTTTCGACGTTCCAGTGGTAGACATCACGACTTGGAGAACCTGTTCATATATGTACAGTGTCCTGGGGCTTCTCTTCGGACTTGGTGGATATGATTTCGTTGGATCAGGAAACCATCCCCTGCGGTATCGTGAAGTCGTGAACCGGTTCGCCTGGTCTCCATACTTCAAATCCTATGAAATATAAATGTGAGTTAAACTGTATATTCCACTAAACTCTATTATGCGTTGTTATTTGGCATTTTTATTTATTACTCCTACATGGTTAAAGATAGCAACTTGCACAATGAAATTTGGAATCTACATAAAATTCTCTGTAAGATACATCTGATTATAACTTTTAACTTTGAATGGTTTAGGAGTTACAGGGCGTTAAAATAAATGTATTTTCGTCAAATTATCTCTGTACACTTTTGTTTCATATTATTCATTTATCACTACTACAGGAATAATGGTAGTAAATAGGGAATTAAAAAATTAAATTTTACATAAAATTCACTATTGGCAGACACATTTGTTTTGTGTTCAACAACTTAGAAGAAATGTAAATGTAATATCAAAGGTTCATACTTACCTATGGTGAATTTTCATAATATATCATCCGCTGTTGTATCATCACTGTAATATATCATCATCGGCGATTTTCACAGATCAGAATACACTTTGTAGTAAATATTACGTAACACTTACTCCAATTAGAATAACTTGTATAACACTTGGTATTAGTAAAACACTTTTACGGACAATTATACACATTTTAATAATAGGAAAGACTTTTTTTAAAATATACAGCAACTGTATAGTAAACTAACTCACGACACAATATAATTTTGAATAAGGATTAAACAATGAACACTAACGGAAGGACAGAGTCTTATGCAACATTTTAAATAATATCTAAAATTATAAGAAGCAGAAATACGTTGTATAAGTTAAAATGAATTTTGAATATTTAGATTTTATTGTAAATAATAATATACATATGAACATTTAAATTTAGTGTACTATTAAATTATTAAATTTAGATTCTTTTTTAAAAGTTTAAAACAAAATGACAATTATTTAAAGCTATTTAAATATTTTTTAAATATTTATAGAGTAAATCTAACACTTTTAAAATATATAGCGAACTATACGATGTAAATAGAGAACGATTTCAATAAAAATTTCAAACTTTTTCGTTGCTATATGACACTACACGATTATTCACAAGCACACGATGTTCACATCACCAAAGACTGAAAGGAACTGAAGTCTTTATTGTAAAAACATAATATTAATATTATCACGTAATACCCCCACTCTAATTAAGTGTTTATTTTTTATATCTTTTGTACTTTGGCGCTCAAAGTAAACAATGTTTATGTTTGTTTACAAGTTCTACGAAGGGCCTAGTACACCCAGCAATAGGATACGGTGACTACAGCACTGGATGATGATAATATATGACTTTTTATAAGAATAAATAAATAAAATAGTAGTTTTCTTACCTTTCCTATGTAATCACAAAAGGGACAGGGAAATATCTTAATATTTAAGGGTTTTTCCGAATTTTCCTATGCTATCTTTTAGTATTAAGTTCTCTAGGTACGAAAATAACCATCCGATAGGAGTCCGCCCTTTTATAAAGGGCTAAGGGCTTATTTGAGCCCTTAGGGAAAATTTGACCACGGATTTCATTTATGCAGCTCCAAGTAGGTTTAACAACACTTGTCCGGATTTTCTAGCTCTTTTAGTTCAGGAATTAGCGCAGGCCCTTCGCCACAAACTTGAAGGGCAAATATATTGTAAACCAAAGGGTTTTTATCAATTCTGTGCAAGCCAATGGAAAGCGCGGGTTCGAATCCCCCCGATTCGCTATTTCCCGGCCCTTTAGCCTTATAAATGGACGAATTTAAGTGTTGGTCCCTTTAAAAAACTTTAAGGGCCCATATCTCGAAAACGGCTGGGTTTTCAGCGTTTTCCTTAAAACGCTGTTCCTTAGGGGAATTCGAATGAGTAATATAGGGTCAAATTACATCATACCAAAGTTTGAAGGGCGTAGGGCAAAGTTTTTTATAATAAGGGTTTTTGAAATTTTTTGAACATTTTTTGATTTTTTTTGTTTACACCAAAATTTTATTATTTATTTTTTAAGCTCTATAAGCAATAAAATAACCATCCGTAGAACTCTTTTTAATTTTTGTTCCCCGGATACTATGGAAAATTTTCGACTCAAAATGCGACACTTTTTAATTAAGAAATGCTTTATATCTCCTAAACTACAAAAGGTTGAAGGGCCGGACAAGGTTTTTTAGACTAATTAGGACCCGTAGAACACGAATCCGGTCTCACATTGAAAATATGAGAACTCTTTTCATTCCTGTTATCCGGATACCATCAAAAATTTTTGACTCAAAAACTGAGTAAAATTGAGTAAAATTTGGTTTAAAAAAAGTGTTATAGCTCGTAAACTACAGAAGTTAGAAAGGCCGGACAGGGTTTTTTAGACTAATTACGACCCGTAGAACACGAATCCGGTCTCACATTTAAAATATGAGAACTCTTTTCATTCCTGTTATCCGGATACCATCAAAAATTTTTGACTCAAAAACTGAGTAAAATTGAGTAAAATTTGGTTTAAAAAAAGTGTTATAGCTCGTAAACTACAGAAGTTAGAAAGGCCGGACAGGGTTTTTTTAGACTAATTACGACCCGTAGAACACGAATCCGGTCTCACATTTAAAATATGAGAACTCTTTTCATTCCTGTTATCCGGATACCATCAAAAATTTTTGACTCAAAAACTGAGTAAAATTGAGTAAAATTTGGTTTAAAAAAAGTGTTATAGCTCGTAAACTACAGAAGTTAGAAAGGCCGGACAGGGTTTTTTAGACTAATTACGACCCGTAGAACACGAATCCGGTCTCACATTTAAAATATGAGAACTCTTTTCATTCCTGTTATCCGGATACCATCAAAAATTTTTGACTCAAAAACTGAGTAAAATTGAGTAAAATTTGGTTTAAAAAAAGTGTTATAGCTCGTAAACTACAGAAGTTAGAAAGGCCGGACAGGGTTTTTTAGACTAATTACGACCCGTAGAACACGAATCCGGTCTCACATTTAAAATATGAGAACTCTTTTCATTCCTGTTATCCGGATACCATCAAAAATTTTCGACTCAAAAACTGAGTAAAATTGGGTTTAAAAAAAGTGTTATAGCTCGTAAACTACAGAAGTTAGAAAGGCCGGACAGGGTTTTTTAGACTAATTACGACCCGTAGAACACGAATCCGGTCTCACATTTAAAATATGAGAACTCTTTTCATTCCTGTTATCCTGATACCATCAAAAATTTTCGACTCAAAAACTGAGTAAATTCAGGTCATTGACCCCAAAAATTGGGTTAAGAAAAGTGTTGTAGCTCGTAAACTACAGAAGTTAGAAGGGCCGGACAGGGTTTTTTATACTAATTACGACCCGTAGAACACGAATCCGGTCTCACATTCAAAATATGAGAACTCTTTTCATTCCTGTTATCCTGATACCATCAAAAATTTTCGACTCAAAAACTGAGTAAAATTGAGTTTAAAAAAAGTGTTATAGCTCCAAAACTATAAAAGCTAGAAGGGCCGTACTAGTTCTATTAGACTAATTACAATCCGTAGAACACGAATGAACATAAAAAATTTCCCATGTCTTTGTTCCCTTATAAATGTTACATAACTACATACTTCCCTGTCTCTTTGTTGTGGTACATCCCCCTGAAATAAATGACGGGTTGTTAAATAAAAATGTATTGGTTTAAGAAATATTTATTGTTTATTATGGTCATAGCTTAAGTTGTATGTATTCTTATTTGTATTTTATAAATAAATATGCTTAGGGATGTTTAAATAATAGTATGTATAAATTTTACTTGTATTTATTGTTTATTTGCACTTTACATTGTTGTATTTCATGTAACTACCCTTAATGTACTTTGTAAATAAATAATATACTTACCCTTATCCTGAAAAATTAGAAATAGGGATGTTTAAATAATAGTTTCTATACATTTTACTTGTATTTATTGTTTATTTGTATTTTACATTGTTGTATTTCACTTAACTATCCCTAATGTACAATATTATACAATAAAATATTTTTTAAGATATAAATTGTTTATTTTTTACCCCTTTGCTACCCCTACACGTATATAGTTCTTAGAATAACCGCTAGAGGGCAGCACCTATTAGAAAGGGGGTTGCACCTAAAATATAGGCAACCAGAAATACTGCTCCACTTTGAACATACATACGTACATACATCATTTTGGGGTTATGTCTAATGGGAATTTAACACACTAATTATGGGACGTTTAAAAATTGGACGAAAAGGCTCTAAAAAAGATGTATACGTCATGGGAATTTAACACATTAAATATGGGACGTTTACTATGGGAATAGTAGTCTTTGAAAATAGGATGATACATGGATGTTTGCAATACGGAATGGATTCTCAAGATTGTGTGGAAGTTATTAAGTCTGAATAGATTCTTATCTACTACATAAGAGTCGTTGTGTCTGCTATAATAGTATTTAAATCCTATTTCTAATATATCTAAGTACTAAAGGCATCAAAAATTAGGTATATACGTACGTATGTACACAAATGAAAATTTTTTGATTGATTTTATACTCAAAGTTGGAACGTTTGTCAACAGGTGCTGCCCCCTGGTGGCCATTTTAAAAACTACATACGTGTGGGGACTTAGAAAAAAAAATCAATTTTTAAACAATAATATATTTGTATTATACCAAAATTACAAGACTTTTTCTTATAAAAATTATAGTTTATTACTATTACAAAAGACTTTAACATTATAATAAATTGTTATTAGATTTGTTGACAAATTTAGTAACAATTGTGAACAGAATTATAACACAAAAGAAACTTAAAAGACACTTGTGTTTGAAAATTCTGTTCATAATTATTTCTCACTAAGTTTGTTTAACAAATTTGGTGACAATCTTTTAACGTTGTCAAACAGGCTTTAGTTGTAAGTTAGAAATGTGTTTCAGAAAGTAAAACTATCATTATTCTGATTGTAAATATTATAAACTATTCTACATCTTTATTTTGTAATATAAGTTACTTTTATTACAAAATAAAAATGTAGAATAGTTTATAATATTTACAATCAAATTGTAATGACAGATATACGTTGTAAAACACATTTCTAATTTACAACTAAGGCCTGTTTGACAACGTTAAAAGATTGTCACCAAATTTGTTGAACAAACTTAGTGAGAAATAATTATGAACAGAATTTTCAAACACAAGTGTCTTTTAAGTTTCTTTTGTGTTATAATTCTGTTCACAATTGTTACTAAATTTGTCAACAAATCTAATAACAATTTATAATAGTGTCAAACATGATTTAGTTATAAAACTAAAATGTTTGTTCCCAAATAAAATTATCATTATTATAGTTGTTTTATTTGTTGTTAATTATTTTGCATTTTTATTTTGTGGACTGAATAAAAATGCAATAGAATTGAACACAAATAATATAACCATAATTTTATTTGGTAACAAACATTTCAGTTTTATAACTAATACGAAACTCTACATTTATATTATTTAAGTTTTAAAGTAAAATGATACTATATTGTAGAGTTTCGTTTACAATAGTAATTTAACAAATGAAATCTTGGTGGTCCCTAAATAAGATTCCTTGTTCCCATTTTTAAAGGTACAAAGATTTCTTATTCAGTTGAAGACCGTTTGACATTAAAATAAATTGTTATTAGATTTGTTGACAAATTTAGTAACAATTGTGAACAGAATTACAACACAAAAGAAACGTAGAAGATATTTGTGTTTGAAAATTCTGTTCATAATTATTTCCCAACTAAGTTTGTTAACAAATTTGGTGACAATTTTTTAACGTTACCAAACAGGCTTTAATTGTAAAATTGAAATGTTTGTTACCAAGTAAAATTATCATTATTTTGGTTGCAGATATTATAAACTATTTTGAATCTTTATTTTGTAATAAAAGTAACTTCTATTACAAAATAAAGATACAAAATAATTGATATTTACAATCAAAATAATGATAATTTTGCTCGGTAACAAACATTTCAATTTTACAACTAAAACCTGTTTGACAGGTTAAGAAATTGTCACCAAATTTGTTAACAAGAAATAATTATGAACAGAATATTTAAACACTAATGCCTTTTAAGTTTCTTTTGTGTTATAATTCTGTTCACAATTGTTACTAAATTTGTCAACAAATCTAATAACAATTTATGACAGTGTCAAACATGATTTAGTTATAAAACTAAAACGTTTGTCACCAAATAAAATTGTCATTATTATAGTTGTATTATTTGTTGTTAATTATTTTGTATCTTTATTCTGTGGACTGAATAAAGATGCAATAGAATTGAACACAAATAATATAACCACAATTTTATTTGATAACAAACATTTCAGTTTTATAACTAATACGAAACTCTACATTCAAATTATTTAAGTTTTAAAGTAAAATGATACTATATTGTAGAGTTTCGTTTACAATAGTAATTCAACAAATTAAATCTTGGTGGTCCCTAAATAAGATTCCTTGTTCCCATTTTTAAAGGTACAAAGATTTCTTATTCAGAAGACCGTTTCCGAAACTTTATATTAATATTATATATTTTGTTACCACCCAAACCTCCCACTTACCAAAATATATAATATTTATTAATACAAAGCTTCGTTTACAATACTTAAAATCTAACTTTGCCCTGACCGCGTCTAAATACTTAATAATAATTACAATTTTTACTAAAACTACCTACTTTAAAACTAAAGGAACATGGGTATTAATTTAAAATAAACACAATAAAAGTTTGTTTTATTGTACATACATTTTAAACAAATAAAGAAGAAGCCATGGTCTGCGTCTCCAATCGGCACTGCAATCTTGAAGATAGTGGCGGTGGGGAGTTTTTTTTTTAACTTTAAAACTATCTTAGAACTAAAAACGAAACCCTTTATTTAATAAATAGTATATATAAGGGAAACACCGCCCTTAAATGCCAAACCCACGTTCCCTTATATATACCATTTATTAAATACAGTTTCGTGTACAATAATACTTATAATCTAACTTAAATTATTGTAGTTCCCCCCCCCCCCCCAATTTAATTTGTGAAGTGCGCAAAAAACCCTATCTTACGTTAAAGATCTATTTTAAAGAAAAACAAATCTAAAAAAGCCTATTTTACGTTAATAACGATTTCAAAGCAAGTCTAAAAATGTCAAGTTACGTTAATTTTTCTCTCTCTCTCGAAAAGCAAAAACAACCCTTCCTACTTATATCTAAGCTATCTTATGTCTACGCGAACTATCTTATATCTAGATTAAACTAAGCTAAAGGCGTGTGAGAGAGAAAGAGTACGAGCTAAGCAAATGGTGAGAACTCCGTGGCGTCGAACGCCGTTGTTGGTTCTCACGGACGTTTACGAGGGGGTTAAGCCGACCCCACGCGATGCAAAGCATTTACGGCCTAATACTCGAACTAGGTAGAGAGCACGGCAGCAGTCACATGTAACTACCTAGGGTGCACGCCAACCTACCTAGCTACTCCCGGAGACATTCGCCCGCGCCTCTCGCGGATACCCTACACCGAACGCGGTTATTAACCCGTGTGCTCAACAAAGTTAATTCAAACAAAAACTTTACCTATTCGTTGCCATTACCATTAAATGATGATTACGTTGCCTCCGGATGAGGAGAGCACATAAGGCCATAAGAAAGCTTTCTGTGCCAACTATATGGATTAATGTCCCTAGAAACATTCACACAAGTGTGAAGCGATCCACCATAACAACAGGATTCACATGACGGTGCGTTGTACATATCAGTCCACTCAATTATGGCTATCGCGCACGAACCCTACCTACCCAGCCCCTCTGACCGTGTGAAGTTAATTGAATAAGGAACCCGAACACCCACATCAAAGTTTCGAATCTGTTACCTCCTTCCTGACTCACTCATCCATCCACCTGCAAGCATCCCCCGATACGTCCGGTATTTTCTTTTCCCAAGCACTCTCCCTAGCTACCGTCTGGGTAAGCCACGCGTACGGTTACCGCTGCAACCGTAGACGCACGATTTTAGGGTGATCGCCACGGACTGCACTTCAAATTAATCAATTTATTTTTAATTTTTAAAGAAAACGCGTGTTTGCTCGACGGCGCGATGAGCCAAAGTTTAATTAAAACCTGAAAATACATTTCCAAGAACTTAAAACTATAGTATTCCTCACGTACGAATGGAATTGCACAAGTTAAATTCGCTATATAATCTGTGTTGACATCTAAGAAGAAAGTATCTTTTCCCGCATCAAGAAACGCACATGAATTGATAAATCAACACTAAACACAAAAATGTTAAAACACCCGTCAATGTTTACGAACTATGTTGACAGTTTTAAATTATTTATATTATATACAGAGTTGCGACAAACGTTGCCTTATGAACAGATTTTATAACCTATGTGCCAAAAAAAAAAAAAAACTATTCCAATTAAGTGTCTTTAACAAGCCTACACTTGATTGCGCGCAATGCCATTCTTACGTAAATAATACTAAAACTTATAAAGCTACTACTTTTTAATCTTCTAGATGTCCGATTCCTGAAAGATAAATGCTAATCATTTGTTCCCAATATTGATTTTATTGATAAATAGTCGATATTTCAAATTCAAATTGTTTTGATTTTATAAGGACATTTATGAAAGTTATATTTCGTTTACTACAGTACTCAAAACTGAATTTGAGTTCAAGATAATATTTAGACCTATACCTTTGACTATAAGTTCTCATGGTTGAGTATGAGAACAAAATAATAATTATGCATAGTCATATTCCCTAGACTATAAGTTCTCATGGCTGAGTATGAGAACAAGATGATAATTAGACATATAATTATATTCCTTTGACTATAAGTTCTCATGGTTGATCATAAGAACAAGATATTTTACAAACGTTACAATTATGAGAAAAATAAAGTTTCTTACCAGTTCATCCATCGATGGCCGCCTACGTTGAAGATTTGTCTGGTGCTCAGCTCTCCTTACAAGATCCCTAAAGTTGCAAACTAAAGCAGCTTTTGTACTGTTAAAATCCAAAGCTCGAAAGCTGTATCCAAATTGTCCAAGTTTCTTGTCGTATCAGACTAACCAAAGGTCCACCTATTAAATATTAATTATTAGTTTATCGTATTCTTGAAACCATTTAAAAAAATGTTGGAAAAAATTTCGTATGGCAAACGTGTGTTCATTACGGAAGACACTTGAGAAAAGTATCTTTATCTCTCGCTAAGAGAAATATTGGATTTATGCTAAAATGATGTGTATGTGTGTATATAGAATAATCTATTGCAATAAATCGCACAGTCCAGACTACACTAGTTGTCAAATTCAAATGTTTGTAATTGACAGATAAATACCAGTGTCAAAAATCAACAGTTTTACTAACATTACTGAAAGATTTTTCTGGGAAGTATGTACATTTAATATTTCTCATTGAATTATTACTTAAATATTTAAAATCGTAGGTAAGTATGTATATTAATAGTAACAGTACTTATATCCTTAAGAAATACTGCCAATCCCGTCAATGAATTGGAATCATCTCGAACATTTTAGAAGAGTAAAACAAGATTCCTTATAGAATAAAAGAATAGATGTAACTATTTGTGTGTACAAATGTTAAATTCAACACTTTTGTAACAAAATGAAAATTGCGAGAGGTATTGTGCTGGCCACGATTAATAGTAACAGTACTTATATCCTTAAGAAATACTGCCAATCCCGTCAATGAATTGGAATCATCTCGAACATTTTAGAAGAGTAAAACAAGATTCCTTATAGAATAAAAGAATAGATGTAACTATTTGTGTGTACAAATGTTAAATTCAACACTTTTGTAACAAAATGAAAATTGCGAGAGGTATTGTGCTGGCCACGATTAATAGTAACAGTACTTATATCCTTAAGAAATACTGCCAATCCCGTCAATGAATTGGAATCATCTCGAACATTTTAGAAGAGTAAAACAAGATTCCTTATAGAATAAAAGAATAGATGTAACTATTTGTGTGTACAAATGTTAAATTCAACACTTTTGTAACAAAATGAAAATTGCGAGAGGTATTGTGCTGGCCACGATTAATAGTAACAGTACTTATATCCTTAAGAAATACTGCCAATCCCGTCAATGAATTGGAATCATCTCGAACATTTTAGAAGAGTAAAACAAGATTCCTTATAGAATAAAAGAATAGATGTAACTATTTGTGTGTACAAATGTTAAATTCAACACTTTTGTAACAAAATGAAAATTGCGAGAGGTATTGTGCTGGCCACGATTAATAGTAACAGTACTTATATCCTTAAGAAATACTGCCAATCCCGTCAATGAATTGGAATCATCTCGAACATTTTAGAAGAGTAAAACAAGATTCCTTATAGAATAAAAGAATAGATGTAACTATTTGTGTGTACAAATGTTAAATTCAACACTTTTGTAACAAAATGAAAATTGCGAGAGGTATTGTGCTGGCCACGATTAATAGTAACAGTACTTATATCCTTAAGAAATACTGCCAATCCCGTCAATGAATTGGAATCATCTCGAACATTTTAGAAGAGTAAAACAAGATTCCTTATAGAATAAAAGAATAGATGTAACTATTTGTGTGTACAAATGTTAAATTCAACACTTTTGTAACAAAATGAAAATTGCGAGAGGTATTGTGCTGGCCACGATTAATAGTAACAGTACTTATATCCTTAAGAAATACTGCCAATCCCGTCAATGAATTGGAATCATCTCGAACATTTTAGAAGAGTAAAACAAGATTCCTTATAGAACGAAAGAATAGATGTAACTATTTGTGTGTACAAATGTTAAATTCAACACTTTTGTAACAAAATGAAAATTGCGAGAGGTATTGTGCTGGCCACGATTAATAGTAACAGTACTTATATCCTTAAGAAATACTGCCAATCCCGTCAATGAATTGGAATCATCTCGAACATTTTAGAAGAGTAAAACAAGATTCCTTATAGAATAAAAGAATAGATGTAACTATTTGTGTGTACAAATGTTAAATTCAACACTTTTGTAACAAAATGAAAATTGCGAGAGGTATTGTGCTGGCCACGATTAATAGTAACAGTACTTATATCCTTAAGAAATACTGCCAATCCCGTCAATGAATTGGAATCATCTCGAACATTTTAGAAGAGTAAAACAAGATTCCTTATAGAATGAAAGAATAGATGTAACTATTTGTGTGTACAAATGTTAAATTCGACACTTATGTAACAAAATGAAAATTGCGAGAGGTATTGTGCTGGCCACGACATATTTTTTTTAAGTGATTTATGTAATGTGATTTATGTAATGAATCCTCGTGTACAATGCGATATTTGATCCAACAGTTTTTAAATGGTTTCAAATGTATTTCATATTTGCTTTAATTTGATATTTTCGAAAGCACATTTGATAAAAATAGTGCAAAGAAGATAACCCAATTACTATGATATTAATATAGATATGAATGTTTATCTCAAGCAACGTAAGATAAACACTCATAACATTACAGTAACTGTGCACGACTTACTTTGCAATCTGTTTTATCAAATGTGCTTTTGAAATGTCAAATTAAGTACATTTTTAACCCATTTATATAAATCTATTCTATAATAACCGCGTATTTTGTATACAGGTTTAAACAACAGTTTCTAATAGATTTTGAATGATTATGATGTAAAAATTATTGATTTAGCCATCTGTCTAATTTTTGTATAAGACGAATAATTTACGGCCATATTGCAATACGAATATTTGGACATTCTAAATACGAGCCCAAACTCATAACAGTTCGGCCGGTTTACGTTTTCAACAAACAGGTTATAAAACCTACGCAAATGTTGAGAAATTTCTACAAATTTCTTTCGACTAGTTTAAAATAGATTTTAAACTTACAGATTTGAATTCAGCCATGTTTCTTTGATATGTACACACAATTTTATTAATTAAAGTTGATTGGTTTAAATATTATTAACAAATTGTAAAATTTGAATGATTTTTTTTTATCTTTGTTAGTAACACATAAACCTATAAACAGTTGTAAAGGAAACTTGGTATATACATGCACTATACCTCCCTAAATAACAATTTATATACAATATATTTATTCAATTTTGACGTTTTAAACTGTCATTATTAACTCCATAGCAACAACTACAAGTAACATTTTATCCACAAGTGAATTAAAATTTTTAAGTCACTGTCACAAAATTTTAACTCACTGCAAAAAATAATGCATTTAAAATAACATCAGGTAAGAAAATAACACTCACCATAATATTTATCAGCCATTTTCATTATTTTTCACGGCACAAATGACAGACAATAAAGCATTTTAAATAGATTACTTGACGTATATCAGCGACGATTGTCATGCTCAGCTTACTAATTGATCAGTTTTTTATTTTGTCAAAATTAAATATTAAAATAGTTCTTATTATTTCGTCAAAATTGAATAAAATATTGTACAAAGCACGTGAGCTAAGAATGTTTATTCACTCGAAGAAATTAACTCACTCGCCCATACGGGCTCGTGAGCTAAACTTTCTTCTCATGAATAAACATTACCTTAGCTCACTTGGTGTGTAAATATCTATTACACCCGAAGTGTTTTTTAAATTATTGAATTATAGTTGATATCAAAACTACTTTCCGCGGTGGTCCTGTACCTTTTATTCAATAACTCTTGAATCAAAGAATCATGGCTGAGTTCAAATTTGAAAGAATTTGGGCTGTAACTTTTGCGGAAACTATTTTAAATACATTTCAACTGTTTAGAATTTATTCAGAACTGTCGGAAACTATTTTAAATACTTCTCAACTATTTAAAATTCGTTCGACCGGTCAACATTTTCAACAAACAAATTATAAAACCTATCCAAATTTCTACAAAATTTTTCGGACTAGTTTAGGGCCAATCTTACCATCTCTGGTTTTAACGACCAATTAAATAAATAAAACCGAAACGATGACATTTATAATTTTTGTCAATAATCCGATTTCATATTATTTACTTAACTGGCAGTTAAACTTTTAACCAGAGATGGTAAGATTGGGCCTTAAAGAAAGATTTTAAACTTACAAAAACTGAATATGTTATTAAAGTATTCTCCCATTTAATATTGGGTTACATCGCTTTTATTAGTAATATCAGCTTTAATTGTATTAAGCACTGCATTCCGATGCCCTGCACATTTTCCTGTGAATATTGTCCCATTTGTCTTGCACGGTAAATTTTACTGTACACACTTGATTTTTACGCAGTTGTTTTTCATTATACCAAAAGTAAAGGGTCTCGGTAGAAGCCAAATCTGGACTAGAAGATGATCCTTAACATACCGGTCGAACTTATTACCAACAGTCATTTGTCCCACAGTTTTTTAAAGTATATATTTAAATGTATATTTAAAGTATGTTAACCGGTTGAATTATTATGAATTTTGGCTCGTAAATAGAAACAATTTATTTAGTATATTAGCGAATATTTTATCGCGTGATTTTTTGCAAAAATAAACACTTTAGTAACATTAGTAACTATTAATATATTTGAAATATTGTTTAAACTTACTATTGTTATTAATATGAAACAATATAAAGCACCAAATATATTTACAGAGTTCAGAAAAAAAAACCTAATTCGGAGTAAACGTATGTCTGGTCATTATTCAATTCAAAAGTCAAGTTGTCAAAATTGATCGTGAAATATAATTTTATGGAGAAAGATACAGAATATTGCCATTCACCGTTTTCTGGTTTATTTCTATTTCTAAAATAAAGATTCAGGAATTCTTTAGATAACATTTTTGACAATATCTCGTGTCAAATTGTTATTTAATTAAATACTTTCAAATTGACATAAGTTTTTTTGTTCATAGCCTACTCCGAAATAGGATTTTTTTTGAACACACTATTTTAACGTATTGTATCTTTAACTGTGCCGAGTGGCAGATGCAAATATGATATTCACGCACTAAAGAGATAGAACTGTTTGATGTAGTCATTCAACTTTAATAGCACTGGCTAGTAACTAGATTTGAACTAGTTAATTTTTATTTTACGATTCGACTCGTAGATTATGAAGTATTGTTGTACATAGTGATCAAAAAGAAATGATGTAGTTGGTAATACAATTCTGCAAAGATCCCCAGAATTTCTGGGGATCTATTTATTCCACAGTTTACACAACACCAGGTGAAAGCAGAAATACGAAGTGACTTGTCATTTTGATAATAAATACAAATAGGTTATGTAAGATATGCCCAAATTTAAATTTTCAAATGTTACTGTCAACAACAAGAAATCTATTTTTTCTACTCCCATGCGTGAAGTGAGTACTTCACGTATCAATTTTTATGTGTGAAGTATGATTTTTTGCACACAGTGCGTGAAGTAACATTTCACGCACAGTGTGCGTGAAGTAGCATTTCACGCACCGTTCATTATTTTAAATATTAAAAACTGAATTGTATTTTAATAAAACAAAGCTGATAAACACCCGTAACGTTGGTAACCATGGTTACATAAGTCTATAATACAGAGGCTTTACGTAAATACATATTTTTGCAAGGTCGTAGAAAAAGTATAGTATGTAACACGTGTGTGAAGCCTATTTTACATTCGGGTGGTTTGCAACACTCGCCTTCGGCTCGTGTCGCAATCTCCACCCTCATGTAAAAATTTAAACTTCACACACTTGCCACATAATATACTATTTTGTAACAGTCTTATCAATTTCAAGTCTTTTTCTGTTCTTGCCAACTGAATCAGTTCTTTTTGATTACTCTGTATTATGGTAGAAATGAAAAGGCAAAAGACTTACGTCATCAAAAAATATCCTTAAAGTAATGACGTCATATACTACAACGTTTACATGGGATACTAATTTATAAGGCGCGAGCAGTCATGTGACTTTGTTAGTCTTTCTTGACAAGCAGATATGGGGGACCCGTGATAGAATGACAGCTAGTAATGTAAATGACAAATGGCATCATTTTTCATTCCAAATTTACGGAGTTTCCAATTTCATGTGATTTATTTAACTCGCCAAGTAAAGTTCACACTCCTGGTGAAAAAAACAGGTATTTTCCTAAAAAGGTGCAAAAGTAGTAGAATTTTTCCAAAATTTATTAATTTAAAATCAGGTGAATATAGAAAATCTTGAAATTTTTAATTAAATTTTATGACATTTTTAAGTTATGTACATGATTACTAGCTGTTATTCTGACACAAGCCCCAAATCTTCTTTTCAAGATTTGCATATTTGCGGGGCACCTTTTGTTCTTTAAAAATACATAATTTAATTAAAGATTGATAACAAAAGAAATATTTCAACAAAATACCTTTCGAATGGCTGTCAACAGAATTAATGGCCCATCGTTGAACAATTCCCATTCGAAATAGTTCACAACATTCATTGTTAGTTTCTCAAATTGCTTTGTTAAAGCTTTGGGCATTATTATGGATGTATTATACCGTATTTTTTAACGTGAAACATTGGGTTTGTCATATCCATGGTTACTTGATATTTGATTGACAGCAATGTATTTGCCCGTTCCATTTAAAATGAAACATAAGGAACTAATCTGACAGAAGTATTATATTTAAATGTTGTAAGAAATTTAGCGGAGTCAGAAAACCACTCGAGATACCAAACATATTTCGGGCACAAGGTGCACACAGTATTTTTTCTACATCTAAATTTAATATTTAGAAAACAGGTATAATTATTTAAACAAAATTAACCTCTAATGATATCTTGTCAATATGACAGCTAACCGTTGAATTTCCCTATAAGTTATGATTTGACATTTGATTGACACCAATGTTTTGACTGTCTCATTTAAAATGACACATGGGGAATGAATTTGATAGAAGTATTATATTTTAATATTAAAAGAAATTTAGCCGAGTCAGAAAACCACACGGGCACAAAGTGCACACTAAATTTTTTCTACAACTAAATTTAATTTAGAATGCAGGTATAATTATTTAAACAACATTAACCTCTATTGACGTCTTATCGAATGTCAAATTCGTTCCCTATGTTTCATTTTAAATGGAACGGGCAAATACATTGCTGTCAATCAAATGTCAAGTCGTAACCATGGATATGACAAACCCAATGTTTCACGTTAAAAAAATACTCACGGTAGTATATTACTTCTTAAAACAAACACGTACAGTAAAATTTTAGAAAGAAGTCCGATCAAGGCCATCTACGAATTGCATCTATGAATTAAGATTTTGTGCTATCAAATTTAGTATTGTTTACAGTTTTAATGAGGTACACAAGATATTATGTACCCTCATAAAAACTAAGTAAAAGACTACTAAATTTGACAGCACAAAATCTTAATTCATAGATACATTTCGTAGATGGCCTTGATCGGACTTCTTTCAAAAATTTTACTGTAATACTGTAGCACAAGTCACAAATACTTAACGTAGAGAAAACTGACCAAGTGACAATATTGACAGGATCGATATTCGATCGATATAAAATTTAATGTAAACATTATCATGCCAACGTATGGTATAAAAATTAACTACAATTATTTCAAATAATTTTATATTCCGTAAAAGGAATAGAGATTGACTTAGAAATACTTGTAAATTTTATCAGTATACAGTGTGTCCGTCCCATTTAGAGGTGCCACCATTGGGATATCGAGAACTATAAGAGATACGATGTCGGTTAAATGGAACTTTTTGTGCGCCTTTGGGAGGCCATCTCAGATGTGCTTTTATTTTTCCAAAAATTCTCATAGGGCACTAGATAATGACGAAAAACTGAATATTGTTGATTTTTTCTTTTTCAAATAACTTCTAAACTATTAATAATTGAGAAAAAAGTTTCAAATATAAAGGATAGATATTTTTATTAACTAACCAGTGGCGTACGAAATATTTTTTTATATCTGTAAATTTCTGAGATATAACACAAACTTATATTTTTTTAAATGGAACCCATATCTGATTTTAGTCTCAAAAAAATAAATATTTTTTTCTGTTTTCAACGATGTAAAGGTTATTATGTTTTATATTTGTTTTGCCTTCAAAAATTATTATTTTTTCCTTATTTTATATTAAATTTACAATTATTTTGAAAATATTGGTAGATTTCTATTTGGAAATACTCCTTGTATTTAAATAATTTATTTCCTTAAAAATATTTGCTCAAAATTCGTATCAAATTAATTTTTATATTTTGTATCTGGTCGCCCTTGGCACATCATAGTGTAATTTGTAATTATGAGTCTAGAATGAAAATATTAAGTAATAAAGGCATAAAACAAATTATTTCGATCAAATACAATATAATTAATAAAAATAATAATATTTTTCTGGGAAATAATTAGAAAATTCAGGAAAATAAAGAGAAAAATTAAATTTTAGGAGCAAAATAAATATAAAACATAATAACCCTTACACCATTGAAAAGAGAAAAAAATATTGATTTTTTTGAGACTAAAATCAGATATGGGTTCCATTTAAAAAAATATAAGTTTGTGTTATATCTCGAAAATTTACGGATATGAAAATTTATTTCGTACGCCACTGGTTTGTTAATAAAAATATCTATCTTTTATATTTGAAACGTTTTTCTCAATTACTAATAGTTTAGAAGTTATTTGAGAAAGAAAAAATCAACAATATTTAGTTTTTCGTCATTATCTAGTGTCGTATGAGAATTTTTGGAAAAACAAAAGCACATCGGAGATAACCTCCCAAAGGTGCACAAAAAGTTCCATTTAACCGACATCGTATCTCTTATAGTTCTCGAGATCCCAATGGTGGCACCTCTAAATGGGACACACTGTATACGTTTCTTAATACTAATATTTTTTTCTTCTGTATTTAAAAATAAATAATTTGAACAAGTTATATTTCATTTTATAAGGTTTTTTTTTTGGGTCGATGACGTAATTCTTCTGCCATTTCATTTTCCCTATAGTTAATTTTTATTCTACGATTCGACTCGTAGTTTATGAAGTATTGTTGTACAGTAATTAAAAAGAAATGATGTAGTTGGCAATACAATTCTGCAAAGATCCCCAGAATTTCTGGAGGTCTTTTTATTCCACAGTTTACACAATATCAGGTGAAAGCGGAAATACTAAGTGACTTGTCATTTTGACAATAAATTCAAATAGGTTATAACAGCTAATAGGATTTTGAGTATTTGAAATGAATCAGATCAGAGTATGTAGTTCAGGTACTTATAGTAATTAACGTATCAAGGGTGTTATAAGGACAATAACGCTTGAGGTCAACAGTGTAATCTCCGAAGGCCTCTGGCCCGAGGTGGGTACGTTGACCGAAGGGGTTATTGTCCGTTTAACACCCGTGGTGCGTTCAACGTTTAACGTCCGACCGATATAAACTATAAATTGAGGATTACATATCTGAATATGCTATAATATATTAATATAATATCATTCTATTTATTTTTGTAAATATAATTTTCATTTGGCGTGAAATTATCTACGTTACATCAGATGTTTCTTTCACTTTTGAATCTTTGAATTAGACGGTAGAAGGTTATAAACGCATGTGAGACATTGAATATATTGCAGAATATTATTTTATTCTTTATTTTGGCACGAAACAACGTTCCATCGACATGTTTACTTTTATAAATTTTAGGTTATCTTTAAATGTCACTTTGAAGTTTAAGACAATAGTGTGAAAATCAAAATGGTCGTGCCTCTCTGTGCCGTCACTGGACAAGAGACGAAGGGGGGGTCTAGCAGCCTCATTTTAATGAATGTCATTTTCAATTACAATTTTTTCATGATTAAAGATCGATTTGAAGAAAAATAAAAAATACGGGTCTATTATTTCTCATTACCCTATCGATTAGTTATAAAAAAAAAGTCGTGTATGACCTCTTTTCAATTAATTTATTGCCAACTGAATCAGTTCTTTTTGATCACTCTGCATGGGGTTTTCCACCATTTTTTTTTTATTATTTCATATCATGGAAAAATTATAGAATATAAATCATAGTTTCAATCAAAAATAATTTGTAATATATGAGAAATTAATAATTAAAATGTGATACAAAATTCAAATTTCGTTCAACGTCATTCTCCCTGAGGCCGGAAAGAAAGAAAACTGTTACAGGCACTAGCGCCTCCAAGCTAACAGCGACCATGATAATTCTGCAAGTTTAATAATAGTATACAGTGTGTCCCATTTAAAGGTGCCACCATTGGGATCTCGAGAACTATAAGAGATACGATGTCGGTTAAATGGAACTTTTTGTGCGCCTTTGGAAGGCCATCTCCGATGTGCTTTTGTTTTTCCAAAAATTCTCATAGGGCACTAGATAATGACGAAAAACTGAATATTGTTGATTTTTTCTTTCTCAAATAACTTCTCAACTATTATTAATTGAGAAAAAAGTTTCAAATATAAAAGATAGATATTTTTATTAACTAACCAGTGGCGTACGAAATAAATTTTCATATCAGTAAATTTTCGAGATATAACACAAACTTATATTTTTTTAAATGGGACCCATATCTGATTTTAGTCTCAAAAAAATCAATATTTTTTTCTCTTTTCAATGGTGTAAGGGTTATTATGTTTTAAATTTGTTTTGCTCCTAAAATTTAATTTTTCTCTTTATTTTCCTGAATTTTTTAATTACTTCCCAAAAAAACATCATTATTTTTATTAATTATATTGTATTTGATCAAAATAATTTGTTTTATGCCTTTTTTATTTAATATTTTCATTCTAGACTCATAATTACAAATTACACTACGATGTGCCAAGGGCGACCTGATACAAAATATTATAAAAATTAATTTGATACGAATTTTGAGCAAATATTTATATATAAATTATTTAAATACAAGGATTATTTCCAAATAGAAATCTACCAATATTTTCAAAATAATTGTAAATTTAATAAGGAAAAAATAATAATTTTTGAAGGCAAAACAAATATAAAACATAATAACCCTTACATCGTTGAAAAGAGAAAAAAATATTTATTTTTTTGAGACTAAAATCAGATATGGGTTCCATTTAAAAAAATTTAAGTTTGTGTTATATCTCAAAAATTTACAGATATAAAATTTTTTTTCGTACGCCACTGATTAGTTAATAAAAATATCTATCTTTTATATTTGAAACTTTTTTCTCAATTATTAATAGTTTAGAAGTTACTTGAAAAAGAAAAAATCAACAACTTTCAGTTTTTCGTCATTATCTAGTGCCCTATGAGAATTTATGGAAAAACAAAAGCACATCTGAGATAGCCTCCTAAAGGCGCACAAAAAGTTCCATTTACACGACATCGTATCTCTTATAGTTCTCGAGATCCCAATGGTGGCACCTCTAAATGGGACACACTGTATTATGATACAAGTGTATAAGCCAGCCTTTAAAGGCTAACTTATACACGTTTATCATACGCTATTTTTTATTATAAATGCATCATAATCATTTAAAACTAAAAATTAGTGCAAATCATACGGTTTTGATTTTTGATCTATTGAGTTTGAGCATTTCCAAGGAGACAGCAATTATTGGTATTGTTAAGTCAACAAGTCAATATATTTTTTTTTCATTGTTTTAGTTGTTATTCATATTTATTGTCATTTTTCGTTAACTAGGTAACTCAAAAATTTATCGTGTTTCAAAGGTCGATTTACGCACGCTTTTGCGTGTTTTAAAGAGCGATTATGATGCATGTATAATAAAAAATATATTGTAAACTTGAGAATATATTAATACAATACAAACTTTTTAAATGTTAAGAGTTTTGTTCAAGTAAAAAATTGAAACTAAATTAAAAATAATTTTAAAAAATTAACAAAACTACTTATAATTACAACATAAATGTCAAGCCCGTAATACAAGCGCACTTTTATAATAAAAGCGCTTTTATGGAGCACTGTCCTCATATATAATGTGTAAGTACGCTCCATAAAAGCGCTTTTATTATAAAAGTGGGCTCGTTATACAAAACCAACGTGTTTACTTATATTTATTTTCAACCAAATGCATGTTTTCTTCCTCAAGAAAAAAATATTGAAGAGTAATTTCTATACCCTCCTCGTTAGTAGGAAGAACATCACTGGAGTAAACTCTGGCTGTTTTGGAATACGTTAAGAGAAAACTCTGAGAGTAAGGTTATTAGTTTTGAAACGGCTTTGAGTAATTTCGTACTCTAAGAGTAGGGTTTTGGAACGCAGCCATGGTGGTATGATTCCACTATATTTTTCTCTCTTTCTTAGTAGTATATTTGTCTCGCTTTCCTGTTACAGGGAGCGTGACGTAGTAACCAAAATCCGGCAAATGAGTGAATTATTTATAAATTAATTATAAGCTTATTCAAATGCATATAACACTTTATATTTTTTTTCGGAACTATTTATGTATTATAAAAAGTAATTTATGCCTAAATATTCAAAACCTTACAGTGGTGGAAGACCCCATTACCAACAATATTAGCTGTTCCAACCAAATAAATAAATACATTTAATAACGATCATACAAATATAAAATAAGAGATAAAAGATAAAAATCCACTTACATTTGATGATTTCTTGCTGGAATTCTGTTCTCTGCTCCTTTAGCTTTCTAGCTCAATTCTGGATATCATTTCAAAGGTGCGTTTGGTAAATGACTTCTATTCTCTCTTTTCTCTCTGTACTCTCCCAGCACCGTTTGTTACTTTCATGGAATTATACACGTCTTAAAATGGAGCGAGTGAATATGAGTTTTCGCGCGCAAATGTTGTTTACTTTTGACTCAAACCATTGAAAATGGAAGGAAGTTTTACGTTTATATTGCAAGATCGCCTATTTGCTATTTGCGATGCAAGTTTAGACGTCAGCGACGCTAGTGAACTTTGGTGGGTATTGAGATCTGTCAATATGAGCATTGTTTTCATCTATCTAGTATTGATATTGGAACTTTTATGGTAGGTATTATTTGCAAGATTAAGTATAGATTTCATTGAGATATATTTATATCATTTCAGTTGTTATTATATTATTATTATTGTTATTATAAACATATCCATACTAATATAATAAATGCGAAAGTAACTCTGTCTGTCTGTCTGTTACGTTTTCACGCCTAAACCGCTGAACCAATTTTGATGAATTTTGGTATAAAGATAGATTGAATCTTGCAGAAGGACATAGGTTACCTTTTGTCGCGAAAATAAACCTTGAAGGGGTGAAATAGGGGATGAAAGTTTGTATGGAGAACCCGTCATTTCTTCCGCTGAACCAATTTTGATGAATTTTGGTATAGAGATAGATTGAACCTTAGAAAAGGACATAGGCTACCTTTTGCCGCGAAAATAAACCTTGAAGGGGTGAAATAGGGGAAGAAAGTTTGTATGGAGAACCCATCATTTCTTCCGCTGAACCAATTTTGATGAATTTTGGGATAAAGATAGATTGAACCTTAGAAAAGGACATAGGCTACCTTTTGCCGCGAAAATAAACCTTGAAGGGGTGAAATAGGAGATGAAAGTTTGTATGGAGAACCCATCATTTCTTCCACTGAACCAATTTTGATGAATTTTGGTATAGAGATAGATTGAAGCGTAGAGAAGGACATAGGCTACCTTTTATCACAAAAATAATACTTGAAGGGGTGAAATAGGGGATGAAAGTTTGTATGGAGAACCCATCATTTCTTTCGCTGAACCAATTTTGATGAATTTTGGTATAAAGATAGATTGAACCTTGCAGAAGGACAAAGGTACCTTTTGTCGCGAAAATAAACCTTGAAGGGGTGAAATAGGGGATGAAAGTTTGTATGGAGAACCCATCATTTCTTCCGCTGAATCAATTTTGATGAATTTTGGTATAGAGATAGATTGAACCTTAGAAAAGGACATAGGCTACCTTTTGCCGCGAAAATAAATCTTGAAGGGGTGAAATAGGGGATGAAAGTTTGTATGGAGAATCCATCATTTCTTCCGCTAAACCAATTTTGATGAATTTTGGTATAGAGATAGATTGAACCTTAGAAAAAGACATAAGGCTACCTTTTGCCGCGAAAATAAACCTTGAAGGGGTGAAATAGGGGATGAAAGTTTGTATGGAGAACTCATCATTTTTTCCACTGAACCAATTTTGATGAATTTTGGTAGAGATAGGTTGAAGCGTAGAGAAGGACATAGGCTACCTTTTATCACGAAAATAATACTTGAAGGGGTGAAATAGGCGATGAAAGTTTGTATGGAGAACCCATCATTTCTTCCGTTGAACCAATTTTGATGAATTTTGGTATAGATAGATTCATTGGAGGACATAGGCTACCTTTTGACGCGACAATAAAACTTGAAGGGGGTGAAATACGGGATGAAAATTTGTATGGAGAATCCATACTCCCGCTGAACCAATTTTGATGAATTTTGACATAGAGATAGATTAGACCTTGGAGAAGCACATAGGCTACTTTTTGTCGCGAAAATAAAACTTGAAGGAGGTGAGTAGCGGCTCAAAGTTTATATGCAGAACTCATCATTTCTCAAGTTAGGGGGATATACAAATTCTTATTTATGCTTTTGGTAAGAAATAAAGAATGTTTTAGCGGTTTTGAAAAATAATCCTTCAAGACGGTACAATAGGGGATGACTTCAATTATTTTTTATCTTCGTATTTATAGGTTAGCAGATATTTCGATATATGTCGGAGAGATATCTTGCATCATATGTACATAAGCAAAAGTACCCAAGACATGTTTAGAAAAGGGCCCTTTTAAGTGCTGTGCGAGGATCGGGAGGGCAGTGGGCGGAGCCTGTTACATGTACGATGCGACGGAGGTTGCCGGCTCCCTACGCAGCGCATGTTTCCGGAGGAAAATGTGAAAAATTACTGGTACACGTGTAGATAATCGTTATTCTAGCTTTACCCGTGCGAAGCCGGGACGGGTCAGAAAAATATGAAAAAGTAAACACGAAATTGACAGATCTCAATACCCATCAAAGAAATTCACTATTTAATCGCTAGAGGCGCTGACGTTTAAACCTGCAAGTGTAATTATTAATATTGATGATGAGTGTAAATACTACAGCGTGTTACAAAAAAAAGTAGGCTATGAACAGAGAAACGTATGTCTGATCGTTATTCGATTCATAAGTCGTTGTCAAAATTGATTGTAATGTAATTTTAAGAAGAAAAGATAATAAAGGAGGATACAGAATATTGCAAATTCACCGTTTTCTAATATATTTCTATTTCTAAAATAAAAATTCAAGAAGAAAAGCTTTGATTTTCAAATTGACATACGCTTTTTTGTTCATAGCCTACTCCGAAATATTAATGCAAGTGAAGGTGAAGAATTCTCTATCTTTTCTAATATACTTTTTCCACCACTTCTTTCAGAATCATAAAAGATTAATTTCAAATTGAATAACTTTTGGATAAATCAGTTTTTTAGCAGTATATCAGATTGTCCAAAAAGGAGGTTATTATATTCGTGCGTCAAAAATTTAACTCTACTCGTTCGGTTAATTACAAATAATGGAATGTAACTTATTTCCTCAATATACTCCAACTCTAGCTATTCACTCACTCCAATCTAACACCGTTCCGTAAATATTTCAACTCCATATAATTTACCGCACTTCAAGTGGCCTGGGCACTGAAGATTTTCTGATTTCTACTGAAAAGAAATTAATTCATTGTAATATACAATAAAGTTATTGTTTCGAATGATATTTGTATGTACGAGACAAAATACTGTTGGATAACAATTTGTTTTTAGCTGTAGTTAAAGCTTATTAACCTTGTGGAAAAATTTACCATGTAATTTTTATAAGAAAAAACATATTTTCAACAAAAATAACTATTAATATAGTTGAAACATTGTTTAAACTTAAGACTGTTATTAATTTGCAACAATTATTAATCTTTTGCGGAATCTATTTTAAATACATATCAACTGTTGTTGGTTAACATTTTCAACAAAAAAATTATTAAACCTGCCCAAATTTCTTTCGACTATTTTAAAACTTACAAAAATTGAATTTGTTGAAAATGTTAACCGGTCGAATTATTATGAGTTTGGGCTCGTAAATAGAAACAATTTATTTAGTACATAAGAAAATATTTTACCGCATGACTTTTTGAAAAAATAAACACTTTAGCAACATTAATAACTATTAATATATTTGAAATAAATAATTTTGAATTCTATCTATAATGCTTAACTATGGCGGCTTTGTTTGAGGATAAATTACAACACCCCTACGGGATGGCAAACTATATGGCTTTATGGGGATGATTAGCTATGAAATAAATCTGAATTTGGAGTATGCATATCGTTTGAACTATCAGAAAATCGGTTTTCAAAGTTACAGATAACTCAATTCTGCAACTTAATCGCTACACTTTTATTATTTTAAAAATCTAACACTTCAATAAGTATTTTTTTGACATTTTGTAACGTATAAAAATAAATTTCTGATAGTTCAAACGATATGAATTTCTTTGTAATTCCATGGCTATCGCTACAAATAAGCAATATTTGTACAATTTTAAATTCGATTTTACAGGTTATCAAACGTGCAAAATTAAATCTGCTTAGGGATTTAGGCGTAGAATATAATGGGCCCATAAACCATAACAAAAAAATAATAAAATGTACACTTTATTCTTAAAGTACTACTCAATAAATAACGATTACGATAAAAAACATTTTTTTTAATAATTACTTTGCGATATATTTACATTTATTTCCAGTGCCACAGATGACGTCACACTATTGGTATCTTTCTCGTGCAGCCTACTACAGAAACTGGTGTGACAAAGATAGCTACAGGTTTCTTTAAAAATAAAATGCAGCTATCCAAAAAACAATTATGACTTTTTGATATCACGAATTGCTTTAAAATTAAACGAACTTTTATATAAAATTTCAAAAAAATGGTTTATGGGCCCACTATCAACAACTTTTATCTGAAACAATTTGGTCTAAAAGTAATTGGAGACTTTGCGCAAAGAAAAACTGTTTTCCCATGTTAAACGCCTATGGCAGATTTTTAATTAACACCCTGTATAATAACGTAACATAATACCTGTCATTTTGGATTAAAAAATATTAACCATAATGCCCGGTAGTATTTACTCAAAATTTTAGTCACCCTGACTAACTAATTACCATGACTACCATTTAGAATTACATTGTGGTTTAAAAAACAACTGAATTTGTTACTTTAGTCAACGCTTAATCGCCCCTGTTTAAGAGTAAATACTACCGGTCATTGAGTTTTAGACTGCTATTTTTCCTAAAATACGAAGTGTGGCAATTAAATAACGAGATTTATTTTTTCCGGCTTCCCTGTAAATTTGGCAACATTGCAGGCCATGTCATATTAATTTGTCATCTTCCCTTCATCCACTGTTAATATTTCAAGATAATTAGGCAAACCGTTCGGCAGTAGCCTTTGATTGAAGTTAACTACTTTCTCGTACTCGGCCGGAATTATGTTAGTGTCAATGTGAAAGTCTGCGTGAAACTTAAAAATCCGCTACAGAAATGTACGAATTGCTGAAGATATGGTGAGGACGGTTTATCTAGTACTCAAGTTTTCGAGCAGTTTAGAAGATTTAAGAAGGAAGAAAAGAAATCGGAGAAGATTAACGCCTCAGCCGTGCACTGACATTGTTTTTTTCGAAATGCGAGTGATTGTTCACATGGATTGGATGCCTGAGGGGCATTTCGTTAACCAAGCATATTACAAGGTTTTGATCCCTTCATGCACGGGTGAAAAGAAAAAGGGCTGAAATGTGATGGATTCTCTATGAAGACAACGCCCTGTCCGGCAAGACATTTTTGACGAAATACAAAATCACCGTTTTGGTACATTAATCGTACTCACTTGATAATTAGGCAAACTGTTCGGCAGTAGCCTTTGATTGAAGTTAACTACTTTCTCGTACTCCAGCGGAATTATGTTAGTTTAGTGTCAATATGAAATTCTGTGCGAAACTTAAATAATCCTCTACAGAAACGTACGAATTGTTGAAGAATATTTATGGTGATGAAGGTCTATGTAGTACTCAAGTTTTCGAGCAGTTTAGAAGATTTAAAGAAGGAAGAAAAGAGATCGGAGAAGATTGGCGCCTCGGCCGTGCACTGACATTGTTTTTTTCGAAATGCGAGTGATTGTTCACATGGATTGGATGCCTGAGGGGCATTTCGTTAACCAAGCATATTACAAGGTTTTGATCCCTTCATGCACGGGTGAAAAGAAAAAGGGCTGAAATGTGATGGATTCTCTATGAAGACAACGCCCTGTCCGGCAAGACATTTTTGACGAAATACAAAATCACCGTGTGGACCCAGATGTACTTATAGAAAAGCGACAGAGCTTAGGAACAATCTAACAAAAAAGGCATGCAGGAATTGCTTCAAACAATGAAATATTCGCATCGGGCGGTGTAGGGTTCGGGGAGGAGAGTACATTGCAGGTGGCAATATTTGTTTTGTGTAACTTTATACATTGTTAATGTTCTAAGATCAATCTTGTTATTAAATTGCCACACCTCGTAGATTGAAATTATTGTCGTACGTTATCTAAAATATACGCCTTTATAATAAAATGTGCAACTGGTCATAAAGAATATAGTGGGCATAAAAACTAAGTGCTAAGTGAAGAGCTCTTAGCAAAAATAACCGTAGTCCATTTTATTTTAATTTAGGATTATGTTTACATATAAGAATATTATTTAATGGATGTTAAGAAATAAAACAATGAACATTGATGAGCAATTACATAATAATAAGATATTTTTGTAGAAACGCTCAAATTTTAAAATATAATAATTTGTGACTAAGATACTTTTTTGCAAGAAACAGTTTTACTAAACTTTTAGTTTTTGCCAAGAGCTCCTCAATTGTTATTGTTAAAATGGCACTTGCGCCTTTGCGATATCATTGCCTTTGATAATATCAATAGAGAAAAATACATGACTTACATTAGAAGATCTTCAGACAATGGAGCACCTCCTGATTTGTCCACATTTACCAACTACCTGCACAGTCCAAGACTTATGGATGGGTACCGAAAACGCTGTATTATGTGCCAGATATTGAAAAGATATTTAAAATATATTTCTTTGTAACCAGATACGATTAAATAAATAAATTAGAAGATCTCTGCAATCTCGTACTCAACTGCTTAGCATCTCAGCAAACTCGTTATTTACTCAAATTCTCAACAACTCAGCAATTTCCATTCACCTGCAAATTGACAAAAATATAAAAATTAAATTATTGTTTGCTAATGAATACATCTGAATGAATTTCTAATACGATACAAACAAAATATCATCTTATATAACCATTAATAGAGTTGGAATGTTATTTAAACTTACAATTGTTATAAATTTGTAACAACAGTTAACAATATTTCACTATTAAAACAATAATATTTATAATAAATGCATTTGTTCGCAGCAAAATCAAATGCATGTTTGCGTGAAGACGACTGCAAGCTAGCGAGAGAGAACGAGTTTAATTTGGAATGCCGGCCGGCAGCGTATACGTAACGCTATCACCGTAATTATGCTTGATTTTGCTAATTCAATACAGATAAAAAAAAATATTTAAAAAATAAAAATTAAATAAGGGATGAACTTCAAAATGCAATTATTTATGAATATCCGAACGCAAAATTTTATACCAATTAAAATGATACCAAATTTAGCTATTGAAATACTTATGAGTTTTTAGTTTAAATTACAAATACACAAAGTTCAGAATATGTGAATATAGTTTTATTGTAATTTACATTACGTTACGTGTTATTAAGAGAAGTTAGTTAATCTGACCACTACACTAATATGTTACAGAAATATGAAGAGAAAAAGATAAATATCTACTCACATTTTGATTATTTCTTGCTGCCCGAAATCGCTGTGATATCTGTTCTCTGCTCATTTAGATTTCTAGCTCCATTCGACACTAAAGACCAGAACCGGGTTCGATCCCGACAGACGCCAAATATTTCCAATTTTAAATGGCAAAAAAGTGACCCCTGGTAAGCATTTACACGGTAAAATATATCGTCATCATTACCGATGTCTACATGTGTTGTAGATACTGGCACACCCAGAAATGGGTAATATGCCGTGATGATATATTTATTTATTTAATTTATATTCGACACTGAAAAGAAAATAATTAATTGTAATACACAATAAAATTACATATTATTCTGAAAGATATTTGTCTGTATGAGACAAACTATTGATAGATAAAATTGCAAACTCGTTGAAATACATAAAATCATGGAAAATAACTCTTTGAAGTAGATATCGCATGATTTAATTGTAGATTAAATAAAATTCAACTCACCACTCAAGAATGTACGAGTTCGACAATAGCGTCTAAATGTTTCACTTATATTGTTGAAATAAGATCAACCGGGGTAATAATTATTATCTCAAACGTTGGACTAATACTTTATATCACGTTTTCTTACAAATTTTCTTAATTTACCGTAATTTTTACAAGGAAAATAAACGATAAATCACACCACATACAATAGTACAACATGTCCTCCATTTTGCGTGATGATTTGGAAGGAAAGCAGTGTTACCAAAAGTACTTAATAAAATATCGCTAACAAAAAATGTAGGTCATGAGATTGATAATTATTATTAATAATATTTGCAAAACAGTATAATATACGACCAAAAATGCATTAAATAAATAATAAAATTATTATTCTGAATTTTATTTGTCTGTATGAGACAAAATGTATATAATTGTACTCCCACAGCTTGACCTTCGGAATTATTTGTTTTCTTTTATAAGAATAAACACATATCAACATAAATAACTATTAATATAGTTTGAATATTATTTAAACTTACTATTGTTATTAATTTGTTCCAATATGAAACCCCAAATAAACGTAAACATGAATAAAATTCTACGAACCTACGTCTCAAGCACTCAGTACAGTAGTAAAACTTGACTATTTTTTGTTATTAATAGATCGACCCCTATAACAATTATTATTTCAAACGTTCAACTATCACTTTGTCTCACGTTTCTATATAAAATTATTCAAGTTTTCATAAGTTTTTCTCGGAAAATGAACACAAAATCACACCAAATACATTTCATCACCATTTTGTGTTTGGGATGGCGCAGTGTTGCCAACTAGACTAGCAATGAAATATTTTGAGTTGATGAGTTGAATAATAATAAAAAAATAAAATCTCAAAATTTATGTGTATAGGCCATCCAGCGAATCAAGCGGTTTACGTCATCGTTTAGGGATTTTTGAAATTTTCTTTATTTTTTAAATATATTTTATTAACGGTATTTTATTGGTTTTTTTATTATTATCATGTATTTGACACCTTTAATAGAAATAATTATATTTGGATATATTATTATTAAGTAAAATTTTGTAAATTTTTACAAAATGACATTTGATTATATTTTTTTAATATTGGTAATTCTGAACATGTATATTACTAAATATTATATGTCTATATTATACTTTTCAACGTGTATTGTGATTTCATTTTGTTTTTGGTTTCGTTGTTCATTGTCAAAATGTCAAATGCTCTGTCATGTCAAATTCAAGAGCTTGTAGTTAATTTATTAACTTATTTTGAAAATGAAAAATAGATTGGTGGGTTTTTACTTTCACTGACATCTAATATAGAGGTACTATTTGGTTCTATTTGTTAGTAATAATTTGAAAATTAAATCTATATGTACAGCGTGTGGCAAACGCTATACGCAATGTACAGGAACAGTGAGAAATTGTATGATATGCAGTATTCTGTATTTTTTTTTAAGGGTCTCATATAATACTAAATAGTTTGTTGCATATACTACAAGAATGAAGGCGTAAGCAGTATCGTTCAGAATATTTTAAATAAAATTGGATTTCGCTGGAAAAATATTATACCAGATGTGTTTTTAAGAAAAATTTGGGTTTATGAAGGCAACCCACAGATTTAAATCCGTTTCACATGCTCATGTAAACTTTTTAATATATGACGTCATTGTTTCTAGTGATATTGTATTTATGACGTAAACCGCTTGATTCGCTGGATGGCCCATATTTTAAATTATATTAACTAAAATGGTTGTAGGAACTCCAGACAAATGGAGCCTATATAAACGACTTAAATAAAAATTATTTCATTCCAGCTCTTGAATACGAATTTTCACATTGTTATATTTCTTATAAATTAATATTTTACCTGTCGCTAAAAATCGCATATCCAGATTTTAGTGGATAAGCACGTTTTAAGCTCCCTATAATCCGATTATAATAGTTTTACCTCCGCTTCGAGAGGTATTGAAATCATGCTAAAAATCGCATATCCTGATTTCAGTGGATAAGGACGTTTTAATGTCCTATAATCCGATTATAACATTATTACCTCTCGCTAAGAGAGGAAAATAACTCTTTGAAGTAGATATCGCATGATTTAATTGTAGATTAAATAAAATTCAACTCACCACTCAAGAATGTGCGAGTTCGACAATAGCATCAAAATGTTTTACTTATATTGTAATAAAATCAACGGCGGTAACAATGGGGTATTCCACCATAACCAAAAAATAATTTACTAAAAGGGGAAATTGACGTCATACAATTGTTATCTTTCTCTCGTAGCGTACTCAGAGCAGTGTGTGTGAAATGTGAAGTTACACTGATTTCTCGAAAATAAAATACTGTTAAACTAGGAACAATTAAGATTTTCGTACTCAGAGCAGTGTGTGTGAAATGTGAAGTTACACTGATTTCTCGAAAATAAAATACTGTTAAACTAGGAACAATTAAGATTTTTTAATACTATGAACTGCTTCAAAACTGAATGAAGTTTTATTTAAAATAACAAAAAAATTGAGCGGAATACCCCATTATTATCTCAAACATTGGACTAATACCAAATACTTTGTAAATGAATTTTACAACCTATGGAAAAGTGGAAAATTAAAATGTTTGTAATTGACAGATAAATGTGAGTGTCAAAAAGCCAAAGATATCACTGAAGACTTTTTCTGGGAAGTACCCAAAAGTCAATATATCCCATATTTAGATAAAAAAATTTAAATTTTCAAAAATCTAATTTTTATGTATCTAGATACTTCTCAATGCGCTGATTCCAAATTTTGAAACCGCAGGTCGATATATCATTTCGTTCTCGAGATTTTTAGATTTAAAGGTTTGGCCAAAACTACCCATTTACCCAAAAATGGGTTGAGATATGAATTAGACATCACCATTCGATTTTACGAACGAAAATACATAAGTTTTGCAATTTTCATTCTTTTTGTCCAACGGGTTCATTTTTTATGAATAAAAGCTTGAAAACCCCTGAAAATGGCCAAAATCTGAAAAAATCGTAAGGGGTACACCCTAGATTTTTGCGATTTTTGGCCATTTTCAGTTATTGTGCTTTAGAGATTGTACGCGGTGTTCAAAAATTGCCGTAAAATCGAATGGTGTTGTCGCCAAATTCATATTTCGACCCATTTTTGAGTTCTTACCCAAAAATGGACAGTTTTTGAGCAAAACTTTGAATCTAAATATCTCCAAAACGAAAAGATATCGACCTGCGGTTTCAAAATTTTAGTCACCCTAACTAATTACCATGACTATCATTTAGAATTACATTAGGGTTTAAAAAACAACTGAATTTGTTACTTTAGTCAACACTTAATCGCCCCTGTTTAAGAGTAAATACTACCGGTCATTGAGTTTTAGACTTGCTATTTTTCCTAAAATACGAGGTCTGGCAATTAAATAACGAGATTTATTTTTTCCGGCTTCCCTGTAAATTTGGCAACATTGCAGGCTATGTCATATTAATTTGTCATCTTCCCTCCATCCACTGTTAAAATTTCAATATATTTAGGCAAACCGTTCGGCAGTAGCCTTTGATTGAAGTTAACTACTTTCTCGTACTCGGCCGGAATTATGTTAGTGTCAATGTGAAAGTTTCTGTGAAACTTAAAAATCCGCTACAGAAATGTACGAATTGCTGAAGATATGGTGATGAGGGTCTATCTAGTACTCAAGTTTCCGAGCAGTTTAGAAGATTATTATTATTATTATTATTATTATTATTATTATTTAAAGAAGGAAGAAAAGAAATCGGAGACGATTAGCGCCTCGGCCGTGCACTGACATTGTTTTTTTCGAAATGCGAGTGATTGTTGACATGAATTGGGTGCCTGAGGGGCATTTCGTTAACCAAGCATATTACAAGAAGGTTTTAATCCCTTCATGCACGGGTGAGAAGAAAAAGAGCTGAAATGTGATGGATTCTCCATGAAGACAACACCCTGTCCGGCAAGACATTTTTGATGAAATACAAAATCACCGTTTTGGTACATTAATCGTACTTACTTGATAATTAGGCAAACTGTTCGGCAGTAGCCTTTGATTGAAGTTAACTACTTTCTCGTACTCCAGCGGAATTATGTTAGTTTAGTGTCAATATGAAATTCTGTGCGAAACTTAAATAATCCTCTACAGAAACGTACGAATTGTTGAAGAATATTTATGGTGATGAAGGTCTATGTAGTACTCAAGTTTTCGAGCAGTTTAGAAGATTTAAAGAAGGAAGAAAAGAGATCGGAGAAGATTGGCGCCTCGGCCGTGCACTGACATTGTTTTTTTCGAAATGCGAGTGATTGTTCACATGGATTGGATGCCTGAGGGGCATTTCGTTAACCAAGCATATTACAAGGTTTTGATAACCCTTCATGCACGGGTGAGAAGAAAAAGGGCTGAAATGTGATGGAATCTCCATGAAGACAACGCGCCGGAACAAAACGCCCTGTCCGGCAAGAGATTTTTGACGAAATACAAAATCACCGTGTGGATCCAGATGTACTTATAGAAAATCCACAGAGCTTAGGAACAATCTAACATAAAAGGCATGCAGGCATTGCTTCCAACAATGAAATATTCGCATCGGGCGGTGTAGGGTTCGGGGAGGAGAGTACACTGAAGGTGGCAATATTTATTTGTGTAATTTTATACATTGTCAATGTTCTAAGATCAATATTGTTATTAAATTGCCACACCTCGTAGATTGAAATTATTGTCGTACGTTATCTAAAATATACGCCTTTATAATAAAATGTGCAACTGGTCATAAAGAATATAGTGGGCATAAAAACTAAGTGCTAAGTGAAGAGCTCTTAGCAAAAATAACCGTAGTCCATTTTATTTTAATTTAGGATTATGTTTACATATAAGAATATTATTTAATGGATGTTAAGAAATAAAACAATGAACATTAGCTCTGTTCGATGAGAAGTGCTTGAAGTGCAGAGCAGAATAGTGCAGTGCAGTGTAGTTTACACTAGTTCAGTATAATTCTTGTGGTTTCATAAAACACACTAGTGTATATTTGGGCAAGTTTGCTCAGTTGTGAGTAATCAAGCCAAGCGTAGCCAAAGGTGTAAAAGGTTAGGTTGTTTATAAACACAGTCATATCATAAAGCTGCAAAGAAGTGACTGCAGAAATGTCTGTTTTAAAGAGCATAATGTTTGAACTAATAAACGATTCTGACGAAGATCAATCATCACTTGATTCTTCATCAGATTCAGAGTCAGATATATTAATTAATTCTTTATATAGCAAAACAAAATTTTAGGTTAAATAAACAGATGTGTAGATAGGATAGAATTAAAATGTCTACCGAACAACATTTAGCTACCCCCACTCCTAGTCTGCACTTTCTTACACTACCTCGCGAGTCAGGTCAGAAAAGTGAGCACTAGTTCTTAAAATTTTTGTCATCGAACAGCCTGCCAGAAGCTGCCCGTTTCTCATAAAACATGTTAGTGCAAGAAAGTTAACACTAGGGCGGCCTAGTACATCTCATCGAACAAAGCTATTGATGAGCAATTACATAATAATAAGATATTTTTGTAGAAACGCTCAAATTTTAAAATATAATAATTTGTGACTAAGATACTTTTTTGCAAGAAACAGTTTTACCAAACTTTTAGTTTTTGCCAAGAGCTCCTCAATTGTTATTGTTAAAATGGCACTTGCGCCTTTTCGATATCATTGCCTTCGATAATATCAATAGAGAAAAATACATGACTTACATTAGAAGATCTCTGCAATCTCGTACTCAACTGCTTAGCATCTCTGCAAACTCGTTATTTACTGAAATTCTCGACAACTCAGCAATTTCCATTCACCTGCAAATTGACAAAAATATAAAAATTAAATTATTGTTTGCTAATGAATGCATCTGAATCAATTTCTAATACGACACAAACAATATATCAACTTATATAACCATTAACATAGTTCAAATGTTATTTAAACTTACAATTGTTATAAATTTGTAACAACAGTTAACAATATTTCACTATTAAAACAATAATATTTATAATAAATGCATTTGTACACAGCAAAATAAAATGCATGTTTGCTTGAAGACGACTGAAAGCTAGCGAGAGAGAACGAGTTTAATTTGGAATGCAGGCCGGCAGCGTATACGTAACGCTATCACCGTAATTATGCTTGATTTTGTTAATTCAATACAGATAAAAAAATATTTAAAAAATAAAAATTAAATAAAATAAGGGATGAACTTTAAAATGCAATTATTTATGAATATTCGAACGTAAAATTTTATACCAATTAAAATGATACCAAATTTAGTTATAGAAATACCTATGAGTTTTTAATTTATATTACAAATACACAAAGTTCTGAATATGTGAATATAGTTTTATTGCAATTTATATTACGTGTTATTAAGAGTAGTTAGTTAATCTGATCATTACACTAGTAACAGAAATGTAAAGAAAAAAAGATAAATATCCACTCACATTTTGATTATTTCTTGCTGCCCGAAACCGCTGAGATTTCTATTCTCTGCTCATTTAGATTTCTAGCTCCATTCGACACTGAAAAGAAAATAATTCATTGTAACACACAATAAAATTACATATTATTCTGAAAGATATTTATCAGTATGAGACAAAATATTGATAGATAAAATTGCAAGCACGTTGAAATACATAAAATCATGGAAAATAACTCTTTGAAGAACATATCGCATGATTTAATTGTAGATTAAATAAAATTCACCTCACCACTCAAGAATGTACGAGTTCGACAATAGCGTCTAAATGTTTCACTTATATTGTTGAAATAAGATCAACCGCGGTAATAATTATTATCTCAAACGTTGGACTAATACTTTATCTCACGTTTTCTTATAAATTTTCTTAATTTACAGTAATTTTTCCAATGAAAATGAACGATAAATTACACCACATACAATAGCACAACATGTCCTCCATTTTGCGTGATGATTTGGAAGGAACGCAGTGTTACCAAAAGTACTTAACAAAATATCGCTAACCAAAAATGTAGGTCATGAAATCGGTAGTTATTATTAATAATATTTGCAAAACAGCATAATATACGAACAAAAATGCATTAAATAAATAATAAAATTATTATTCTGAATTTTATTTGTCTGTATGAGACAAAATGTATATAATTGTACTCACACAGCTTGACCTTCGGAATTAGTTTTTTGTAAAAATAAAAACATATCAACATAAATAACTATTAATATAGTTTGAATATCGTTTAAACTTACTATTGTTATTAATTTGTTCCAATATGAAATATGGAATTTGTAAAAGTTTTACTGGATATATATAATCTTTTCTAATGAACTTTTGGTATGGGATTTGTGCAAAATACATCAAATTAACGACAGATCTTGTGCTGGCCACAACAGATTATTATTAATGAAAAACTCGACAGTAATTGAATTTAATGTAAAGTTACCTACAAAAAATTATTGTTCCTTCATGTAGAATGGTAGATATTTACTGCACAATTTGTAATTCTATCAACATTTATGACCCCTGGCCTAGATTATTATAAGCTAGTGTATTTTCCTTTTTGCTCAATTGTGAAAAAAGTTATTTAGTTTGCTCACTATTTTGAGATGAATAATAATGAATTGTGGAAAAAATTCTTATTTGATATGAGAAAGAATAGTGTTAGATAATAATTTATTAAATTGTGGTCAACGCTTGACCCTGTGAAAAAATTCCAAGTTATTTTTTATAAGAAAAAAACATATTTCCAACAATAAGAACCATTAATATAGTTGAAACATTGTTTAAACTTACGGTTGTTATTAATTTGCAACAATACTGAACATCAAATTCATTATTAAATCAATAAAAACGCAACATCGGTCACAACACAAAATGGCTATAATAATCACTTGTTGAATAACAGCCCATGAGACAAGGACGAATAAATTGTTTTTTACAACTTGAAACTATGAAAAAATATATATTAAACTAAAGATAAGTTATTAAAATCAATGTTGCAAATACTTTCAAGTAGATATAGCAGTAAAAAAATAAGTAAAGTTCCACTTACATAACATGACGCCACAAATATTTGGTTGTTTTCTTGCACTAAACAATCGATTCTTATAAAAATTATTATCTCAAACGTTGAATGAACACATCATTTCGCTTTTCTGCGTAAATTTTCTCCGCTTATCCCAGTTTTTCCAACAGAAAATCTTTTATTTGTAGCATCAACACCATTTCACGCCATTTTCTTGTCGAGCACGTACGTAGCGGTAGCAGAATGAAGATGCCGGATGAAGCCGTGTTGCGATTGGCCGCGGAGTACTACGCTAGACAAAATAGTTCCACTAAGAAATAATACGTTTAATATTCTAAACACTTTTATTTTACTTTATTTATCTATTTTGTACAATAAAAATATTGGGACGAAATCAGTACCCTTCTTTAATCTAGTAATCGTCTCTAGTAACAATGAACATCTTACATCTTTTTCTTATTAATGGATCATTGTATAAGTCTCTCTTTGTTTTATTTCTAAATAAGCTTCATTAGCGTTGAATTCGGCGCATTGTATTTATTTTTTGATTAGGTATAAACATCAAAATTACCAAAATTCTTTTTTAAATATAATCAGATACATTACATACAATGTAATCATTTATTTAACTTTTTAATCCGTAACAGAATATAACAAATGGAACACTTAGCAAAAGAAAATAGCAAATACATTTACAAATCGTTCATAATCGCTTACGTTTTAAGGGATTTGTAGACTTTACCTGAGATAAACTCATTAGAGAACTATTAAATGGAGAATAATCGTTAATAAATCCTCAATTTTTAGGTCAATCAAACCGTAAGCAAATATGATCTTAAACAAAACAGTTTTTAAGTAATTACAAATAACTATATTCGTTTGCTGATATAAGTTTTCTATTTCTGGTTTTTTATTGTTACGGATTAAAAAGTCAAATAAATGATTTATAAAATATCTAACATGTCAATATTAAATACAAATTTTGATCTTCAGACTAATTAGTAATACAATAATTGGTATAACAATATCTAATAATTTTACAAAAACTAATAATACTGAAAGTAATTAGATGTCTAACCCTTCCAAAACATAATTTTGGTGCAAATAATTTTTCATTCACTCTTCAGGCATTGAAATCTAATTTAAATAACATGCTATTACTTCTAGGGTTCTAGGTATGCTGTATTTTCTAAACAAGTAAAATATTTTAAAACATTTCCACATGTTTTAAGCTTATTTTATTGATTTCTATTTAGCCGGTTGTTACGGTTTAAAAAGTCAAACAAATGCTTTACAAAATATCTAATCTAACAATAATATATACAAATCTTGAAATCAAGAAAAATAAGTAACACTACAAAATAAAAAAGTTTAGATACGATACCTACGAATATTATTTATTTATAAAATAATCTAATAAATAATACTGAAAGTAATTAGTTGTCTATTTCCTCCAAAATACAATTCAGGTGCAAATATTTTTCTATTCCTTCTTCACAAGCATTGAAATCGAATTTTAAATAGCCTGATATTTCTTCTACATACAGTTTGATACTTTCTGGGGTAGTAAAATATTCTAACACAGTTACACATGTTTTGAGCATAGTTTTTACTTCATCTACGTTTTTCCTACAAACAAAACGACTTCATTAATTATGAATTCGAAAGTTAGTACATCTCGCTAAGAGAGGTATTGGATTCATGGTAAAAATCGCATTTCCAAATTTTAGTGAATAAATACGTTTTAAACCCCGATTATAACAGTTTTATGTCTGTGTGTGTATCTGGATGTTGGAGAAACGGTTTCTCAAATTCTATAAAACTAAAGACTAATAAGGTATTCCTTAATCTGACATTAATGGGAAAAGATGAAAAGGTTTTGGTATCAATTGGACAACCGGAAGTAGTAGTCTCTTAAAAAAATCTTCTAAATATTTTTTTTGGAAAGTTATGTTATTACAAATATTATAGAATATAAAATTCTCTCTCCAATAGATTGAACATTTTTATTATATCTTTTATAGATTTAGGGATAGACTAAATTTTAAATATATAAAATAATCTATTGTATAATGAATCAAATAGCCCATGGAAAAGTTGAAAAATTAAAATGTTTCTAATTAACATAAATATCAGTTTCAAAAATCCAGAGACGTTACTGAAGGCTTTTTTTGGGAAGCAGATTTAATATTTCTTATTTAATCATTAATTAAATATTTAAAATGATAGATATAGCTGCCGCACGTTAAGTAGACACTATCCTTGAATGTGGCAAACCTTAAATTCGTACTTGGACAAGTCGAGATACAATAATAATTATAATATACTATTGTTATAATGAGGAAAAGACTCTTTCAACATCTAAAATTGGTATGAAAAGATAGGGTATTCATTTAGTACAGTATCAGCAGTGTCAATTAAACACGCGCTTGCTATATATAAATATTTCATCATATACCCTTCAGAAATACCGCCAATCTCGTCAACGAATTGAAAGAATCTCGAACATTTAGAAGAATAGAAGGAAACTTGTTCATAGAATGAATGAAAAAATAAAGAATAGATGTAATTAGAATATGAAAACAGCGAGAGGTATTGTGCTGGCCACAATTTTTTTAACGGCGTTTTGTCGAAATAAAACTCGGTAACTATGTAGGATCCTGAATTTGGATTGTTTTACAAATGTATGAGTGAAATAGTCATTATAAAAAACTAAAGAAAAAACCCCTTAACAATAAATTTAATACTATATATACGTATTTCGAGAACTAAGTTCTCATCATCAGTAGAAACTACAAAGTAAAAACAGAGAAGTTAAGATTACTCAGCATGTAAACCATGCCAGAGGTCAAAACAGCTCTGATGAATAAGGGAGAGAACACGGGTTATATAGGAACAGGAGTCAAAGGTGAGTGGATACCTAATTGGGTAACTAAGATTAAACAGAGTAACTGTCATATAATTTAGAATTTGGGATGGGACATAGGTCCGCGTTCATCAATTTATCTTTAAATTTATGTATTCTCAAACTCTCATGTGCGTCTAAATATCTATTATTATCAACTTGTTTCAATAATTTTATATTAGAATTGTCAATTTTATGATTATTAATAAACATATGTTGTGCTACGCTAGATTTATCAGGATTACCGCTTTTTAAATGAGTATCAATTTGTCTTTTAGTTTGCCCGATATAAACTTTATTGCAATCTTTACAGTCAATTTTATAAATACCGGATTTTTTATTATTAACTATTTTATCTTTAGGGTTACCTAATAATAATTTAATGGTGTTATTTGATTTATAAGTTACAGTTAAATTTTGATTTTTAAAAATTTTGTTTAAACCTTTGGTGGCATTATCAAATGGTAATGTTATATATTTATTATTTTTATTATTAGTTGGCGTTAAAGTTGTGAAATCTAATACGGATTGACGATTTTTAAATTTATGGACTAGTTTATCTATAGTTAGTTAGTTTTATAATTAGTTTTATAGTCATTATAAAAGTCTTGAAAAAACTTTTTTTTTTATGAATACAGCTAACGAAATATAATAGTTATACTTACTTATAATTTTTATTTTGATGATTGCTTAGCGCATTTGTGTGCTTTGCCAACAGATTAGTATAAGAAATACAAGCCCATATATATTCCTCACTTATTTCTCCAAACACATTTAAAGCTGTATCTGCAGCTGCTTTCAAAATTTCCAAACATTTTTTAAAATTACCTATAAATAATTCAAAACATTTTCATATTTTATATATCATTTCATAATTAGCTTACTTTTCGTTAATTGTTCGGCTAGTGAAGCGTTATAATAAGTAAAATATCGCAAAGAATGGCGATGATAAGTCTTCTTCAACACATTGTAAAGAGTTGTCAAAGATTTAGAATCCCCAGTGATTTCAAAAAAGATTAACAGTTCTGCTATTTTTGAATCATTATTTAAATATTCTTTCGCATTACACACTTTCATACAATCAGCGCATTTTAAAGTTGTCTTATTTGGTAAACGGAAAAGTTTTCCTCTGCAGCGACGACATAAAAACGGTTGTTGTGATTCTAAATATTGTGGATCTGAATCTGTACACATTGGGCAAACACAAGTTAGCATTCTTTTTTTTAATTCTGATTTATGCCGTGTTATATCTTTCACTTTATAACTAACTATATAGTAATCAAATGTTATTTCTTCGCCCTTTTTTATATCCGTTTTTGCTCGCACAATTTTTGTAGTGCCGTTGAAACTAAAAACACAAATTTGATTATGTACAGTTAGTCCAGTTAAATCTGGGACACGTAATTTATGGCCCGGAAATTTATTTTCTATTAAAACTTCTGCAAGCAGACACGTGACTTGAGTGACCTTGAAATAAGAGCCCTAACAACTATATCGTTTAACATGGGAAAACAGTTTTTTGTAAATGAAGTGTCCGGCAAAAAATTAAGCCATGATAATAGTACATTTTTTAATATTAATCACTTTCAGCCAGATTTACAAAAAGGTTTAGGCTAATCCTCATTTTTGGATTAGCGAATTCTACTCTAATTTTGACAGTTTATATCTTAAAATATAGTCTAATCTATTCCTAGTACGTACCGTTATTGATAATATCATAAAAATTAAATTTTAAATACCGGAATAGAATAGAATTCACTAATCCAAAAATGAGGATTAGCTTAAACTTTTTTGTGAATCAGGCTGTTTAATATTATTGCATAAATTGCAATAAATTACAAAATTTTTCAAATAAATAAAAGTTTCACTATTATTATTAGAATCATGCCAAAAATCGCATATTCAGATTTTAGTGGATAAGCACGTTTTAAGGTCCCTATAATCCGATTTTAACATTTTTACGATGATGTCCGTGTGGATGTGTGTGTATTTGTTGTAACCACGTTTTCTCAAATACTATAAGACTTAAAAAAATATTTAACTGCAGTTTCCTCAATCTGACATTCCTGGGAAGAGCTGATTAGATTTTGGTAACAATTGGACAACCGGAAGTAATAGTTTCTTTAAAAAAATCTTCTAAATATTATTTTTGGAAAATTTCTGCCATTACAAATATTAAAGAACATAAAATTCTTCATCTAATACTCTTAAAAATTTTATTCTCTTATATAGATTTAGAGATAAAGACACTAAGGAAACCAATTGACAAAATCAATTCTCGGGTCGACCGGTTTCGAGCTCCACATGAGCCTTCCTCAGGAGCTGAACAGTATTTACAAAACATTACAATTTAATAATCAGAAATAACAAAAATTATAAATTACTTACATGAGAATTAAGAAAATTTTAGATACATGGCAAAAAAATGTTCTAAAATCTAAAATTTTCTTCTCATGTAAGTAATTTATAATTTTTGTTATTTCTGATTATTAAATTGTAATGTTTTGTAAATACTGTTCAGCTCCTGAGGAAGGCTCATGTGGAGCTCGAAACCGGTCGACCCGAGAATTTAAATAAAATTTTGTGACTGCAATCCAGAAATTTTTATTACCTCATCAACATATCCAGTCAAGGAACTTTTTCTATCATTTATAACATAGTTTGCAAATGACAGATGTCAGTGTCAAAAATCAATAGTTTTACTGACATTCTGAAAGCTTTTTTCTGGGAATTACATTTAATCTTTCTTATTGCTTTATTAATTAAATATTTAAAATTATAGGTAAAATCCAAATATCCATCAGAAATACCGCCAATCTTGTTAATAAATTGGAAGAATCTCTTAACATTTAGGAACTTCCTCATACAATGAAAAATAGATATAATTAATATTGTATATGTGTAGAAGACATGTTAAATACAATAAAAAACAATATTTGGGTAAAATTCTGTATTTTTTTTTTGTTATAAAACGACGGTTTGATAGCGAAGTGCAATATAATACTTATATAACATAAAATGGAAATGGCGAGAGTTATTTTGCTGGCCACAACAGATTTTTAACTTAGTAGCTGTAGTATTTCATAGCTTACTAATTATGTAATATGTAATTTCCATAGTTACTTAGAAATGAATTGTAATTAAATAAATAATATATATGAATGTAATCTTGAAATGTCATCGAAATAAATACTACAATTGGCGCAGTCGGTAGGATACAGTGGCCATAAAACATGTGTCCTAAATTTGATTGGGCGTCTGTATGGCTTGTCTCAACTTTTGATAAATTAAACAATGTATGTATTTCATTTTATTTGTACATTTATTTTAGCTAAAATTTAATTCGAATAGTTAGACCAAGCACCTGCCTTAAATAAAATATTGTAAAATACAAATAAATCCATTTTAATATAAGTTGACACAGGCCATATTTATCAATGAAACTATTACCTACCTCTGTACTGTGTTCGGAAAACAGCAATGTTTCATTAAATTTGAAGACATATAAATCCCTAAACCAGTAGACAAATTATGAACTTCAGCAAGATCAGCCTCATATTTTACATAAGAATCTCGAATACCCCTTCCATGATATTTAATCAGCATCAAATATTTTATGATGTTTCCACCAACAAAATGGTACAGATCTTCTTTGGTACCTTCCGGCCGATTTGGTTGTAGAAATAACCATTGGAAGTAATCAGTGTAATCTTTTAAATATAGAACTATCCATACAGCATGCTGAAAACATGTGGTTTATTATTGAAATGTTTTGGGTATCGTACGGAGACTTTTTTGTCATTAAATTATGAATATTTTCAATGTTCACCCGATAATATAAATAAATTAACTATATTATTTGTTTATTTTATGTTTATAATAACGTAATATACTGCGTTTCATTTTGTATTAAAAGAAAATTAAATATATTGGGGTTCAAACTGCTATTTTTGATGCCCGTAAAGCTCGTGGCTAATTTATACTGCAAAATAAAATTAAACAATACCTGAACAAACAGTTCTAGCTCTTCCTGGTCAATTTGGTCCTTATAGGTAGGAAATTTATTAATAAAAGCATATTTGTTATCCTCCTTCGTAAAAATATTTATGTCTTCAACTTTGGTTTCAAAATTATCGCGTGAGGCTTTGAAAAGAATTGATAAACTTGTAAGGGGCTCAGTTTCTTTAAATATAGCGGTTCGTTCTCCGAAACATGTCCAACGATGCCCTAAGTTCCAATCTTTGTAGCGACATTTGTCGGTACAGTAACTACGTGTTGCACAATGTATACACCTTTAAACAAAATTAAAATAAACATCATAATTAGGAATTATTTTTGTTTTAATAATCAATTCGTATTATAGAGTCCTTAGTCCTTACTATATCGTAATGCACGCGATTTTTGGTTCTCACCCAGACATGGAAATTGACTAAAACGTCAGGAGTTACCGCCTAGTTCCGCGCATTACGATGTAATAACTTTTTGTGTTCATTTTTTCGATTTTGGAAAAAATTTCAAATATAAAACTTCTTTAATTAATTTACTACAACTTTGTCGCTATACGATGGGGTCCCGTGGCCGCGTGCCTGAGTGTCTGGTCGCGAACCTGGGGGAACCGGGTTCGATCCCGACAGACGCCAAATATTTCCAATTTTAAATGGCACAAAAGTGACCCCTGTGGTGCACTCTCCACGCCAACTATGAGTGCCCGTGAGGTGACGCCTGGTAAGCGCCCACACGGTAAAATATATCGTCATCATTACCGATGTCTACATGTGTTGTAGATACTGGCACACCCACAAATGGGTAATATGCCGTGATGATATATATTTTTTTTTTTGTCGCTATACAGGGTGATCTGAAAATGGGTGAAAAGCTTCAAGTAAAACGATTCTTTGATTAATTCTGAGTCGATAATCCTAATGCAAAAAAATTGTACGGCCCTTCCTAAAGCCACACGATCTACTTAAAATAAATGTAAATTTGGCAACACCGAATCAAACTGTTATAGTAGTTATCAGGTAGCTATACAAATCAGTATGAATTTTATGTCAACATTATTTTGACAGGTACATTCAGTGGAAATCCAAATTGGGAATTGAATTTATTTACTTAAGATAACAGCTTTGCTTTATTAATAAAAAAAAATCAATGTAAACGATATTTTGAGTATTTATGTAGTAATAAAAATAACAAAAATAATAATCATAATAGTCAATAACTTGCAAATAAAGTCAATTTATAATAAATGTTCAAACTGATATCCATCGGTTTCCAGACATAACTGATAAACGTCAAAATTTTATTTATAATTTCTGTTTCAAACAAAAAACTGTTTTATACATGGTTGTCGTACGTATTCAAATTTAAAAAATTCTACTTTAGAAAAGTTAAAATTTAACAGCCCGATTCACAAAAAAGTTTAAGCTAATCCTCATTTTTGGATTAGTGAATTCTATTCTATTCCAGTATTTAAAATTTAATATTCATGATATTATCAATAAAGGTAGACACTAGGAATAAATTAGACTATATTTTAAGATATAAACTATCAAAATTAGAGTAGAATTCGTTAATCCAAAAATGAGGATTGGCTTAAACTTTTTTGTGAATCGGGCTGTTAAAGATTTGGTATCAAACGTGTAGCTACGTACATCAAATTTTACACAATTCTTATAGAATGTAAAGAGCAATGACATTACGTAAAAGATTGTTAAAAAATCGCTTAGTTCTAGTTGCACAAATACAAGTTTGATGGCTTTATGAAGGGCCGTACAAATTTTTTGCATTAGGATTATCGACTCAGAATTAATCAAAGAATCGTTCTACCTGAAGCTTTTCACTCATTTTAGAACAGCCTGTATATTAGGGTCTATCTCGTAAAGACGAAAATTTTTCGCTTAGTGTTTCTTGTACTGCAAAATCCAAAACAACCGTTTCGAATGCTAGTTTTTATTATTTTTCTCATCATTTTAGAAACAAATATGATACTTTTATTACATTTTATTTATTATTCTTGGTATGAAACGGTAATACTTACGGTATTGAATTAACAGTTCTGTGTAGGCAAGAAGCACAAATATCTACTGCATCATCTTCTTGATCGACAAATTCAAATGCGTAAGGTTCTTCCATAAACAATATTTCCCCCTTAATTATATCCCTATTTGCGGTAACATTATTTCCAGATTTTTTCGGATATCCAGTGGTAGTTACGGCTACAGACGCATTGAGATATTTTGGATTCATTTCAAAACTAGGCGCTATAGGCACCATTATATTTTTAATAAATTCGTCAACATCATCAGATTTTTCTGATTCGAATTGTCGTAAGGCTTCCTCTCGGATTTTTATAATTTTTGTATTCCAGGTTGCTAAAAATTAAGTTATGTGAATATAATTGACGCATTTTATTTCAAAGAGATCTAATTGTTATGAAAAATAAATAAGATTTTTACTCTAAGACGCTCAATGAAACGGATTTAATGAATAAGGGATTGAGTTTAACACATATTTAAACAAAGTGGATAAAAATAATTGTCATAGTTCTCATTATTGTTTCTTGTAAACCCATTTTCACCTCTCGCTAAGAGAGGTATTGGATTTATGCTAAAAATCATATACTCATATTTTAACGAATAAATACGTTTTAAGGTCCCTACAATTCAGGGATGGGCATTTTTGACCCTATATTATAAATAATTAAAATCTAAAATTCGTATAATTAAATAAAGGTTAGTATCATTACCGGGCGTTATCTTTTTTACAGCCCGGCGGGCAGTAAAGCTGGCAAAAGCCCGGCGGGCAGTAAAGCTGACAAAAAGCCCGGCGGGCGTAATGTTCAATTCTCCGCTAAGAAGTAAACAAACAATTTTAATGTAGTTGTGCGTAATAATGTGTAGATCTCTTTGATTTTAAATGCGCGAAGCGCAATAATTCAGGAAATTATAAACAAAACAAATATTGTTGCAATTCAAAGTTTAAAGTTGTTAGTAAATATATTATTTCAGTGCATTTGATGTTGATATAATGATTAATTATGCGACATTTTTTATTGTAACACGAGATATTTCTCATATAAATAAACATGAATAATAATTTAGAAAACTTACGAAGATCTGCCTTTGTCATAAGCTCCTTCGACAACATTTTTGCTTCAGTTATGGATTTATTTGCCTTTGAAATCATGTTTAATTTTATGTAACATTGACTCTGACGCAAATAAATTTTATAAAGCAATTTTCTTGGATATTCACTTCTTAAAACTACTTCAATATCTTTTAAACACTCCTTAAACACAAAATTATATTAGTCAAAATGAATAAATAAGTGAATAATTTTCCTACCTCGTATCTTCCTGTGACAAAGAGCAATGCAGACCTATTTGCAACACTTAAAGCAAATTCAGTGCTGTTTCTCGGCGCAAAAGTTACACTTCTATTGTAATATAGTAGCGAATCTTCAAATTCTTTATTATTATATGCCTCGTTACCCCAGTTACGCATTGATTTAGCCTTACTTTCATTTTTTTCTCGGGCCTTACTTTTGCATGCGTCTTGCATTTGTTTCACTACTGCATCCCTGTTAAAGCATAGCTCATTTGTTTTAAGTTTCAAATGAAGATAAAATACTTACTTATCAATTAAATTGAAATATTTTGTAAATATTTCAATTTCTGAATCATTTCTGTCTACATCCATAGATACTTCAGGGAAAGAAAAGATTTTCTTAATAGTTAACTCCATCACTAATATAAAAACAAATGATAAGCGTAGTGGAAAATTGAGTCACCTATCTCTTGCTAACGTAGATGTAGAATTTTTGTTTTTTTAGAGTGGCTATGAGCTTGTGAACAATATCTAATGTAAATAAATATAAATTCCCTAACAGTAACAAAATATCTGCACACTGAATATAGCCGAAAGATATTATGTTGTGTAATAAAACAATTTATTATTTTAATTCATTTTTAGTTTTCTGTGTGTTTTAGTTTAAACCAAATTTTTTAAAAAAGTGCTATATTAAACCAAAATTATTTAGGGAAATTTTTAATTATTGTTGTTTTTGGTGACATTGGCATTTATTCAATTATTTAAAACTTTGTCATATCTAATTTATGAACATAAATAAAAAATGAAAACTCTTTCGTTACGCAATTGAGTTTCATAATGACTGGGCGACCATTATGAACGCAAAATATAAAAAATAAGATTTGAAAATAATTTTGACATTTTAGTTGTCATTTTAAAGTAAGCTTTGATCGTTGTCATCGTTTGTTTTTTTTATATAATATACTCGGTCAAGCAGCCAATGCACGGCATTAATAAAAATTGAATAAAAGTAAATAGATGTGTGACGTCATGAACTGGTACGTTTACATAGGTTTTAGAATCTTTATGAAAAGAGTTATACAAATTGCATACAATCTTTTTCAATCTATTTTGGAACTACAATAACTTAAGGCCTATTTATAATGAAGTAACGCAAACGGAAAGGCAGTTGCAGTAAGGTAACGCAAAACATGCATTGCAGAAGATGACCAAATCTCATATTTCTACCTTACTGCTATACCGCTAGCCAAACAGAATTTAGAGTTTCAGTTTTACTATAAAAATCATGCTTCATATTTTTAAGTTATAATTATAATTCATAATTATAAATCAATCATATTGAACAAAAAGATGACAGATATACATATGCCACGCCAACGTCATATCAAATTTGCCATAATTTACGTAATAAAATTGGAGAAAGCTGAAGAAGAAAGAAGGAATTGTCAAGTGCAATTTACATAGTGTATGTTCATGTTATAATTTTATTGGATTTATAGAATCTTTTCAAAGGAACTTTTGGTATGGAATTTGTAAAAAATATTGTGTTCGTGACATAATTTTATTGGATATATAGAATCTTTTCTAAGGAACTTTTTTATAGCATTTATCCATTTTTATTTCAATACTTTTATTTCTAATAATTCACACAGTTGTTCAAATACTCTAAAAATGTGTACACTTACGTAACATTCTCTTTACGATCAAATAATATTACTACCAAATTTATATCTCTATCCATTTTTGAATTATTGCCCCAAAAGTCAATATACCCCACATTTAGATAAAAACTTCAAAATTTTCAAAAATCTAATTTTTATGTATCTAGATACTTCTCAACGCGCTGATTCCAAATTTTGAAACCGCAGTTCGATATCTCGTTTCGTTCTCGAGATATTAAGATTTAAAGTTTTGCTCAAAACTGCCCATTTTTGGGCAATAACCCAAAAATGGGTCGAGAGATGAAATTGGCGACATCACCATTCGATTCTACGGGCAAAATTACATAAGTATAGCAATTTTCATAATTTTTGTCCAACCGGTTCATTTTCTATGAATAAAAGCTTGAAAACCCCTGAAAATGGCCAAAATCTGAAAAAATCGTAAGGGGTACCCCTTACGATTTTTGCGATTTTTGGTCATTTTCAGTTATTTAGCTTTAGAGATTGTATGCGGTGTTCAAAAATTCTGAAAATTGGTATACTTATGTAATTTTGCCCGTAGAATCGAATGGTGTTGTCGCCAAATTCATATCTCGACCCATTTTTGGGTTATTACCCAAAAATGGGCAGTTTTGAGCAAAACTTTGAATCTAAATATCTCGAGAACGAAACGAGATATCGACCTGCGGTTTCAAATTTTGGAATCAGCGCATTGAGAAGTATCTAGATACATAAAAATTAGATTTTTTAAAATTTTGAAGTTTTTATCTAAATGTGGGGTATATTGACTTCTGGGACAATAATTCAAAAATTACGTAAGTGTACCCATTTCTAGAGTATTTATATATGAGTATACATAATGTATGTTCATATGATAATTTTATTGGATTTATAGAATATTTTTCAAGGAACTTTCTGTATGGAATTTGTAAAATATTGTATTATGTTCGTGTTCCAATTATACTGGATATATAGACTCTTTTTCAATGAACTTTTGGTATGAGATTTGTACAAAATACATCAAATTAATGGAAGGTCTTGTGCTGGCCACAAAAGATTTTTTTTTTGTGTGAAAGCGATCTAAAACCTACTGTGTTCGAAAATGACTGAAGCTCCATACGATTTGCCGTTTATTCTATACTCTCTATTACTATTTCCATGGGCGTATCTTCAAATTTTGGTAGTTATATTATAAGAATGATCCCAAGAACCGTCTTTTTTCCGTTCGCCCAAACGAAAATATGCGTCAAGAAGAAATTTGATACGCCATGCATAATGAAATGAAATAAAAAAAAAAAAAAAAAAAAAAAACACGAAGATATATCAAATGAATCACTGTACGGCAATGATAATCAAATGCTATGTACATTATCATCATCAGTCATAATGGAATATAGTTTTGATGAATTTAGGAAAATCGAAAAATAATTTTTATACTAGCGTTTTATAACAACTTTTTGATGTCATTTAGCAACGAGTAGATTTCTGCCTACTTTTTAATTTTGAAAAATTCAAAATGTTGATATTTGAAAATAAATTATCTGTTTTAAAACACTATTATAAAAAATCTTGTATGTAATACATTGCGAAATGAGTGTTTTACACTATCACTATCATTTCGCAACTTATTACATAAATAGTTATTACAAAACTTATTTTGCATCAATTATGTAAAAAGTGACATTTCATAAAGTCAAATTCAACTTTTTAAAACGGAATTAGATAAAATGTATTTAGTAACGCAGATATTACTATTGAAAATACCACTGTACATAGAAAAATTATTGTAGTCGAAGATAATGCCATCAATGAAATATCTCAACAATATTTCCAACAAATTATATGTTAATAAAAACTAATACATAGTTGAAAAGAGCTAAAAATGGCGGTTTCTGTTTTAGTATCTTGTAAACCTAACTTTATAAAAAATGTCTACATCTGTCAGTCTCCCTATACTCATCCTGTTGCTGAATTTGTACAATGATACTCAAAATTTTAGTCACGTTACCTACCAAGGCTACTATTTAAAAATACATTACTATCATTAAATAATTAAAAAACAACTAAATTAGTTGTTATAGTCATAGCGTAATCACCGTGATTAAGACTACCAGTTTATGTTTTACACTTTTTAATATACAGGTGTCTCAATAAGCTTGCTCACTATTCTTAACTTTTTTATTTGAAGAGATACGAGGTTGGTTAAATGAGCAAAATTGTGCCATTTTATATTAGAAAATTGGTCATGTAGACAAAATAAAAATTGTGTCAGCGGTTCTCAAAATTTGGGACAATATATATTTTTTAAATGGAACCATATATTTTTTTATCTTATTGGAAAGAGTATTTGTTTCTCTTTCAAATAAGGTAATGTTGTTTATGTACAATTTTTTCAAATAAACGAGTTATTTACGGTTAAAAACTTAAATTTTGTAAACTATTTTATTAGTTTTTTAGTCAAGTAAGCCATGGAAAAAATTGATTCTTTGTTTGTTTGACGTTTAATAATTTCTCCCGTAAAGTTCTCTGTGTTTAATAATGTTTAATAACTTTACAAATGAAGAAAAGTTAGATATGGTGATCGTGCTATATGGAAAGTTATATCTAGACACCAGTTACGTAGAACGGTCGGCTCTCTTTCCAAAAGAGTTTAAATATGCGAAAGAAATAATGGCTTTTAATTTGAATATTTTCTTTGTTTTGTTATTACTATAAAATAAATTAATAAAATAATAATTTTATAAAAGACAATTGTTTCCATAGTTTACTTGACCTAAACTAATAAAAGATAATTTTTATCTTTAAACGTAAATAACTCGTTTATTTGAAAAAATTGTACATAAACATTACTTTATTGGAAAGAGAAAAAAATACTCTTTCCAATAAAATACTAAAAAATATATAGTTCCATTTAAAAAATATATATTCAGTCCCAAATTTTGGGAACCGCTGACACAATTTTTATTTTGTCTGTAAAAAAATTAAGGGCATATGGTACTGACATAAATGAGTAAAAAAGCTTAATCAACATAGGTCTGCTTTTCAACTCTTTCTGAGATAAATGAAACATTTATCTCAATTTTTAATAGTATTGAAGTTATATGAAAATTAAATATTGGCCAAGGTAGCCACAACATTTAATTTAATACAATTATTTGATTTAAAAAAAAAAAAACAAATGCACAAGATGACCTCTGAAAGGAAAACAAAAAGTCTTATTTAATTAAAACTCTTATAGTTTTCAAGATATCAGAAGTAAACCCCGTAAAAACTCATTTTTCACTGCCCCATATCTCGGAAACTATTGAAGATCGGACCCATGTTGATTAAGCTTTTTTATTTTTATTCTGATCTGGCAACACTGTTTTCGTTTGTTTCGAACTTCGAAGAACTTGACCTTGGAAGGATCGAGTATTTGTTTCTCACATATACCTAATAGGTATATGGTTTCTCAGAGCTTATCTATCTTATCGTCTAAATTATAATTTGAAACAATTTTTTCTATATTATGTAATTTAATTCATATCACTCTATTTTTTAGCAGATTCATATATAATTTATTTCAAAATTATTTCTTTTACCTCATTATATTGAAAATTACTTTCAAAAATAATTTATTTACAATTAAAGGTAATATTATCTTTACATTTATTTGAAATCGTTAAATACAAGTTTTAATTTTGAAATTATAAAAACGCGCCTCTCAGTTCTCTCCCGATCTGATGACCTTCACACAAATCTAACCAGAGATAACATACATATATCTATATCTAAGTTATTATTATTAAAACGCTTGACCATGACCAGTTGACCAGCACTATTGTAGTGGAACATAAAACGAAAATTCACCGCTTAACTACAGCAGTGAGCATCTGTCTCAGTGTAGTGAACATACAAATACAATTATTAGTATTTTGAAATGGCTCCTGTTTTATATTATGCGGAATTTAGTCCGCCGGTAAGAGCTGTTTTAATGATTGCTAAAGCAATTGGATTGGAATTAGAGCTGAAAAGTGTGAACGTATTTGAAGGAGAACAAAATAACCCAGAATATCTAAAAGTAAGTAAATTTTTTGCAAAACAATTACGTCGCAGTGACGGCTCGTCCAGGGTGGCAGAGGGGGCAGTGCCCCCTCAGATTTTTTTACATCAATATATTACAGATTAATTATTATAAAAGTATCAATTTGATCCTATAGTTAGCATTAAACAATGTACTATTTAAATTGAAATTAGCGCTGTGCCGCTCAACAGCGCAATATGCATCAAATTCTGCCTGAGGGGGCATGCCCCCTTCAGAGAAAAATTATGGCATTATACTCCGCGATACGTTCCAAACTTGTGCAGTAACTAGTGCAGCGCTCACCAGTGATGCATAAGTGAGACGTACGTCGGGTCACGTAGCACACAGAGGCGGCAAGCCCCCCCTGGCTATCTATAATACTGATTTCTTTACTTATGTTCTACAGCAAATTACCCGTGCTAATGGGTACATTATATTTTCAGTATTCTTATTATTTTCTTATTCTTATGAAAATACGAAATCTATTTACCGGTTTGTTCGCATTTAAACATTGGATTTATTATTTAAATAATAAATATGTATATATTATATTTATAATAAATTCTATGATATTAATGATTAATATGGAGTTATACAGAATTAATTTGTGTAAAACAAATTAATAGTTTAAAGTTAAAGTAAACATTCTGTAAAACTGATATGACAACATACATAAAGTATTTTCAAAAAAAATTATTTACGAATTTTAATAAATAAATATGCATGTATTTAAAAAAATCATCGAAGAGTTTTTTTTAACAAAATTGATATTTTAATTTCCAAATGAATGTTTTGCTTATTTTTCAAGCTTGTAAATTAATTCATAAAAATAATCCCAATATCTGAGTGAGAGAGCCGCAGAGGTGGCAAGCCCACCTTGTGATTCGGAGAGAATCGCACGTACTCGGAGCACTTCGTACCCCCGCTCAAAAATACCACGAGCCGCCACTGTTACGTCGTCTCTTTTATAGTTGTGTTTTTAAACATATAAGTGTTCTAAAATTACTTAAATATTCAACTGCTTTGTACAAGATACAGTAAACTATAAAACGATGTCTTAAATATTCTACAAAAAATTAAAACAAGGCTAGTAATTAATATTTGATTTTTAAATTTTTTTCTTGACTGCTTGTATATATTTTTAGAAATATACTTATAGTTTTTTTTATTATTTTTTAGGAATAATGTTTTTATTGTTATTATTTTTATTATTATTGATAAGAATTTTACATCCTGTCTACGCCACTGCCCGTAGGTTTAGAGGGGAGGGAAGATCATGTGACGTATCATATATTTTGTCCCTTTCTCACTTCAGATTCGATCTTGAGGTTTGTTCCATGCTAACTTCAGAGTGTATTTTATAACGCCGTACGCATGCGTCAGTTTGAATAGCTCACATTTCTAGCGGTAAATATGAAATGTGACAGCTATTGAAACTGACGCAAGCGTACTGCGTTATACAATACAGTCTGAAGTTAGCATGGGACAGAGCTTCAGATCTAGTCTGAAGTGAGGAAGGGACAAAACATATGATAGCTCACGTGATCTTCCGTGCCGAATAAATAAATAATGGATACGTTATCCAAGCTATATACCTATTAACTAATATATTGCTAATGCTCGTATCTTTCCCATAAGAGTAGGTGAAGGAAACACTGTGAAATGGAAATATCATTTCTGCATAAGTCTATCTCTCACAAACATCCAACAGGCAATTATGCGCATGCTCGGAAATCTTGACTACTACTGGCCAACGCTGACAGCGTCGCTGGCTGGGCTGCGTTCCAAAATCCTACTCTTAGAGTACGAAATTATTCAAAGACGTTTCAAAACTAATAACCTTACTCTCAGATTTTACTCAACCTGTTCCAAAACAGCCAGAGTTTACTCCAAAGTGATGTTCTACTTATTCTACTAACGAGGAGGGTATAGAAATTACTCCACAATATTTTCAAACGTAGATGCTCACGATTCTCAACAAATGAAAGTAATTTGCCTTCTTGAGGAAGAAAACATACTTTTGGTTGAAAATAAACATAAGTAAATACATTGGCGTGTATTACGAGAATACTTTTATAATAAAAGCGATTTTATGGAGCGTACTTTCACATTATATTGAGGAGAGTGCTCCATAAAAGCGCTTTTATTACGGGCTTGACATTAATGTTGTAATTATAAGTAGTTTTGTTAGTTTTATAAAATTATTTTTAATTTAGCTTCAATTTTTTACTTCAACAAAACTCTCATTCGTTCCAAAACACAACACATCATACTCTACGCCAAAACTCGGTATTCTTGGTTTTGGAACGCAGCCCTGGTGATTCAGCGAGCACATGGTTTGACTTTAACGTTTGATTTCATTTCTGTTTGTAGTTGCACTTCGAAAGCATTTGCTTTGTGTTTCATACAGTAATTTATTGTCACCTAAATAAATTAATCCTGACCAGATTGTATTCCTATTATTTTTACAGTACAACAAAGTAAATTATTTAATTTAAATTTAGCACTTGAATATGTCAATGTTTTTTGTTATTACCAATATTTATATTCAAGAATTTTTCATACAAAATAAATAGTAGGTACATTGTTTAATTTTTCAAATTTAAATTTAAAATTCCTCGCGCTAGTCGTCAATAAACAGAACTCTGTGATTCGCAAAAAGTGATCATGATTTCCTCGTTAGCCAATAGTATTCAAGGTTTCCAAGCATGCGCATAATTCGCGATTGGGTGTTTGTGTGAGATAGACTTATGCAGAAATATTTCCATTTCACAGTGTTTCCTTCAAGAAAAGCAAAGGATCCGCAATATAATAAGTTAATAGGTATATGATCCAAGCAATATGTGCCCCTGACCTCGACGCGGAAGGCACGCGCCTGATGTAAATATTCAACCAATAACATTTGAGAATTTTGCCGCGAACGCATAAGTACATACAGGTTAAAAGTAAAAGTGTAGTGGCGGCGGCGGCAGGCATACTAATAAATAAATTATAATTATGGAGAAGGTTTTATATGTATATCATAAACGACATTTAAAGAAATGTTTATATATTTCATTTGTGTTCTAAATAAATCCATTTCATACATGAACCGCTAAAATTTGTATAGAAAACTTCTGTCTCCGAATGTACTCTTAATGATAGACCACGCCTCCCAAGTCGAAACCAGGGGCACATATTGCTTGGTCGCACTATAACATATAGTAGAGAAAAAATAGTTGTTGCTATATATAGTTGTTCTTAATAATATATCAAAGATAAACATTTCGTTTACAGAGTTTATCAAAATTTATTAGATATTTTATGTAGGTATATTTAATTTCTTGCTCAATATGAAAATTATCTCATATTTATAATTTGTAGATGAATCCACAACATACTATACCAACGTTGGATGATAACGGCTTTATAATATGGGATAGTCATGCAATAGCTGCATACTTAGTAGAAAAATATGCAAAAGATGATTCTTTGTATCCAAAAGATCTTCAAAAGCGCGCAACTATAGATCAGAGATTACATTTTGATTCGGGAATGGTGTTCCCACGAATAAAAAATATATCTGTAAGTATGGATATTTTATATTTAGGTAATTATAGATAATTTGTATATAATTTATATAAAAATTCGATATTCTATTTTACAATTATTTGTCTCTTGTAGTTCCCCATCATGTTTTTGAACCAGAAAACTATTCCTGAAGAGAAAATGGAAGCCATGCGGCAGTCTTACGACTTTATAGAGAAGTTTCTCGAAGGTCACACTTATATAGCAGGCGATCAATTAAGTATTGCGGATTTGTGTATATTGACCTCGCTGTCTACTATTATGCTTCTTGTGCCACCAGTTGATGATCTTCCTAATATTACCAGGTGGTTGAACAAAATGAAACAGTTGCCGTATTATGAAGAAACAAATGGTAGAGGTGTAGAATATGTGATAAACTTCATAAAGCAAAAGATGGCAGAAACGCCGTAAAAATTGTATTGTTTATAATCGTAAATGTTAATAAAAATATTTTGCATAATTAATCTTGTAAAAATTTATTAGTATGGCTGCGAAAAATTGTATAATAAAAAAGTGAAACAATTATTTTTTTGACAATTTTAGTAATTTATTGCAATTTTTGCAATATTATTAAAGTAGTTAATATTAAATAATGTACAAGATGTAATGTACTATTATCATGTTCAATAGAATGGCTTGATTTATTGCTAGACCTTTGTATTTACAAAAAACTGCTTCCCATGTTAAACGCCTATGTTTACTCATAAAATAAAAGCTTCAATCTTCAATACATTGCTGTCAAACATTCATATCGTAACTATGGCAATGATATACCCTATGTTTACTGATAAAATAAACCCTCGGTATACAGAATGTCTCAGGGCGAGCTTACGCTATCTATATTTTAAATACTATTTAATATAATTTAACGAAATTTGGTATCTAGGGGTTATCCTACATGCCCGTTTCAACTAAAATATTTTCAAAGCAGTAGCACTTCCGGTTTGACCGGAAATTGACCTCAACTTTCTTATTTTAAATGGAATACGCTATATTTTATTTTACCATTGAATGCAGCGGAAAATTTTACATATGAAGCAATAAAAACATTTTACTCATGATCAACTACTTCCGGCGTTATTCAACTTTTTTTGATTTTTTGTCTGAAATCCGGCACATTTTCAAAACTCTGTATATCAGGAACGAGATCGAATTTTTATAATCTGAAAAAACCTTTTATAAAGGAGACTTTAAGCTACATTATCCATAGAAGAATCCTCGATTATTTATAAAAATGTGACGGGTACGTTACACCAAAATTTCAGTTGACAAACTTCAAAAAAGACAATTTTTTTAAATGGATCCCCCCCTTTTTTATTACATAAATGTGTTCTACGGCAAAAAATAAGGGTACTTTATGTAACATGTCCTATGTTGAAAGTTGATAGAATTTCAGTAAATTAGAAAAACATGTAATCTGGGTATAATTATTTTATTAATACGGATAAGTAAGCCATGGAAAAAACAAATAAATTCTAAATACAAAACTATGATTAATTTAATACATATTCAAACTGTCCTCCATTCATATGTAAGCACATCGTTACTCTTTTCAATACTTCTTCTTGTGTAGCATTTTTTATCATCCGAGGAGACATGTTGTTAAATGCTGTTCGTACCCTATGTTGGCAATCTTCTTTAGTAGTTAAAGGTTTTTGATAAGTGGCCTCCTCGTTCACCCGATTTAACTCCACTTGATTTTTTTGTTTGGGGTTACATTAAAAACGTCGTTTATCAAAAACCTTTAACTACTAAAGAAGATTGCCAACATAGGGTACGAACAGCATTTAACAACATGAGACGTGGCAATTAAATAACGAGATTTATTTTTTCCGGCTTCCCTGTAAATTTGGCAACATTGCAGGCTATGTCATATTAATTTGTCATCTTCCCTCCATCCACTGTTAAAATTTCAAGATAATTAGGCAAACCGTTCGGCAGTAGCCTTTGATTAAAGTTAACTACTTTCTCGTACTCCGCCGGAATTAGGTTAGTGTCAATATGAAATTCTGTGTGAAACTTAAAAACTCCGCTACAGAAATGTACGAATTGTTGAAGAATGTTTATGGTGATGAGGGTCTATCTAGTACTCAAGTTTTCGAGCAGTTTAGAAGATTTAAAGAAAGAAGAAAAGAGATCGGAGACGATTAGTGCCTCGGCCGTGTACTGACTTTGTTTTTTTTCGAAATGCGAGTGATTGTTCACATGGATTGGGTGCCTGAGGGGCATTTCGTTAACCAAGCATATTACAAGAAGGTTTTGATACCCCTTCATGCACGGGTGAGAAGAAAAAGGGCTGAAATGTGATGGATTCTCCATGAAGACAACGCCCTGTCCGGCAAGACATTTTTGACGAAATACAAAATCACCGTGTTGGTACATCAATCGTACTCACTTGACCTAGTGCCATTTGCCTTGCTTTTATTCCCAAATTGTAATTCTGCGTTAAAAGGCAGCAAATTCAGGGCCGAGATGTAGTTATAGAAAAAGCGGCAGAGCTTATGAACAACCTAACAAAAAAGGCTTGCAGGCATTGCTTCCAACAATGGAATATTCGCATCGGGCGATGTAGGGTTCGGGGAAGAGAGTACATTGAAGGTGGCAATATTTGTTTTGCGTAATTTTATACTTGTCAATGTTCTTGTTATTTTGTAGCCACACCTCTTATATGGGAAGAAATAATTATACTTTATTAGGATTGTGTAACAAGTTTTGTATTTATACTCTTATTTTCATAAGACAAATAACAAATTAAACTATGTTTATTAAAAATTATGTCTTATTTACTGCAAATCTTACACTATAACAATTCATTTACAAAATCCAAGTACATCATCCGAACTTATAATTGTTGTATTTCTGCAGAAATATCTCTCTGCAATTAATGGGCACCTTTAGTTTTGAGCACAAAAGAAATACTCCAGACAGTTTCCTATGCAAGGAGTAGATTTCTTCTGGCGGCGGACATAATCTGTGAGCCAACATTGTCGGCACCAGCTGTTGAATTTGTTTTGTCGTATCTTGTTTTGAAAAGTCGAAATCTCCTTCATGTCGGAATATTTCGCCTAAGATCATGACAGCGTCTACGTGGGCTTCTTCCATTATCTTGACAACAATGAAGCAGAAAATATGATATAAGAACTGTTGTCACTTTTATTTGTCATTGTTGTCTGTTGTCAAAGTCGTTCATTTGTTAGTTGTTAGATACATTTGTTATTGTTATTAATATTTCTCCTAAGATCATGACAGCGTCTACGTGGGTTTCTTCTATTATCTTGGTAACAATTAAGCAGAAAATATAATATAAGAATTGTTTTGTCACTTTTTCTTGTCACTGTTGTCAGAGTCTTTCATTTGTTAGTTGTTAGATACATTTGTTATTGTTATTAATATTTCACCTAAGATTATGACAGCGTCTACATGGGTTTCTTCTATTATCTTGACAACAATTAAGCGGAAAACATAATATAAGAATTGTTATGTCACTTTTTCTTGTTATTTTTGTCTGTTGTCAAAGTCTTTCATTTGTTTAGTTGTTAGATACATTTGTTTAATATTTGTTCTTTTTATGTAAAAATCATAGTTGATTAATAAATTAAATAAGATTTTGTTCTTTTTTGTCATTTTTGACTTTGGTATTGGTTTTTCTAGAAATTTATTTCGAATATCTTTATCATTTCTTACTTTCCGTCACTTTTAGGTAAGGAAGGTATTGTCTTTGGTCAAAAAATTGGGTGGTGAGTATTTAATGAATAAGCACGTTTTAGGGACCTTAAAATACGATTTTACTAGTTTTACTATGATGTCTGTATGTGTGAGACAAAAAATTTTCCGACGATAACTCCAAAACTACAATTCTAAAAATTATAATTCTTTCGTATTCCTCTTCTTTACAACCATATGAAGAGCTGGTTAGATTTTAGTTATAATTGGTCAACCGGAAGTACCCTTATTTGAAGTTCTTAACAGTCTTTCTTGAAACAATACAGTTAAATATAATTTTTTGTCATTTTATGTGATTATCAATATGAAAGAATATCTTACTGTCTGTACAATTTGATTATACATTTTCCTTCATATTCTAAAGATATATAATCATAGAAACAGCTGATATATTTAAATAATTCTAATTGAAAGATGTCAGTGTCAAGTGTAATTTACATTATGTATGTTCATGTTACAATTTTATCAGATTTGTAGAACAGAAACTGCATTTTTGTTTGTATTGTAGAAATTGAGATAAAAAGATATATTTGTACGAAAAAAGTAACTATATATTTGTATGAACTTTAATAAAGTCAATTTATATTATCTAAAAATTTATCAAGTGTCACTTTAAAAGAAACTAAATCTGAAAAATTTAATAATTGTTGATTTTTTGTTATTTGTAACAAATAACAGATAAGATTCTTATCTAATATCTTATAGTTTTCGATATCATGTGTTACTAGGCGAAGACAGAACAATATCAAGTAAATAATTTTATTGTGAACTCTTCTAAATTATAGTTTCAATATCTATATATTTCAACTTTGTTATCAAGTCTAAATTCTATTTAGAAATTATTATAATTTTTCTCACATCTGTTTCTGTTTAGTTTGGATGTCAAACGCTTAGACATTTACAGTCCGATTCACAAAAAGGTTTAAGCTAATCTTCATTTTTGTATTAGCGAATTCTACTCTAATTTTGACAGTTTATATCTTAAAATATAGTCTAACCTATTCCTAGTATCTACCTTTATTGATAATATCATGAAAATTAAATTTTAATAGAATAAAATTCACTATTCCAAAAATGAGGATTCGCTTAACCTTTTTTGTGAATCGGGCTGTTAGTATGTTGATAATTAAGTCTGTAAGTTATTGCCAGCCTACATCTAGGGTTGATGTTTAGCTATTGTACGATAACCTTTCACCCTGCATTCCTCAGACATGCTCTACTAAAGATAATAACCGTTAGTTTTTGGAGAGTTGAGATACTCTTGCCTAGAAGACATATAGTCAGCGGTTCAAATTTGGCGCGTGCTACAAGCCAGTATGCGTATTTAGTTATGTTTAGTTTGTTTAATTATTAATAATAAGTTAGTATAAAACAAACATCAAAGTATGTCCTTGTCCTAGTATATTACAAACTGTTGAATTGATAAAAATATTAATATATTTTCTCTTACCTTGCTTTCATATCCCGTCAAGAATCCCAGCTCTTTCGAATGCCGCAAAACTGTCGCTCTATCACCATCCGACGCAGCTTTTATTATCTTGACGTAAATATCCATAAATGGTTTGGAATATCCTCTACTCGCTCCGAAATCTAGAAGAACTAACTATAAATACATTAGTTTATTCTTATTTTTTAAAATAAATAATATTTTACCTGTTTCTTTTTCTTGTTGTAGAAGAAATTCGCCCAGTTTGGATCTGTCTGCATGTAATGAAACTCTAAAATTTCTAAAACGCAAAGTTTCATTGCTCGCAGAGAGATTTCTCGACGGGTTTCTTCGTCTGCATTGAAACATTGGTCAACGGAAACTGCGTCAATTAGTTCCGTTGTAAATATTTCTTTTTTACTCAATTCATCTGAAATGTAAATAAATAAATTAGTTTCATTTATCAATGTTTGTGGCTCAAATTCTATAAGATTAAAAACCAATTTAACCACGTATTCCTTAATTTGGCCTTAATGACAAAATCTAAAAAGGTTTTGGTACCAATTGGACAACCGGAAGTAGTAGTTTATTAAAAAAACCATCTAAATATTATTTTTTGAAAATTTCTGTTATTACTAATATTAAAGAATATAAAATTCTCTATCTGATACATTTAAAATTTTTATTATATCTTCTATGGAGTTAGAGATAGAAAGATATAAATATATAAAATAATAAAGTGTAAATAATCTCGCAGCCCATGGAAAACAAGTGGAAAAATTAAAATGTTTGTAATTGACAGATAAATATGAGTGTCAAAAAGCCAGAGACATTACTGAAGACTTTTTCTGGGAAGTACATTTAATATTTCTTATTTTATTATTAATTAAATATTTATAAGTATAGATACATATATTACATATACCCTGCAGAAATACCGCCAATCTCATCAATGAATTGGAAGAATCCCGAATATTAGAAGAATAAGAGTGAATAGAATGAATTAAAAAAAATATAAAAATATATAAAGAAGATGTGTTTTTTGTGTATCGGAAATGTCAAATATGTAAAATACTTATATAGCCTAATAAAGAAATGGCGAGAGGTATTATTATTTATCGATGTCACATTTGACAAAATTCGAAAAAAAAATTAATATGCTTTTAAAATAAATAAATTTAAAATATGTGTAAAATTAACCAAATAATACTAGAAATAAATAAATGATAAACTATAATAGTTTTTTTTTATTTGTGTCCTAATAATTTTAAATTTTTTCACCCCAAAAAAATTATAATTCATCTTTTTTTATGCATGTGTAAAACAAAAGAATGTAGACATGTTATATATCATTGAAAAGCGTATAAAATAAACAAAAAGATGAGACTATTTTTAACATAGGTTGCCATTTAAAAAATATCATAAGTTTGTGTTATATTTCGAAAATTATGAAGTATTCAAAAAATCTAATTACGCCAACTTATTTTACCTAAAAAACGGTTCAAAATTTGTTAAAACAATTTTTCTCTAACTACCATTATAAATAAGTTATGAGATATTTTTGAAATGAGCGAAAAACAAGTTTGGCCTGTAGCTCAGAAACAAAAGAAGATCAAAAATGTGCCCATAAACCAATTTTTTAAAAATATTTTTAAATTTTGAAGCAATTTGTGGTATCAAAAAGTCATAATTGTTTTTTGTATAACTGCATTTGATTTTTAATGAAACCTAAAGCTATCTTTGTCACACCTCTGTAGTAGGCTGCGCGAGAAAGATACCAATAGTGTGGCGTCATCTGTGGCCCTGGAAACAAATTCAAATATCTCGCAAAGTAATTATTAAAAAAAAAATGTTTTTATCTTAATCGTTATTTATTGACAATGTTGTGACAGATCAATTTATAAAGGATCTAGACCAAGATCAAGATCTTTACATGTAATATGTTCTAGATCAGATCATAGGTCATTTTCTGCGATAGGATCTTTGTTTCCAGATCAGATCATAAATTTGGGTTCTGCTTTTCTTAAATCATAAAATAGAACAGTAACGATTTTCAAATGCTTTTTAGTTCTTATTAATTAATAGTTACTTAACTATCAAGTGTGTTAATTAGGGTGATTAATGATTGACACATTTTAACGCGTTAATTGTTGAGATCATTAATCCCCAATTAACATGCATTAATAATTTGGAAGAAAGAACGTGACTGGAAGAAGTAAAGGATACAGCGCAAAGAAGAGGTCTAACTTGGGAAGAAACGAAGACAGCAACACAAGATAGAGCAGAGTGGAAAGAAATTTGGAGAAGATCAACGAACCAGAACTCAACCCCCTCCCCCGCAAGCCGGGGGAACGCCTTACACCCGTGAGGGTAGAAAGGTGCAGGATTAAGTAAGTAATCATTTGTTCTTGGATTTTCTGGTTTCAAATAATATTGGTTTATTTGATCTTTTGTAAGATCATAGATTATAGTTTTTAGATTTAGATTCAGATCAAGATCTAAATAAATAAAAGGATCAAGGTCAGATCAAAAACCATACTAATTGAACTAGATCAGTGATTTAAATAAAATGATCTAAATCAGTCACAACATTGTTTATTGAGTAGTACTTTAAGGATAAAGTGTACATTTTATTATTTTTTGTTATGGTTTATGGGCCCATTTCTATGGTTACTATTACACTTTTTTAATAAGTTGACCCTGAAATGTTCAAACGATTTTGCTCTATCAGTAATATTTCCCGAGATACCATAAAAAACATCGAAAATTAGACACTTGTACATAAACAATAAAAATGTATTTTTTTGTTATATTAACTGAATAAACGTTGTTTTCTATTGCATATACATACTCTTTGTAATTTATAGAAATATTCATTTAATTTTCTTTTACTTTCTCTAGTTCAAAATTCAAATTTCCCTTGCGAATTCTATTTGTAGAGAATTTACTGTATTTATTGTTTTACTCACCGATAACTTGCGGGACGAAATATTCCGGATAAGGCTCCAACAACTTCTTAAACTTCCTCGTACACTCAGCCTCTCTGATATAGTCAACTTCCCACGCTAACTCCCTTTTCGCTACCACCACCAAATTATCTATAAACATCCCTTCTGGAAACATATTCCACACTTTCATAATCCCCACTAAATTATCTATATCACTTTCAATTCCTTTCGCAACCCCTGGATACTGAATTTTCATCGCTATTTCCCTCCCATTTTTAGTTTTGCCCCAATGGACTTGCCCTATACTAGCTGCAGCGAACGGCTTCACATCAAACTCTTGGAAATTCGTCTTCCAGTTATCCCCAAGTTCGGATTTCAGGACTTTTTCAACTTGCCATGTTGGCATGAAGTCTGCTGATCGCCGCACGCGTTCGAAGGCTTGCGCTATGTGTGGGGCGACTATACTTTCATCTTGGATGCTGAGGATTTGGCCGATTTTTAAGGCAGCGCCGCGAACTTTGCATAAAGTGTTGACTATTCGGTCGGTGTTGGCGGGTGTGAGGAATAGACTGTCTAATTCGGCTTTGTTGGAAATGCCGAGGGTACGGCGAGCAAATTCGGCGAGAGTACCAACGCCTAAACCTGCGGCGAGACTGCCGAACGAAGCCAAGCGGCTTATGCGAGATGAAGGGACGGTTCGTTGTTTCGCGTTGGGATCTAGCTGAAAAAAATTGTAAATTATACTCTATTTTTTTAAGAATTCAATGTGGAAAAGATAGGACAGCATTATGTTTTGGGGCTATATTTATTCAACGGGAGTACGAAAATTAGTAATTATTACAACAATGGATAGCTAAGGTTATCTCGATATTCGAAAAGCAAATTTAAAACAAAGTGCCGACAAATAGGACCTTAATTTTAATTTCATGCATCAGAAAAATTCGACAAATAATTCGCGTCTTATAAGAGAATGCCTACAGTATTATATTAAAAATATGCTTAATCATCCCCCACGGTCTCCGGACCTTACCCAGATTGAAATTGAGACAGTGCGAATAATTATTAAAACAAATAAGAATATAAACCAAAAAAGAATTTAATAGTAGTTTTTTCACTAATAGCAACACATGGGTTACCGGTATATAATTTTTCATTATTAACCGATAATAAGTTAATAATGAATAAATTTACATTTTTTGATAATTCTGTGACAGTTTTAAACCGGAAATGTTTACAGCAAGTTTAAGTATAACCAAGAGACTTTATTTATTAATATTTTATGCATTTAAATGGTTGTTTAAACAGCTTAATTCAATATTAAAAATTCGGATTAATTTGAATATTTGTTTTTCGCGCCGAGAACATATTAAATACTTGACATTTCTTTCATGTCAATTTCGCTTATTCAATGTAAGAAAAACAGTATTTAAAAATAATACTTTTAAATAATATTTGTGATTTAACAATAAATAATACAAATGCTTATACAATCAGATGATACAACCTGTCAATGAGCACATTTGTGTAAGCATAGCATTCGGAGAGTGACGAGCCCAGAGTCGAATAAAGTTTGTTAAATCATGTGATGCTTTTTAATCTAAACCTGTCCCGAACACTATATTATATACAATACTTTATATACAAACGGAAAAACTATTTATTTTAAATTTAATTTTATAAAAATCATTATATTTTTTCGCAAATAAATATAATTAATAATATTCCTTATTTGTTAATATCCATTAACAAAGGACTTGAACCACTTTTTTCCCCTAAGGTGTACTTTATTTCCCTAGGGAGTACTTTATTTCCCTCGATAAATAATGAAGCACAATAAGTTATGATTTTGATAAGAATAAAGTTAACATTATTTACCGGTTGTATATAAAATAAATTACAAGAAAAAAGGCAGAATATAATGCCATCGGTGACCAAAAATATGTTAGATTCAATGACTCATCGCTTAGTTACTGGAGGAAAAGCCAAAGAAAAACCATCCAAATATTACATTTCTGTATGAAACATAAATAAATGGTTTATTATTTAATGTTTTGGTTATCGTACGGAGACTTTTTTGTCATGAAATTATGAATACTTTCAATGTTTTCCCCATTATATAAATAAATTAAGGTCGGTTTTCATAATAAGGCTCACTTTAAAACCTTTAATTAAAATTACTTTAAGACTTTATCTTTATTTTAATGTAATGCTACAGTGCTCGCTGAAATGGTAAAGTTATATTATGAAAACGAACATAACTTTAATTTTTATTTAAAGTGTTAAAGTGAAGATAAAGTTTATTATGAAAATGGCCATTATAGTACTACTAAGCGAAAGAATATAATTTTATATTATTCAGAATATGTGAATATGAAATTAATAATTCTATATTCGTGGAAATAAAGTGCTAAAGTTATATTATGAAAACGAACACAACTTTAATTTTAATTTAAAGCGTTAAAGTGAAGAAAATGTCTATTATGAAAACGGCCCTAAGTATATTATTTGTTTATTTTATATTTATAATAACGTAATATACTGCGTTTCATTTTGGATTAAAAGAAAATTAAATACAGGGTTTTAATTTGCTATTTTTTCTAAAATACATTAAAACAATTGTCATACGGAGACTTTTTTGTATGCCTTTATATTATTCTCAAGCCTTAAAGATGTTTCGGAATTAATAATCGAAAACAACAATCGTATTAATTAATAAACCAAATAAATGTTTCTACTTTTTTAGTTTACTTATTTTGCCAAGCAAAACTTCGTAAAAAACTTTCGATAGTCCATTTAAACAGACTTAAAACATTAATATAGATAAAGCAGATTTAGAAAATGAAACAAATTTATTATAAAAAATTGCAACAGCAGAATAAATTATACAGGGTGTCTCTCAAATAGGATGACATGGCTTAACTACAGATTCTTGAGACTAAAATAAGACGATTTAACTAAACTTGCTTCTACCGGAAAGTGTACCATTTAGTCAGAATTCTGCTTCAAAGTTCTTTGAAAAGAAAGAACGCTTTATTCGATTTGGATGAAATTTGGTATTAAACAAATAAATGTTTCTACTTTTTCAGTTTACTTATTTTGCCAAGAAAAACTTCATAAAAATATTTTGATTGATTTGACTTAAAACATTAATATATAACAAGCAGATTTAGAAAATGAAGCAAATTTATTATAATAATTGCAGCAACGAAATAAATTATATATCACTTAATTCAAAAGCTAAAAAACAGTTCACTTTCACACTTTTACTTATTCTTTTGTAATTTCAGAAAATATGTACATATATAAATTTTACTTACATTTTGTCGGGACTTCGAATGCGGTTTTGCTTGCGGCCCATCTATTTTCTCATCCTTATCTTTCCGTTTTTTATTTTCATCATCTTTCTCTTTCTTCATTTCAATTTTCATTCGTTCCCTTTCTTCATGCTCCATATCCAGCTTCTTTAACAACGCTTTATCTTTTGCCGAAAGGGTTATTTCGTACTCGAAATCTTCATCAAAGTAGTCCTCCTCAAAATTCTTTTTGATATGACTATCTACACACAATAAAACAACGATGACAAAACGATGAAGTTTATTGAATGACTAATAATACAAAAGATTTAACATAACACACCCAACACCCACTCTAGAAAATAGTTCAAGGCTCACAGGAAAATTTACAAATATGGAAATCCAAAGTATCACATTACATTATTTACCATCATGTTTTGGTTGGTTCTTCTGACTCACAGAATACTGCGTATAGTCACCAACACTCTGCATAACTGTTGCAACTCGCTCAAAACTATCTGAAGCGGTTTTAATCATTTCACCGGGACTTATCTTAGATTTTGTGATGTCTACGCAGTCTAAAGAATTCCGCAAAGCAGATCTTGCACTCGAATTGGCCCATATTATTCGTAAATTAGACTCTTGCATCTGCAAACCGGCTTGTGCAACGGTTTGCAGTCCTTTTAACACACCTAGAATGTCTTGAAATCTGGACATTTTATATGTTTACACCTATAAAATGTAGTTGATAATACGTTGTGTAACTCAAATTGTGCGAATATACCTTTTTAAAACTGAGTAAACACTAAAATATGTTGAAACAAAATGTATTTCACAAATACATCATGTAGAATTTATTATTCATTGTAGCTGTTATGACATTTTCAGGTTAACTTAAACGAAAATGTCCCTGGATGTACAACTCATATCATAACAAAATTACAAATTCTAATTTAAACTTTTATTAATATTTCATGAAATAACAACAAAAATAAGTTGTTCAATGGAAGAAACCATAAAAACAATTGAATTATTATATCAAATTGTGATTGAGAGTTTATCAGTTGTCGAACAGATGGCGGTACCAGTACTATTTTACTTGTTTCAAAGAAAAAAGACGGCTGTAAAATTGCTCAATAATAATAATAATAATAATAATAATAATAATAATAATAATCATCCACTTATTGTTCCATTCTTACAATCCATAGAAGATATAATATTTTTTTAAGTGTGTTAGATAATTTTATGTTCTTTAATATTTGTAATAACAAAATTTTTAAATTACTACTTTCAGTTGTCCAGTTGTTATCAAAAAGTTTTAATTACTGGAACTTACAGCCTGGTTTTCTTATTTAAACTTTTACAATGTTCCCAAAACTCTATTTTGAACAATGTTTATCCGTAACTTACCCTTTTCAACATGATGTGAAAAATACATTCCTATAAGATGTTCTGATTCGTTTTAAGTACGATTAGTAGATTTTTCAAAATAATATCATTCATTTTTTCGATATTGTTTATTGTTGACACATAAATCGATCTTCCAATTTTTTGTTCATTTGTATATTCTACCAAGAGTAACAACAATGTCAAAAATTTCTTTGTTTTTGTTAGACATTCTTTTTAAAAACAGATACTTACCTACTTGATCAGTGTAAGGTTTTATTTCGAAATTTAAATCTTCATTCAACTTTGCTCATTCATTTATCTTTGTTTATATGAAGTTTTCATAGTAACGACATCCATTTTTGTTTTTAAAAATGATTTAAGTTGGCTATTCTCCAGTGTATCTTCGAATATATACCCAAATCGGATATACAGCCGATGCACGTCATTAATAAAAATTGAATAAAAGAACTAGATGTGTGACGTCATGAACTGGTACGTTTACATAGGTTTCCTATGCTGATTTATAATGAAAAGTAAAGCAGCGCCACAAGGAGCAACGCAATAAACGCATCGCAGAAGATGACCAATACTCATATTTTATTTTCAGTTTTACTATAAAAATCTGCAAAATAAATACTATATTTTCGTCACTGTTGCATTTTCATTTAAATTATTTTATAATACTAATGCCCGTATTCACCAACATCAAATAAATCTTCGAATAGCTTATTCATTGAATAAGAGAAAAATATCGCATCAAAATATGACAGCTAGAATAAATACCTTCAATTTTGTTATGGCATCGAAGCTATTCGAAGATTTATTTGATGTTGGTGAATACGGGCATAACTTTATTTATACTTATGTATGTCATATAAAGACAATAAATAAAAGTGAGCCGAATTTCAAAGAAATATACCGAATTCACGATGCAAATATTCTTCAAATTCAAACATACAAATTATCAATGTTGCCAACTATAGTAACAAATAAACGAATAATATGAAGTAGATGTACATTATTTATATATTCATGTCATATACGATAAGTAATGAACTCTACTATTCATCTTAAAATTACCGTTAAGGGGGATTTATAGTTTACATAGCATAATGTAACATAACATAAGAGATTTTTAGGGTTTTATAGTTTTAAATTTTGTTATGCCTAAACTATATTCATAGTATTAAATTATTGGGGTATTCGGTGTTAATTTTAATAGATATAGGGGCCTATTCTGTAACTCAATGGGTAATTTTTTACAACTGGTTAAAAATTTTAACCAGTCAAGTATGTTGATGTATAACAAAAAATTAAATTTTTAGTTGTCAAATCAATAACTATTGGATAGATTAGATACATAAATACCAGTCTGTGTACTTCCATAATTTATGCCGTGGCCTAGGTTTGTACTTCGCACAGTCTTCACTTCAGCTATGAACAACTGCGCATCGTGGCCGAAGTCACGTATCAGTAGACGGGCTGCAAATAGATATGATGGCATTTATATTGTTAAATGATTTCGTATTCCTAATTACGAAGCTCAGCATTCTGATAGTAGATTTATAAATAGTGTTGAAATGACCTATGAAATTTAATTTTTCATGGAAAATAACACCCAAATGTTACATATGTCTGATTCAGTCAAAGATTTTGATGGAAACTCTGCTAAGCTAAAATATTAAGTATTTTTTTGAACTCGACAGACAAAATTTGCACGACCATATTAATGCTTGCTTGAAGTAACTCAATTGACGTATGACAGTTATTGTGGAAACATATACAGGGCCACTAAAATTGGCGCCATAAAACTGTCGAAAAAATTGGCGCCAATAATCTTTGCATGTGGAAACCGAGCTTTACAAAGAATATATTTGTGTGTCACTGGGTTCAGAACAAAACTACCTAAAAAGGTAGGTTCGTAGCGCGTTCCAGTACATACAATGAGTTCAATGATTAGCACCCTTTCAAGTGTTATTAGATCAATCCATTATTTACGCTTAAGCAAACATTATGCTATGCTACTATAGATTCACTATAGAGTACAAGTTAAACATTGACTACGTTAAATTGCACGCAAATTAATACATTGTTTAAGTTTTAAGTGCATCAGTACATCGGAAACTACTCCATTAATATGAACTCTCAGGCTTTTCACATAATGCAATTCACTGGTAAAGAAAACATTCACACTGAAACCGTGAAACCACACAGACAATATTCAGAGATTATAAACTAAACCTAAATCTGTAAAGCAGCTGATACACGTCATTACTTAGTGTAAAAACCTTACCACCAATAGTGAAAAAGGAAATAAAATTTTAATCATTTTTAACCGTCAAAAAGTGTATGACCTTATATAATTATTATTAAGATTCTGCATAACACTGTATGACAGGTGCAAATATGTCAGATAGGATCAGGGAGCGAGACGTAAGACAACGAGGTGAGGTTTGTTTGGAACATTATCTGTTATCTCTCTTTTGCATGTGACGTAAATTCTGTAAGTGTCTATTAGCTAACAGATAATAAAACACAGGTAAATCTTTGTTCATCACTCGATTTATTTATATAAAATCACATGAAATTTAGTTGACACATAAGAAAAGCTTATGTTGGAAATCAACGAGCATAAAAGACACAGTGCATATAAATATAACTAAATTCAATAGTTCAAAATGTATTATTTCTATTACAGACTTCATAAGTGATATTTTCTACCCTCACGTTTAAATAATGCATAAATGAAACATGCTAGATTATATGTTGGTCAACGTGTAAATTAAACTTCGTGACCAGACAAAAATGTATAATTATTATAAACGGTAACTTGTACATGCATATTTGTCCTTCGTATACTGTTCTAAACATTTTCCTGATGATAAAAGTTGTTAAAATGTAAATTTTCATCATAAACTTACTAAATAGATACGTTTTGGAATAATTGGGACACTAACTCGATAACTCGAAATCTATTTTTATAAACGTAATTGACGTACACTCAGTCGAAAGTTGTTGAATTATTTGCACATGTGCATATCAATTTTGATGCTTAATTGGTGATTTAAATTGCTGAAACCAACATGTCGAAATAAAATGTTTTCTCTGTTTCGGAATAACATTGAATGAAGTTCATTATTAAACGATTTTTGGTGACAATTTGTTATTTGGGATTGGCATGACTGCTATAATTATACAAAATATATTTAGACAACGGACAAAACGAAAAACACAATTCACGTCATTAACCTAATTATTCTATAAAAAAAATTTCTTAATATTTATAAATCAATAATCCATATTTTCAGCCTTTTCTATTCTCCTCAAATCACTTTTACTCATTCATTCACCCATACTGTCCAAATTTCTTAAAAATCATTGGGTGGTAGTATGAACAAGTGATTAAGAGTGATTACCTGGAGATGACTAGCAGTGTTTTAGTGCTGTCAATCATTTATGGATTATTTTAGAGAAAAACACTTCAAATAAAAGTTGTGTACAATTAATTTTTCTATAACTGCTATTTGAAGTATTTTTCTCTAAAATAATCCATAAACGATTGACAGCACTAAAACACTGCTAGTCATCTCCTAGCTAATCACCCTTAATCACTTGTTCATACTACCACCCATTTTGTTTATTTGGTTACTATGATCTCAATATAATAGGGTATCCAGCCAATCAAACGGTTTACGTCATAAATACAATATCAATAGAAACAATGACGTCATGTGTTAAAATGTTTACATGAGCATATAAAACGGATTAAAATATGAACTGCGGGTTGCATTCATAAATCCAAATATTTCATAAAAATATAACACGTCTGTTATCATTTTTCCACCAAAATCCAACCCTAAATTTATATACCCAAAATCTAGTGATTATTTAGGATTTTAGGAATTAGATTTTAGGGTTTTGTAGAAGTACACTATGCCTTGAAGTTGACGCGCACTAATTAAACAAATTATGTTCGTTGCTATAATTTGTACAAAATGTTAAATTTACTGTCAAAGAATAATTTCTTAGTTTCTTTTTTATGAAATATAATATTAACATTTACTCTCAAGCATCAAATTGAATTGAACTGTATAATTCATTTTTATTGTTCTAAAGTGTTGCCATACAAACCAAGGGATATCTATAGTGTGCCATTCGAAATTGTATTTATAAGACCTATACAAGGTGGTTGATTTTTCATTGTCCAGCTTCTATCTTCTGAAATATTAAAGATACAAGAAAAAGTTATATAGAAAAGTTATTTGATACAACCTGGTCTATAATTTAGCATAAACAATTTTTTCCAAGGCCTACCAATTTTCCAGAAAAATATTTAACTTTGATTTTTTAAATGGAACATCCTATATATTTTTACGGAATTCTAAAGAAATTTCTCTTTTCAATGATGTGTAACAAGTAAGGGTTTACCTTTAAATTATGTCTAATAAAGTAAATAGAAATACGACAAAAATAGGCTGTGATATTCTATTGTTTATACCAGTAACATATGTCACAGATTGCTACTTGATATTTAAATAAAAGTATTAATAATTTTGTAAATCATCAATGCTAGTAATTCTATTACTTGCTTTATTAGATATAATTTTATGCAAAGGAAAACCCCTACGTAGCCAATGTTCATGTGTGACAGAAGTTACAGGTATAAACAATAGAATATCACAGCCTACTTTTATCATACATACATACATACATACATACATAAAATCACGCGTTTCTCACTTAGTGGGTTAGCAAAAACCCGAAAATAATAAGAAAAGGGATGAAAGTAAGAGCTTCACTGAATCAACTTTTTAAAAACATTCTTCTTTCGTCTTGTCCAAAATCATCATAACATTCATACAAAGAACATATTAACGTGACCGATTTTCGGTAGCGAATAACCGCATCCGGACCACAATAATAGTTACGCAACAATCATCCTTAGCCACACATTCCTATCCATGCACATTTCTTTCACCTCAGCCACATTCATAAACGTATTCATACATAATAACATATTAGACATAATTTAAAGGTAAACCCGTACTTGTTACATATCATTGTAAAGAGAAATTTATTAAGAATCTTATTCTGTCAAAATATATAGGGTGTTCCATTTGAAAAATTAAAGTTAAACATTTTTCCTAAAAATTGGTAGGCCTTTGAAAAAAATTGTTTATGCTAAATTATAGATCAAGTTGTATTAAACAACTTTTGTATATAACTTTTTTTTGTATCTTTAATATTTCAGAAGATATAAGCTGGACAATGAAAAATCAACCACCCTGTATAAATCTAAATACCGTGAGTATTTTTTAACGTGAAACATTGGGTTTGTCATATCTATAGTTACGATTCAACATTTGATGTCCCATATAAAATGAAACATAGGAAACGAATTTGACATTTGACAAGACGTCAGTAGAGGTTAATTTTGTTTAAATAATTATACATGCTTTCTAAATTAAATTTAGTAGTGAAAAAAATATTGTGTACACCTTGTGCCCGAGTGATTTTCTAACTTGGGTAAATTTCTTACAATATTTAAATATAATACTTCTGTCAAATTCATTCCCTATGTTTTAATTGAGACAGGCAATTACATTGCTGTCAATCAAATGCCAAGTAGTAACTTATAGGAAAATTCAGCGGTTATCTGTCATATTGACAAGATGTTATTAGAGGTTAATTTTTGTTTAAATAATTATACCTGTTTCCAAAAAATTAAATTTAATTGTAGAATAAATTTTGTGTGCATCTTGTGCCTGAAATATGTTTAGTGCTCTCGAGTGGTTTTCTGCCTTGGCTAAATTTCTTATAATATTTAAATATAATACATCTGTCAAATTCGTTCCCTATGTTTCATTTTAAATGGGACACGCAAATACATTGCTGTCAATCAAATGTCGAATCGTAACCATGGATATGACAAACCCAATGTTTCACGTTAAAAATACTCACGGCATATAGAAAATTTCAAAAATCCCTAAACGATGACGTAAACCGCGTGAGTGACTGACCCTATATTACATTTATGGTCAAAATTATTATAAGCTACATCTTTTATTGAATTATAGTCGGTAGTACGTAGTTAACCTGCAAAGGTAAATATATATGCACTGTATCTGTATGAAACAACGGAAAATCCGTGCAAAACATATAATGCGGAAATGCAGTTTACAGAAATATTTCATTCGTATTCAAACTAGCCATAAAATATGTACACAGTCGGATTTTAATAATAAATTAACATAATGTAAATAGAATTATAAATATACATCACATTCATTTATTAATATTAAATTTCTATGAAATATATATTACGTTATTTAAAATACTGGTTAGAATGCACCATCAAAAAGTTCTGAAACTTTAACAGGCAGTCTGAATGACAGAGGTTAAAAAAACTGAAAAGTCGGTGCTCGAAGAGGCTGTGAATTGCGCAAATTCAAATTAGTGTAGAGGACGGGTGAAGGAAAACCTTCTGTGATGTAAAACCAAATACAAACATTAAGTATCGATCAGTATTAAACATCTATGTACGTTCAATCAGGTATTACGGTGGAACGCAACCCTTAGGTCACTTTTCAAAGATGGATACCTCCTTTGAAAAGAGCTCTGTGTGTCTGGTTCACCTGTACGTGTCAGGAATATATTTTATTTACATAGTGATGTGAGCAAAACGAATACTCGTATGATTGTTAGAGAAAATTGCAAATATTACGAGTTTCACACTTCGTCATCGAACTGATGATTTGTCTTGCAAATATTTTGGAATGCAGTATTATACATTATTATGAAGTTTTTCTTTTCAAATGACTTGAAAAATGTCATTCACCCCAATTTTGTAAGGAAGTTAAGTCTTAACAACGTTGCTAAAAATTATAACCAATAGAAACAAATGTAAATGCTGTCATTTTCATGTTTTATTCAGTGTTCGCAATTATTATTGGTTGTTCGCAATAGCAATGTTGTTCAGTCTTAACAACTTTCTTACAGAATTGGGGCGTTTATAAGTATATTTACACAACCAAGTTTGTATGTATAAATATCTGTGTCAAAATTTAAATTATACCAAGGTTATAGTTACATAAAATGTCACTTGAATTTTTCGTATACATCTATCAAGATTTCAATTACTTCTCTACTCCATTGCGCCATTTTTCAGTTTAATATCAATCACTTATATTACTACACATTTACACATCAAAAATATAAACACAGATGACATTTGACAGTTACTTGACAGTCAAAACTTACAGGGAGTTTTAAGAAGAAGTAGCGCATGCGCATGTTCCAGTTTTTCGTTAAAAGTCTATTCATCCGTCTTTCTTGCACTCACATATCACATACTCACATCATTGTGCGAGAGAGAAAACTTTTCAAGACACTCGAAAAGAAAATCTTCATCATAAAATGCACGCTTAAACCGACGCACAATAAACATTAACAGTCCGATTCACAAAAAAGTTTAAGCTAATCCTCATTTTTGGATTAGTAAATTCTATTCTATTCCGGTATTTAAAATTCAATTTTCATATTATCAATAAAGGTAGGTACTAGGAATAGATTAGACTATATTTTAAGATATAAACTGTCAAAATTAGAGTAAAAGAAGAAACGTATACTTAACGAAACGCACGTTCGAGAATACAATACTTTAAAAAGTATTCGCAACTGGTTCGAAAACGATTTCGAAAATAGAGCCCCTCATCGTTACGATTTTTAAAATTTACGATTATTATATTTCAAAATATTGACGCAACTATTTATTTGCAAACTATTAAAAAAAGTAGCTTCCGTCTTCGGTACACTCTGGTGCAAAATTTATTAGAAACAACAGTCATAAATTTTTGGCGCCAAACTGTGTTAGACAAAGAAAAACATAATATTAAATAATATAGTTTTGCATAATGTATTCTGTTATTTGCAGTGTAATCTACAATATTAATTTACTTTTTGGGTTAAATTCCAGCATACAGTATAATACCTCATTCCAACTAAAGTAACTTTTCAACTTCGTGACTAATTTCACAATATTTGGAAAGTTACAAAATAGAGCAATTTACAAGTTGTGATTGTTGTTCGATGACGAATTGCTTTAAATTACACGACTTATTCGACAAATATATCTTTAAACCACTTAGATTACAATTTAAAAAATATTATCTTGAAACCTATGTACAAAAGGAAGGATGAATGATCAGTGCTTTTAGATTACTAACGATATGCACTAAAATCTCTGAGAAAATGGAGAAACAAAAGTAAAAAAATGGCACAAATTATCCAAGCATAAAAAGCGGACGTGTTGAAAGATTTACGTGAAAACAAAAACAAAAATAGCGGACAACATTACCGACAAGGAAAGTGAGGTTAGTTTTGTAGCAGAACTGGTGTGTGAAACTAAAAATGGGTATTCTGCTGGTGTCATTTCAACCCTTCGAGTTGTTTCTGTAGGGCCGTGTAAACTTTGAGGACAAGGCAACTCTTCAATAGGTATTTGAAACAAATGTCTCAAATATGGGTCTGGCTGAGTGACAGCAACTGAATTACTATCTTGCTGTTGATCGTAGACATAAGAATCATCGCCATCAGCCTCACTAAGATCCTCATCTTCGTATTCTGATGAAGTGAAAGATTGCCGCAAGGGTTGTTTTGTTGTCGGAGGAGGTAATGTTGCTTGGACACCAGGTTGCTCCAAATAGCACGTCAGTTCTTCCAAAGCGTTTCTGACTTGCTCGTTCTTCGTGCCGTTTCGCAAATTGTGCATCCATGAAAGGCGACAGTCGCAGATGAACTTATTCTCTGGAAAAGAACATTTTGTTAGTTCGTGACTTTGGACGGTGCGTGGACATGCGATATACATTATTAAAAACAGAGAACAAAGCCTTCTGTAAACTGTTTGTGTCACAGTGTAAATACATATTGTAGTGACGGTTTAATTCAAACCCTCAAGTACATTGTTATAAATATTGCTGTAAATATTAACGTAATTGTATTGAAGTAGTTATTTATGCAACAAGAGTAAAAATCTAATGTGGTCAGCACAAGACCTTCCGTTAATTTGATGTATTTTGTACAAATCCCATACTGAAAGTTCCTTGGAAAAGATTCTATAAATCCAATAAAATTATAACACGAATATATACTATTTTCTACAAATTCCATACCGAAAGTTCCTTAGCTAATATTCTATAAAGCCAATAAAATTATAACACGAACATACTTCATATGGATGAATAGAAAAGGAATACGAAAAAATTATAATTTTTAGAATTGTAGTATTGGAGTTATCGCCAGAGAAATTTTTGTTACACACACACATCATTGTAAAACTAGTAAAATAGTATTCTAGGGACCCTAAAACGTGCTCAATAGGTAGAGCAACGTCTCTTAGTCATGAGTTCACTCGGGGTTTTGGATTCAAATCTAGAGATGCACTCGATTTCGAGCTTTGGCCCGGCCCGGCCCGAAGCCCGCCTCAATTTTGAGTCGATCATCGAACCGGGTCGAAAATAGTTTTTACCGTCCGAATCGGGCTAATCATTTTCAAAAATCGAGACGAGTCAGACTTGATTTTGGCCCGGCCCGAAAATTCGAGCTTTTCGAGCCGGCCCGAAAAATCTTATAGTTCAGTCAAATGCACAGTTTTTTTAATATTTTAATGAAAATGGATGAAGTTAAAAAGGATCAAAATGATTTAATAACAACACACTTCCATATTTATAAATAAAAATGTATTATTTTACTTCAAGAATTCAAGGTTATTCATTAAAGCATAATAATTATGTTGTGATGTTGTTATTATTATTGTTATTACTCGTATACTTAAATGGAAGTGATTTTTGTTCCTACCATAATGATTTCTTGTCCTATTTTTGAGCAGAAACAAAGTGAGATAAAAAATCCTTATGTAAATTATGATTATATTTTTTTATATAAGATTTGTGAAAAAATTGTTTAAATTCTTTGGTAAACAAAGTGTTAAATACTCGTAGGTCTATAATTTTTATAACAAACTTACACTAGAAGGGTCTCTTTTTTAACTACTTATGTTAACTAATGTTGAAAGTTATAAGAATGTACAGGTTTTTTAGAAGTTTGACACGAAAAGAGGTAAACATTTCGCCTTAACATAAAAATCAACATTAGGAATGCCGGATGCACCCAATTTCGAGCTTTGGCCCGGCCCGGCCCGATTTCGAGTCAATTTTCGAGCCGGGCTAGCTAATTTTTTTGTCGAGTCGATCTTCGAGTCGGACCGGTAATTTTTATTTTCGGGCCGAGTCGATCCAAAACTCAAAGCCCGGCCCGGCCCGGCCCGAATGCATCTCAATCGGGAAATTACGAAAGAATGATTTTACATGTAAATTATATATCTGTACACAGGTTATTTCATCATATTTCACAATAGTATAAGACGACTTAGCATTATGTTCAGTAATCTTCCACTTGATAAGTAAAGGTATAAATGGGCATGTTTTTTTCATTATACTTATTTTATGTAACTACAATCACTTAGAAGTCAATAAAAATTTATTATAATCAAGTTTCAAGTAAAGAGTTGTTTTTTAAAAACTCTATTCCGAACCTACGAAACATAATTTGTATGTATGTGTATCGTAGATTTATATTTATCGTCGATCGTATTCGAATTCGGTCTTCACAATCACTATCGATCACGTAACGCACTGTGCCATGAGCCATCCGTATCTTTGCTTATGAAGTAAGAAGTAATACAAACGTTCAGAGTAGATTTTGGTGTAGGAATGCATGTGTTAAGGTGATTAAGAGGGGCAGAGCCCTAGATGCGTGAAAAGGCATTAAAAGTGGTGATTTTGTGCGAGACAAGGCTCGGCTATAGCTGTGTGGTGCAAGTGTCGCGGGTGTTTCCCGAAATTGATTAAACGTTTCCCTTTGCAACGACTGCGACTGCCGTCGTCCACCCACGGCCGCCTGCGATTTAATAACAAAAGATGTGATTTATAACGTGCGATATTTTGAAAGCCACCCATACATCCCCCAACGGTCACCCCGTGAATGTTTTATGCGCTGATGAACGCAACGCATTATGTATTGCTTTTACATTTATTTTTCAACCCCTCCAAATATCATTTCCACCAAATTTCACAACAAATAATATTCATACACTGTCTGCCTTTCTATAAAGACAACAACATGTTTTGACACATGCGGTGGCTGGACTTCACCGCAAATTCAAACTCGATTGAAGGGGAAAAATATTCATTTTGCTGGACATTCAATAACAATTACAACATTCAAAAGCACCGGAAAAACGAGGTTTTACATCATGTTCTATATAGTTCATTTCCTGAAAATCAAAAGGTGAAAAACACCCTCTTTTACAGGGTGCTTCATTTCCGATTTATTTAAGGGTATTTCGAGTAATATTAACGACAAGGCAAAATCGTTACCACGTTACAGTATCAATTTTTTAAAAGATATATTCAATAGTCACTAAAGGAATTTTCTATTTAATGAAATTAGTGACAAAATCAAATAGGGGATTCCAGCTCAATCGAATTAATGGAAAATAGTAAAAAAATACGAATGTATAAGCTGAATAACGAATATTAATAAAAAAATTAAATAAATAAATATACCATCACGGCATATTACCCATTTCTGGGTGTACCAGTATCTACAACACATGTAGACATCGGTAATGATGACGATATATTTTACCGTATGGGCGCTTACCAGGCGTCACCTCACAGGCACTCATAGCTGGTGTGGAGAATGCACCACAGGAGTCACTTTTGTGCCATTTAAAATTGGAAATATTTGGCGTCTGTCGGGATCGAACCCGGTTCCCCCAGGTTCGCGACCAGACACTTGCGGTGTAATGGTGTAATTGAGATATTTCGGAAATAAGGGGTTTTTTGTTAAAGCGTTCGACACGAATATGAAATCATTATATAATATTTTGATTGGCGACCGATAGACCGCACATGCATAACAAATAGCATGTTAGGAGGCGGGGGTTACTACCAATGGAAGTTAAGAAATTCAAATTCGAAAGGAGGGGCTAACATTCCTGTACTGCAGTTTTCAAACAGTTTTTATTTTAACATAAATTTCTTGCATTAAACTTAATAATTTAAATACACCTGTAATTATAAAGTATGTAGACTTACACAGTGTTATAATATTCATTTATTTTATGTAAATATAACTTATAATAGCATATATTTCAAGAACATTTAGGTCCATGATGAAAACAGTTTGATAAAAAAACACATAAGCGTGACGTCACGTCAATCTTTTCAAAATTCGGGAGACCATAACTTGCTTATTAATAGGAATTTTTTCACCGGATTTTCATCAATAGTCTTGGTTTTCCTAATATTGTTAGATGAAATGGTGGAATCCCCCATTATAAACCCAAAACAGTCAAGCAGTCGATGCACGTCATTAATAAAAACTAAATAAAAATAACTAGATGTGTGACGTTATACGGACTGCGTACCGAATTTTAAAGAAATATACTGAATTCTTCTGACTGATTAGAAATGTTATCTTTGGCGTTTATTATAAATCACAGATTTAGGGTTTGCGTCGTTGCGTTGCGTTTAACTTTACTTTATTACAAATAGTCCTTTAAAATGCACAATAATGTTTCAAACACGATGCAAATATTTTTCTAATTGTCAAATAATAACTTTGACAGTATAACCATATAAATTATCAATGTTGCCAACTATAGTAACAAATAAACAAATAATATGAAGTAGATGTATATTATTTATATATTATTCATGTATATACGATAAGTAATAAACTCTATTATTCATCTTAATAATAATTATATAAGGCCATACACTTTTTGACGATTAAAAATGGTTGGAACTTTATTTCATTTTTCACTATTAGTGATTTTAAGGCATTAAGGTTGTTACACTAAATGATCGGCTGCTTGACCGATTTAGATATAATACTCATTACAATCCTAGGTGTGTTAATAGCTATAAAAGTCAAAACAATGTTTTAAAAGGAAATGTTGCCGACAGAATTCTAGCGCTAAACGGAAATTCCCCTGCTAACTGTTTAATTTTTTACTACGTGTTTGTAATGAGACATTTACATATAATGCAAATCGTTTGTAATCAGCATGTTACTTCTGAGGGAATAGAAAAACTTTTTATTTATTACCGTAGCTTTTGATATTGAAATGGTACAATAACCTCAAATAAAAATCAATTTTCCCATAATGTAATGTTTGAAATCATTGTAAACATTGTATAAAATTCTCATGCTTGTGTAAAGAATTAATAATATCTGTAAATTAGTTTCTTTTCATCGGATTCAGTACAAATAAAAAGCTGCAAAGTATAAACGAAAGTATCGGAAATGGGATTCGATTCAAACATCAAAGTTTTCTTATAAAAACTCTGATGAGCGACTCGCTCTTTAATTGCATTTCTCATTTATTTTATTTGACATGATGGCGATACGAGGGATCGTACTCATATATCAAATGGGGACACTTTTAATATAGAATGAGAGAGAATATGTGGGATTATGAGAGATGGGTTGCGTCATTTATTCTTTCATTTATGTCATTATTAAATTGCCAGTTAGCGTACGAAATTTTATTTGAACCATACAAAATCCTTGCTTAAAATATCAGTTATATAATCAGAAAAATTTGCTCTGTCGGGTCAAGCAATAAAACTAGAAATATCGTAATTATGTCCAAACGGCATATCGCTCACCATTTACTTTATAATATTGAATATCAACTAGTGCTGTGAGGATCCGGCAAAACTTGGATCCGAGTACCCGGATCTCAAAATATCCGGTTCCTCGGATATCCGATGTTCGGATATTGAAGCGGATATCCGTAAATTTAATTCGGATTTGGATCCGGATCCAGATTTGAGTCCGGATCCCTTTTGGATTCGGATCTGGACTTGGATCTGGATCCGGATTCGATGTTTTGTTTACGGATCCGGATCCGAATTTTAATTATGGATCCAATTCTATTAACTATATCAAACAAAAATTTATTGTGGATTATTTTATAATCAGATTTATTTGGTTTTGAAACTCCATGATAATACTTATACATTCAAATATTATCATCGGGTTCAATACTGAGAATATTCGAATCCAAGAACCGATGTGGATTCTGAAATTCCATATCTAAAGTCTGATACTCATACTCATATTCGGATCCGGATCCAAAATCCAATACTCAGATTTGGATCCAAAATCCGATTCTCAGATCCGGATCCAAAATCCGATACTCAGATCCGGATCCAAAATCCGATCCGGATAGTTCAACAATCAATTATCCGGTTATCCGGATATTTTTGGATCCGAAACCGAAACTATCCTGATCCGGATCCCACCACTAATATCAACAGGCCATTATTTGCACCGCTCTAGAAGACATGCATCGCCTCATAATTCTTATCTTCTGTAAGTGCTCTGTATAATAAAAGTTGAATTAAGTAACATATTTTAAATTTATTAATCAATATTCACCAATTTATTCCAATTTTAAATGGCACAAAAGTGATCCCTGTGGTGTACTCTCCACACCAGTTATGAGTGCCCGTAGGGTGACGCCTGGTAAGCGCCCACACGGTAAAATATATCGTCATCATTACCGATGTCTACATGTGTTGTAGATACTGGCACACCCAGAAATGGGTAATATGCCGTGATGATATATATATATATATATATATATATATATATATATATATATATACAGGGTGGTTGATTTTTCATTGTCCAGCTTATATCTTCTGAAATATTAAAGATACAGGAAAAAGTTATATAGAAAAGTTACTTTTCAATTGACATACGTTTCTTAGCTCATAGCCTACTCTGAATTAGGTTTTTTTCTGAACACACTGTACATAAGTGTAATAGGGTAAACATATGTAATTTTCAATTAATCTCTTTGCAAGAAATGTTATATACGAAACTTTTGTAAAATAAATGGAATTGTCGGTAGACACTGTGCTCTGGACCCAACAGATTTTTAAATTATTTTATTAATAATTCACTGATTATATCCGTATCCGTATGTTTTGACATGTAAATGAATGCAACGTAACAATTCTATCAGTTGTTCCTAGTCGTGTGGTGTGGCGTGTGCTGTGTGCATGGGGGGTTCTCAACCCCCTGGTGTCAGATGTGATTGCGTGAGTAGTCAGGGGTGCTAGCTAATCCACTCGGATACTAATGCCAATTAAAACCCAAGACATGGGAAGCGAACACTTGGGGAGGAAATGAATCATTTTATTATTTCCTATACTTTAACGGGGCGACAGATCAAACACTAGGTATCTAAATAGTGGTAGACATATTGTTCGCATTTATACTGTAATAGGGTCCTAAAAAAGTTCAATAATGAAATCTATGTCTGGTTTTTTCATCTCCGATTAAACAGCTTGGTAATTTAACTGTTAGTTAAAAGAAAAACACAGCATCGATTTCGATATTAGAGCCTAAATGGAGGGTTATACAGAAACATACCATCTATTGGTATTTTCCTTTACGACACGTGACTCAGTTGCTATATTACAAACAAATCGCTGTCATAATGATATTTGCAACAAGATGTCAAATATGAAGTGAGTGTAAGGTCTTTGCAACAGTTACTTCCGCTATAATTATAAAGAATACATGACAAATGTGAAATTCTTTGTTTCCACAGACATCCGAAGACAACGAATGGGCTACTTGCGTACCTTTTTTTTATTTCATATTTTTGAAGAGCAGGTAAAAACTTGCTACCCCTATTTTTTCCTTTGACAAAATTTTTATTAATTAGCCAGAACAAAAATAATGAAATTTGTTTATTTGAATTACCGCCATGTATGACGTAGAATTACGCCGCACCAATGAGTGATCGTAAAGCCATAGCGTTTGTTTATAGGGTAATGTAGATTTCCTGTTTGACGTTTCAACAATAGTTTGAAGGTTAGTATTTTAGTTTGTCTTTTTCGTATCGATATTTTAAATTACATGTAACTACCTATGTGTTTATTTGTGAAGTAATTAATATATTCTCGCACGCAATGGCATCTGTAAGTTACAATCTTAAACATGGTTCTCTTCCTCAGTTCAATATAATGACGTCACAGAAAATTTTCTTTTTTAATTTACTAAAAAACAAATAACTTTTTTAAAATAAAATTTATATTTTTATATATGTTTTCAACATAACATTACGTATATAGTGATAGAAATCGGATTTTCAGTACCACGCAACTAGCCCATTATGTAGAACTGAAATATCAGTGATAGAAGATAGAACTTTAAAAATGGCGATGGTTTGTTTGTATAAAGATCTTCCATCTCAACTTCTACACCAACTAAGCGTTATGATAAACCCTAATTTAAATTTTCTTTCCAATGTAGATATTATAAATTATAATCGTTTAAATTATTTAAGCCAGCTTGACACGATCATAATTTTGTTAACAAATTCATTACTAAATTTAATAACAAAGTTTGTGATAGTGTCAAACAGATTTATAATGAAATTTGTAATGGAATACAATATCCTATATGTCTAATTTGTTATCAAAATAATTAAATATAAAAAATCTAAAGGAAGTAGCAAAGTAGGGTTACCAAAAACCGATGTTTAAAAAATCCAGCTCAATGGATTCTATTGGTCTTTTTGTGTTTTATAGAACTTTTTACCTCTCGCTAAGAGAGGTATTGGATTCATTACCATTTTTACAATGACGTCTGTGTGTGTGTGTGTGCGCGTGTGTGTGTGTGTATGAGGATGTTGGAGGGACGGTTTCTCAAATTCTATAAGACAAAAAACCAACTTAACTACGTATTCCTTAATCTGACATTAATGGGAAGAGTTGAAAAAGTTGTAGCTTCTTAAAAAAAATCTAAATATTAGTTTTCGAAAATTTATGTTATTAAAGAATATATTAAATTCTCTATCCGATAAATTGAACATTTTTATTATATTTTCTATATATTTAGGGCCGGTTTTTCAATATCTGGTTAAAATTTTAATCAAGAGTTAAATAATCAAAATTGAAGTATTGTGGTGTGAAGATGTATGGTTAGTAAGAATGTTCTATGAGAATGGAGAGACATTTGAACTTTTATGCGGACGAGGTGAACGAAGTATGTTTGTACAAGAATGTGTAGCGAAAGATGATTTTTGTGTAACTATTATTGTGGTTCGGATGCGGTTATTCGCTACCGAAAATCGGTCACTTTAATATGCTCTTATGTATGAATACGTTTATGAATGTGGCTGAGGCGAAAGAAGTGTACATGGATCGGAATGTATGGCGAAGGATGATTGTTGCGTAACTGTTATTATGGTTCGGATGAGGTTATTCGCTACTGAAAATCGGTCGCTTTAATATGTTCTTATGTATGAATGCCTTGACGATTGTGGACAAGGCGAAAGAAGAATGTTGTTAAAGAGTTAAGTGAGTCAGTTGAGCTCTTACTCTTATCCCTTTTCGTATTGTTACTATTGTTTTCATGTTTTTGCTAACCCACTAAGTGGGACACGCGTGATTATATGTATGTATGTATGTATGTATGTATGTATGTATGTATGTCTGTATGTCTGTATGATATGGAAATGGCGAGAGGTCTTGTGCTGGCCACAACAGATTTTTTGATACTAAATCCTGTGTTTATGTATTAGTTGTAGTTCAAATTTAATAATTAGTGACTACTTTACGTTAATTAGCTTTAAGTGAATTTCTTTTAAGTGTTTTTTTTTAAACCCGGGTGGGTTGGGGACCAATTTTATGTGGATACTTATATAAATGAAACATAAATAATTGTAAAATGTCATCAATAAACTTCAAGTTTGGTTAGTTCAAAAAGTTCCTAAAGGTAGAGATGATTTACTTGAGGATAAAATATTAACTATCAATCTATATATCAAATATACTAGCTTATAATATGTCTTTACTCGTATTAGACCATAAAATATATATTTGGGATTGAGCATATTTTATATTTATTTAGAGTTATTGAGTGTTCTGGCTATATTTTTTGCTTCAATAACAATAGATTTCCATTCGATTCTGTTGGAATGATATCTGGAATATTGCACAATATCCGGTATATAAACAAGCGAGCGAATAGAATTCTTAATATATTGAAAATGTGGTATGCAGTCGCTTAGCTTAGCTGTTCTGTCTAGTGCATTTTCCAATGCAGCCAACCGCAGCTTTAAACAAAACCCTAGTGTTCTCCAGCGGCCCTCCCAAGCGAGAACTTAATTGTGTTAATGTCCCGAGCGTTGATTTTTGTTTATCGAATTGCACAGGAATTTAATCAAAGCAAGCCATGTCACGGTTTCATTTCACATTTCACGATAATTAATATAAAGTATCAGAGCAGACGAAATCTCATTCCAACTTTTCGTTATTTAATATACGTAAACATACATAACACACGTACAACGGTTATTGTTTCAATCCCGGGAATTACAAATGAGAGAATTAAAAAGCAGAATAATCACTAACAAGAAAAACTTTGTATAAATTAAATATATATCACAGTTTCACACAAGTCTGTGTATCTACATCCTGAACGGATTTCAACATGTAAAATCATATTTTCGTAATTTACTGCTTCCCTAATTATTTTAGGCAAAACAAAATTCAAATAAAATTTATAAAATATAAAATTTTGTATGCTTTGTAGCGGCAGAGATGACGAATATGTTAAATATTTTAAATATCAAGTTACGTTAATTTATTTTTATTAGGTTTTATTTATAATTTCAACAAATTAAATGTTTGGCATTTGCACAGACTGCTAGATAAAAAAGAGAAGTATTGGATTCATGCTAAAATTCGCATATCCAGATTTTATTGAATAAGCACGATTTAAGCTCCCTAGAATCCGATTATAACATTTTTAAAATGATGTCTGTGTTTGTGTGTGGATGTATGGATGTGTGTATGTGTGTATGTGTGTATGTATGTCTGGATGTTGTAGGGGCGATACCTGAAAAAATAACTATTTTATTAAATATTGAAGAACATAAAATTCTCCATCTAATACACTTAAAATTTTTATTATATCTTGTATAGATTTAGAGCTAAAGACACTATAATTTATAGAGTAAACTAATCGCAGAGGCTAAGGCACTAAGGAAACCACTTGACAAATTCAAATGTTTATAACATAGTTTGTAAATTTGAAATTATAGGTAAAATTGTGGTAAAATAAATATATCCATCAGAAATACCGCCAATCTGGTTAATGAATTGGAAGAATCTAGAATTTAGAAACTTCTTCATACAATGAAAAATAGATATAATTAGAATTATATGTGAGCAGAAGACATGTTAAATACAATAAAAAACAATATTTGAGTAAAGTTCTGTATTTTTTTGTTATCAAACGACGGTTCGAAAGCGAAGCGCAATACAATACTTATATAGCCTAATATGGAAATGGCGAGAGGTCTTGTGCTGGCCACAACAGATTTTTTTTCTGTGTGAACAGTAACAGATATTACAAATTACACACACAGAGAGAGAAAAGTTTGCTATTGAATGTATCCTTCTGATTAATTAAAAAGTTACGGTCTAATCAATGTTGGGACACCTAAGTTTCATACACTAGTGGTTCATAATAATCTTAAAAGATGAAATAACCATATAAACTGTCATACCAAATTTCATCCAAATCGAATAAAGCGTTCTATTATTATAAGCAAAATTAATTTTTTTTCAAAGAACTATGAAGCAGAATACTGGCTAAATGGTACACTTTCCGGTAGAAGCAAGTTTGGTTAAATTGTCTTATTTTAGCCTCAGGAATCTGTGGTTTAGCCATGTCTCCCTATTTGAGAGACATCCTGTATTTATAATTCCCTATTTCTAAATCTATAGAAGATATAATAAAAATGTTCAATATATCAGATAGAGATTTTATATTCTTTAATATTTGTAATAACATAAATTTCCAGAAAAATAATATTTGGAAGTTTTGTTTTAAGAAACTACTACTTGCGGTTGTCTAATTCTTCCCCTACGTAGTTAAATTGGTCTTTAGAATTTGAGAAACTGTTCCTCCAACATCCAGGCACGCACATACACACACACACACACACACACACATCATTGTAAAAATGTTAAAATTGGATTCTTGTGACATTAAAACGTGCTTATTCATTAAAATCAGGATTTGGGGTCCCGTGGCCGCGTGCCTGAGTGTCTGGTCGCGAACCCGGGAGAACCGGGTTCGATCCCGACAGACGCCAAATATTCCCAATTTTAAATATCACGAAAGTGACCCCTCTGGTGCACTCTCCACACCAGCTATGAGTGCCCGTGAGGTGACGCCCGGTAAGTGCCCATGTGGTAAAATATATCGTCATCATTACCGATGTCTACAGGTGTTGTAGATACTGGCACACCCAGAAATGGGTAATATGCCCTGATGATATATTTATTTATTTTATTTATACCTCTCTTAGCAAGAGGTAAAACGTATTTCCAATACCTCTTTTGGCGACAGGTAAAAAGTATTTCTTGGAATTGTTTCACTTGTACACAATTGTACAAATACTGGGCGAGGTTTGAAAAAAATCTCTCGCTCTTGTACAAATGTTTTGTCGTAAGCATCCGTCGAACAAATGTCCTAGAATCGAACTGCAGGTACTCTATTATATGCTTATATAATAACTCTAAAACAGTGTTTCAGAGAACACATGTTTCCATATTTTTCTTTATCTTTTTGATATGTACAACACACCCTTAATAAGAAGTACGTAGCACCATTAATATAATTCTCCGTCACTTTTGATATCTCAATTGTACATGATGTCATACAGGGTGACTATAGAATAATTCGTTCGTAAAATGTGTTTGTGTTATGCACGCAACATGACAACTGAACATAATATACGAGGGTAGCAGCCCTCTAATAGCACAGTAATGCTGCACACCACAAAAAAATAACTTAATCCATCTAATAGTAAAAGGTAATTATAATAAAATGGTGTTGGACAGATGTGTATCTCGACAAATGCATGAATGTCCTGCGTGTCTGTCACGATAACAACTACAAGAACGACCACAACCACCGCTGCAAGCCTACGCCTATAGGTGTGTTATGGTACAACCAGCGAATGAAAGTTGACGATTAAATTATTTTTTTCACTACTAGCTTCTAAACATATCATTGACTCATTATTGTTTCGTGAAATTGTTTTTCTATACCTACAGATCAATTATTGACCAAGATCAACAATAGTGTCAAAATTATTGACCTAGGTCAATAAAAATGTTATCGTTTTCATTCCATTATTTTTCGTAAATAATAATAAATAAATTTTGATTCAGTTTTTGGAAGCAAATAAAATTTTTTTTAAACGAAGTGGTTTTTGGATGAATGCTTCGTTTATTTCAACATAGATTTACAATTCCAACTGCGATGTTTCGGTTCTGTTTAGAACCATTTTCTAGCAATTATTAAAATTTAAAAAAAATAAAAAGTTTTACATTTTAATTATAAATGAAGTTACAAGAATTAAAAAACTCAACTCATTGGTTTTTTGTTTGTTATAAAAATTACAGACCTTTGCGTATTTGACACTTTGTTTACCAAAGGCGAAAATTTAAACAACTTTTTCACAAATCTTATACAAAAAATATAATTTACATTATGATTTTTTATCTAACTTTGTTTGTGCTCAAAAATAAGACAAGAAATCATTATGATAGGAACAAAAATCACTTTTATTTAAGTTTACGAGTAGTAACAATAGTAATAATAACTACATCACAATAGCATTATTATGCTTTAGTGAATAACCTTGAATTCTTGAAGTAAAATAACATTTTTATTTGCTAAAATGTGAAGTATGATGTTATTAAATCATTTTGATCCTTTTTAACTCCATACATTTTCATTAAAATATTAAGGAAACTGTGCATTTGACTGAACAATAGGATTTTTCGGACCGGCCCGAAAATTTGAGCTTTTCGGGCCAAAATCAAAAATCCGACTCGCCTCAACTTTTGCAAATGATTAGCCCGAATCGGCCAAATCTTCAGCCCGGCTCGATGATCGACTCGAAATCGAGGCGGGCTTCGGGCCGGGCCGGGCCAAAGCTCAAAATCGAGTGCATCTCTAATACAGTATTTCTAAAAGTAAGCAATATAAATATAATAAATAAAATTATTGTTTATACAACCAAACTACCCAATCAGTTGCCAATACAATGGAATAAATTTCGTAATTAATTCTTATAATTAGCTATGTGCTAGTAGTGAAAAAAATAATAAATTTATGTTCTTCAATATATGAAATAACACAAATTTTCAAAAAATAATATTTAGAAGATTTTTTTAAAGAAACTGTTACTTCCGGTTGTCCAGTTGTTACCAAGATCTAATCAGCTCTTCCCAGGAATGTCAGATTGAGGAAACTGCAGTTAAATATGTTTTAAGTCTTATAGTATTTGAGAATCCGTGGTTCCAACATCCACACACACATACACGCACACACGGACATCATCGTAAAAATATTATAATCGGATTGTAGGGACATTATCCACTAAAATATGGATAAGTGATTTTTAGAATGATTCCAATACCTCTCTTAGCGAGAGGTAAAAAATCACATCTATAAAATAATTTAAACGTCAGCTTTCATTCGCTAGTCGTAGCATACACACAACTCTAGTGAATAAATGCATTAACAATTTAATCATACTGATTTCATTTACTTCTGTCCAGTGAAATATTTTAATGTGATTGATTTTGTTCTAATTAGCGTAATAAAAATTCGTTTGTGGATAAAAATTCGTTTAACAAATCATGAGCAAATAATTTGTTTTATATATTATTCACAGTCGATTTCACAAAAACGCAAATCACACATCGGTTTATAAATATCACAGGAAAAATAACTAAATACTGGGAAATATAAATAAATAAATAATTAGTTGCTGTTTGAACTTTACTGGTTTCACATTTTATTATTTATTTATTTACAAGGGATGTATGATACATCTGTATTCTAAATCTATTTAATTTTTTTTTTCGTAGTATTATATTGTTACTATGATATAACAAGACCAAAAACAAAAGTGAAAAGATAAAAATATCGGCCGCTGGTCTATCATCACGGCATATTACACATTTCTGGGTGTGCCAGTATCTACAACACATGTAGACATCGGTAATGATGACGATATATTTTACTGTGTGGGCGCTTTATAACAGATAGCTACAATTAAGGATTTTTCAGTATGACAAAGAGAAGAATTTTGTTATTCCTAAATGTTTAAATTTTACGTTATTATGAATTATGAATATTCCTAGTATCTACCTTTATTAAATTTTAAATACCGGAATAGAATAGAATTCACTAATCAAAAAATGAGGATTAGCTTAAACTTTTTTGTGAATCGGGCTGATAATGATGATTTTATGTTTATTTCAGCCACGTCTAAAATTTTTTATTTAAATTTAAATTTTTAAATGATTGTATTATGAAGAACCTCCGCCAAATTTTCTTGTATTTACATTATTAATACTTCACAAATTTCTTGTTAATGGTATTTCCATTTTCACTATTGCACATTCTTGAAATTTCGACTGGTTTTACTTCAGAACTAAAATATATTACCCATCTATATAAAATATATCTAAGAACAAAAGAACAAAGCTAATATATTCAACACAGTCATAAGTAGACATTGGCAATAATAGTAGTTTTATGACTCTTATGAACCCTTGTTCTTAATTTTAATGTGTAAAGCAGACTTTATAAGCTAATAGGACATTTTCTCAAACATATTCCCCTAGTTTTACACCCACTTTTTTGTTTCATACAATATTACTTTTGTTTGAAAGAAGTATTCTTGCTCTCTTTGCCGGGGAATGGAAATATGAATGAATTTTCGTTGGTGGAAAGTTTTCCTTGTTGAAGTGTTAGTTGTGGCTATTGAATAATGAATGATATATCTAATCCGGGTGTTGTCCGGGCTTATAGTATCATTACAGGGCCTTGTGTTCCACTTTTCTCATTTAAATTTAAATGACACTCGTTAAAAATGAACGCCTTAAGCTCGACAGCTCGCCTGCATCCATTATGGTATTAGCTTCCAAAAACTTTATAAAATTAAGTGTGAAAAATTCTACGGACTTTCAAGCAACTTTTATAAGTTTTCTACAACTGCACAACTGTTATGAACACAGGAACATTGCGGGATAATGCTCAAGCACGCCTTAACACACCTTTAAAAATAATAAAAATATTGTTATTACTATACAGGGTGTATCAGAGTTCGTGTAACAAAAAAGAATATCATATTTCTGAGCTCATATTGAGCAAAAAATGTTATATTATGAGGTATGTCCGCATGTCCGGACACTTTTCGTTACAGAGTTACAGGCCTTTAAAAGTGTACCTCATCAAGCACATTTTTATTAATAACTCTGATACTAGTTGCACAAAAATTTTGGAACTTGCTATAAGAATACTACTTATTTAGATGTATACAGGGTATCTCTTAAATAGGGGGACATGGCTTAACCACAGATTCCTGAGGCTAAAATAAGACGATTTAACTAAACTTGCTTCTACCGGAAAGTGTACCATTTAGCCAGAATTCTGCTTCAAAGTTCTTCGAAAAAAATAAATATACATTTGCTTATAATAACCGGACGCTTTATTCGATTTCGATGTCAAATAACGAATTTCTAATGACAGTAACAATTGTTTATCGGCTTGTCAAAAATTCCTTCGCAATATTCAGAAACTAGTAACATCTGTTTGTTCGGCCTAATAGTATTTAACCACCATTATTATAAATAACACGAATAAATATGTTAGCTTACTCCTAAACAAGTTGAGAAGATTGACAACTCGTTACTGTCATTAAAAATTAATTGTTTGACATTTGGATAGACTGCTAGATTAAATTTATTTTAAAAAAATTCACGATACAGTCACTCAGGTATTATTTTTTTTCTGTCTGAACCGTAACAGATATCACAAATTACACAGAGAGAGAAAAGTTTACTATTGAATGTATCTTTCTGAAAAAAAATAATTTCATGTTATCGGCGTGGCCATTAAAAAGTTATGGTCCAATCAATGTAGGAACACCTACGTTTCATACACTACTGGTTTACTAATAATAAGTATCATCTTAAAAGATAACTTATAACCATATAAACTGTCATACCAAATTTCATCCAAATCGAATAAAGCGTCCGGTTATTATAAGTAAAATTAATTTTTTTTCGAAGAACTTTGAAGCAGAATTCTGGCTAAATGGTACACTTTCCGGTAGAAGCAAGTTTGGTTAAATCGACTAATTTTAGCCTCAGGAATTTGTGGTTAAGCCATGTCCCCCTATTTAAGAGACACCCTGTATTTATACTTTCTTTTGTTTCTGTATTTCAACCACAGGTGTCTCATATAGGGGAGATATTTTTTATTTTTACCTATAAAATATTATATGCAAAACAAAAATACACAAAAAAGGTACTCTTGATAAAACTTGATATACGCAGTAGTTTTTGAGATATTTTAATTTTTAGAAAAAAAATAATTATATATCCACACACACACACACACACATACACCGACATTGTAAAAAAATGTTAAATCGGATATTTAACTATTTATTGATGTAATTTTAATATTCTGAATTCGTGTATTTTACAGATAAATTTGGTTTCACGAATTTAAATTATATTTTATAATTAAATTTAATGCATATAAAAACGGGCGGCTCTCAAGCGCTATCTGCTATTTTTACCTCTCGCTAAGAGAGGTATTGGATTCATGCTAAAATTCGCATATCCAGATTTTATTGAATAAGCACGATTTAAGGTCCCTATAATCCGATTATAACATTTTTAAAATGATGTCTCTGTGTGTGTGTGTGTGGATGTGTGTATGTGTGTGTGTGTGTGTGTGTGTGTGTGTATGTATGTCTGGATGTTGTAATCACGATTCCTCAAAAACTATAAGACTTAAAAAATATTTAACTGCAGTTTCCTCAATCTGACATTCCTGGGAAGAGCTGAAAAGGTTTTGGTAACAATTGAACAACCGGAAGTAGTAGTTCATCTAATACACTTAAAATTTTTATTATAATATGCATAGATTTAGAGATAAAGACACTATAATTTATAGAGTACACTAATCGCACAGACTAAGGCACTAAGGAAACCAGTTGACAAATTCCAATGTTTATAACATGACACATGTCATTGTCAAATATCAACAGTTTTAGTGACATTCTGATAGCTTTTTCTGGGAAGTATATTTAATTTTTCTTATTGTTTTATTAATTAAATATTTGAAATTATAGGTAAAATTGTGGTAAAATGTATATATCCATCAGAAATACCGCCAATCTGGTTAATGAATTGGAACAATCTCTGACATTTAGAAACTTCCTCATACAATGAAAAATATATATAATTAGAATTATATATGTACAAAAGACATGTTAAATACAATAAAAAACAATATTTGGGTAAAGTTCGGTAATATTTTGTTATAAAACGACGGTTCGAAAGCGAAGTGCAGTACAATACTTATATAGCCTAATATGGAAATGGCGAGAGGTCTTGTGCTGGCCACAATAGATTTTCTTACATGAAATGAAGTATATGTTCAAAAACTTCTAGGTTATGTCATATTATAAATAAGACCATATTATTATTATTAATTTAGGAAGGCGTTTGATCTTCATTTATATAGGTATGATATCATATTTGTTTGAAAGTTGTTGTTTGAATTAATTATATACTTAGAGAAGTCACTGATTTATAAACCTCGCAAAAGGATAAAAATCATCGTGTGTTAATCCTGGTTCTTCCGTCTGTAGAAAAATACGTAATAAGCTTTTGTTATTGCGGTCGACAGTTGACAGCTGACAGGTATATTGCTTCACCCTGTCTGTCCCTGGGGAACCTAGGGGACTCGAGAGGCGTGTCCCGTGACGTCAGCGTAATTACCCCCGAGATGAGAGGGCGGGGCCAGGAAATTGCAGTCTGGCACCCCACACACAAATTCCGCAAATTTGGAAAAATGTGTAACGGGATTGATGCAAAAATAATCACATTAAGCGAGGTGCGTAAAGTTTACGGGATGGATGATGAAGTCTGGCGACTCCACCAGAAAGCGAGGGGCGAATAAATAAATATATTTCATGTTTCATGACGCCTCTAAATTATATTTCATTTATAAAACTTTTGCTGTTCAAATAATTTCAGTAGATAATATATTATTTCAAATTATAATAATAATAAAAAAATACGAGGTGTGGCTACAAAATAACGAGATTGATCTTAGTACAATGAAACAAATATTACTACCCTCAATGTACTCTCCTCCCCGAACCCTACACCACCCGATACGAATATTCCATTGCTGGAAGCAATGCTTGCAGGCGTTTTTTGTTAGGTTGTTCATTAGCTCTGCCACTTTTCTATAACTGCATATCGGCCCCGAATTCAGTGCCTTTTAACGCAGAATTACAATTTGGGAATTAAAGCAAGCCACATGGCACTAGGTCAAGTGAGTACAGTTTATGTACCTACACGGTGATTTTGTATTTTGTCCATTTTGCCGGATAGGGCGTTTTGTTCCGGCGGATTGTCTTCATGGAGAATCCATCACATTTCAGCCGTTTTTCTTCTCACCCGTGCATGAAGGGTTATCAAAACCTTCTTGTAATATGCTTCGCTAACGAAATGCCCCTCAGGCACCTAATCCATGTGAACAATCACTCGCATTTCGAGAAAAACAATTTCAGTGCATGGCCGAGGCGCTTTTTTTTAAAAAAAAGGTGTTACTATTTTAGAACATAGGTGAAATAAGTGTCTTCAAGTAAATGGTGATTATGTTGGAATAGTTATTTACATTAAAGTGCGTGTAAGTTGTATTTTACAGCGCGACAGCTTTGTTTAAAGCACGAGCCCTTAAGGCGAGTGCCTTATTAGCTGGAGAGCTGTAAAATAATTTACGCACGAGAATTGTATCAAACTTTTTGGCCGACGATAATGAAAATACTTTTTATGAGATAGGTTGTACTTCTGAAAAAGGTTAGTTTAAAATGCTGGGGTTGTCAATTTCCAAATTTGATTTTACTTATCTTCATTAGAGTACTTCTTCTAGCGAAAATTTATTTGTAATAATAGACGTTGTTTATGACTGATAATATATTTATTTGCTCATGTTTACTTGATAATAAATAAGAGGTAGGTGTCGATATTTGACATTTCAGCAATGTTCGTCTCGCGTATTTGACAGGTATATTGATCGGTGACTATGTCAGTAACGGCCATCGACCTTTAAACTAATGGACCAAGTGTCTCCTATTCTTTTATTGTTAGAATAATGCTCCAACATAAAAGGATAGAAATATATATTCTGTCCTTCAACAATACGGAAGTTCTCAGCTAAAGTATACTGCGCATACGTTCGTACTCATTGTACATCTTTTTTAGCCATATGTAAACCTCTATACATCGCTCTCTATCACTAAATAGTTGTCAAACTCATACGTATATGTGTTGTGAGGTGTGTATGCGACAAAATAATGGGGAAACGGTGTATTTCGTGCAATCAGCAGTACGTACGCGGTTCAGCTGTGTCATTTCATATATGAGTTCTTATTAATTATTACTTGTTCCCTATAATATAATATGTATATAATATATTGTATTAAAAATATATAATAAAACTAATTATACACAAAAAAATTAAATCTATACTCAGCGATTATGCACCAAGTATAGCAAGTTAGGGACAAATCAATCTTTTTATTTTGCCGCGTTTTCTTAACTTCCGTACTATTGAAGGATAGAGATACTGTGTCTGCACCGTTATGGCGGGACAAGCGTTTTGCTCGTAAGCTGCGTCTATTAGTTTAAAGGTCGATGGTAACGGCGGATATTTACAATAATGACAGATGTCGCTGCCGTGATTTTGGTTTATATAAATTAATTTTAAATATAGGAAACGTTAAAGTAAAAAAATAACTTATGCAGGTAGTACTTTTTTACATGAACTTTATTATAGTAAAGATGATTTCTTTTCTAAATGCCCATAAACGTCCAGTGTATTTTGATTATTTTACCGCATAGTTAGACAAGTTACAACGCAGTAAGCGTAAAATGTAGGTTACACTTGCTGTGTATATAATTGTAAAGTTCCTATTACACTTCAGGAGGGCAAAAAATAAATTTATTTCATATATTAGAGACAATAAATACTGTTCAACGCTCCTTAACATTTTTTTGTCTTTTAAAATAAATGAAATATTCTTGGCGCCGGACTTTCACCGATCTCGTATTCATAATAGCGCATTAATCTGCTGGTTGAGTTATAATTCGTCCACCTAGTCTATTTTGGTGGAGGCGCTCAAAGTTACAACGACATACTTTCTACTTGAAATGATCTCCTCTCATAAGGTGCTGCTATATTTATTTCCAGCCTTTGCTCAGTGTGTTCACTGACACAAATTATCCTCGCTGGAGGTCTTACGTCGCTAAGACGCGCGTAATTCAATTATTCCAGCGCAGAGCACCACAGTAGGCGACGCGTGTGAAAATCGCTCAAATATTCATGTGTACAGAGCGGACACTATACTGCGACTGCGAGCTACTAGCGCGTTTCTCACCTACTGACATCACAATTTCCTCTACCACTAACGTATTCATAGACTCATATTCACAACTTCGATTCGCAATATATCAAAAGAAACACATACGAGGTGGGTGTATGTGTACAGAGGTAATCGCAAATATATGAAAGACACAATCGATAGGAAATATAGACAATGACAGGTATTGTTATTCTATTTCAAACACGGGGAATTATAGATATTTCAATAACAATAGTTAATATGCGAAAGACTTTGTGTTCAATTGAATATTCTACGAACTATAATGGAATTTAAGACAAAGAATTATATAATATTGGAAATTTCCGTAAAATAATAATGAAAGTTCTTGTTTTTACGGATTTTTACCTGAATAAGCACATTTTAGGGTCACTACAATCCGATTTTATAAATAAAATAAATAAATATATCATCACGGCATCTTACCCATTTCTGGGTGTGCCAGTATCTACAACTCATGTAGACATCGGTAATGATGACGATATATTTTACCGTGTGGGCGCTTACCAGGCGTCACCACACGGGCACTCATAGCTGGCGTGGAGAGTGCACCACAGGGATCACTTTTGTGCCATTTTAAAATTGGAAATATTTGGCGTCTGTCAGGATCGAACCCGGTTCCCTTAGGTTCGCGACCAGACACTCAGGCACGCGGCCACGGGACCCCGATTTTATGATTTAACAATTTTACGATATACAGGTGTACCAGGACTAGCATAAAAAAAATTAATAGCATATTCCTGACATCATTTTGAGTAAAAAATGTCATACGAAGGTATGTCTGGAAACTTCTCATTACAGAGTTACAGGCCTTTAAAAGTGTAGCTCATCAAGCACATTTTTAATAATAACTCTTGATACGAGGATACTACTTATTGAGATACATATTTAAACTTTCTTTTGTTTCTGTATCTCAACCAGAGGCGTCTCAAATGGAGAAGTCATGAAATATAAACATATAAAAATATAAATTTTATTTTAAATAAATCTGTTGTGGCCTGCACAAGACCTTCCGTTAATTTGATGTATTTCATTGGAAAAGATTCTATATATCCAGTAAAATTGTAACACGAACATAATACAATTTTTTAGAAATTCTGTACAGAAAGTTCCTTGGAAAGTATTCTATAAATCCAATAAAATAATCACATGAATATACATTATGTATAATAGTAGTGTTCGTGTTATTTTTTTGGATTTCCAAAGAACTTTTTTATAGCATTTATCCATTTTTATTTCAATACTTTTATTTCTAAAAATTCACACAGTTGTTCAAATACTTTAAAAATGCGTACACTTACGTAACATGCTCTTTACAATCAAATAATATTACTACCAAGTTTATATATCTACCCATTTTTGAATTATTGCCCCAAAAGTCAATATACCCCACATTTAGATAAAAACTTCAAAATTTTTAAAAATCTAATTTATATGTATCTAGATACTTCTCAATGCGCTGATTCCAAATTTTGAAACCGCAGGTCGATAATTCGTTTCGTTCTCTAGATATTTACATTTAAAATTTTGCTCAAAACGGCCCATTTTTGGGTAATAACCCAAAAATGGGTCGAGATATGAATTTGACGACAACACCATTCAATTCTACGGGCAAAACTACATAAGTACACCAATTTTCAGAATTTTTGAACACCGCATACAATCTCTAAAGCAAAATAACTGAAAATGGCTAAAAATCGCAAAAATCGTAAGGGGTACCCCTTAGGATTTTTTCAGATTTTGGCCATTTTCCGGGGTTTTCAAGCTTTTATTCATAAAAAATGGACCGGTTGGACAAAAATTATGAAAATTGCTATACTTATGTATTTTTGTCTGTAGAATCGAATGGCAATGTCGCCAAATTCATATCTTGACCCATTTTTGGGTTATTGCCCAAAAATGGGCAATTTTGAGCAAAACTTTAAATCTAAATATCTCGAGAACGAAAAGAGATATCGACCTGCGGTTTCAAAATTTGGAATCAGCACATTGAGAAGTATCTAGATACATATAAATTAGATTTTTAAAAATTTTGAAGTTTTTATCTAAATGTGGGGTATATTGACTTTTGGGGCAATAATTCAAAAATGGGTAGATATATAAACTTGGTAGTTATATTATTTGATTGTAAAGAGCATGTTACGTAAGTGTACGCATTTTTAGAGTATTTGAATATAATCTTCTTTGCCGAATCTGAAGTTTGCAGCAGATGACAGCTAATCGAATGAGACTAATAAAGAACTTTCACGTTGATGTGCGCACATTTTTAGTATCTCAAAATGTATTAAAATTTTATTTAAAATATATAATAGTAGGTATATAAAGTAATAATTATAGTAAGTATAATACGAAAAGTGATATATAAATAAGGCAATTTAACGGCATGAGAAGTAAAAAGGAAGATCCTTATAACAAAAATTGGATATCTATTTTATATGTAACTACATTGTAATATCGCACCTTGTAACTCGTAATATTGAAATATAACTACTACAGGCAATAATAGAATGTACTCTATTAATTATTGCGTTCGTTAAACATTTATCTCAAGTGTAAATAATGATATTTGCATCGTTTAATAATTCTAATTATGAAGTGTTATATATCTATAATTATCTACAATATTTCTTATACGAGGGTGTTACTTATGCAAGAGCAAAATATGGCAAAGTATGATACCTACTTGAAATACAAATAAAATTCATTGTTATTTTATTTTTATTATCTTTCTTTTCAATTCACTTAATGTACCGTTATATCAATTTCTTTGTCAGAAAAAAATGTGTAGACTTTCGATCGGTGTTTCTTCCACTTTTAAATGTATTTACTCACACTCTTCTGTCACTGTCATGGATACTAGTAATTCCATTTTGTTGCAATATTCTTTAGTGAATTTTAAGGGGCTTTTCACTATAGGTCCCACAAGAATTTTTTCAGGTGAGGGCAAAATTTATATACAAATTGACTGATAGTACATACTCAAAATTTTAGTCACCCGAACTAACAAATTAATTACCATTTAAAATTCGAAATATTTGGCGCCGGTCGGGATCGAACCTGGTTCTCCAGATTCGCGACCAGACACCCAGGCACGCAGCCATTATATATATACATATATATTATTTATTTTAAAATGCAACATTATAGTTCATCACTTCCATGGTTACTCACTATTGTCAAAAAATGACAGCAATGTAATATTTGTCCATTTTAAAATGCAACATTATATATAGTATTGCAGCACAGGAGATACGTCCAGAACACATCACAAATGGTGTCAATTCTTATTACGACCAACTAGAATATTGCCTCAGTGTGAATGGGAGTACTTTTTAACAATTATTACATGAAAGATGAATTTTTGCAAGCTAAAGTTTGTTAAGATGTGCAACATTCATATTTTGATTTTTTTGTTAATCGTATGTAGGCTAATTTATTGGAAATTTGTTTTGATAATACAAAACTACAAATTTTGTATGTTGCATTTTAAAATGGACAAATATTACATTGCTGTCATTTTTTGACAATTTTAAAATAAATTCTCTCTCTCTCTCTATATATATATATATATATATATATATATATATATATATATATATATATATATATATATATATATATATATACACTGCACGATTTTCGTATTTTATTTACTTTACACATTACAAAGCTACATTCATCAATACACAATTACACATGTAGCATTTAAGTATAAATTTAGTTTTTTCTTTACATTCATGTTGGTAATACTGACTGAGTACTGCAATATTCAACTTTAGATCTCTTATCTTTATTTGGCGTGTTCTAGTTGTGGTTTGTTTTCTGTCAAATTTCTAAATTATTTCAGGAATATTATTTAAGGTTGTATAAAAAATCATGCATTGAATACAAGTGAAAACAAACTTTATGACAAGGCGTTTTGTTCTGGGAGTTTTCGCACATTTCAGCCCTTTTTCTTCTCACCCATGCATGAAGGGTTATCAAAACCTTCTTGTAATATGTTTGGTTAACGAAATGCCCCTCAGGCACCCAATCCATGTGAATAATCACTCGCATTTCGAAGAAAACAATGTCAGTGCATGGCCGAGGCGCTAATCGTCTCCGATCTCTTTTATTCCTTCTTTAAATCTTCTACACTTCTCGAAAACTTGAATACTATATAGACCCTCATCACCATAAACATTCTTCAACAATTCGTACATTTCTGTAGCGATTTCACACAGAATTTCTTATTGACACTAACATAATTCCGGCGGAGTACGACAAAGTAGTTAACTTCAATCAAAGGCTACTGCCGAACGGTTTGCCTAAATTTTAACAGTGGATGGAGGGAAGATGACAAATTAATATGACAGAAAAAAGCTATAAGAATTATATGTGGTCTGAATCAAAGAATTTCATGTAAAAATAGTTTCAAAGAACTCGAAATCATGCCTCTTCCCTCAATTTACATATATGAACAAATTACAGAAATTCATAAAATGAAAACGTCCCTTTCCATGAACAAAGACTACCACTCCTACCAAACTCGGTCAGCCTCTCTGTTACGGAAGCCTAAATATAAATTAAGTAAATCAAAAAATAATTCTTTTAATTTTGATTTAATAATGTTTTGCCAGAACATATTAAACTTTTGGAAGATAAAAAATTCAAGAAGGTTATAAAACATAATTTGATAAAACACTGCTTTTACACAGTAGAAGAATTTTTAAATTCTAATTTTTGTATATAACATCTAATAACTATTTTCTTTTATCACTCCTTTATTTGTAAATATATTGCATTGTGTTAATGACGTACTATACACATTTTAACAGTGGATGGAGGAAAGATGACAAATTTATATGACATAGCCTGCAATGTTGCCAAATTTATAGGGAAGCCGGAAAAAAATAAATCTCGTTATTTAATTGCCACACCTCGTATTTATATTCGATGAGATACTCGATAGTTTCCTTAAACCCAAGCCAACTACTGCAAAATTTCAGAAGATATATACATACTGTTTATAGTTTATAGTATTGAACAAAATAAAATCGTACTTAATTGATGATGAGAGATTTCTTTGCTCTGATGGAACTAATACATTAGCCTGGGGTCATTTATTAATTCCTAACTTTTTCTAAATATGTTTCAACATATGTACAAGGTACTTTTTTGTTCGTTTCTATAATTTCTCATGCCATCTCGATTCGAACATGAGTTTGTTATACTTTCCCCTATTTGGGTATAATTTTACTTGCTAATAGCGGCATTTTGAGGCACTCTGTAGTGTGTAGAATAAACAATAAATCATTGGCATGTTTCTTTGCGGGCTGACCACGCCTTAATTGCACTTAAATATGCATTTGTGCTGGACCTGTTAGAATTCATTACAATAATAGCCTCCGAACTTCCTGGCGACATGACACGAACACACATAGCACTCCAAAGGGCTGCACTGCAACCCCGTGTTTGTTGAGAATATTACCACGACGTACCAGGAAATCTAATTATCAAACTATCACATACTACATGATGGCAAGATGCAGACGAACATACTTGATATATTTCGAGACAAAATAATATATAATATAGTTAATACATAGTTGGGCATGTCTGATTCATTTAGGAAACCCTGTCTGTAAATTGTAGGACTTTTATTTCTAATCACAAATTGCGATCTCGAGAACTATAAGACCTACAAAGACAATTTCTATTTCACAAGACAAATTTAAAGAAAAGAGATAATATTTTTTTCGTGCAGTGGTTCCCAAAAAATGGGACCTAACTTTTTTATTTTAAGTAGAAACATATATTTTTTATTTGCTCATTCTTTAGAGAATTTAATTTTGAATTCAGTGGTACTAGGTGTGGCAATTAGATAACGAGATTTATTTTTTTTCGGCAATATTGCAGGCTATGTCATATTAATTTGTCATCTTCCCTCCATCCACTGTTAAAATTTCAAGATAATTAGGCAAACTGTTCGGCAGTAGCCTTTGATTGAAGTTAACTACTTTCTCGTACTCCGCCGGAATTATATTAGTGTTAATATGAAGAAACGAAGACAGCAACACAAGATAGAGCAAAGTGGAAAGAAATATGGAGAAGACCAACGAACCAGAACTCAACCCCCTCTCCCGCAAGCCGGGGGAACGCCTTACACCCTTGAGGGTAGAAAGGTGCAGGATTAAGAAAGTATGAAATTCTGTGTGAAACTTAAAAAATCCGCTACAGAAATGTACAACTTGTCGAAGAATGTTTAAGGTGATGAAGGTCTATCTAGTACTCAAGTTTTTGAACAGTTTAGAAGATTTAAAGAAGGAAGAAAAGAGATCGGAGATGATTAGCGCCTCGGCCGTGCACTGACATTTTTTTTTCGAAATGCGAGTGATTGTTCACATGGATTGGGTGCCTGAGTGACATTTCGTTAACCAAGCATATTACAAGAAGGTTTTGATAATCCTTCATGTACGGATGAGAAGAAAAAGGGCTGAAATATGATGGATTCTCCATGAAGACAAGGCGCCGGAACAAAACGCCTTGTCCGGCAAGACATTTTTGACGAAATACAAAATCGCCGTGTTGGTATATCAATCGTACTAAGTTGACCTAGTGCCATATGACTTGCTTTTATTCCCAAATTGTAATTCTGCGTTAAAAGGAACCAAATTCGGGGCCGAGATGTAGTTATAGAAAAGCGGAAGAGTTTATGAACAACCTAACAAAAAAGGCCTGCAGGCATTGCTTCCAACAATGGAATATTCGCATCGGGCGGTGTAGGGTTCGGGGAGGAGAGTACATTGAAGGTGGCAATATTTGTTTTGTGTAATTTTATATATTGTTCTAAGATCAATCTTATTATTTAATTGCCACACCTCGTATAATACTTTATTACCTTTACATAACGATTTTTTTGAGAAAAATGCATGTAAAGTTTTATACTAATTTTATTTACATGCATTTTTCTCAAAAAAATCGTTATTTAAGGGAATAAAGTATTATATTACTTAATATAACACTTCGCATATATGATTGCGTTCAGTGATTTAAAAGGTATGAATTTAATTATGATTTTATGTTTTATCTTCGAAGTTATGAATACAAATCGTAAAGTCTTATTTATAATTTTATATACAGTGTGTTAATTAAGAACCTGGCTATAGGCGTTTAACATGGGAAAACAGTTTTTCTTTGCGCAAAAGTCCCCAATTAATTTTAGACAAAAATGTTTCAAATAAATATTGTAGATATTAATATTCTAGCCCTAAATTACTAAACAGATTTAATTTTACTCGATTACTAACTTGTAAAATCTAATTTGAAATTGTATAAATATTGCTCACTTGTAGCGATACCCATGAAATTGAAACAAAGTTAGAAAGAAATTCATTTCGTTTGAACTGTCAGAAATTTAATTTTATAGATAGAATGTGAAAAAATAATAATAATAAAAGTTATTTAAGTGTTAGATTTTAAAAATAATACCTGTGTAGTGATTTAGGTGCAGAATTGAATTATCTGCAACTTTTAATTGAAAACTGAATTTCTGACAGTTCAAACTATACGCATTTCTCTGTAATTTTGTTTCATTTCCATGGGTATCGCTAGAAATGAGCAATATTTTTATACAATATCAAATTAGATTTTACAAGTTACCAAACGTGCAAAATTAAAACTGTTTACTGATTTAGGCGTAGAATATAATTATCTGCAACACTTATTTGAAACATTTTGTCTAAAATTAATTGGGGACTTTTGCGCGAAGAAAAACTGTTTTCTCATGTTAAACGCCTATGGCCAGATTTTTAATTAACACACTGTATATTTCTTATTTTCATAGTAGTGAATGAGCCTTATTATTCCAGAATAATAAGAAGATATCATTAAAAATCACTTGTGTAAATCAACATAATTACAATTTAAATCTTGAAGGATATTATCGTTTAAAAACATTGGGTTACGACACTGCTTCCCTTAAATTACGAGGGTTGTAGGGATAAAAAGTAGTCATTGTTAGAATTCCAGTTCCAGAGTAGGTAACCTGCAGAAAATGTGCAAAATTTAGGGCAGATTTCTTTGTGTTGGGGTTGAACTTTGTGCGTTACATTAACATAGAAATGTCAAGGGTTGAAACCCGTGATTCCTGCCCTGTATAGGTGGCTATCTGGACATCACGTGACCTGCTGCGTACACACGAACCGTACACGTGATCACCAAGTGTTTTATTCATACTGTTTGTCATTCCATAGACAACTAGACCACACCTGCGGTATAACTGTTGCGCTGCCACCATTTTGCCAACTGCACGATATACCGATTAGAATTTTAAAAAGAAAATTAGCTCTACAACAAGCATGAAGCATGCTTCTTGGAAAGACAAAAAAAAATATGGATAAGGAGATTGCTGTTACGCAAAAAAATTCGCGGGGCGGAGTGTGTTATGTAATTCATTGTGATTCATCCGACGGTCTAGATTGTTATTTTTTTTTTGTAATTTTAGTGTAAATTAGCAAAAAATATGAGATTCAAGTCATTAATTTTTACCTCCCGCTACCCTTGGTAAGGGAGGTATAGGGATCGTGCAATATCGAGTTTTTCGTAAATGACTACGTTTTAAAGACTAGAATCCAATTTCAACATTTTCACGATGATGTCTGTGTGTGTGTGTGTGTGTGTGTGTGTGTGTGTGTGTGTGTGTGTGCGCGCGCTGATCCTCTTTACGCTCAAACTCAAATACTATCATTCAGAAAATTTCGAAACCTTGTAAATAGGATAACCGGAAATGGCACTTTATTCAAGATGGTTTTTCTTTGAAAAATTCCTTTAAACATTATTTTTTTGCAACTTATGTTTTTATAAATATTATATTATTATTATTATTATTATTTTATTTATATTATATATTTACGGGGTCCCGTGGCCCCGTGCCTGAGTGTCTGGTCGCGAACCTGGGGAAACCGGGTTCGATCTCGACAGACGCCAAATATTTCCAATTTTAAATGGCACAATAGTGACCCCTGTGGTGCACTCTCCACACCAGCTATGAGTGCCCGTGCGGTGACGCCTGGTAAGCGCCCGCACGGTAAAATATATCGTCATCATTACCGTTGTCTACATGTGTTGTAGATACTGGCACACCCAGAAATGGGTAATATGCCGTGATGTAAAAAATAGGATAACCGGAAATGGCACTTTACTCAAGATAGTTTTTCTTTGAAAAATTCCTTTAAATATTATTTTTTTGCAACTTATGTTTTTATAAATATTAAAGATTATTGATTTTTTTACGGGTATGCATTAATACTTTTTCTATATATTTTACAGATAAATTTAAAAAAATAATCTGTTTTATAAATCCCGGAGCCTATATTTTAAAGAAACTCAATACTTAGTTACGCATTTCATGTTTCAAATGTCACTGTCAAAAAACTAAACATTTCCAATTAATAATGGTGACATTTTGATAAGAAAATAGTAAATAGAACAATACCTATAATATTATAAGCAAAGGAACTTAAGTTTGCAACATTAGTAAATTATATACCTACAGTAAAATTTTTGAAAGAAGTCCAATCAAGGCCATCTATGAATTAAGATTTTATGCTGTCAAATTTAGTAGTGTCGTTTACATAGTTTTTATGAGGTACACAAGATATTATGTACCTTCATAAAAACTAAGTAAAAGACACTACTAAATTTGACAGCACAAAATCTTAATTCATAGATACCATTCGTAGATGGCCTTGATCGGACTTCTTTCAAAAATTTTACTGTAGGTATGTATTTAAATTAATAAAAATTAAATGGCGGGAGGTACTGTGTTACCTATTGTTAACAAATTTGATCTAAATTTGTTATTTTTTTCTCAAATTTGACACGTTACTGTCTAAGCAACCAAATGTAGTATGTAAGTACAGAAATAAAAATATTTACCACGTTAAAGCTGTATCGTATAATTTTCTGATACATATCACAAAAATTACATATTAGTTGCCAGTGAATCGCATTTCCAGAAAAGTAATATTTCTACTTAACCTAAATATTTTTTCATTGTGCAAGAATATCAGATATATTGAATTTACCATCAGAATTATGTAAGTTTCGAAATAAATAATATAATAATAATTTGTGGGAAATTTCTCGATTAAGATATAGATTAGGTGAAATCTTGTGAAACATGGGGAGTGTTTTCTAATTCTAGATTAGGTATTAACTATTAACAAATACTCGAATACTCAATCATACTTTATTTATTTTCTTACACAACCGACGTTTAAGTACACTCTGGGAAATTACGATTTTACAAAATTTTATATACCGTGAGTATTTTTTAACGTGAAACATTGGGTTTGTCATATCTATGGTTACTTGACATTTGATTGACAGCAATGTATGTGCCCGTTCCATTTAAAATGAAACAGGGAACGAATTTGACATTTGATAAGACATCAATAGAGGTTAATTTTGCTTAAATAATTATACCTGCATTCTAAATTAAAATTATTTATAGAAAAAATATAGTGTGCATCTTGTGCCCGAGTGGGTTTCTGAAATTTCTTACAATATTTAAATATAATACTTCTGTCAAATCATAACTTATAGGAAAATTCAACGGTTATTTGTCATATTAACAAGATGTCATTAGAGGTTAATTTTGTTTAAATTATTATACCTGTTTTATAAAAATTAAATTTAGATGTAGAAAAAATACTGTGTGCACCTTGTGCCCGAAATATGTTTAGTTCTCTCGAGTGGTTTTCTGACTCCGCTAAATTTCTTACAATATTTAAATATAATACTTCTGTCAGATTCGTTCCCTATGTTTCATTTTAAATGGAACGGGCAAATACATTGCTGTCAATCAAATATCAAGTCGTAATCATGGATATGACAAACCCAATATTTCACGTTAAAAATACTCACGGTATGTACTCTCATTACATAAAATACAGGATGTTCAAAAAATAGAAATCATGGGTTTAAAAGTGGATAATAATCTCAAAACAATCAAAAAAGTTCATATAAACATCTATCTGGAAATGCCTTGTTTCCGAGTTATAGTGATTTTAATATTTTATTTTTGTCATATACCTCATACTTTTAAAATTACAATTGAAGATAGTCTTTTGTGTGCTCTCTTGTAAAACTTTAAAATCTAATTCCTATAATCATAATTAATGATATTATTTAAGGCATTTAAATTTAGGATTTAGATATTAGGGTGATAAAAGTGCAACATCGTATACAAGCACATCTAAGTGTACCACAGGATGAATTAGTTTAGCAACAAATTATTGTAGTACACTATCTTTGTTATCTTTATAAATGAGGTTTGCAGTTCGCATGTAAAAATGTTTCTCCATCTACGTGAATTAGCAAATAACACCCTTTAGTGTGCAAGGTATAAAAAACACTGCCCCTGCATTTAAATTCCAATGAATAATGTAAAAAGTTAGATATTATTTGTAAAGTAGTTATGTACTAATTTCCCGGCCGCCGTTTTCCATTTGCATGTATTTACAATTCAAAATTTTTTGTTGTGGGTGTAAGTCGGGCAATATTGGATGCTTGCGAACTACTCTCCATTCTAAATTAATTATTGGGGTGGGTTCGCACGCTTTGAACTTGCAATATACTCAGGAACTCAGGTGTTCGTGACCCTTCACAAAAATACGAAAGTGGTGCAGAGGACAGTCATACGAGCATCAAGAGTGCTTTGTCTGAAAAATAATTACATCGGGACTTCCACGCAAATTAAAACACTTCGCCATTAGATTTAGCGCGAATTCGTTATGAATTATTCACGCAAATATGCATATTCATAAGAATTAAAATGTATTTAAAACATTAAATAAAAACATGAAATAAATAAATGTACAATGGAACACCTTTTAACTACACTTGGAATAGATATACGATGGAATTCGTTTTAAAATTCATTTGTACTCGTAGATTTTAATTGTATTTTTGTACTAGATTACAGATCTTAGAACATTGACAATATATAAAATTACACAAAAGAAATATTGCCACCTTCAATGTACTCTCCTCCCCGAACCCTACACCGCCCGATGCGAATATTCCATTGTTGGAAGCAATGCCTGCAGGCCTTTTTTGTTATAATTACGGCCCCGAATTTGGTGCATTTTAACGCAGAATTAAGATTTGGGAATAAAAGCAAGTCACATAGCACTAGGTCAAGTGAGTACGGTTGATATACCAACATGGTGATTTTGTATTTCGTCAAAAATGTCTTGCCGGACAAGGCGCGTTGTCTTCATGGAGAATCCATCACATTTCAGTTCTTTTTCTTCTCACCCGTGCATGAAGGGTTATCAAAACCTTCTTTTAATATGTATGGTTAACGAAATGCCCTTCAGGCACCTAATCCATGTGAACAATCACTCGCATTTCGAAAAAAACAAGAGAGGTATTGGATTCATGCTAAAATTCGCATATCCAGATTTTATTGAATAAGCACGATTTAAGGTCCATTCAATCCGATTATAACATTTTTAAAATGATGTCTGTGTGTGTGTGTGTGTGTGTGTGTGTGTGTGTGTGTGTGTGTGTGTGTGTGTGGTGTGTATGTGTGTGTGTGTGTGTGTGGTGTATGTGTGTGTGTGTATGTATGTATGGATGTTGGAAGGGCGATTCCTCAAAAACTATAAGACTTAAAAAATATTTAACTGCAGCTTCCTCAATCTGATATTCCTGGGAAGAGCTGAAAAGGTTTTGGTAACAATTGAACAACCGGAAGTAGTAATTTCTTAGAAAAATTCTTCTAAATATAATTTTTTGGGAGTTTTTTTTTTATTAAATATTGAAGAACATAAAATTCTCCATCTAATACACTTAAAAATTTTATTATATCTTGTATAGATTTAGAGATAAAGACACTATAATATATAGAGTAATTTAATCGCAGAGGCCAAGGCACTAAGTAAACCAGTTGACAAATTCCAATGTTTATAACATAGTTTGTAAATGACACATGTCAGTGTCAAAAATCAACAGTTTTAGTGACATTCTGATAGCTTTTTTAAAATTGTGGTAAAATGCGTATATCCATCAGAAATACCGCCAATCTGGTTAATGAATTGGAAGAATCTCTGACATTTAGAAACATCCTCATACAAATAAAAATAGATATAATTAGAATTATATGTGTGCAGAAGACATGTTAAATACAATAAAAAAACAATATTTGGGTAAAGTTCTGTAATATTTTGTTATAAAACGACGGTTCGAAAGCGAAGTGCAATACAATAATTATATAGTTTAATATGGAAATGGCGAGAGGTCTTGTGCTGGCCACAACAGATTTTTTAAATCTTCTAAACTGCTCGAAAACTTGTGTACTAGATAGATCCTCATCACCATAAACATTCTTCAACAATTCGTACATTTCTGTAGCGGATTTTTTAAGTTCCACACAGAATTTCATATTGACACTAATATAATTTCAAAAACACGTTTCGTATAATCGAGAATTTTCAATCGTCTTGTTGTATAATATAAATTAATTTAAATTTGACGAACTATTATGATGAGGGGCGTATGCATTACAAATCACAATTATTTTTGCAAAATTGTGCAATGATGAGTTTACGCCTATGCCTACCCTATAAATTTGTAACATGTATTCGTTAATATAATTCTTCTTGATATCTTGGAGTATTTGTAATCAAAAATAGCTTATTCACGAAATACAAATAATATTCGTTCTGCATTTTATATATTTTCTGAACTTATACTATACCTTCTACCTCCTAAACCATTCTTCCAGCTTGCTATTTGTGACCGAATACCGAATGTATTGTAATTAAACCATAACCGTTTACCGTTTTAGAAAATATTTCACCGGTCATGAAAGAATTGTGCTAATATCTTGCGGGCAATATTTCACCCGGGCGTTAAACGCTCGTAGCGAGAAAATATTATCGCTTTAATAGTCGCAAGCACAAAAAACCCGCGAAATTGAATCGAATTAGAAGGCCTGCGTTACAATTATCCAATAACCGTTCAATAATCGCGTTATTTCATACATGATACATGTCATACGTGTACGGGATCCAAACAATGGATATGTTCAAAAACTCACAGGGTGATTGGAATGCGAGAAAGGTATAAGGGAAAGTTTCAAGTATTCTGAGGGCGACTAGGGTTTATTTTATCAAATTATAAACGTGTCCTGTCCTTTGTGGAATTACGTTGTTAGGACGACCATTCTTCTGTAGGTGATGCGCTGTTTGAAGTGCTGCTTAAGAGTTGCCCGAGGGGTGTGTCACTTTTATACAGTTGCCAATAAATAGCTAGATCTTCACATCAAACGAATTAAAAAGTTCATTTGCGCTGTTACATTTTATGTCGTAGCTAGATTTTAAAATCCTTGTTTTATAAAATACTTAGTAGTCCAGTGAACGAAAGCTGAAAAAGGGGGGTATCCTACAAAAGGTCGGGTAGTTCTGAATATGTGATATCCCCCCTTCCCCGCTCCCTTTGTCATCTTGTAAAAACACCGAAAATCAGCACTTTTTCAGTTTATTACTTATAATTCCTTTCTGGTGAATTTTAGGGCAAAGAAAGTTATTTTCCGATTTGTAGAAGACAAAATTTTACATCGCAATAGTCCAAAAGTCCTAATAATCAATATTGTAAAGAATTTATTTATCTACAAAATTCAATTATTTTTTTACGATTTACAGAAAACGATTTATCCATTTTTATTTCACAGTTGTTCAAATACTCTAAAAATGCGTAAACTTACGTAACATTCTCTTTCCAATCAAATAATATTACTACCAAGTTTATATCTCTACCCATTCTTGAATTATTGCCCCAAAAGTCAATATACCCCACATTTAGATAAAAACTTCAAAATTTTTAAAAATCTAATTTTTATGCATCTGGATACTTCTTCGCTGATTCCAAATTTTGAAACCGCAGGTCGATATCTCGTTTCGTTCTCGAGATATTTAAATTCAAAATTTTGCTCAAAACTGCCCAATTTTGGGTATTAACCCAAAAATGGGTCGAGATATGAATTTGGCGACATCACCATTCGATTCTACGGACAAAAATACATAAGTATAGCAAGTTTCATATTTTTCGTCCAACCGGTTCATTTTTTATGAGTAAAAGTTTGAAAACCCCTGAAAATAGCCAAAATCTGAAAAAATCCTAAGGGGTATACCTTAGATTTTTGCGATTTTTGGCCATTTTCAGTTATTTTCCTTTAGAGATTGTATGCGGTGTTCAAAAATTCTGAAAATTGGTGTACTTATGTAATTTTGCCCGAAGAATCGAATGGTGTTGTCGCCAAATACATATCTCGACCCATTTTTGGGTTATTACCCAAAAATGGGCAGTTTTGAGCAAAACTTTGAATCTAAATATCTCGAGAACGAAAAGAGATATCGACCTGCGGTTTCAAAACTTGGAATTAGCGCGTTGAGAAGTATCTAGATACACAAAAATTAGATTTTTTAAATTTTGAAGTTTTTATCTAAATATGGGGTATATTGACTTTTGGGGCAATAGTTCAACAATGGATAGAGATATAAACTTGGTAGTAATATTATTTGATTATAATGAGAATGTTACGTAAGTGTATACGCATTTTTAGAGTATTTGAACAACTGTGTGAATTTTTAGAAATAAAAGTATTGAAATAAAAATGGATAAATGCTGTAAAAATATTCTAAACATTAAACTATTGAAAAACTTCGAATGTATCGTAAACGACTGTACATCAAATTTCATTTTGAGTGAAAATAAATATATTTGGGCGTTTGGGGGATGATTTCACCGGGATGTTAAGAATTTAATAAACGTTTGAGTGATTTAACGCCGTCATATAGGCTAGTAACAAATGTGTTTCATCCATAATTTTAATTAGTTGAAAATCCAACGCGTAATGTAAATAAATATAGTAGGCATTCTGGATTGATTTCACGGGAAAAACACAATCTGATAATTTATTTTGTTGGTTAATCATTCCATGTGAAAATTAATGCGAAATGGGAAATTGTATTATATAAATATTATTTGTGTCCACTTCATATTTTATTATATGCTGACGGAATTACAATTTAATTAATAAAAATACTCGACATTCGCCGTTCGCAATACAGACAAATTCTGATTTATAACGGGGCTGTTTCGTAATTAATTTATTTCATTTATAAACTAACTAAAATAAATAAAGTCACAAGCGGTTCTTTCGAATCAAATACAATTTAAATTATATTTTATTTTGCGCGTTAATTGCCACAATTCATGTACGACGTAAATTACTGGATTTCCTCATATTTCATTAATATTATTTACTTTTAATTTATTGGGTTGCGAGATTATGTGCTTTAGGTGACCAGTTGTAATTCGAACGGTCTAATTTCAATTCTAACCGACATCAAACTTACAAATTATGTCCTAATTTAAAATAACACAAAATATACATAACTAACATCAACAGAAGCGACACTGTCGTATGTATTGCCTTCCGTGTGCTCATGGCTATGTGTGCGTGAACTTAGACAAGGGAGGGGTACCGCAAGGAGATTGGGCGTACTCCAGTACGCCCGGCTGTGCCAGTGACGGAGTTACGGCGTTCGTGTGTAGGACAGTTCAGCGCAAGAATATTACTACCGGACTAGACTATTAGACTTAATGCCGGGTGCTATATATTGCTGCGTAAAAAGCTTTAAAACGAGCCTGTTGAAGATCACCAGACACTAATACACACGTATAAGGTAGTGTCGTACCAATGCCAAAAGTGACTCCATGATAGTTTTGAAAGCCTGTTATGTCGCATTGCCAAATTCTATATAATATCATGTAAAATCGAACACGAACACATACTATTTTTTACAAATTTCATACCAAAAGTTCATTTGAAAAGGTTCTATAAATCCAATAAAATTATAATAATAATAATTATAATAATAATAATACATTTATTTCCAAACAGGTTTAACACCCAATTACAGGGAAATACAAAGACAAATAAGAGAGAATATAGAAATGTACAAAAATATTTTGAAATTTTACAGATAATAAACATTAACCATTATACAAATAACAAGAGTTTAGCAATACAGCGTTTTCATTAAATAGTTTCATTTATGATGGCTAAAATAAATGATAAGCTATCCACAAAAATGTCACATTTAGAACTAATTTCATTGTAATTATTGCATATAATATTAATTGGAGATTTTCTTAACAAATTAGTACGTGGTCTTGTGCAATAAAACGTATTATCTTTTCGGGAATGTAAGCGTGGTACATAAAAATTTATTTTCTTGAGTAGCCAGGGACAGTCAATGTTATTTTGAATTAAATGGTATAAAAATTTCACAGAGGCTATGAAACGTCTTTTTTGCAAGGATGTAAAATTAAATTGTAGTAACAAGAGGTCATGTTCAAAACCTCTGCATGGGTAATGACCTTGTGATAAATAATAAATGAATTTGAGAAACTTTCGCTGCACAGATTCAATAATATCAATTTGATTTTTATAAATTGGAAATTATGACATAAACATACACTAAGAAAAATGCACTTGACACATTTTACTTTCTGCTTCAGCTTTCCCCTATTTTATTAGGGGTCGCTGTTTCCTCTTCTCTTCCACTCATTCCTGTCCAACGCATCTTCTTCACACAGTCCTTCCTTTCTCAAGTCTTCTGCGATACAGTCCTTCCATCTTCTTTTTAGCCTTTCACTACATGTCTTTTGAGAGGACCACTGTGAAATAGTAATTTTCATCCCATACTTTCTATATTTGGTTTTGCACTTGCAACACACTTTTGTCAATTAGAATTTTGAATGTATCCGCTGTTTCCATGATAAATAGCAAAGCTGACTAATTTTTGAAAATTAATTTCTTTATGATGCTTTAACTCTACATCTATTGAATATGAAGGAAAATGAATAATCAAACCATATAGAGAAGAGTATTTTCTTTAATAAATATAATAACAAAATGTCAAAAAATAATATTTAACTGCGTTTTTTTAAGAAAAATTGTTAAAAATTTCAAATACGGGTACTTCCGGTGGATCAATTATAACCAAAAACTAATCAACTCTTCATATGGATGTACAGAAGAGGAATACGAAAGAATTATAATTTTTAGAATTATAGTATTGGAGTTATCGTCGGAGAAAAATTTATCACACACACACGGACACACACATGGACACACACACGGACACATACATACAGACATCATCTTAAAAATAGTAAATTCGTATTGTAGGGACCCTAAAACGTGCTTATTCATTAAAAACTCACCACCGAATTTTTTGACCAAAGACAATACCTTCCTTACTTAAAGGTGACGGAAGGTAAAAATCTGTTGATCTAGTATTACGATTTCTATTACTAAAAATCGATCTTATCATAAGATCGAAAATCAACTTCTAATTTCTAAGATCGTACAACCCTAATTGGCGCACCCAAAAATGGGATGATATATTTATTTGTTTACTAATGTGTTATTTTATTTGTTAATATACTCGTCCTGCCATTTGTAGCAACTTTAATTTTCTTCGTAAATTTTGTAAAAAAAAGTTGAATTAACTGAATTTTGTTAACAGGGAAAATAAATAAATAAAATAAAACTAACATGTATAATTAGTGAAAAGTTTATACTCGTAATGAAAAATGAACGTATTGTTTTCGTTTGTTTATGCATGGAACCATTTTGCTGAAATTTTTGTTAATAATGAATTAGCGCGATATCATTAATTAATAATGACAGGCATGTACAGTAATAACACTAGATGGTAACCAAATGAAAAACCATATACTAAAATATCTAATAGGTATACGAGCCTTAGGCCATAATAGTTAGCCTATTTGTTAAATTCATTTATCGTACTTAAATAGTATTAAAATACAAAATAAAATAAATATATCATCACGGTATATTACCCATTTCTGAGTGTGCCACAATCTGCTTTATCGCAGATATCGACGATGATGATGACATATTTCTACCGTGCGCGCGCTTACCAGGCGTCACCTCATGGGCATACTATTATTTTCCACGATTGAATAATTCACCGATTAGTCTTAAAAATTGCCGTAATTTTTATGGTGTCTTATTTCTCTCTGACAAACACATTTTTTTCAAACTTTGTTTTTCTTATATTGTTAGTAAAGCTATGAATTATTTCGTTTGACATTAAAACAACAAAATATTTCAGAAAATATATCTTGCTATGTAGCACAAGTACAAGAACCACAAATATTTATAATATTAAAAAAATACCGATAATTACGTTAGATTATTGAATTTTTTACCAGGTATACATTAATACTTTTGTACATATTTTACAGATAAAGTTCATAGTTTCATATGTAACTGACAGGTAAATGTAAATAAATAAATAAAATAAATATATCATCACGGCATATTACCCATTTCTGGGTGTGCCAATCTGCTTTATCGCAGATATCGGTAATGATGATGACATATTTGTACCGTGCGGGCGCTTACCAGGCGTCACCTCACGGGCAGTCATTGCTGGCGTGGAGAGTGCACCACAGGGGTCACTTTTGTGCCATTTAAAATTCGAAATATTTGGAGCCGGTCGGGATCGAACCCGGTACCCCCAGGTTCGCGACCAGACACTTTAAAACAAAACAGTAAATAAAGCAATAGTTATATGCAACATAATATAGTTTGCAGCATTAGTAAATACGTGGGTATGAATTTAAACTAATAAAAATTAAATAGCGGGAGGTTTTGTGTTGGCCACATTAGATTTTTGTGGTTTATTTTCAAGAATTTTCAACACTTTCTCAATCTAAATAAAGTCCGGAGACTTTGGGGGATGATGAAGCTTATTTTTGGTATTTCGCAATTTTTACATAAAAAAGGAAAAGAGATAAAATTTCTATATACTTTAACAAAAAATTTATTTATACATATCTCATGATGCAGGTTTTGCACCATTTAAATTTAAACTTGGTTTTATTCAGTTAGCCAAATATATTCATATTACTTCCAGTTAAATAATTATTTAATTAGTGTAAAATTGAATTGACTAACTCAACAAATCCAAATTTAAATTTTAAGTGTTATTGGTGCAACTGTATAATAAAATATTTGCAGGCAAATTATAAGAGACCGTAAGCGAAATATTGAATTATAGCTGTTGTATGTGAGGGGTATTTAATATGAAATCACATGTAATAAGTAAGCGCCCGTACCGTGTGTGTTTTTATTGAATTTAAGGGTGCGTTTGTGTCCATTAGCACATAGGCGGCTTGCGCCCTGCTACTCCGACTCCTCCAACGTGGAGCAGTGGAGAATTTATCAGATTTTGAGGAATGCCGCTCGGAGCTTTGTGTGTGCGTGTGTGAATTTAATATTAAATTTCTTCCTCTGTGTACTTTACAGCGGCAGCAAGTTTACGACACTATTTTAAATATATATATTTTCTCGGCTCGTAAAGCAGATAGCCCATTTCATGATCGCTTTAGACATTATCTCTTTAGAATGTTGTTCGGTAACGGCTTTACATTTTTCATATATTTCACTTTGACGGCCCAATGCTGCTAATATTATATTTTATAAAGAATCATGAAACTTTTATGACGATTCTGCCTTTTTATATTTATGAAATTCTAACTTTACTGGCAAATAAAATTATTTTAATCGACTGGTTGCCCGACTGAAATGATTCCAGTTTATTACAGGAAAAAATCTGGCCTTAAATCATTCACTGAGTAACTATAGACCAATAAAATATTGTTACAGCTAAGGGGCTTGTAATGTAATGTAAGTTGGTCAAGGCTGATTAAAAGTTTTAACTTATTTTATTATCAAAAAAATCTGTTGTGGCCAGCACAAGACCTTCCGTTAATTCGATGTATTTTGTACAAATCCCATACCAAAATTTCATTGGAATATTTGAATTATTGCCCCAAAAGTCAATATACCCCACATTTAGATAAAAACTTCAAAATTTTCAAAAATCTAATTTTTATGTATCTAGATACTTCTGCGCTGATTCCAAATTTTGAAACCTCAGGTCGATATCTCTTTTCGTTCTTGAGATATTTAGATTCAAACTTTAGCTCAAAACTGCCCATTTTTGGGTAGTAACCCAAAAATGGGTCAAAATATGAATTTGGCGACAACACCATTCGATCCTGCGGGAAAAATTACATAAGTACACCAATTTTCATAATTTTTGAACACCGCATACAAACAAAAGCGAAATAACTATACCCCTTAGGATTTTTTCAGATTTTGACCATTTTCAGGTGTTTTCAAACTTTTATTCATAAAAAATGAACCGGTTGGACGAAAATTATGAAAATTGCTATACTTATGTATTTTTGTATGTAGAATCGAATGGTGATGTCGTCAAATACATATCTCGACCCATTTTTGGGTTATTACCCAAAAATGGGCAGTTTGGAGTAAAATTTTAAATCTAAATATCTCGAGAATGAAACTAGATATCGACCTGCGGTTTCAAAATTTGGAATCAGCGCATCGAGAAGTATCTAGATGCATCAAAATTAGATTTTTGTAAATTTTGAAGTTTTTATCTAAATGTGGGGTATATTGACTTTTGGGGCAATAATTCAAAAATGGGTAGAGATATAAACTTGGTAGTAATATTATTTGATTGTAAAGAGAATGTTACGTCAGTGTACGCATTTTTAGAGTATTTATATATGAGTATACATAATGTACATTCATGTGATAATTTTATTGAATTTATAGAATATTTTCCAAGGAATTTATAAAAAATTGTATTATGTTCGTATTACAATTTTACTAGATATATAGAATCTTTTCCAATGAACTTTTGGTATGGGATTTGTACAAAATACATCAAATTAACGGAAGGTCTTGTGCTGGCCACAACAGATTTTTTAACATTAAGTCTAAATTATCCTATTACAAATTTTAAAGTGTTAACTTTTTTAATAGCTTTTCACTGTGACTTTATTTCAAAGTAAATTTGTTTTATTTCGCCCGGAAAATATTTTTATATAATTTCGTAGCGTGGAAATCTGATTGAGCGGGAATATTTAAACGTTGAATCGATATAAATATTGGATGAAATGTTTGAATTATAAATTGTGGGCGGTGTAAATTTATTTTTCCGATAATTGACTTAACAATTTATAAGTGTTAAACTATTTAACAATTTTTATTATAACCTGATACAAACAGTAAAGATTTTATCGGGAATCTAAGTTTTTATAGAAAATTTTAGTTCGCATTTTAAATAGTATTTAACTGAGGGATATATGTATAACTGCATGATTTAACTGATATGCTATTTTATTTTTCTATAGTCACTATAGAAAGTAGCCATTTGCGCTCTCTTTTGTGAACGCAAAATGTCACTTTGCCGCTCATGCGCGACAAAGTAGAAAAAACGCTCGCTGTCCAAATTTCTAAGTATACAATGTTGAGAAATGTCACTTGCCTACATTCTTAATGAAAATATTTAGTTAGGAACTAGTGGCACTGTAATTACACATTTATCACGTTCACTAGTCAATTTGACATATGTTCTGTCGGTATTTAACATAACCTAACAAAATGCCACACTGCTGTGAAAATGAAATAGGGCATTCATTTACAAAAACGAAAGTATTGATTGAAGATTGAATAAAAACTCAAGAAGAATGGAAAATAACGATAAAATAAAATTAAATATAAAATAAATTGTGTGAACAGTTTAGTAATAGGAATGATTGTACACAGATGGCGGTAGGATAGTTGTGAGTCGTACTGACATCTGATCTCTAGTTAACTATTTATTTTGATTACAATAATGTTATTAGTTATTTCATTACTTAAATAATTGCGAGAAGTCAGTCAATGTACATACATGTCTATATAATCACAAATTCCTTGAAATATTTGTTAATTTTTTCAGTGTGACAGGTGTGACAACTAACCACACATTTTGCTACAAAAACTCATCAAATCATCACAAATCCTTGCTTCCACGCTCTAATTTTGGTTTTTTTTATGGAATAGATGGCTAATGTAACGATATAATCATTTAAAAGCCTTTTTAAGTTTAAACCGTATCTTTTGTATTAGCCAATCGTTATTTATTGAGCAGTGCTGTAAGTATAAAGTGAACATTTTATTATTTTTTGTTATGGTGGAGGACCCCATTGTGGCGACTGTAGAAAAAATCTTGTGTGTGTTTCGAGCGCAAATGGACATTGTCGATTTCGAGAGAATGCAACCTCTCAATCGACAATGTCGCATTTTGCGCTCTTAATACACAAATAGCTATTGTATGCATTTATTTTAAAGCCTCATTTCCACCGAAAATTTTAATGCTTAATACATAATGATTAATGCATAAGTTCAGGATAAACGACCTCCTCAACCAATTTTTTTTCTTTCACAGCTTGTAATGTAAATATAACTATTTATTTGTATGTATATTATTTGGGTTTATGACATATGTATAATGACAAATGGCATGTCATCCACTAACACATGTCAATAAAAATCTCCCTGTGAGATATGATTTATGATAGTAATAAATAATAACGTTGATTATGCTAATAATTCTAGTCTTTATGGTAGGAAAAACAAAATAAAAAGTAAAAGACGCGGGAGAGAGCAGCATCATATGGATTTATTATCCGTCCGTGTACATTAAATATATAGCCGAACTTTGTACTACATAAATCATCATTTGAAGCCCGCGATGTCATATATTTCATTACGTATTACGCATATCTAAATACGGGCGCACTGCATCTATCAATTTGTATGTGGAACGATCAATTATCATCTGACTATAACATTCCCTACATAACATACAACAAGAATTATACTATGAAAATGTATCATCAACATACATAACATACGATACATGATATTCCAAAAATGTTGGTACATACCGTAATTATTATTATACTCGCTTAAAATTATGTTTGTATAATCTATATACAAAGTAGGCATTTGCGCTCGCAAAATGTCACTTTGCTGCTTATACGCGACAAAGTAGAAAAATCTGTTGTGGCCATCACAAGACCTCTCGCCATTTCCATATTAGGCTATATAAATATTGTACAAATTTGACATATCTGATATACACAAAAACACATATCTTCTTTATATACCTATTTTTATATTTTTTAATTCATTCTATTTACTCTTATTGTTCTAATGTTCGAGATTCTTACAATTCATTGATCAGATTGGCGGTATTTCTGAAGGGTATATGTATCTATAATTTTAAATATTTAATTAATAATAAAATAAGAAATATTAAATGTACTTCCCAGAGAAAGTCTTTCGTAATGTCTTTGGCTTTTTGACACACATTTATCTGTAAATTACAAACATTTTAATTTTTCCAATTATTTTCTATGGGTTGCGAGATTAATTTACAGCTTATTATTTTATATAGTTATATATCTTTATCTTTAACTCCATAGAGATATAATAAAAAATTTAAATGTATCAGATAGAGATTTTTATATTCATTAGGTAATATTAGTGTCTGGTCGCGAACCTGGGGGAACCGGGTTCGATCCCGATAGACGCCAAATATTTCCAATTTTAAATGGCACAAAAGTGACCCCTGTGGTGCACTCTCCACACCAGCTATGTGTGCCCGTGAGGGACGCCTGGTAAGCGCCCACACGGTAAAATATATCGTCATCATTATCGATGTCTACATGTGTTGTAGATACTGGCACACCCAGAAATGGGTAAGATGCCGTGATGATATATTTATTTATTATTAGTAATAACAGAAATTTTCAAAAAATAATATTTAGAAGATTTTTTAAAGAACCAAAATCTAATCAGCTCTTCCCAGGAATGTCAGATTGAGGAAACTGCAGTTAAATATTTTTTAAGTCTTATAGTATTTGAGAAACCGTGGTTCCACATCTACACATCCAACACATACACACACACACACACACACACACACACACTATCGTAAAAATTTATTTAATTAGTGCGCGTCAACTTCAAGGCATGGTATGCTCCTGCAAAACTCTGAAATCTAATGCATAAAATCCTAAATAATCATTAGATATAAGGTACATAATTTTAGAATTTAGATATTGGGGTGATTAAAATGCAACATCGGACACAGACTTAGCATGATTCCAATACCTCTCTTAGCGAGAGATAAAAATTGGGACATCATATTATGACATTTTGTAATTATCGCTTCCATGAAGACACCGATTGGAAACCATGGTGATATATGAATCGTTTTATTGGTTGCATGCTAATTCTTGTGTGTATAATGCGTTTAATTCGTAGATACCATCAAGCATCTCTTCCTGTGCTATCAGTAGTATGTTTATAGTTAAATGATGCATGTATAGGAATTTGTAGGTAATTAATTTGCGGGCGTGTAAACACGGGTTCCTTCACAATTACACGACCTTTCATTACATTTCAGTAATGTAGTTATATACTGTAAATACGATGAATATGTTATAAGTTCCAGGATTCTATTACAAAGCATATGCACAATCAAATTAATCATTATTACGGCGGGAATAAATTCTGTGATAATACTAATTATTCCACTCTATAAATTAATTTGACAGAGACTCAGATTACAGTACGTTATATATTTTACATTTGAACTAAACCATTGGCTGATATTTCAAAGGTATTAATAAATAACAATTATTACTAAAAACAGATTTAAACATTATTACAATGATGTTTCTCTGTGTGTGTGTGTTGGTGTGTGTGTGTGTGCGTGTGTGTGTCCCTGTTGGAAGGATGGTTTCTCTAATTCTATAAAACCAAAGACCAATTTAACTACGTATTTATTTATGTGAAGAGCTGAAAAGATTTTGGTAATAATTGCACAACCGGAAGTAGTATTTCCTTAAAAAAATATTTTGGAAATTTATGTTATTACAAATATTAAATAATATAAAATTATCCATCCGATACAATGAAGATTTTTATTATACGAGGCTACAAAATAACAAAATTGATCTTAGAACATTGACAATATATAGAATTGCACAAAACAAATATTGCCACCTTCAATGTACTCTCCTCCCCGAACCCTACACTGCCCGATGCGAATATTCCATTGTTGGAAGCAATGCCTGCAGAATTTTTTTTTTGTTTGTAAGCTCTGCCGCTTTTTCTATAAATTTTGGCCCCGATTTGGTGCCTTTTAACGCAGAATTACAATTTGGGAATAAAAGCAAGTCGCATGGCACTAGGTGATGTACCAACACGGTGATTTTGTATTTCGTCAAAAATGTCTTGCCGGACAGGACGTTTTGTTCCAGAGCGTTGTCTTCATGGAGAATCCATCACATTTTAGCCCTTTTTCTTCTCACCTGTGCATGAAGGGTTATAAAAACCTTCTTGTAATGTTTGGTTAACGAAATGACCGTCAGGCACCAAATCATGTGAACAATTACTCGAAAAAAACAATGTCAGTGTATGGCCGAGGCGCTAATCGTGTCTGATATCTTTTCTTCCTTCTTTAAATCTTTTAAACTGCTCGAAAACTTGAATACTAGATAGACCCTCATCACCATAAACATTCTTCAACAATTCGTACATTTCTGTAGCGGATTTTTTAAGTTTCACAGAATTTCACATTGACACTAACATAATTCCGGCGGAATACGAGAAAGTAGTTAACTTCAATCAAAGGCTACTCCCTAATTATCTTGAAATTTTAACAGTGGATGGCAGGAAGATGACAAATTAATATGACATAGCCTGCAATGTTGCCAAATTTACAGGAAAGCCGAAAAAAAATAGTATAATTAATTCCGCTTATTGATTTGGATGTAGATTTTATGTTCTACAACTTTGAAGTTACCTAAATAATTAGGGTAACAGGAATTTCTGTATGATTATACATGTTAAAGTTGTGGTTAAAGTCCTATGTTTGGTACTATGGAAATAAAAATCAAATTTTTTCACACTCTCTTTTTAAGGTTTTTAAGGTTAATCGATATACTGTACTTAAAAAAAAAATTAGAGTGACCCTCATACTCGTAACTGTCATACGATCTGTCTTCTCCATTCCTATTTTAAAGTTTGTCAGCCGCTGTTGTATTTCTTGCAACGTGTGCATCTTGCAAACGACGTCATCTCGTAGGCATCGTCGTCTTCTCGTTTTGCAATTGACGCACAGTTCCCGCGTCATCAAATAAAACTATAGGGGTGTGTATAGTGTCTCCACATACGCGCTATTCTTACAAGGGTGAAAAGTTACTTGCGGGGTGAATAATTTTACGTTGCATTATGGAACTCGGCTGAGACCTTCCAAGATAAATGATTCCACATAAAAATACACTCAACTCCGAACCAACGAAATATTTATATTCTCATCTGAGGAATCTCGGCTGGGCTTCAGACGTGACGAACATATAATTACTGGCCTTTAGACATTCTGTGCAATATCAACAAATTATCTACAGTCTAAATATTTAACATGCGATGCTGTATTTTAAACCATGTCCGAGTGGTTTGGGTGTCTAATCTTTTGAATCTTTCCGGCCAGTGTGGCCCAACAACAATTTATCAAGCTAAATTACCAATGAGGATAATAAAACAATGTTTACTTTTTAAATGAAAAACAAAAAATTAGAATATAACGGCTGGTATTCGAGGGATTGACTAAGCATGCGACTAGCTATACTTTAGTCTGGTGACTAGGTAGCTGTTTGCTTAGTTGCGAGCTTTGAATATCAGCCAACATTTTTAAATTCAACACTGACAGTTTTTTGGTACCAATCATCTATAATCTATATCTAATGTGACAGAAGTATTTTAAAATTTTGGTACTAATTTTGCTTTTTGTTTCATACATAATATAAAAAATTTGTTGTGGCCAGCACATTATCTTCCGTCAATTCTATGTGTTTTTTGTACAAATCCCAAACCAAAAATTCCTTGGAAAAAATTCTATTTTCTACAAATTCTATACCGAAAGTTCATTGGAAAAGATTCTATAAATCCCATAAAACTATAACGAACATATGCCCGATTGCACCAACGTATCTTAAATATTAACACGCTTTAAATTGACAATATTGCATTGAAATGAAATGTCAAATGAATTATAATATATTGCTCTCAAAATTTCGATTTAAATTTTTTTGTTTAAACGCAGATTAACCGTGACCGTGATTAAAATTAATTTCATGTTGGTGAAATTGAGCAATAGTCTACGTAACTTGCACTTGACACTCACATCTGTCAATTAGAATTTTTTGAATGTATCAGCTGTTTCCATGATTATAGCAAAGCTAGTTGATTTTTGAAAATTAATCTCTCTATAATTCTTTAACTTTATATCTGTTGAATATGAAGAAAAATGTATAAACAAACCGTATAGAGAACAAAATATTCTTTCATATTGATAATAACATAAAATATCGATAAATTATATTTAACTGCGTTTTTTTCAAGAAAAATTGGTAATAGCTTCAAATAAGGGAATTTCCAGTTGACCAATTATAACCAAAATCTATCATCTCTTCATATGGATGCAAAGAAGAGGAATACACTGACATCTATCGATTAGTAAAATTTGAATATTCTACACATATAACTACACTGATATTCTATCTGTTTCCATGGTGTAGCTTTTAGCAGCATAGATTGCAAGATTTTTCTTTATAATTCTTTTATCTATACATATCTTGAATATGTAGAAAAAATGAATTAAATCTTGCAGAGAATTTTCTTCAATATTTATACTAATATAAAATATCAAAAAATGATATTTAACTAAGTTCTTTCAAGAAAAACTGATAAAAACTTGAATTGCGGGTACTTCCGGTTGACCAATTATAACCAAAATCTAATCAGCTCTTCATATGGATGTAGAGGAGAGAAATACGAAAGAATTACAACTTTTAGAATTGTAGTATTGGAGTTATCGTCGGAGCAAAATTTGTCACACTCGGACACACACACACACACACACACACACACACACACACACTCACATATCATCGTAAAACTAGTAAGATAATATGCTAGGGACCCTAAAATGTGTTTACCTAAAGGTGACGGAGGTCTTGTGGCCAGCACAAGACCTCCCGCCATTTCCATATTAGGCTATAGCCCATTTCAATTAATTGATATCAGTGTTACAATATGACGGTCTTTTGATTTTGATAGAACGAAGATGAAAGTTTTAAAGACGCAAATTAAATAGGAGTGTCAAAAGAAACGTAACAAATGTATTGTTATACATTCAATTGTTTTCCTTCAAATGTAGATATAGTAAAAATTTTTAGGCAGAGTAGTCACGTCATCAAAGTTTGTAACTAGATAATGACGTCACGAAATTAGTAGGTTTACATGGTACACTAATTTAATTTTAGAAAATAATTGTATTTACCTGCGATGCTAATTTATGTGATCAAGTTAATTTATTTAATAGTCAAATAATAATTGAATATTATTGTAAAATGTAATATATTTCCAATTTATGGTATTGAAAATTCGGTGTAGGGCACACCGAGTCGGGTTTCAGAAGGAATACGGAGAGTGAATGAAGCACTTGATGAAAAATAAGAAAATTAATGTTAAATGACATTGAATATATTTTTAAAACAATTGATTTGATTTTATTTAGATTTACAATTCTGTAGTGTTATAGAAAAGTAAAGAGTAGCACTATAAATTCGATTTATTGAAAATATAATTAAAATAACATTTAAAAAATATATTATATTTGATTGAAAATACTCCAATAATACAATTTACAATTATTAAAATTAACACAAACTAAAAACAGAAAAGTAACTAACTAATGACAGCAGACGTTTGACAATTCCGGGAGAAACATGTCATATAAACGTTTAAATATTGAAATCCAATAGTACCAACATGTGGTGAAAAAATGAACTATAATTATTTTAAATAAATTAAAATTCATTGAAAACATTATGTTCGACTTTAAAATAATTGTAAATTTAATTAAAATGTACTTTACTTATAGTATGCAAAAAATAGTATTTATTTTTTTCGTTTTCCTAAACATATACAATACTACAGTGTTTTTTCATTTTGTAATGAAATGATGACGTGACTACTCTGCCTAAAATTTTTTACTATAACATTCTGATCTACCTTCTTCTAAAAAATGTATTTTTTATAAAAACTTAATCAAGAAATGTACGCCTACACATTCTTATAAAGGTAGGCAATTTCATTTTCTATTTTATTTTGAGGAATTCTTTTCTGTTTGCAAATGATAGCAGTTTGTAGCAACCTCTTGAAGGTATGTAAGTCTCCCCTAGATAGAAAATATGTATATTGTGAATGCTGAGGGGGTGAAATGCGGTACATAAACATGCGTCAAAGTGCAAAGTCCACATGTGGCAGGGATATCCTCATGGAACAATTTTCAAATTCCAATATCTGGTATTAAATTCTTCTAAATTTATGACGGTCCTTTCAATAATGGCACACACATTTTTTATTTTTCCTTCTACGCGGTCAAAGTTTCCAAGAGAAATTCTTTGATTTTCCGCTGAAATTATAGATTGAAAATGGTGAATTCACTGAAAATGAGAGAAATAAAATCGTTACTTAGGAATGTCGACAAGAGGATTTGCCATTTATATTTCAAATGGAAATATATAAGAGCATATAACTAATAAGTATTGATTGAATACCATAATTTTAAATTAAACATGAATTTATACTTCAGCTCATTAACTATTTATAGAAAATAAATTTGATTGAGATGTATTAACAGGGAATTTTATACAGAATCTAAATTTCGAGTGACCTGCTGTTTTTTTTTTTTTTTTAACTTTCATTAATGTAATACATTCCTACCATTTTCCTTTTAAAAAATTTCAATTTAACATAAAGTATGGCTCAATAAATAATAGTTAAAACAATGAAAATATTTTTTAAATAATTACTTTACGAGATATTTCACATTTGTTAAAAGGGAAAATTGACGTCAGACAATTGTTATCTTTCTCTCGCAGCGTACTCAGAGCAGTGTGTGTGAGATAAACAAGTATAGGGGGAATGTGACGTTACACTGATTTCTCAAAAATAAAATACTGTTACTAGGAACAATTAAGATTTTTTAATACTATAAATTGCTTCAAAACTGAATGAAGTTTTATTTAAAATTATAACAAAAATTGAGTGGAATACCCCATTATTAATTTGAAATAACAGGTTTTTTGATACATTTGAAATCAACACTGTGTAACTAATGATTTATGTTTATCTTTAAAAAATAGGCTCCGGCATTTATAAAATAGATTATTTTATGTATTTATAAATCTCTTTCTCTAAATCTATAGAAGATATAATAAAACGGTTAAATGTATCGGATAGAAAGTTTTAATCTTTGCAATAACATAAATTAACACTTGGCTAAGTTTTACAAAATAAAGTTTATTATCTTTACCACGATTTCGGCTTTTACGCCATCTTCAGAAGACTCAGTAATTGTAATTTTGCGTTAAAAGGCACCAAATTCGAGGCCGAGATGTAGTTATAGAAAAGAGGCAGAGTTTATGAACAACCTAACAAGAAAGGCCTTCATCCATTGCTTCCAACAATGGAATATTCGCATCGGGCGGTGTAGGGTTCGGGGAGGAGAGTACATTGAAGGTGGCAATATTTGTTTTGTGTAATTTTATATTTTGTCAATGTCCAAAGATCAATCTTGTTATTTCATTGCCACACCTCGTATGTTGTCGTTACCGAAATCTGAGCATAAAAGTAGTCGCACCCAAAAATGGGTAATAAGCCGTAATGATTATTTATTTATGAAAATAGAAATAGAATTTTAATTTCCATTTAATAGTATAGATTTCCAGTCTATAGTCCCTGTAAAGAGCCCTGGCCTTTCCTTTCGATATATTTTCGTTGCGAATTATAGTCTTTCTCTCTCTTTGCGGTCTACTTGCGGCTTGTCAGTGTATCGGACACAGGACGTAGAGAATGCAATTTTCTAATGAGTTGAATTTACGGCTGATAAATTACGTTAACGTCCGGGATTCGACGGCATCTGCCCGCTGAATTCACACTATTAATCTACCAAGACTTCATTTTTCATTCTTCCAATCAGGTACTGATGGAATTTCCATATGCAATCATACTACGACACTTTATCTTTCGTCAAAGTAGTAGAGAAAGATCGTATCGGAAAGACATTCAATGTGGAACACAGACATTAAAATATGTGTCTCTATAACATGTAAGATAGATCTATTCGTAACGTTTAGTATCTGGTTTTTGGTTTAATATTAAAAATGTAGGAAAATTATTACAAAAAAAAAAATAATATTAAGATATTTTGCATGAAACAATAACTAATATTCTTCACTATATCAAACAGCTCTCAATAAGAACGTGATTTCAAAGTGTCAAATATTAGTTTGCAACTACACATTTACGAAATGGATCATGTACATACACAGATTGCGTTTTAGAGCATAAGGAAGTTGATGCTGATTTTTACAATAATGTGTGTGTGACGATTTTTGCTTAAAGTATATTAATGATCCAAAACTTCACAAAGTTGGTATTTAAAACTAGTATATAATTTGAAATAACATATAAATTTTGACTATATATGATAAACCGGATGTAGTACCTACTTAATTTGGAGCTCTAACAGATTTTTCAGGAAAAGCATAATAAAATAAAATCCAAAATTTCGTATTACAAACTTTTCTATTTATTGGAACAACAAAGTAGATTTTCTATACAAATGATCAATCGGAAGTTATACTTTACTTAAAGGTCATTGCTATTGTAAACATGGAATTGGCGGGAGGTCATGAGCTGGCCACATCAGATTTTTACCTCTCGCTAAGAGAGGTATTGGATTCATGCTAAAATTCACATATCCAGATTTTATTGAATAAGCACGATTTAAAAAAAAAATCTTCTAAATATAATTATATGGGAGTTTTTTTTATTAACTATTGAAGAACATAAAATTCTCCATCTAATACATTTAAAATTTTTATTATATCTTGTATAGATTTAGAGATAAAGACACTATAATTTATAGAGTAAACTAATCGCAGAGGCTAAGGCACTAAGGAAACCGGTTGACAAATTCCAATGTTTATAAAATAGTTTGTAAATGACACATGTCATTGTCAAATATCAACCGTTTTAGTGACATTCTGATAGCTTTTTCTGGGAAGTATATTTAATTTTTCTTAATGTTTTATTAATTAAATATTTGAAATTATAGGTAAAATTGTGGTAAAATGCATATATCCATCAGAAATACCGCCAATCTGGTTAATGAATTGGAACAATCTCTGACATTTAGAAACTTCCTCATACAATGAAAAATAGATATAATTAGAATTATATGTGTGCAGAAGACATGTTAAATACAATAAAAAACAATATTTGGGCAAAGATCTGTAATATTTTGTTATAAAACGACGGTTCGAAAGCGAAGTGCAATACTATACTTATATAGCCTAATATGGAAATGTCGAGAGGTCTTGTGCTGGCCACAACAGATTTTTTTTCTGTGTTTTACTTACCACATCATGTTTGATTTTCTATTTTCTCTTCAGTTACAACTTTTTATTAATTTGAAAAATAAATGTTACCCATTTATAATTTTAAATCCTTGTAGGTATTTTTGGTAAAGAAATAGAATTTTTTTTAAATGTCTTGAAGAATAAGCTTTTAAAATTTGTTACACTCGTTATAAATCTTGTTTACTGCAGTTTGTTTTTAAAGTAATAGAAAATATTTGTGGTAGGTACGCTTCTGATTTAAAAACAATCTTGTTATACAGATTTGGAAATAAGAGGAATTTTTGTTCCCTGTTCGATATAGAAGGTTGCCGAATACATTTTCGTCCTAGTTATGAAAAACGCGAATAGTTAAAATACTTCGCAGAAATAACAAATGGTGTTTTTATACGGTAAATCTGAATTTATAGGCCTTCCATAAATTCATGCAAATTGAAAACATCTGATTTTATACGAAAACACAAACAACTCTGTGTATATCATAACACAGGCTTCACTTTCACTAAATTTACATTACAAATAATAAATATTAACGATATTATATTTTATCCTTTCCTGTGTAACAAACAAATCAAATGCGATTTATATATGCACATTCAACATTATATTCATTATACTGACAATCTCTGTTTTAATATCATCAAAATGCAATCATATAAAATTAGATTAAATCGGAAATAATTGTAAAATGGCGCAATTCTACTGTCTAGCAATCATGAATATTAAATATATTACAATATTACAAACAAACACAATACACTAATAAATAAAATGCATATATTATCGTAGCTCTTTCCACATTTCCCAATGTGGCGTCTGCATATATTTAGCAGATTTTGATAATGAATATTTCTATTTTTCAAGTATCTTTATAATCCCAAAATATATATTTTTCAAAATATATCCTGTTATAACTAGTTTACTCTCTTTTACCATCAAAATAACTCTAAAGCCTATTCTTTAACTGAGTCGTTTGTCGGTTGTAGCTTGTCGCAAGCCGTTTGACGTTAGCAGCACACGACATTGCTTTCTACAATATTTAGTCGCAAGAGTCGTAAGGTGTCGTAGCGAACTGTAACTTTTAAGTGAGGTTATGGATATTGTATCTCTTCCAATTTATTTTATGGCTTCAAATAATAAAACTTCAACGCCTGATGCAAAAGATAAAGAAAAACATACAAGACGAAAAGATGATGGTGGAAAAACCTCATATTATAACCGATGATATTAGGCAAAATTTTAATGTGCACAGAAAATTACTTTCATTCAATTATGTTATACCCGAGACACACTACAAAACTTAATGATCATTAACGGTTAGTTATGAATGCGTACGTGAAGTTGAGACTGATGGCAGAGATTGAACCATATCTACCAAATCCAGCTACCGGATCCATGATTTGTAGATCGAGTAATTCAGCCGGTAAATAAGGAACATAACCTCAAAAAAAGGTAGAGATCCCAAGCGAAGTTGGAATCGGAAGTAGGTTTCAGAAGTTAATTATGTTAATACAGAAAACGAGACGAGATAACGTTTAACTAAGTCTCATTTTAAATCTGTTTTATCTTTCAACTGTTTTTCATAGGTTATAAATCTACCCTGTTTACCACTTGAGTTCTTAAAATATCTATCCCGGTAGCTGTAACCTGATGAACAGCTGTTTACCGATATATACCGGTAACAGTTCACCGGTAGAATTTTCGTAAGGACGTTTCAATATATTTGCTACAATTTTTCACGAGTAATATCTTACAGCCCGATTCACAAAAAAGTTTAAGCTAATCCTCATTTTTGGATTAGTGAATTCTATTCTATTCCGGTATTTAAAATTTAATTTTCATGATGTTATCAATAAAGGTAGATACTAGGAATAGGTTAGACTATATTTTAAGATATAAGCTGTCAAAATTAGAGTAGAATTCGCCAATCCAAAAATGAGGATTAGCTTAAACTTTTTTGTGAATCGGGCTGTTATTGTCTATACGATTTGATTATACATTTTCCTTCATATTCAACAGCTATAAAGTTAAAGAATTATAGAGAGATTAACTTTTAAAAATCAACTAGCTTTGCTATAATCATGGAAACTGCTGATACATTCAAAAATTCTAATTGAGAGATATCAGTGTCAAGTGCAATTTATGTTCGTGTTATAATTTTATTGGATTTATAGAACCTTTCGGTACGGAATTTGTAAAAAATACTATTTGTTTATGTTACAATTTTACTGGATATAATATATAATCTTTTCCAAGGAACTTTTGGTATGGGATCAGATTTTTTATAATATATATAGCGTTATTTTTGACTATTAGGTATTATAATGGAAACCTCCATTGCGAACCCTGAATAAAAATAAAAATGTCCGGCTTTACATATGCATCTATTAGTTTCTATGGGGTCCCGTGGCCGCGTGCCAGAGCGTCTGGTCGCGAACTTGGGGAACCGGGTTCGATCCCGACCGACGCCAAATATTTCGAATTTTAAATAACACAAAAATGACCCATGTGGTGCACTCTCCACGCCAGCAATGAGTGCCCGCGAGGTGACGCCTGGTAAACGCCTGCACGATACAAATGTGTCATCATCATTACCGATATCTCCGATAAAGCAGATTGTGGCACACTCAGAAATGGGTAATATGCCGTGATGATATATATTTATTTATTACTATTAGTTTCAATTTTTAGCAATAAGACATCAATTTTCTTACAGCATTGAGGTGATTATTGGAAATTCCCGCCGTAGCTCATACGAGAGTCAGTCAGGGCTTGCATCGTTGCATTCCTGATAGATCACTGTAAACATGGCGTCAGTTAAGCCACATTAAACATAATTACAACGTAGGCCCCTATGCTAATTACATTGCCTAGCACCTGACTTTAATTGCCTCCTACTCGAATGTGGCCATGCGTGTTTATTACAGCCCAGCATGCGTGGATTTTTCTACTCGAGCACCTCCACCAAATTTCGCATTCTGCGAGTATTTGACATTCTAACCGTGTGCGCTTATTATAAGTTTTTTTTAGCGAAACAGGGGTCGGGAAATACATTTTATATTTAATTAACGTTCGACATGTTTTCGTTATAAATTAAACACTTAAATGGAAAGCCTCCGGCAACACCATTAGCGTAGGAGGGAGATTTTTAGAGGTATGTATTTATAATCCTTTATTCTGTGGAGTGGGTAATTTTGAAATAGGATGAATTCTAGTTTACAACATTTTATAGAGTACTAGCTGTATTCGTTGCAAATATTTGCAACAAACAATATTATGGGGTAATGTTATTAAATTATAAATTTTATGTGTATTCAATTTTGGTTCTCTTCTATACTGTTTTCTTTTAACCATTGATGCTTTGTTAGTCACATTGTTATATGGGAAGCTTTGGTGGATTATTTGACACACCACTAATAATAAATAAATCATTTAGGGTGAGTCTGATAATAATTTTATTGCTAATTGTTAAGGAACTTTAGATATGATTTTATTTTTACCTCTCAGTAAGAGATGTATTGGAATCATTCTAAAAATCGCATTTCTAGATTTCAGTGGATAAGCATGTTTTAAGGTCCCTAGATTTATAACATTTTTACGATGATGTCCGTGTGTGTTTATGTGTAGATGTTGGACCACTGTTTCTCAAATACTATAATGCCCATATTCATAAATATTCATAAAGTTTCAAAACGGTTCGTTATAATTTTTGACAAATAGAATCAAACATGACAACTAAAATTTTGATTTTTCTTTCAATGTCGACTGTTTTTATTCGATAAAAATTATAACGAACCGTTTAAAAATTTTACGAATGTTTATGAATACGGGCATAAGACTTTAAAAATATTTAATTGCAGTTTCCTTAATCTGACATTCCTGGGAAGAGCTGATTAGATTTTGGTAACAATTGGACAACCGGAAGTAACAGTTTCTTTAAAAATATCTTCAAAATATTTTTTTTAGGAAATTTTTGTTATTAGGTACAAATATTGAAGAACATAAAATTCTCCATCTAATACACTTAAACTTTTTATTATACCTTGTATAGATTTGGAGATAAAGACACTATAATATATAGAATAGTCTAATGTAATACATCGCAGAGACTAAGACACTAAGGAAACCAGTTGACAAATGCAAATGTTTAATAATGTTTATAACATAGTTTGTAAATGACCGATGTCAGTGTCAAAAACAAACAGTTTTAGTGACATTCTGAAACTTATTTAACTACGGTTTCCTCACTCTGACATTACTTGAAAGAGGTGATTAGATTTTGATATAAATTGGATAACCGAAAGTACTAGTTTCTTAAAAAAATTAAATTTTTTTTTTGAAAATTTGTGTTATTACAAATAAAAGAATATGGAAATCTCTGTCCGATACATTTAAAATTTTTGTTATATCTTCTATAGAGTTAAAGATAGAGAAATACAAATATATATAAATTATACTTTTTTATTTATTTATCAACTTTCTCTAAAATTAATAGGTCAGAAACTACAGCGAAATAAAAAAATAACATTTTATTGCCTATATTATGGATTTCAAGTAGACACCCAGAATGTTCGTGATAAAATTTTACTGGATATATAGAATCTTTTCCCAGGAACTTTTGGTATGGGATTTGAACAAAATACATAAAAATGGCGGAAGGTAATGTATTGGCCATATCAGATTTTTATGTTTCATTCATAATTTAAAACGCACCTGTTTAAAATTAATTTCATTGACATGCTATGCAGAACAACATCTTGTAAGTTCAAATTTAATATAGATCTGTTTAAGATTAAACTTACAGTGCCACTCCCTATGTGGGTGTTTATTATAACTTTGTTATAGGCGTGGCAGTGTGCCGTAATCCATTCTTTGAAGCAGGATAATGAAACTGGCAGAAATAAGAAATAAACTAATTACATTTATAAGTTTGCTAGTTGGAAAGTACATAAAGTTGTGTGTAATACAGTGGGATTTGCGTGTCTTTTATTTGTATATTACTCTGACAAGAAGCTAAGACCGCGTTTAAATAAATCCAGGCGACGACAATCCTAAACGAAATTACACTTCTTCTTCTCCCGACCCACAGATCATTTCTCTTCTCATATCCGAGCGGCTTTATTTATGTCTTCACCCTTGATGCACAATTACGCCTCTAGCGGGATTAACCTTCTACACAACTAATCATTGCGATGGCCTATTCTTTCATTCGAGACGTGAAGATGTCATATCCTAGTAGAAAAAAACTCCGCACACCACTCATAGCTGATAGATGGCCGGGAAAAACTTAAAAGTATGGAATCACCCGACAAAAGCAAAAAAACTAACTGTTAGATGTATAGATTTATCTCGAGACATATACATGATTTGTGAAAGAACTTTCCAAGGGCGGAAGATATTGAATTCTTCGTCACAAATTTGATAACTTTTCTTGTTAATACGATCCACAAAATATGTAGTGAAATATAATTCATAATCTCATACCCAAACAATAGATATAGCTTATAAAACAGTGTGTTTATTATATTAAATAATATTGGTAATTATTATTTATTATTTTATACATAATGGCGTCCCATGGCCGCGTGCCTTAGTGTCTGGTCGCGAACCTAGGGGAATCGGGTTCGATCCCGACAGGCGCCAAATATTTCCAATTTTAAATGGCACAAAAAGTGACCCCTGTGGTGCACTCTCCACACCAGCTATGAGTGTCCGTGAGGTGACGCCTGGTAAGCGCCCACACGGTAAAATATATCGTCATCACACCCTGAAATGGGTAATAAGCCGTGATGATATATTTATTTATTTATAATCTAAAGGAGTCAAATTACAGTCCATAATCAAAACATTCTCGCTTGTATTCCCACAAAATGTCAAAAAATTATTTTTAACTGTGTTTTTTCAAGAAAAACTGTTAAGAACTTCAAATAAGGGAACTTTGGGTGGATCAATTATAACCAAAATCTAATAAGCTCTTCATTTGAATGTAAAGAAGAGGAATACGAAAGAATTATAATTTTTAGAATTGTAGTATTGGAGTTATTGTCAGAGTAATTTTAACTCTATAGAATTTTAAATGTATCGGATAAAGATTACCATATTTTTTAATATTTGTAATAACATAAACATAATTTTTAAGGGGTATCGTGGCCGCATGCCAAAGTGTCTGGTCGCGAACCTGGGAAACCTGGTTCGATCCCGACCGACGCCAAATATTTCGAATTTTAAATGGCACAAAAGTGACCCCTGTAGTGCACTCTCCACGCCAGCAATGAGTGTGAGGTGACGCGTGGTAAGCGTCCGCACGGTACAAATATGTCATCATCATTACCGATATCTGCGATAAAGCAGATTGTGGCACACTCAGATAGAATGAGTAATATGCCGTGATGATATATTTATTTATTTATTATTACATAAATTTTTGTTTAAGAAACTAGTACTTCCGGTTGTCTAATTGTTACCAAAATCTAATCAGCTCTTCAGATTTAGGAAATCGCAGTTACACATGTCTTAAGTCTTATAGTACTTAAGAAACCGTAACTACAACTCCAACATCCAAAAACACACACACACACACACACACACACACACACACACACACATATAGACGCACGCACACACATAGACACACATACAGACATCGTCGTAAAACAAATAAAATCGTATTCCAGGGAATATAAAACGTGGTTATTCATTAAAAACTCACCACCGAATTTTTTGATCAAAGACAATCCCTTCCTTTACCTAAAGGAGACCGAAGGTAAAAACTTAAAATATTTGGATTAGGTATTATATTTTATATAATTTGTTTCAAAATATTTGAATCGTTTATTTCGACCAACTTTAAGGAAACTCGTTTTAAATGACTTGAAACAATGATCCACCTTACGAACGCACTTTTATAATAATAGCGCTATTATGAAGCATTCTTTTACATTATATTCTTACGAGGTTAGATATCGCTTTTATTAAAAGCGATCTGTAGAAATGAGTTGGTTTTACGGGCCAATGGGTTTAATCAAGTTTAACATTTAATATTTTCTAAAACGAAATGAGTTATAGCAACACAAGTGTAAACAATTTGGATTCAGCAAAACGATGGAACAATTTTCAGGTGAGGCCGTTTTGGGTGAGAATTGAAACAACAGATTTTATCAAGTTTGCCAATTAATATCTCTAAAAATAAAGAGGAATAAATGCGCTTTGGAAATAAAAAGTAGAAAATCTGTTGTAGCCAGCCCAGTACAACTTGACAAATCCATTTTATTTTACGTAAATACCGTAAATAACATTTCTAGTAGAGATTTGTTTATATATCTATTAAAATATTGTCTGATTGTATTACATTTTCTATTTCCACGAATTTAATAGGTATATACACAATAACAAACACCTTTGAAGTTGAGAGATTTATTACATATAATAATTTGTATTATTGTTAACACTTAATCTATATCGCAGCTGCGAAATTTCACACATTTATTACAACAGATTATTTTATATATACCTAGAATTGAAATGTAATTTATAGTAAAGTAGAGAATATTTGTAATAAATTGCGAAATAATATTTAGATGTATTTCTAGAAGAGAAACTGTTAAGTTTTTTACCTCTCGCTAAGAGAGGTATTGGATTCATGCTAAAAATCGTACCTATATCCAGATTTTAGAATAAGCACGATTTAAGGTCCCTACAAACCGATTTTTATATTTTTACGGGAACTTTAAGCTGGCGTGGAAAGTATAACATAGATGTCACTTCTGTGAGTTTTATTTTACTACAACTCAATAAATCTAAAATTAATAAATAAATATGAATGCCAGTGCAGTGGCAATTAAAATATTTATTTATACTGATAAATATTTTGTTATTTGGAATATTTTAATTAGAAATATTTATGTAATATAAAAAAATCGTACAATCGAGATCTCGAAGATCGAATTTTTACTCTCGTCTCGAGCAAATCTCGAGGGCATTATTCTCTTGTCTTGAAATATCGAGATGAGAATAAGGTTAATCTCGTCTCGAAAATTCGAGAATTGCGAGATCTCGCGGAATCAGTACACCATGTATATGTACACGTAATTTAAGAATTTTTGAATCGCTGAAGCAATAGGGCTGTTGCAAGAATTTTTATATGACTTCTAAGTATTAAATTTTAAAAGATATTGTTCTTTAAAGAGCCTCAAATTTGAAAATATCACGAAATATCCTTTAGATATTTTACAATTAATTTTTGAAATTTGGATAAAATTTTGAATAAGTCACGTAATCTGAAACAGAATGTGACGTCAGAGTACATACATCTTCAGTGGTTCTAAGGTGTCAAGTGTATTGTCAAAGTTGTCAAACAAGTGTCACATTTTTAGATTGGTTCAAGTTGTATAATATGTATGTAATAAAAACTTCAAAATAAAATGAGTAATTTACTATATTGTATTGTGCCTTCTTACAAAGATATTGTTAGGAACAAACATACTATAGAGTTTATAAATTTTACAAAAGATGCGAAGAAAAAAAAATTGTGGCTAGAAGCAGTATTTTTGTAGCTTCACTTTATGTTCAGGGCAATCTTTACATCTGACTATACAGATATTTTTTTCTCGGCATAGATCTACATGTCCTATAGCAGATTCAATGTAAGAATCACGACCAGAACTTTAAAGTAAAATATATTATCAATTTATATAGTAAATTCAGTTTTTATATTTTATTTACCTCAACTCTTTTACACCCCTTATTTCGGTAGCAGTAAAACAATCGTTCTGATATAAATTCAGCCATCATCCAGCTATCGACCTTCGGTAAATTGTCCGACTTAGCTTGAGTGTAATTTGAATTTGCCATTATTACTTTATTATTCATTTACAATGAGCAATGTCAGAGTCAAATGTCAAATTAAAAGTTTTTGTTATTAACATGTGACAAACTTTAGCCTACGTTTATTTATATAAATAATATGAATAAACGTAAGTGATGGAAAAACTATTTTCCTATTGGCTATTAATGATGTAATGTATGTGCTTCTACGTCACAGGAGTGGGGGGGGGGGGTAGTTTTTCAGGACGCCAATCTTTTTATTTAATTATTTCCACAAATAGCAACAAATTATTAAAATAAAAATTATTACTAAGAAAATCATTCCGTAAACTTTCATTTAAAATAGTTTTTGAAAAATGTGAAACAGGTTCATTTTTATGTTGGCCAATTTGGGAAACAATGTATTTCATCTTGTTTTAAAAATTAATATCTCAAAAAGAGAAATTTACTCGAAATTTTCAAGAAAAGGACCTATATTCTACACGTGTATCTATATAATTAAAATAAGTAAAACTTTAAAATGATTAATTTTAAAAGTGATTTTGGTCAATGTAAGTACGTATACATTTTGTGTGTGTGTGTGTGTGTGTGTGTGTGTGTGTGTGTGTGTGTGTGTCTGGAATCGATTTGATTTGGCTTTGTGTATGTAGAAAGGAAGTTTCTAATCTGGAGTGGATTGCGTTTAGAGCACAAAAACCACAACATTTCTATCTTGAGTTGGAAAAAACGTCTGGCAAGGAATGGCTACAGGTAAGGGGCGTACCACCAGCTCTAACTAATGGCTCCGTGTTGCGATATTGCAAAAACACTCTCTTCATCCACCACACACCACATACAAAACTACTCTTCACTCTTCTACCAGAGAGAAATACTTACACCTGTTTCACACTACGGGGTTTCACCAGAATTTTAATACGAATATTAAGAAACAGCCTCAGAGAAGAATAGACAAATTAAGTAGACATAGTAGTAGAATTTATTTAATATGGACAAACATACCGTGAGTTTCAGCTAAGAAGCAACATTTGATATAATATTATTAATATATTACTATGGATACTAGTTTTTATATGTACGGTATCGTCACAGAATAAACATCTATACAGAAGCGACAGTCAGAGAGAGAAACGAAAATTAGAGAGAGAAAGAGTATGCCAACAAATTTAAAGGGCTAATCGGATAAAATCGGATTGTTTCGGCATATCTTCGTATCTTACGATTCTTTATTCTTTTCTTTATCTCGACGTGAACATTTTCCGTTAGGGGTCAATAATAAAAGTTTATTGAGAACACACAAATTGATTTCTAATAAAAACAAATATGTTATTTTTTCAACAAACGATGGGAAAAATCGTTATCATAAGGAAAATCATTATATTTCACGTATTCTGGAAGAGCTGTTGTCTCAGCTTGTCACGCCCATGTATTTTAGGGTTATGGCTAATTCAAGCAAACCAAGCACGTCTTCTCACTTTTGACATATGTCATTTTGTGAATTGTTTGTGAATTTTAGAAGTGGTGTTAGTTTCTAATTAAATGGATAAAATGAAGAAAGTAGAATCGGGAGGACTTGTTTGTTCATATAAAGGTGTATAAATAGATTTAAAATATGGAGAAAGGGAAATGTAAGTTTTTTTTCGTTTCCGAAAGATCCAGAAATGTAAGTTGTGTAAAACGACTACCATATCATGTAAAATGTATATTCATTTAATAAATATAGGTGTAAAATGTGGCTCAAGGTCTGTGTAAGAGAAGATTTGATGGAGAAGGATATATGGGACATATTCATCGAGTCTGATGTTTGTTTCCCACATCAAAGATATAGAAAATTCTGCATTGTAATAAATTTGTAAAATACAGGTATTTGTTTAATAAAAATATAATTATGTGATTATTTTATCTGATCTCTTTTTAATTCGTTAATAAAATTAAAATTTTAGTACTTTTATGTTCTAATTTTTCTTTTACCATTTAAAACAATTTAAATTTCGAGCGTAAATTTGCCAACAAATTTAAAGTTCAAGATCATAAACGTAAAATCGCAACAACAATGGTGCCGGCAAGGAGTGTCGCTTCTGTATAAATGTATTCTGTGGTTCTACTATGAAATTGATATAAGTTTCTATTCCGTGAGAAATAGCGAAAGAAAATTCTTTCTAACTTCATTTCGTATAGCCTTCTATAAAAAACTACAGCTGTATTTATTGTTGCCGGGCGCGAATTTAAATGTAGGTCCTTTCACCCTTAATAAAGTCTATATATAGTCTGTAGCAGTCAGGGTAGAGTTGCTTAGGCTCGCCCCACAGCGTAACAGTTCGTGAGTAACACATAACTTTTGACAGCGGTGAAAAATCTTTGATTTATCTTGTTTCTTATTTCTTAGACATAATAGCACGAAAGCATTAGCGGAAGATTTAGATAAGGCACACGGCAAGGCAACGCAGCGCTAACACACAACCACATAATTGGATAAATGAATGAACGCCATGGATTAGGGTTAAATTATTATAAATCCCAATGAGATTGAGAACGTAGCCTTTACTTATATTGTAAAGTAAAGTTGCCACGTGGCTTGGATCCAAATGAGAGGGAAAAATTCAACGACGCGATCGTTAAATTCAATCTCGGTGGCTTTGCTTCAGAGTTCTCTAATCATACACCTGATGCCGGGGGTTCAATATACACACCACGGAATTATAATATACACAATCAGACGGAAAGACACCTGCGGCATGCAACAACAATGGGACACTTACTTTTTAAATAATGAGTTGTAATTGTTTGGTGACTGATTAATTTATGCAGATAGAACAATTATATTAATTATAATTAGAATTTTATTTGAAATCAGTGGCAAATCATGTTTAATAATCAAAAGTATTTTTACCTCCCGCTACCCTTGGTAAGGGAGGTATAGGGATCATGCTAAAAATCACATATCGAGATTTTAGTAAATGACCACGTTTTAAGGTCCCTAGAATCCAATTTTAACATTTTCACGATGATGTCTGTATGTGTGTATGTGTGTGTATGTGTGTGTATGTATGTGTGTGTGTGTGTGTGTGTATGTGTAATATTCTAATACGAAAAGAAGCCATTAGATTTTGGTGTAAATCGGACAAACAGAAATGGCACTTTACTTGAAGCTCATAATGGTTTTTCTTCAAAAAATACCATTAAATGCCATTTTTTTCGCATTTTGTCATTATGAAAATTACAGAATATTGAATTTTGTGCAAGTATACATTAATACTTTTCCTATATATTTTACAGATAAATTTAAAAATCATTTTTCTTTTTTTAATCCCGAAGCCTAAGATAAACACAATTCCTTTGTTACAAGGTTTATTTTTCAAATGAATGTAACTGACAGGTAAACGTCATTATCAAAAAACTAATCACTTCAAATTAATAATAGTGACATATTAAATAATAAAGAAAATCGTAAATAAAGCAATGGTTATATGCAATGGAACATAATATAGTTTGAAGCATTACTAAATACGTAGGTATGTATTTAAAAAAATTAAATAGCGGGAGGTTTTGTGTTTTTCACATCAGATTTTTTTGTTAATGAATGTGAAGTACCTACAGAGTGATAAATAAATAAATAAATATATCATCACGGCATTTTACCCATTTCTGGGTGTGCCAATCTGCTTTATCGCAGATATCGGTAATGATGATGACATATTTGTACCGTGGGGGCGCTTACCTCACGGGCACTCATTGCTGGCGTGGAGAGTGCACCACAGGGGTCGCTTTTGTGCCATTTAAAATTCGAAATATTTGGCGCCGGTCGGGATCGAAAAGAAATTATTCAATTTTGGAGATCTTTTTATTTCTCACTTTGCACAACACCACATGAAGGCGGAAATACTATTTGACATGTCATTTTGACAATAAATACAAATATGTTATGTCAGAGCAGGGGCCTGACAGCTAATAGGATTTTGAGTAAATGAAATGCTTTAGATTATTGTTCTATGGGTAATGATAAAAATAAGAGTGCGTACTTAAGGGAACAACAACCATTTTAATAAAAAATTTGATGTGATCAACACAATATCTCCAGCTTTCTATTTTTTATTAATTTAAATACATATCTACATATTCTGCAAACTATATAAGTTCATTTGCATATATCTATTGTTTTATATGATCCATTTCGTTAATGTGTAGTTGTAAACTAATATTTGACACTTTGATAACACAGCTCTTTGATTTTTAGTGCCGTAAATATATTAAATTTATATCGGATCATTCTGTACATCTAATATTTATGTATGATAGAAAATATATTATTTTTACTATCCTTAATTTCATTAGACTCAATACAATCTTCTTAACACGGTTTCATTATTAATTTTAATGTAATTGCTTCCTGACAGTGACATTTGTTTAAATATGTCAAAATTGTTATTAAAATATTATATTTTTGTTTGACGCATAGGCCAGATGATGTACAAAAATAAATTTTTATAATTTAATATTTAAAGTTATTTCAAGTTATTTACTAAATGCTATTGTCGTAGAATTGAAGATTGTACCTTTATATCCAATTTTTATTAGTAAAAGTTGCTAAAAAATTATATTCAATGATTTTTTACAAGAAACACTGTTAAAAGCTTGTATAAATGATACTTCCGGTTATCCGATATACACTAAAAACTAATGAGTTCTTCCCACATTAGTATAGAATGGGTATACAAAATTTCAAATTTTTCTGATTGATAGTATTTGAGTAATTGTGTCCACAGGATTCACACACACACACACACACACACACATACACACATATATACATACAGACACCATTGTAAAAATAATAAAATCGGATTCTGGGGACATCAAAACGTGCTTATTCACTAAAATCTCTATATGCGACTTTTAGCACAATCCCTATACCTCCTTTACCTAGGGTAGCGGGAGGTAAAAACAAATACTGCTAATTTTAGTAGTACCTACGAACTTCATTGACTCTACCCTCTGGTAAATATACCTAGTTGATATCTTTCTCTTATATTTCTCCCCAAATGGTACTGTGATTTCCTGGCGCAGAATGAGACAATCTGGTGATCGATCTTGCCTTAGGATTAACAATGTGTTTGCAGTATTTTAGCATCGTTGACATATCGAAATCGACCTGGGATTACTAGGAGTTACGCATGAGAAGCCCCGTTGCGCCAAACTGCACACATTCGTCTCCCCACTTCATGTTTTATTCACTCAATATTCTAAACAAATATTTGTTAGTCATAAAACCAATGCAGGGATTTTTCTCCACGGGTAATAACTACAATGAATAAATAAATCAACCAGAATAGGAAAGGGACAGAAATCTCACATCTAATAAACTATTAATAAAATATATGTTGACTATCGTTCCCAGGAAACTAAAGAAAGCGTCTATGTTTAAAAAAATGTGGCCAGCACAATATACAGAGAGTTTATTTTAAAATGCAACATTATAGTTCATCACTTCCATGGTTACTCACTATTGTCAAAAATGACAGCAATGTAATATTTATCCATTTTAAAATGCAACATTATAAATAGTATTGCAGCACAGGAGATACCTCCAAAATACATCACAAATGGTGTCAATTCTTATTACGACCGACTAGAATATTGCCTCAGAGTGATTGGGGGTATTTTTTAACATTTATTACATGAAAATTATGAATTTTTGTAAGCTAAAGTTTGTTAAGATGTACAACATTCATGTTTTGATTATTTGTTAATCGTATGTAGGCTAATTTATTGGAAATTAGTTTTGATAATACAAAACTACAAATTTTGTATGCATTTTAAAATGGACAAAAATTACATTGCTGTCATTTTTTGACAATAGTGAGTAACCATGGAAGTGATTCGCCATATGTTGCATGTTAAAATAAATTCCTTGTATTGTACAATATAAAAAAAAATTGTTATGGCCAGCACAATACCTCTCGCCATTTCCATTTTAAGTGCCTGAGTGTCTGGTCGCGAACCTAGGGAAACCGTGTTCGATCCTGACCGGCGCCAAATATTTCGAATTTTAAATGGCATAAACGCCCGCACGGTACAAATATGTCATCATCATTACCAAAGCAAATTGGCACACCTAGAAATAGGTAATATGCCGTGATGATATATTTATTTATATTTATAAGTATTATATTGCACTTCGCTATCGAACCGTCGTTTTAAAACAGAAAAAATTACAGATCTTTACCCAAATATTGTTTTTTTTATTATATTTAACATGTCTTCTGCACACATATTAATTCTAATTATATCTATTTTCATTGTATGAGGAAGTTCCTAAATGGCAGAGATTCTTCCAATTCATTAACTAGATTGGCGGTATTATTGATGGATATATGCATTTTACCTACAATTTTGTATGATTATGATGATTTTGGACAAGGCGAAAGAAGAATGTTTTTAAAGAGTTAAGTGATTCAGTGGAGCTCTAACTTTCATCCCTTTTCTTATTGTTTTCGGGTTTTTGCTACCCCACTAAGTGGGAAACGCGTGATTTTATGTATGTATGTATGTACCTACAATTTTAAATATTTAATTAATAAAACAATAAGAAATATTAAATGTACTTCCCAGAATGCCACTAAAACTGTTGATTTTTGACACTGATATCGGTCATTTACAAACTATGTTATAAACATTTGAATTTGTCAACTGGTTTCCTTAGTGCCTTAGCCTCTGCGATGTATTACATTAGATTACTCTATATACTACAGTGTCTTTATCTCGAAATCTATACAAAATTTAAGTGTATTAGTTGGATAATTTTATGTTCTTCAATATTTGTACCTAATAACAAAAATTTCCAAAAATATAATTACAAGATTTTTTTAAAGAAACTATTACTTTCGGTTGTCCAATTGTTACCAAAATCTAATCAGCTCTTCCCAGGAATGTCAGATTAAGGAAATTGGAAACATCTACACAGACACACACGCACACACACACACGCACACACACACACGGACAACATGGTAAAAAATAAATTTAAAAAAATGGTATAGGATTTTTTTGTAATTGGGCATTGCAAAGCAGATTGCCGTGATAATATTTTCAGATTTTTATGAAATATTTTTCAAAAAAAAAAACAATTCGAACGTTACAGAACCAACACCTAATTATTTGTTTGTTTCATATTTTACTATATTATAATATTAAAACTATAATGATATATGGTACATTTGGTGGCAGTTGGGATCATTTTATAGTGCAATAAATTTCAATTAAAGCAGTCTATAACTGATTAGAAGTGACAGAAGAACTACACTAGTTTCCTCGTAAGAAACTATTTGAATAATTGTCTAAATTGCAAGTACGGTGTAAACAATTTAATTACAAAGTTGTGAGTAACATTTCCATTTAATTATCATCTAGAGAGTTGTGTATTTCTGTGTGAGTGTATATGTGTGTTTTTATTGGAACTTCTGTTCTCGTTCTGTAAGTGCACGCGCCGTTGGCCCGGAATCCGACGTGTAACATCACATCGATCATCATGCTTTGCTGCTGTTTATCGGCCCGCCAGTCAGATTAACTTGTGTTACGGCCCTGTGCTTTTCTCGGTCCCGGAATGAAGATTATCACACAGATAAATCAACACTCACGCGCACAAATCGCGGGGCAAACGCAGATTTCATGCAAAAGATAAAAGAAGGAATTTGCGTTTTGATTTTTTAATGGACGCTTTTTATTTTTATATGAAATGTTCATTTCATATTTTTTTTTTTTTGATTTAGGTATTTAATTTTCGTCTAGTAGCATATTTATATTTCAAAACTAGTTGGCAAAATAAACAAACACATGAGAAACAGAAATATTTATTCACATGAATTGCATATTTAAATAATAATATTAATGACATAAGCAATAATAATAATAATAAATTTAATTGATATTTAAAAAGTATTTATTTTAGAAAACATTTTTCATTTCATGTCCTGTGCAGATTTTTTTCTTCTATACATTCATCGTTATATTTTTATGTTAAAAAATCTAGCACAAGACCTTCCGTTAATTTGATGTATTTTGTACAAATCCCATACCAAAAGTTCCTTGGAAAAGATTCTATATATCCAGTAAAATTGTAACACGAACATAATACATTTTTTTTACAAATTCCATATAGAAAGTTCCTTGGAAAATATGCTATAAATACAATAAAATGAATATACATTATGTATACTCATATATAAATACTCTAAAGATGCGTACACTTACGTAACATTCTCTTTACAATCAAATAATATTACTACCAAGTTCATATTTCTACCCATTTTAGAATTATTGCCCCAAAAGTCAATATACTTCACATTTAGATAAAAATTTCAAAATTTTCAAAAATCTAATTATTATGTACCTAGATAAGCTGATTCCAAATTTTGAAACCGCAGGTCGATATCTCGTTTCGTTCTCGAGATATTTAGTTTTAAAGTTTTGCTCAAAACTGCCCATTTTTGGGTAATAACCCAAAAATGGGTCGAGATATGAATTTGGCGACAACACCATTCGATTCTACGGGCAAAATTACATAAGTATACCAATTTTCAGAATTTTTGAACACCGCATACAATCTCTAAAGCAAAATAACTGAAAATGGCCAAAAATCGAAAAAAATCTAAGGTGTACCCCTTACGATTTTTTCAGATTTTGGGAATTTTCAGAGGTTTTCAAGCTTTTATTCATAAAAAATGTACCGGTTGGACAAAAACTATGAAAATTGGTATACTTATGTATTTTTATCAGTAGAAGCGAATGGTAATGTCGCCAAATTCATATATCGACCCATTTTTGGGTTAATACCCAAAAATGGGCAGTTTTAAGCAAAATTTTGAATCTAAATATCTCGAGAACGAAACGAGATATCGACCTGCGGTTTCAAAATTTGGAATCAGCGCATTAAGAAGTATCTAGATGCATAAAAATTAGATTTTTGAAAATTTTTAAGTTTTTATCTAAATGTGGGGTATATTGACTTTTGGGGCAATAATTCAAAAATGGGTAGAGATATAAACTTGGTAGTAATATTATTTGATTGTAAAAAGAATGTTACGTAAGTGTACGCAACTGTGTCAATTTTTTGAAATAAAATATTGAAATAAAAATGGATAAATGCTATAATTTTTTTTTTACAAATATGCAGTCTGTGTAACTCTTTTCATAAAGATTCTAAAACCTATGTAAACGGGGCAGTACATGACGTCACTCATCTAGCTACTTTTATTCAATTTTTATTAATGACGTGCATCGGCTGCTTGACAAATTTTATATTTAAACAATTTTAGTGTAAAGCTGTTCCTTTTTCCCCCTTCTCCCGACGCCGCCCATGGTATGTATGTTTATTTGATATTGCAAAATTACTATCATATACTCTGAAAGTAATAGCACACAATCTAAATGCAGCAACATTTAATGGCTCATCTGATCTATATCAAATTTGATTATTTCAAAGAATCTCCTTTAATACCAGATGTATTTCCTGTTTCTCTCTCGCGTGATCATCCTCTATCTACTATCCCAATATGTATTGAGCCATATTTTTTCACACGCTTGCTTTCCAGCCTATATATTTCCTGAAACTATCCAATAACTCCCCACAACACAATACTAACAATTATTGTACAAACAGCGACATTTGCTCCGCCGTCAAGCATCATTGACTGCATGTGGCCTTGTTGCTTTTCTCCCCCGTACCCTGTGGGATACATTAGTAGAGATATTTCATTTAGGGCATTCATCTTCATACACTTATACACAAACAGAGCCGTAATGGATTAAGCGGCTTCAACGAAAAAGATGCTTTGAATAATGGACTCATTGTCCGCAAGGGGTAGATACTTCCCCTATGTGAGTATGAGTGAGATTTTCTATACAATCGTAAGCAAATACACGGGGTAAAAAGTGTGATATATATGACAGTTATTGGAGAGGATGATCGTGGATAAGCTAAATAAATAATTGTATCATAAGGACTTTTAATTACGAAAGGGTGAGAATGAGAACACTACGAGTATACATTTAAAATATATCATACAGAACGATGTACCTAATTTAAACTTAGTCGATATTAACAGTAAATGTTGTTGAGTTATATCAAAAATCTGTTGTGGCCAGCACAAGACCTCTCGCCATTTCCATATTAGGCTATATAAGTATTGTATTGCACTTCGCTTTCGAACCTTCGTTTTATAACAAAATATTACAGAACTTTACCCAAATTTTGTTTTTTATTGTATTTAACATGTCTTCGGCACACATATAATTCTAATTATATCTATTTTTCATTGTATGAGGAAGTTTCTAAATGTCACAGATTCTTACAATTCATTAACCAGATTGGCTGTATTTCTGATGAATATATGCATTTTACCACAATTTTACCTATAATTTCAAATATTTAATTAATAAAACAATAAGAAAGATTAAATATACCTTCCAAAAAAGCTATCAGAATGTCACTAAAACTGTTGATTTTTGACACTGACATGTGTCATTTACAAACTATGTTATAAACATCGGAATTTGTCAACTGGTTTCCTTAGTGCCTTAGCCTCTGCGATTAGATTACTCTATAAATTATAGTGTCTTTATTTCTAAATCTATACAAGATATAATAAAATTTTTAAGTGTATTAGATGGAGAATTTTATGTTCTTCAATATTTAATATAAAAAACTCCCAAAAAATTATATTTAGAAGAATTTTTCTAAGAAACTACTACTTCCGGTTGTTCAATTGTTACCACAACCTTTGCAGCTCTTCCCAGGAATGTCAGATTGACGAAACTGCAGTTAAATATTTTTTAAGTCTTATAGTTTTTGAGGAATCGTGTCTCTACAACATTCAGACATACACACACACGCACATACACACATCCACACACACACACAGACATAATTTTAAAAATGTTATAATCGGATTCTAGGGACCTTAAATCCTGCTTATTCAATAAAATCTGGATATGCGAATTTTAGCATGAATCCAATATCTCTCTTAGCGAGAGGTAAAAATCATTCAAGAACAGTGTCAACTTAACTTGCGGCAGCTATATCTATAATTCTGAATATTTAATTAATGATACTACTTCTGGTTGTACAACAGTTACCAAAACCTTTTCAGTTCTTCCCATTAATGTCAGATTAAGGAATATGTAGTTAAATTGGTCTTTGGTTTTATAGAATTTGAAAAACATTCAAACACACACACACACACACACACACATCATTGTAAAAATGTTAAAATCGTATTCTAATAACCATAAACCGAGCGTATTCACTAAAATCTGTTGCCTAATTAATTAAATGTCAATTTGACACGACATATTGTCAAAAATGTTATCTACCGAAATCAAAGCTTTTCTTCTTTTAGAAATAGAAATAAATTAGAAAACGGCGAATGGCAATATTCTGTATCTTTATTATCTTTTCACGATCAATTTTGACAACTTGACTTTTGAATTGAATAATAATCAGACATAAATTTCTGTGTTCATAACCTACTCAGAACTATGTTTTTTTCTGAAAATACTATATGAAAGCTTCAAACCAACAAAATATACTAGTACCTATACTTTGTATTCAAAGCACTAGTCATAGAAAATAGCAAAGACTGCAAACGTACTTTATGTTCCCGGTATGTAAGTAGCATAAAATGCAGATTTACGCTGTGTAAATCAGTGTAAAACGCACTTTCTATGAATGGCAAGGTAGCAATTTACAATTTGCAAGCAGAATGCGGTAAATTTGGTGAATAGTGATAGAAGTGAAGCTAGCAGTTACAGATACACACGGCATTGCAGCATTCCGGGGCTAATTCAGTTTTGAGAACTTGAACACTTGAAATTAATTTGAGGCGTAAACTTAATGTACATAAATCAGGTACGACTACAATTACAAATATTGGAGATACAGATGCGCGCTCTCGTTCACCAGCAAGATTTATTTATTTTGTTGGAAACTTTAAGCCTTGAAGCTGTGCTATGTAATAATGAAGTGATTATGTTTATGTACGGGAATAAACCTATATACAAGAGAGGATGCATATTTAAATGAAGCTCTATTTTCGACCAGTGCATTTCTGTGAGATGCACTTTGGCAATTTTAGTGAGCATATAATAATCAATAATATAAATAACTGGAATATGTGCAATCGCATAAATTTCACATTTGTAAAATTGTTGTGAATTAAAAATTGTATCTAAATTATTGTTTACTGTTTACATGCCTCTCGTTCGCGAGAGAGTGGTAGAATAAAAGTAGTAATTTTCTGCTATTTACAGAGTGCCATGAGAAATAGAACAAAAATATAAAACAGTTATAATGTTTGAGTTTTAATAATTATTGATATGATTAAATTAATTAATTAATTACGTTTTTGTGATATAGTAAAGGTATCCATGATTATTGATAAATAATTTAAGGAAATCAATCATTAAAAAATCTGGTGGCCAACACCTAACCTTCCGTCAAATCGGTCAATCCTATGTTTTCTTCTAAAATTGATGAATGTATCGCAGAACACTTAGACTGTGTCCGATGTAGTATTTTCGTCACCTTAATATATAAATCCTAAATTTATATGCCCTAAATCTAGTGATTATTTAGGATTTTAGGAATTAGATTTTAGTGTTTTGCAAGAGCACACTATGCCTTGAAGTTGACGCGCACTAATTAAACAAATCATATTCGTTGCTATAATTTGTACAAGACGTCAAATTTACTGTCAAAGAATAGCTTCTTAGCTTCTATTTTATGAAATATAATATTAACATTTTTACTCTCAAATATCAAATTGAATCGAATTGTATAATTCATTTTTATTGTTCTATCAATGGATATCACTAGTGTACCATTCGGAGTTGTATTTATGTAAAGAAGACCTAAATCCTAAAATCTAAATGTCAAAATGCAACATCGGACACAATCTTACTCTAAAAAAGTAGAGATGAGTTTTTTCGTCCGTGTAACTGATATGTTTTCTTTTTGAAAAAAGCTAGAACATACAAATGTAAGTACGAATAAGGGTTACAACTATTTAAAAATTTTACCATTATATTTGCTATGGTCCAAAAAAAGAAAATTAACAGTCGGTATATATCGTATGTATTACAATTTTGGGATATTTTGCAGATATAATTTTTTTATCGATTAACATTAAAAGTGCGATTTTTTTGACAGCTAATAGTCTATAAAACATCACATTTACTGCCTGTTATTGCTATTTGCATAGCAACCGTTCAACAAATGCATGAAATCGTCATGTAATCTACTACTTCCCTGCCACAAAGTCGGCAGGGAAACTGAATTTCCCTGCCTAGGCAGGGAAGTAAACAGCAACATTGCCAAATTTATTTTCACAAACACATTTTACGTTTCAATATGAAATACAATTATAAAATTAAAATTAAAGAAGTTCAGTATACATTTGTTTAAAATGTGATTAACTTGTTAAATGAAAATAGGTTATATGTAACATTCAGCAATTTTGAATTCTTATATGATTTCAGAAAATAATTAATACTTATCTTCTCTTTTTCATGACTCATTATGATGAACTTTTTTGCCTTGATATGTAAATAACTAATTTCTAAAATCGGCAAAAAATTATGTGTTATACATGACACTAAACACATATTTACAGCTTCGGCAGTATTCATTACCTCGGCTTCGAAAAGGCAGCCACTGCTGTAAATGGTATTTTAGTGCCTAGTTCAAAAATTATCTATTTCTTTTTGCAAGAAATGTTATACAATATTGATGTAAAATAAAAAGAATTGGTAAAAGATGTACCTACTGGCCAGAACAGATGTTTTTTTATAATACTTTGGAAATAAAAATATACTTATTTAGCAATTATAGTTTGATATTAGGTTCAACAATTTAAAATTCTAAATGTTTTAAAAGTGTTTGTATGGTATAAATGACTTCTCAATTCCTCCTTAGTTTAAAAATAATATATGATGGATGAAAGGAATCATATTTGATAGCTGTATTAAATAAATTAAGTACTTACACAATTTTGAAAATAGTCTTATTACCTAATTGATTCTAAAATATTTCCCATACGTACCTAAATATTAAAATCTATATTTATTTGTTTTATTTACATAAATGGAAATAAAATGGATTAGCTCCCATGTAATTTTGTGGCAGTTACTCTGGGGTCAGATTCGATTCATGTCGGAATCAAATATGATTGTGTATAAATGATAATGACGCGGATGACCGGTTAGGGTGAATCCGTGATTGTTCTGGGTGAGTAGCCTCCCTGCCTGTCCCTAAAATCACAATCGCAATTGGCAAATTCGCGAATTAATTTCATGGAAAACGATTGCCACCGCTCTGGGTTGGGTTGTTTTCGAATTTGAATTAGAAACGTGCGACTTATTAAATTTCATCATAATTAAATTATTTTGTAAAATTAAACTGCGAATTAATTCTAAGCCACCGCACATAAATTTGATTTAGAGTTGGGGGACGAAAAAGTTTTAAACAACTCACAAATACATACATATATATATATATATATATATATATATATATATATATATATATATATATATACTACCTATTCTACAATAAATTATAAAACAACATAAATAATGGTACAAACATTTACTTACTCTTTCCCATAATATTCACGTGGTATATTTTTTGCTCTAAAGTAAATAACCTTAAAATAACAGATAATATTTCACTTACACTAAAATATTTCATTGCCATATTTATCTATGAACATATCTACCATTAAAAACATAAATATATTCAATTTTCAAATAGCACAAAAGCCACCACTTCCTATTTGTAAAATACTTAGAAATTCTTAACCACAGATTCCCACAATTGAACTTTACCGAAAGTGTACCGTTTAGTATTCTGTATCAGAATTCATTTAAAAAAAAATCTGTTGTGGCCAGCACAAAATCTTCCGCCAAAAGTTCCTTGAAAAAGATGCTGTATATCCTGTAAAATTTTAACACCAACACACTATTTTTTACAAATTCCATACCGAAAGTTCCTTTCCCTATTTTATTAGGGGTTGCTGTTTCTTACTCTTCTCTTTTACTCATTCCTGTCCAACGCATCTTCTTCACATAATTCTTCCTCTCTCATATCTACACAGTCCTTCCATTTCTCTTTGGCCTTTCTTGTACTTCTGGCATTGAAAATTCCAATCTTGAGGCGAGTCTGCAACTGCAAGTCACTTGCGAGGGACACTCTATCACATTCACATATAACTTTCTGACCCTATACTTTCAACTTTGGTTTTGCATTTGACACTGACATCTGTCAATTAAAATTTTTTGAATTATCTGCTGTTTCCATAATTTTAGCAAAGCTGACTAATTTTAAAAAGTTAATCTCTCTTAATGTCTCTATAACTCTATATGCATTGAATCTGAAGAAAAATGTATAATCAAACCGTATAGAGAATAAGATATTCTTTCATATTGATAATCACAAAATGTCGAAAAATGATATTTAACTGCGTTTTTCAAGAAAAACTGTTAAAAACTTCAAATAATGGTACTTCCGGTAGATCAATTATAACTAAAATCTAATCAGCTCTTCACATGGATGCAAAGAACAGGAATACAAAAGAATTATAATTTTTAGAATTGTAGTATTGGAGTTATCGTCGGAGAAAAATATAAATTGTACGTGTATGCAAAAAAACATTTAACGTCAGATTGACAATCAATATTTTTTCCAGAGAACACATTGATTTTTACTTTTCTATAAAGTTTTGAACTATGACGTGATTGGTCAGTTTCAAAGGCCTCTAGTTTTTGTAGAAAGTATGTTAAACAAAAATTATTGCCAGGTTTACTATCTTTGGGGTCAGTTCTACCATGGGTTAAGCGTTGATCACTTACTTACATAACACCTTGTATATTACAGTGTCTTTAACTCTAAATCTATAAACTACCTAGTCCTGCATCACCCTTGCCTGAAAAACCTACCATTTATAACATTTATTTGTTTGTAATATTCTACTCTGTCTTTCCCACCGGTGTTTTTAATATATTTACCCTCTGGTTGAAATTAAAAACGTTATCCGTAACGGAGTGTATTTTCCGTGATGAAAGCGCAATAAATCGGTCGGTATCTGAGCAAATCTGGCTGGAATCGAATGTTTCCTTGTGAAAAGATAAACGCGGGTTGCCGGGGAACGTTAATCCCGTAAGGGAGAGGGTCAGCAGGCAAATCGCCCCGGAATATCGCACTTCATACACCATCACACACCACATGGCATGGAACAACGACCAGTAAGACAGGGTAGCACGAAGCAAAATTTATATAGAACCAAATAAACGTATAGGCTGTACGCTATAGACATAGGGTACGAGATATCTTTATAACTTTATATAGGATATTATTTTATTATATTCTTCCCTTATGATGTGTTAATAATGTAATAATATTTCACAAATCGTATATAAAACAAGGGATAATATTTTAATTTTGCAATGTTATTATTTATTGTAATTGTAATAGTATATTTGTCGGCTCCGGTTGCTCAATGGTTAGAGCAACGCCTCTTAGTCATGAGTGTGCTCAGGGTTCTGGGTTCGAATCCCACTAAGGCATGGATGTTTGTGTATGTGAACCTACTCAGTAATTGGGATTTAAACCTGTTGAAATAAAATAAATAAATATATCATCACGGCATATTACCCATTTCTGGATGTGCCAGTATCTACAACACATGTAGACATCGGTAATGATGACGATATATTTTACCGTGTGGGCGCTTACCAGGCGTCACCTCATGGGCACTCATAGCTGGTGTGGAGAGTGCATCACAGGGGTCACTTTTGTGCCATTTAAAATTGGAAATATTTGGCGCCTGTCGGGATCGAACCCGGTTCCCCCGGGTTCGCGACCAGACACTCAGGCACGCGGCCACGGGACCCCATAAAAAGGTTTAAAAAAAAAATTACATCCGACGTGGGAGATGTTTCATTACAGCCGAGGGCTTATGTATATTATCGAGCGGCGAAACTCCTACCGAGGTTATGTATTCTATTTTATTCACAATCATCCTCATTTTAAATCAATAATTTTCAAAATAAATCAATGGATTATAACCTTTAATTTTATTAATATTTTGACAGCTGTCTTAAAATTTGTTTAGCCTACTAACTTGTAAAATTGGTTGCTAACTTGTAAAAATTCTACAAGTTAGTTATCACGTTAGTAACGTTGTTGACATGTGAAAATTGTGTTTTGTTACTGTCATACGTATTAAAAGTAAGTGTCAAATGCAACTGAGAGGTTTAGGTTATAATCAACACCTAAAATTGGTAAAAAAAGAAAAGGAAATCATTTATAATCCAAAGTATGTACAGTATCAGTTAGAGATGCATTCGGGCGGGCCGGGCCGGGCTTTGAGGTTTGGATCGACTCGGCCCGAAAATAAAAATTACCGGCCCGACTCGAAGATCGACTCGACAAAAAAATTAACTAGCCCGGCTCGAAAATTGACTCGAAATCGGGCCGGGCCAAAGCTCGAAATTGGGTGCATCCGGCATTCCTAATGTTCATTTTTATGTTAAGGCGAAATGTTTAACTTTTTTCGTGTCAAACTTATAAAAAACCTCTACATTCTTATAACTTTCAATATTAGTTAACATAAGTAGTTAAAAAAGAGACCCTTCTAGTGTAAGTTTGTTATAAAAATTACTGACCTACGAGTATTTAACACTTTGTTTACCAAATAATTTAAACAACTTTTTCACAAATCTTACCTATATAAAAAATATAATTTTAATTTACATAAGGATTTTTTATCTAACTTTGTTTCTGCTCAAAAATAGGACAAGAAACCATTATGGTAGGAACGAAAATCACTTTTATTTAAGTATACGAGTAATAACAATAATAATAGCATCATCACAATATAATTATTATGCTTTAATGAATAACCTTGAATTCTTTAACTTCATCCGTTTTCATTAAAATATTAAGCATTTGAATGAACTATAAGATCAAAAGTCCGACTCGCCTCGATTTTTGAAAATGATTAGCCCGATTCGGCCCGATATCTGCATCTCTATATCAGTGTCACTAAACAGGCGCTTGCTATACATATATTTCATCATATACTTACCCTTCAGAAATACCGCCATCCAGACATACACACACACACACACACACACACACACACAGCCACACACACATTTTTTTTGGGATAACCACATTGTTGTTGAAGAAATAATCATTTCTTTATCCATACTCAGTTTTTAGACAAGCAGAAACTGTCAGATTCACATTATAAAACCAGAAAAAAGCTTTAAAACAAAATTTAAATTATTAAAATTTCCCTCGCAACTGTAGAATATCGTACATTTAATATTTATAAGAACTGCTTGTTTTTAACTTTGGAAATAATAACAGGAAAAAAATGATATGTTAAAATGATTAAACGTCAGAATAGAACATTATTTGTTTGTGTTTGAGTTGTATACAAAGTTGAGTAAGCCATTGGCGAATCAGAAGTATAAATGGTATTAGTATAAAATCCGAATTTTGTAAATACAACTCCCAATAACGTATTATAACGGGGCTATTTTGCGTAACATAGCGGTTAATTTTTAAACAAATAAAATAAATAAATATATCATCACGGCATATTACCCATTTCGGAGTATGCCACAATCTGCTTTATCGCAGATATCGGTAATGATAATGACATATTTGTACCGTGCGGCGCTTACCAGGCGTTATTTCACGGGCACTCATTGCTGGCGTAGAGAGTGCATCACAGGGGTCACTTTTGTGCCATTTTAAATTCGAAATATTTGAGGTAGGTCGGGATCGTACCCGGTTCCCCAGGTTCGCGACCATTTTTAACAACTGGTTAATAATTTTATCCAATTGGCAACTAAAAATCGATTTTTTTACCGCTAGTACTTTTCTAATGATGCCGTTACTGGCGAATTTGTACAATAAAATAAAAATATACTTTTCTTGTCAAAATAAACCGAGTGTTATTATTTTTTTTTAAACTTTTATTAATTGAAAAACATACGTATATATACTAAAAATCTTATGTCTCATATCTAAATAATGACGTCATTAAGTGTATGTAAATTTATGATTTGATTTATACGGGTGATAAAATTGCATATTCGCACAAAGCCTTTGTGCGTAAAGTCATAGATTTAATATGTGAATATATAATACGTGTATTTAAAATTCATATTAATAACGATAGTCCATAGCTTTGGAATATTGTATCCAATTATACATATGTACATAGTAACATTGCTTATTAATATATTTATTACTGTTCAAACAGTATCTACAATAATTTTAGCTGGTGCTTGAGGCATTAACTACATATATTGATATATACGAGTACCTACCAAGATACTTGCTTTAGTGTTTATAATTGAATTTACTAATTAAACACACTAATTACTATACACGACAAATATAATTTTGTATCCCTCTCAAAACATTTTTACGGTAACTGTTTTTACCTCCCGCTACCCTTGGTAAGGGAGGTATAGGGATCGTGCTAAAAATCTCATATCGAGATTTTGGTAAATGACCACGTTTTAAGGTCCCTAGAATCCAATTTTAATATTTTCACGATGATGTCTGTATGTGTGTATGTGTATGGATTTTGTCTTCGCTCTAACTCAAATACTATCATTCAGAAAATTCTGAAACCTTGTATTTCTAACCTATTCTAATATGAAAAGAAGCCATTAGATTTTGGTGTAAATCGGATAACCGGAAATGGCACTTTACCTGAGGCTCATAATGGTTTTTCTTTAAAAAATACCATTAAATGCCATTTTTTCGCATTTTATGTCTTATGAAAATTAAAGATTATTGTATTTTCTACAGGAATACATTAATACTTTTTCTATATATTTTACAGATAAATTTAAAAATAATTTTTTTTATTAGTAGCGAAGCCTAAGATAAACACAATTCCTTTGTTACATAGTTCATATTTCAAATGAATGTAACTGACAGTAAATGTCATGTCAGAAAACTTATCACTTCAAATTAATATTAGTGACATTTTAAAAAGAAAATAGTAAATAAAGCAATAGTTTTATGCAATGTAACAGTTTGCAGCGTTAGTAAATACGTAGGTATGTATTTAAATTAATAAAAATTAAATAGCGGGAAGTTTTGTGTTGGCCACATCAGTTTAACTGCTAGTTTAACAAGTAATAGTAGCGTCAAAAACAAAAGTCAGTGGGTTCTCATATTTTTTTTAGTGATTTAATAAGTGTAATTACTGTAACGGTGGTAGGTACTGGATATATATATATATATATATATATATATATATATATATATATATATATATATATATATATACAGTATGGGATTAATGTATGGATTATCCAAAAAAATCAGTACTCAGCCGTTTTTTTTTAAAAACACGTCGATTTTAATTTTTAAAAATACATATTAATATGTGTAATTCATCTTCCGACTTTCATTTATTTATTAATGACAGTTACAATTGTTTATGGGTTGTCAAAAATTTCCTTCGCAATACTAGTAACATCCATTTGTTCGGCCTAATAGTATTTTACTACCATTATTATAAATAAGACGAATAAATATGTTAGCTTACTCCTAAACAAGCTGAGAAGATTGACAACTCGTTACTGTCATTAAAAATGAGATGTTTGGCATTTGGAAAGACTGCTAGATTAAATATATTAAAAAAAAATTCACGATGCAGTCACTCAGGTTTCATTTTTTTCTGTCTGAACCGTAACAGATATCACAAATTAAACAGAGAGAGAGACAGGTTTACTATTGAATGTATCTTTCTGAAAAAAAATAATAATTTTACGTTAAGTGGCTATTAAAAAGTTACGGTCTAATCAATGTTGGGACACCTAAGTTTCATACATTAGTGGTTCACTAATAATAACAAGTATCATCTTAAAAGATGACATAATCATATAAATTGTCATGCCAAGTTTCATCCAAATCGATTAAAGCGTTCTGTTATTATAAGCAAAATTATTTTCTTTTCGAAGAACTTTGATGCAGAATTTCCGATAGAAGCAAGTTTAGATAAATCGTCTTCCTATTTGAGAGAAACCCTGTATAAATATGGGGTCCCGTGGTCGCGTGCCTGAGTGTCTGGTCGCGAACCTGGGGGAACCGGGTTCGATCCTGACAGACGCCAAATATTTCCAATTTTAAATGGTACAAAAGTGACCCCCGTGGTGCACTCTCCACACCAGCTATGAGTGCCCGTGAGATGACGCCTGGTAAGCGCCCACACGGTAAAATATATCGTCATCATTACCGATGTCTACATGTGTTGTAGATACTGGCACACCCAGAAATGGGTAATATGCCGTGATGATATATTTATTTATTTATTTATTTATGAATAATAGTTATTTGGAATGCGGTTATCTGACTATCCTTTTTTTTACCTTTCGCTAAGAGAGGTATTGGATTCATGCTACAAATCGCATATCCAGACATTAGGAGAGTAGGAGGAAACTTATTCATAAAATGAATTGAAACATAAAGAATAGATATAACTATGCTGACAAAGCATGCCCTAACACCCTATGTAATTTATATTTGTTTCAAACATTAAAAATGCAACAATTATTAAATTTATTAAGTGCAAACAATGTTTAATGAGAAAATGCCCTAAGGAGTTTAAAGCAACAGCTAGTATTATTATTTCATAATTGGAAGTTACTCTTAAAGATGAAAAACTTCAAAATTTACATTTTCGCCTATAGGTATTGACCTATAACTATGCCGTGATGATATATTTATTTGTATATATATACCGGGAGTTTATTTTATCAGTAAACATAGGGTATATCATTGCCATAGTTACGATATGAATGTTTGACAGCAATGTATTGAAGCGTTTATTTTATGAGTAAACATAGGCGTTTAACATAGGAAGCAGTTTTTTGTAAATACAAAGTGGCTGTCAAGTAATCAAACCATGTTATTGAACATGATAATAGTACATTACATTTTGTACATTATTTAATATTAACTGCTTTAATAATATAGTAAATTACAGAAATTGTCAAATAAATAATTGTTTCACATTTTTATTATGCATTATGAAAAGCTTTACAAATGTGTCTGGTGGCGCGGTGGTTATGACTGTGGTGTCTAAAATTTTTGGTAGGGGTTCGATTCCCCATTGGGGTAATTATTTTATTATTTTTTTTCTTAAAAATTGTTGAACTTTTAAAAATCAATTTCTATATTATAATCATTTAAAAATAATAATAACATGGTAATAAATAAAGAGAAAATAAATGAGAATAATTGATTACAATAATCAAAATATTGATACAATAATAATGCATTGTATTTCCTTTGATATTAATAAAAATAACTGAAATATAATAAATTTGTGTAGATATTATGTTTTTACTGTATTTATCAAAAGAAAATACAATGCATTGTTATTACATCAATGTTTTGATTATTGTAATCAGTTATTGTCAACTATTTTCTCTTTATTTATTACAATGTTATTATTATTTTTAAATGACTGAAATACGAAATATAACAGAGATTTTGAAAAGTTCAACAATTTTTATGTAAAAAAAAAATAAGTACTCCAATGGGGAATCGAACCCCAACCAAAAATTTTAGACACCACTGTTATAACCACTGCACCACCGGAGACATTCATAAATCTTTTCATATTGCATAATGAAAAATTGAAACAATTATTTATTTGACAATTTCTGTAATTTATTACAATTTTTGCAATATTATTAAAGTAATTAATATTAAATAATGTACAAGATGTAATGTACTATTATCATGTTCAATAGCAAGACTTGATTTATTGCCAGACCTTTGTATTTACCAAAAACTGCTTCCCATGTTAAACGCCTATGTTTACTCATAAAATAAACGCTTCAATACATTGCTGTCAAACATTCATATCGTAACTATGGCAATGATATACCCTATGTTTACTGATAAAATAAACTCCCGGTATGTTGTAATGAATAGTTCAATAGTACGGTCTGTAGCCTTTCGCGCATCTCGTTTTACATCATTTTCGGACTGTCGTAAGTTACGTTGGTGCAACTAAATAACAGCCTAATGTATTTTTCATAGTATGAAAGATTATAATCATCCTCATATATACGTTAAAACGAGGACATCACTCCGTATTGTCACATACATAATTTATACAATATTCACGGAAATTTTATATTATATTTTTAAACTCTATAATAGATGTAATAATATAAACGTGATACACAATGGGAAACATAAATATAATATCTGTATAATACAAATATCACATTACGAGAATATTACCGTAAAATTTATACAAATATACGGAAGTATTAAATATCATAATCGTATACTTGCACAATTTATAGTTACCTATCTAAAATAGACAACAAAACAAACATAAAATTAGTATATAACATGTTGTATTACCATTAAATTTATTCTAATGTATAAGAGTACATCTTCTCTTTGACGCGACTTGTACGGCTAGGGGTTAAATCCGAATCCCTGTCCGTTAACTAGTTTTCATTAGGGGTAACAACACTATTATCGTATTCACAGGGGGCCGTATGCATTCCACGTGCAGTGTGTTCACTTCAATATCATTTATCTTCATACCCTGTTCTATATAGGAGTGTATTACCATTGTTTTCACTTTTATAGCCGATATAATCCTAATATAGTAGAGTAGATGGGGCTAGCGTAATTTCTAGTGGAATACCGTGGACGGGATTCGGATTTCCACCTGCGGAAGGGGTGTTTTAAAATGAATTTAAAAGTGTGTTTTTAATAGTTTAAAGTGCTATCTAAACCACTCAGATAAAAGGGTACTTGTAGTGTAAGATTAATAGTTACTGAACTGTTGATTTTGAAGCATTTAAATTGAAAGGAATTTATTTTTATGCTTAAAGCTATTTAATAAAAATCTGATGTGACCAGCACATGACCTCCCGCCAATTCCATGTTTAAAATAGCAATGAGCTTTAAGTAAAGTTTCACTTCCGATTGATCTACTTTGTTGTTCCAACAAATAGAAAAGTGTGTAATACGAAATTTTGGATTATATTTTATTATGTTTTTCCTGAAAAATCTGTTAGGGCTTCAAATTAAGTACTACATCCGGTTTATAATATATAGTCAAAATCTAATATGTTGTTTCAAATTATATAAGAGTATTAAGTACCTACCAACTTTGCGAAGTTTTGGATCATTAATATATTTTAAGGAAAAATCGTCACACACACATTATTGTAAAAATCAGCATCAACTTTCTTATGCTCTAAAACGCAATCTGTGTAAATTCTTCGCCGTACATTATCCATTTCGTAAAGTGTAGTTGCAAACTATTATTTGACACTTTGAAATCACGTTCTTATTGAGAGCTGTTTGATATATAATGCTGCAAACATCAAACTTAAATCGAATTATCCTGTATATCTAATATTTATGTATGATGGAAAATATATTATTTTTACAAACCTTAATTTCATTAGAATCATATTTAAACTACTAAATTCTTCTTAACACGGTTTCATTATTAATTTTAATGAAAATTGCTTCGTGACAATGACATTTGTATTAAATATGTCAAATTTGTTATTAAAGTATTGTTTTTGTTTGACGCAGAGGCAAAGTGATGTACAAAAATAAATTCTTTTATAATACAGAGAGCTTATTTTAAAATGCAACATTATAGTTCATCACTTCCATGGTTACTCACTATTGTCAAAAATGACAGCAATGTAATATTTGTCCATTTTAAAATGCAACATTATAAATAGTATTGCAACACAGGAGATACCTCCAAAACACATCACAAATGGTGTCAATTCTTATTACGACCGACTAGTGATTGGGGGTATTTTTTAACATTTATTACATGAAAATTATGAATTTTTGTAAGCTAACGTTTGTTAAGATGTACAACATACATGTTTTGATTATTTGATTATTACTACAAATTTTGTATGTTGCATTTTAAAATGGACAAAAATTACATTGCTGTCATTTTTTGACAATAGTGAGTAACCATGGAAGTGATTCGCCATATGTTGCATGTTAAAATAAATTTCCTGTATAATATAAAGTTATTTTATTCAATTTTGACGTTTTAAACTGTCATTATTAACTCCATAGCAACAACTATAAGTAACACTTTTTTCACATGTGAATTAAAAATTTTTTAAATCACTCTCACAAAATTTTAACTCACTCTGCAACAAATAATGCATTTTAAATAAAAAAAATTATCAGACAGTATCAACCATTTTCATTATTTTTCACTGCACAAATGACAGACAATAAAGCATTTTAAATACATGACTTGACGTCTATCAGCGACGATTGTCATTCTCAGCCTACTAACTGATCAGTTTTTTATTTTGTCAAAATTATATATTATAATGGTTTTTATTAGTATTTCGTCAAAATTGAATAAAATATTGTACAAACCACGTGAGCTAAGAACGTTTATTCATTCGAAGAAATTAACTCACTCGCCCTTACAAGCTCGTGAGCTAAACTTTCTTCTCATGAATAAACATTACCTTAGCTCACTTGGTGTGTAAATATCTATTAAGTTATTTACTAAATGCTATTATCGTAGAATTGAAGATTGTGCTATTATATTCAATTTATATTAGTAAAAGCTGCTAAAAAATTATATTCAATGAATTTTTTACATGAAAAACTGATAAAAGCTTGTATAAATGATACTTCCGGTTATCCGATATACTCTAAAAACTAATGAGCTCTTCCCACATTAGTATAGAACGGGTATACAAAATTTCAAAATTTTCTGATTGATAATATTTGAGTAATCGTAATCACACGATCCACACACACAGACACACACACACACACACACACACACACACACACGCACAGCATAGACACACACGCAGACACACACACACACACACACACACAGACATCATTGTAAAATGTTAAAATCGGATTCTGGGGACATCAAAACGTTCTTATTCACTAAAATCTCTATATCCAATTTTTAGCACGATCCCTATACCTCCCTTGCCTAGGGTAGCGGGAGGTAAAAATGCATATGTTCTACGTGGCCTTTCTGATTTGTATCCCATATTCACGTTGAATATGTGACATAATGGTATGTGTATGTCTATGAAGTTGTTGTGGGTACTTAAGTGATTTTTGCTTTGTTGATAAAGTGGCTCCGTCAACAATACATGGTTATGCCGGTGAAACAATGGTTGTAAATTCACAGCGGCCGTATTCAGCTTGTATTGTTGTTTTGCCACGCGGTCATTTATCAAAGTATACATAGTCAAATGAAGGACATTGTCACACTAACGACCACGTAATTCCGCACGGGTCAAGGCAATCACACGCAGATTTCAACTCTAATCGCGGCCTAAGACCCACTATTGTTCCAAACCGACAAGTTGCTCCGAAAAATTGCTAAGCGGGACGAAATTTTCATAGGAATAGACTTAGATTTTAAGCTAGCTTTGTGTACCACGGCACAGACCATCTACACTATCGGACTTGTCAATTGTATACTAATATAAAATACGCAGCTTGCGTGTTGCAGGGCAAGAATTAAAAGTCTGTTGTGGCCAGCACAAGACCTCTCGCCATTTCCATTTTATGTTATATAAGTATTGTATTGTACTTCCTTATCGAACCGTCGTTTTATAACAAAAAAAAATCTGTTGTGGCCAGTACAAGACCTCTCGCCATTTCCATATTAGAACGTATAAGTATTGTATTGCACTTCGCTTTCGAACCGTCGTTTTATAACAAAAAATTACAGAACTTTACTCAAATATTGTTTTTTATTGAATTTAACATGTCTTCTGCACACATATAATTCTAATTATATCTATTTTTCATTGCATGACGAAGTTTCTAAATGTCAGATATTCTTCCAATTCATTAACCAGATTGGCGGTATTTCTGATGGATATATGCATTTTACCACAATTTTACCTATAATTTCAAATATTTAATTAATAAAACAATAAGAAAAGTTAAATATACTTCCCAGAAAAAGCTATCAGAATGTCACTAAAACTGTTGATATTTGACAATGACATATGTTATGTTATAAACATTGGAATTTGTCAACTGGTTTCCTTAGTGCCTGGGCCTCTGCGATTAGTTTACTCTATAAATTATAGTGTCTTTATCTCTAAATCTATACAAGATATAATAAAAATTTTAAGTGTATTAGATGGAGAATTTTATGTTCTTCAATATTAGTAATAAAAAAATTTCATAAAATAATATTTAGAAGAATTTTTTTAGAAACTACTACTTCCGGTTGTCCAATTGTTACCAAAACCGTTTCAGCTCTTCCCGTGAGGAATTCATAGTTAAACTGGTCTTATGTCATAGTTTTTGAGTAATCGTCCCTCCAACATCCACACATACATACACACATACATCCACACATCCACACACACACAGACATCATCGTAAAAATGGTTTATATGGACCTTAAATCGTGCTTATTAACTTAAATCTGGATATGTGATTTTTAACATGATTTCAATACCTCTCTTAGCGAGAGGTAAAAAGCGGGACAATGGGATGCTAGATTTAAATTTGATAATCTGCCTCATTTTGTAATACAATGTTTAATTTGTATATATCGATAATAATTTTGACAAACTGTATTTCATTTTATAAGATATGTCCAGGTTGACAACATATGAGTCTTCTGCTATTCATTTTTACTACATCCAGTGTTTCTTTCAGACTCTTTTACCCGGGGGGGTTAATAATTGTTTTTTTTTCATTCAAGGTCAAATGCCTTATAATTAAAAGTTACATTTATTCAAGGGATATGAAACTGCGTGTTTTTCCCTTTTATGTACAAAAATAAATTGCCAGATCACAGAAAATTTTAGAAAATAGAATATATTTAACGGATTGTTGATTTTCCTGGCTAATCAGGTTATTTTTATGTTTGAATGCAATATGCACTGTATCGTACCATGTTAATTTTTACAGCCTGTTAAAATTTGTAGCCCGTAGGAACGAACGTATTATCTGTCATTTAAATTTTTTATTCAATGTCTTAGTGAAAAATTTAAACAGGATGTTAAAATTAATATGAGTTACAGATTGTACCCCAAACATTTATCTAGCTTGCAACAATGTACAGTAGATATCATGAACCAAGCCATTACTGCATTATTCCATTGTTATTAGGTTTGGGTCCTTACATTGTATTAGTTTTTAAGAATTAAAGGAACGAACATAGATACGTTTTGCACATTTTCTTTCAACACATATCAACTATTATTTGACATTTTTAATATAATCTTCTTCGGGGGGTTTTCGTTTGTCTGCGGGGGGGGGGGGGGGGGTTGACTCCCTCGACCCCCCTCTGAAAGAAACACTGACTACATCTGCCAATTTCCTGTAATTAATTGTAATTTATGAGCATAATTTTATTTCGTCTAATATGTATATGTGTTTCTCTATTCATAGTGACGGGAAAAAATATAGAAGAGACACCATATTCATATTCACAGAACTTTATCTAATTTTAAATGTAATTACCACGGTTATCCTTCCAAAAAGTACCTGTACTCCCCTTTGCTTGACTGACAAAGTTATAGTAAGTTTGCTGGGAATATGAAGAGAAGAGATTGTCTGTATTCTCTTTAGTGATGGCTCTCTTTGTGGGAGATTAGATAAAATCAATGTAAAATGTATAAAGTTCCCGAGATTGCGTCTGAGATAATTCCCATCTGTTCTGGTGGCTTCCTTCCTGCTCTTATTGTATTACCGCATCGCACCAGCACCAATACCGACACCAAACGCCGCAAAAAATAAATATATCGCCAGGTTATTAGTTCTTGAATAATTCATAAAACGTATTAGATGCCTAAGCAAAATAAATTTATGGCAAAAAATATTGTTATATGTTTACCGCGGAATTTGAATTGATGAATATTTATGACATGAAAATTTAAACAAATTTTGAATATATATTGACAAAAAACTTTGCAGGGGAGTTTTAATATAATTTATATATTAACCTACTTGGTTTAATTAAATTGTATCACCAAATGATCGATCATTAAGATGAGAATATACATACGAATAAATTAAACAAATAAATGAAAAATATATCGTCACGGTTTATTACCCATTGCTATTCGAAGGTTTCGGTAAAGAGGATTACTTGAATAGGTAAAAAAGTACTGAAAGCATGAATAAATATTATACAGGCTGTAAAAAATAAGTGTCACAAATTATGAGGATATATAGTACTGACCAAAATGAGTAAAAAAAAGCAACATGGATCCGATCTTCAATAGTTTCCAAGATATAAGGCAGTGAAAAATGAGTTTTTTCGGAGTTTACGTCTGCTATCTTGAAAACTGTAAGAGTTACGATTTTGATTAAATGAGACTTTATGTTTACCTTTCAAAGGTCATCTTAGATATGTTTTTGTTTTTCAAAAAAAAAAAAAAATCGAATAATTGTACTAAGACAAATGTTGTGGCGATCTTAGCCAATATTTAATTTTCAAATAACTTTGCAAGTATTATAGCCGTTTGCACCAACGTAACTTAAATATTAAACTTGGCTTAAATCGACAATATTTTATCGAAATGAAATGTCAAATGAAATATAATAAATTTCTGTCAAAATTTCGATTTGCATTTTTTTGGCCTAGCTTAAAATTTAAGCCTTGTTAGTGCAAATGGGGATTAGGAATTCTAAAAAATGTTTCATATAAAATTTTATTGCTTTTTATGGGCTATTTACTGACAGGCAAAATTTTGTTCAGTCACTATCATTGTTTTTGTTCGATTCTAATACAAAATGGCCTCTTTCTCAAAAACAGTTGAAGATCGAACCAATGTTGATTAAGTGTTTTTTTTTTTACTTATTTTGGTCAGTACCATATGCCCTCATAATTTGTGACACTTATTTTTTTAACACCCTGTATTTCTGTATAGCTATGTACACATAATAATTAAAAACCAAAATAGAGTCTTAAGGTTAAATTATAACTTAAAATCTGTTGTGGCCAGCTAAAACCTCTCGCCATTTCCATATTAGACTATATTAGTACATATTGTATTTAATAACAACAAAAGTAATATATTTGGTACACACGCAAAAATTCTAATTACATCCATTATTAATTCATTTTTATATTTTTTAAATTTATTCTACAAATAAATTTCCTTCTATTCTTACAAATTACAAATGTTCTAAAATCTTCAAATTTATTGACGAAATTGCGAATTCTACTCTAATTTTGACAGTTTATATCTTCAATATAGTCTAATCTAATCCTAGTATCTACCTTTATTGATAATATCATGAAAATTAAATTTTAAATACCGGAATAGAATAGAATTCACTAATCCAAAAATTAGGATTAGCTTAAACTTTTTTGTGAATCGAGCTGTATGTGATTTTTAGCATGAATCCAATACCTCTCTTGGGGTACATCTATTATCTTCGCCTTATAATAAATAAGTTTAAAATATCTGAAATGATTTGCTGATACTTTTCTAATCACGGTCTTATTTTTTGCTATGTTGGTATTATGTTTTCAACGATCCAGGTCCTAACCATGTTTGCAATAGATTGAATACGAGTTGATATATTTATAGTGACAAGTTTATAAATGAGATATAATATACGAGTATGTTTATTATTATAGAAAATAAAGCTGTCAATTCTAAATATATTAATATACCGTATAATGGATAAACATTTTAAACTGTGTATCCAACTGTCAGACTATTAATTACTTTGAAAAACAAACTATGAAAAAACTTTCCAAACTATCAATTACCCAGTTTGAAAAATTGTTCACTTAATCGAATTTTGTTAGTATCTAGTTTATGATAAATGAAAAAATTGTTTGTTCAGTTTATTATGTATTTATGAAGCTACGTATCAATTTAAATTCTTTCCATTAATTTAATACTTCTACGTGTACAATTTTACAATGGAAGCCGTCTTCAAGAGAACAATGGCAGATTATTAGTAAGTACTTGCTTCCCCGGTTCCAAATATTATTAATATTTTCCCCTCACAATGGAAAAGCCTTATTTAGAACAGTTCAACCGTATGGAACAAAAATTAGATTTCAAACAATTATTCCCTTGTTTTTTAAACAAATATGGTCGGTATTTGTTTAAACAAACTGTTTTATACATATTTTATTATTATTTGTTCAATGCGTGCATAACAATAAAGAATTGAATTCAATTACATGCAACAGTGTTTTTTAACCTTTATTAATTTTATTGGACTCATGCTAAAAATCGCATATCCAGATTTTAGTGGATAAGCACGTTTTAAGGTCCCTATAATCCGATTATAACATTTTTACGATGATGTCCGTGTGTGTCTGTGTGTGTGTGTGTGTGTGTGTGTGTGTGTGTGTGTGTGTGTGTGTGTGTGTGTGTGTATGTCTGGATGCTGGAGGGACGATTTCTCAAAAATTATAAGACTTAAGATCTGTTTAACTATAAATTCCTCAATCTGACATTCCTGGAAAGAGCTGAAAAGGTTTTGGTAACAATTGGACAACCGGAAGTACTAGTTTCTTAAAAAATTCTTCTAAATATAATTTTTAGGAAACTTTTGTTATTACAAAAATTGAAGAATAAACAATTGTCCATTTAATACACTTAAAATTTTTATTATGTCTTGTATAGATTTAGAGATTAAGACACTAAGGAAACCAGTTAACAAATTCAAATGTTTATAACATAGTAATGTTTTATAACAAAGTTTGTAAATGACAGATGACAATGTCAAAAATCAACAATTTTAGTGACATTCTGAAAGCTTTTTATGGGAAGTACATTTAATCTTTCTTATTGTTTTATTAATTAAATATTTAAAATTATAGGTGAAATGGGTCCCGTGGCCGCGTGCCTGAGTGTCTGGTCGCGAACCTGGGGGAACCGGGTTCGATCCCGACAGACGCCAAACATTTCCAACTTTAATTAGCACAAAAGTGACTCCTGTGGTGCACTCTCCACAGCAGCTATGAGTGCCCGTGAAGTGACGCCTAGTAAGCGCACACACGGTAAAATATATCGTCATCATTACCGAAGTCTACATGTGTTGTAGATACTGGCACATCCAGGGTAATATGCCGTGATGATATATTTATTTATTTATTTATTTATAGGTGAAATGAATGTATCTGTAAGAAATACCGCCAATCTAGTTAATGAATTGGAAGAATCTCTGACATTTAGAAACTTCCTCATACAATAAAAAATATATATAATTAGTATTGTATGTGTGCAGAAGACATGTTAAATACAATAAAAAAAAACAATATTTGGGTAAAGTTCTGTAATATTTTTGTTGTAAAACGACGGTTCGATAGCGAAGTGCAATACAATACTTATATAACATAATATGGAAATGGCGAGAGGTATTGTGCTGGCCACACCAGATTTTTATCGTTCATTTCATTCATTTATTTTCCTCATAAAAAATAAAACTGCAATGCCTTCATACATAAATAACTATTTATAAGCAATATTACTTATAGTGTAACATGGGCATTAGACAAATCTTTCAGATGATATAACTTTGGAAACAGTCACGCGTGTATTTTTTGAGGGGCCGTTCTGTCACGGCTTACTCTGAGAGGGTGTTTTCCGTATTATATATAATAATATACTGTATAGGTTTAAAGAAAGATAAAATCTCCCCAGGTCATAATGAAGGGCTGTGTATATGATTATGTGTGTGTGTTACATTTTTCCTAATGCCTCCCTTGAAAATCATCCCCAAAACTCGTAAAAACACCCCCTATGTTACATCTTTATTAAACTACCCCCTCTGTGTCTCTGCTGTATCTTTTACACATATAGAAACATTATTTCTTTCATTTCAAAAAATAATTGAAGCATTTAAATTTCTACACTAAAACATTTTTTTGGGCCAAGAAATGGTATGTGTCATAATATTTCTGTAGAACTGAAGATATGATGGTATAAAGTCTGGGACACGAAAGATGAACTGTGCAAAATATATTAGCTCAAATTACTGTCTACTTCTTCTAGCGAAAATTTATTTGTAAAAATAGACGTTGTGTATGACATAATATATTTATTTGCTCACGTTTTTTTCGTAATAAATAATAGGTAGGTGTCGATATTTGACATTTGAGCAGTGTTCGCCTCGCGTATTTGACAGGTATATCGATCGGTGACTATGTCGGTAACGGCGGATTTTTACAATAATTAGTTATAAATATAGGAAATGTTAATTTGATGTATTTTGTACAAATCCCATACCAAAAGTTCATTGGAAAAGATTCTATATATCCAGTAAAATTGTAACACGAACATAATACATTTTTTTAGAAATTCCATACAGAAAGTTCCTTAGAAAATATTCTATAAATCCAATAAAATTATCACATGAATATACACTTACGTAACATTCTCTTTACAAACAAATAATATTACTACCAAGTTTATATCTCTACCGATTTTTGAATTATTGCCCCAAAAGTCAATATACCCCACATTTAGATAAAAACTTCAAAATTTACAAAAATCTAATTTGTATGTATCTATATACTTCTCAATGCGCTAATTCCAAATTTTGAAACCGCAGGTCGATATCTCTTTTCGTTCTCGAGATATTTAGATTAAAAATTTTGCTCAAAACTACCCATTTTTGGGTATTAACCCAAAAACGGGTCGAGGTATGAATTTGTCGACATCACCATTCGATTCTACGGGCAAAATTACATAAATACACCAATTTTCAGAATTTTTGAACACCGCATACAATCTCTAAAGCAAAATAACTAAAAATAGCCAAAAATCGAAAAAATCTAAGGGGTACCCCTTACGATTTTTTCAGATTTTGGCCATTTTCAGGGGTTTTCAAGCTTTTATTCATAAAAAATGAACCGGTTGGACAAAAATTATGAAAATTGCTACACTTATGTAATTTTGTCCGTAAAATCGAATGGTGATGTCGCCAAATTCATATCTCGACCCATTTTTGGGTTATTACCCAAAAATGGGCAGTTTTGAGCAAAACTTTAAATCTAAATATCTCGAAAACGAAACGAGATATCGACCTGCGGTTTCAAAATTTGGAATCAGCGCATTGAAAAGTATCTAGATACATAAAAATTAGATTTTTGAAAATTTTGAAGATTTTATCTAAATGTGGGGTATATTGACTTTTGGGGCAATAATTCAAAAATGGGTAAGGATATAAACTTGGTAGTAATAGTATTTGATTGTAAGTAGAATGTTACGTAATTGTATGCATTTTTAGAGTATTTGAACAACTGTGTGAATTTTTAGAAATAAAAGTATTGAAATAAAAATGGATAAATGCTATAAAAAAGTTCCAAAATCTCAACTCACAAACAGGAAAGACAGCTGACGGATGAAGAAAAGTTATACCTTACCGACATGTTTAATGGTTCTCTCTTGTGATTGGTCGAATTTGAAATTTACATTGGGAAATATAAAATATAGTTATATTCCAAATCTAAATTTGTAAATCGTTCATAAAGCATCGTATTAAATACATACATACATACATACATAAAATCACGCGTTTCCCACTTAGTGGGTTAGCAAAAACCCGAAACCAATAAGAAAAGGGATGAAAGTAAGAGCTCCACTGAATCACTTAACTCTTTAAAAACATTCTTCTTTCGCTTTGTCCAAAATCATCATAACATTCATACAAGAACATATTAATGTGACCGATTTTCGGTAGCGAATAACCGCATCCGGACTACAATAATAGTTACACAACAGTCATCCTTAAAATGAGTTTATATTTTAAAATCTAAATTATAAATTATCAATTTGTAAATTAAATTAATCATAAACCAGCCGTAATACTCGTATGTATTTTTGTAAATAGCGTAGTAGTATTTATAGGTGTATGTATTTTTTTTTTCGTGGTCATTATACCTATTGTTATTATTATTATAAAATATTAAAATTTGGCTTATTTAATAATAATAATTATTATGAAATAATGCACATTACAATTTGCACAAAATTCCGTGTGTTGAAATTTGAAATTAACATTAAACCAACGTATCACTTTTGGTGGTGGCGGTTGTCTGTTGCAGCTAATATGCACTAACACTCCCTGCAGTTATTTTCTGAAAACTATTCCTGAAATTTTGTACGTCTGAATAGTTATCGTGTTATGTAAACTACGTAAAATTTGTACCTCATCTCTCCGTAAACTAAACACAAATAATTTCCACATTATGAAAATTTAATTTCATGAAATAATTTATCGATCTTTCATTGGAGCTGATTATTGGAAGGTTTTTTCTTGTGGAGGATTTTTCAGAGTGAAATATGTTGTGTTTAAATTCAAATTAGTTAGGATAACAGGCTGTCAAACGCCGGGATCACGGAATAAATAAATCAAGTCGAATGGGGGAACACGTACGAAATAAAATAACGTAGAGGGTTCGATAGAATGCGATGCGATACGATACCATGTCATGTTGGCTTTCACATTAACGGACGGTGAAACTTACGCCCCGAAGTTTCATGGAGATTAACATCAAAATACCATTCAAAGTGAAACATTTTTTTTTTATTTTTAAAAAATAAATGGTTTTGTTTTTATAAAGTGCAGTCCATTGTTATTTAAAATATGAAATATATACTTTAATTTTTCATATTGCTGTAAAGTCAGATAGAAAATAATTATCTCTAATTATTGTGATTAAAAATTTATTTTTAGATATTTGAATAGACTGCGAGATTAAATATTAAATTTATTTAAAAATTGAACGGAGCAGTCACTTACACTTTTATCCGTCGCTAGGGGATAGGTATTAGATTCATGCTAAAAATCGCATATTTTAATGAGTAAGCACGTTTTAAGACACCTACAATCCGATTTTAACAATTTTACGATGTTGTCTATATATGTATACAGTGAGTCCCATTTACAGGTGCCACCATTGGGATCTCGAGAACAAGAGATGCGATGTAGATTAAATGGAACTTTTTCTGCGCCTTTGGGAGGCCATCTCAGATGTGCTTTTATTTTTCCAAAAATACTCATAGGGCACTAGATAATGACGAAAAACTGAATATTGTTGATTTTTTCTTTTTCAAATAACTTCTAATCTATTAATAATTGAGAAAAAAGTTTCAAATATAAAAGATAGATATTTTTATTAACTAATCAGTGGCGTGCGAAATAAATTTTTATATCCGTAAATTTTTGAAATATAACACAAACTTATATTTTTTTAAATGGAACCCATATCTGATTTTAGTCTCAAAAAAATAAATATTTTTTTCTCTTTTCAACGATGTAAGGGTTATTATGTTTTATATTTGTTTTGCCTTCAAAATTATTATTTTTTTCCTTATTTTGTATTAAATTAACAATTATTTTGAAAATATTGGTAGATTTCTATTTGGAAATACTCCTTGTATTTAAATAATTTATTTCGTTAAAAAATTTTGCTCAAAACTCGTATCAAATTAATTTTTATAAAATTCTATATCAGGTCGCCCTTGGCATATCATAGTGTAATTTGTAATTATGAGTCTAGAATGAAAATATTAAGTAATAAAGGCATAAAACAAATTATTTTGATCAAATACAATATAATTAATAAAAATAATAATGTTTTTTTTGGGAAATAATAAGAAAATTCAGGAAAATAAAGAGAAAAATTAAATTTTAGGAGCAAAACAAATATAATACATAATAAGTTTGTGTTATATCTCGAAAATTTACGGATATAAAAATTTATTTCGTACGCCACTGGTTCGTTAATAAAAATATCTATCTTTTATATTTGAAACGTTTTTCTCAATTACTAATAGTTTAGAAGTTATTTGAGAAAGAAAAAATCAACAATATTCAGTTTTTCGACATTATCTAGTGCCCTATAAGAATTTTTGGAAAAATAAAAGCACATCTGAGATGGCCTCCCAAAGGCGCACAAAAAGTTCCATTTAACCGACATCGTATCTCTTATAGTTTTCGAAATCCCAATGGTGGCACCTCTAAATGGGACACACTGTATATAGTGTGTTTCCGGAAGGACCTAACACACTGTATATCGTAGGCATTTCAGAGTGTGGTCTGGAGTCTTAACAATTCTACAAAAAATCTCCCCCAATGACCAGATTTAAATGCATGACTGGGTGACATTATAAGATTGATCTGACAATTTGCAAAGTGGATATAGGAAAATTTCCGAATTATTCACCCATAAGAAATAAAAGCGGCGAATCTGACAAAAAATCAATCATACAAATCGAAGCCCGGAGGCTGAGTTGCATCGAAAAAACACACTCGCTTTGCTTCCCACACGACACGACCCAAACCTTAAACTAATATTCAACTGCCGCTTCGCATTCGCAATTCAAAATAACATCAAATTGCATTTTTATATACTATATGTATATTCTTTTCAACTTTCAATATATATTTTATAAACTTAAAATAAACTTGGGGGAATGTGCAAACATGTAAACTTAATATATTTATATACAAAAGGGTTTTAGTTTATAAAATTTGAATATACGGAGATGTGAATAGAAAAATCTGTTGTGGTCAGCACAAGACCTCTCGCCATTTCCATATTAGGCTATATAAGTATTGTATTGCACTTCGCTTTCGAACCGTCGTTTTATAACAAAATATTACAGAACATTACCCAAATATTGTTTTTTATTGTATTTAACATGTCTTCTGCACACATAAAATTCTAATTATATCTATGTTTCATTGTATGAGGATGTTTCTAAATGTCAGAGTTTCTTCCAATTCATTAACCAGATTGGCGGTATTTCTGATGGATATATGCATTTTACCACAATTTTAACTATAATTTCAAATATTTAATTAATAAAACAATAAGAAAGATTAAATATACTTCCGAGAAAAAGCTATCAGAATGTCACTAAAACTGCTGATTTTTGACACTGACATGTGTCATTTACAAACTATGTTATAAACATTGGAATTTGTCAACTGGTTTCCTTAGTGCCTTAGCCTCTGCGATTAGTTTACTCTATAAATTATAGTGCCTTTATAAAAAAACCCAAAAATTATATTTAGACGAATTTTTCTAAGAAACTACTACTTCCGGTTGTTCAATTGTTACCAAAACCTTTTCAGCTCTTCCCAGGAATATCAGATTGAGGAAACTGCAGTTAAATATTTTTTGTCTTATAGTTTTTGACGAATCGTCCCACTGCAGTTAAATATTTTTTAATTCTTATAGTTTTTGAGGAATCGTCCCTCCAACAACCATACATACATACACACACACATATATATATACACACATCCACACACACACACACACAGACATCACTTTAAAAATGTTATAATCGGGTTCTAGGGACCTTAAATCGTGCTTGTTCAATAAAATCTGGATATGCAAATTTTAGCATGAATCCAATACCTTTCTTAGCGAGAGGTAAAAAAGTTGCTCCGTTAGGAAGCTATTTTAATAGTGTATAATTATTTTATAAAAATTGTAGTTATAGCTTTAGGTGAAAATGTAAATTTTGAAGTTTTTCATCTTTAAGAATAACTTCCAATTATGAAATAATAATACCAGTTTTTGCTTTAATCTCCTTGGGGCATTTTCTCATTAAACATTGTTTGCACTTAATAAATTTAATAATTGTTGCATTTTTAATGTTTGAAACAAATATAAATTACATAGGGTGTTAGGGAATGCTTTGGTCCGCATAGTTATATCTATTCTTTATGTTTCAATTCATTCTATGAACTAGTTTCCTCCTACTCTTCTAATGTTCGATATTCTTCCAATTCATTGACGAGATTGGCGGTATTTGTGAAGGGTATATGATGAATTATATGTATAGTAAGCGCGTTTTTTTAAAAAAACTACTACTTCCGGTTATCCAATTGTTACCGAAAATTTTTAAGCTCTTCCCATTAATGTCAGTTTAAAGAATACGTAGTTAAATTAATCTTTTGTCTTATAGTTTTTGAGGAATCGTCCCTCCAACATTTACACACACACAAACACATGCACACACCCACACACACACACACACACACACACACACAAACATCATCGTAAAAATGTTAAAATTGGTTTGTAGGGACCTTAAATCGTGCTTATCCGAGAGAGAGGTAAAAAGAGAACAGTCAGATAACCGCATTCTAAATACCTATTATTCACCCAAGTACAATTTTTATTTAAATTTTAAGTATAATTAGTTTATTTGTCAGAGTTTCAGCCTTTAATTCGCCCTGTTTTTGGATATTTAAGGTTATTATTTGATCAAGTAGGAAATAAAGCTATAGAAAGGCTTGTTTTGTTAGCAATGTTCCCTTGTTCTGCCTACCTGTCACAGCTGTCTCCTTTCACAACTTATAAATTCATTAATGCATTGTTGTCTTCTACAAATTAACCACCCACGTTCAAAATAATCAACACTCGAACAATATCATCAAGCAATAACCTCTTTCAAAAAAAAAACATGCGAATTCTATGAAAACAGTCAATTATAAATTAAAAGAATCTTCTCTTTGGTATCCTCCGATTTGGAAAATTCTCCTCGTACAAATCCATGTGAACGATCACTCGCATTTCGAAAAAAACAATGTCAGTGCACGGGCGAGACGCTAATCGTCTCCGATCTCTTTTCTTCCTTCTTTAAATCTTCTAAACTGCTCGAAAACTAGTACTAGATAGACTCTCACCACCATAAACATTCTTCTTATAGCGGATTTTTTAAGTTTCACACAGAATTTCATATTGACACTAACATAATTCCGGCGGAGTACGAGAAAGTAGTTAACCTCAATCAAAGGCTATTGCCGAACGGTTTGCCTAATTAATTTGAAATTTTAATAGTGGATGGAGAAAAAATGACAAATTAATATGATATAGGTTGCAATGTTGCCAAATTTACAGGGAAGCCGGAAAAAAATAAATCTCGTTATTTAATTGCCACACCTCATAGTTATATGATTTTTTACCTTCCGTCACCTTTAGGTAAGGAAGGTATTGTCTTTGGTCAAAAAATTAGGTGGTGAGTTTTTATGAATAAGCACGTTTAAGGGTCCCTACAATACGAATTTACTATTTTTAAGATGATGTCTGTATGTATGTGTGTGTGTATGTGTGTGTGTGTGTGTCCGTCCGTGCGTGTGTCTATGTGTGTCCGTGTGTGACAAATTTTTCTCCGACGATAACTCCAATACTATAATTCTAAAAATTATAATTCTTTCGTATTCCTCTTCTGTACATCCATATGAAGAGTTGATTAGATTTTGGTTATAATTGATCCACCGGAAGTACCCTTATTTGAAGTTTTTCTTAAAAAAAAGCAGTTAAATATTATTTTTTGACATTTTGTTATTATATTTATTAAAGAAAATACTCTTCTCTATATGGTTTGATTATTCATTTTCCTTCATATTCAATAGATGTAGAGTTAAAGCATTATAAAGAAATTAATTTTCAAAAATTAGTCAGCTTTGCTATTTATCATGAAAACAGCTGATACATTCAAAAAATTCTAATTGACAGATGTGTGTTGCAAGTGCAAAACCAAATATGGAAAGTATGGGATCAAAAATTAGTATTTCATAGTGGTCCTCTCAAGTGACAGGCAGTGAAAGGCTAAAGAGAAGATGGAAGGACTGTATCGCAGAAGACTTGAGAAAGGGAGGTCTGTGTGAAGAAGATGCGTTGGACAGGAATGAGTGGAAGAGAAGAGGAAACAGCGACCCCTAATAAAATAGGGGAAAGCTGAAGCAGAAAGTAAAATGTGTTAAGTGCATTTTACTTAGTGTATGTTTATGTCATAATTTTATTGGATTTATAGAAGCTTTTCAAAAGAACTTTTGGTATGAAATTTGTAAAAAATAGTATGTGTTCGTGTTCGATTTTACATGATATTATATAGAAACAATTCCACGGTCCTTTTGGTATGGGATTTGTGCAAAATACATCGAATTGACGGAAGGTCTTGTGCTGGCCACAACAGATATTTTTATTGTTTTGAGATGTATTATTCACTTTTAAATCCGTTACCTCTATTTTTTGAACATTCTGTATTTAGTAAAACGTAAAAATAATTGAATTTGAAATGTAACAATTTAATTTCAGTCGTAAGATACTTAGTGTTGACATGCAATAGCTCTAAAGTTTATTCAAAACATTAACATCCACCATAAATTAATATTACTTTTCTATGTTCGGAATAAAATTTACAGATCTATAAAATTGTTAAAAATCAATAGCGTTCTCCACATATATTTACACCCGCTATCAAACACTTTTATTGTGTCACATAAATTCTCTTTATTACAATATTACACACAAACATACTATTTTAAGTATAAACTAATACGAGCACATAATAAAATTCAGGAAATAGTAAATCAGCATTATCATTATTGACCCTCTTTGGACCAGTGGCAGCCCAGAGAGGTAGGGAGTAAATATCCTGAAGGCACGCCAATGGAATGGTCCTCAAAAGTGTCAAATAATATGCAATTGTTTATATGCTATTGTTTCAGCACTGCTTTGTTTTTATGAATAACTTCACAATTTAATTAATGTAGCTACCGACGAGATATTAATTTTTCATAAAATATCGAATAATTGCTTGTTATTAAAACTAACACATTATTAACTAAAATTTGTAATGATAAAATATTTATTCATTCATATGAAAAATATGTAAAATTGACTATTTTATACATAAAATAACAAAAACATTTTTTAAGCGCATTGACTAATATTTATTTAATGCAAATATTTTATTTAGTTTATCAACATAATAGCGAATTAAATATATAGCTACAGCAAAAGGATTTACATATATCTATACTACGCTCGCCGGCAAAATTACAACACAAAAAAATCTGTTGTGGTCAGCACAAGACCTCTCGCCATTTCCATATTAGGCTATATAAGTATTGTATTGCACTTCGCTTTCGAAGCGTCGTTTTATAACAAAATATTGTAGAACATTACCCAAATATTGTTTGTATTATATTTAACATGTCTTCTGCACACATATAATTCTAATTATATCTATTTTTCATTGTATGAGGAAGTTTCTGAATGTCAGAGATTGTTCCAATTCATTAACGAAATTGGCGGTATTTCTGATGGATATATGCATTTTACCACAATTTTACCTATAATTTCAAATATTTAATTAATAAAATAAGAAAAATTAAATATACTTCCCAGTAAAAGCTATCAGAATGTCACTAAAACTGTTGATTTTTGACAAAGACATGTCTCATTTACAAATTATGTTATAAACATTGGAATTTGTCAACTGGTTTCCTTAGTGCCGAAACCTCTGCGATTAGTTCACTCTATAAATTATAGTGTCTTTATCTCTAAATCTATGCAAGATATAATAAAATTTTTAAATGTATTAGATGGAGAATTTTATGTTCTTCAATATTTAATAAAAAAAACCTCTCAAAAATTATATTTAGAAAATTTTTTCTAAGAAACTACTACTTCCGGTTGTTCAATTGTTACCAAAACCTTTTCAGCTCTTCCCAGGAATGTCAGATTGAGGAAACTGCAGTTAAATATTTTTTTAAGTCTTATAGTTTTTGAGGAATCGTGACTACAACATCCAGACGTACATACATACATACACACACACACACATACACACATACACACACACACACACACACACACACACAGACATCATTTTAAAAATGTTATAATCGGATTCTAGTGACCTTAACTCGTGCTTATTCAATAAAATCTGGATATGCGAATTTTAGCATGATTCCAATATGTACCTACCTCTCTTAGCGAGAGGTAAAAATGAATGAAACAATGTGAATGCAGTTATTTATGGTTTCTAGGAAATGTTTTCACAGAGAAACTATATTGTTGGTTATATTACTGTATATTTACAAATATCAGAGCGCCGTTTTTAACTACACATCATATTCATTAAAAATTCTGTCACCCAATTGATGGTCGCCCACTTAATTATCGGCCAGTTAACTCTTGTTTAGTTTATCATCGTCCAGTGCGAATTCACTTGTCATTTGTCCAGTTGCTTACTTGTTTGTTCTAACCTTCAATCACAACATATATTTCTTTCACGATCCCCATTTCGAATGTTTTTTTTTTCCCATATTTATTTACAATCTGTCAAGAATTGACAATAAGTAAATTTTTTAACAATTTAAAATATCATGCAGAGAACATATCCAGCGACATGTTCTCTTTAAGCCAACTTTAGAATAAACTAAGCAAAGTAACTACTAACTACATAACATTAAAATAAACTAAGTAATACATTATTAAATAAATCTAAAAGGTAATTCTAATGTGTTGTGTCGTTTTAGTCTGTACGTGTCCATACTATTGTCTAATAAATTTACTGCATTTTGGTTTGGATGTACGTCTAGTCTTTTTAGGTATTTTTCACTGTATTTTGTTATTTCTTCTTTTATTGTGTTCATCTGTAAGTCGTTGTGTATAACATTATTGTTAACAAACCATGGAGCGTCTACTATCATTCTTAAAATTTTGGATTGATGACGTTGAATTTTGTTAATATTAGACTCACTAGCTGACCCCCAGAGTTGTATCCCATAAGTCCATATCGGTTTTAATATTATTTTGTATAAAAGTAGCTTGTTTTCAACTGACAATTTAGAGTTTTTATTCAGCAACCAGTACATTTTTTTAACCATTATTCCTAATTGTTTTCGTTTTGTTGTTATGTGTGTCGCCCATGTTAACCTTCGTTCTAAGTGCATTCCTAAATATTTGACTTTTTCTGCTTGAGGTAAAGGTTTGTTATTTAAATACACTGGTGGACATGTTTCTCTTCGCGTTGTAAAAGTTATATGTACTGATTTTGATTCGTTCACTTTTATTTTCCACTTTTGAGCCATATTTCTATTTCTTGTAAATGTTCTTGGAGTGTTCTGGAAGCTATTTGTGGGCATTCATTGCTGGCCAAGATAGCAGTATCGTCCGCAAATCTGCAGTATATAATACATATAATATTGGACCTAAAACGCTTCCTTGTGGAACACCTGATTGAATTTGATGAAGAGTAGAAAATTCACATTGGAACTTCACCTGGAAATATCTTTCGTTTAGATATGATTTTATGATTTGGTACATGTTGTGGGGTAGGTTTTTTTTAAGTTTGTAGAGAAGTCCCTCATGCCAAACTTTATCAAATGCCTGAGTAACATCCAAAAAGGCTGCTGAGCAATACTTTTTCTCTTCCAAGGATCTTTTTATTACATTTGTTACTAGATGAATTTGTTCAGTGGTTGCATGCCGTTGTTTGAATCCAAATTGATAATCAGGTATAATATTTCTTTTTGTTAGTATTGGTTTTAGTCTTTTTAAAAGTAATCTTTCAAAGATTTTAGATAAGATTGGTAGGAGACTGATGGGTCTGTATGATGTAACTTCATCTTCCGGTTTTCCAGCTTTATGTATTAGTATAATTTGTGCTGTTTTCCATTGAGGGGGGTAGTAACTGAGTCTTAGGATAGCATTGAATATGAATGTAATGAGTTTAACAGTTTTTTCTGGTAGTTCCTTTAAAATATTTCCTGTTATGAGATCGTAACCAGGTGCTTTTTTGGGATTAGCTAATTTTATTTCTTCTATTACTTCAGATAAAATAATGTGACGCTAAAATCTTTCTATTTTATTAATAAATTTTGCTTGTCTCTCAATTACACAGTGTAGAGTGCTTTTTGAACTATTTAATCGCAGCTAATATATAATTTGACTAATACATACTCGATAACGACAGCTATCCATTCAAATGTTGAAAATTCAGGCGCTATCATATCTTTTCCTGCCTTATTATCATACGGAACGAACACATATTTGCATGCATTATGTAAATGGATGGTAATGCACGTTTTAAATCACCTTGTAAAAAATTGTTTACTGCGAGATAATTGCTACAGGATACAATGAAATTCTCGTAAGGATTCATACACTCAATGTGTAATCTGTCTTCTGCGCAAACATATTTTATTTCAACCCTAATCCTAAACAAACAGCTTCGCGATAAAAACTGCTAATGTGGATGCATTTAATTTGTTATCAGGAAGATTTGTTAGCAGTTTACCTACATACAATTTTTAATCCTTTTTTTGTAGTTAAATAAATTTGGCTGTAAATGTTACTCAAAAAATAAAAGAGATGTGGAGCTGGCGATTTTAGAAGATTTTTCAATTATCTTTTAATGGAAGTTAACCCTAAAAAAAATTACCTATTTTTACCTCTCGCTAAGAGAGGTATTGGATTCATGCTAAAATTCGCATATCCAGATTTCAGTGAATAAGCACGATTTAAGGTCCCTAGAATCCGATTATAACATTTTTAAAATGATGTCTATGTGTGTGTGTGTGTGTGTGTGTGTGTGTGTGTGTGTGTGTGTGTGTGTGGATGTGTGTATGTCTGGATGTTTTAGACACGATTCCTCAAAAATCATAAGACTTAAAAATTGTTTAACTATGAATTCCTCAATCTGACATTCCTGGGAAGAGCTGAAAAAGGTTTTGGTAACAATTGAACCGGAAGTAGTAGTTCCTGAGAAAAATTCTTCTAAATATAATTTTTTGGAAAGTTTTCTTATTAAATATTGAAGAACATAAAATTCTCCATATAATACACTTAAAATTTTTATTATATCTTGTACAGATTTAGAGATAAAGACACTATAATATATAGAGTAATTTAATCGCAGAGGCCAAGGCACTAAGGAAACCAGTTGACAAATTCCAATGTTTATAACATAGTTTTCAAATGACACACGTCAGTGTCAAAAATCAACAGTTTTAATGACATTCTGACAGCTTTTTCTGGGAAGTATATTTAATCTTTCTTATTGTTTTATTAATTAAAAATTTGAAATTATAGGTTCAATTGCATATATCCATCAGAAATACCGCCAATCTGGTTAATGAATTGAAAGAATCTCTGACATTTCGAAACTTCCTCATACAATGAAAAATAGATATAATTAGAATTATGTGTACAGAAGACATGTTAAAAACAATAAAAAACAATATTTGGATAAAGTTCTGTATTTTTTTGTTATAAAACGACGGTTTGAAAGGGAAGTGCAATAAATACTTATATAGCCTAATATGGAAATGGCGAGAGGTCTTGTGCTGGCCACAACAGATTTTTCAATTATCTTTTAATGGAAGTTAACCCTAAAAAAAGTTACCTATTTTTTTTTTGTAAAAACGGAATCCAAACTTTTACAAAGAATATTGTAATGCCTACAAAACATCTAACATTCAAGGTCAAACGTCAGAATATTCTAACCTAAAAGTCATTTACCGTAGAATAGATCAATCCACAACAAATGAATTTCGTGAGGGGCAGTTGCCGGAAATAAATTTCATACATAATTTCTCGATATTTATCATAAAGATATATAATTAAATAATTTTTAAAAATATTCTAAAGTGAGGTTAAAATCACTCCTGTGGAGGGCAGGTGACGTCATTCTGTAATGGTCTATATTGATTTTCGAAAAATACTAGCATTTTCTTTTTTAGAAGCTGATTCTATGGATAATTATAAACAAATACACTACAAATAAACGGTTAAGCTCAGTTCTGGCACAAATTTGAAAATGTACCTACACAAATTTAATTTACATTTTGTCCGCTTCGGAGAGTCGAATCGTTAAATCGGTGACGCGTGAACTGACGTCAGCCTTTTGAGATTTGAAAATTAAGCCTATTTTTGTAAATATATTTTTAAAACTATGTTGACAAATGGCGTGAAATGGAATGAAACATTTTCTATTTAATTTTCTTTTCATTTTGCATTAATTGCAATATCTTTCAACAAAATATTTATATTACATTATATACAATATGAATATGTACTTCAAACCTTGTTTTATTTACCTTTCTATAAGATATAACATGTAATATTTTCAAAATGACATGCAAATGACAGATGTCAGTTGGGTCGCTCAGCCCATATCTAACTAATGACGTCAAACAGCTAGGAGTAAATAACCAAAAAGATAAATTTATTAAATTTCTAAGGAATTTAGAAAATATTTCATAAAAAAATATTTGTGGGAATATTTTTATGAAAATGGGATGAGTATGAAGAATTAGTGGTAAAATCGTTGAAGGGGTAGCATGTAAATATTTTTAGGTATAATATAAAACAGGATATTAATTCGAATTCCGAATTAAATAACAATTTATGAATGTTTTAATGAAAATATTTCATTGAAACTTCTACAATTATGTTTTAAAGTACGCAAAACAGATAAGCGTATACCACCATCCACATTTTCGAGTGTACTGATGAGAAAAAATTGTGAAATTTTGTGGTAAACTCTTCAAGTTTATTGAGTTTTTTCTGGGCATATTATATTTGCATTTTGGTGGTGTTATTTAAGGGTTTGTGGATGTATTGGTAAGTGCGAACGCCTGGCTATTTCACGTGTCATTTCCCGAGGGTGTGTGGGTCGGTACGCACGACCGCTGTCGTTTATAACCCGACCGCCGACCCAAGGAGATGGACCCGACTCCACTCGACTCGACTCACTATTCATCACTACACAAACCCAATAAACACACCCGCAGAACATCTTACGCACAAACTAGCTATCATTTACAACAAATCAACCAAGTTTCATAAATGGAAAGGAGTGCTTTCGGATATTACAATCAATAAATTTAGCAATATATATATACCTCTGTTTTTATACGCGATTTGGTGGCACTGGCACTATCTACTGTATGTATTTGTGCTGGCCACAAATGATATTTTAATAGTATAAGTAAGACACTTGCCCGTATGCACCAACATCAAATAAATCTACGAATAGCTTATTCATTGAATATCGCATCGACGCCATAACACATATGAAGGTATTTATTCTAGCTGTCATATTTTGATGCGATATTTTTCTCTTATTCAATGAATAAGCTATTTGAAGATTTATTTGATGTTGGTGAATACGGGCATTATACTATTAAAAAATCATTTGTGGCCAGCACAAAACCTGCCGTTAATTCGATGTATTTTGTACAAATCCCATACCAAAAGTTCATTGGGAAAGATTCTATATATCCAGTAAAATTGTAACACGAACATAATACAATTTTTTACAAATTCTATATAGAAAGTTCCTTGGAAAATATTCTATAAATCCAATAAAATTATCACATGAATATACATTATGTATACTCATATATAAATATTCTAAAAATGGGTCACTTACGTAACATTCTCTTTACAATCAAATAATATTACTACTAAGTTTACATCTCTACCCATTTTTGAATTATTGCCCCAATAGTCAATATACCCCATATTTAGATAAAAACTTCAAAATTTTTAAAAATATAATTTTTATGCATCTAGAAACTTCTCAATGCGCTGATTCCAAATTTTGAAACCGCAGGTCGATATCTCGTTTCATTCTCGAGATATTTAGATTTTAAAGTTTTTCTCAGAACTGCCCATTTTTGGGTAATAACCCAAAAATGGGTCGAAATATGAATTTGGCGACAACACCATTCGATTCTACGGGCAAAATTACATAAGTATACCAATTTTCAGACTTTTTGAACACCGCATACAATCTCTAAAGCAAAATAACTGAAAATGGCCAAAAATCGCAAAAATCTAAGGTGTACCCCTTAGGATTTTTTCAGATTTTGGCCATTTTCAGGGGTTTTCAAGCTTTTATTCATAAAAAATGAACCGGTTGGACAAAAATTATGAAAATTGCTATACTTATGTATTATTGTCCGTAGAATCGAATTGTGATGTCGCCAAATTTATATCTCGACCCATTTTTGGGTTATTACCCAAAAATGGGCAGTTTTGAGCATAACTTTGAATCTAAATATCTCGAGAACGAATCGAGATATCGACCTGCGGTTTCAAAATTTGGAATCAGCGCATTGAGAAGTATCTAGATACATAAAAATTAGATTTTTGAAAATTTTGAAGTTTTTATCTAAATGTGGGGTATATTGACTTTTGGGGCAATAATTAAAAAATGGGTCGAGATATGAGTAACATTATTTGATTGTAAAGAGAATGTTACGTAAGTGTACGCATTTTTAGAGCATTTGAACAACTGTGTGAATTTTTAGAAATAAAAGTATTGAAATAAAAATGGATAAATGCTATTAAAAAGTTCATTGGAAAAGATTCTATATATCCAATAAAATTATAACACGAACACATACTATTTTTGCAAATTGCATACCAAAAGTTGTGCAAAGAGTATAAAAGAAAACAAAAAGTAATTTTCTCGTTAACTTAAGTCAGATTCGAACTAGAATCATCAGAATCACATTCTTCCCTTAACATACGCAGCCATGTGACTCCATTTATAATTAATAAACATCAAAATTTGGTAAATGTCCTAAAGCCGATAATCCTTATTGAATTATGAGTAAAATTATGAGGTGGAATTCCTCCATATAGGAGTTAAGGAATCTGGTGATTTCTGCTATCAGAAAGACACATTCCCGGCATAAATTGTGTCAGATATAAGGGATGAAAGGGCGTGTTATATATAAGGGTGCGAAGCCGGAGGAAAAGGGAAAAAAGTAATTTATACCACGTTAATTCCTATTCATTATTCTCATCATGCTCCTACATTTTTGCGACTCGGTGCTATGAATTCGCAACTATAAGTACGAAAATAATTCAAACAACAAACAACAATTGAAATACGAGGTGTGGCAATTAAATAACGAGATTTATTTTTTCCGGCTTCCCTGTAAATTTGGCAACATTGCAGGCTATGTCATATTAATTTATCATCTTCGTTCCATCCACTGTTAAAATTTCAAGATAATTAGGCAAAACGTTCGGCAATAACCTTTGATTGAAGTTAACTACTTTCTAGTATTCCGCCGGAAATATGTTAGTGTCAATATGAAATTCTGTGTGAAACTTAAAAAATCTGCTACAGAAATGTACGAATTGTTGAATGTTTATGGTGATGAGGGTCTATCTAGTACTCAAGTTTCCGAGCAGTGTAGAAGATTTAAAGAAGGAAGAAAAGAGATTGTAGCACTGACATTGTTTTTTACCTTCTGTCACCTTTAGGTAAGGAAAGTATTGTCTTTGGTCAAAAAATTCCGTAGTGAGTTTTTAATGAATAAGCACGTTTTAGGGTCCCTACAATACGAATTTACTATTTTTAAGATGATGTCTGTATGTATGTATGTGTGTGTGTGTGTGTCCGTGTGTGTGTGTGTGTATGTGTGTCCGTGTGTGACAAATTTTTCTCCGACGAAGTTTTTAACAGTTTTTCTTAAAAAAACGCAGTTAAATATTATTTTTCGGCATTTTGTGATTATCAATATGAAAGAATATCTTATTCTCTATACGGTTTGATTATACAGTTTCGTTCATATTCAATAGATATAGAGTTATAGAGACATTAAGAGAGATTAACTTTCAAAAATTAGTCAGCTTTGTTAAAATTATGGAAACAACAGATATATTCAGAAAAATTTAATTGATAGATGTCAGTGTCAAATGCAAAACCAATGTTGAAAGTATAGGGTCAGAAAGTTATGTGTGAACATGATAGAGTGTCCCTCCAAAGAGAAGAAGATGGAAGGACTGTGTAGCAGATGATTTGAGAGAGGAAGAATTATGTGAAGAAGATGCGTTGGACAGGAATAATTAAAAGAGAAGAGTAAGAAACAGCGACCCCTAATAAAATAGGAAAAGGAACTTTCGGTATGGAATTTGTAAAAAATAGTGTGTTCGTGTTACAATTATACAGGATATACAGAATATTTTTCAAGGTACTTTTGGTATGGGATATAGACAAAATACATCGAATTGACGGAAGGTTTGTGCTGGCCACAACAGATTTTTTTGAAATGTGAGTGATTGTTCAAATGGATTGGGTGCCTGAGGGGCATTTCGTTAACCAAGCATATTACACGAAGATTTTGATAACACTTCATGCACGGGTGAGAAGAAAAAGGGCTGAAATGTGATGGATTCTCCATAAAGACAACGCGCCGGAACAAAACGCCCTGTCCGGCAAGACATTTTTGACGAAATACAAAATCACCGTGTTGGTACATCAACCGTACTCATTTGACCTAGTGCCATGTGACTTGCTTTTATAGAAAAACCTAACAAAAAAGGCCTGCAAGCATTGCTTCCAACAATGGAATATTCGCATCGGGCGGTGTAGGGTTCGAGGAGGAGAGTACATTAAAGGTTTTGTTAATTTTATACATTGTCAATGTTCTAAGATCTTTCTTGTTATTTCGTATAATTCAAACAGCAAACAACAATTGAAATATTAGCGGGTACGACAGTGGCAACTTGATCAGCATGGAAATAAAGCTATTGATTTTGTTAAGAGTCGTCTCCGAGGACCAGAAGTGGCCATTTAGTGAGGCTGGAGATACTCCAGAGAATTCTCTTCTTTATATTTTCCTGCCCGATTCAACAATATTCTGTAAAAACATGTTAACGTCGAAACTTTTAACTCCGACGAAAAATAACAAACAACCCCATCAAGATTGCCCTGCACAGAAATTCCATTACGCTTTGTTTTTCTTTCGATACAACGATTGTTTTAATTTTTGTAAATAAATATTATCACATCAAAATAATACAACATCGAACTTTTAATAACATTTAAACATTAAAATATATATTGTGTTAATACAAGCACGCCTGGAAAATGTTTTACCGATTCATTCATTTTGAAATCAGGACATAGAGAAAATAATTTTCGGAATCGAAATTTGGAAAATTTAAAACGCTACCTGTTTTACTTTTCGAGTTATTAATTTTTAAATTTGACCAAATATAATGTCTGGTCGCCGTATGTTTTTTATTTACTATTTAAAATTTATTATTTATTACATCAGCAATTCAAAAATTCTAAAATCAAGTATACCTACCAGTATAGAAAATTACCGCATAATCTTAAGTTTCATAGAAGAACTCTCTGTAAATTTAACAATTAAAATTTTTATCTTCCGTCACCTTTAGGCAAGGAAAAAAAAATCAATGGTGAGTTTTTAGTGAATAAGCACGTTTTCGGGTTCCTACTATACGAATTTACTATTTTTAAGATGATGTCTGCATGTATGTGTATGAGTGTGTATCCGTGTGTGACAAATTTTTCTCCGACGATAACAGCAATACCATTATTCTAAAAATTACAAATTTTTCGTATTCCTCTTCTGTACATCCATATGAAGAAATAATTAGATTTTGGTTATAATTCATCCACCGGAAATACCCTTATTTGAAGTTTTTAACAGTTTTTCTTAAAAAGAAACGTAGTTAAATATTATTTTTTGACATTTTATGTTATCTTAAACATTAAAGAAAATGCTCTTCTCTATACGGTTCGATTATACATTTTCCTTCATATTCAATAAATATAGAGTCAAAGAATTATAAAGAGATTAACTTCCAAAAATTCGAAGATTTTTAAGATGATGTCTGTATGTGTGTGTGTGTGTGTATATATGTGTGTGTGTATGTGTGTGTGTATGTGTGTGTATGTGTGTATCTATGTGTGTATGTGTATGAATTTTGTCTTTGCTCTAACTCAAATACTATCATTCAGAAAATTCTGAAACCTTGTATTTCTACCTTATTCTAATACAAAAAGAAGCCATTAGATTTTGTTGTAAATTGGACAAACGGAAATGGCACTTTACTTGAAGCTCATAGTAGTTTTTCTTCAAAAAATAACATTAAATGCCATTTTTTCGCATTTTGTCATTATGAAAATTAAAGAATATTGAATTTTCTACAAGTATACATTAATACTTTTTCTATATATTTTACAGATAAATTTAAAAATCATTTTTACCTCCCGCTACCCTTGGTAAGGGAGGTATAGGGATCGTGCTAAAAATCACATACCGAGATTTTAGTAAATGACCACGTTTTAAGGTCCCTAGAATCCAATTTTAACATTATTTTCTTTTAATCCTGAAGTCTAAGATAAACACAATTCCTTAGTTACACAGTTCATTTTTCAAATGAATGTAATTGACAGGTAAACGTTATTGTCAAAAAACGAATCACAATAATAGTGACATTAAATAATAAAGAAAATCGTAAATAAAGCAATAGTTATATGTTATATGCGAAGGAACTTATATAGTTTGCAGCATTAGTAAATCTGTAGGTATGTATTTAAATTAATAAAAATTAAGTCACTGTCAAAAAACTAATCACTTCAAATTAATAATAGTGACATTTTAAAAAGAAAATAGTAAATAAAGCAATAGTTATATGTAATGGAACAGTCTGCAGAATTAATAAATACGTAGGTATGTATTTTAATTATTAAAAATTAAATTGAGGGAGGTTTTGTGTTGGCCACATCAGATTTTTTAAATAGAGTTGTTATCTCTTCTAGTTTTCGAGATATTAATATTTAAAATGTGTAATAAAATGCATTTTATGTCTGTACCCGTGGCCGCGTGCCTGAGTGTCTGGTCGCGAACCTGGGGGAACCGGGTTCGATCCCGACAGACGCCAAATATTTCCAATTTTAAATGGCACAAAAGTGACCCCTGTGGTGCACTCTCCACGCCAGCTATGAGTGCCCGTGAGGTGACGCCTGGTAAGCGCCCACATGGTAAAATATATCATCATTTCCGATGTCTACATGTGTTGTAGATACTGGCACACCCAGAAATGGGTAATATGCCGTGATGATATATTTTATTTATTTATTTACCTAAAAGAAGTGCTAATGCACATTTCTATATTGTCTTGAGCTATTGTTCGATTGGGTGCGGCGTATTAGGTGGGTAGGTGATTTTTCAGTCGTTCCCTGGGGTGCATATTTTCTTTTCTGTTTTTCCGGGGACGAAATGAACTTTGTGACAAACACATTACAAGATTAACGTCCGCGAATATTTCCCAAATCCTCGTCAAAGTGTTCTAGCGTCGAGTGGAAATTCATTTTATGGATCTGTAATAAAAAAGAAATTTTCCTTCCTCTTGCGATGTGCGATTAATTTGAAATTTGCAAGCCAAATTTATTCGTTATCGCTTATCGAAGTTGCCGAAGCCATGGGCCGTGAAATGGAGAGAGCCACTATGCATCAGTCGCCAATCACGGCCCTTTCGCACGGGAGTAGCGTAAGCCAGCTAACTGCACGATGGAGATCGCTCAAAGTGGATGTGATCTAATTCCTTGCACTATTATGCATGATATACAATACAGTGTTAATGACTTTAGAGAAAAAGGTTATATACAAAAATGATCAGGAAAAGAAGCAATTTCTAAGATCAATCTTGTTATTTAATTGCCACACCTCGTATATTTATAAACCGTGATCATGCCAATGTGAATAAATGCCCGTATTCATAGTCAGTACTTCGCCTCGACTCATACTTGAGTCTGCCTTGAGTACCAGATTTCGTTTCATAGTCGCTACTTGTTTCTTCACTAGTACTTCGATCGAAGGTATACTTGAGGCGAGTTCCAAGCAACCTTAGGTGCGTTCGGCAAATGAGTTCTGTTCAGTCTTTTCACTCTGTACACTTCTAGCACCGTTCGGTAATTACATGGAGTGATAAGCGTCTTAAAATGGAGCGTTCGACAAATGCAGAATGGAGTCAAGTGGAGTGAAAAATGTTAACTCCATAATCCCAACCTCGATATGCAAGCATACATGGAGTTTTTTTTTTGTTTTATTTGACATCTGTCAGATCATTTTGTATTTTTATGTTGAAATATTTTATTATACACAATTATTTTATATTTATAAAATTGTTCTGTAATATAACAAGGCACAGTATGTCGGAATGGTAAGAATGGGGTATTCCACCATAACAACAAAATTAAGAAAATTTCAATTTAACATAAAGTATGGCTCAATAAATAATGAAAACATTTTTTAAATAATTACTTTACGAGATATTTCACATTTGCTAAAAGGGAAAATTGACGTCATACAATTGTTATCCTTCTCTCGCAGCGTACTCAGAGCAGTGTGTGTGAGAAAGACAAGTATAAAGGAAATGTGACGTTACACTGATTTCTCGAAAATAAAATACTCTAAAACTAGGAACAATTAAGATTTTTTAATACTATGAATTGCTTCAAAACTGAATGAAGTTTTATTTAAAATAATAAAAAAAATTGAGTGGAATACCCCATTCTGTACCTTTTCTAATATATACTTTGTTCAGAATCATTAAAGAATAATACCAAACTGAATAACTTCTGTATGGTTCATTATTTATTTTTTTAGCAGTGCAGTATATAAGATTGTCAAAAAAAGGAGGTAATTATATTCGTGCACCAAAATTTTATCTCTACTCGTTCGGTTAATCACAAATAAAGGAGTGTACCTTGTTCCCTCGATCTACTCCAACTCCAGCTCTACTCCCACTCCACTCCAACACCGCTCCGTAAATACTCCAACTTCGTATGATTTACCGAACGCACCTCTTGAGTAATGCTCAAGTACTGATTGATGCTTTTTTTCAAAAAAATTAGGTAGACTTGATCAATATTTAAAAAAACTGTCAAACTCTCATTTCCATCACATATGACATCTAAGTTAAATAATGAACCATGAAGATAATCAACAATTTTTAGAATTTGTAGACATAGTAGAAGAAGTCTTAATAATAACAATGAAAAAGGGTTGCTTCAAGAAGATGTATTCGTGATATGACTCATGTATCTGTAACCTGTGACATATATATTCTCTAAAATCCTCTCTAGAAAACCGAGAATTCATGAAATTTCTACTATGAAACATATCGCACCCCGGCGAGAATAGTGATACAAGTCAAAATTTAGAAATTCTAAGTTCATCAGATAAAATTGGTCAAAAATATGCTTCTAATAATCAGGAATAGTGACATAAATCAAGATTATATTTTTCGAGAGATGGAGCTAATGTCGTTTCATTTCGAGCTAATGTAAGTAACTTTACATTCGAGAACTGTCTTCTTTAATTTAAATTTTACGCAAAACTATTTTTTGGACTTGTGTTACTCTTCTCGCCGGGGTGCGATATGATGTGCTTGAGGTCGAGAACAACCGGAGTAATGCTTGGCGAAGTAATACTCAAGTACGAGATTGAGCATCGACTATAAATACGGGCACAACTGTTTCGAGAAATTCTATAACGTGTAGGTTTTTTACCTCTCGCTAAGACGTATTGAATAAGCACGATTTAAGGTCCCTAGAATCCAATGATAACATTTTTAAAATGATGTGTGTGTGTGTGTGTGTGTTGATGTGTATATGTGTGTGTGTATTGTATGGATGTTGGAGGGACGATTCCTTAAAAACTATAAGACTTAAGACCTGTTTAACTATGGATTCCTCAATCTGACATTCCTGGGAAGTGCTGAAAAGGTTTTGGTAACAATTGAACAACCGGAAATACTAGTTTTTTAAAAAAAATCTTCTAAATATAATTTTTTGGAAATTATTGTTAAGTATTGAACATAAAATTCTCCATCTAATACACTAATACAATTTTTTATTATATCTTGTATAGATTTAGAGATAAAGACACTATAGTTATAGTATATAGAGTAATCTAATCGCAGAGGCTGAAACATTAAGGAAACCAGTTGACAAATTCAAATGTTTATAACATAATTTGTGAATGACCCATCACAGTGTCAAAAATCAACAGTTTTAGTGACATTTTGATAGCTTTTTCTGGGAAGTATATTTAATATTTCTTATTGTTTTATTTTTTATTATGGGGTCCCGTGGCAGCGTGCCTGAGTGTCTGGTCGCGAACCTGGGGGAACCGGGTTCGATCCCGACAGACGCCAAATATCTCCAATTTTAAAAGGCACAAAAGTGACCCCTGTGGTGCACTCTCCACCCAGCTATAAGTGCCCGTGAGGAGACGCCTGGTAAGCGCCCACACGGTAAAATATATCGTCGTCATTACTGATTTCTACATGTGTTGTAGATACTGGCACACCCAGAAATGGGTAATATGCCGTGATGATATATTTATTTATTTATTAATTAAATATTTGAAATTATAGGTAAAATGCATATATCCATCAGAAACACCGCCAATCTGGTTAATGAATTGGAAAAATCTCTCACATGTAGGATCTTCCTCATACAATGAAAAATAGATATAATTAGAATGGGGTATTCCACTCAAATTTTTTTATTATTTTAAATAAAACTTCATTCAGTTTTGAAGCAATTCATAGTATTAAAAAATCTTAATTGTTCCTAGTTTAACAGTATTTTATTTTCGAGAAATCAGTGTAACGTCATATTTCCCCTATACTTGTCTTTCTTACACACACTGCTCTGAGTACGCAGCGTGAGAAAGATAACAATTGTATGACGTCAATTTTCCCTTTTAGCAAAAGTGAAATATCTCGTAAAGTAATTATTTAAAAAATGTGTTCATTGTTTTAATTATTATTTATTGAGCCATACTTTATATTAAATTGAATTTTTTAAATTTTTTTTGTTACGGTGGAATACCCCATTATATGGGTGCAGAAGACATGTTAAATACAATAAAAAACAATATGTGGGTAAAGTTCTGTAATTTTTGGTTATAAAACGACGGTTCGAAAGCGAAGTGCAATACAATACTTATATAGTCTAATATGGAAATGGCGAGAGGTCTTGTGCTGGCCATTTTTTAAATGAGCGATTCCCTTTTCTCGACACAAAAATTGCTAATGAACATCCGTGTTCAAATGTTTGTGAATGAGTCTAAATAATCGCTAGTTATTTACTGTATCGCTGGAATGTTTTTAAAATAAACAGTATGTGAACAGGCCCGTAATTTTTTTGTAGTTTTGAAATTTTGTCAGTGTAATTAATTTTGCGCGTACTATTTCTATGTATATTTGAATAAAATAAATGTTTTGTTTACAAATGAAAGAGAAAAAAAAGCGTAGCATTGAAAGCTCGTTAATATGATTTTTATAAAATTCCCGGCGTGGCATTGCAGAAATATGAGAGTTAACATGGATATTTGTTTGTTTGTTGTCATTCAATTATTCGGGGAGAAGGGGAAGATTATAAACATACTTGTATTTCCGTCCATACATCATTGTGATACATTTGTAGCTATAAAATTTTATGGCTGGAACTACACAAATTTAAATTTTAAATTACTCATGAAGTTGTAACTGACGCCGTTGGACCTGACGTTTTAATTATCCACTTTTATGTAGTTTTTTCTCTAGTTATGAACGTTACACTGTTTACTAATATCTACTTTGCAAAAGTCCCCAGACCGGTTGTGCAAATTTCAAGATAATTTATTTATAATTTTGTACAGTGCTCTGCGAATTTTTTGGAATAAAAAAGTAACAGCAAATTGCCAGTATTTCAAACTTGCGCATAGGAACGACATATACTTGCAGATGATGACAGAGCTACAAATGGCGTGCTTGTTAAATCTTAGATTATCTTTATTTTTCATGAAATTTCATGTTTTTTTTCTGTAAAAAATTCAATTAATTTTACAAAATAATATTTCATTTTTCTAACTAATTGACAAAATGTAAGAGAAGTAATAATAAATAAATAAAAATATGTTGTGGCCAGCACAAGACCTCTCGCCATTTCCATATTAGGCTATATAAGTATTGTACATATTTGACATTTCTGATACACACAAAAACACATAATCTTCTTATATATGTATATACAGGGAGTTAAAAAATAAGTGTCTCAAATTATGAGGGCATATAGTACTGACTAAAATGAGTAAAAAAAAATTTAATCAACATGGGTCCGATCTTCAACTGTTTTCGAGATAGAGGCCATTTTGTATTAGAATCGAAGAAAAACAGACTAAGATAGTGGTCGAACAAAATTTTGTCTATTATATGAAACATTTTTTTCACTTTCTAATAGTTACGAAGTTATTTGAGAACTAAATATTGGCCAAGGGCGCCACAACTTTTGCCTTAGTACAATTATTCGTTTTTTTTTTTTTTTTTTTTTGTGAAAAATAAAAACACATCTAAGATGACCTCTGAAAGGTAAACAAAATGTCTCATTTAATCAAAGTCGTAACTCTTACAGTTTTCGAGATAGCAGAAGTAAACACCGAAAAAACTCATTCTTAATTGCCTTTTATCTCGAAAACAGTTGAAGATCGGACCCATGTTGATTAAACTTTTTTTACTCATTTTTGTCAGTACTGTATGCCCTCATAATTTGGGACACTTATTTTTTAACACCCTGTATATTTTTATATTTTTAATTCATTCTATTCACTATTATTCTTCTAATGTTCGAGATCCTTTCAATTCATTGATGAGATTGGCGGTATTTCTGAAGGATATATGTAATATATGTATCTATATTTATAAATATTTAATTAACGATAAAATAAGAAATATTAAATGTATTTCCCAGAAAAAGTCTTCAGTAATGTCTCTGGCTTTTTGACACTCACATTTACCTCTTAATTACAAACATTTTAATTTTGCCACTTGTTTTCCATGGACTGCGAGGTACATTTGCAACTTATTTTATATATTTATATGTCTCTATCTTTAACTCTATAGAATATATATTAAAATATTTAAATGTATTGGACAGATTTTATATTCTTTTATATTAGTAATAACATAGATTTTCAAAAAATATTTAGAAGATTTTTTTAAAGAAACTATTACTTCCGGTTGTCTAATTGTTACTAAAATCTAATAGTTTTTCTCAGGAATGTCAGATTGAGGAAACTTCAGTTAAATATTTTTTAAGTCTTATAGTATTTGAGAAACAGTGGATCCAACATACACACACACACACACACACACACACACACACACACACACATACATACACACACGGATATCATCGTAAAAATGTTATAATCGGATTATAGGGACCTTATAACGTGCTTATCCACTAACGTCTGGATATGCGATTTTTAGCATGATTCCAATACCTCTTAGTCAGAAGATGAATCGCAAATATTAATGTATATTTTTAAAAACTAAAATCGTGTTTCAGCGTTTTTTAAAAAACCGTCTGAGTTCGGATTTTTTTTGGTTATTCCATACTTTAATCCCACATTGTAAATAGTCATTACAGAAATCTACGAATAAAACAAATTGGCATACCCAGGAGAGACCAAAAAGTCCTGATGATATATTAATTTAGTTATATTTAAACACTGTTGTGTTATTTCTGACATTTCTCATAATTGTTTCTTGCTGCGGGTGAAGAATAATAATTGATTTAGCGCTGAAGGGTTAGCGAATGAGTCCCCGGTGTAAAGAATCGCGTGAATATGAATGCCAGTAATTATTTAAACAAATATCGTTCTGAGGCTGCGGCTGTCCGTAGTCTTTAACGCCGGTTTAATGTAAATGAATGATCGCGCGCCTCCGAGACCAAGTATGTGTCTAACTAATTAAAACAAAATAACTTGAGCATTTCACTTTGAATATGGCTAATGTTATTTGCATTTATTCCATCCATAAACTGGGTGGGCTAGAATGAATTTACATACATCAACGCAAGCCAATTTTGCTTGATCTGCATTGATTAAGACTTACCTTTTGCGTTTACCTACATGGTAAACATCGCTACTTATTATTGCATTAACTAGCGCAAATACATTTGCGTTTTAATGCAGAGAATTGTTACAATGCAGATTTCAGAGTTCGCATTTCACCTGAATAGAACAATTGTATGCTAACTTCTATTATTATTACAGAAATTCTCATTGGTTACTAGAAAATGGAAAACTTGTTTTGGTCGACCGATTTTAATACCCATAAAAATCTTACTCGCATTTCAGTAAGAGTTCTAGTTGTATTTTTCATGATATACTTTGTCAGTCTGAAGTTTATAATAGGTATATTACACAGTTTTAATAAACAAACTCTTTCCACTGCAAATAATGATTCTGCCTAGTCTGCAGCCATTTATGAATTGCTGAAAAAAGTTATTTTAATACAGAATGTTTTCAATATAGGCATCCCTTGCAAATGATAATATTCTTAAAAAATCTGATGTGGCCAGCACATTACCGTCCGTCAATTCTATGTACCTACGAGTATTTTGTCAAATCCCATACCAAAAAAGTTCATTGGAAAAGAATCTGTATTCTTTACAAGATGTTATGTAAGTGTACAACGCTTAACCTATGGTAAAGCTAACCCTAAAGATACTAAATTTGGTAATATTTTTGTTTAACATGCTTCCTACAAGAACTGAAGGACTTTAAAACTGACCAAACAAGTCATAGTTCAAAATTTAAAAGAAAAGTGAAAATCAATGTGTTCTCGGAAAAAATTATTGATTGTCAAAACTGACGTTAAATGTTTTTTGTTACCTTCCGTCACCTTTAGGTAAGGGAGGTATTGTCTTTGGTCAAAAAATTCGGTGGTGAGTTTTTAGTGAATAAATACGTTTTAAGATCCCTAGAATACGATTTTACTAATTTTACATTGATGTCTGTGTATGTATGTGTGTGTGTGTCTCTGTGTGTGTCCGTGTGTATGTGTGTGTGTGTGTGTGACAAAGTTTTCTCCGACGATAACTCCAAAACTACAATTCTAAAAATTATGATTCCTCTTCTTTGCAACCATATGAAGAGCTGATTAGATTTTGGTTATAATTGGTCAACCGGAAGTACCCCTTAACAGTTTTTCTGGAAAAAAACGCAGTTAAATATAATTTTTCGACATTTTATGAGCATTAATATGAAAGAAAAACTTATTCTCTATACGATTTGATTGCAAAAATTATGGAAACATCAGATATATTAAAAAAATTCTAATTGACAGATGTCAGTGTCAAGTGCAAAACCAAAGTGGAAAGTATAGGATCAGAAAGTAACATAAGTGACAGAGTGTCCCTCGCAAGTGACTTGCAGTTTCAGTGCCGGGAGTACGAGGAAGGCCAAAGAGAATATGGAAGGACTGTGTAGCAGAATATTTGAGAGAGGAAGAACTATGTGAAGAAGATGCATACATACATACAAACATCATCGTAAAACTAATAAAATCGTATTTTAGAGACTCTAAAACCTGCTTATTCATTAAAAACTCACATCGATTTTTTTGGCCAAAGACAATTTCCTTCCGTACCTAAAAGTGACGAAACGAATATCAATTTGGCAATTTCATATTCTCAATTATCTGAAGAAATTACTTATATAATTATATAAATTTTCTACTAATACTAAATATTTTTTTAGAAAGAACGTACTCGTTCGAGAAATGCAGTAATTTAACGAATATATGAATTAGTAAAAATATATCATTAGGAATGAAGATGAATTTGTAATAAAAGCTGAAAGTAAAATTTAATGAGGAAGATGCTTGGCTTACGAGTGTAATTCAGTCGGACTCATTAATAAATAAAGAAATGATATAATTAAAAAGTGTGTAAATCTGAACAACTGCTGTAATGATCTATTTTTCACCGTCGGATTTAAATATACATAAGAATCCATGTCACTCTTTAGCTTAAAGAGATCGCTTAGCACTTCATTCACGTCTGATTAATGGCAGAATTATTCCGCCGGCCTTTCATTAAAACTCGCTATCTCCTTGTGTCGTTTTTATTGAATTTCCCCTGGATAATAAATATATCGGCGTGTTTTCATACATTTTTGCATAGAGATTGAAAAATACATAAAACATCTATAAACTTCAAATATAAAATAACAAATTCTAGCCGCGGAAACTTGATATCCCCAGTATATTAAATTGAGTTAGTGCATTAAAGTTTTATAATAAATATGATACCGCTTTCATAGATATAAATTACCATTTTATATTTAATATAAATCTCGTAATTCTGTATATGAGGCATGAGGCAGAAATTACAATTATTTAGCGGACATTATTGTTTGTATATCGTCGGGATAATTGCAAAGTTTTACGGTTTATGCGAGGTTGTTTGTATTACGCTATATTTCAATTAATAGTTTATAATAAAACTTTACTTATTTTCTATAAATATGAAATATACGACAGAAATTTCATCAATAATAATTCTGTTTATTTACGTTTCATGTACTTTTAGAATGATATATGATTATATCTAATGGAGTTGCGATGGTGTGTGTTAGGTGAGCGGTTGTGATAGAGGGCCTGGGTCAAACTTAAACGAAAATTATTTTCAATTTATAAATAGCACAAAGTGTCTGGTCGCGACCCTGGGGAACCGGGTTCGATCCCGATCGACGCTAAATATTTAAATAAATATATCATCACGGCATATTACCCATTTCTGGGTGTGCCAGTATCTACAACACATGTAGACATAGGTAATGATGACGATATATTTTACCGTGTGGGCGCTTACCAGGCGTCACCCCACGGGCACTCATAGCTGGTGTGGAGAGTGCACCACAGGGGTCATTTTTGTGCCATTTAAAATTGGAAATATTTGGCGTCTGTCGGGTTCGAACCCGGTTCCCCCGCGACCAGACACTCGGGCACGCGGCCACGGGACCCCAAATATTTCGAATTTTAAATGGCACAAAAGTGCACTCTCCACGCCAGCAATAAGTGCCCGTGAGATGACGCCTGGTAAGCGCCCGCACGGTACAAATATGGCATCATCAATACCGATACCTGCGATAAAGCAGATTGTGGCACACTCAGAAATGGGTAATATGCCGTGATGATATATTTATTTATTTTACAAATATACTCTCCTAACAGTTTTAAAATGAGCCCGTGAGGTAATGTCTGGGAAAAACAGTCAATGGATGTCCAGAAATAGGTATTAAGACGTGACGATAAATTATTTTTTGCCCTCCTGAAGTGTAATGGGAACTTTACAATTGTATACACAGCAAGTGTAACCTACATTTTACGCTTACTGTGTTGTAACTTGTCTAACTATGCGGTAAAATAATCAAAATACACTGGACGTTTATGGGCATTTAGAAAAGAAATCATCTTTACTATAATAAAGTGCATGTAAAAAAGTACCTACTACCTACATAAGTTATTTTTTTACTTTAACATTTCCTATATTTAAAACTAATTTATATAAACCAAAATCACGGCAGCGACATCTGTCCTTATTGTAAAACAATAAGAAAAGTTAAATATAGTTCCCAGAAAAATCTATCAGAATGTCACTAAAACTGTTGAAATTTGACAATGACATGTGTCATGTTATAAAAACTGGAATTTGTCAACTGGTTTCCTTAGTGCCTTGGCCTCTGCGATTAGTTTACTCTATAAATTATAGTGTCTTTATCTCTAAATCTATACAAGATATAATAAAAATTTTAAGTGTGTTCGATGGAGAATTTTATGTTCTTCAATATTTAATGAAAGAAACTCCCATAAAATTATATTTAGAAGAATTTTTTTTAAAAACTACTACTTCCGATTGTTCAATTGTTACCAAAACCTTTTCAGCTCTTCCCAGAAATGTCAGATTGAGGAAACGGCAGTTAAATATTTTTTAAGTCTTATAGTTTTTGAAGAATCGTCCCTCCAACATCCATACATACACACACACACACACACACACACACATACACATCCACACACACACACACACACACACACAGACATCATTTTAAAAATGTTATAATCAAATTCTAGGAACTTTAAATCGTGCTTATTCAATAAAATCTGGATATGCGAATTTTAGCATGAATGCAATACCTCTCTTAGCGAGAGGTAAAAAGTGATTTTCATTATCGTCGGCCAAAAAATTTGATGCAATTCTCGTGCGTGAAGTATTTTACAGCGCTCCAGCTAATAAGGCACTCGCCTTAAGGGCTCGTGCCTTAAACAAAGTTGTTGCGCTGTAAAATACAACTTACACGCACTCGAATGTAAATAACTATTACGCACAGCTGCATTTGTTTACGTATTAGTTACTAACCTGCGTTTTGAAAATTTGGAATCAGAGTGTTAAGTATCTAAACTTTTATAAATTGGACTTTTGAAAATTTTAAAGATTTTGGTGAAATTCATCAATGGATGTTGGAATAAGTTGCTTATATTGACGAAAGAAGAGTTTACAAATGGGCAGAGTTGTTTAAAAATGGACGAATACTGAATACAAAGTGAAAGAAGTGTATATTTTTATTTGATAAAACCAAAATTAATTTTCTAGTAAAAAGTTAATGCATCGCTGAAAAAGAAGGATCATTAAGAAGAAAAATAATTCTGTATATTTATATTTCGTACTTTAACAAGCATTTATGGCTATAATTATATGTCAACAATATTTGTCCTGCATCAAAGTATTGCGGGGGTTGTGTTTGAAACCGGAAAAAGGAACATCGTCTGTTCTGTGCGACAAAATTAAAATAAAATCCTTCTATCTAGATTAGAAAAAGCGGGAAAGAAAAAGCAAACTTTAAATTCATCTCGAGAAAGAAATACCGTAATTTATCAACGGAGAATCAAAAACACATCATCCATCATCCCGTACTGTCAGAAAATAATATTAAATATTACGGGACGCACACATAAGACAAGCATAAAAATTACACAACAAAAACCACCAGTTTTATCTCCATGGAGATGATCATAACAACGTCCAACCAGCAAACTCATTATTTATGTATTTACTGTAAAGCACTATGATGCTATATTTTGGTAACAATTAGACAACCGGAAGTATCAGTTTATTTAAAAAAATCTAAATGCAATTTTTGGGAATTTTTTGTTGTTGCAATATTGAAGAACATAAAATTCTCCATCTAACACACCTAATTTTTTTTATTGTATCTTGTATAGATTTAGAGATAAAGACAGAATAATATATAGAATAATCGGATGTAATACATAGCAGAGACTAAACTACACTAAGGATATCAGTTGACAAATTCAAATGTTTATAACATAGTAATAAATCCAAAACTCATCATTACCTATCGAATCTAATGACTTCTCAAAGTTGGATAACAAGTTAAAAATGCCGGGAACATGTCTATCCCTCCTGAAAGTTCCTCTTTGTGTGTTTAGACTCTTGTGGAACTTTTAATTGAACTTCAATCAGCGTCGTCGTAATTTGAATGAATTCCATTCTGACAATACGTCAATAATTTGATTTATTTTTACTGAAAACCAATCAAACAAATGAGCTTTTTTCCTACGGCGCGGAAATTGAAATTTGTCACATGCCACTTTAAAATAAATTTAAGTAGGAAATAAAGAGATTTTCTTGGGCGGGCCGCAGTCTTAATGATTTTCCGGAACTGGCTAACTTTTCCTCCAGATGTTTTCACTGAGAAAATGAATTGGAAGTTTGCGGATTCAAATCCTTCATCCAACAACAATTAATCGAAACATATTATCGCCGAGAATTCGGTCGAAAAGTTTGAGAACTTTTTTCTAATATTTCCTTTTAAACTTAGTTATAATGCAAGCAAAATGGCTAATGAAACATGAAGATTTGCTACGTTAAATTACAAGAGAAGCAATATAATTTCTTTTTCATATTTTACGTGAATAGAGAGAACTCTCCTTCTGAACACATTGTACCTTATATTACTTGTAAAAATAACTAGTAAAACAAAAGTATTTCCTTGTGATGTTTTGCGAAGGTGTAAAATTATTTCTCGTTGTATAAAAAGTTTAAAGGGTCAGTAGTAAAAGTGTTAATAAGTTGGGAAATATGAGTAATTTGTTGATTGTAATAAAACGCGCGAGTGAAGCAATTCCCGGTAAATTATTGTAGAAGTTTTTATCGCGGGAGTAAATATGAAAAAGGTGACGGAGAAATAAAAGTGATAAATAAAGTGCGTCCAGCCCATAAACCCTTCTTTCGCCTGCGATTCCCAACAGTTGGATGCTGTTATCATCACTGAAGTTACTGAAACTTCCCTTGACATAAAAATGACAGCAATAGCACCAGAAGAAATGAATCTATCTACAGCGTGTCTGTCTAATTAATAATTAAACCAGCAAATATCTTGCTTAGTACAATGTATAGAAAACATCAGAAAATAAAAAAAAATGTTGTGGTCAGCACAATACCTCTCGCCACTTAGACTATATAATATACTTCATTTCATGTAAGAAAATAGCAGATGGCACTTGAGAGCCGACCATATTTACATGCATTAAATAAATAATTTAAATAAGTGAAACCAAACTTTGTCAATAATAAAAATATTTGATTGAATCTTGATTATTAAATATTACTTCACAACATGGTTAAATATCACTTAATTTTATCGATTTTATTTGATAATTGACAGCTGACAAGTGATATTTTTTTCGCTTTTGTGAACTAGGTTAGCATTCTAACCAATCAAAGGGTAGAATTTATAACCCTATCTAAACCAACGATATTTTCTTACGTGAAATGAAGTATAAGTATTGTATTGCACTTCGCTATCGAAACGTCGTTTTATAACAAAAAAGTTACAGAACTTTATCCATATAAATAAATAAATATATCATCACGGCATATTACCCCATTTCTGATGATGACATATTTGTACCGTGCTGGCGCTTACCAGGCGTCACCTCACGGGCACTCATTGCTGGCGTGGAGAGTGCACCACAGGGGTCACTTTTGTGCCATTTAAAATTCGGAAATATTTGACGTCGCTCGGGATCGAACCCGGTTCCCCCAGGTTCGCGACCAGACACTCAGGCACGGGACCACGGGACCCCAAATATTATTTTTTATGTGATTTAACATGTCTTCTGCACACATATAATTCTAATTATATCTATTTTTCATTATATGAGGAAGTTCCTAAATGTCAGAGATTCTTCCAATTCATTAATAAGATTGTCGGTATTTCTTATGGATATTTGCATACTACCTATAATTTTAAATATTTAATTAATAAAGCAATAAGAAAGTTTAAATTTACTTCCCAGAAAAAGCTTGCAGAATATCACTAAAACTGTTGATTTTTGACACTGACATCTGTCATTTACAATTTATGTTATAAACATTCTAAAATGAAATTGAATGTACGAATAACAATATTATTTTTCTGCAGTCTACGTGGTGTGGCAATTAAATAACGAGATTTATTTTTTCCGGCTCCCCTGTAAATTTGGCAACATTGCAGTCTATGTCATATTAATTTGTCATCTTCCCTCCACCCACTGTTAAAATTTCAAGATAATTCGGCAAACCGTTCGGCAGTAGCCTTTGATTGAAGTTAACTACTTTCTCGTATTCCGCCGGAATTATGTTAGTGTCAATATGAAATTCTGTGTGAAACTTAAAAAATTCGCTACAGAAATGTACAAATTGTTGAAGAATATTTATGGTGATGAGGGTCTATCTAGTATTAAAGTTTTCGAGCAGTTTAGAAGATTTAAAGAAGGAAGAAAAGAGATCGGAGACGATTTGCGCCTCGGCTATGTACTGACATTGTTTTTTTTTTAAATGCGAGTGATTGTTCACACGGATTGGGTGCCTGAGGGGCATTTTGTTAACCAAGCATATTACAAGAAGGTTTTGATAACCCTTCATGCACGGGTGAGAAGAAAAAGGGCTGAAATGTGAGAAAACGGCTCATGGATTCTCCATGAAGACAACGTCCGGAACAAAACGCCCTGTCCGGCAAGACATTTTTAACGAAATACAAAATCACCGTGTTGGTACATCAACCGTACTCATTTGACCTAGTGCCATGCGTTAAAAGGCACCAAATTCGGGGCCGAGATGTAGTTATAGAAAAGCGGCAGAGACAACACGGCGGAACAAAACGCCTTGTCCGACAAGTATGAATCTATAATTTTATATATTTAATTAATAATAAAATAATTGGATAACCGGAAATGGCACTTTACTTAGAGCTTAAACTGGTTTTTCTTCGAAAAATACATTAAAATGTCATTTTTTGCAATTTATGTTACTATAAAAATTAAATTTAATACAGCTATGCAATGCATTTATATATTTTATTTATAAATTTATAAAATAAGCTAATTTATAAGTCCAGGAACCTATGTATTAAAGACACCTGTGGTGCACTTTCCACGCCAGCAATGAGTGCCCGTGAGGTGAAGCCTGATAAGCGCCCGCACGGTACAAATATGTCATTATCATTACCGATATCTGCGATAAAGCAGATTGTGGCACACTCAGAAATGGGTAATATGCCGTGAGTGGAATACATGGGGCAAAGGGACTAAGACACAACCAATCGGTTGGACTTGGGACAAATGCAACAGTATTCCAAGCAGAAGTACACGCAATTTTAATCAGCGTGCAATTACTATTGGAGAAAAACTACCACAATAGAAGAATCTCCATAGTAACAGACAGCCAAGCCGCACTTAAGGCACTAAACTCGTGTGAGGTAGGCTCAGGACTAATTCTGGACTGCATCCACAGATTGAATGCGTTAGGAGCGACGAATAAATTAAGATTGATACGGGTACCCGGGCATTCATAAATTGAAGGAAACCAGGCAGCCGATCATCTTGCAAAAGATGGGACAAATATACTTTTTATAGGACCAGAACCTGCTTGCGGAATAACTGCGCAAACAGTTAAGCAAGAACTTAAAACTTTGCTTTGGCAATGGCACAAACAGCATTGGACAGCCACATCAGGCCAAAGACATTCCAAGCTCTTCCTGAATGAGCCATCCAAGAAAAGAACAGACAACTTACTTGTAATGAGCAAGCAAGATGTCAGACTAATAACAGGACTGGTAACAGGACACGGTCAATTAAATAAACATTTGCATAGGTTGGGCCTCAAACAAGAACCAACATGCAGAGGATGAAACCCCTGAACACTTAATATGTCACTGTGAAGCATTTATGGCAAGCAGACATAGCCTTTTAGGAGCAAAGAAATAGCACACTGAGACACTAAAGGACATTAGTCTAAAGAAAATCCTGGAGTTTACAAAACATACAGGTCTTCTAGAATAGGAGGAAACACGGAGGGTACAATAGACCAGAAAGGTCGCAGTACAGGGGCAAGAATGAACCACCTCCCGACAATAATAATAATATGCCGTGATGATATATTTATTTATTTCTTTATTATACAGTTCATATTTCAAATACATGTATGTAACTGACAAATAAATGCCACTGTTAAAAAACTAATCATTTCAAATTAATAATGGTGACATTTAAAAAAAAAGTAAATAAAGCAATAGTTATAAACAAAGAAACTTAATATAGATTGCAGGATTAGTAAATATGGAGGTATTGTGTTGGCCACATCAGATTTTTCCGAATGATTCCAAGGTTAAGATATTTATAATGTCACCGACATTAGTTTCGAACTAAATCGTCTATCTTTAAAAATCATATAAATATAAAAAAAATTCTACCTGTCGTTAGTTTTCTTTGTAAAGTGATTACACAGGGAAGGACAATCAATGTATATACATAAAACTTCATTTATATTACTTAGGAGTAATGTATCTTACATGTACTACTAGGCCGGTATGACATATGCTAAGGGATGATATATAAGCCTGGGGTGAAAAATAAAAGCCGCACAGACACCGGAGCAAAACAGCGCGGTTTAATAAAGATATATCAATGCAAAATCCCTAGGCAGCCAACAAAAATAACCTGTACATCTTTTCAGAAACCTCAACTATAAAATTGTCACTAAAATATAAGGAATTCATACTTTATTTTATACACAAAATATGCAGAAACTTATATAGCTTGCAATATAAAATATACTGCTTTTCAAAATTGGATAAACCGGGTATTGTATGATGAGGTTGTAATGTTTGTATTCCCACCCTGAGAAAAATGCAATTAAAATGAACATTCAGCAATGAAGAAAAAAGCCCATAACCTCCTGCTGGGTATTTAACCACGCAGTATAAATAAAGCAATCATTATATTCAAATATTTTTATATTTATTCATAACAAACTTTATTTTACATTTAACAAATATATCATACACAAAATAAATTTCACAAATATTGACAAAATTAATAGAAAAACTTAACAAAAATTCAAAATAGTACTCGTATCTTTACACAAAGTTTTTTCAGAGCAGTACCCTGCAAGACATTGAAGCAAATCAATAGTACATATAATATTTATGTATGATGGAAAATATATAATTTTTACAAACTTTATTACTTAGGTACTTAATTAAATATATTACTACTATAGGTACCGTGAGTATTTTTTACCTCTCGCTAAGAGAGGTATTGGATTCATGTTAAAATTCGCATATCCAGATTTTATTGAATAAGCACAATTTAAGGTCCCTAAAATCCGATTATAACATTTTTAAAATGATGTCTGTGTGTGTGTGTGTGTGTGTGTGTGTGTGTGTGTGTGTGTGTGTGTGTGTGTGTATGCATGTTGGAGGGACGATTCCTTAAAAACTAGAAGACTTAAAAAATATTTAACTGTAGTTTCCTCAATCTGACATTCCTAGGAAGAGCTGAAAAGGTTTTGGTAACAATTGAACAACCGGAAGTAGTAGTTTCTGAAAAAAATTCTTCTAAATATAATTTTTTGGAAATTTTTGTTATTAAATATTGAAGAACATAAAATTCTCTACACTAAAATATATAGAGTAATTTAATCGCAGAGGCTAAGGCACCAAGGAAACCAGTTGACAAATTCCAATGTTTATAACATAGTTTTTAAATGACACATGTCAGTGTCAAAAATCAACAGTGACATTTTGATAGCTTTTTCTGGGAAGTATATTTAATTTTTCTTATTGTTTTATTAATTATATTATAATTAAAATGCATATATCCATCAGAAATACCGCCAATCTGGTTAATGAATTGGAAGAATCTCTGACATTTAGAAACTTCCTCATACAATGAAAAATAGATATAATTAGAATTATTTGTATGCAGAAGACATGTTAAATACAATAAAAAACAATATTTGGGTAAAGTTCTGTATTTTTTTGTTATAAAACGACGGTTCGAAAGCGAAGTGCAATACAATACTTATATAGCCTAATATGAAAATGGCGAGAGGTCTTGTGCTGGCCACAACAGATTTTTTAATGTGAAACAGTGGGTTTGTCATATCCATGATAACGACTTGATATTTGATTGACAGCAATGTATTTGCCCGTTTCATTTAAAATGAAACATAGGGAACGAATCTGACAGAAGTATTTTATTTAAATATTGTAAGAAATTTAGCGGAGTCAGAAAACCACTCGAGAGCACTAAACATATTTCGGGTACAAGGTGAACACAGTATTTTTTCTACATCTAAATTTAATTTTTAGAAAACAGGTATAATTATTTAAACAAAATTAACCTCTAATGACATCTTGTCAATATGACAGATAATTTGATAGAAGTATTATATTTAAATATTGTAAGAAACTTAGCCGAGTCGGAAAACCACTCGGGCACAAGGTGCACACTATATTTTTTCTACAACTAATTTTAATTTAGAATGCAGGTATAATTATTTAAACAAAATTAACCTCTATTGACGTCTTATCAAATGACATATTCGTTCCCTATATTTCATAGAACGGGCAAATACATTGCTGTCAATCAAACATCAAGTCGCAACCATGGATATGACAAACCCAATGTTTCACGTTAAAAAATACTCACGGTATATATTCTCCTTAACATGGTTTCATTATTAATTTTAATGTAATTGCTTCCTGACAGTGACATTTGTTTAAATATGTCAAAATTGTTTTAAAATATTGTTTGACGCACAGGCAAGATGATGTATAAAAATAAATTATTTTATAAATTCATATTTAAAGTTATTTACTAAATACTATTATCGTAAAATTGCAGCATTTCCCAATAACGTTAAAATGAGATATATGTACGAAGTTTTATAGTAAATACGAGTATATGAGAAATCGTTCTGACTAAATCCACATATAAAACACACACACACCCACACACATACACAGACATCATCATAGAATTGATAAAATTGGATTGTAGATTATATGAACCCTATAATCTGCTTATTTATCAAAACCTCGATATGCTATTTTTAATTTGATTCCTATACATCCCTTTACCTACAGAATAAATATATAATTTTATTTGTTTATAAACATACAGAGAATTTATTTTAAAATGCAACATTATAGTTCATCACTTTCATGGTTACTCACTATTGTCAAAAAATGACAGCAATGTAAAATTTGTCCATTTTAAAATGCAACATTATAAATAGCATTGCAGCACAGGAGATGCCTCCAGAACACATCACAAATGGTGTCAATTCTTATTATGACCGACTAGAATATTGCCTCAGAGTGATTGGGGGTATTCTTTAACATTTATTACATGAAAGTTATGAATTTTTGTAAGCTAAAGTTTTTTAAAATGTACAACATTCATGTTTTGATTATTTGTTAATCATATGTAGGCTAATTTATAGCAAATTAGTTTTGATAATACAAAACTAAAAATTATGTATGTTGCATTTTAAAATGGACAAATATTACATTGCTGTCATTTTTTGATAATAGTAAGTAACCATGGAAGTGATTCGCCATATGTTGCATTTTAAAATAAATTCCCTGTATATCGCCGTTGTTAAATGAAGAGGAATATATTCATAATTTACTTAGTACGATGCAAGCTTCCAAAATCTAAATGGCAAATTCTCACTCTCTCAAACACAAATAAATTTTCCATTTTGACGTTTACTCCTTTATGAAACTAACAGCATGTGTTTAACTTGCTTCTTGACAAACTTGAATTTTAATGATAAAACTTGGCAACGTTCACTACAACCTCTGTAAGGGCCGTTTTCAGTTTTCACTAACTTATGAGTATATTAAATCAACAGTTAACTAGCACTGAGTTGAAACTGTCATTGTTGTTCATAATGCATGTTATTCACGAGACATTTGATCTCGTGTAAGTAAAAATAAATAAATATATCATCACGGCATATTACCTATTACTAGGTGTGCAACGATCTACAATATATGTAGACATCGGTAATGATGACGATATATTTTACCGTGTGATGGAACGCAGGTCACCAATTTGGCAACGAGACACTATACGCACACGATTACGCGATCCCAAATACATAAATATATTATTGAAATATAGATCTTTCAAATTATCTCTATACTCGCTTTTTTAAAAACTATGCACTTGCAAAGACATAACATATTTAAATTATACTCTAAAAATGCGTAGACTTACGTAACATTCTCTTTACAATCAAATAATATTACTACCAAGTTTATATCTCTACCCATTTTGGAATTATTGCCCCAAAAGTCAATATACCCCACATTTAGATAAAAACTTCAAAATTTTCAAAAATCTAATTTTCATGTATCTAGATACTTCTCCATGCGCTGATTCCAAATTTTGAAACCGCAGGTCGATAACTCTTTTCGTTCTCAAGATATTAAAATTAAAAATTTTGCTCAAAACTACCCATTTTTGGGTATTAACCCAAAAATGGGCCGAGATATGAATATGGCGACTTCACCATTCGATTTTATGGACAAAAATATATAAGTACACCAATTTTCATAATGTTTGTCCAACCGGTTCATTTTTTATGAATTAAAGTTTGAAAACCCCTGAAAATGGCCAAAATCTGAAAAAATCCTAAGGGGTCCCTTACGATTTTTGCGATTTTTTGCCATTTTCAGTTATTTTGCTTTAGAGATTGTATGCGGCGTTCAAAAATTCTGAAAATTGACGTACTTATGTAATTTTGCCCGTAGAATCGAATGGTGTTGTCGCCAAATTCATATCTCGACCCATTTTTGGGTTATTACCCAAAAATGGCCAGTTTTGAGCAAAACTTTAAATATAAATATCTCGAGAACGAAACGAGATATTAACCTGCGGTTTCAAAATTTGGAATCAGCGCATTGAGAAGTATCTAGATACATAAAAATTAGATTTTTGAAAATTTTGAAGTTTTTATCCAAATGTGGGGTATATTGACTTTTGGGGCAATAATTCAAAAATGGGTAGAGATATAAACTTGGTAGTAATATTATTTGATTGTAAAGAGAATGTTACGTAAGTGTACGCATTTTTAGAGTATTTATATGAGTATACATATTCATGTGATAATTTTATTGGATTTATAGAATACTTTCCAAAGAACTTTCTGTATAGAATTTCTAAAAAATTGTATTATGTTCGTGTTACAATTTTACTGGATGTATAGAATCTTTTCCAATGAATTTTTGGTATGTGATTTGTACAAAATATATCAAATTAACGGAACGTCTTGTGCTGGCCACAACAAATTTTTATTTGACAGATCTCATAATTCTATTCTTGTCAATAAATAATTTTATTTAATTATTAAAAGTATAATTAAACACAAAAAGAAAGTACAAAATGATGATGGCATAGATGGCATATTATTATTGCATTCAAAATTAATTATAATAATAATAATAATAATAATAATATGTCAAAAGTTAAATGTCAAAATACTCTGAAATATGTTGTAAATTGCGAATTTTAATTTGCATTTTTTACCATTCTGTGAAATTTTACCGCTAGACATTAGTTTGTATATTTAAACATTTGTAATGTCATTCGTTCTTGTATTTTCCTGAAGAGATTGAAGTTTTTGAAACTTTTCGAGTAATTATTTTTGTTAATTCCTTTAAATAAAAACTCTAAAAGTTTCTTGCATTTGCTCATACAGTTTTTCTGTTTTTTTTAATAATTTCTGAATGTCTCTCATATTGTTTTCATGATTTCAGTGCATCAATATTTTTTGTAGCAGGTTATCCGACCTCTCATGCATTGCGCTGTTTTGATATAAATTCTTGTAGGATTTGGCGTTATCGGAAAATAATTAATGCTTTTTTTCAAAATTGAAACTTCAATTAGTTATATTATCAGTCGCTTAGTTCGCTTCCTTTAAAATTGACTTCAATCAATCACTCGAACATAAACCCTCAAAATTAATGAGATCCCAACGAAGCATCGAGTAATCACCGCGTCTGTTCTGCCAATGTAAAGTAAAAACAACACAGCAATCCTCTGTACCTGTGATGAATGCTTCTTGTCGTTTGATTGTGACATAACAGCTAACATTACCACCACGCTGTTGTCAAATCGTGAGCTAAACAAGATTGATGCCAGAATCATTTGTTTATTACTTCTTTCACCCAATAACTCTTTACTGCCAGCCTCCTCAAGGCCGTGATGTTGGAACAGAGCCAACAAGAAGTTGCTAAATGCAACTGAAAATTGCTGAAAGCAAAAACCAGGACATAAACTTCAGCAGAAGATGAGAAACATTTCAGCTAAACGAGAGATGTTTATAATAATACGACTCTAAACTCTTCTACAGAAAGTGGAAGAGGTATCATAAGTGTTTCTTAATGATTTTCTTGAATTTTTATAGGAAAAGTACAGTTTATAGTATGGGCGCATCCACCATATTATTACGGCTATTTGCCTACATGATTTTTTGTGGAAGCGTTTTTTACAGCCAATCTTATAAAAAAAAATCTGTTGTGGCCAGCACAAGACCTCTCGCCATTTCCATATTAGGCTATATAAGTATTGAATTGCACTTCCCTTTCAAACCGTCGTTTTATAACAAAAAAAAAAAATACAGAACTTTACCCAAATACTGTTTTTTATTGTATTTAACATGTCTTCTGCACACATATAATTCTAATTATATCTATTTTTCATTGTATAAGGAAGTTTCTAAATGTCAGAGATTATTCCAATTCATTAACCAGATTGGCGGTATTTCTGATGGATATATGCATTTTACCTATAATTTCAAATATTTAATTAATAAAACAATAAGAAAGATTAAATATACTTCCCAGAAAAAGCTATCAGAATGTCACTAAAACTGTTGATTTTTGACACTGACATGTGTCATTTACAAACTATGTTATAAACATTGGAATTTGTCAACTGGTTTCCTTAGTGCCTAAATCTAATACACTTAAAAATTTTATTATACCTTGTATAGATTTAGAGATAAAGGCACTGTAATATATCTTCTTATTGTTTTATTAATTAAATATTTAAAATTGTAGGTAAGATGCATATATCCATCAGAAATACCGCCAATGTTAGTTAATGAGATGGAGGAATCTCTGACATTAGGAACTTCCTGATACAATGAAAAATAGATATAATTAGAATTATATGTGTGCAGAAGACATGTTAAATACAATAAAAAACAATATTTGGGTAAAGTTCTGCAATTTTTTGTTATAAAACGACGGTTCGATAGCGAAGTGCATAAATTGGAAATGGCGAGAGGTATTGTGCTGGCCACAACAGATTTTTTTTTTTAACAGCAACATTTATCATCAATGTTGTCAACATTTTTGTGATCAATTAGTTGAGTTAATTTTCAAAACAGTTTATTTTATAAAAATATTTATAGAATACGTAAAAAATAGGTATCTGTAGAAAAGTCATTAGTGTTACTTTATTATAATAATATGTGTACAATAATTTAAAATACTGAATTTTCATTTTATAGGTATATGATATTGTACAAATAGGCTATTCCACGACATTTTTAAAATTTTTTTTTTTTTAAATGCTTAAAAATATAAGACCACATGTGAAAGTCCGAGTTAAAAATTCCTCCAAATAAGCGAGATATTAAGGTCCGAATTTTAAATTTGCTTTGTGACGTAGGTAATGTGGATATAGCAGAAGTAAACAAACAGTGGTTCACACAGCACGAAAAATTGTTAAACAAATTACAAAGTAATGTATATTTAAATTGTAATATTATAATTCATTATTAGAAACATAAAATAAATTATTTCACTTAATTTATTTCACTTATTTTTGTCATTTTATAAAAACAAAGAAATTAGAACGTCACCCGAACAGCAACCGAACAGATCCGACACACCCGAAGAAGTATTCTTAGTTAGGGCGGGGCTTCTCAAAATCGGAGGTCATACTTGGATCCTATTTGCTCAAACACTCGTGCACATGTCCTGCATCATCAAAAGCAAAACTCCCCGTGTCTTCTAAATGGAATAATTTATAATAAAAGAAATATGGTTTTCCTTATCCTTTAACTATTATCATTCTTATTTTCAATTAAATTTTACTATTTTTGATTACTGTGGAATAGCCTATTGATTTTACAAGAACAGTTTGTTTTTCACCTAAAAATATGAAAGAGAGAAACATGCTTCAGAATTGAGAATAATTTTTGAAAATGTAATTCAATTAACTTCCATGAATTCAACAATGTTAGTCTGTGAATCTGGTTTGTATCCTGCATCACTATTCTTTTATACGTACTGTGTTGCGCCCATAAAACCAGTTTATATTCTGCAAAAGCTTCGCCTATTTAAGTCAATAGTACTTGCGGAAATTCTAAACAAAGAGCTTACGAATTTCACTGACTAGTTTCTCGTAATACAAGTATAATTCCTTCCTATGTTCCAGACAGGGCATAAACTTTTAAAGAACTTGTTTTACTGCGGCGATAATATAGTTTTAGGGTTATAGATATTGTTTATTGTCTAATGCCATGAATGCGTTGTATATTTTGATTTTGTGTTGAAGTTATGAGTTGAGTTTTAGTTATCCGGCTGTAGGATATAACCGTAAAGCTATGGTTTGCTATAACATGAGTATAACTTTGTCAATTTCCGGGTGCGGCGTAATTCACAATATTCCTTCAGCTTATGTTTAACATCACCGGAAAAATCAATTGCCTTTACTGCGTTCGCAAAACAGGAACAAGAATAAGAACACGAACAAGAATTATGGTGACGGCGTAAATGTGTGCAGCAAAATATATCGGTTTCTTGCAACAATGGAAGTACGACTATTTTAATTGATTGTAAATGGCAAAAACAGATATGTTACTTTTTATAGTTTTTAGGTTAAGTTTAAACTTGGTCTCATGACCGCGTGCCTGAAAATCTGATCGCGATTTGGGGTTCTGGGTTCGATCCCGACCGATGCAAAAATACAGCTGTTGCAAGGATTTTTAATTTCTCTATACGAATTTTCAAGTTAACAAAAAATTATTTATTTGTTAAATACATGTAAATTATAATGTACAATTGTCAAACTTACCAATAAATAAAATATTAAAACATTTGAAAATATTACATTTTAATTATAAGCAATTTTGTAATTTTTACCTCCCGCTAGCCTTGGTAAGGGAGGTATAGGGATCGTGCTAAAAATCTAATATCGAGATTTTAGTAAATGACCACGTTTTAAGGTTCCTAGAATCCATTTTTAACATTTTCACGATGATGTCTGTATGTGTGTGTGTGTGTGTGTGTGTGTGTGTGTGTGTGTGTGTGTGTGTGTGTTGTTGTGTGTGTGTGTGTGTGTGTGTGTGTATGTATGTATATGTCTTATGAAAATTGAAGATTATTGAATTTTCTACAGGAATACATTAATACTTTTTCTATATATATTACAGATAAATTTAAAAATATTTTTTTTTATTAGTCGCGAAGCCTAAGATAAAAACTATTCCTTTGTTACACAGTTCATTTTTCAACTTGTCAACAATGTCACTGTCAGAAAACTTATCACTTCAAATTAATAATAGTGACATTTTAAAAATAAAATAGTAAATAAAGCAATAGTTTTCTGCAATGGAACAGTTTGCAGCGTTAGTAAATACGTAGGTAGGTATGTATTTAAATTAATAAAAATAAATAGCGGGAGGTTTTGTGTTGGCCACATCAGATTTTTTATTCAGTGTCTGCTGTAATTAATGACAATTTATTATCGATCGATAAAAGTTATCGATTGAGTTATAGAATATGTGTAAATATTGAATCAGATTATTGACAGCAATGATTAATTTGTCATTTGACAGTTCATTTTGTTTATTTAACTGACAGTCAAAATTTTAACCAGAGATTGTAAAACTGGTCCTTAATCGTGAAATTACCATCAAATAAGATATTCTATTCTGTTACTAGCATATAAAAACAGAAAACATCTTTATTCTTTCTTTAAACATTCACCTACTTAATTTACTATAATTAAATCTTGTACTTCATACTACACGTGTTCAAAAGTATTGTAATTAGTATTCATAACTGTTGCGGAGAATATATTAACCATAAGTTCGTATATGTGTTTATTTGTTACAATGTGATCTTATCTTTTGCATAAACAGTGATTACATTTACTATATACAAAAGTGTCTAGTATTTAGTATGCATGTCTGTATCTTTTGTAATCAAACTGGACTGTCTCAGTTTACTAAATATTTTAATAAAACCTAAAACTACAGCACAGCAGCAATATAGGTATAGTTTATGGGCCAAACGTGAGCTGGTTTCCCTGAGCAAAATGTCGATCGTTTAAAACAATGACACGTCGCCCATTCATCATCCAATCACACACAGGAGCTCCAAGACAAATGAAGGGGAGACAAACATCAAACATCAATGAGATCAATATGTATATTAGAACGTTCCCTGATCTGATCTCCATATTGAAGAAAGAGAGAGAGGGAGCATCTCAAACGTTACATCTATCTTTGTTTATAAAATCAGAGTAATGAATAATCAAAGATAAATGTCATTGTAATTACAAATATCGAATACAGGGTGTCCCATTTAAGGTACGGATGCATTGGTATCTCGAGAACCGTAAGAGCTACGAGGTTGGTTAAATTAGACAAAAGTTGCCCCATTAGGAGGCTATTTTAATGGTGTTTTGTTATTTGCGAAAAAATGCATTGGTCACTAGATACAGGTGAAAATGTAAATTTAGCGATTTTCTTTTTTTGCTTATAACTTTGTTATATGAAATAATACGAGATTCTGGTTTGCACTTTCTTAAGGCACTTTTGTATGGTGAATTTGCAGAAGTTCTCAAATTTTTTTTATATCTAACCATTTACAAGTTACTGATAGCAACTTTTATTTTTCATATGGAGGTCATATTGTTATTTATACCAAAATTAAATTGAAAAAAGTATATCGAAGACTGCTATGGAAACAACAAACAACAAAAAAGTGCAACAATTGAATTTCTGAATTTTACTTGACTAGTAGATTATTACGAGTAATAAAAATGAATTTTTCTCGTTGGGAAAAATATGATATGTTGAGTTGTTACATTCGTTGTTAAAGTACTAATTTCATACCGAAAATTTCTTGGAAAAGATTCTATAAATCCAATAAAATTTTAACAGGAAAATACACTACGTAAATAGCATTTGACACTGATATCTTTTAATTAGACTTATTTAAATATATCAGCTGTTTTCATGATTATAGCAAAACTGACTGATTTATGAAAGTTAATGTCTTCATAATTCTTAAATTCAGTATCTATTGAATATGACGGAAAATGTATAATCAAACCGTATAGACAATAAGATGTTCTTTCATATTGATAATCATATAAAATGTCAAAAAATGGTATGGAACTGCACTTTATTTTAAAGAAAAACTGTTTAGAATTTCAAATAAGAGAACTTTCGGTTGACCAATTATAATCAAATCTAATCAGCTCTTCATATGAATGTAAAGAAGAGGAACACGAAAGAATTATAATTTTTAGAATTGTAATATTGGAATTATCGTCGGAGAAAATTTTGGCACACCACACACACCTATATACAGTGTGTTAATTAAAAATCTGGCCATAGGCGTATAGGGAAAACAGTTTTTCTTTACGCAAAAATCCAAAATTAATTTTAGACAAAATGTTTCAAATAAATGTTGTAGATATTATATTCTACGCCTAAATCAGTAAACAGTTTTAATTTTGCACGTTTGGTAACTTATAAAATCTAATTTGAAATTGTATAAAAATTTTGCTCATTTCTAGCGATACCCATGAAAATAAAACAAAGTTATAAAGACATGCGTATCGTTTGAACTGACAGAAATTCAGTTTTCAATTAAAAGTTGCAGATAATCTAATTCTGCACCTAAATCACTACACAGGTATTATTTTACATAAATAACTTTTATTATTATTATTTTTTTACATTCTGTAATCTATAAAATTAAATTTCTGACAGTTCAAACGATATGAATTTATTTGTAATTTTGTTTCAATTTTATGGGTATCATTACAAATGAGCAATATTTGTAAAAAATAAATAAATAAATATATCATCACGGCATATTACCCATTTTTGGGTGTGCCATTATCTACACATGTGTAGACATCGGTAATGATGACGATATATTTTACCGTGTGGGCGCTTACCAGGCGTCACCTCACGGGCACTCATAGCTGGCGTGGAGAGTGCACCACAGGGGTCACTTTTGTGCCATTTAAAATTGGAAATATTTGGCGCCGGTCGGGATCGAACCCGCTTCCCCCAGGTTCGCGACCAGACACTCAGGCACGCGGCCACGGGACCCCAATATTTGTTCAATTTCAAATTAGATTTTACAAGTTACTAAACGTGCAAAATTAAATCTGTTTAGTGATTTAGGCGTAGAATATTAATATCTACAACATTTATTTGTAACATTTTTGTCTAAAATTAATTGTGGACTTTTGCGCAAAGGAAAACTGTTTTCCCATGTTAAACGCATATGGCCAGGTTCTTAATTAACACACTGTAGATACACGAACACAATTTCTTGGGACCCTCAAACGTGCTTATTCATTAAAAACAACACCGAATTTTTTGACCAAAGACAAAACCTTTCTTACCTAAAGGTGACGGAAGGTAAAGATAGGTACAATTTGCAATTTTCCTTATTATAAATATTAGAACAATACATCTTAAATTATAAACTTAAATACCATTTTATGACGCGACAAAGCCCTGAAAAGCAATTTTTGCTGAAAATATTTCGATTTGCATTTTATGTTCAAGTTTAGCTTAAACTTTATACCTTCACTCTGAGAAATTCTGTATAAAATACTCTAAAATTGGTTTAGGTAGGTCCACACGATGTCGCGTAGCTGTAACCTTTTAGGTACACATTTAGTATAAAAATATTGGTTCAAAATTGAATACGCATATTTTCATAAATGTATTTTGACTAGGTATGTATGTAATAATACAAAATACATATATGTATGTATTATAAATAAATAAGAACATGTTTATTGAACTTATTTATAGAATGCATTTTACATAGATTAAATAATGGTTGTACTTACCAAGTAATGGGAAATCTTCGTACCTGATGCCTTCGTTCAAGTAAACACATTTACACAAATTTTTGTATTGCACTTTCAATTTAAACATTATCGCTCAATACACAGAAATATATGTCCATACGATTCCAGATATCACAACAGACTAAACTACCTTTCGATTTTTAACTTGTTTTGTTGAGAATATGACAGGACTGATAATAGTGTAGAATGAAACATCTTTATAAAAAATACTATAAATAGTGCAAGATTTTTATAAATAACATCATTTAACACTGTACATACAATTTTACCAATCATTATTTACAATTAGCGCAATTTTATCAAATTTAGTGTTGATTTTCACACAAGTATATTTTACTATTTATCAAATCGGTTTTATACGGCTAAAATAGAGTGTTGTTAGTGCAACTAGGCGTTATACTTTTCGCCAAATAAATATGGACTGGAGATTTCTCCACTGTTGCCAATTCCGTTGGTCATTTTGAAGATGCTAAGTTATGAAGAAACGGCAACATAGCAGGGAAAGCGACAGGTAGGAAGAAATTAAATTAAATTTATTTTAACAATTTCATGGTACAGACATTCAGGTTTTATTTTTTTCTGTGTGAACCGTAACAGATATCACAAATTACGCAGAGTAGGAAAAGTTTACTATTGAATGTATCTTTCTGAAAAAAAAAAAATAATTTTACGTTATCGGCGTGGCCATTAAAAAGTTACGGTCTAATCAATATTGGGACACCTAAGTTTTATATACTAGTGGTTCATTAATAATAACAAGTATCATCTTAGAAGATGACATAACCATATGAACTGTCATACCTAATTTCATCCAAATCGAATAAACCGTTCTGTTATTAAAAGTAAAATTAATTTTTTTTCGAAGAACTTTGAAGCAGAATACAGGCTAAATGGTATACTTTCGGGTAGAAGCAAGTTTAGTTAAATCGTCTTATTTTAGCCTTAGGAATCTGTGGTTAAACCATGTCCCCCTATTTAGAGACATTCTGTACACAAAGAATTGAAATTTTGTCTAATTATAACTAGATATTATTACCTCTCGCTAAAATTCGCATATCCAGATTTTCTTGAATAAGCACGATTTAAGGTCCCTAGAATCCGATTATAACATTTTTAAAATTATGTGTGTGTGTGTGTGTATGTGTGTATTTGTGTGTATGCCTGGATGTTGTAGACACGATTCCTCAAAAACTATATGACTTAAAAAATATTTAACTGCAGTTTCCTCAATCTGACATTCCTGGGAAGAGCTGAAAAGGTTTTGGTAACAATTGAACAACCAGAAGTAGTACTTTCTTAGAAAAATTCTTCTAAATATAATTTTTGGGAGTTTCTTTTATTAAATATTGAAGAACATAAAATTCTCCATCTAATACACACTTAAAATTTTTATTATATCTTGCATACATTTAGAGATAAAGACACTATAATTTATAGAGTACACTAATCGCAGAGGCTAAGGCACTAAGGAAACCAATTGACAAATTCCAATGTTTATAACATGACACATGTCACTGTCAAATATCAACAGTTTTAGTGATATTCTGATAGCTTTTTCTGGGAAGTATATTTAATTTCTCTTATTGTTTTATTAATTAAATATTTGAAATTCTAGGTAAAATTGTGGTAAAATGCATATATCCATCAGAAATACCGCCAATCTGGTTAATGAATTGGGACAATCTCTGACATTTAGAAACTTCCTCATACAATGAAATATATATATATATATATATATATATATGTGTGCAGAAGACATGTTAAATACAATAAAGAACAATACATATATAGCCTAATATGGAAATGGCGAGAGGTCTTGTGCTGGCCACAACAGATTTTTTTTATTAGGCAATATGTTTAATAATTTAGTATAATTTATAAATCTTAATTTAGCATTTTAACTAACCCGAAATAGATAATAAATATTTTGTAAAAAATCGTTAATTTAAGTATGTTAATAGTTATTTCAATTACATATTTTATTTAATTTTACTATATTTTGGCTTCATTATTTTTGTTCTACAATTTTCGTTGATTTATCTAATGAATTAGGTAAGTAAATAGAAAATTTAAATATATATTTAGTTATTTTTTTATTTATGTTTAGTTCAATACTAAATGTAGTCATTTAATCTAATTTTGTATTTAATATTACTATAATTTGTTATTTCAAATTTAGAAAATTTATCTAAATCAACTAATAATATAATGAAAATATATTAGAAGGCTGAAAATTACAGATTTGTTTAGTTAATTTAACTACAATTTAGATGTTTTCTTTTCTGTGTATACAATAATTATTATAAGGTTGGAACACTGCATTTTCGTCAAATAGTCGTATAATGGATTACTTTAGTGCCGATTTCTGAACTTTTAATGATTATTTTTTGTGTGTACTTTGGCGACGATTTCAAATAAAAAATTTTTGCATGTTAAACATCTGTGTCACAGATTCTAGTATCACCTTGTCTTTCTTGTATGATATGCTAATGCATAGAGGACAAAACTATCTCTTAGAAGCTATTGTTCTTGTCTGTGTAGCTTGATAGGGCGTTCCGGTATATATACTGACTTCAGTGTCAAACATTGATACGAAATCATTATTGGCTCCCCTCAAAGGCTGTATGGAAATAACTCCACTTTGTATGTTAATAGACAGAGTCCTTGGAGGCGTAATCATTTTATTGCAAATGAAAAACGTACGGAGCGGTTTTGTCTTGAGATTTGTAGCGTTTGACATCCTGCCATACGCAGTTATACGTTATTTATACGTTGGTATTTATGGCCAGAAAAAACTAGATTTACTTTTCCAATGCTTTCATGCACATATTTTTCCTAGGACAGAGATATTAAAAAGCATACGTCGGGCAAAAAACTGAAAGGGAATATTTGTACGACGAACATAGCGACTTTCAGAAAATACGGAATCGAGTAAATCATTCTGGGAGAGTGATTCAAAAACTAACAGCAAGCATAACACAATAATTCAGAATATATAAATATATCATTTCAGATTATTAATCATTCCTGAGATTGCCAATATGCTTTTATTTGAAGATTTCACCAAGAATAATATACTCGTACTATAGTGACTGCATATACATAATGTGGCCAATAGGGGGATCGATTTTGATTGGTCGGCGAGAAACTGAAAAAATGTGGCCGGTATTATGCCAAGCTCGAATGTTGTTTACATGCTTTAAGTTCAGAAAAGTGAAATTTAAGATAATGTTTTTGAATTATTTCTGAATTTAAAATATATATAATATATAAAAAAAAATCTGTTGTAGCCAGCACAAGACCTCTCGCCATTTCCATATTAGGCTATATAAGTATTGTATTGCACTTCGCTTTCAAACCGTCGTTTTATAACAAAAAAATACAGAACTTTACTCAAATATTGTTTTTTAATGTATTTAACATGACTTTTGCACACATATAATTCTAATTATATATATTTTTCATTATATGAAGAAGTTTCTAAATGTCAGAGATTCTTCCAATTCATTAACCAGATTGGCGGTATTTCTGATTGATATATGCATTTTACAACAATTTTACCTATAATTTCAAATATTTAATTAATAAAACAATAAGAAAAGTTAAATATACTTTCCAGAAAAAGCTATAAGAATGTGACTAAAACTGTTGATATTTGACAATGACATGTGTCATGTTATAAACATTGGAATTTGTCAACTAGTTTCCTTAGTGCCTTGGCCTCTGCGATTAGTTTACTCTATAAATTATAGTCTTTATCTCTAAATCTATAAAAGATATAATAAAAATTTTAAGTGTATTAGATGGAGAATTTTATGTTCTTCAATATTTAATAAAAAATACTCCCAAAAAATTATATTTAGAAGTATTTTTTTAAGAAACTACTACTTCCAGTTGTTTAATTGTTACCAAAACATTTTCAGCTCTTCCCAGGAATGTCAGATTGAGGAATCCATAGTTAAACAATTCTTAAGTCTTATGGTTTTTGAGGAATCGTGTCTACAACATCCAGATATACACACCTACACACATACACACATACACACATCCACACACACACACACACACACACACACACAGACATCATTTTAAAAATGTTATAATCGGATTCTAGGAACCTTAAATCGTGCTTATTCAATAAAATCTGGATATGCCAATTTTAGCATGAATCCAATACCTCTCTTAGCGAGAAGTAAAAATTATTAATGTATTCTTGTAGAAAATTCAATAATCTTTAATTTTCATAATGACATAGAATACGAAAATGGCATTAAATAGTATTTTTTGAAGAAAAAACATTATGAGCTCCAGGTAAAGTGCCATTTCAGTTATTCAATTTACACCAAAATCTAATGGTGTCTACATATTAGAATAGAGTAGAAATACAAGGTTTCGGAATTTTCTGAATGATAGATAGAGCGAAGACAAAATCCGTACACATACGCACATACATACACACACACATAATCATCGTGAAAATGTTAAAATTGGATTCTAGGGACCATAAAACGTGGTCATTCAATAAAATCTATGATTTTTAGCACTATTCCTATACCTCCTTTACCAAGGGTAAAAATGTAAAACAAAAATTATTGCCAGATTTACAATCCTTAAGGGCGAGTTTTACAATTTCTGGTTAAAATTTTATCATTACTGTCAATAATCCGATTTAATATTGTTTATTTAACTTACAGTTACAGTTATTAACGTCATTAGGCCGATATGAGGCAAATAACGGACGCGGCTGAGGTTTATAATCAGTCGAGTTCATTATTTGCATATCGGCCGTGTGGCGTTCAAGATTTTTTGTAATAACATAAAATTTAAACATTTAGGAATAATAAAATTCTTCTATATCTGTCATACTGAACAACTTTTTTGGTTAATTTATAAACTCTCCTAGACAACAGTCCATCAATATGCTGTTTTTTTTCTAGGAACACCTGATCCTTAATAACAGTATGGTATTACGAAAAAATTTAACCAGGGATTGTAAAAGTGGCCCTTAATATTTAATCATCGGTTAAGAACTGTACACTTACTTGAACAACACACTGTATTAATTTATATTTAAGACTGCGTATGAGCGTATTGAAAGTTTCTGCAAGCTAACATTCCTGTGAAATTACCTTCTATTCCTGTCCTGTCCTCCACATAAAAATAAAAACTAAATTCATTCCATGCTATCGAGCGATGATTGGCGGGTTGTTGTGGGACATTTTTAAAAGCATCGGGCAAAATTTAGAGGCAATTGTTAGGGGAAGTTATTAGCTATCTCTCGCGCCGACAGCTTCAAACTTGACTGATTTATTCCTCTCATATATGAGAGTACGCCGCACATCAAGCCCAATGGAATGGAAACCAATCATGGCCCATACGATTTTAATGTTGCGAATTATTGCTAGAGAAGAGGACATATATTTCTACAGCAATTCAGGACATATGTATGTTTGGTGATAGTTATTATACAACTAGAGTCATAAATATCTTTCAGAGGTTTTAATAAAGAATGAAATATTACGATTTTACTTATTTTATTATTAGTGTGATTGAATGGATGAGTGCGTTACATGACTTGTGGTTCTAGTGTTGGAATTCGATGAATTTACAATTTATAATTTAGATTTTAAAATATAAACATAGGTACTTAAAACCTTTTCGATGGTTTATGTACGATTTACAGTTTAGAAATTTAAAATTTAGAATTTATATTTCCAAATGTAAATTTAAAATTCGACGGGAGGTGTAGTGCTGGCTACAACATAGTTTTACCTCTCGCTAAGAGAGGTATTGGATTCATGCTAACAATCACATATCCAGATTTTAGTGAATAAGCACGATTTAAGGTCCCTATAAACCGATTTTAACATGTGTATGTGTGTGTGTGTATGTGTGTGTATGTGTGGATGTTGTAGGGACGATTACTCAAAAACTATAAGACTTAAGACCAGTTTAACTATAAATTCCTCAATCTGACATTCATGGGAAGAGCTGAAAAGGTTTTGGTAACAATTGGACAACCGAAAGTAGTAGTTTTTTAAAAATATCTTCTAAATATTATTTTTTGGAAATTTATGTTACAACAAATATTAACGAATATAAAATTCTCTATGAGTGCCCGTGAGGTGACGCCTGGTAAGCGCCCACACGGTAAAATATATCGTCATCATTACCGATATCTACATGTGTTGTAGATACTGGCACACCCAGAAATGGGTAATATGCCGTGATGATATATTTATTTAATTAATTTTAAAATTTTCTTTCTAGTATACTAAACATTTTTATTATATCTTTTATATATTTTGAGAAAGAGAGTTATAAATATTTAAATTAATCACCGTATCCATCAAAAAGCCCATGGAAACCAGTTGAAAAATTAAAATGTTTGTAAATGACATAAATGTCAGTGTCAAAAGTTCAAAGATATTACTGAAGGCTTTTTCTGGGAAGCACATTTAATATTTCTTATTTTACCATTAATTAAATATTTAAAATTATAGATATAGCTGCCGCACGTTCAATTGACACTGTTCTTGAATGCGGAAAACCTAAAATTCGTACATGGACAAGTCGAGATGTAATAGTAATTATAATATGCTATTTTTATAACAAGGAAAAGACTCCGTCAACATCTAAAATTGGTATAAACAGAAACGGGATTCATTTGTAAGCCAAAGTATGTACAGTACAGGCCAACTAAACACGCGCTTGCTATACATATACAGGGAATTTATTTTAACATGCAACATATGGTCAATCACTTCCGTGGTTACACACTACTGTCAAAAAATGACAACAATATTTGTCCATTTTAAAATGCAACATACAAAATTTGTATTTTTGAGTTATCGAAACTAATAAATAAATTAGCCTACATACGATTAACAAAAAATCAAAACTTGAATGCTGCACATCTTAGCAAACTTTAGCTTTCAAAAATTCATAATTTTCATGTAATAAATGTTAAAAAATACCTCCATTCACACTGAGGCAATATCCTAGTTGGTCGTAATAAGAACTGACACCATTTGTGATGTGTTCTGGAGGTATCTCCTGTGCTGCAATACTATTTATAATGTTGAATTTTAAAATGGACAAATATTATATTGCTGTCATTTTTTGACAATAGTGAGTAACCATGGAAGTGATGAACCATAATGTTGCATTTTAAAATAAATTCTCTGTATTTTAACCTTTCAGAAATACCACCAATCTCGTCAATGAAGAAACTCGAACATTTAGAAGAGTAGGAGGAAACTTGTTCATAGAATGAATTGAAAAATAAAGAAAAGATGTAATTAGAATATTTTGTCTACCAGTTAAAAACAATATTTGTAGCCTGATATGAAATTGACGAGACATATTTTTCATTTAGAGCACCTCCCTAACCACATCAATTTAACCAAGTTTTTCTTTTCCCCGTCGAATATTTTAATTGGCCCTTGAAAACACTTGCGATGCAATAATAAGTTCATCCCTCTCAAGGGATCGGTTTCAATAAAAAATAATTACATTAGAGTCTCGGGTAGATGTTTAAAGAAACTGGAGTCGGATATCTCCTCTCGTCTCCATTGATAATGAATTCCGATCCGGATCGCCGAATAAAAATTCGCGTTGAACACGAGTGTTCGTGCGCAACATAAATGTTTCATTTATATGAACGATAGGATCTAAAGTGCTGTTATAATAGCGACCCATTAAATCACAATCACAATATCGAACTGTAATTTTTCACTTACGAATTCATATTTATATTCCGGCAACCAGATTGTATGAATTAATTAATAAACGGACAAATTGACCCTAATTTTACACACACCAAATAAGACTATATTACGAATCTAATCAGAAAAATATAGGGTAGAAAAGGACTTTTATAAGGCTTTATCATGAAATATATTATATTATACGCTGCTTTTGAACGGACGGGAGTAAATTTAATATTTCCGTACTACGATCAAAGCTCATGATTGGCGAATATTCTGCCTTATTTACGCCTGAACAAAAATAAATTACCTGTTTTGACGTTTTTATTTTCTCTTTAAAAAAGAATAGAACACATGTTTAACTAAAGAAAAGTTTTCCGAATTATCAATTCCAAAAAATCTGTTGTGGCCACCGAAAGAGATTTGATTATAAATCCATAAAAAATATTTTCGTACCGTGTCACGGTTTTATTTTCCAGTAAAATAATATCACGAAGTTAATATACTTATAAACTAATCTTGATTTATGAGTTTTGTAGAGTGCAAGATTTATTAAATTTTGTTTTATGTACAGAATGTCCCAATTTGAGTAAGATTTATAGGTAATATCTACACTCTAACGGCCAGAATAAAAGACACACATCACTGTTACCAATAAATAATAATGTAAATGCAAGTCTCACTCCTTGAAACTCGTGCTAGAATATGTTGCCTTCTGTAACTTATGTTAAAATATACTATAACGAAAGGAAGCAAGATTTTTCGTAGTTTCATGAACTTGACCCATGTATAACTTCGATAATTCCACTACTGTATAAAAAAATCTGATGTGGCCAACACAAAACCTCCCGCTATTTAATTTTTATTAATTTAAATACAAACATACGTATTTACTAACGCTGCAAACTGTTCCATTGCAGAAAACAATTGCTTTGAGTGACCCCTGTGGTGCACTCTCCACACCAGCTATGAGTGCCCGTGAGGTGACGCCTGGTAAGCGCCCACACGGTAAAATATATCGTCATCATTACCGATGTCTACATGTGTTGTAGATACTGGCACACCCAGAAATGGGTAATATGCCGTGATGATATATTTATTTATTTATTTATTTATAAATATTCACACTTGTTTTCTTGATGGCAATTTGTTTCAAAGATTTCTAGTGTCAAAATCACTCGAGCTACGCTTTCGTGATTTTGCCGGATAAATCTTTCCAACAAATTGCCAAGCAACCAAGTGTTCATACAAATAAAAAAAATATCCGGCCAAATCAAACCTCTAGTGGTATTACTATCGATAAATTCCAACGACTAGTTTTTAACCAATCATGATGCAAAACACTTGAAAACTCAACCAATGGGAACAGTATTATACTGATAAAACCTTGTTACCCCGATAAAACCCCGTTACCCCGATAATTTTCCGCTACCAAGTAAATAAACAGTTGTTATTGTTTATAACTGTCAGTGTGACAATTAATGTGTCAAGTTTCATTTTGCGTTGTCTTTGGAATTTATCTCACCAAATACCACACTACCTCTCAGATTTTCTCAGATAAACTTTTATTTCTAAGCACTATTTTTTTTTGCTTTTAAGCAAAATCACTCAAACAAACTGACATTAGGTAAAACCCCTCCTCCTTCGGAGTCGGGATTTACTGCATGCAGTTTGTTTTCGTGTTTGTTGCTAACCAAAAAAAAAATCGTGCAAAATAAAAATTCTGATAATTTCAATTGTTTCATTGTTATAACCATTGTTTTCACTCTATAAATTTAACAATTACATTTTTACAGTTTGTAACAAATGAATATAGAAAAGTGCATGGTTATTATGTGTCTACCTATGGTAATAATAAATTCACAAAATATTTGTGTTCCATTTGAAACCATCACGTAACAAACAAGTTCATTTATCCTCAATTTAAAGTATAAATGGAACTCGTTCCATATATCCGTGTACAAACGTAATAAGGCAATGAAAGTAGCCTCATAAAACTTTTTTCAAAGTTTTTATGGAGTTGTGTGATGAAATATGTATGATTAGCTGTAGGGTTAAATACATAATTTATAAAAATTGTGAATGCAATCGAGTACGTCAATTATAATGACAGGTACAGAGAATTACGTGTAAAAGGAATTATTTATCACTTCCATTTGGGCGTAAAGTTTCCTGCCAGTCTTTATTAAATTCATTTCGCTGCGAAATTAAAAATACTGCCGAGCGAAGAGGCCACGCGAGCCAAGCAGCAGCGTTTGTAATATTTTTAAAGAACACAACTGCTCGCATTTAATATTCATGGGTCGGTCACGATGAATTTTATAAAAACTACCCCCGTTTCACTTACTTTAACGAGGAAGAATCATTTGCGAGATTACCCACTTCGTACCGTATTGCGATATTAAATATACATTTCCTCTCTAAAAGTACCTATATATACATTATTTAATATACAAAAATATCGTTGATTTTCAATGTAAATATTTATTCATATGGAATAAAATGTTTTCATTTTTATTTTAAATGAATTTGAAAATATTTGCATACCTACAGTTAAATTTCCCATAAATATGTTATTTTATAATTGGAAAATAAAATTTATTTTTAGCAACCAGCAAGATTTAATATATCATATACAAATATGAAAAATCAGTTGTTGAAATATTAAACACAATAAAATATACAGTATACAGTAAAATTTTTGAAAGAAGTCCGATCAAGGCCATCTGCGAATTGCATCTATCAATTAAGATTTTATGCTGTCAAATTTAGTAGTGTCGTTTACATAGTTTTTATAAGGTACACAAGATAATTAAATTACTAAATTTGACAGCACAAAATCTTTATTCATAGATACAATTCGTAGATGGCTTTGATCGGACTTCTTTAAAAAATTTTACAGTAGTCAATTTACAAGGGTAGCACAATATTACCCCTAACATAGCAGACTTTGAGATATTGTCTTCATAACAACAGCAATTGTTTATCTGTCAAACGAAGTACCAAATTTGATAATTCTAGTGTTAATAACTTACAAAGCATCTTAAGATATTAGCAAGATGGGTACCTAGCTCGAATGTTGAAGTTCGAACATAAGCGAGAGATAGTCACCTCCTCAGAAACCAGTTTGGCGTTGTTTAATCAAAATCCAAACAGTTTTTTTTCTCGCTTTGTTACAGTTGATGGGACGTGGATTTACCACTTCGATCACGAGTCGAAATTTCAAAGTATGGAATGGCGATATCGAGGATCTTATTCACCTCGCAAATTTAGGGTCCAGTTAGATTATGGCTACTGCATTTTGAGATGCTGAGGGAGTTTTAATGATTGATTATCTGAAATGTGGCCACGCAATTATTAGTCAATATTGCACAACATTCCAAAAAAAAAAATCTGTTGTGGCCACCACAAGACCTTCTTTGATGTATTTTGTACAAATCCCATACCAAAAGTTCATTGGAAAAGATTCTATATATCCAGTAAAACACGAACATAATACAATTTTTTACATATTCCGTAACATTCTCTACAATCAAATAATATTACTACCACGTTTATATCTCTACCCATTTTTGAATTATTGCCCCAAAAGTAAATATACCCTACATTTAGATAAAAACTTCAAAATTTACAAAAATCTAATTTTCATAGATACTTCTCAATGCGCTGATTCCAAATTTTGAAACCGCAGGTCGATATCTATTTTCGTTCTCGAGATATTTAGATTTAAAGTTTTTCTCAAAACTGCCCATTTTTGGGTATTTACCCAAAAACGGGTCGAGATATGAATTTGGCGACATCACCATTCGATTCTACGGACAAAAATACATAAGTATACCAATTTTTATCATTTTTGTCCAACCGGTTCATTTTTTATGAATAAAAACTTGAAAACCCTTGAAAATGACCAAAATCTGAAAAAATCCTAAGGGGTACCCCTTACGATTTTTGCGATTTTTGGCCATTTTCAGTTATTTTGCTTTAGAGATTGTATGCGGTGTTCAAAAATTCTGAAAATTGGTGTACTTATGTAATTTTGCCCGTAGAATCGAATGGTGATGTCGCCAAATTCATATCTAGACCCATTTTTGGGCTATTACCCAAAAATGGGCAGTTTTGTGCAAATCTTTGAATCTAAATATCTCGAGATCGAAAAGAGATATCGACCTGCGGTTTCAAAATCAAAATCAGCGTATTGAGAAGTATGTAGATACATAAAAAATAGATTTTTGAAAATTTTTAAGTTTTTATCTAAATGTGGGGTATATTGACTTTTGGGGAAATAATTCAAAAATGAGTAGAGATATAAACTTGGCAGTAATATTATTTGATTATAAAGAGAATATTACGTAAGTGTATGCATTTTTAGAGTATTTATATATGAGTATACATAATGTATATTCATGTGATAATTTTATTGGATTTATAGAATATTTTTTAAGAAACTTTCTGTATGGAATTTGTAAAATTTTTTTCTGGATTTATAAAATCTTTTCCAATGAACTTTTGGTATGGGATTTGTACAAACTACATCAAATTAACGGAAGGTCTTGTGCTGGACATAACAGATTTTTATGACCGCAAACCAAATAGGTTCTGTGTGACCTTTTAAAATAAAATCAATTCCCTACGTGTCTCTCTAATTAACTAAAATATTTAAAATTGAGAGAACAAGATTTACCAACAACAATGAATTGAGATTGTTAAGAGAAGTAGCAAAAATGAACCTCTACGAAAATTTCATTCTTCACACTTCTTAAAAGCTCCTACCCTATTTTTTTACCTCTCGCTAAGAGAGGTATTGGATTCATGCTAAAATTCGCATATTCAGATTTCAGTGAATAAGTACGATTTAAGGTCCCTAGAATCTGATTATAACATTTTTAAAATGATGTCTGAGTGTGTGTGTGTGGATGTGTGTATGTGTGTATATGTGTATGTGTGTATGTTTAACTATGGATTCCTCGATCTGACATTCCTGGGAAGAGCTGAAACCGGAAGTAGTAGTTTCTGAGAAAAATTCTTCTAAATATAATTTTTTGGAAATTTTTGTTATTAAATATTGAAGAACATAAAATTCTCCATCTAATACACTTAATTTTTTTTATTATATCTTGTATAGATTTAGAAGTAAAGACACTATAATATATAAAGTAATTTAATCGCAGAGGCCAAGGCACTAAGGAAACCAGTTGACAAATTCCAATGTTTATAACATAGTTTTTAAATAACACATATCAGTGTCAAAAATCAACAGTTTTAGTGACATTCTGGCAGCTTTTTCTGGGAAGTATATTTAATCTTTCTTATTGTTTTATTAATTAAATATTTGAAATTATAGGTAAAATGCATATATCCATCAGAAATACCGCCAATCTGGTTAATGAATTGGAAGAATCTCTGACATTTAGAAACTTACTCATACAATGAAAAATAGATATAATTAGAATTATATGTGTGCAGAAGACATGTTAAATACAATAAAAAACAGTATTTGGGTAAAGTTCTGTATTTTTTTGTTATAAAACGACGGTTTGAAAACGAAGTGCAATTCAATACTTATATAGCCTAATATGGAAATGGCGAGAGGTCTTATGCTGGCCACAACAGATTGTTTCTTTTTGAAATGCTGAATATTTTCAAAATAATCAAAAAAGTAGCCATAAGATCCAAATCAAATGGCGGGTGTTCTAACACTTTTATATAATTTTTTTTTCCAAAAACCGAAGAAATGTTTAATGTTATATCTTTAGTCCAAGCAAGCGGTACTTTAAAATATTGATTACCTAACTAAGGTTCTAACATATTTTATTTTCGCAATTTAATTTCAAATGACACATAAATAAGCGCTTGAAACGACAGCGCAAATTTTATTTTCTATATCGGCGTTATCTATTTTTAAATTTTAATTTGACTGGGTGTAATATTTTATTTTTGTGATGAATATTTAACTGGGGCGTGTGAAACGCTGTAGGCTTGTGAAATAAATGAATTTATCCATATTTTATTGGCTAGCAATCGTTCACTACTTCGATTTATTACAAAGTGTATAAATCAGCCCGCATGCCAGATGGGACTCGAAGCTTCGCCTGACATCTAGCGACAAACTTCTAACTACTTCCATTGTGTCGAAGACTTTCCTTTGTTTTATCACAAACAATATACGCAGTCCTTAAACCACACACAAACACAAAACATCAATACACATTGACAATGAAGGAAATTATGGATAATGAAATATTTAATTTTTACTCGATGTGAAATTCTTTAGTCTTAGAGAATAATTATATGCAGGGTGATCTGTTCTTTATTTCTGTATGAAAATACTTTCGACAATAAAGTTCATCCTAGGTAAAAAAGTTTCTATTTTACAAGTTACTTCTTATTACCTCTCGCTAAGAGAGGTATTGGATTCATGCTAAAATACGCATATTCAGATTTTATTGTATAAGCACGATTTAAGGTCCCTAGAATCCGATTATAACATTTTTAAAATGATGTCTGTGTGTGTGCATGTGTGTGTGTGTGTGTGTGTGTGTGTGTGGGGGATGTGTGTGTGTGTGTGTATGTATGTATGTATGTATGTATGTATGTATGTATGTATGTATGTATGTATGTATGTATGTCTGGATGTTGTAGTCACGATTCCTCAAGAACTATTAAAAGTAAAATTAATTTTTTTCGAAGAACTTTGAAGTAGAATTCTGGCTAAATGGTACACTTTCCGGTAGAAGCAAGTTTAGTTAAATCGTCTTATTTTAGCCTTAGGAATCTGTGGTTAAGCCATGTCCCCCTATTTTAGAGACATTCTGTACACAGAGAAAAAAGAATTGAAATATTGTCTAATTATATTTATATTTATATTATATTTATTGAATAAGCACGATTTAAGGTCCCTAGAATCCGATTATAACATTTTTAAAATGTCTGTGTGTGTGTGTGTATGTGTGTATGTGTGTATGTGTGTGTGTATGTCTGGATGTTGTAGACACGATTCCTCAAAAACTATATAACTTAAAAAATATTTAACTCCAGTTTCCTCAATCTGACATTCCTGGGAAGAGCTGAAGAGCTGAAAAGGTTTTGGTAACAAATGAACAACCGGAAGTAGTAGTTTCTTAGAAAAATTCTTCTAAATATAATATTTTGGGTTTTTTTTTTAATATTGAAGAACATAAAATTCTCCATCTAATACACTTAAAAATTATATATCCTGTATAGATTTAGAGATAAAGACACTATAATTTATAGAGTAAACTAATCGCAGAGGCTATGGCACTAAGGAAACCAGTTGACAAATTCCAATGTTTATAACATAATTTGTAAATGACACATGTCATTGTCAAAAATCAACAGTTTTAATGACATTCTGATAGCTTTTACTGGAAAGTATATTTAATTTTTCTTATTGTTTTATTAATTAAATATTTGAAATTATAGGTAAAATTGTGGTAAAATGCATATATCTATCAGAAATACCTCCATCTGGTTAATGAAATGGAAGAATCCCTGACATTTAGAAACTTTCTCGTACAAAATAGATATAATTAGAATTATAAACAATATTTGAGTAAAGTTCTGTAATTTTTTGTTATAAAACGACGGTTCGAAAGCGAAAAGCAATACAATACTTATATTGCCTAATATGGAAATGGCGAGAGGTCTTGTTCTGGCCACAACAGATTTTTTATTTAGTTATTTCATTTCTACCTTGTGAATCAAGTCGCAAAAGATGCCACTTTTATGACGTTTGAAGAAAAATATATTATCTACCGCAAGATGTGACTAAGAAAAGAACAGAACTGCTAGATACAAATTGGCTCAATTTCTGATATGTACGTACTTCTGCTCTATCGAGCATCATTCCTCCATATTTTAAATATATCACACAGTGATCCATTCAAGACCATCTTTAAAATATGACTACATCTCCACTCAATGACATCCCTTTCGAAGTAAGAAATTTTATCTTACTCGTAAAAGTTATCTGTGATGTTAGGGCTTAAAACTCAGAGTGTTCTTTATCTGCGAGTGTGGTTAAGCATGTAGACATTGACAAGCTCCAAGCTTCAAGCACCAAGCGCTTACTTCCTTCCTCGAGAAGGGAAGTAGCCCCTTTCGTCCCAAACCACTCGAGACACTGGAAAGCAATCTAGCTGGGATCACCGGGAATCATCCCGAGATACAACACGATGTTGTTGTTATTGTTACACTTACAACACATCCTAAGAAGGAGGTTAATTTTTATCAAAGGGTAAGAATTACATTACTGTAGAAATAACAGGTATTACCTAGTTGTTCAGGTACTACTTAGAGAAATAGGAAATTACGAAGAAAACATTGTTTTAAATAATCTGTTGTGGCCAGCACAAGACCTCTCTGATGATACCTCAAATGGAGAAATTGTATAACGATATCTACTAATATACCTATGTGTTATTTAATAAGGATTGTAAATTAATATAAGGTATGGAAATTCTGAAAAAGGAGTAAATCATATTTATCGAAAATTCTGTTATTAAAAAGGTTTTTTACCTCCCGCTACCCTTGGTAAGGGAGGTATAGGGATCGTGTTAAAAATCACATATCGAGATTTTAGTAAATGACCACGTTTTAAGGTCCCTAGAATCCAATTTTAACATTTTCACGATGATGTCCGTATGTGTGTATGTGTGTGTGTATGTATGTATGTATGTGTGTGTGTATGTGTAGGGATTTTGTCTTCGCTCAAATATTATCATTCAGAAAATTCTGAAACTTTGTATTTCTATCCTATTCTAATATGAAAAGAAGCCATTAGATTTTGGTGTAAATCGGATAACCGGAAATGGCACTTTACCTGAAGCTCATAATGGTTTTTCTTCAAAAAATATCATTAAATGCCATTTTTTCGCATTTTATGTCTTATGAAAATTAAAGATTATTGAATTTTCTACAGGAATACATTAATACTTTTTCTATATATTTTGCAAATAAATTTAAAAATAATTTTTTTTATTAGTCGCGAAGCCTAAGATAAACACAATTTCTTTGTTACACAGTTCATATTTCAAATGAATGTAACTGACAGTAAATGTCACTGTCAAAAAACTAATCACTTCAAATTAATCATAGTGACATTTTAAAAAGAAAATAGTAAATAAAGCAATAATTTTATGCAATGGAACAGTTTGCAGCGTTAGTAAATACGTAAGTATGTATTTAAATTAATAAAAATAGGATAGGAATGTGTGGCGAAGGATGATTGTTGTGTAACTATTATTGTGGTCCAGATGCGGTTATTCGCTACCGAAAATCGGTCACTTTAATATGCTCTTATGTATGAATGCTATGATGATTGTGGACAAGGCGAAAGAAGAATGTTGTTAAAGAGTGAAGTGAGTCAGCTGAGCTCTTACTCTTATCCCTTTTCTTATTGTTACTACTGTTTCCGGGTTTTTGCTAACCCACTAAGTGGGAAACGCGTGATTTTATGTATGTATGTATGTATGTAAAAATTAAATAGCGGGAGGTTTTGTGTTGGCCACATCAGATTTTTTTATAAAGAAATTGATTTGAAAATTTGTATACAGGCTGGAAAAGACGTCTTATAAAAATTAAAGTTTTAAAAAGAAAATTAATGAAGCCAGGAAAAATTAATGTTTCACAACAGCCGAAAACTTGAATATAAAAATAATTAAATTTTCTACACAAAACATTTTTTAGAACATCATTTAACTCTATAAATGTTCCCCAACTTTTTTTTATGAAATATACGACAAGAACTCTATAAAATGTTTGAGAGTTCGAATAATAATATTACTTGCGTTTCATAATAACCCAGTTTCATTTTCATGAAGAAGATGGACAGTTTTACTTGAATTTCTTGAATGTTTTGCAAGAATGGTGTCTACTTTAGTGTGAACATCGGCAATACAATGTTAAGATTTTCAAATACGTAATGACATTCCTACGTAGAGAATACTTTTTACCTCTCGCTAAGAGAGGTGCTGGATTCCTGCTAAAAATTACATATCCAGATTTTAGTGCATAAGCATGGTTTAAGGTCTCTAGAATCCGATTTTAACATTTTTACAATCATGTGTGTGTATGGATGTATGTGTGTGTGTGTGTGTGTGTGTGTGCGTGTGTGTGTGTAGATGTGTATGTGTGTGTCGGGATGTTTCTTAAATTCTATAAGATTAAAGACCAATTTGACTACGTATTCCTTAATCCGACATTAATGGGAAGAGCTGAAAAGGTTTTGGTAACAATTGGGCAACCGGAAGTAGTATTTTCTTAAAAAAATCTTTTAAATATTATTTTGTGGAAATTTTTGTTATTACAAATATCAAGGAATATAAAATTCTCTATCCGATACATCGAACATTTATATTATATCTTGTATAGATTTAGAGATAGAGAATTAAAAAATATATAAAATAATCCATTGCAATGAATCTCACAGCCCAAATAACTCCACGGAAACAAGTTGAAAAGTGCGTAGATATTTTTTATTGAACCGAATCATTTTCAAAAATCGAGGCGAGTCGGACTTTTGATTTTGGCCGGCCCGAAAAATCTTATAGTTCAATCAAATGCACAGTTTCCTTAATATTTTAATGAAAATGGATGAAGTTAAAAAGGAACAAAATGATTTAATAACAACACACTTTACATATTAATAAATAAAAATGTATTATTTTACTTCAAGAATTCAAGGTTATTCATTAAAGCATAAAAATTATATTGTGATGTTGCTATTATTATTGTTATTACTCGTATACCTAAATAAAATTGATTTTTGTTCCTACCATAATGATTTCTTGTCCTATTTTTGAGCAGAAACAAAGTTAGATAAAAAATCCTTATGTAAATTAAATTATATTTTTTTTATATAAGATTTGTGAAAAAGTTGTTTAAATTTTTTGGCAAAAAAAGTGTTAAATACTCGTAGGTCTGTAATTTTTATAACAAACTTACACTAGCAGGGTCTCTTTTCTAACTACTTATGTTAACTAATGTTGAAAGTTATAAGAATGTAGAGGTTTTTTTATAAGTTTGACACGAAAAAAGTTAAACATTTCACCTTAACATAAAAATCAACATTAGGAATGCCGGATGCACCCAATTTCGAGCTTTGGCCTGGCCCGACCCGATTTCGAGTCAATTTTCGAGTCGGGCTACCTAATTTTTTTCTCGAGTCGGACCGGTAATTTTTATTTTCGGGCCGAGTCGATCCAAATCTCAAAGCCCGGCCCGGCCCAACCACAATAGATATTTATTATACTCGGAAGCACTTTCTTAAAAAAAAACTTTCAACAAAATTAAATCCCAATTACTGAGTAGGTTCACATATACAAACATCCATGCCTTAGTGAGATTCGAACCCAGAACCCCGAACACACTCATGGCTAAGAGGCGTTGCTCTAACCATCGAGTATTCGGAGCCGACTTTTTAAATAAGTGTATTTTTATTTCTTAATGAATGAAATATAAATGAATGTTTGTAATGTGTGTAAAATAAGTAACTTTTTCGATTATAATTTTTATAATGGTGTTTGTGTGTGTGCGGTTAAAAGCAATTATTTTTTCTGCCGTTCCATGTTCCAGTTTATTGATTGAAGAAACCAAGTCAAGGTTTACGTGTTTAATATAAACATCTTCCACGTTGTGCTATTAAAATCCAAACATTATTTTACGACCTGCTGTATGTATTTAGCTTCTAGTTAATAAAATTTGTGCTGTGGTCGGATGCGAACCCCAGCGCATACGTCGAATAATTCTCCTCTGAATCATAAACGCTGCTGTTGTTTCTTGGAGAAAAAACCGCGAATAAATTCCTAGTTTGAATGCCTGAAAGCTCGACAGCAGCTGGAACTGGAGCTGTCCTGAACACGACGCAGCCGTGCTGAAAACTGAAAAAAGCTCTCCGACCTAACAGAAATTAAACTCGACAATGACACGGTGCTGTTAAGATGTCGCGCGGAATTGATTAGCCAACCGGAAAAACGATATGACTTAGCACACACCTCGCGAGAACGAAAACGTGGAATAAACAAATAAACAAGAATATACTAACGGAACGTTTCACTCTCTTATTGAGTATAAAGTTCGAGAATCTAATTTCACACACAACTACACTGTTAGCAGAAATGTTTATGCTTTCGTATTTGAAAGAATTTTAACTACATGCGAGGTGTGGCTACAAAATAACAAGATTGATCTTAGAACATTGACAATGTACAAAATTACACAAACAAATATTGCCACCTTCAATGTACTCTCCTCCCCGAACACTACACCGCCTGATGCCAATATTCCATTGTTGGAAGCAATGCCTGCAGGCCTTTTCACCTTCCGTCATCCTTAGGTAAGGAAGGTATTGTCTTTGGTCAAAAAATTCGGTGGTGAGTTTTTAATGAATAAGCACGTTTTAAGATCCCTAGAATACGATATTACTAATTTTACATTGATGTCTGTATGTGTGTGTGTGTGTGTGTGTGTGTGTCCGTGTGCGTGTCTGTGTGTATGTCTGTGTGTGTGTCTGTGTGTGTGTCCGTGTGTGTGTGTGCGTGACAAATTTTTCTCCGACGATAACTCGCAAACGAAAATTCTAAAAATTATGATTTTTTTCGTATTCCTCTTCTTTACAAACATATGAAGAGCTGATTAGATTTTGGTTATAATTGGTCAACCGGAAATACCCTTATTTGAAGTTTTTAACAGTTTTTCTGGGAAAACCGCAGTTAAATATCATTTTTTGACATTTTGTGATCATTAATACGAAAGAAAATCTTATTCTCTATACAATTTGATTATACATTTTCCTTTATATTCAATAGATATAGAGTTATAGAGAGATTAAGAGAGGTTAACTTTCAAAAATCAGTTAGCTTTGCTAAAATTATGGAAACAGCACATATATTCAAAAAAATTCTAATTTTATAGAATTTATAGAATCTTCCCAAAGGAACTTGCAATATGGAATTTGTAAAAAATAGTGTGTTCGTGTTACAATTTTACAGGATATATAGATCTTTTCCAAGGAACTTTTGGTATCGGATTTGTACGAAATACATTGAATTGACGGCTGCCTAGACTGAAAACTTGTAAAAACTGTAACTTTATAATTAATTTCTACGTTTATTTAAAGAGCTAGAATAATCTTTCCACATGATTTACATGCAGAATATAAATCTCTATAACATTTACTTGAAGTATTTTTACATAAAATAATCAGGTAACGTTTACGCAAAGAAAAACTGAATTCCCATGTTAAACACCTGTCTCTGTTAAACCGATGGATATGATCTCAAGGCCACGAAATATAAATATTATAGGAATTGATGGGAACTTATCATATTTAACATATAAATATCGTGTTTACGAAGTTGGCATCTCTTGGATATCTCAGTTTGTAAGGTGAGAAATGTTCCCGGCAAATAACTGTCATTTGAATTTGAATTGGAAATTAGAATATTTATTGCATCATCCAAAATTGCTTATTTTACCCTATAAAACTTTCAAGCAAACATTCTCGCTAAGAGAGGTATTGGATTCATGATAATATTCGCATATCCAGATTTCAGTGAATAAGCACGATTTAAGGTCCCTAGAATCCGATTATAACATTTTTAAAATTATGTGTGTGTGTGTGAATGTGTGTATGTATGTATGTCTGGATGTTGTAGACACGATTCCTCAAAAACCATAAGACTTAAGAATTGTTTAACTATCGATTCCTCAATCTGACATTCCTGGAAAGAGCTGAAAAGATTTTGGTAACAATTGAACAACCGGAAGTAGTAGTTTCTGAGAAAAATTCTTCTAAATATAATTTTTTGGAAATTTTTGTTTTTAAATATTGAAGAACATCTAATACATTTAAAAATTTTATTATATCTTGTAAAGATTTAGAGATAAAGACACCATGATATATAGAGTAATTTAATCGCAGAAACTAAGGCACTAAGGAAACCAGTTGACAAATTCCAATGTTTATAACATAGTTTTTAAATGACACATGTCAGTGCCAAATCAACAGTTTTAGTGACATTCTGATAGCTTTTTCTGGGAAGTATATTTAATCTTTCTTATTGTTTTATTAATTAAATATTTCAAAATATATGTAGATAAAATGCTTATAACCATCAGAAATACCGCCAATCTGGTTAATGAATTGGAAGAATCTCTGAGATTTAGAAACTTCCTCGTACAATGAAAAATAGATATATGTAATTAGAATTATATGTGTGCAGAAGACATATTAAATACAATAAAAAATAGTATTTGGGTAAAGTTCTGTATTTTTTGTTGTAAAACGACGGTTCGAAGGTGAAGTGCAATTCAATACTTATATAGCCTAATATGGAAATAGTGAGAGGTCTTGTGCTGGCCACAACAGATTTTTTCATAATTATAATACAGAGAATTTATTTTAAAATGCAACATTATAGTTCATCACTTCCATGGTTACTCACTATTGTCAAAAAATGACAGCAATGTAAAATTTGTCCATTTTAAAATGCAACATTATAAATAGTATTGCAGCACAGGAGATACCTCCAAAACATTACAAATGGTGTCAATTCTTATTACGACCGACTAGAATATTGCCTCAGTGTGATAGGGGGTATTTTTTAAAACATTTATTACATGAAAGTTATGAATTTTTGTAAGCTAAAGTTTTTTTAAGATGTACACATTCATGTTTTGATTATTTGTTAATCGTATGTAGGCTAATTTATAGGAAATTAGTTTTGATAATACAAAACTATAAAATTTTGTATGTTGCATTTTAAAATGGACAAATATTACATTGCTGTCATTTTTTGACAATAGTAAGTAACCATGGAAGTGATTCTCCATATGTTGCATGTTAAAATAAATTCCCTGTATAAGTATTTTGTTAAATAGTAGTTAGGTGTGGGATTTGAATCCCTTACTTCTCTGTTACTAAACAAACGTGTTAACAGTTAACAATTCCAAGTGCACGTAGAGAATGCTTCCTTTAAATTGCATTTGTTTCTTTACTTTAACTAGTTTCCAAGGAATCACGAAAATAATTGTAAACAACTTCTCCGATTTAGTTAATGAAATCACTGTTTCAGTTTTTATTTGTTGCTTTATGGACGCTGAGCATGTTAATAAATTTAAATAGATGAATATTAACGAATGCAAATAGCCAATAGCATATTTTATAGTTAGGAAGGAAACGCTGACGTAGACAATATCCCAGCATGGGGTTTATACTAAACGCGAGCAGCAGGTTTCAGAGCCAGAGCGATGCAATATTGTGCATAATAATTCAAGCGATACCTCTCTACACTAGCTACACCTCGGGCGAGAAGCCTTTTATTACAAACCGCCGAACGCCACAATCACCGCAGATTGATACGAGGAAAGAAGATATTTCATTATACGACAAACTAAGTGATCGATTGTGGTCAGCACAAACCCAATTGCGGCTCAAACAAATCAATTGTTTATCGGAAAAACGATAGTTGCGCGTGCGCTGTATTCTGCAGCTTTTAACCCATATATTACAGAGAGATGATGTAGTTGGCAACACTGCACGGTAAAAAATTACATTGATATTCCGGACAAAATTTAGTTAGCTGTATTTTTTTTTGTTATTTCAACAATATTTTTTTGCCGTGTATACGAAGAACTTTGTATTTTAAGTGTCCAAAACTAAACAATTTTTGTTGTGTATAAAAAGTATTATTTGCTGTAAAATATTAGTCATGGTAGCAATTATTATTAGTAGTACTAAGCAGTCATTTTGTTACTTTGTTCAGATTACAAAATCATTTTGCAACAATTAAAGATATTTAATCTGTTACTGGGACAAATTTTATTTTTTTGTATCCTGTGACATTATATTTTGTAAAGATTACCAATTCTTCTTCCCGCCATATACTTATTTGTACAGGTAACTGAAACTTTTGTGTAGACAGGGTATTCGCTGGTATACAGCATAATTCACTGTTCGTGTTATACAATACTATACTACGTCGTGTCTCATTTGCTTGCGCAGTTAAGTTTAGCCTATCGAAAATTGTGTTTTAAAAGTGCTTGTTTCTTGTGCCCGTCAATAAAAATGGATGATTTTGTAAAAAATATTTTAAAACAATGGCAATTAGAGTGTCTTATTAAAAAATTTGAAGGTATGTATCGATTATTGATAAATATATTATAATTTAAGAGACTATTGTTTCATACGTTATTTTGTTTATATAATATTTGTTACATGTATATAGATTATAATTATAAATAAATAAAATTATTATAATACGCATGTATTTAATTTTTACCTTACTACCTCATTAATGCATTTGTATATCTATCAAAAATTTATTAGTTTCCAAAACAAATTCATAGTTATTAATGGTAACTTATTTTATTTCTTCGCATAACAAATTTATATTTGTTAATGGTAACTTAATTTATTTGTTCGTATAACAAATTTACATTTCTTAATGGTAACTTATTTTATTTGTTCGCATAACAAATATCTTTTGTTATATATAACAAAATTGTATTTGTTGCCACAACACTTTTTTACCAGCAAATTTACCTAGGTAACTGTAACAAATATATTTGCTGGTCCTATATTGACAAAAAAAATTTGCTGCTGGAACTCATTTTTGGTAATCACAACAAAGTTTTTATTTACCGTGTGGGGATCTTTTTATTCCACATGTTATTTTGACAATAAATACAAATAGGTTATGTCAGAGGTGGGGCCTGACAGCTAATAGGATTTTGAGTGATTGAAATTATTGCTTATGGGCAGTGTTGGGTCAGATAATGATTTTCGTTATCTGGATAACATATAAAAGATAAATTTGTGCAATATATCTAGATAAGGATAACAGATACTTTACATGTTATCTAGATAAAAATTTTAGATAACAGATAAGATACCTGAAAAGTAAGCAACCGTGATTTCTTACAAAACTTTCTTTAATTGTTTATGCTTGATTGATACGATGTGTGAAAAAGAAACAAAAATATTCAGTGTATATTTATTTAATAACATACAAAAAAATCTGTTGGGGCCAGCACAAAACTTTCCGTCAATTCGATGTATTTTGTACATATCCTATACCAAAAGTTCCTTGAAAAAGATTCTATATATCCTGTATAATTGTAACAAGAACACACTATTTTTTACATATCCATACTGAAAGTTCCTTTGAATATATTCTAAAATCTAACAAAATTTTAATACGGATACGAACGTACATTATGTATTGCACTTAACACTTCCTCCTGCTTCAACTTTTCCCTATTTTATTAGAATTCGCTGTTTCTTACTCTTCTCTTCTACTCATTCCTGTCCAAAGCACCTTCGTGACACAGTTCTTCCTCTCTCAAATCTTCTGCTATACAGTCCTTCCATCTTCTCTTTTGCCTTTCTCGTACTGCTGGCATTATAAGTTCCTATCTTGAGGCGAGACCGCAAATGCAAGTCACTGGCGAGGGACACTGTCACTTATATCACTTTCAGATCATATACTTTCCACTTTGGTTTTGCACTTACCACTGACATCTGTCAATTAGTATTTTTTAATATATCTGATATTTTCATAATCTATCTACATCTATTGAACATGAAGGAAAATGTATAATCGAACCATATAGAGAATAAGATAATCTTTCTATTGATAATTACATAAAATATCGAAAATGATATTTAACTGCGTTTTTCCAAGAAAAACTGGTAAGAACTTCAAATAAGGGTACTTCCGGTTGACCAATTATAACCAAAATCTAAAGAGCTCTTCATAGGGTTGTAAGGAAGAGGAATACGAAGGAATCATAATTTTTAGAATCGTAGTTTTGGAGTTATCGTCGGAGAAAAATTTGTCACACACACACACACGGACACACACACACACACACAGACACACAAGGGAACACACACGGACACACACACATACAGACATCATCGTAAAACAAGTAAAATCGTATTGTTTTTTTTTTTGACCAAAGACAATACCTTCCTTACCTAAAGGTGACGGAAGGTAAAAAGATAGACAGTATTCTAAAAATATCTATGTACAAACAGTTCTTTCTCAAAATTAGTATCAGATAGGCGATTGCGTCTTGGTGTGAGAATTTCCTACACTGAAAAGCCTTTCAACGGGACCGGATAAACACTATTTTATATTATTTTCCTACATAAAATTAAGTATATAAAAATGCCAGTAAGTGAATATTTTCATAAATAATGTGGTTCACTATTGCTTACAAATCACGATCACACGTCACATCACAAGTAAGTTTACGCAGGCAGACACACCGGCGACGGAGAACACACGACACGGCACATGGCACTATGCGATGCGGTAGGTTGTGCTTATCCTAACTTGCTAAATGGTATTTTGATTTGAGTATAGATGGAGCTAACATAAATAATGGATATCTTATCTTTCTTCTGCATGTTATAAAACAGATAAGATAATAGATATTAATTTTAAAAATATCAAGATATTAGATGAAAGAACGTAAACGTTAACCTTATGTAGAAAACACTTTATTTTAGAAATAAAGGACTTTCAATTTCAATGTTTACCGCATATAATTAGTGTATTCACGCTAACGTTAACGCTAAAAGCAACACAAACGAAGTTACATCCACACTTTTCACCGAAACATAACCTCAAAAGATACAGAACGTGTGACGTTAAACGCTCGCTATTACATTGCACATAACGTGTCTCCTTATTCATATAACGTGAACCTTATTAGTACGCCTGCGCACTCGGGCTGTCACGTGACTTTAAAGTGCACGTTATTTTTGCGTTGAAGCTGCAATAACTCTATATTAACTATGAAATACTACTGTATCTGAGTGATTCAGATTTCAAATTTTATTATATTTCGCAGGTCTTCACAACTCGCAGAAAGCTTAACAACATGTTCTGTTAAATACCAGTAAAATTTCAATTAATTAATTGCATTACCCACATGGGACATCAAAGAACTAATAGAGCTCTCGTGGTCATTATTATGTATTTATAATATAAATCAATTCAGTGCGATTATACTGATTTCAAATGCAAATCTTTGTTAAAATAGTTTGCAGAAATTAATTATCTCTGTTATTTATTATGCAATTAACTATATCCCGGTTACTAAAATATTAAAATTGATTTGCGATAACGTTCCGAACATAATTATTAAATTTAATTGTAATTAATAAACTATCCAGAAAAATCCGGAATTGAACAGGAAAAACAATTTCCATCAGAATGAGTTACATAATTAATTTGAATCCGAAATCAGTTTAAACCAGGGCAATTACAGAGAGTATCAGTCAATTAGTAATTATTAATTAATAAGGAAAATATAAACGATATTTTGCATCTTCATGTTAATAATAATGGTTTAAATTTGTCTCAACAACCTAAAAATGCTTTTGATTTTATACGACTCTTTTGTGACTAAATTAAAGAAAATCTGTTGTGGCCAGCACAAAACTTTCCGTCAATTCGATGTATTTTGTATAAATCCCATACCAAAAGTTCCTTGAAAAAGGTTCTATACAGGATGTTATGTAAGTAAGTGATCAACGCTTAACCCATGTTAGAACTGACCCCAAAGATAGTAAATCTGGCAATAATTTTTGTTTAACATACTTTCTACAAGAACTAGAGGCCTTTAAAACTGACCAATCACGCCATAGTTCAAAACTTTATAGAGAAGTAAAAATCAATGTGTTCTCTGGAAAAAATATTGATTGTCAATCTGACGTTAAATGTTTTTTTGCATAGACGTACAATTTATATTCTATTTTTTTGGAATTCTCAAAATACCATTTACCTTCACCAACCAAGAGTATGCAGACATGCATATGGTTTATAGCGAGACATTACAAAATAGTCGTGCTGTTGTAAGACGGTACAGAGACTTATTTCCAAATAGACGTCAATGATTTTATGTCACTTGTGACAGGTATCACATTGATTTTTACTTTTTTATAAAGTTTTGAACTATGACGTGATTGGTCAGTTTTAAAGGCCTCTAGTTCTTGTAGAAAGTATGTTAAACAAAAATTATTGCCAGATTTACTAACTTTGCGGTCAGTTCTACCATTGGTTAAGCGTTGATCACTTACTTACATAACACCCTGTATATCATGTAAAATTGTAACACGAACACACTATTTTTTACAACTTCCATATCGAAAGTACCTTTGAAAAGATTCTAAAATCCAATAAAATTATAACACGAACGTACATTATATAAATTGCACTTGCTGTTTCTTACTCTTCTCTTCTACTCATACCTGTCCAACGCATCTTCTTGACACAGTTCTTCCTCTCTCAAATCTTCTGCTATACAGTCCTTCCATCTTCTCTTTGGCCTTTCTCGTATTCCCGGCATTATAAGTTCCTATCTTGAGGCGAGGCCGCAACTACAAGTCACTTGCGAGGGACACTCTGTCACTTATCACTTTCAGATCCTATACTTTCCACTTTGGTTTTGCACTTGACACTGACATCTGTCAATTAGAATTTTTTGAAAATGTCTGCTGTTTTCATAATTTATGAGGTCCCGTGGCTGCGTGCCTGAGTGTCTGGTCGCGAACTTGGGGAACCGGGTTCGATCCCGACCGACGCCAAATATTTCCAATTTTAAATGGCACAAAAGTGACCCCTGTGGTGCACTCTACCGCCAGCAATGAGTGCCCGTGAGGTGATGCCTGGTAAGCGCCCACACGGTACAAATATGTCATCATCATTACCGATATCTGCGATAAAGCAGTTTGTGGCACACTCAGAAATGGGTAATATGTCGTTTATTTTCATAATTTGAGCAAAGGTGACTAATTTTTGAAAGTTAATCTCTCTTAATGTCTCTATAACTCTATATCTATTGAATATGAAGGAAAAGGTATAATCAAACCGTATAGAGAATAAGATATTCTTTCATATTGATAATCACAAAATTTAACAATTTAACTGCGTTTTTTCAAGAAAAACTGTTAAAAACTTCAAATAAGGGTACTTCCGGTTGACCAATTATAACCAAAATCTAATCAGCTCTTCATATGGTTGCAAGGAAGAGGAATACGAAAGAATAATAATTTTTAGAATTGTAGTTTTGGAGTTGTCGTCGGAGAAAAATTTGTCACACACATACACACGGACACACGGGGACACACACACATACACACACGGACACACGCACACACACACACGGACACACGCACACACACACATACATACATACATACAATCATCGTAAAACCAGTAAAATAGTATTTAAAACTCACCATCAATTTTTTTGACCAAAGACAATACCTTCCTTACCTAAAGGTGACGAAAGGTAATAACATCTACAGTACGTTTAAATTACATATTAATTATCTTCAAAATTAAATTTTACAGTTTTCCCGAGTGTTGATGAAGGTGAAATTCTGAAAGACACAACAAGCATACTTCACCCGGGATTCGATTCCAAAACCCTTAGGTTGTAAAACGATAACGTTACCACTGCGCTACTTGGGTCGGCCATATTGACATTAGTTATTCTTGCATATAGCCACAAGCGTAATATATAAATATTCTAATAATTTTACTTGTCTAGCAAAATCTCTTCCGTCAGGGTTTACTTTGTTCAGCAGTGTTGTGCACAGTATTAAATCCACATTCTGTTGTTTACTGTGTATTATTATGAATGAATAATAAATTTTTATAAAGGGATTATGTCGGAAACAACACAGTGATATTTTATAAACATATTTAAATAAATGTAGAGCACGGACTTGAATTATGAAATTACAAAAATCTATTCATTATTCATCAACCTGAACTCAAAATAATAATTCTGTATAGAGAGAAGTTTCTTTGCTTTAGGCTTGTTGTTGTTTATTCCAAACACGTGAGTACGCCACCATCAAGAAGAATTCCCTACTTACGGTTCAATATTTCACCAGAGTATAATTTTTCAATGGACGTAGAGTACACTTTGTTTTGTGAAGCTAAAAATTTTATTTTTACGGGATGTACAACGTTGGTGAGTCCATATAGCACCTGCTGGATCGTAAAAAATATATACGGAGCACTGAAGCTCGAAAAGATGACCGGTAAGACTTGGGTTCAAATCCCAGACTCAATAACTGTAACGGAAAATTGCTGCCCTGGCGTCTGATTGGAGTATTGAAACACAAGACACTAAAATACGAGGTGTGGCAATTAAATAACAAGATTGATCTTAGAACATTGACAATTACACAAAACAAATATTGCCACCTTCAATGTACTCTTCTCTCCGAACCCTACACCGCCCGACGCGAATATCAAAACCTTCTAGTAATATCCTTGGTTACCAAAATGCCCCTCAGGTACCCAATCCGTGTGAACAATCACTCGCATTTCGAAAAAAACAATGTCAATGCCCGGCCGAGGCGCTATTCGTCTCCAATCTCTTTTCTTCCTTATTTAAATCTTTTAAACTGCTCGAAAACTTGAGTACTAGATAGAGATAGACCCTCATCACCGTAAACATTCTTCAACAATTCGTACATTTCTGTAGCGGATTTTTTAAGTTTCACACAGAATTTCATATTGACACTAACATAATTAGAGATACACTCAATCTCGAGCTTTGGCCCGGCCCGGCTCGATGATCGACTCGAAATCGAGGCGGGATATTTATTTATCGGGCTAATCATTTGCAAAAGTTGAGGCGAGTCGGACTTTTGATTTTGGCCCGGCCCGAAAATCCGAGCTTGTCGGGCCGGCCCGAAAAATCTTATAGTTTAATCAAAAATGCACAGTTTCCTTAATATTTTAATGAAAATAGATGAAGTTGAAAAGGATCAAAATGATTAAATAACAGCATACTTCACATCTTAATAATAAAAATGTTATTTTACTTCAAAAATTCTAGGTTATTCATTAAAGCATAATAATGCTATTGCCATGTTGTTATTATTACTATTGTTACTATTCGTATACTTAAATAAAAGTGATTTTTATTTCTACTATAATGATTTCTTGTCTTATTTTTAAGTAGAAATAAAGTTAGATAAAAAAATCCTTATGTAAATGATATCTCTCTGTATAAGATTTGTGAAACAGTTTAAATTTTCGAGCGCCTTTGTGAAACAAAGTGTTAAATACTCGTAAGTCTGTAATTTTTATAACAAACTTACACTAGAAGTGTCACTTTTTTAACAACTTATGTTAACTAATGTCGAAAGTGATAAGGATGTAGAGGTATTTTATAAATTTTGCACGAAAAAGTTAAACATTTCGCCTCACATAAAACTCAAAATTAGGAATGTCGGATGCACCCAATTTCGAGCTTTGGCCCGGCCCGGCCCGAAGCCCGGACCGATTTCGAGTCAATTTTCGAGCCGGGCCAGCTAATTGTTTGTCGAGTCGATCTTCGAATCGGGCCGGCAATTTTTATTTTCGGGCCGAGTCGATCCAAACCTCAAAGCCCGGTCCGGCCCGGCCCGAATGCATCTCTAAACATAATTCCGGCGGAGTACGAGAAAGTAGTTAACTTCAATCAAAGGCTATTGCCGAACGGTTTGCCTAATTATCTTGAAATTTTAACAGTGGATGGAGGGAAGATAACAAATTAATATGACATAGCCTGCAATGTTGCCAAATTTACAGAGAAGCCGGAAAAAAATAAATCTCGTTATTTAATTGCCACACCTCGTATTTACATATTTTTTAATTCATTCTATGAACAAGTTTCCTCTATATGTTCGAGATTATTAACAAAAGAAGAAATTATACTTTTCAAACGCTTTCTGTTTAATAACTTTATAACATAAAAATGGCGCATAAATTTATCTAAATTTACCCGTTCATTAGTGAAAATAATACAAAAACTCCCTAAACATTTAAAAAAATTGAAGGTAGGTACCTTCCAGTTTTAATATTAATCTTTTTCTGCTTGCTCTTCGCTATGTAAATGAGATTAAAAAGTATTCTTTATTTCCTCATTTAGAAGTGAAATTTAATTTCTTCTCGCAATAAACACACACATAAATATCATGCAAAGCAAGAAATATTTTTCAGATGCTGCGAAGCGTCCGTGATGTAATGTTGGTCAGCGAGAACGTCCAGTTTCTCATTATACGCTGGGGTAATCGATACACACTCCGGCCTTACAAATCTCAAAATCCGACCTAATATATATCACAAAAGATTATACAGATACCAACTTTCGCTATCGAGAACATTATAAATTAAACGCGATATCGTAAATAAAGAAATCGATGAGTATTTCGTACAAAGTTTTTAAGATATTAAGAAGGAACTAACTCTAAATATACGAGGCAGGAGATGTTTTATATATTTGATATTATTATTATTATTATTATTATTATTATTATTATTATTATTATTATTGCGTACTATATCCTACAGGCAAGAGCCCAATTACAGGATAAGGGAAAAAAAAATAAGTTAATTACAATGAATTTATACAGATTTTAACATCATTGATGGAATTGAAAAATATATCTACTTGATTCTCTATCAAATGGTAAGATCTGACCATTTCGTATATGGGTGATCTCAATAGCATGTTTGTACGCGCAGTATGAAGATAAAATGTATTACTACACCTGGATGACAATCTTGGAACACAGATATTAATTTTTCCTAGAATAGATGAACAATCTATGGTGTTATTAATGATTTTATACAGTTATACAGCCGCGTGCATGTCACGTCGTTGGTGTAGAAAATTTAGACTAAACGATTGAAGCAATGTACTTTACGATGTACCTTGTAAATTGTTACTAGTGTTACATTACGATTGGTATACGGTGGTAAAAAAGTCTTCGTAGGACAATAGTTTCATTTTTTTTAAGGAAATATATGTAGCAGTTTAAAACAACATTTTTTGTAACCCAAAGGAAAAAACGTTATTATACCTATATAAATAATAATGTAGTTATTTTATATATTTTATGGAATAAAAGTTGAATTCATAAATTCATGACCAAAAATCTGTTGTGGCCAGCACAAGACCTTCCGTTAATTTGATGTATTTTGTACAAATCCCATACCAAAAGTTCATTGGAAAATATTCTATAAATCCAATAAAATTATTATACGAATATACATTCTCTTTGCAATCAAATAATATTACTACCAATTTTATATCTGTACCCATTTTTGAATTATTGCCCCAAAAGTCAATGTACCCCACATTTAGATAAAAACTTCAAAATTTTTAAAAATCTAATTTGTATGTACATAGATACTTCTCAATGCGCTGATTCCAAATTTTGAAACCGCAGGTCGATATCTCGTTTCGTTCTCGAGATATTTACATTCAAAGTTTTGCTCAAAACTGCCCATTTTTGGGTATTAACCCAAAAATGGGTTGAGATATGAATTTGGCGACACGACCATTCGATTCTACGGGCAAAATTACATAAGAGTACCAATTTTTATAATTTTTGTCCAACCGGTTCATTTTTTATGAATAAAAGTTTGAAAATGGCCAAAATCTGAAAAAATCGTAAGGGGTACCCCTTACGATTTTTGCGATTTTTTGCCATTTTCAGTTATTTTGCATTAGAGATTGTAAGCGCTGTTCAAAAATTCTGAAAATTGGTAAACTTATGTATTTTTGTCCGTAGAATCGAATGGTGATGTCGGCAAATTCATATCTCGACCCATTTTTGGGTTAATACCCAAAAATGGGCAGTTTTGAGCAAAACTTTGAATGTAAATATCTCGTGAACGAAACGAGATATCGACCTGCGGTTTCAAAATTTGGAATCAGCGCATTGAGATGTATCTAGATACATACAAATTAGATTTTTAAAAATTTTGAAGTTTTTATCTAAATGTGGGGTATATTGACTTTTGGGGCAATAATTCAAAAATGGGTAGAGATATGAACTTGGTAGTAATATTATTTGATTGTAAAGGGAGTGTTACGTAAGTGTACGCATTTTTAGAGTATTTGAACAATTGTGTTAATTTTTAGAAATAAAAATGGATAAATGCTATAAAAAAGATCCTTGGAAAAAATTCTATATATCCAATAAAATTATAACACGAGCACATACTATTTTTTATAAATTCCATACCAAAAGTTCCTTTGAAAATATTATATATATCCAATAAAATTATAACACGAGCACATACTATTTTTTATAAATTCCATACCAAAAGTTCCTTTGAAAATATTATATAAATCCAATAAAATTATAACCTGAACATACACTATTCCTTCTTTCTTCTTCAGTTTTGTCCAATTTTATTATGGGTTACTGTTTCTTACTCTTCTCTTTCACTCATTTTAACAAGGATAAATTATTAACACATAAGTGTTATTGGAACCATAGTTACAGTGTGAATATTTGTTAAATATTATTTTTGTTGTAATTTACTACTTTCTTCAATTATTATTGTTTGATTGAAATCAATTGTTTTTTCTTGGATACGGAGGTAACCATTTGTACCCGAATAATTTTCTATAGTGACATGATTTTGAGAAAGAGCACGTGTTGTAAAAAACACAGTAATCACAAACCCATCATCCCTTATCTGAGGGTGACACAGAACAGACCAGAGTAGGCCTTAAGTGCAGGGGTGTTGTGCTTCAATATCGCCGCTACTTCCCAGATGTTTTCCTACCGTAGAATTATAGCACTCGCTCCCAAGATATTTGTAAATTTTCCTCAGTACTTGACAGATGAGAAAGTTGGAATAATACGTCAAATATCTTTCAGAATAATGTATAAAGTTGTGAACAACATGAAACTTTCTTGTAGATTCCTTCAGCTTCTTTCAATAACGGTATACAAGAAGGCGAAATTAGTTTACGACTGGATCGTATACTCTGGACTTAAAATACGCCATTATGTTCACGGAATTATAACCGAATATTTCCGAAAGAAAATTCGTATCTGTTAACTACAGTTTTTGATAAAAGCAATTCATGTATTTAAATTCTAAGACTGTTGCATTGTGACATTTACAGCCCGATTCACAAAAAAGTTTAAGCTAATCCTCATTTTTGGATTAGTGAATTCTATTCTATTCCGGTATTTAAAATTTAATTTTCATGATATTATCAATAAAGGTAGATACTAGGAATAGATTAGACTATATTTTAAGATATAAACTGTCAAAATTAGAGTAGAATTCGCTAATTCAAAAATGAGGATTAGCTTAAACTTTTTTGAGAATCGGGCTGTAAATATAAATATTGAAGAACATAAAATTCTCCATCTAATACACTCAAAATTTTTATTATATCTTGTATAGATTTAGAGATAAAGACACTATAATTCATAGAGTAAACTAATCGCAGAGGCCAAGGCACTAAGGAAACCAGTTGACAAATTCCAATGTTTATAACATGATACATGTCATTGTCAAATATCAACAGTTTTAGTGACATTCTGATAGCTTTTCCTGGAAAGTATATTTAACTTTTCTTATTGTTTTATTAATGAAATATTTGAAATTATAGGTAAAATTGTGGTAAAATGCATATATCCATCAGAAATACCGCCAATCTGGTTCACGAATTGGAAGAATCTCAGGCATTTAGAAACTTCCTCATACAATGAAAAACAGATATAATTAGAATTATATGTGTGCAGAAGACATGTTAAATACAATAAAAAACAATATTTAAGTAAACTTCTGTATTTTTTTGTTATAAAACGACGGTTCGAAAGCGAAGTGCAATACAATACTTATATAGCCTAATATGGAAATGGCGAGAGGTCTTGTACTGGCCACAACAGATTTTTTTTAGTCTCGTTATTTTGAAATAATAATTGTGAAGGTAAGATCATTTTATTTTTCTTTTCTGCCTATATTGAATTTCCCTGATTTACTATTAGAATTTAGTATAAAAAAGTAAAAGAAATATTCTGCTAAACGGATAATTTTTTGGCATTGTTATCTTGCAAATTATAACTGTAAAATTGTTGATTACAACAAAGGATTTTGATTATAACCTAATAATATTGATTACAAGAATGAATCTAACACATCCACACATTCACACACAAACACACATACTCACACACGGTCATCACCGTAAAATTATAATCTTGGGGCCTCCCTAAATTTACGAATTTACCATCCAACAATTTTAATAAAATAATTTTAAAAGTAAAACTTTACAGACTAGTATTTAACTTTACGTACTCATCTATCAAATTTGAATTAACCTTAATTTCTAGCTTCTATAAAAAATTGCAAACTTTCTTTCACTGGATATTTTAAATTCACTTACTAATTAACTCGATGAAGACTACAGCCTCATTTCCACCGAATGTCTTAATGCTTAATACATAAGGCTTAATGAATTATAACAATTTACTAGGATACCATTTCCAGCTATTTTGTTTAGTGACAATTCAACAGAAATGTCATATCTTTTTTCCGACTTACTTGTTGTTTAGTAGACTGCCATTGCAGCAGCAATTCTTCTTTTTTAATATGTTATACCTATACACAATTTTCTGTATTTATATCGATACCGAAAAATTAATTAAAAGTTAATAATTATAAAATAGACTGAGAGTTGACAGTTCAGGTTAGAATTTTTCAATCATTTGTTTTTACGCATTGCTCTTAGTTCTTAAGCATTAAGTCTTATGCAAAGCTGGAAATGGTAGTAAACGTTCTCATATGATAAACATTTTTACGCATTGCGCTTAGTTATTAATTATTGCTCTTACGCATTAGGACAATCGGTGGAAATGAGGCTTACGTCTAACTAATCATTTTGAAGTGATAAATTGGAATTTCCAAAGAAATAAGTGAAGTTTGTGCTGATTGATATTTTTTATTATTGTAATCAAGTTTCCATTACTGTAAATAAGAATTTCTTTGTTGTAATCAAAATTTCTTTATTGAAGGATTTCTCTGTTTGTAATAAAAAAATCAAAATCAAATCAATATTATTTTAAATCAATGTAGCGGGGCCCCTAAAATGTGAGGGGCCCATAGGCAATTGCCTAATCTGCCTAATGGGATATCCGGCACTAATTATAGGGACCTTAAAACGTGTTTATCCACTGAATATGCAAATTTTAGCATGAATCCAATATCTCTCTTAGCAAGAGGTAGCTTTTAAAACTTATTTGGGCAACGGTTATATATTATATTAGGTATACGCGAAGAAAATTAATTATATTTCGTGTGAATTTAATTGGAGCGCATATATTAGACAGTAATTTGTGCTAACATATTTTCCATAATTCATCTTTTGTGTTTCGGACTGTAGGTTCAATTTCATTTGATTCTGGAATTACAAGGGATCAAATTAAATAAATTAAACTTCAATACATCATTTCTTATGAAAAGAGGTTAAAATAGTTAAGGAATTAATAGTTTCATAATAATTTAAAAAGCAATTATAATTTCGTAAAATTGTTAGTGAAAAAGTATAAATTCCTGCCCATGTTTCTTGCAGTGAAGTTAAAAGTTAAGCAATTCAAGTCAATTATCAATTAAAAGGCCAAATCCTACGTAATTAGCACAACTTAATTCCCTCCTTAAAAGATAAAAACCAGAAAAAGAAGAGACATAAGAACTTGAATGAAACGCCTTACGTTCCAAGAAAAAAATTACTTAAAAAAAATCCAATGAATACAAAACCTCTTACGAAAGCCAGTCTCTAAAATATATCACTCTAAGTTCTCTGCGAAGCATGGAATAGGAATTCCACTTATTTCAATCACTATTTTACTTGAAATTCATAGTAGAGAAGTATGTATGTAATATTGCTGTATATAGTAATATTGCTCAATAATATTGTCGCTCTTTCTATTTTGTTCAATAAAGTGTACAGAATTGCATAGAAATTGAGTTCGTTCTTTATTTTTAAATTTCGTACATTTTCCTAAAAAGAATAATAAGAATCTGTTGTGACCAGCACAACACCTCTCGCCATTTTCATTTTATGTTATATAAATATTGTATTGCACTTCGCTATCGAACCGTCGTTTTATAACAAAAAAGAAAAAAAATACAGAACTTTACCCAAATATTGTTTTTATTGTATGTAACATGTCTTCTATGCACATACAATTCTAATTATATCTGTTTTTCATTGTATGAGGAAGTTCCGAAATGTCAGATATTCTTCCAATTCATTAACTAGATTGGCGGTATTTTTGATGGATATACAGTAAAATTTTTGAAAGAAGTCCGATCAAGGCCATCTACGAATTGTATCTATGAATTAAGATTTTGTGCTGTCAAATTTAGTAGTGTCTCTTACTTAGTTTTTATGAGGGTACATAATATCTTGTGTACCTCATAAAAACTATGTAAACGACACTACTAAATTTGACAGCATAAAATCTTAATTCATAGATGCATTTCGTAGATTTACTGTATGCATTTTACCTACAATTTTAAATATTTAATTAATAAAACAATAAGAATGATTAAATGTACTACCCAGAAAAAGCTTTCAGAATGGCACCAAAACTGTTGATTTTTGACACTGGTATCTATCATATACAAACTATGTTATAGACATTTGAATTTGTCAACAGGTTTCCTTAGTGCTTTAGCCTCTGCGATTAGATTATTCTATATATTACAATGCCGTTATCTCTAAATCTATACAAGATATAGTAAAAATTTTAAATATATCAAATGTAGAATTTTATATTCTTCAATAATAGTAATATCAGAAATTTTCAAAAAATATTTGGAAGATTTTTTTCAAGAAACTATTACTTCTGGTTGTCCAATTGTTACCAAAATCTAATCAGCTCTTCCCAGGAATGTCAGATTGAGGAAACTGCAGTTAAATATTTTTTTAAGTCTTATAGTATTTAAGAACCCGTGGTTCCATGGGCGCCCGCAGGGGGGGTCGAACGGGTCGACGGACCCCCCTTTCATTTATGGATGTATCAATTTTCTGAATTAAAAATATAATAATTAATTTTTTTTTTTTCAGTTCAATGTTTCATATTGATAACCACATTTTTCTTATATTTTAATAGAAAATTAATTACTGTCTATTATTATAGATATGTAAATACGAAATAGCTGAAATGTTCACAGCAAAGCAATTTAAGAAACCCTAGACATATTAGTTCAAAATGTTATTGAATTTTGATAAGATTCGAGAAGGTTGCAATTTTTATTTAAATAATTAATTATTGAATTTTATACACTTCTATGAGGTGGTGGTGACTCGAACACCCAAACATTTAATAAAATATTTAAAATAAATATTATTTAAATCTATTTCATGAAACATTTTGAGAACGTCAGACGGTAGTGTTGCTATAGTTCTGAACTTAAATTCAAACAAAAGCAACAAAATTGTAGGTCTAGCTTGCTCGAATTTATTCGAAATTTTACTATAATAACCGATTAGACGGTCATCTGTGGTAGTGCGGTTAGAGTTCTCGCCTGGCAACACAAGGCTGCTCGTGTGGGACAGCGTTCGAGTCCCGCACGAGTCAGATTTTAATAAAAAAAGAACCTGCACACCCAGATGAGTCCGAGTGACAGCAGAGGTCACTATAAGATAAGCTACTCCGCACATGTAACGAGGTTGCCAGCAGAGGGCAATAGAAATGTCTCTGCAAAACAAATTGTATATATAATTTATAACTAAGATGTAAGGAAATTTGTATAAGTCAACAGGACTTTATAACAAATAAAATACATTATTATTATTATTATTATTATTAATATTATTATAACCGATTAGAGATTGTGACGTTGCGTTTACAATAATTAAGCATTTTTATTATAAGGAAGTAATATTTCATCATTTTCATTTTACTAAAATTCTTAGATTGAGGTATGCTGCCTTATAATTAATAAAATTTAATAAATATTTCTCTGTAATGGTTGAATATCACATTGGGTTCAAAAATGTCGAAAATCAAACAAATAAAGTAACATATGATATAATTCCATGGCTATCTATTTTTGAGGTGATTTTCGATATTTTCATATCCATTACAAAGCATGCAAAATTAATTTTGCTTATTAATTCAGATATACAGAATTTTAAGCTCTACAACTTTTATTTGAAGCTTTTTATATAAAATAATTAGGAAAGCAGAAAATTAAGCATGTTGAAGTCTTATGTTCAGGTGTTCGAGTCACCACTCTGTATATATTTTTTTTAAATATTTATTATATAACCTATGTAGGTATAGCTAAGTAGTCTGTTTTGTTTTGTTTATGAAATATAATTTATTATTATTATATTCTTTACAATTTGCCTATTTTTAAGAAAATTCGACCCACCTTGCAAAAAAGTCTGCGGGCGCCCATGCGTGGTTCCAACATCCACACATCCACACACACGGACATCATCGTAAAAATGTTATAATTGGATTATAGGGACCTTAAAACGTGCTTATCCACTAAAATCTGGATATGCGAATTTTAGCATTATTCCAATACCTCTCTTAGCGAGAGGTAAAAGGAAGAAATACAAGGTTTCACAATTTTCTGAATGTTAGTTAGGTTAGATCGTTGACAAAATCCATACAAACACACACACACACACACACACACACAGAGAGACAGCATCGTTAAAATGTTAAAATCGGATTCTAGGACCCTTAAAACGCGGTCATTTACTAAAATCTCGACATGCGGTTTTTAGCACGATCCTTACATCTCCCTTACCAAGGGTAACGGAAGGTAAAAAGTTGATTATTGAATTGAATGTAGAATTTAATTCTCCTACAACTTTTATTTGTAACATTTAACGCCTCTGGTTCGCTTTTCGTTTTCGTGTTATGTCCGATCTATTTCACAAAAGTTCAATATAATATTGATCAATAACAAATATTGAACAAAACTATTGACCGTTTGTACACAACAGTATTTTCGGTGAAAACTATCACTAGGTAGTCGTAGCGTAATTGTTAGTAAATAATCATCCCTGGCTATAATATTGACTAGGGATGAGCTATTCCTGAACTAGTTTAATCTAATTAAAACTAGGTGTAACTCTCTCCCACGGGCAACCTCCTATCAGTTTCTAGGAATTCCCGAGGGAAGAACTTAAGAGTTGTTGAAAAATTGAGCAATGAGGGTGTATCCGGGTCCGGGCTATAACGGCATTGTAATTAAACATTAAAAGCGGGTAGAAAACTGCTATTGTATCACGGATAATTCGCAATTATTCTAACGGAGTATTCCACTGAGTTTTAGGGCAGATGGTGCAGTTGTGCCCCCTAAATGGAAGAGTATTCAACCCTGGAATGAGCCTCAAACAATAACGAGAATAATAAAAAGTTTTGTGCAGAAATGATTTGAAATTTAGTGAAAGAAAGATTATTACTGTAGGATATTAAATATGTTTTACCCATTTTAATAGCTGCTTATAATTAAGGGTTAAATATAAATGAAATATTTCATAAGGGATGAAAAATATTATAAATTAAAAGAAGGTCTGTAATTAATCGGCAATTAGTGAAACATTATATTTGAAATACAAATGGGGTTGCGTGGCTTTGTTAGGGGTCCGTTTGTGATTTTGTTGATGGCGCTCTGTATACAGAATGTTCTGAAAATGGGTGAAAAGCTTCAGGTAGAACGATTCTTTGATTAATTCTGAGTAGATAGTTCTAATGCAAAAAATTTGTACGGCCCTTCGTAAAGCCGCACGAAGCCATCAAACTTGTAAATGTGCAACTAGAACTAAGCGATTTTTTAAAAGCAGACATAGGGGTCTATTCAGAACTCAATATTTGTGTTGTCGTTATGGTCTTTATGGTTGTTATGTACTGTAAAGATTGTTAAAATCAAATTTGGTATTTTCAGAACTGAAGATGGTTACCGTCAACAATTGTTACGTATTTTGACAGTCTTTATCATAACGACTGATAAAACTATGTATTTATGGTTATTATGTTGTTATTTCTAATATTTGACATGTGACAGATTATTACATCAATCAAATATTATTAATAATGACCTTTCTGCTAAATATTAGCAGGATGCAGTTGATTATTCGAATGGATCCTGCTCCGACTTAAATAATGATAATAAGAACGATAAAAATCGTCGTGGACGAAAAGTTACTTTTGACGTAAATACATATTTCTTTGAAAATATTATATTCTGTGGTAAGTATTCGTGAAAATCTAGTTATTTATTCTGGTGCTAATGTGTGCTTTTTCTTCAATCAAAATAAAAAAAAAATCTTTCCATAACTTTTCAGTCACGTTGGGATCAGTGGTAGGAATTAACATACCCGTTCTAAATAATTTAGAAGTTTTCAAATATGACACAAATGTCATATTCTTCTTTAGTTGTTTTGGCAGAATGTTCGCATTTTTAATATAATTGGCAACACATTATTAAAAGAATAAAACGTTGACATATAAGGTTAGGTTAAGTCCATATATGCATAATGAAGTTAGCTATTGTCAAATAATCTGGTTCTGAATTGACAAATTCATAAAGATTGTTACAAATGTCTTTATGATAACAATCTTTATATCCGTAACAATCTTTATGACTGTGTTTCTCTGAATAGGCCACTAAATATGGAAATGAGGATAGTTACACTTAATTATACTGATTAAATGTCATAAGAATTAAAACATTAAGTACAAATGAGAAAGGGTTTATTTCTTGGCTGGAAATAGTGATGTAAATAAAGGAATTTCTGGATATCAGCCACTAAAATTTATTCAGTCTCGACCGTTTCGACCCCACATGGGTCTTCTTCAGGAGATGAACTTTGTAAACCAGTAGCAATACATGTAGTGTGTAATGTAGTTTAAAAAATAAATAAATAAATTAATAAATAACATGGAAATTCATAGAATTCAAATTGTTAAACATAATATTTAACACAGTCGTCAATATAAAATAATACATATAAAAATATGATTGTCTAACATATATAAAAAAATGAAAATATATGTTAGGCAATCATATTTTTATATGTATTATTTTATATTGACGACTGTGTTAAATATTATGTTTAACAATTTGAATTCTATGAATTTCCATGTTATTTATTAATTTATTTATTTATGTTTTAAACTACATTACACACTACATGTATTGCTACTGGTTTACAAAGTTCATCTCCTGAAGAAGACCCATGTGGGGTCGAAACGGTCGAGACTGAATAAATTTTAGTGGCTGATATCCAGAAATTCCTTTATTTACATTAAGTACAAAGTTAAAAACCAATATTCGACTGTGTTTGGGATGGAGATGGTTACAGGAAGTAAAATTCTTCGGACTTGCAGTCGACTAATAATATTTAGTCATGCCAACTATTGTATAGTCGAAACGTAGGCATTTTTCTGAATGAGCCATTCAAGAAAAGAACTGACAACTTACTTTTAATGAGCAAGCAAGATGTTAGACTAATAACAGGACTGGTAACACTGTCAATTAAATAAACATTTGCATAGGTTGGGCCTCAAACAAGAACCAACATGCAGAGGATGTGGAGAAGAGCATGAAACTCCTGAACACTTAATATGTCACTGCGAAGCATTTATGGCAAGCAGACATAGTCTTTTAGGAGCAAAGAAATTGCACACTGAGACACTAAAGGCCGTCAGTCTAAAGAAAATCTTGGAGTTCCTAAAACATACAGGACTCCTAGAATAGGAGGAAAATCTGGAGGGTACAATAGACAAGAAAGGTCGCAGTACAGGGGCAAGAAAGAACCACCTCCCAATAACAATAACAATAATAATAGCAAGTCCGAAGAAATTTACTTCCTGTAACCATGTCCATTAAGTACAAAGTTTCATAAGTCTAATATTTATTAAACGACTAATTTCACATATTTAGTTACCTCGAATTTGTTGGTAAGAGGACTCCTTAAAGGAATCCCTGTAGACTTCATAAGAAATATCATTAGGAAAAAATTGTACTTTCTCTTAGAAGTACTTCTACTTTGTGTTTTAATTTAATTTAAAAAGTAATCCGATACTCTGGTAAAAAATATATAATTAAATGTCGTATATTGAAGAGTTTTGTTGTAGAAGAAGGTCGCGTCGGTGTCCTGATCATTCTCAGAAGTTGTATCCAGCGTAAACTTTATCAAGCTTTGTTTCTGATTCTTTTTGATGTCGCCTGGCACTTATATACAGTTTGCAACAACTCAAACAACATTTTTAAACTCTTTCAATTCTGTTATTTACACGGAGGTATAGACGACCGGCTTTGCTGAACCACAACAGCGGTCTAGAATTCCAAGAAGATTTACAAAACGACAGAAAAGAAAAATTCATTGCTGACATATAACACTATAGAAGTAATTCATTCCTGTTACACGGACAGACACGTAAAAAGTCAATGTTTATGTGAAAACTAAATATAGGTACATCATTAAGGTATATTTCTTAGAATTTTATAAAATTAATACGCTGTTTAGAGCTTTCAGAGTGTTTTCAAAAATACTATTTATTAATTAACCGGTTACTACGATTTACAATTTTTAATTAATTCTATTCGCTCTTATTATTCTAATGTTCGAGATTCTTCCAATTCATTGATAATATTGGAGGTATTTATATTTAATTAATAATAAAATAAGGAATATTAAACGTACTTCCCAGAAAAAGCCTTCAGTAATGTCTCTGGCTTTTTGACATTCACATTTATCTGTCAATTACAAACATTTTATTTTTTACCTCCCGCTACCCTTGGTAAGGGAGGTATATGGATCGTGTTAAAAATCACATATCGAGATTTTAGTAAATGACCACGTTTTAAGGTCCCTAGAATCCATTTTTAACATTTTCACGATGATATCTGTATGTGTGTTTGTGTGTGTGTGTGTATGTGTGTGTGTATGTGTGTATGTATGTGTATGGATTTTGTCTTCGCTCTAACTCATTCAGAAAATTCTGAAACCTTGTATTTCTATCCTATTCTAATATGAAAAGAAGCCATTAGATTTTGGTCTATTCTATTGTTACACAGTTCAATTTTTAAATGAATGTAACTGACAGTAAATGTCACTGTCAGAAAACTAATCACTTCAAATTAATAATAGTGACATTTTAAAAAGAAAATAGTAAATAAAGCAATAGTTTTCTGCAATGGAACAGTTTGCAGCGTTAGTAAATACGTAGGTAGGTATGTATTTAAATTAAGAAAATTAAATAGCGGGAGGTTTTGTGTTGGCCACATCAGATTTTTTCCACTTGTTTTCCAAGGGCTGAGAGATACATTTACAACTTATTATTATTATTTTTTATATTTATGTATCTCTATCTTTAACTCCATAGAAGATATAATAAAATTTTTAAATGTATCGGGTTAAGATTTTCATGTTCTTTGATATTAGTAATAATACTAATAACATAAATTTTTAAAAATATAATATTTAGAAGATATTTTAAAGAAACTATTACTTCCGGTTGTCCAATTGTTAAAAAAATCTAAGCAGCTCTTTCCAGGAATGTCAGAGAGGCAGTTAAATATTTTCTAAGTCTTATAGTATTTGAGACGCTGTGGTTCCAGCATCCATACATCCATACATCCACAGACACACACACACACACACACACACACACACACACACATATATATATATATATATATATATATATATCATCGTAAAAATGTTATAATCGGATTATAGGGATCTTAAAACGTGCTTATCCACTAAAATCTGGATATGCGATTTTTAGCATGATTCTAATACCTCTCTTATAATTTCTGACAGGTAAAATAAAGGAACAAAAAAGTTTAATAAAAATTTAAATTAAATTTGCTAGGTTCCAACCAAGCACAAGAAAATGTAATTATTGATTTGGAAACATTTATTTGAAACATTTTTATCTAAACTTAATAGGCCACTTTTGGACAGGAAAAATTGATTTCCCATGTTAAAAGCATATGGCCCAGTTTTCGTGTTATACCTGGTATGTTCCGTATTGTTGAAGAATCGTGTTATACGAGCGATATCCGTACATATTTGGAATACAGTAAGTATTACATGAAAAAATACAACTAAGGTATTTCATGAGTAATATTAGGAATGAGAATGAATAAATGAATTAATGAAACAATTGTGCTCATCTGGTGTTTAGTAGATGCTGAAAAACTAAAAAAAGTTTTTTCCGTCTGTGTCGCGTCTGTAATTCTCATTAAGCGAGTTGAAATAAAATAAAAATCCCCAGAGACCGGTGTTAATCTAATCGAATAAATTAAGGGCTGTTATGAATGCAGCCACCATTATGAAAAAATAACAATTGCTAGTGCACAATGAGTGTAATTTGTTCCTGATTCCGGGGAGCCTTTCCGGAGGACTGTTTCCGTAAGGCAATCTCTCTCTCTCTCCTTTCTCTTCTTGTCTTTCTCTATCCGCCTGTCCTTCGCTTATATAATGGAGAGAACAAATTCTAAGATTTATATGAAATGACCAAAAGGTCAAAAATGGAGGTAGAAGCACGTTTTACACTCCACTCGCTTTCAGAGACTTTTGAAGAGTGGACAGCCAATTACAACAGAGACCAAGCAGAGCTTTACAACACAAAAACCATATACGAACGCATGCTTATAATTCAATCAATTACGAGACGAGAGGACGACCGTTCCACGAAAATCTATTTCTCTTCTAATTTTAACTTTCATATGAAACACTCAAAACGCAATAAACAGTAGTGATTTTTAAGCGATTTATTGAATTTAATATAATTTCTTTAAAAATTTAATAACGACTCTGAGAATCAATTCAAAACATTTTATCCAAAATTACCCATTCATATAAGGCATTTACGAAAATTCTACCGGTGAACTATTACCGGTATATATCGGTAAACAGCTGTTCATCAGGTTACAGCTACCGGGATAGATATTTTAAGAACGTAAGTGGTAAACAGGGTAGATTTATAACCTACGAAAAGCAGTTGAAAGATGAAACAGATTTGAAATTTGACGTACTTAAACGTTATCTCGTCTCGTCTTCTGTATTATCATATTTAACTTCTGAAACCTAAACCTACTTCGTTTGGTATCTCTACCTTTTTTGAGATTAGATTCTTTATTTACCGCATTTACCGGCTGAATTACTCGATCCACAAATCATGGATCCGGTAGATGGATCTGGTAGATATGGTAAAATTTTCGAGCACGGTGACTATTAACTCTAAATCTACAAGATATTCTTTTATATTGATAATAAATAAAATGTCAAAAAATGATATTTAACTGCGTCTTTTCAAGAAAAACTCTTAAGAACTTGAAATAAGGAACTTCTTGTAATCAATTTTCAGAATCGCTAGTACTGAAGTTACGTCGGAGAAAAATTTGTCATATACTCAGACACACATACACTGGGTGTGTCAAGATAATGGAACAGTGCATTTTATTCGTGTATGTGAAAAGATACAGAAAAAAGTGATTAAGATATTTTGTAAGGCATAGAGGGGGACATATTTTAGCATAAACTTTAATATTTTATATCCAGTGGTACACAAACTATAGGGCAATATTATATTTTTTTAAATGGCATTATATATATTTTATTAACTCATTAAATAGAGAATTTTGTTCTGAATTCAACGATATAATAATACCATACCCTTACATTGCGAAAAAATTTATAAAAATTAATTCAAAGTTAGTATTTCATTTCTACTATATCTAAGTAATCTGAGCAAACATGTCAAATAAAATTTAATATGCAACTCGGCAACCAAGTTCCTTTTTTCCTTCCGTCACCTTTAGGGAAGGTAATTTCTGTGATGAGTTTTTAATGAATAAACACGTTATAGAGTCCCTAGAATATTATTTTACAGTTTGTCGATAATGTATACAGGGTATATCAAGATAATGGAACAGTGCATTTTATTCGTGTATGTGAAAAGATACAGAAAAAAGTGATTAAGATATTTTGTAAGGCATAGAGGGGGACACATTTTAGCATAAACTTTAATATTTTAAATATTTATTTTTATAGGTTATGTTTACATATCTGTCAGTCTGACACTCAGTGTTGCTAATCTCGGACGTTGATGTTATTGTACATCTTCATCGGAATAGGGCTGGTGCATGAGTAATTACATGTCTTCTATTTTAAAAAATATTGTTCTTTAAATTGTTGTTTAAAGTTGCAACTTGTTATTGTATAGTGCAAAACATTTTTTTGTTGAAATATAAAAATGACAATTACAATTACATCCATTTTAATTTAATTTCATTTGTTGAACATGAAATTGAATCCAAATATGTTTGTTGCTAAACAAGAGTACATACTACTCTTTGAACTGTTATTGCTGATTGATGCAATATTATTGAAATGAAAGTATGTCATGTACGAACCCCGTCGCAAACCAGTTCATCCAATTGTTAAAAATTCATGATTTAGCTAATACAATTTGCAATAATAATTACATAAATCTTTACTTTTTATTTAAAATGAAGATTTTTAACATTATAAAGTAATTTTAAATTAAATTTTTAGCTAAAGATTAAAATTTTAACGATATAAACGTAACAGAAATCGATATATTAATTTCATGTTATTTATCAATATTGGATAACATCGTTTTTATGTAGAGAGGTATTGGATTCATTCAAAAAATCTCATATCCAGATTTTAGTGAATAAGCACGTTTTAAGGTTCCTAGAATCCGATAATAACATTTTTACGATGATGTGTCTCTCACTCACTCTCTCTCTCTCTCTCTCTCTCTCTCTCTCTCTCTCTCTCTCTGTGTGTGTGTGTGTGTGTGTGCGTGTACGCGCGCGTGTGTGTGTGTATGTGTGTGACTGGATGTTGGAAGGACGATTCCTCAAAAATTATAATACTTAAGACTTGTTTAACTACGTATTCCTTAATCTGGCATTTATAGAAAGTGCTGAAAAGGTTTTGATAATAATTGGATAACCGGAAGTAGTAGTTTCTTAAAAAATTCGTCTAAATCTTATTTTTTAAAAATTACTACAAATATTGAAGAACATAAATTTCTCCATCTAATACATTTAAAACTTTTATTGTATCTTCTATAGATTTAGAGATAAAGAATTGAATTATTATTTAAATATTTAAAATTGTAGGGAGGTATATATATTATTATTACATATATCCTTAAGAAATATCGCCAATCCCGTTATTGAATTGGATCCATTTTGAACATTTTAGAAGAGTAGAACAAGATTCCTGATAGACTGAAAGAATAGAAATAATTAGAGTTATTTGTGTGTACAACAAATGTTAAATTCGACAGGTACGTAACAAAACAGAAATGGCGAGAGGTATTGTGCTGACCACAACAGATTTTTGATTGTAAATTACTACTATAATATTTTTAGGCATTTTATTTAATAAAACCTCACAATCTTACGATTTAAATTGGTTTCATCTCTCGCTAAGAGAGGTATTGGATTCATGCTAAAATTCACATATCCGGATTTTATTGAATAAGCACGATTTAAGGTTAATAGATTCCGATTATAACATTTATAAAATGATGTCTGTGTGTGTGTGGATGTGTGTGTATGTGTGTGTGTGTATGTATGGATGTTGGAGGAACGATTCCTCAAAAACTATAAGACTTAAAAAATATTTAACTGCAGTTTCCTCAATCTGACATTCCTAGGAAGAGCTGAAAAGGTTTTGGTAACAATTGAACAACCGGAAGTAGTAGTTTCTTAGAAAAATTCTTCTAAATATAATTTTTGGGAGTTTTTTTTACTAAATATTGAAGAACATAAAATTCTCCATCTAATACACTTAAAATTTTTATTGTAAACTAATCGCAAAGGCTAAGGCACTAAGGAAACCAATTGAAAATTCCAATGTTTATAACATAGTTTGTAAATGACACATGACACATGTCATTGTCAAATATCAACAGTTTTAGCGACATTCTGATAGCTTTTTCTGGGAAGTATATTTAATATTTCTTATTGTTTTATTAATTAAATATTTGAAATTATAGGTAAAATTGTGGTAAAATGCATATATCCATCAAAAATACCGCCAATCTGGTTAATGAATTGGAATAATCTCAGACATTTAGAAACTTCCTCATACAATGAAAAATAGATATAATTAGAATTATATGTGTGCAGAAGACATGTTAAATATAATGAAAAACAAAATTTGATTAAAGTTCTGTAATTCTTTGTTATAAAACGACGGTTCGAAAGCGAAGTGCAATACAATACTTTTATAGCCTAATATGGAAATGGCGAGAGGTCTTGTGCTGGCCACAACAAAAATTTTTTCAGTATTTCCTGAATCGGTAAAAATAGGTATTATTTCAATTTACTAAAAAACAAAATATATCTTGCTATTAGAACGACAAAATATCTGTAATAATAAAAATTTGTGATAATTTGTTAATTATTATTTGAAAATGAAATAAATTGAAACTACAATGGGTGGGTGAACTGATTGCGACGGGACTCGTATGTTATTGGGAATTACTAGACTGCTATGCAAATTAAGAGCAATTTATGAAGGTTGTGCAATTACAGATGATCAGTGGGAGAATGCAGAGTAATGAATGGTACTTCCACAATTTGAAGAGAACCGAGTATGTGATTATCTTGTCGTTGTGTTATTTTTCCATGTTTAGCACATGCACAACTTGCTCGGAACACATTGTGATTGCGGACGCCTAGTTTCCGTGTTGTACGCGAGTAGATAATGTTTTATGATTGCTTTATCGATCGAGCAACTGCCATACAGAAATACTAGATGCGCCAAAGAAAAAAAAGTAATAACTAGGAGAGTTTCTATGTGGGACACCACCTGTTTCTTGACAAATTAATGCGGCTTTGAATTGACTACCGAATGATCGATTGGAGTACCGACAACTTGAGTTCGAACAAGACACAAGAAACAAAATATTTGGTTGAAGCACTCTACAGGAAAGTTTTCAGTACTATTACCCATATTTATGTAGGGGGGCTGCGTGCTTTAGGTGACAGGTTGTCGTTCGCACGGCCCGGGTTCGATTCCGTACGACGACTAGCAATTTTAAGATAACATAAAAGCGACCTTCTGTATTTAATAGGAGTCTCCTATATTTTGGTCAAATCTCCTATATCCTATAAACAAGGTAAATTCTCCTATATTTTCAATAATTAAATAAACAACAAAATCAGGATTACTAAAAACTGTAATTCTTTTAATGAATCGCTAAGAAATTTATGATTCTGTTAAAAGAGAAAAATTAAAACTATTAAATCATTATATCAGAGAGCAGCTACTTTATGTCATCCAAGTAAACTTCAAGAAGAAATTAATATTTTGGATGATGTGTTCCTAAAAAATGGTTACAGTAAAGCTCAAATTAAAAGAGCATTAAAGACCAAGAATAAACCACTACAACAAGCTATTACAGAAAGGAAATTATATGCCACCTTACCATTTGTTGCCAATGTTACAGACAAAATTGGCAGGATTTTAAAGAAATATAATATTCAAACATCTTTTAAATCAAGTATAAAAATCCGAGATCTTCTTGGAAGTGTTAAAGATAAAGTTCCTCTACAATGTTCTGGCATATATAAGATTCCTTGCCATTGTGGAAAAGTGTACATTGGACAAACTGGCCGAACTATAGCTACTAGAATAAAGGAATACTAACGCCATATAATACTTAATCAGCCTGATAAATCAGCGGTAGCTGAACATGCCATAGGAGAACTACACGGAGTTGATTTTGAAAATACGAAAATTATAGCAAAGGAAAATCACTGGATTAGAAGACTGATACGATATAGAAATTCAGAAGTCTCCTAATAATATCAATCTTAACACAGGCTATGAACTAAATAAATCATAGTACCCTGTTATTCGCTTATAATTTTCTTTTTCATTTGTATGTTTTATATTTACCATTTATCAATGTACCTTTGATTTTATATACTTGTACTACATATTTATTTATTTATGTTATTATTATTAAAACCTGAAGAAGACAGTACCTTGCTGTCGAAACGTTTAATAAAATATCTACAGAACTAAACCCAAATATTGTCTAATTTTATTTATAATGAGTTCTGAAAGCATATTTCAAAATAGAAAAATATTTATTGAAAAAAGTTCAAAGTCATAGGAAGTATAAAAACTAACCATTTTTACATTCCGCTACCCTAGGCAAGGGAGGTATAGGGATCGTGCTAAAGTTGTATATAGAGATTTTAGTGAATAAGCACGTTTTGATGTCCTCAGAATCCGATTTTAACATTTTTACAATGATGTCTGTGGGTTTGTATGTGTGTGTATGTGTGTGTGTGTGTGTGTGTGTGTGTGTGTGTGTGTGTGTGTGTGTGTCTGTGGATGTTTGGATGTGTGTATGTTGGAACCACGGTTTCTCAAATACTATAAGACTTAGAAAATATTTAACTGCAGTTTCCTCAATCTGACATTCCTGGGAAGAGCTGATTAGATTTTGGTAACAATTGGACAACCGGAAGTAATAGTTTCTTTAAAAAATCTAAATATTATTCTAATATCAAAGAATATAAAAATCTCTACCCGATACATTTAAAATTTTTATTATATGTTCTATGGAGTTAAAGATAGAGACATATAAATATATAAAATAATAAGTTATAAATGTATCTCGCAGCCCATGGAAAACAAGACGTTTTAAGGTCCCTATAATCCGAATATAACATTTTTACAATGATGTCCGTGCGTGTGTGTGTGTGTGTGTGTGTGTGTGTGTGTGTGTGTGTGTATGTGTGTGTGTGTCTGTGTGTGTGTGTGTGTCTGTGTGTGTGTGTGTGTGTGTGTATGTGTATGCGTGTGTGTTCTATACTGATGTGGGAAGACCTCATTAGTTTTTAGTGTATATCGGATAACCGGAAGTATCACTTATACAAGCTTTTAACAATTTTTCTTGAAAAAAATACAAGTTTTAATATAATGGTACAATCTTCAATTCTACGATAATAGCATTTAGTAAATAACTTTGTACATCATCTTGCCTTTGCGTCAAACAAAAACAATATTTTAATAACAATTTTGACATATTTAAACAAATGTCACTGCTATGTTTGCAACACTGTAAATCAAATTGCTATCAATAAACACGTGTTATCAAAGTGCCAAATATTAGTTTACTACTACACATTAACGAAATGGATCATGTAAAGCAATAGTTATACGCAAAGGAACTTAATATAGTTTGCAGGATTAGTAAATATGTACGTATGTATTTAAATTAAAAAGCAGGAGGTATTGTGTTGACCACATCCGATTTTTTATTACTAATTGCCGATTTTTTAGTTAATAAAAATATTAATTTCGGTTTCGCTTAAAAATTTAGTATTTGGACTGAAAATACTAGGTAATGTTTTTAGTCTTAGGCTGTGTCCGATGTAGCACTTTTATCACCCTAATATCTAAATCCTAAATCTATATGCCCTAAATCGAGTGATTACTTAAGATTTTAGGAATTAGATTTTAGGGTTTTGCAGGAGCACACTATGCCTTGAAGTTGACGCGCACTAATTAAACAAATCATGTTCGTTGTTATAATTTGTACAAAATGTCAAATTTACTGCCACATAATAGCTTCTTAGCTTCTATTTTATGAAATATATTAACATTTACTCTCAAGCATCAAATTGAATCGAATTGTATAATTCATTTATATTGTTCTAAAGTGTTGCCATACAAACCAATGGATATGGAGTTGTATTTATGTGAAGAAGTCCTAAATCCTAAATATATTAAATGCCAAAATGCGACATCGGACGCAGCCTTAGTCCAGAACTCAGAATATTGTAAATCACTGTTTCTACTTTATTTAGAAGCAAACAATACTAAACAGAACAAATTCATTAAATGCGAATAACGAACAAAACAATTAACTTGTATTTTATGCTTCAGGTATTTTAAAAGCGAACTTCAAACCACTTTTACACATAAATATATATTAATTTTCTAATTATTGTTGAGTGCTATATTTAGCCTCTCCACAATTTCTTTTTAAATTAAAATTTCTCCACCCCGGAATAAATAATGACAAAATTAGGCTTGTGGAAAGTTTAGTAAAGTTTTAAATCGTTTTTCATACATTCATAATTTAATATTGGAGCGGGTTGTTATGAAACAGAACAGGTCCCGAACAATTAAGTTCTCCAGTGCCCTTGTTGCAGGGCGATATTGGAAAACGATCTGCTGGAGATGTATGGTATGTTTATTTCCTGGTACATCAAGAAGCCATCACGAGATATCACAACCACTTACAGACGATGACATCTGAGTGAGATTCAATTTGAGAAAATGATAAAAGTCAAGTACAGGGCTTTTTTGCACACAAGATATCAACGTTCATTTCGTGACTTTATATATGAATACTTATATTTTACTTTGCTTCAACCAAGTGATTAGATCTTTAGTTAGTTAGTTTAAAACTAGATGAAGAGTAATAAAGTTTTCTTCATGTTTTGTAAATGTATTTGAATTTAATATGGTAAGGTGAAGTATCTAGCAAGATTGAATAGGTAGTTAAACTTGTTTGTTTTTCAAAAATATGTTTAATATTTAAAGTTTCATATTTGGGAATAATAAAGTGTAAGGTATATCTTTGGAATAAGTATAGAAACTGTTTCCAATTATATTATTTAAAATTTATATATTTTTTTTGCCTCTCGAGAGATATAGGAATCACATTTAGATAAAAACTTCAAAATTTTCAAAAATCTAATTTATATTTCTATATATCCAGTAAAATTATAACACAAATACATACTATTTTTTACAAATTCCATACCAAAAGTTCCTTTGAAAATATTCTATAAATCCAATAAAATTATGACATGCATATGTATTATGTATACTCATATATAAATACTCTAAAAATGAGTACACTTACGTAACATTCTCTTTACAATCAAATAATATTACTACCAAGTTTATAACTCTACCCATTTTTGAATTATTGCCCTAAAAGTCAATATACCCCACATTTAGATAAAAACTTCAAAATTTTCAAAAATCTAATTTTTATGTATCTAGATACTTCTCAATGCGCTGATTCCAAATTTTGAAACCGCAGGTCGATATCTCGTTTCGTTCTCGAGATATTTAGATTTAAAGTTTTGCTCAAAATTGCCCATTTTTGGGTAATAACCCAAAAATGGGTCGAGATATGAATTTGGCGACAACACCATTCGATTCTACGGACAAAATTACATAAGTATAGAATTTTTCATAATTTTCGTCCAACCGGTTAATTTTTTATGAATAAAAGTTTGAAAACCCCTGAAAATGCCCAAAATCTGAAAAAATCGTAAGGGGTACCCCTTAGATTTTTGCGATTTTTGGCCATTTTCAGTTATTTTGCTTTAGAAATTGTATGCGGTGTTCAAAAATTCTGAAAATTGGTGTACTTATGTAATTTTGCCCGTAGAATCGAATGGTGATGTCGCCAAATTCATATCTCGACCCATTTTTGGGTTATTACCCAAAAATGGGCAGTTTTTAAATAAACTTTGAATCTAAATATCTCGAGAACCAAAAGAGATATCGCCCTGCGGTTTCAAAATTTGGAATCAGCGCATTAAGAATTATCTAGATACATAAAAATTAGATTTTTGAAAATTTTGAAGTTTTTATCTAAATGTGGGGTATATTGACTTTTGGGCCAATAATTCAAAAATGGGCAGAGATATAAACTTGGTAGTATTATTATTTGATTGTAAAGAGAATGATACGTAAGTGTAATTTTATTGGATTTATAGAATATTTTACAAGGAACTTTCTGTATGGAATTTGTACATATTTGCTGAATATTATAACTATCGAGGGATCCAAGGATGTCACTTTGCGCGCAAATTTCACTTCGTTCTCATCCAATTTGTTTATAGATTGATATTATAATGTTGATATAATAATAACCTAATCATTTTCGATCATATCCGATGGGTGTTTATCAATTAGCTGCATATATTCATCTCGTTCCTCAGCTTCTCTAATTTTAACTTCATAATCATTGTCAACGTCTTTATAGATAAATCTACGAGGTTAGCAAAACATGTAAGTAAAACAACAAACTGTATTTCAGCTCAATTCTTTTATTGACAGAAGTAGTCATGGGGCAAGTGTTTAGCTAGATATAGAACGCATTTTACATAGATTAAATGATGATATAGTACTTACCAGGTAATGGGAAATCTTCGTACCTGATGCCTTCGTTTAAGAAAACATATTTACACAAATTTATGTATTTCACTTTAAATGTTAGTTTCTACAATATTATTTAATACACAAAACACATAAATATACATTCGAACACTTTGAATTATCACAACAAACTGTAACAAACTAACATTGTTTCTTGAAACTAAGTACTGTACGATTTTTAACTTGTTTCATTGTGAACATGACAGCACCGATCAGAATGTAGAATGATATTTCTTTAAATTATTACTATCAATAGTGTAAAAATTTTATATATAATTTAATACTACATTTATATCTCCCGCTACCCTAGGTAAGGGAGGTATAGGGATCGTGCTATAAATCGCATATAGAGATTTTAGTGAATAAATACGTTTTGATATTCCCAGAATCCGATTTTAACATTTTTACAATAATATCTGTGGGTATGTATGTGTGTGTATGTGTATATATGTGTGCATGTGTGTGTGTGGATCCTGTGGCACGATTACTCAAATACTATCAATCAGAAAAATATGAAATTTTGTATAGCCATTCTATACTAATGTGGGAAGAGCTCATTAGTTTTTAGTGTGTATCGGATAACTGGAAGTATCATTTATACAAGCTTTTAACAGTTTTTCTTGTAAAAATTCATTGAATATAATTTTTTAGCAACTTTACGGTACAAATATGTCATCATCATTACCGATATCTGCGATAAAGCAGATTGGCACACCCAGAAATGGGTAAAATGCCGTGAATAAAAATTGGATATAATGGTACAATCTTCAATTTTACGATAATAGTATTGAGCAAATAATTTGAAATAATTTTAAATATTAAATTATAAAATAATTTATTTTTGTACAACATCTTGCCTATGCGCCCAACACAAACATAATATTTTAATAACAATTTTAACATATTTAAACAAATGTCACTGTCAGAAAGTAATTACATTAAAATTAATAATGAAAACGCGTTAAGAAGATTGTAATGATTCTAATGAAATTAGGGTTAGTAAAAATAATATATTTTCCATCGTACATACATATTAGATGTACAGTATGATCAGATATAAATTTGATATGTTTGCAGCACTAAAAATCAAACAGCTGTGAATAAGTATGTGTTATCTAAGTGTCAAATATTAGATATATGCAAAGGAACTGAATATAAGATAACACAATATTTGGGTATAAGTTCTGTATTATTTATTGAAAAAATACAACGTTTCGACAGCTAGGTGCTGTCTTCTTCAGGTAAAAAATTATAATGTGTTATCTTATTAAAATGAGTTCTGAAAACATCTTTCAATGAACTGAATATAGTTTGCAGGATTAGTAAATATATAGGTATGTATTTAAATTAATAAAAATTAAAAAGCGGGAGGTATTGTGTTGACCACATCAGATTTTTTACTACATTTTATTATTTACAATTAGCAAATTTTACAAAAGTTATTGTTGATTTTTACACTAATATATTTTACTTACCAAATCATTTTTTACACGGCTAAAATTTGGTGATTAATTTGGAACCATCGATTGATTCTAAAAATAAAATTTTATACCAATTCAGAATTTTCCAACAAGTAAATAAATTTTTAGATGGAAATCATTGATAATATTCATTCCACAAATGGATTTTTTCAGTGTTTTCGCGATTTTTTTCAGCTAATAGCATTTTATATATCTGGATAGTTGTATGTAGGTACTCGCACAACACAATTGAATTTATAAATTTATATATTCATTGCAATTTGGTGGGACATTTTTCGGTGTCCACAACACATTCAAGTGGTTCATATCAAATATTTATTACCAGCAAACAATTTGCAGCATCGATTAAACTTTACAATTAAATAATAAATATTGTCCCAGATAGTTAACTGTTAATGTAGCGAAACATTTACATCATATGCAAAATTTATGTCAGTCCACCCGTATTACGGCTTTTAATTAAATATCATTTTACAAATGAGAATGGACTCTAGTTGGTATGTGGCTGTTAATAAACGAAAACTAGTCAACCGAAAATAATATGTCCTGAAAGCCAGGGACCTGAATTTTATTATCATAATTTAACTTTTAATCAGTCATATATATATTTTAATAGTTATAATATAATTATACATTGTTGTCGCGTCGCTAAGATAATAACACTATTCATTAGAAAATAATATTCTCAAATAGGGAACAGCATAAGTTGTATGACTTTATATGAATATAAATTACTATAATCCATAATGGAATAATAGGACTTAGGAGGACATATTATGTGATTATCAATATGAAAAAATATCATATTGTCTATCTATACGGTTTGATTATACATTTTCCTTCATATTCAATAGATACAGAGAGATTAAGAAAGATAAACTATCAAAAATCAGTCAGCTTTGCTAAAATTATGAAAACAGCAGATATATTCAAAAAATCTGATGTGGCCAACACAAAACCTCCCGCTATTTAATTTTTATTAATTTAAATACATACCTACCTACGTATTTACTAACGCTGCAAACTGTTCCATTGCAGAAAACTATTGCTTTATTTACTATTTTCGTTTTAAAATGACACTATTATTAATTTGAAGTGATAAGTTTTTTGACAGTGACATTCATTTGAAAAATGAACTGTGTAAGAAAAGAATAGTTTTTATCTTAGGCTTCGCGACTAATAAAAAAATTATTTTTAAATTTATCTGTAAAATCCCAGACAAAATCCATACACATACATACACACATACACACATATACACATATACACATACACACATACAGACATCATCGTGAAAATGTTAAAATTGGATTCTAGGGAGCTTAAAACGTGGTCATTTACTAAAATCTCGATATGAGATTTTTAGCACGATCCCTATACCTATAGCGGCAAGTAAAAATTCTAATTGACAGATGTCTGTGTCAAGTGCAAAACCAGAGATGGAAAGAATAGGATCAGAAAATGGTATGCCATATAGTGTTCCTCATAAGACTAGCAGTTGCAGCCTCGCCTCAAGTTTGAAACTTTAAGGCCAGAGAATATGGAAGAACTGTGTAGCAGTGGTGTGGTGCACTCTCCACATCAGCTATGAGTGCCCGTGAGGTGACGCTTGGTAAGCGCCCACACGGTAAAATATATCGTCATCATTACCAATGTCTACATGTGTTGTAGATACTGGCACACCCAGAAATGGATAATATGCCGTGATGATATATTTATTTATTCATTTATTTGTGTAGCAGACGAGAGGAAGAAAGGTGTGAAGAAGATGCGTTGGACAGGAATGAGTAGAAGAGAAGACTAAGAACAGCGACCCCTAAAAAAATAGGGAAAAGCAAAAGAAGAAAGAAGTGTCAAGTTGAATTTACATCATGTACATTTTATTGGATTTATAGTACCTTTTCAAAGGAACTTTCGGTTTGGAATTTGTAAAAAATAGTGTGTTCGTGTTACAATTTTACAGGGTATATAGAATCTTTTTCAAGGTACTTTTGTTATAGGATTTGTACAAAATACATCGAATTGACGGAAGGTTTTGTGCAGGCCACAACAGATTTTTTATTATTAATCTGACTGTTTTTACCTTCCGTTATCTTAGGTATGTAATATCTTTGGTCAAAAAATTCGGTGGTGAGTTTTTAAGAATAGACACGTTTTAGGGTCCCTACAATTCGATTTTTCTAGTTTTAAGATGATGTCTGTATGTGTCAGTGTATGTGTGTGTCTGTGTGTGACAAAAAGTATATCCGACGATAACTCCAATACTTCAATTCTAAAAATTATAATTCTTTCGTATTTTGGTTAGAATTGATCAACCGGAAGTTTCCTTATTTGAAGTTCTTAACAGTTTTTCTTGAAAAAACTAAGTTAAATACATTTACCTATTAACATTTGGTGCATAAGTTGTAAGGGACCCTGTATATGGATGTAGGGTATTTTACCTATCAAAACCTATATTGGTCTCTTAATCGATGTTATTAAAATGTATATTATCGTCTTGAGCATCGGCGCCTCCACCAAAATGCCTGTTGGGTTTGTATTCAGTAATTGCGAAAGGAAATGCCTGGTAGCAGGCTTGTGGAAATGCAGAGCGGTTTATAGGCGAGGTCAAAGGCCAAATAAGTAATTAGTAATTGAAATGGAGGTCGCGGTCAAGCACTAAATTAGTTTTGTAATCCAAGACAAACGCTAACACTCCAAATCATAATCACTTCTATTCAGATTAAGCCAAATCAAAATTTCATTCCAACAACAGTATAGAGAGTACCGCACTATTATATGCTTGTTATCGTTCATTCTATTACTTCACAAACAATGATTTATGAGCTATCTCTATAACTATCTTTCAGGAAGCCCTAATGCACAGCGTATGGTGCATCTTAAATCATTTTCAAATTGATGTTGTTATAATAGTTAATTAACTCTCAAGTGTGTTAATAAGTGCAATTAATAATTGACACATTATAATGTTTATTAATCACCGATTATTATATCTATTTTTCCTTGTATGAGGAAGTTCCTAAATGTCAGAGATTTTTCTAATTCATTAACAAGATTGGCGGTATTTCTTACAGATACATGCATTTTACCTACAATTTGAAATATTTAATTAATAAAACAATAATAAAGAACCGGGTTCGATCCCGACCGACGCCAAATATTTCAAATTTTAAATGGCACAAAAGTGACCTCTGTGGTGCACTCTCCACGCCAGCAATGAGTGCCCGTGAAGTGACGCCTGGTAAGCGCCCGCACGGTACAAATATGTTATCATCATTACCGATATCTGCGATAAAGCAGATTGTGGTACACTCAGAAATGGGTAATATGTTGTGATGATATATTTATATTTTTATTTATTTAAATGTATTTCCCAGAAAAAGCTTTCAGAATGTCACTAAAACTGTTGATTTTTGACAATGACATCTGTCATTTACAAAATATGTTATAAACATTGCTATGTTATAGACATTTGAATTTGACAACTGGTTTCCTTAGTGTAGTTTTACACCGTGAGTATTTTTTAACGTGAAATATTGGGTTTGTCATATCCATGCTTATGACTTGACATTTGATTGACAGCGATGTATTTGCCCGTTCCATTTAAAATGAAACATAGGGAACGAATTTGACATTTGATAAGACGTCAATAGAGGTTAATTTTGTTTAAATAATTATACCTGCATTCTAAATTAAAATTAGTTGTAGAAAAATTATAGTGCCCGAGTGGTTTTCTGACTCGACTAAATTTCTTACAATATTTAAATATAATACTTCTGTCTAAATTTATACAAGATATAATAAAATTTTTAAGTTTATTAAATGGAGAATTATATATTTTTCAATATTTGTAATAAAAAATTTCAAAAAAATATATTTAGTAGAATTTTTCTAAAAAACTACTACTTCCGATTGTTCAATTGTTCCCAAAACCTTTTTAGCTCTTCCCAGGAAAGTCAGATTGAGGAATTCATAGTTAAACTGGTCTTAAGTCTTATAGTTTTTGAGTAATCGTCCCTCCAACATCTAGACATACACACTTTTATATATATATACACACACACACACACACACACATACACACGCAGACATTATTGTAAAAATATTTTAATAGGATTCTAAGGACATTAAATAGTTTTTATTCACTAAAATCTGGATATGCGAATTTTAGCATAAATCCAATACCTCTCTTAGTGAGAGGTAAAAATGTATACAGCCCGATTCACAAAAAAGTTTAAGCTAATCCTCATTTTTGCATTAGCGAATTCTACTATAATTTTACAGTTTATATCTTAAAATATAGTCTGATCTATTCCTAGTATGTACCTTTATTGATAATATCATGAAAATTAAATTTTAAATACCGGAATAGAATAGAATTCACTAATCAAAAAATGAGGATTAGCTTAAACTTTTTTGTGAATCGGGCTGATAATTTTTGAGGAATCATCCACAAGTACACACACATCCACACACACACACATCCACACACACACATCCACACTCACACACATACACACACACGCACGCACGCATACACAGCATTGCAAATATGTTATAATCGGAATCTAGGGACCTTAAATCGTGCTTATTCAATAAAATCTAGATATGAGATTTTTAGCATGAATCCAATACCTCTCTTAGCGAGACGTAAAATCTATTAATAGTAGCCAATATTCGTGGATTGACGGATATTGATGGATGCAGTGTGACCGTTAACTAAGGTAACTCATCGATGTTGTAGATGCATAGAGACACACCACTACACTACATCACTGCAATAAACACATTTGTACGATTGTACCTACGATAAATAATAGTGGTGCGTCTGTCAGCTTTGAACCTTTGGTGGCGCTGCGTTTGTGATTTATCCATGTAAATTGTTTAACTGGAGCGCTTGGGCATTGGGGTTAAATCTAGCTATTTGGGTATATTGTTGGATTTCATTTAAAAGATAAAAATAGCGGGGAATAAATTGTAGTATTGTGCGATTGCAATCAGGCCGTGTTGGTGTTAGCTCCTCTGTGTTTGTGCTCTGTGTGCGTCCGTATTTGCATGGCCTGGAGTGGGCAGTAAGCGGGCACGTTCGCCCGTCGCCATCCATCACACGATTGTGATTTGACGCAGCGGAAAGCGGCGTTATGTCGCAGGAAAGATCGCCTTAAATCACACCCGATAATGATTCATGCCACCCCACAAAAAACATCCAACAAAGCAAGACAAACGACAACCACAACACATTATACATTCACACTAGCCAATTCGGCGGGGCGACCTAGCTAAATAGCAGGAATTCCAAAAGATTTAACAGTAATGTCACCTGGAGTTAAAGGAAAAAGATGGCGGTCTACATCCCAAAAAAGAAGATAGATTTGTTTTAAATTCATTTCTAAGATACAATAGAATATATTAAGATATTTCGAGGGAAACGTATATATGGTAGGAACGAATATTTATCTTACATTTTTACCTCTCGCTAAGAGAGGTATTGGAATCATGCTAGCCAGATTTTAGTGGATAATCCGATTATAACATTTTTACGATGATGTCCGTGTGTATGTGTGTGTGTGTGTGTGTGTGTGTGTATGTGAATGTATGTGTGAATATTGGTACTACGGTTTCTTAAATATTATAAGACTTAATAGATATTTACACACCAAGTGAGCTAAGGTAATGTTTATTCATGAGAAGCAAGTTTAGCTCACGAGCCCATAAGGACGAGTGAGTTAAATTCTTCGAGTGAATAAACATTCTTAGCTCACGTGGTTTGTACAATATTTTATTCAATTTTGACGAAATAATAATAAAAACCATTATAATATTTAATTTTGACAAAATAAAAAATTGATCAGTTAGTAGGCTAAGCATGACAATCGTCGCTGACAGACGTCAAGTCACATATATAAAAAGCTTCATTGTCTGTCATTTATGTCGTAAAAAATAATGAAAAGGGCTGATAATGTCTGATAAATTATGTGGTAAGTGTTATTTTCGTTCTTGATGTTATTTTTAAATGCATTTTTTGTTGCAGAATGCCAGAGTGAGTTAAAATTTTGTGAGAGTGATTTAAAAAAATTTTTAATTCACATGTGAAAAAAGTATTACTTATAATTGTTGCTATGGAGTTAATAATGACAGTTTAAAACGTCAAAATTGAATAAAAAATATTTAACTGTAGTTTCCTCAATCTGATATTCCTGGGAAGAGCTGATTAGATTTTGGTAACAATTGGACAACCGGAAGTAATAGTTTCTGTAGAGTGCAAAATATACCTTTGTATTATAGTTCACTCTACACTTGTATAACGTAAAACTTAAACTTGTATAATTAAAAAATATAAAGATATACCTACGAATAATATGCGTGCCTGAGTGTTTAGTCGCGAACCTGGGGGAACCGGGTTCGATTCCGACAGACGCCAAATATTTACAATTTTAAATGGCATAAAAGTGACCCCTGTGGTACACTCTCCACACCAGCTATGAGTGCCCGTGAGGTGACGCCTGGTAAGCGCCCACACGGTAAAATATATCGTCATCATTACCGATGTCTACATATGTAGATACTGACATACCCAGAAATGGGTAATATGTCGTGATGATATATTTATTTATTTATTTAGTTAATTTGAAAGCAAAAACGAAAAAAAAACACTTTTTAATATTTTCTAAACAACATTCAACTTGTTTTTCATTTTTCTTGATCGAACATACTTGATGTTCGGTCATTACAAGATTGCTAGATCGTAACATTTATTTAAAAAAAATCTTCTAAATTACTAATATTAAAGAATATAAAAATCTCTGTACGATACATTTAAAATTATTATTACATCTTCTATGGAGTTAAAGATAGGGACATATAAATGGTTTCCTTCTCGAGTTTAATATAATGACGTCACAGAAAATATTCCACCATTTTATCTTATTTTTATTAAGCCGAAGAGTGTTTGAGAAACTATACTTTTTATTATAAATATAGTTTTTTAAGAAATGCTTTAGGAATAACAGAGTGTTTCTCCCAAAAATTCCCGGTCGCTTATCTAGTAGTAACCTGGGAAAATAACGTTCCGGACTTAGGCGTCGCGAAACAACACATTTCAATGCATGAGTACGAAAAAGACTTTGTTCTCTGTTTCACCAAATAGTAAAAGAAAAAAAATCACTTACTTTCTAGTAGAAAGTAGCTCGTCTCATTGTAGAGGTTATGAAGTATAGGCTTCACATTATCGTACGTTAGTGTCTGTAGCTCATTGTGTCTGAGATCCAAGAAGTTGATGGCCGCTACACCATCCAGCAATGCGCCGTTGAGTTGCGTAAGACGGTTCTCGTTCAAAGATAACCGTTTAAGTTGGGTTAGACCCGCAAAAGCGCGATCGGAGATCATGACGATCTCATTGGAGTCTAGATTCAGCGCCTAGAAAAAAAGAACATCAAGTAAATTAGCAGGACGAAACAAATCTTATACAGTGAGATCTTGGATAGTGGGAAATTTCTGTTTCTGGGACTAATTGTGAAGTCCTGATAATTTTGCACAAAAGTATTTCTGTTAGTCAAACGTCTTTCAATGAAACTGAAACCGGCGATTTAATTCTTTCGATGTTTTAATTCCATTGCTTTGCTGGTAGTCGGTGATAATGAAGCAAAAGTTGGGAGTATTTAATTAAAAATGTTGAAGCGAAAGATACATTTTTGAACAATAGGCTTAAATAAACAGTCTATCGAAAAATTCAAAACAAGGAGAAAGTTCAGTTGTAATGTACTGAATGCTAAGGCATTAAAAAGAAGAAGAACGTGACCAGTTCCAGCGGAATGTTTTAATCAACTAAATATTTGTTACAAAATACATGACTTGTACTTAATACTACTTTAGTTACATGACTTGGTTTTATACGATATTTTTACTGATTAAAATACTTTTAAAGGAAAACATATTTAAAAATCTGTCGTGGCCAGCACAATACCTCTCGCCATTTCCATTTTATGCTATATAAGTATTGTATTGCACTTCGCTTTCGAACCGTCGTTTTATAACAAAATATTACAGAACTTTACCCAAATATTGTTTTTTATTGTATTTAACATGTCTTCTGCACACATATAATTCTAATTATATCTATTTTTCATTATATGAGGAAGTTTCTAAATGTCAGAGATTCTTCCAATTCATTAACCAGATTGGCGGTATTTCTGATGGATATATGCATTTTACCTACAATTTTAAATATTTAATTAATAAAACAATAAGAAAGATTAAATATACTTTCCAGAAAAAGCTATCAGAATGTCACTAAAACTGTTGATATTTGATAATGACATGTGTCAGCAGGGAATTGTGTCATGTTATAAACATTGGAATTTGTCAACTGGTTTCCTTAGTGCCTTGGCCTCTGCGATTAGTTTACTCTATAAATTATAGTGTCTTTATCTCTAAATCTATACAAGATATAATAAAAATTTTAAGTGTATTAGATGGAGAATTTTATGTTCTTCAATATTTAATAAAAAAAAACTCCCAAAAAATTATATTTAGAAGAATTTTTCTAAGAAACTACTACTTCTGGTTGTTCAATTGTACCAAAACCTTTTCAGCTCTTCCCAGGAATATCTATCAGATTGAGGAAACTGCAATTAAATATTTTTTAAGTCTTGTTTTTTTTTGAGGAATCGTCGCTTCAACATCCATACATATATACATACATACACACACGCACACACACACTCATACACACACACACGCAGACATCATTTTAAAAATGTTATAATCGGATTGCGGATATGCGAATTTTAGCATGAATCCAATACCTCTCTTAGCGAGAGGTAAAAAATTACAGAACTTTACCCAAATATTATTTTTTATTTAACATGTCTTCTCCACACATACAATTCTAATTATATCTACTTTTCTTTGTATGAAGAAGTTCATAAATGTAAGAGATTCTTCCAATTCATTAACAATATTGGCGGTATTTCTGATGGATATATGCATTTTACCTACAATTTTAAATATTTAATTAATAAAACAATAAGAAAGATTAAACGTACTTCCCAGAAAAATCTTTCAGAATGTCTCTAAAACTGTTGATTTTTGACACTGAGATCTGTCATGTACAAACTATGTTATAAACCTATGGCCTGTCTTTTCCTTCATTGAAATATTTGTAATAACAGAAATTTCCATAAAATTATATTTAGAAGACCCGGTTGTACAATTGTTACCAAAATCTAATCAGCTCTACCCAGGAATGTCAGATTGAGGAAACTGCAGTTAAATATTTTTATTATAGTATTTGAGACACTGTGGCTCCAACATCCACACACACACACACACACACACACACACACACACACACACACACACACATGCGGACTGTATCGTAAAAATGTTATAATCGGATTATAGGGATTTTAAAACGTGTTTATCCACTAAAATCTGGATATGCGATTTTGAGCATGATTCTAGTACCTCTCTTAGCGAGAGGTAAAAAGTAAATTGGGATAAATACAAATTACAGTAATAAGCTCATGAATTGAGTGATGAAACAAAAGGGATTTATAATAATAGGTATATTACTGCGACGGTTGCCACTGCGTATTGCTTTCGTATAATTATCGACAAAATCGATAAACGATTTCTTTACTAGAAATTTATATATGATTATTAATTGAGCCATTATTCACCAAAAACCTTTTACACGTTATAAATGAAAAGGGTTCGGGACAAATATCATTTCAGAAATGGTGTAATCTAAGTATTGGACATGTTGTCATCTCTTGTTCGGCTGTATGAACGCTGACATGTTCAGAACAAACTTCTACGTCACAAATAAAACGTCACGATTTGATGATATGGGTCCGAGATGTCGGCAACTTTATTTTTATCAAAACTGGTAGATTTTAAATCAAGCAAGCTAAGAAAAATATGCAATATTTTCCATTAATACCAAGCATTCCCATATAATACATGTGTTTTTGTGTTTTTTTAAAAATCAACTGATTTTGTTCAGTAATACCTAAAATTCCTACGATAATGTAACACCTTCTTATATAATCTACAGTCATATAAAAAAATCTTTTTTTAAGAAAAAAAGCTGTCTAAATACCATAAAATGGAAATGGCGAGAGATCTTGTTCTGGCCACAACAGATTTTTTTGTTTAAAACAACAATTCGTTTACAAAATTTTGTCTACAGCTGCTTAAAGTGAAAAAAATTGTTCCATGTTTTAATAATTTTCTTTCCATTACATAACTGATGTGTAATAAGCTGCATTACTTTATTTTAATAACTGCTAATGAATTACATAATAAGTCCTTATGCAAGCAATTCAAGAGGTAATGTAATTAATTACAATGATAATGCATTAGTGATTCATTACTTTGTATTTACAATTTCCATTACCATTACCGTTATTATAATTAAAATTTAGATTTCAATTATTATATAATGATGGTAATACTTGAATTTCCAGGAGTTAGAATTTTAACGTTTCATTACATACATTGTATTCTATCAGGACAAGGAAATATTAAACTTCAATAACCATAGAATAGTATACCTACTTTAAATTATGAGTTTTAGTAAAAAAATTCGAAATATTACTTTGTTGCAATAAAATTGCTTCATTATTGAAAACGCAACGTCACTAACTCAAATTGGGGTCCCGTGGCCGCGTGCCTGAGTGTCTGGTCGCCAAATATTTCCAATTTTAAATGGCACAAAAGTGACCCCTGTGGTGCACTCTCCATACCAACTATGAGTGCCCGGGAGGTGACGCCTGGTAAGCGCCCACACGGTAAAATATATCGTCATTACCGATGTCTACATGTGTTGTAGATACTGGCACACCCAGAAATGGGTAATATGCCGTAATGATATATTTATTTATTTACTAACTCAAATTGATTATTATCGTAAAATTTCGGATGAACTAAATGAAGTCTCTTAGTAACCAATAGTAGCAATATTCTAAATGTTTCTTGAAATACATTATGTAGATCGAAATCATATTTAATAATATTTTATATGTCAAAATAATTTTCAAATCTTTTACCTCTCGGTAAGAGAGGCATTGGATTCATGCTAAAAATCACATATCCAGATTTTAGTGAATAAGCTTGATTTAAGGTCCCTATAAACCGATTTTAACATTTTTACGATGATGTCTGTGAGCGTGTGTGTGTGTGTGGATGTTGTAGGGATGCTTACTCAAAAACTATAAGACATAAGACCAGTTTAACTATGAATTTCTCAATCTGACATTCATGAGAAGAGCTGAAAAGGTTTTGGTAACAATTAGACAACCGAAAGTAGCAGTTTCTTGAAAAAAATCTTCTAAATATTATTTTTTGGAAGTTTATTAAATTGACACTGTTCTTGAATGCGGAAAACCTAAAATTCGTACTTGAACAAGTCGAGATGTAATAGTAATTATAATATGCTATTTTTATAACAAGAAAATAAACAGAAACGGGATTCATTTGTAAGCCAAAGTACGTACAGTAACAAGTCAACTGAACGCGCGATTGCTATACATATATTTCATCATATACCTTTCAGAAATACCGCCAATATCGTTAATGTATTGGAAGAATCTCGAACATTTAGCAGAGTAGGAGGAAACTTGTTCATAGAGTGAATTGAAAAATAAAGAATATATATAATTAGAAAATTTTGTGTGTACCAGAAATCTTAAATAAAATATTTATAGCCTAATATGAAATTGGCGAGAGGTATTGTGCTGGCCACAACAGATTTATTAAATTTAATTTTGTGCGTAGTAGTTACGGAAAATATATTTTATGACTACCAAAATCTGAACATAAAAACGCACACTGGTCTATCCAGTAAAAAATAATTAGATTTTATAGAATATTTACCTACAAAAAAGTAGAAATTTCTATTGTTTACTTGCAACAATTTTTATTTAAAGCTACAATATCAATATTAACCTGTAAATAAATAATTCACCATACAAAAACTTCTATTATGAATATTTGATGAAAATTCAATAATCCAGTATAATAATATATGTATACCCTGAGCCTTGTTCGTTCATTACTCTAAATACATGCATAGAATGTCGAAGCAGCCGAGAAAATAATGAAGTAAATAAAAAGCAGATCTCCCGCACCGCGTCGTATCGGAAAATATAGGTTTGTTGGTAAAAAAACCACGGTGTGGTCGTAAGAAACCTAATCGACTTGAAGCAATTTATAAATAGAACAGAGAGTTGTTGAGCAAAAATGGCCTCAGCGGAAAGTAATTAACGAACAGGCAATACATCAATGGCTTTTCAATTAGGGAAGTCCTGTTTATACAACTTAGCGCACGGTGTTTTTACGCTAAATCATATCATCATCGGTGGATAAACACATTTTCATTTCAATCGCAAAATGGAAAATAAATAAAACAAAACGCTCTAGCGCTATTCCATGTATTTTCATTTGAAACAATCACTTTTTAACTCCCATTCGCCACAATTTGTTATTTTAATCTTTTATCAAAACTGCAGCTCAATCGTTCCATAAACATATCATTTAATTTTACTCGATAAATCCATTTAGCGCTGCCACCAGTTTTTTTATCTCTCGCCAAGAGAGTTATTAGATTCATGCTAATAATCACATATCCAGATTTTAGTCAATAAACACGTTTTAAGGTCACTAGAATCCGATTTTAACATTTTTACAATGATGTCTGTGTGTGTGTGTGTGTGTGTGTGTGTGTGTGTGTGTGTGTGTGTGTGTGGATGTTGGACGGACGATTCCTCAAAAACTGTAAGACATAAGACCTGTGTAACTATGAATTCCTCAATCTGACATTCCTGGGAAGAGCTGAAAAGGTTTTGGTAACATTTGCACAGCCGGAAGTACTAGTTTCTTAGAAAAATTCTTCTAAATATATATATATATATATATATATATGTGTGTGTGTGTGTATGTGTGTGTGTGTGTATGAGGGTGTGTTGGAGCCCCGGTATCTCAAATACTATAAGACTTAAAAAATATTTAACTGCAGATTATATATACCGTGAGTATTTTTTAACGTGAAACATTGGGTTTGTCATATCCATGGTTACGACTCGACATTTGATTGTCAGCAATGTATTTGCCTGTCCCATTTAAAATGAAACATATATGGAACGAATCTGACAGAAATATTTTATTTAAAAGCTGCAATATTTCAATTTTGTAAGAAATTTAGCCGGGTCAGAAAATCACTCGGGCACAAGGTGCACACAATATTGTTCTACAACTAAATTTAATTTAGAAAGCATATATAATTATTACCGATAACTGCGATAAAGCAGATTGGCACACCCAGAAATGGGTAATATGCCGTGATGATATATTTATTTATTTTATTTATATATAATTAATTAATTATTTAAACAAAATTAATCTCTATTGACGTCTTGTCAAATGTCAAATTCGTTCCCTGTGTTTCATTTTAAAGTCGTAATCTTCGATATGACAAACCCAATGTTTCGCGTTAAAAAATACTCACGGTAGATATAAGAACGAATAACGATGAAAATAATTTGTCAATATTTACTAAACTACAGTATTGAATTATTACTGTATTGTTAGCGTTATTAATGGTCTGTAAACATCTTATATCATTTTTAAAAACAGTGTGGAAAGATATATGTTAATTTGCAGTCATTTTCATAAATCGTTTTTCTATTACCATTAAGTGAGATTTATTAGCCCAGTAACGTTGAATGCGTTAATAATACTTAAGTGAAACATACTAGGTGCGTTGTTCAAACAGAAACGCACACGTTTAAATCTGTGTAATACGAGGTGTGGCTACAAAATAACAAAATTGATCTTAGAACACTGAAAATGTATAAAATTACACAAAACAAATATTGCCACCTTCAATGTACTCTCCTCCCCGAACCCTACACCGCCCGATGCGAATATTCCATTGTTGGAAGCAATGCCTGCACGTCTTTTTAGTTAGGTTGTTCATAAGCCCCGCCGCTTTTTCTATAACTACATCTCGGCCCCGAAATTGGTGCCTTTTAACGCAGAATTACAATTTGGGAATAAAAGCAAGTCACATTGCACTAGGTCAAGTGACTACGGTGATTTTGTATTTCGTCAAAAATATTTTGCCGGACAGGGCACTGTCTTTATGGAGAATCCATCACATTTCAGCCCTTTTTCTTCTCACCCGTGCATGAAGGGTTATCAAAACCTTCTCGTAATATGCTTGGTTAACGAAATGCCCCTTAGGCATCTAATCCATGTGAACAATCACTCGCATTTCGAAAAAAACAATGTCAGTGCGCGGCCGAGGCGCTAATCTTCTCCGATTTCTTTTCTTCCTTCTTTAAATCTTCTAAACTGCTCGAAAACTTGAGTACTAGATAGACCCTCATCACCATAAACATTCTTCAACAATTCGTACATTTCTGTAGCGGATTTTAGAATTTCATATTGACACGAACATAATTCCGGCGAAGTACGAATAAATAAAATAAATAAATATATCATCACGGCATATTACCCATTTCTGGGTGTGCCAGTATCTACAACACATGTAGATATCGGTAATGATGACGATATATTTTACAGTGTGGGCGCTTACCAGGCGTCACCTCACTCATAGCTGGTGTGGAGAGTGCACCACAAGGGTCACTTTTGTGCCATTTAAAATTGGAAATATTTGGTGTCTGTCGGGATCGAACCCGGTTCCCCCAGGTTCGCGACCTGACACTCAGGCACGCGGCCACGGGACCGAGTACGAGAAAGTAGTTAACTTAAATCAAAGGCTACTGCCGAACAGTTTGCCTAATTATCTTGAAATTTTAACAGGGGTTGGAGGGAAAAAGACAAATTAATATGACATAGCCTGCAATGTTGCCAAATTTACAGGAAATCTCTTTATTTAATTGCCACACCTCGTATATATATGGCAAAGATTAAAGAGGTGTGTTTATGTGTGATTAAATTTTTCATCGCGTATTTCATGACATAATGAACTTTACCATTAAATACCAACTAAATGTCAGCCGTATCCCAAGTGTTTAATGCTATAACAGCCAAAAACCTTAAGAAAAAATTGCTGAATCATGCTCCAACTTAAATAATACACTTTAGACTTTTCTTATAAAATTCATGGTTGTATTTATTTCTCCATCTCTTGCAAAGTTTAAGATAAATCTGTTGCGATGTGATTTCACAAAAGCCGCAAGTTTCATCGCCTTCTGCGTGATATTAAACCGAACCCGTTTAAATTAAATATATAATAACCGTTAAGATCTTCGCGTAAAAGTTTTATCATGGATTGAAATGAAAATGAAAGCAAAACGGGACGCAGGCGAAGGCGATCCAGCTGTGCTGATGACTGATGGCTTACAAGGGGATGTAAATACTAGAAACAGGAAAGGCAGACACAGACTGCTCAACATTCTGCAGTTTACGATGTTTAGATAATAATATATTTAGCATCAACGGTCTTTACGTCATGAATACATAGATGAGTATGTATAGTGAAAATATAAATATATCATCACGGCATATTACCCATTTCTGAGTGTGCCACAATCTGCTTTATCGCAGATATCGGTAATGATGACATATTTGTACCGTGCGGGTGCTTACCAGGCGTCTCCTCACGGGCACTCATTGTTGGCGTGGAGAGTGAAAATGAATAGGCAAAAGACTTACGTATAAGACTTGTATAAACTATTTATTTTTAAATAAAGTAGAAAAAATCCGACGTGGCCAACACAAAACTTTGTAGAAAATAGTATGTGTTGGTGTTATAATTTTATTGGATATATAGAATCTTTTCCAAGGAACTTTTTTATAGCATTAGCAATACTTTCTAAAAATTTACACAGTTGTTCAAATACTCTAAAAGTGCGTACACTTACGTAACATTCTCTTTGCAATCAAATAATATTACTACCAAGTTTACATCTCTACCCATTTTTGAATTATTGCCCCAAAAGTCAATATACCCCACATTTAGATAAAAACTTCAAAATTTTCAAAAATCTAAATTTAATGCATCTAATGAGCTGATTCCAAATTTTGAAACCGCAGGTCGATATCTCGTTTTGTTCGCGAGATATTTAGATTCAAAGTTTTGCTGAAAACTGCCCATTTTTGGGTATTAACCCAAAAATGGGTCGAGATATGAATTTGGCGGTAACACCATTCAATTCTACGGGCAAAAATATCTAAGTATAGCAATTTTCATATTTTTTGTCCAACCGGTTCATTTTATATGAACAAAAGCTTGAAAATGGCCAAAATCTGAAAAAATCGTAAGGGGTACACCTTAGATTTTTGCGATTTTTGGCCATTATCACTTATTTTGTTTTACAGATTGTATGCGGTGTTCAAAAATTCTGAAAATTGGTATACTTATGTAATTTTGTCCGTAGAATCGAATGGTGTTGTCGCCAAATTCATATCTCGACCCATTTTTGGGTTAATACCAAAAAATGGGCAGTTTTGGGCAAAACTTTAAATCTAAATATCTCGAGAACGAAACGAGATATCGACCTGCGGTTTCAAAATTTGGAATCAGCGCATTGAGAAGTATCTAAGTAGATGAATAAAAATTAGATTTTTAAAAATTTTGAAGTTTTTATTTAAATGTGGGGTATATTGACTTTTGGGGCAATAATTCAAAAATGGGTAGAGATGTAAACTTAGTAGTAATATTATTTGATTGTAAAGAGAATGTTACGTAAGTGTACGCATTTTTAGAGTATTAGTATATGAGTATACATAATGTATTTTCATGTGATAATTTTATTGGATTTAAAATTGTATTATGTTCGTGTCACAATTTTACTGGATATATATAATCTTTTCCAATGAATTTTGGTATGGGATTTGTACAAAATACATCAAATTGACGGAAGGTCTTGTGCTGGTTACAACAGATTTTTTAATTTGATATAATGAAAATACTCTCTAGCTTCGTTATTCTTAAAGATTTCTGTAATTTAATTTAACTCAAAATCGTGTTTACATATTAGAAAATTATTTACTGAATTATTAGAAAACATCTCCGTTTTTCGATAGATCGTAAAAAATTATAAATTTTACTCTTATAATAATATCATACGATACTTTATTGTAATATAAAAATATAAACGCTTGTTTATGATCATGCTATTTTCCACAAAGAGAATTGTAATGGAAACAACATTTTTAGTATTACTTCCCTTTTTGAGAATCAAAATTTGTAGTTGTGTTTAAACATAAATTGAATGGGAAGCTAATAAAATGTTTCGTATTGTATATCTGGTATTGTTTTGTGGAGGCGCTATAAAATACGACGTAAAATGCATGCGACTGCCAGTATTCCAAATACATAACTCAAGATAATCAAGTTATCTCAACTCAAAACTTTAAAAACAAACTTTCCTTCTAGAAACGCGATATAAATTCCAGATAATTTGCATAATTATTTACAACAAAAAACCCATTCTAGTAATAAGAAGCAGGAGTTACGCAAATCAATAACATACTTTATTCAATTATGACTAAAATTCATTATAATAATGTGTTTCTCGCAGGTTCTTTCGCTCAATACATTGTCCTATTTCTATATTCATGCATTAATTAGTAATTTTCCAAATTTATGACCGGTGTACTAAGAACGATAAAAGTACACTAAAGCCGCCTTTTCAAAGGAAGTATTATTTTTATTGCCAGTCCATAAAAAGTGGAAATATTATGGCATAAATTGGTCCGATATGAAACATAAGGAAAGACAAATTTTACGGGAAGTAAAATAAATGAACTGAGAACGAGGTTAAATGAATTTCACCGGTGATTTTCCACATAATAAAAATTCAAATTTTGCAAATAAAATAAAGAATACAACTAATCAATAATAGAACGAGCTCCCGAACCGATTTATCCTGGTCTAGTTTGAATAGTAATCCCTAAGCATTAAATTTTATTTTATTCAAAACAATATTTTTTACTATAAATATCCCGGATTGTATATGATATTTATACAAATAAAACAAGGTTGAAACAGTTTTTCTGAATAGAAAACCATATCATATAAACTATTCTATTATAACGAATGTATTCTGCCTCTATTAGAAATATGTTTTATCCAACACTGACTCATAATACAGGGTGATTCTTGACCTATACGCATAAATGTGAGGAATGATAGTTTGTGATTGGTAATGACAGATAATAAAAAAAAAAATAGTAAAAGTTGCGCCATAATAAAAACTCAAATACACGAAAGATTACGAAATAATGACAGACACGATTGAAAACAATTGCTATGACACTAATGCACAGCACCCTAGTTAATTAATTTTTTATTAGTTTATTGCTACTAAAATAATTTCAAACTTTATTCGTTATCTCCGTAAATAAACAACTTTTACTAATTTTTTTTTTCATTATCTGTTATTACCTATCACAAACTACCATTTCTCACATTTATGCGTATAGGTCAAGAATCACCCTGTATACTTATTATTTAATATACATATAATATTGTGATAAAAAAATTGAAATAATTTTGACTTATGTATGTTTTTATTTTCAGTACAAATGATGACTGCTTTGTAGTCGAGATGTACATATTGAATTAAAAATATTTTGTGAAGAAATGAATCAGCGTATTGAGAAGTATCTAGATACATAAAAATTATATTTTTGAAAATTTTGAAGTTTTTATCTAAATGTGGGGTATATTGACTTTTGGGGCAATAATTCAAAAATGGGTAGAGATATAAACATGATAGTAACATTATTTGATTTTAAAGAGAATGTTACGTACATGTACGCATTTTTACAGTTTTTATATATGAGTATACGTAATGTATATTCATGTGATAATTTTATTGGATTTATAGAATATTTTCCAATGAACTTTCTGTATGGAATTTGTAAAAAATTGTATTATGTCAAATTAACGTAAGGTCTTGTGCTGGCCACAACAGATTTTTTTTGTTATAAATCGGCGGTTCGATACCGAAGTGCAATACAATACTTATATAACATAAAATAAAAATGTCGAGAGGTATTGTGCTGGCCACAACAGATTTTTTCCTTATGTTTTTATAAAATTTCCATACATACCGTGAGTATTTTTTAACGTGAAACATTGAGGGATCGAATTTGACATTTGATAAGACGTCTTGAGGTTAATTTTGTTTAAATAATTGTACCTGCTTTCTAAATTAAATTTAGTTATAGAAAAAATATTGCGTGCACCTTGTGCACTAGCGAGTTTCTGACTTGGCTAAATTTCTTACAATATTTAAATATCATACTTCTGCCAAATTCATTCCTTATGTTTTATTTTAAATGAGAGGCAAATACATTGCAGTCAATCAAATGTCACATTGACAAGATGTCATTAGAGGTTAATTTTGTTTAAATAATTATACATATTTTCTAAAAATTAAATTTAGTGGTAGAAAAATTATTGTGTGCACCTTGTGTCCAAAATATGTTTAGTGCGCTCGAGTGGTTTTCTGACTCGGCTAAATTTCTTACAATATTTAAATATAATACTTCTGTCAAATTCGTTCCCTATGTTTCATATTAAATGGGACACGCAAATACATTGCTGTCAATCAAATGTCGTAACCGTGGATATGACACACCTAATGTTTCACGTTAAAAAATACTCCCGGTATAACCATACCTTACCCGGGATTCAAACCCGAGATCCTAGATTTATGAGTCGGCTACGTGAGCGTCTACTACTGGGGTCGGTTATTGTACGTATGTATGGTTCTTTCATCTTAGTGAGATTTTATAATACTATGTGCTTCATTCTTGTAATTAATTTGAATTTATAATATTCTTTGCGAATTGGTTATAAAAAGAATCGTAAATTGATATAAAACCTACCAACTTGATATTGATTTTGTAAATTTGAGAGTAAGAACTAGACTTTATGTCAGTTGATTGCGTTGTAGTTTTATTTGTTTTATGCAGTTTTATTTGCTCACAGAGTGTTATTAAAGTTTATATAATTTTGATAATGTTAGAAATACATTTTTGTTTCTGCCTCCTGCCCATTTCCAGTACGTGTCTTAATGGCTTATACAATGCGTGAATACCAATTAAATAATTAAAGGCGCCAAATTTAAACTGATTGACAAACCATGTCTGTTTAACCTTTTTCACTCGTGGCCTTCTATCAGAGAACTCTGAAAATACGGATAGTCGTGGCAGCGAGTTCGGTATCCTTGATTTTAATAAAGTTTTATTTTAAAAAAAATCTGTTGTGGCCAGCACTATACCTCCCGCCAGCACTTTTGATGATGCCGCAACTGGCGAAATTGTACAATAAAGTAAAAATACACTTTTTTTTTGTAAAACTAAACCGAGTGTTATTATTTTTATTTATTTTTTTAACTTTTAGGTAAAAATAGTGTTTTAATTTCGCATCCAGTAAATTTTCACGATTTTTTGATTTCTAAGAGAGGTACTGGATTCATGCTAAAATTCGCATATCCAGATTTTATTAAATAAGCACGATTTAAGGTTCCTAGAATCGGATTATAACATTTTTAAAATGATGCCTGTGTATGTGTGTGTGTGTGTGTGTGTGTGTGTGTGTGTGTGTGTGTGTGTATATGTGTGTGTATGTGTGTATGTGTGTCTGGATGTTGGAGGGACGATTCCTCAAAAACTATAAGACTTAAAAAATATTTAACTGCAGTTTCCTCAATCTGATATTCCTCGGAACAGATGAAAAGGTTTTGGTAACAATTGGACAACCGAAAGTAGTAGTTTCTTAGAAATTTTTTTCTAAATATAATCGCAGAGGCTAAGGCACTAAGGAAACCAGTTGACAAATTCCAATGTTTATAACATAGTTTGTAAATGACACATGTCATTGTCAAAAATCAACAGTTTTAGTGACATTCTGATAGTTTTTTCTGGGAAGTATATTTAAACTTTCTTATTATTTTATTAATGAAATATTTGAAATTATAGGTAAAATGCATATATCCATCACAAATACCGCCAATCTGGTTAATGAATTGGAAGAATCTCTGACAAATAGGAACTTCCTCATACAATGAAAAATAGATATAATTAGAATTATATGTGTGCAGAAGACATGTTAAATATAATCAAAAACCATATTTGGGTAAAGTTCTGTAATTTTTTGTTATAAATAAACGGTTCGATAACGAGGTGCAATACAATACTTATACAACATAAAATGGAAAAGGCGAGAGGTATTGTGCTGGCCACAACAGATTTTCTTATATGTTAGAGTAATTTTAAAATTCCCTAATTTTTCTTTTTTTTTAAATTCCGCGCGATTTGAAAGTGTGTAATATATTTTAGCATTTATAGAAAAGTGATAAAACATATAGAAAAGAAATTTACGTCATTAACACAATCATATGGGAAGAAATAATTATGTATAGGTATATAATTTATTGAAAAATCAATATTCGACTGTGTTAGGATGGAGGTAGATACAGGAAAGTAAGAATTCCTCGGACTTTCAGTCAATTAATAAAATTTATTCACGCCGACGTTTCGACTATACCATAGTCTTCTTTTTTCAACTGACCATTCTAGCCCTGAAGAAGACTATGGTATAGTCGAAACGTCGGCGTGAATAAATTTTATTAATTGACTGAAAGTCCGAGGAATTCTTACTTTCCTGTATCTACCTCCATATAATTTATTCCCTGGAATCCCCTATTGCATATTATAAAATTTTGAATTTGTTGTTTTTTTTTTCAATCCACAACACTCAATACATTAAATGAGATAACATTTAAAAATATATTAAAATATGTAAAAAATACTTACTTCTAAACTCCACAGTTCTGCAAAAGTTAGATCGCCCAGCATACTGATTCTATTTGACGTTAGATCCAACCGTTTTAGACCACTTAGACCATTAAAGGTATCTCTTGTTAGAACACTAATATAATTGCTGTCCAGTTCTAGTTCTATGAGACTGGCCAGGTGTCTGAACGCTCCATCGTGTATCACACTTAGATTATTCTGATCTATGAATAATTTTTGCAACGAAGGAAGATCTACAAAGACATCTCTATTCAATTCTGAGATTCTATTTTCATCCATTGTTATTTCTGTGAGATTTGGCATATGCGCAAAGGCATGATGTTTGAGATTAACAATCTGATTTCTCGAAACTGAGATTTCTTTGAGACTTGTCAAATTAGCAAACGCGTATGAGTGTATATCATTTACATTCCCGTATTTAATCTCTAACGAATGTAGCTGCTTCAGATGCTTTAATCCTTTTGTTGGGATAAACGTAAACTGTCCTCCTGGTCTTACAGTGATTGTGAGTTCTCTTATATGGGGCTGAGATGTGAATATGCTCCAAATGGGATGATCTTTCGTCATTCCTGTGAAGATCCAACATTTCGCATCTGACGCGTTGCCAGGGGTTGAAGCATCGCAGAAGCAATGCATCGGTGCGGAGTTATCTTCAATGTTGCATAAGTTTGTTTCAAGAGTGAATTTGTCTTTTTCTCGTTTGCGGTCTTTGTCTTTGCGGGTCCTAGCTGCACATTCTGCATGAAGGACGAAAAAGGATAATGCCAAAATAGCCATCGGGCGAATGAGGAGGAATAACATCTTCGAGATCTGAAAAAAGAAGAGAAAAAATATTAAAATTATGAAGAGAAAAGGCTCATTACCACCGAATATTTTGATGCTTAATGCATAATGATTAGTACATAAGTCTTAGTATCATTTCCAGATATTTGATTTAGTGACTAATTCAACAGAAATGTAACAATTTTTTCCCTTATTACTTGTTGTCTAGTAGAGTGCCATTACAGCAACAGTTCTTTTTTTTAAAAAAATTAAAAATTTAACAATTATAAAATAGACTGACAGTTATCAGTTCAGTAGTGGTAGCACGCACTTTAGAATTCTATCATAGAAAGCAGGCACATACGAATTTATTTTTACGAATCTTGGTACCACGCACTTCAGAATTCTATATTTACTTTTTGATTCGGAAATTATTGGATTTTATACTATTAAAATAAGAAATATTATGCCAGTTGTATATAATAAATGTATAAATTATATATAAAATGCCATTGAATATAACTGTGACAAAATAATGACGTTACTTTGACACTTTTGCCTCAAGTCGTACGCTTGCAGACGAATATTTTGAGACACGCATGCTACCAAATTTTCGCTTCGTGGCGAAATGCGAAAACAAATGCCTCATTTTATAAAATTCTAAAGTGCGTGCTACCACTACATATTAGAAATTTGCAATATTTTTTTTCGTACGCATTGATTTTTAGTTCTTAAGCATTAATCCTTATGCAAAGTTGGAAATGATAGAAAATGTTGCAATATGGTAAACTTTTTTACATATGTCGCTTAGTTATTAATCACAGCTCTTACGCCTTTGCAGAAACAGGACTCAATTTGAAAGTAGTCTTTTGTGTTTCATACTAGTTTAAATTAAACTCCTTAATTCGTGTAACAACCATTATTATAATAACCGAGATAGGAATACTACTACGAGAGGTTTTTATATAATGTATTTAGTCATGTAAATAACAATTAACAATCATACATTTTGCTCTTAAATTACTGAAATTCTCTTCCTTTTCATGTCACGCATGATTTTTTTTAAATCATCGAATCTCGAGTTACAGCCGTGTGAAGTTACAAGACTTTTCATCGAAATTTTTGCATATTTTCAATAATACAAAATTTCGATCAAAAATCACGTAAATTCAAACGGCTGTAATTCGAGATCTGATGATCTAAAAAAATCATGCTTCACATGAAAAGAAAGGGAATTTCATGCTGAATTCATACTTTCATCATTTGTTATTCTTAAACCGTGTATGAGTGGTACATGAAAATATAAGAAATTATTAATTTATTTCTCATATTGGTTGAAGATAGAATAACGGGCGAAGAAAGTCTGAATTCAGCATGAAATTCTCTTTCTTTTTGTGTCACGCATGATGTTTTTACTTCATCGGATCTCGAGTTATAGCCGTTTGAAATTACATGATTTATTATTGAAAATACACAAAATTTGGATGAAATGTATTTTCAATAATACAAATTTTCGATGAAAAATCATGTAAATTCAAAGGGCTGTAACTCGAGATCCAACAATGTACAAAAATCATGCGTGACATAAAAATAAAGAGAATTTTATGCTGAATTCAGATTTTCACGTTTGTTCTTCTATCTTCAACCATGTACGAGTGGTGCATGAAAATATGAGAAATGAACTAAATAGATAGAATAACGGACGATAAAAGTCTGAATTCAGCATGAAATTCTCTTTCTTTTTATGTCACGCATGATTTTTTTTACTTCATCAGATCTCCAGTTACAGCCGTTTGAACTTACATGATTTTTTATTGAAAATACACAAAATTTCGATGATACATCATGTAACTACTTTAACATTAATCTTTTTGCCACGTTTAGTTAAAAATAAATGAGTTTTATTTATTGTATATAAGAATAATGATTGGATACCAATTTAACAAACATAACCGATAATTCAGCGACCAAAATTCAGAAACTTAGTTTCATTCTTTCGACGATCTGTTCCATCACTACTAAAAATGGTGGAAATCTATTTACTGATGCTTTCTATCGATTATCAATTCAGTGCTTTGTAAAATTGTCAATGTAATAAGCAGAATTCCTGTGTGCAACGTTCTCTAAAAGAGTGCAGGAAATTTCTTTGATTAGTGTCGGGCAAAACGAACAAAAATATCCGTTGCAAATTCTTTCTCGGTTGAAATTTTTCTAATATCTGGGAGATTTATTAAAGAGTGTTTAACTAGACCGGTCTTTTTGCTCGAATGTGATGCAATATAAATTGAACTTTCTGAGTAATACTTTTACACCACAGTTTTTAATGGAGCTATTAAGTACAAAATGTATTTATCCATAATGTTATTTATGGGTGAAAATACAGTTAATTAGTGTTAGTAATTAGGCGAAGAACTTAGTTGGAGTGTATGAAAAAGAGAGCAACAAAAGCGAGTGTTTGATAGCAGTCAGTGACAGAGAGCACCGCCTACTAGAGTTACATGGTTTTAATTTAGTGTAAGTGCGTTGACTGAGGAGCCGAATTTAAAGTAGTTGTTTAAAGTGGATGCTCCCTTACACAAAGAAATACCACCCTTGCGCGAAAAGCAATCACAAAGATTTACGTACGAATTTCTTCATTGAAATCCTATATAGAATTCAATGGTTGTTCTGCTATTTTTAGCAACAAAGCCATAGTTTATATAAAAGTGTGCGTGTTTCTAACATTTTTCTTAAACACTATTAATACAAAAATCATTTTTATAATTCTGTTCTGGGCCAGCACAAAACCTCTCGTCATTTCCGTATTACGCTCTACCGTGAGTATTTTTAACGTGAAACATTGGATTTGTCATATCCATAGTTACGACTTGTCATTTAAAATGAAACAGAGAACGAATTTGACATTTGACAAGCCGTCAATAGAGGTTAATTTTGTTTAAATAATTATACCTGCATTCTAAATTAAAATTAGTTATAGATATAGTGTGCACCTTGTGCCCGAGTGGTTTTCTGACTCGGCTAAATTTCTTACAATATTTAAATATAATACTTCTGTCAAATTCATTTCCCATATGTCATTTTAAATGAGACAGACAAATACATTGCTGTCAATCAAATGTCAAGTCATAACTTATAGGAACATTCAACGGTTATCTGTCATATTGACAAGATGTCATTAGAGGTTAATTTTGTTTAAATAATTATACCTGTTTTCTAAAAATTAAATTTAGATGTAGAAAAAATACTGTGTGCACCTTGTCAAAAATGTTTAGTGCTCTCGAATGGTTTTCTGATTCCGCTAAATTTCTTACAATATTTAAATATAATACTTCTGTCAGATTCGTTCCCTATGTTTCATTTTAATTGGAACGGGCAAATACATTGCTGTCAATCAAATATCAAGTCGTAACTATGGATATGACAAACCCAATGTTTCATGATAAAAAAATACTCATAGTACCTGTTTTCAAAATATTAAATTTAGTTGTAGAAAAAATATTGTGTGCACCTTGTTCCCGATATATGTTTAGTGCTCTCGAGTGATTTTTTTGACTCAGCTAAATTTCTTACAATATTTAAATATAATACTTGTGTTAAATTCGTTCCCTATGTTTCATTTTAAATGGGTCAGGCAAATACATTGCTGTCAATCAAATGTCGAGTCGTAACCATGGATACGACAAACCCAAAGTACTTCCCAAAAAAAAACCTTCAATAATGTATCTGGATTTTTCTGTGAATTACATTTTATTTTTTCACCTGGTTCCATGGAGTTGTTTGGGCTGATTATTTTATATATTTATAATTATCTAACTCTAAAAAGAAGATATAATATAAATGTTAAATGTATCGGATAGAGAATTTTATATTCTTTAATATTTGTAATAACATAAATTTCCAAAAAAATATTTAGAAGATTTTTTTTAAGAAACTATTACTTCCGATTAAGGAATACGAAGTTAAATTTGTTTTTAGTCTTAAAGAATTTGAGAAACCGTCCCTCCAACTTTCAGACACATACACACACACATACACACACACACACACACACACACACACACACACACATAGAGAGAGAGAGAAAGAGAGAGAGACATCACTGTAAAAATGTTAAAATCGGATTCTACTGAGCTTAAAACAAAAATCTGCATATTATGTGATTTTTAGCATGAATCCAGTACCTCTCAGCGAGAGGTAAAAAGGAAGACAGTAAAGAAAAAGAAATAAATTGGATTTGGAGAGGAAATAGAATAGAAGAGTAAAAGAGTTGATTAACAGGAACAGTGAATAACAGTAACTTTATTACCGAGAACACGAAAATGGATTTGTGAAAAATTCAGTCAGTTTTTCTTCGCTTCTTATATAAAATGACTTCTTTTCTCAAAAACATTTGAAGATCGGACCGACTGTTTAGGATTAATATTAATTTCATGAATATTTTCATAATTTTAAATGTTATTTCCATTGTTTTTGACATCAGGATTGCAATATAAAAATATAGTTCAGTGATTTTATTGATAGCTATCGGATAACAAAATAATACTTTCTCTACCAGCGGCAGTAAAAGTAATTTTGTCGACTAGTATCAGAGAAACATGCTAATTTAGTTTAAATATATATATACAGTGTGTTAATTAAAAAACCTGGCCATAGGCGTTTAACATGGGAAAACAGTTTGCGCAAAAGTCCCCAATTCATTTTAGACAAAAATGTTTCAAATAAATGTTGTAGATATTAATATTCTACGCCTAAATCACCAAACAGATTTAATTTTGCACGTTTAGTATCTTGTAAAATCTAATTTGAAATTGTATAAAAATATTGCTCATTTGTAGCGATACCTATGAAATTGAAACAAAATTACAAAGAAATTCATATCGTTCGAACTGTCAAAAATTTAATTTTATAGGTTACAGAATGTGAAAAAATAATAATAATAAAAGTTATTTAAATGTTAGATTTTAAAAATAATACCTGTGTAGTGATTTAGGTGCAGAATTAAATTATCTGCAACTTTTAATTGAAAACTGAATTTCTGACAGTTCAAACGATAGGCATTTCTTTTTAACTTTGTTTCAATTTCATGGGTATCGCTAGAAATGAGCAATATTTTTATACAATTTCAAATTAGATTTTACAAGTTACCAAACTTGCAAAATTAAAACTGTTTACTGATTTAGGCGTAGAATATAATTATCTATAACATTTATTTGAAACATTTTTGTCTAAAATTAATTGGGGACTTTTGCGCAAAGAAAAACTGTTTTCCCATGTTAAACGCTTATAGCCAGATTTTTAATTAACACTATATATATATATATATATATATATATATATATATATATATATATATATATATATATATATAATGTAAGAAAAATTACAAAATATGAATAAAGCTATTTGATTACATTATTAAAAGTATAATTTTGGGTGAGGCTGAGATATGGGGAAATGTTGAAGCAAGTACACTTAAAATATACAAAATAAACATAACGACTAGACCGAAACACAGCAGAATATATTGTGTTGGCAGAAACCAACAAAAGCAATATACGAATTGCAGCTTTATAGACAGCATCAAAGTAGGAAGAGAAAATTACAAATTACGACACAAACAGAATTATTTACCAATGTTGGATGAAAATAAAAGAGAGAGCAGAAATAAAGACACCATTGAACAGCTGGGAAAGTAGAAGGAAGTATTACCATAGACACGACTTTATCTCAATCGAAGTTAAAAGACAAGATAATTCCAGCTTTAATACAGAAATACCTAGTAAATAAAACCAAGATAATCAAAGAATGTGAAATAGTGTATTACATCCGAGGTGGGAGATGTTTCTTTACAGCCGAGGGTTTGTGCATATTACCGAGGCAAAACCTCGAGGTCAGACACAGCGCGAGGCTGCAATAAAACTCCCACCGAAGCATACAATTTTATTTACAATCATCTGTGTAAATCATCAATTTTAAAAATAAATAATTGCGTTATAACCTTTAATTTTATTGTTTTCTTGCAATTTACAATACGTTTATTTGTTATGTGTTTCACTGTTACCGACTTACCGAGTGCGAGTATTAAACTCATTATTTTAAAATAAAATTTCAATCAATATTCCTCCATTTTCTCTTATTATTGTTGAGCAAAAGCTTGTTTGAGAAACTATGGCCTGTATTCTCACCTCTTGAAGTAGAGCTACTTCCGAAAAAACGCTACATCAACTGTCAAATGTCAATTTCGGTATTAAAACAGAGAAATAAAAATATTTTTTATTTAATAAAACCTCACAATCTTATGATTTAAATTCCTTTATTATTTCAGTATTTCCTGAATTAGTAAAACTAAGTATTATTTCATTTTACAAAAAAACTATAAAATATCTAAGAAAACATATCTTGCTATGTTATGAGAACGACAAAATTTTTGTAATATTACAAAAAATTGGCGATAATTTATGTTAGTTATTATTTGTATCAATATTAACTAAATAAAATGAAATTAAAGCAGACGAGAGAACTGATGTGCAACGGGGCTTGTATAACAGGTGTCTCTTAAATAGGGGAACATGGCTTAGCCACAGATTCTTAAGGCTAAAATAAGACGATTTAACCAAACTTGCTTCTACGGGAAAGTGTACCATTTGCTTATAATAATCGGACGCTTTATTCGATTTGGATGAAATTTGGTATGACAGTTTATATGATTATGTCATCTTATAAGATGATACTGGTGTATAAAACTTAGGTGTCCCAACATTGATTAGACTGTAAATTTTTAATGGCCACGCAGATAACGTGAAATTATTTATTTTTCAGAAAGATACATTCAATACTAAACTTTTCTCTATCTCTCTATCTATCTCTCTCTCTCTCTCTCTCTCTCTCTCGCTCTCTCTGTGTGCATTTTGTGATATCTGTTACGGTTTACAAAGAAAATAATAAAATCTGAGTGCCTGCAACGCTAAATTTTGAAAATAAATTTAATCTAGCAGTCTGTCTAAATGCCAAACATTTAATTTTTAATGATAATAACGAGTTGTCAATCTTCACAACTTGTTTAGGAATAAGCTAAGATATGTAATCGTCTTATTTATAATAATGGTAGTAATATATTATTAGGCCGAACAAACGGATGTTACTAATTTTAGAATATTAAGAAGAAAATTTTTGACAACCCATAAAACAACTGTTACTGTCATTAAAAATTAGTTGTTTGACATTTGGATAGACTGCTAGATTAAATTTATTTTAAAAATTTAGCGGTGCAGACACTCAGATTATATTATTTTCTGTGTGAACCGTAACAGATATTACAAATTACACAGAGTGTATCTTTCTGAATAAAAATAATTTCACGTTATCGGCGTGGCCACTAAAAAGTGACGGTCTAATTAATGTTGGGATACCTAAGTTTCATACACTAATAGTTCACTATTAATAACAAGTATCATCTTAAAAGATGACTTAGAACCATGTAAACTGTTATACCAAATTTCATTCAAATCGAATAAAGCGTTCTGTTATTATACGCAAAATTAATTTTTTTTTTTGTGGAAGAACTTTGAAGCATAATACTGGCTAAATGGTACACTTTCCGGTAGAAGCAAGTTTGGTTAAATCGTCTTATTTTAGCCTCAGGAATCTGTGGTTAAGCCATGTCCCCCTATTTAAGAGACACGCTGTATATGTAGTTGTAAATTTAAATAGCACTGAAGAGTGAAAACCTTCGATGCACATTGTTCCTAGCTTGATTTACAAGAAATAATAAACATGGAAATATATGAATGTAATGACTCTAATGAAGTCTCTTTATAATTGATTTAAGAATCGGCTTCCTTTGTGCAAATATTAAATTACAATGTTAAGATCGAGTTACAAAGAGGTCTCTCTCATAATGTAATGTTTAAAATGAAATATCTACGGCTAATAATGACAGAAATTGCACAGTTTTGCATAATTAATAGCAGTTAGTTTCTCTAATGATGATAGAGCTAGCAACACTGAAAAATAAAAACGTCTTCAGCGAGGTATATAAGGTGTTCAAAAAGGGTAATAGAACTTTGTTTTCGATGTGTTGATTTATAGTAAAAACAAAGTTTTTTTAAAATTAGCAAAAATTATGGGCATAGTTCTTATGGTGTACATTTTTCATGGCACTGGCCGATTAAAATATTTAATAAATAGAATAATGAATTATTTAATCTCGTAATTGAAGCATAAAATATGTGAATTAAATTAATTCATTAGTTATTCAACATCACTTAAGTTATTAAATAATTCATTATTAATTTTATTAAAAATGCCAGTGGCATTAAAAAGGTATACCCCAATAACCACATAGATCGTAAAGCGTGAATTACACGATGAAGTTTTTATTTTCAAGTGACTTGAAAAGTGTCTTTATAAGTGACCTTACAAGCATATTTCCACGATCAAGTTTTGCGTGAATTAAAATATCCAAGTGTCAAAATTTAAGTTATACCTACATTTAATTGTCATTGAATTTTCATTACTTGGATTTTTTGTATATAACCATCAAGATTTCAATTACTTTACTCCATTTTGCCATTTTTTAAACTTTTTACCTTTAGGTAAGGAAGGTATTGTCTTTGGTCAGAAAAATCGTTGGTGAGTTTTTAATGAATAAGCACGTTTTAGGGCCCCTAGAATACGAATTTATTATTTTTAAGATGATGTGTGTGTGTGTGTGTGTGTGTGTGTGTGTGTGTGTGTGTGTGTGTGTGTGTGTCCGTGTGCGACAAATTTTTCTCCGACGACAACTTCAATACTACAATTCTAAAAATTATAATTCTTTCGTATTCCTCTTCTGTACATCCCTATGAGAGTTGATTAGATTTTGGTTATAATTGATCCACCGGAAGTACCCTTAATTGAAATTTTTAACAGTTTTTTTTTTTAAAGTAAAATATTATTTTTTGACATTTTGTTATTATATTTATTAAAGAAAATACTCTTCTCTATATAGTTTGATTATATATTTTCCTTCATATTCAATAGATGTAGAGTTAAAGCATTATAAAGAAATTAATTTTCAAAAATTAGTCAGCTTTGCTATTTATCATGGAAACAGCTGCTCATTCAAAAAATTCTAATTGACAGATGTCTGTTGCAAGTGCAAAACCAAATATGAAAAGTATGGGATCAAAAATTAGTATGTCGTAGTGTTCCTCGCAAGTGACATGCAGTGAAAGGCTAGAGAGAAGATGGAAGGACTGTATCGCAGAAGACTTGAGAAAGGAAGGACTGTGTGAAGAAGATGCGTTGGACAGGAATGAGTGGAAGAGAAGAGGAAACAGCGACCCCTAATAAAATAGGTGAATTTTTTGTTATTACCAACAGAATCACTCTGTATTGTTTTAATAATTAATATTCATAAAAGATTATACTAACTGAATTATTTTTGGTATAATAAAATTATAATATAAGTAAGGCGCATCTCGCATCGTATCACAAGTGAAATATGACCCTGGTAACATTATGTAGCTCGTTCAAATTATCATAATGTCATTCGCAAACATTAGCTAATCCTGAATGATAATAAAAGAAAGCAGCAGCAGCCATGGCAACATGAAACAAGATGAGTAGCTGCGTTTGTCACTAGGGAATCGCTCTACTGTGTGTTAGATAATATGAAAATTAGCGTTCCGTCTTACTTAAAATGATTATAAAATAATTACATTGTTAACTGCTATAAAATCTGAAGGCAAAACCCGTTGGTAGACCGAATTACTGTAATTAGTTAATTATATACGCTTCGTTAGCGAATTAATATTTGTGGAAATAATTTTCGTAATTGAACGTGCGCTATGCACGTTATAATTTATGTGTTAATTAGCAAATAGTCTCATAGACTACCACCTAGAACTAGGAGTACAACAGATACGAAATATTATTTGCTGAATATTCTAATAATGTTAACACTGTAAGGGAGGGATTATAATAAATAACAGATGGTTGAATAAAACAGACGCAAATGAAACACCCGCATTACTCATTTACACATTAATTATTGCCCAAGTTTCCACCAAATGTTATGAGAAACCCTTATAATTTAACCCACACATTTTCCTGTATTTTCTCCAAATTATTTCACCCAGAAAGATCGCAAAATACTGTGTAGGTAATTAAATAGTAGTAAAAAATTTAAAAATGAGAATTTCCCGGGCAACGCCCTTTTAAAAAATCCGATGTTGCCAGCACATGAACTCCCGCCAATTTCATGAGCTTTAACTACAATACGGGTTGATCGTTAGTAACCAAATCTAATTTGTTGTTCCAATAAACAGAAAAGTCTGTGATACGTAGTGTGAATTATATTTTTCATCCAAAATCTGTTAAGAGGAGAACATGGCTTAACCAGAGATTCCTGAGGCTAAAATAAGACGATTTAACTAAACTTGCTTCTACCGGAAAGTGTACCATTTAGCCAGAATTCTGCTTCAAAGTTCTTCCAAAAATTTAATTTTGGTTATAATAATAGACCGCTTTATTCGATTTGGATGAAATTTGATATGCCAGTTCATATGGTTATAAGTCATCTTTTAAAATAATACTTGTCATTCTTAATGAACCACTAGTGTATGAAACTCAGGTGTCCCAACATTGATTAGACCGTAAGTTTTTAATAGAAATGCCGATAATGTGATTTTTTTTTCAGATAGATATATTCAATAGCAAACTTTTCTCTCTCCATGTAATTTATGATATCTGTTACAGTTCACACAGAAAAAAATAAAATCTGAGTGTCTGTACCGCTAAATTTAAAAAAAAAAATTATCTAGCAGTCTGTCCAAATGCCCAAACATCTAATTTTTAATGACAGTAACGAGCTGTCAATCTTCTCAACTTGTTTAGGAGTAAGTTATAGTAATTTACGTAACAAGACCTGAAGGTGATACTTTACTGGGTGAGCAAGCATGTGAGCCCAGTATAGACACTTTCAGGTCATGTTGGGTACAATATTTTTTTTGCGATCCTGAAAAAAGAATAAAAAAGTATTATTTTATTTTTTACTGCGAGCAAATAAGAAATAAATAAACAACTGATCTCCATGGAAACATTTAGCTTTACCGGTCCCGGGATCGGTAAAGTACTTTCCGATCCCTTATAGACAACTTTCCGAGCTAGCTCAGCAAAGAAGGACTTTCCGGTCTAAATAGTGAACAGAAAGAGCTCATTTTCTGGGCGATCGCGAAAAAACATATTTATGCCCAGTTTTATAAAAGATGGATAAGTAAATTACTAGCAAAGTAAAATTTATTCTCGAAGTAAAACAGTTTATTCCAGAGATTTTCGTTTTATAAAGCAAGAATAGAAATACTAGCTAAGTAAATCTATGGAATAAATTACTCCACTGATTTTCGAGGAAGTAAATTTTATTCTGTAGAATAAATTTGACACATGTCAAAATTAATTATTTTATAGGGAACGCAGAAATTGATAGAAACCGAAAAGGATGGTTTTCTGTGAATTGCCAAATGGTATGTTCAGCAAATCTAAAAATAACGGATGTTGTTACTAGATGGCCTGGTTCCGCACACAACAGCAACATATTTAACAATTCATTAATAAGAGCTAGGCTTGAAAACAGAGAATTTGGTAATTGCTTACTTGTTAGGGGATAATGGATACCCTTGTAAAAATTACTTATTATTTACTTTCAAAGTAATAACTTAGCAAGTTATTCGATGTTTATAAAACTGGGTATTAATCGTCTTATTTATAATAACGGTAGTAAAATACTATTAGGTCTGTCATTAAAAATTATTTGTTTGACATTTGGATAGACTACTAGATTAAATTTATTTTAAATACTCACAGTGTAATCACTCAGGTTTTATTATTTTCTGGGTGAACCGCAACAGATATTACAAATTGCACAGGGAGAGAGAAAAGTTTACTATTGAATGTATCTTTCTGAAAAAAAATAATTTCACGTTATCGGCGCGGCCATTAAAAAGTTACGGTCTAATCAATGGTGGGACACTTGAGTTTCATACACTAGTGGTTCACTAATAATAACAAGTATCATCTTAAAAGACGACTTATAACTATATAACTGTCATACCAAATTTCATCCAAATCGAATAAAGCGTTCTGTTATTATATTCAAAATTAATTTTTTTTCGAAGAATTTTGAAACAGAATACTGGCTATATGGTACACTTTCCAGTAGAAGGAAGTTTAGTTAAATCGTCTTATTTTAGTCTCAGGAATCTGTGGTTAAGCCATGTCCCCCTATTTTAGAGACTCCATCAATTTTGTCATGTGAATAATTACATAAGAAGTTACATAGTTCTTTTCTAATAAATCTATTTATAAATTGATTGCTACTCGGACTCCATCATACTTTAATTATGTCCTCTCTTTAATATTTCATCTATTAAGGGTTACATGATCAAACAAGATATATGAACTGGCCCACATATATTCAACTAGCAAATATTCCTAACCAAACATACAATTTTGTCTTGTCAACATTCATAATACCATTCATACAACTTCTCTATTTCACTGACGACAAACTTTCCCTTACATATACATACATAGATACACACACCCACACCCACACACTCACAGACATATAATAGTTCGCTTAACTTTCCTGCAAAGAGGGCATAGAGCAGAAATTTATCTATTTCAGCCACAATTTATATTGTTTTCATTTTCAGCTTGAATATAAAGGATGTTGCTTTAACTCATTTTGATCATGTTTAACAACATCCATTTTCATTAAATTATTAATACTACTGTGCATTTGATTATCATTATAATTATTTTTTTCGGGCCGGTCCAAAAATCTTGATTTCTCGGACCAGCTAAGCTCAAATTTTCCAAAGGATTTTCTTGATTCGGTCCGGACAAAAATGTGTCGGTCTGATTAGATGATTGATTCTAAATTAGGCTGGACCAAGCCAAATCTCGTAATTGACGGCATACCTAGTTAAATATTGATGTTATCTAGGAAATTACATATTAAAAAATTTGTAATTTTGTCTAGGTTCATTCCTCTCGCTCTAAGAGAGATATTGGAATCATGCTAAAGATTGCATATCCAGATTTTAGTGGATAAGCACGTTTTAAGGTCCCTACAAACCGATTTTAATATTTTTACGATGATGACAGTAATGATGATGATGATGATGAGTGTGTGTGTGCGCGTGTGTGTGTAAGTGTTGATGTTGGAGAGACAATTCTTCAAAAACTATGTCTAAAGACCAGTTTAACTATGAATTCCTCAATCTGACATTCATGGGAAGAGCTGAAAAAGTTTTGGTAACATTTGGACAACCAGAAGACATTTAAATTTTTTATTATATAAAATAAATAAATAAATATATCATCACGGCATATTACCCATTTCTGGGTGTGCCAGTATCTACAACACATGTAAACATCGGTAATTATGACGATATATTTTACCATGTGGGCGCTTACCAGGCGTCACCTCATGGGCACTCATAGCTGGCGTGGAGAGTGCACCACAGGGGTCACTTTTGTGCCATTTAAAATTGGAAATATTTGGCGTCAGTCTTGATTTAGAGATAATGACTGTAATATATAAAATAATCAGATTTAATAAATCGCACAGGCTTAACTACACCAAGGAAAACTGTTGTCAAATTTAAATGGTTGTAACATACGTTTATAATGACAGATAAATGACAGTGTCAAAAATCAGCAGTTTTAGTGACATATGAAAGCTTTTTCTGGGAAGGATATTTAATCTTTCTTATTGTTTTATTAATTAAATATTTGAAATTATAGGTAAAATGCATATATCTATAAGAAATATCGCCAATCTTGGTAATGAATTGGAAGAATCTCCGACATGTAGGAACTTCCTCATTCAATGACAAAAAATAGATAAAAATGAAAACCCAATGTCTACGTAAAGTTCTGTATTTTTTTTTATTATTATAAAACAATGTTTCGACAACGAAGTGCAATACACTACTTATATAACATAAAATAGAAATGGCGAGAGGTATTGTGCTACTCACAACACATTTTTTTTACCTTCCGTCACCTTTAGGTAAGGAAGGTATTGTCTTTGGTCAAAAAATTCGGTGGTGAGTTTTTAATGAATAAGCACGTTTTAGGGTCCCTACAATACGAATTTACTATTTTTAAGATGATGTCTGTATGTATGTGTGTGCGTGTGTGTGTCCGTGTGTGTGTGCGTGTGTGTGTATGTGTGTCCGTGTGTGACAATTTTTTCTCCGACGATAACTCCAATACTACAATTCTAAAAATTATAATTCTTTCGTATTCCTCTTCTGTACATCCATATGAAGAGTTGATTAGATTTTGGTTATAATTGATCCACCGGAAGTACCCTTATTTGAAGTTTTTAACAGTTTTTCTTAAAAAAACGCAGTTAAATATTATTTTTTGACATTTTGTTATTATATTTATTAAAGAAAATACTCTTCTCTATATAGTTTGATTATTCATTTTGCTTCATATTCAATAGATGTAGAATTAATGTATTATAAAGAAATTAATTTTCAAAAATTAGTCAGCTTTGATATTTATCATGGAAACAGCTGCTCATTCAAAAAAATCTAATTGACAGATGTCTGTTGCAAGTGCAAAACCAAATATGGAAAATATGGGATCAAAAATTAGTATGTCATAGTGTTCCTCGCAAGTGACATGCAGTGAAAGGCTAAAGAGAAGATGGAAGGACTGTATCGCAGAAGACTTGAGAAAGGAAGGACTGCGGGAAGAAGATGCGTTCGACAGGAATGAGTGGAAGAGAAGAGGTAACAGCGACCCCTAATAAAATAGGGCAAAGCTGAAGCTGAAAGAAATGTGTCAAGTGCATTTTACGTAGTGTTTGTTTATGTCATAATTTTATTGGATTTATAGAACCTTTTCAAATGAACTATTGGTATGGAATTTGTAAAAAATAGTATGTGTTCGTGTTTGATTTTACATGATATTATATAGAAACTGTTCCACGGTACTTTTGGTATGGGATTTGTACAAAATACATCGAATTGACGGAAGGTCTTGTGCTGGCCACAACAGATTTTTTTACACATGTTTGTACTATATTTGTAAAACAGAATGATTAAATGAATATATTATGTATACATGAGTTTATGTTTAAAAATCTGAAAGATCTTACTCTATAAAAGATGTAAGTCTATAGCGAAATATCGGTCTTGTTACAAATTGTTATTAATTCGAAATGAATTATTTACTTATATACAAATTTGTCTTGTATTTTGGTAAGTAAAATGAATAAGACCCATGTTTATATGACATTTTGTACTAAAAATGATAAGAATTCTGACGGTGTAAAACAGGTCTATTTATAAACCTACCTTCATAAAGCTCATCTGTAACAGGATATTCCATAACTCTCTTCCTTTTAAATATAGAGTCTATATAAAGTTTAATTTTTGGTAAAGCTCCCATCGTGAAAGGAGACACCCGGATTCTTATTATAAAGTTATTGGATAAACGGGAATCAATAATCTGCAGACGCTTTAAGCTCTGAAATTTATGCAAAGCTTGCAAGGGTAACAAATAGTGATTCTGATCCTTCCTTGGGTAAATAAAAACACGCACAACACGGCAACAATGCTTACCCAGCTATCTACGATCTGAATTAACAGATAGGAAGGTATCTATCAAAGAATAACGTTCAGAGAGCTACATAACCTGTGGGTCTTTTTACCTTCCGTCACCTTTAGCTAAGGAAGGTATTGTCTTTGGTCAAAAAATTCGGTGGTGAGTTTTTAATGAATAAGCACGTTTTAGGGTCCCTACAATACGAATTTACTATTTTTAAGATGATGTCTGTATGTATGTGTGTGTGTGTGTCCGTGTGTGTGTGTGTGTGTATGTGTGTCCGTGTGTGACAAATTTTTCTCCGACGATAACTCCAATACTACAATTCTAAAAATTATAATTCTTTCGTATTCCTCTTCTGTACATCCATATGAAGAGTTGATTAGATTTTGATTATAATTGATCCACCGGAAGTACCCTTATTTAAAGTTTTTAACAGTTTTTCTTAAAAAAACGCAGTTAAATATTGTTTTTTGACATTTTGTTATTATACATATTAAAGAAAATATTCTTCTCTATACAGCTTGATTATACATTTTCCTTCATATTCAATAGATGTAGATTTAAAGCATTATAAAGAAATTAATTTTCAAAAATTAGTCAGCTTTGCTATTTATCATGGAAACAGCTGATGCTGATATATTAAAAAAATTCTAATTGACAGATGTCAGTTGCAAGTGAAAAACCAAATATGGAAAGTGTAGGATCACAAAATTGGTATGTCATAGTGCTCCTCGCAAATGACACGCAGAGAAAGGCCAAAGAGAAGATGGAAGGACTGTATCGCAGAAGACTAAAAGCAATGCCTGTGTCAAGAAGATGTGTTGGACAGGAATGATTGGAAGAAAAGAGGAAACAGCTACCTCTAATAAAATAGGGGAGCTGAAGAATAAGAAGACGTGTCAAGTGCATTTTACTTAGTGTATGTTTATGTTATAATTTTATTGGATTTATAGAATAGAAATAGTATGTGTTCGTGTTTGATTTTACATGATATTATATAGAATCTGTTCCAAGGACCTTTTGGTATGGGATTTATACAAAATACATCGAATTGACGGAAGGTTTTGTGCTGGCCATAACAGATTTTTTATGCTGTATCTGATGTCGCATTTTGGCATTTAATATTTAGTAGTTAGGTCTTCTTCACATAAATACAACTCCGAATGGCACACTATTGATATCCATTGGTTTGTATGGCAACACTTTAGAACAACAAAAATGAATTATACAATTCGATTCAATTTGATGCTTGAGAGTAAATGTTAATACTATATTCCATAAATAGAAGCTAAGAAGCTATTCTTTGACATTTTGCACAAATTATAGCAACGAGTATGATTTGTTTGATTAGTGCACGTCAATTTTTGCTCCTGAAAAACCCTAAAATCTAATTCCTAAAAATCCTAAATAATCACTAGATTTAGAGCATATAAATTTAGGATTTAGATCTTAGGGTGATAAAAGTGCAACATCGGACACAGCCATAGAAGCTATAGTTTGATAATCTACAAGTACAAGATTAAAGCATTATCGCGCAAACAATGATATCGACAACTACATAGTTGACGCTTTGCAACAGCGTCGTGCATTTAGAGAAACTTTTCTCGTGTGACTCTTTTAAAGGACCTAGTTTTCGTGTTCGTGTTGTGTTGTGAATCGTAATTCTCAGTGAATACGCATGAGCAGTTTTATATAATATGCTTGATTAGATTTTAAAAGTAACTGAAAATCATACACTAAGCTTACTTAAAAAAATCTGTTGTGCCCAGCACAAAACCTTCCGTCAATTCAATGGATTTTGTATATATCCCATACCAAAAGTTCCTTGAAAAAGATTCTGTATATCCTATAAAATTGTAACACGAACACATTATTTTTTACAAATTCTATACCGAAAGTTCCTTTCCCTATTTTATTAGGGGTCGCTGTTTTTTACTCTTCTCTTTTAATCATTCCTGTCCAACGCATCTTCTTCACACAATTCTTCCTCCCTCAAATCTTCTGCTACACAGTCCTTCCATCTTCTTCTCTTTGGAGGGACACTCTATCACATTCACATATCTTTCTAACCCTATACTTTCAACTTTGGTCTTGCATTTGACACTGACATCTGTCAATTAAATTTTTCTGAATATATCTGTTGTTTCCATAATTTTAACAAAGCTGACTAATTTTTGAAAGTTAATCTCTCTTAATGTCTCTATAACTCTATATATATTGAATATGAACGAAACTGTATAATTAAACCGTATAGAGAATAAGATATTCTTTCATATTGATAATCACAAAATGTCGAAAAATAATATTTAAATGCGTTTTTTTAAGAAAAACTGTTAAAAACTTCAAATAAGGGTACTTCCAGTGGATCAATTATAACCAAAATCTAATCAACTCTTCGTATGGTTGTACAGAAGAGGAATACGAAAGAATTATAATTTTTAGAATTATAGTATTGGAGTTATCGTCGGAGAAAAATTTGTCACACACACACGGACACACACACACACATACATACAGACATCATCTTAAAAATAGTAAATTCGTATTGTAGGGGCCCTAAAACGTGCTTATTCATTAAAAACTCACCAACGAATTTTTTGACCAAAGACAATACCTTCCTTCCCTAAAGGTGACGGAAGGTAAAAATAATTATAATGATAATCAAATGCACAGCAGTATTAATAATTTAATGAAAATGGATGTTGTTAAACATGATCAAAATAAGTTAAAGCAACATCCTTCGAGAGGTAAAAGGCACTCACACATTTATTTGCACTCAAAATTAACAAGAGAAAACTGTTCATATTCGTTAAGTTTTGGTTACTAGCAATCACTTAAAACGTTCGAAGTATGAAAATTCATAGGATAAGGATAGTTTTTAGCTGACTTATTAATTTTATTTTAATTTACTCATAGAATAAAGATGAATCAATACCTCATTTAATATTACTCTCTCAGTACAAAGTTTCATTTCGAAAAGTATCCTTTGCTACATTACAAAGTACAAGTAAGTTGCTCTTTGTGTAATTTGACGTTGGATATGTGGAATTATCGTCCTTAGTTATTGACGTTCATGACAATGAAGATATGAAACAAGTTCTACGGAACCCATGCGAGATAAAAACTTTGCTGGCTTTCTGCCCGCGTAATCATCCCACATATTTACTTATTTCAGTTTAAACTGAAACTTTATCGCATTCAGTTCATGCACAATGGGCTGAAATAGAAATTAGAACGGTCTAATGAGATGATCATACAAAGATAAAACTCTCAACGGTCTCTGATACCCTGTTAAATGATATGATTACTAGCAACGCTCAATATCGGGAGCAGAATTGAAATATGTTGTTTTAATAATAATTTAATTCGTAAATTTTGTAAGTGTAGATATTAGATACAAAAATTACTAAAATTATGCAGCCCGATTCACAAAAATGTTTAAGCTAATCCTCATTTTTGGATTAGTGAATTCTATTCTATTCCGGTATTAAAATTTAATTTTCATGATATTATCAATAAAGGTACATAATATATTAGACTATATTTTAAGATATAAACTGTCAAAATTAGAGTAGAATTCGCTAATCCAAAAATGAGGATTAGCTTAAAGTTTTTTAATTGGAATAATACTTTAGTTTAATTTCTGTATTTATTATTTAAACCCAACGTTTCGGCACCATAAACTGGTGCCTTCTTCAGGGGATACAATGACATATTTTTTGAAATAACAAAAACAACAAATAACCAAGGTAACAAGAAGTGTTCATAAATGTTACCTTTTTTATGTATACAATTTTCTAGACAATATATGCATGCCCGGCAATAACATGGACGGCGAACATGCATCTTCTCAGGAAAAAATCTCCTTTTGCCAGAGGAAAAACCGTCCCAAAAACTGGCAGAGAAGTGATCTGTAAAACTCAGAGACGCTTTATCGGTAGCGAAAAAGCGAGAAAGCGTCTCTGAATTTTATTGTTTTTGTTATTTCACATATTTATGTCAATGTATCCCCTGAAGAAGGCACCAGTTTATGGTGCCGAAACGTTGGGTTTAAATAATAAATACAGAACTTAAACAAAAAAAAAGGAAGTATTATTCCAATTAATAATATGAGTTCTGAAAGATATTTTAATAATTTAAACTTTTTTGTGAATCGAGATGATAGGTAATAGTCCTAGCTATGAAAGTGAAACAAAAGACAAACTAGAACAAAAGAAAACATCACGCCTTCTTGTCTCTTTATTTAATTCCATAGCTATTGATTACCACTATTATCAAAATTTTCAATTTCCGCAGTTACAAAACATTCTAAATAAATAACGAAGAACAGATTTGTGAAAAATTCATGAATCTCACTGGGATTTGAATCCAGGGCCGTCCGATATCTAGTCGGACACTCTACCAACTGAGCCATGAGACGCCAATGAAATTCTTGAATTTTGCACACGTCGCATATAAAGTTATTTGGGGTATCGTCACCCGCACAAGGAAATCCCAGGGAGATTCATGAATTTTTCACAAATCTGTTCTTCGTTATCTATACAATTTAATTTACGCTTAATTCCTGTTTGATATTTATTATAGATAATAGCGGTATTTTTACCTGTTGCTAGAAGACGTATTGGATTCATGCTAAAAATCGCATATCCGAATTTTAGCGAATAAACACGTTATAAGATCCCTACAATCCGATTTTAAAATATTTATTATGATGTGTGTGTGTATATATGTATGTCTGTGTGTGTATGTATGTGTGTGTGAGCGTGTGTGTGTGTGTGTGTGTATGTTGGAAGGACGATTCCGCAAAAACTATAACACTTAAGAACAGTTTAACTAGATTTCAGGATAAACAGCTATTTTTAACCAAATATTTTTTAAAATTTACTTCAGTAATATACTGAAAGAGACCAGAGTACAAATATTTAAGAAAGTAGTGACGCCTATACTCATACACGGAGCTGAAACATGGACATTAACGCAAAGACAAAAAGAAAAAATTACGGCTATCGAAATGAGATTCTTGAGAAAAATAGAGGGGAAAACAAGACTGGACAGAATTGAAAACACAACCTACAGACAAAACTTAAAAGTAAAAGCAATAGAAGATAAGATAGCAGAAGGACAGATGAGATGGTATGGTCATGTAGAAAGGATGGGAGAGGAGAGAATAGTTAAAAAAGTGTTTGAAGTAAAAATTGGAAGAAAGAAACCACGAAGACGACCAAGAAGAACGTGGCTGGAAGAAGTAAAGGAGGCAGCGCAAAGAAGAGGTCTAACTTGGGAAGAAATGAAGACAGCAACACAAGATAGAGCAGAGTGGAAAGAAATATGGAGAAGACCAACGAACCAGAACTCAACCCCCTCCCCCGCAAGCCGGGGGAACGCCTTACACCCGTGAGGGTAGAAAGGTGCAGGATTCAGTAAGTATGTGATGTAAACAAACCGTGCGCTAAATAAATAAATTTGTAAATATTGGGCTTGGTTTATAGAACCTTTTCATGTAAAAATGACTACTTTGAGAATTCCGATTCGATTTGCTCATAATTCTTGTGTCTTCCTTTTGCTTTTATTGTTATTGTGTGTTATCATGTACGTTATTATTATCTAAACAGCTATTATTTGCATTATAATGTACAATTTACGAAGTGTTTGGCTTCCCACATTGGAAATCTCCGCACGACAATGGCGAATAAATTCGTGGAACACTGCCATAATTTGGATAAATGCATAACAGCACCGATAAGGCCAATAAGTAGCCCATTACGCGCACGGGCTCCGACTATTGATCCCCCGCAATTAAAATTGAAATGAAATGTTTACAAAATGGAACAATTCGGTTGATTAGCACAGTATGCAAAGTATGTAATGCAACATATGTATGTAGATGCTGTTTTTACTGCCTGTATAAATCATTCATAAACATACTAAAATAGCCCGGTCCCATAAACAGTGAGCTCTATATACAAACCTAAGTTGACACTTATTAAATTTATATATTTTGGGAAATTTATCAAACAAATAACAGGATTGTTGCAAAACTATTCGTATATAAATGTTCTTCAATATTTTTTCTTCGTCTACATAATTCAGTACTGGAGTGGATTCTATACAATTGCATATATTATTTCTAATAGGCATATCAGCAAAATCATTTCATATGTGCACTTTTCATTAAAAGTTATTGCCAATATTAAATAAAAAAATCTATTTTGGCCAGCATAAGATCTTTCGTCAATTCGATGTATTTTGTACAAATCACATACCAAAAGTTCTTTGGAAAAGATTCTATATATCCAGGAAAATTGTAACACGAAACATAATACAATTTTTTACAAATTTCATACAGAAAGTTCCTTGAAAAAAATTCTATAAATCTCTATAATACTCTAAAAATGCGTACACTTACGTAACATTCTCTTTACAATCAAATAATATTACTACCAAGTTCATATCTCTACCAATTTTTGAATTATTGCTCCAAAAGTCAATCTACCCCACATTTCGATAAAAACTTCAAAATTTTAAAAAATCTAATTTTTATGTATCTAGATACTCCTTAATGCGCTGATTCCAAATTTTGAAACCGCAGTTCGATATCTCGTTTCGTTCTCGAGATATTTAGATTCAAAGTTTTGCTCAAAACTACCCATTTTTGGGTAATAACCCAAAATTGGGTCGAGATATGAATTTGGCGACATCACCATTCGATTCTACAGGCAAAATTACATAAGTACACCAATTTTCAGAATTTTCGAACATCGCATACAGTCTCTAAAGCAAAATAACTGAAAATGGCCAAAAATCGCAAAAATCTAAGGTGTACCCCTTAGGATTTTTTCAGATTTTGGCCATTTTCAGGGGTTTTTAAACTTTTATTCATAAAAAATGAACCGGTTGGACAAAAATTATGGAAATTGCTATACTTATGTATTTTTGTCTGTAGAATCGAATGGTGTTGTTGCCAAATTCATATATCGACCCATTTTTGGGTTATGACCCAAAAATGGGCAGTTTTGAGCAAAACTTTGAATCTAAATATCTCGAGAACGAAAAGAGATATCGACCTGCAGTTTCAAAATTTGGAATCAGCGCATTGAAAAGTTTCTAGATACATACAAATTAGATTTTTGAAAATTTTGAAGTTTTTATCTAAATATAGGGTATATTGACTTTTGGGGCAATAATTCAAAAATGGGTAGATATATAAACTTGGTAGTAATATTATTTGATTGTAAAGAGAATATTACGTACATGTACGCATTTTTAAATTATTTGAACAACTGTGTGAATTTTTAGAAATAAAAGTTTTGAAATAAAAATGGATAAATGCTATAAAAAAGTTCATTGCAAAAGATTAAAAACTTATGCACCATCGAATTTTTTGACCAAAGACAATACCTTCCTTGCCTAAAGGTGACGTAAGAAAAAAACCGCTCGACAATATTAAATCCCAATTACTGAGTAGGTTCACATACACAAACATCCAAGCCTTAGTGGGATTCGAACCCGGAACCCCGAATGCACTTACAACTGAGACGTTGAGCCACAGGAGCCGACAAATAAAGAGACTTCCTTAATTACTGCCTTCCTACTAGAAACATTTTTATTACTTGATGTCTCTTTCGATTATGTTATAGAATCTAATGATACAAATCGGTCACGCTGCGAATCAATTACTCTGTCAAGCCTTATCCATTTAAATTCTACTCCAAGTTGACGGCTCGGGCTAAAAACCCACGCGGGAGCTGTTAGGGAATGACATAATTCACGCTATTTGTCGTCTTATCACTCCCACGCACGGGAAATGAGTCTGGATAAGAAAGGGTTTCATTTCTGCTACAAATCATACACAAACTGCCACTAGACTATCAGGCACCGCATCTCTTTTCAGAAGCGTTACCACAAAAATTCAGAACTTACGACACAATATTTGTTTTTTTTTTATGTAAATTGCAATCTTTAGTAATACACTGATTTTTTTACGAATTTTTTTGTTCATATCGTGGAATCTTGCTGACGGCGCATCAAAATATATTTTTTAAAAATTTTACTTCAGTTAAACCAGTACTTTACAATTTATAGTGCTTCTCAAACCACTCATGCATAACTATATTATCCATAATAACAAATAGGAAAACTGGTTATTAGAATAGTTGGTCTAGTTGCTACCCTAGGTAAGGGAGGTATAGGGATTGTGCTAAAAATCGTATATAGAGATTTTAGTGAATAAGCACGTTTTGATGTGCGCAGAATCCGATTTTAACATTTTTACAATGATGTCTGTAGGTATGTCGTATGTATGTATGTATGTATGTATGTATGTATGTATGTATGTATGTATTTGTGTGTGTGTGTGTGTGGATGGTGTGGACACGATTACTCAAATACTATCAATCAGGAAATTTTGAAATTTTACATATCCATTCAATACTAATGTGGGAAAAGCTCATTAGTTTTTAGTGTATATCGGATAACCGGAAGTATCATTTATACAAAATTTAACAGTTTTTCTTGTAAAAAATTCATTGATTATAATTTTTCAGCAACTCTTACTAATAAAAATTGGATATAATGGTACAATCTTCAATTCTACGATAATAACATTTAGTAAAAATCTGTTATGGCCAGCACAAGACCTTCCGTCAATTCCATGTATTTTGTACAAATCCCATACCAAAAGGTCCTTGGAACAGATTCTATATAATATCATGTAAAATCGAACACGAACACATACTATTTTTTACAAATTCCATACCAAAAGTTCATTCTATAAATCCAATAAAATTATAACATAAACTACACTAAGTAATGTCCTTCCATCTTCTCTTTGGCCTTTCCCTGCGTGTCACTTACGAGCAACACTATGACATACCAATCCTATACTTTTTTCCATATTTGGTTTTGCACTTGCAACTGACATCTGTCAATTAAATTTTTTTGAATAATTATGTCAGCTGTTTCCATGATAAATGGCAAAGCTGACTAATTTTTCAAAAATTAATTTCTTTATAATGCTTTAACTCTACATCTATTGAATATGAAGGAAAATGAATAATCAAACCATATAGAGAAGAGTATTTTCTTTAATAAATATAATAACAAAATGTCAAAAAATAATATTTAACTGCGTTTTTTAAGAAAAACTGTTAAAAACTTCAAATACGGGTACTTCCGGTGGATCAATTATAACCAAAATCTAATCAACTCTTCATATGAATGTACGGAAGAGGAATACGAAAGAATTATAATTTTTAGAATTATAGTATTGGAGTTATCGTCGGAGAAAAATTTGTCCCACACGGACACACATACACACACACACACACACACACACACACACACACACATACATACATACATACATACATACATACATACAGACATCATCTTAAAAATAGTAAATTCGTATTGTAGGGACCCTAAAACGTGCTTATTCATTAAAAGCTCACCACCGAATTTTTTGACCAAAGACAATACCTTCCTTACCTAAAGGTGACGGAAGGTAAAAAACTTGAAATAACTTTAAATATTAAATTATAAAATAATTTGATTTTGTACATCATCTTGCCTATGCGTCAAACAAAAACATAATATTCTAATAACAATTTTGATATATTTAAACAAATGTCATTGTCAGGTAGCAATTACATTAAAATTAATAATGAAACCGTGTTAAGAAGAGTGTATTGAGCCTAATGAAATTAAGGTTGTAAAAATAATATATTTTCCATCATACATAAATATTAGATGTACAGGACGATCCGATATAAATTTGCTATATTTGCACCACTAAAAATCAAACAGCTGTCAATAAGCACATCAAATATTAGTTTACAACTTCACATTAATGCAAAAAAAAAAAACTTAATATAGTTTGCAGGATTAGTAAATATGTAGGTATGTATTTAAATTAATAAAAATTAAATAGCAGGAGGTATTGTATTGACCACATCAGATTTTTTTATTATACAAGTATTATTTACTCCTACAGCATTATCGTATTTGTTGTACTCTTCTATTTAATTATTTCATTAACCACAATTTGTAATTGTGGGTGGTAGAACCGAGAACCGGGATATTATAGGGATGAACTATGCTCTCATATATTTCAACTATTATATTTCCATTAGTATTACAATGTTAAACACATTAATGTTGGTATCGTCATAGTTTTAACTCAAATTGAATGTAGCTTTTGCTCACAAATTTCAATATATGTAAAGCATCGACCGATCCCTCATATATCCTGCCCTATTACGACAAATTAGAGATTCGTTCAAATAGTATAACATATTACAAATTAGAATATCTGTATGAAATATGTAAGAAAGTAATAGGGTATTCCACATAAAACAAATTTTAGAATTTTGGTTAAATTAACTGAAATTTAGGTGCAGTAGTAACAAAAATATGAATACAATACCTCTCGCCATTTCCGTTTTGTTACAGTAGTTTCGAATTTAAAACACAAATAGTTCTAATTATATTTATTCTTTCATTCTATAAGGAATCTTTTTTTACTCTTCTAAAATGTTCAAGATGGTTCCAATTCATTGACTGGTATTTCTTAAGGATATTGTGTACTATTACTTGTAATACATATACGTACCTACTTACAATTTTAAATATTTAATTAATAATTCAATAAGAAATATTAAATGTACTTCTCAGAAAAAGCTTTCAGTAATTTCAAGCCTATTTATTCTAAATTCAAATCCCGGTGGCTGACATTATCTTTTCACTCTTTCCTAATTTATTTATGATTTGTTTAATTAGTGCGCATCAATTTCAAGGCATAGTGTGCTCCTGCAAAACTTTAAAATCTAATTCCTAAAATCCTAAATAATCACTAGATTTAGGGTATAAAAATTTAGGATTTAGATATTAGGTTGATAAAAGTGTAACATCGGACACAGCCTATACTACCTATTCCTAATTATAGCACAGAATAGACATTCATACAGAAGCGACACTCCTTGTCGGCACCATTGTTGTTGCGATTTGATGTTTATGACCTTGAACTTTAAATTTGTTGGCAAATTTACGCGCGAAATTTAAATTGTTTTAAATGGTAAAAGAAAAATTAGAACACAAAAGTACTAAAATTTTAATTTTATTAAGAAATTAACAGATAAAATAAACACATAATTATATTTTTATTAAACAAATACGTGAATTTTACAAATTCAATACAATGCGGAATTTTCTATATCTTTGATGTGGGAAACACAAACGTCAGACTCGATGAATATGTCCCAAATATCCTTATCCATCAAATTTTCTCTTCCTCAGGCCTTGAGCCACATTTTACACCTATATTTATTAAATGAATATACATTTTGCATGATATGGAAGTCATTTTGCATTACTTACATTTAAGGATCTTTCGGAAACGAAAAAAACTTACATTTTACTTTCTCCATTTTTTAAATCTACTTATACAGTTTTTATATGAATAAACAAGTCCTCCTGACATATGTCAAAAGTGAGAAGACGTGTTTGGTTTGCTTGAATTAGCCATAACCCTAAAATACATGGGCGTGACAAGCTGAGACAACTGCTCCTCCAGATTATGTGAAATATAATGATTCTCTTCATGATAACGATTTTTCCTATCGTTTGTTGAAAAAATAACATGTTTGTTCTTATTAGAAATCAATTTGTGTTTCTCAATATACTTTTATTATTGACCCCTAACAGAAAATGTTCTCGTTGAGATAATGAAAAGAACAAAGAATCGTAAGATACGAAGATATGCCGAAATAATCCGATTTTATCCGATTAGCCCTTTAAATTTGTTGGCATAGTCTTTCTCTCTCTAATTTTCGTTTCTCTCTCTGACTGTCGCTTCTGTATGAATGTCTATTCTGTGATTATAGTTTAAATTTTAGTTATTTACTGTTTTGTTTTTTGTACTTTACAGTTTGTATTTACGTGTATACTAAGTTGGACACATGTAATAATAATAATTCGGGATTCCCACTCAATATGTGGAAAAGAGAGATTTTATAAATACATGTATAAAATATGTATCTTTTGCTGCACATAAATAAAGTATGAATCATTATTTTATATTTCTATGTATGTGTAACATCTATATTTTCTTTTAATAGACAGCACATGTATTCCACATATTTACTCGCGTATATAGAGCATTTAATTAACAGATAATTTATACGAAACTAATTATCAATGCGTAATACTCGTTGTAGACATAAGATGATAAAACAAGCAACACGGTTGCGGTAATAAGGATTACTGAGTCTTTATAATTACATGTAGCATGTAGTGCCGTGCTGTATAGTATGTATAGAGTATAGCGCCGAAGAGAAGCCCTGTATTTGCAGCCGACATCACCGTGAGAATTAATTTTTCACCAGAGCTTTTCATCTCATTACCAGCAGCTCTACAAAAATCCTTTCATTTCATTTTATCATTCCATTTACTCCGGCGGAAGGCAAATCGAATACGGAACGAAATAAGGAGAAATATAAGTGATAAGTGACGGAATTAGAATACAAGAACAAGAGGAGTCAATGAACTATATATTATGAGAAATACATATTTACCACAGATGGAAAATAATTAATTATATTGATAATGCATTACTGTTTCATTACTATCATTAAAAAAATCTGTTGTGGCCCGCACAAGACCTCTCGCCATTTCCATATTAGGCTATATAAGTATTGTACTGCACTTCGCTTTCGAACCGTCGTTTTATAACAAAATATTACAGAACTTTACCCAAATATTGTTTTTTGTATTTCTGATGGATATATGCATTTTACCACAATTTTACATATAATTTCAAATATTTAATTAATAAAACTAAGAAAAATTAAATATACTTCCCAGAAAAAGCTATAAGAATGTGACTAAAACTGTTGATATTTGACAATGACATGTGTCATGTTATAAACATTGGAATTTGTCAACTGGTTTCCTGGGTGACTTAGCCTCTGCGATTAGTGTACTCTATAAATTATAGTGAGTCGAATTCAGCACTCATCTTTAACTAAAGAAGCTTATCTAAAAATAACAAAATAAAGAGAGACATATACAATGATGCATTAATAAGAAAAAGATGCAAGCTGTTTCCATGGTTACTAGAGACCATCACTAATTTAAAGAAGAGTGCTGAATTCGGCCCAGTGTCTTTATATCTAAATCTATGCAAGATATAATAAAATTTTTAAGTGTATTAGATGGAGAATTTTATGTTCTTCAATATTTAATAAAAAAACTCCCAAAAAATTATATTTAGAAGAATTTTTCTATTTCAATTATTACCAAAACCTTTTCAGCTCTTCCCAGGAATGTCAGATTGAGGAAACTGCAGTTAAATATTTTTTAAGTCTTATAGTTATACACACATACACACATCCACACACACACACACACACACACACACACACACACACACACACACACACACACACACACAGACATCATTTTAAAAATGTTATAATCGGATTCTAGGCACCTTAAATCGTGCTTATTCAATAAAATCTGGATATGCGAATTTTAGCATGAATCCAATACCTCTCTTAGCGTGAGGTAAAAATATGTTGTGGCCCGCACAAAACCTCTCGCCAATTCCATATTATGCTATATAATTATTGTACATATTTGATATTTCTGATACACACAAAAACACATATCTTCTTTATATATTTTTATATTTTTTAATTCATTCTATTCACTCTTATTCTTCTGATGTTCGAGATTCTTCCAATTTATTGATGACATTGGCGGTATTTCTGAAGGATATAAATATATTATTTTATGTACTTATGTGTCTGTATCTTTAACTCCATAGAAGATATAAAAATTTTTTAATTGTATCGGATAGAGATTTTTATATTCTTTAATATTAGTAATAACAGAAATTTTCAAAAAATAATATTTAGAAGATTTTTTTAAAGAAATTATTACTTCCTGTTGTCCAATTGTTACCAAATTCTAATCAGCTCTTCCCAGGAATGTCAGATTGAGAGAAACTGCAGTTAAATATTTTTTACATCTAATAGACCGGTAGTATTTACTCTTAAACAGGGGTGATTAAGCGTTGACTAAAGTAACAAATTCAGTTGTTTTTTAATTACTTCAATATAATTCTAAATGGTAGTCATGGTAATTAGTTAGTCAGGGTGACTAAAATTTTAAGTAAATACTACCGGTCATAGTATTTAAGAAACCGTGGTTCCAACATCCACACATACATATCATCGTAAAAATGTTATAATCGGATTATAGGGACCTTAAAACGTGCTTATCCACTAAAATCTGGATATGTGATTTTTAGTATAATTCCAATACCTCTCTTAGCGAAAGGTAAAAATTTATTACCAGTACCTATATGAAAACACTGATATTCACCCGAATTCTGTAAGGAAGTTATTAAGTCTTAGCAACTTTGCTAAAAATTGTCTGTCATATTCATGTTGTATTCAGTGTTCGCAATTATTATTGGTTATTTGCTATAGCAATGTTGCTAAAACTTAACAACTTTCTTACAGAATTGGGGCGATTATTAGTCATTGATAATTTATGTATTTTCACCTCCCACTACCCATGGTAAGGGAGGTATAGGAATCGTGCTAAAAATCACATATCGAGATTTTTGTAAATTTTAAGGTCCCTAGAATCCATTTTAATATTTTCACAATGATGTCTGTATATATATATATATGAGTGTGAGTGTGTGTTTATACTCTAACTCATTCACTCGAAGGATTTATCTAAACTTTCTTCTCATGAATAAACATTATCTTAACTCACTTGGTGTATAAATATCTATTAAGGTTGTTGTTATTTGTTGATTTTTTACATTTTGGCTAAATAATAATAATATTTTTTTGTATTATTTATATATTTATTATAAGTACATTATAGTTATGTACATAATTCATTTTAATACTCGTATAAATAAAATCCAATATTATCAATATACCTATACCTATGTTGTCTGTAATAAATAATCATATGTAATAAATTGTCAATATTAATTACATTTGTGTAATTCCTGGTAATTCAAGTACCATTACCATTAACAGCAAATTGTAATTAAAATTTTTAAATACGATTATTGAAAAGTGTTAATGATAATAATAAATTTAATATACCAGGTCGTGATAATGGTACTTCAAATTTTAATCCTTTTCTATTTACGAATCAAATATCATATCACGTTATGAGACCAATTAAAATAGAGCAAAAGCAGATGTTTTGAGGGTATGTGAATGGACTTCCCATATAATGCAGATTAATTTACAAAGATTATTCTTTGCTGTTCGATATTAATTACGTGATATTTAAAAGTTATATCTAAAAGCAAGTATGGGGTCCCGTGGCCGCATGCCTGAGTGTCTGGTCGCGAACCTGGGGGAACCGGGTTCGATCCCGACAGACGTCAAATATTTCCAATTTTAAATGGCACACAAGTGACTCTCCACAGCAGCTATGAGTGCCCGTGAGATGACGCCTGGTAAGCACACACACGGTAAAATATATCATCATTACTGATGTCTACATGTGTTGTAGATTATGGCACACCCAGAAATTGGTAATATGCCTTGATGATATATTTATTTATTTCTAAAAGCCGAAAATAATACATGTAGTGTTTTTCCTGCAGCAACTTTATATATCGTACCAAAATCAGCCAATAAAAACAAATTACCTCAATCAGCAATTGATAAAAAGCCATGCTGATAGATTTATTTTATTTATTTATTCAAAAGATAATTAATGTTTGAGTATTTAGGCATTTTTGGACTCCAGTGTATACTTTTAATGATGCAATTTTTCTTGTTTGTCATTTACAGTTGTGAAGTGTGGAACGTATTCATAGCCAAAAAATGAATGAATCAACTTTTTGTGACTGAGTTTTGCATAAAAGTTAACCAGTATTGTAATAATACTGCGGATTATTCGTCTGTATGGAACTGAAATACAATTTTTCCATTTCAAACAGTAATACGTTTTATTATTTGCATCAAAATCATTTTTATTTACAAATAGAAACGATAATTTTCATTAATGAAAATGAACACTATTTCTCTTATCATACAAACGATATTGATTATCCATATAATATTATTGGATGGTAAAAGTATATTTCTATAGGAATTTCATGTGTTAATGAAGGAATACTGGTACAGTAAATTAATACCTGTTACCAAATTCCCTGAATTCGAATATGGATGTTTGTTTGCGTCTTTATCAGCTTATATCCAACAATAAAACAATAATTAAGAAATATAACGAATATATATCCCTAAAATAGGGGGACATCGATTCCTGAGGCTTAAATAAGACGATTTAACTAAACTTAAATATTGGGTGGAATTCAGTGGGTTGTATTAAAGTCTGTATTAAAACTTGTATTGAGTATATGGCAACATTGTAATATTTTCCACATGTATCAATGAGATTCAATTGTGATTTAGAAATTTTACCACAGTCAAATGAAGAAGTATTATTGTAAATGGAAGGTGTAAAAGAAAACTCATTATTGCAAAATTAGGTTAGAAATATGTCAAATTTTATGTGTCAAATATTTCATACCTGAATTTTAATGAATTTTAAAATATCTCAACCCTCGTTTTGATCAGTTCTGACATTTGTCCTTTTTACCTCTCGCTAAGAGAGGTATTGGATTCATGCTAAAATTCGCATATCCAGATTTTATTGAATAAGCACGATTTAAGGTCCCTAGAATCCGATTATAACATTTTTTAAATGATGTCTGTGTGTGTGTGTGTGTGTGTGGATGTGTGTATGTGTGTATGTGTGTGTGTGTATGTATGTCTGGATGTTGTAGACACGATTCCTCAAAAACTATAAGACATAAAAATATTTAACTGCAGTTTCCTCAATCTGACATTCCTGGGAAGAGCTGAAAAGGTTTTGGTAACAATTTAACAACCGGAAGTAGTAGTTTCTTAGAAAAAATCTTCTAAATATAATTTTTTGGGAGTTTTTTTTATTAAATATTGAAGAACATAAAATTCTCCATCTAATACAATTAAAATTTTTATTATATCTTGTATAGATTTAGAGATAAAGACACTATAATTTATAGAGTAAACTAATTGCAGAGGCCAAGGCACTAAGGAAACCAGTTGACAAATTCCAATGTTTATAACATGACACATGTCATTGTCAAATATCAACATTTTTAGTGACATTCTGATAGCTTTTTCTGGGAAGTATATTTAATTTTTCTTATTGTTTTATTAATTAAATATTTGAAATTATAAGTAAAATTGTGGTAAAATGCATATATCCATCAGAAATACTGCCAATCTGGTTAATGAATTGGAACAATCTCTGACATGAAAATGATATAAAATAGATATAATTAGAATTATATGTGTGCAGAAGACATGTTAAATACAATAAAAAACAATATTTGAGTAAAGTTCTGTAATATTTTGTTATAAAACGACGGTTCGATAGCAAAGTGCAATACAATACTTATATAGCCTAATATGGAAATGGCAAGAGGTCTTGTGCTGGCCACAACAGATTTTTTTACTTCTGTTAATGATATTTTTTTCTTTATTTGATCTTTGGTCTTTCACTTTTTTCTGACAGGTATTACAAAGTTGCCAAAAAAAATATCGTCATCATTACCGATGTCTACATGTGTTGTAGATACTGGCACACCCAGAAATGGGTAATATGCCGTGATGATATATTTATTTTATTTATTTATTTATATATACACAATTTTAAATTTGATAATGCAGGGAAAATGTATTATTTTTAATATATTTACTTGACATTTTAATGTCTCTTAAGAATTTCATCGTTTTATGAATGTCCATCCATCTTCCGAGTAGGTATATGATTTTGACTGAAAGATATTATTTCGTAGCTGCCTTTATGTTTGCGCTGCCCTATTCTGGTGTTTTATAGACTGTAAATTGTATATAATTTATATGAACGTCACATATGTGTCATTGGATTTACTACTCATAACGATAATAAATTTATTATTCACCGGTCGTTTATAATTTTGTTGTTTGAAGTGAATTTATTACTAGAATAAATGATTGCATATGTAGCTGCTAGCTTATTTAGGGTAGATCTCATTCATATATTAATAAAGATTATTATAAATTCATTAGTCTATTTTAACACACAACGCACCTCCGCCATTTATTATTGAATTTATTTCAATAAATTTTGCAATAGCTTTTTTACTACTTATACACGTATATTATTCTAAAAAATAAATCATTTTAACTAAATTAGGTAAAACTCTTGTTTTATATTAGCTGTAGAAGACACCCTCAGGGTCCGAGGGGTGAAGATGACTTTGAGCGCTGCCTCAACACGCTCGGCCACCGAGGCGGCTATATTTTTAAATTTAGATAGTTCTTATATATGGGGTCCCGTGGCCGCGTTCGATCCCGACCGACGCCAAATATTTCGAATTTTAAATAGCACAACAGTGACCCCTGTGGTGCACTCTCCACGCCAGCAATGAGTGCCCGTGAGGTGACGCCTGGTAAGCGCCCGCACGGTACAAATATGTCATCATCATTACCGATATCTGCGATAAAGCAGATTGTGGCACACTCAGAAATGGGTAATATGCCGTGATGATATATTTATATTTATTTATAGATAGTTCTTATCATAAGGTTTCGAGGTTTAATTTAAATATAAATGACAATTTTTACCTCTCGCTAAGAGAGGTATTGGAATCATGCTAAAATTTGCATATCCAGATTTTAGTGGTTTTAAGGTTCCTTTAGTCCGATTATAACATTTTTATGATGATGTCCGTATGTATGTGTGTGTGTGTGTGTGTGTATGTGTGTGGATGTTGGAGCCACGGTTTCTCAAATACTAAAGACTATATTTAACAGCAGTTTCCTCAATCTGACATTCCTGGGAAAAGTTGATTAGATTTTGGTAACAATTGGACAACCGGAAGTAATAGTTTCTTTTATATGTAACATAGTAATGTTTATAACATAGTTTGTAAATGACAGATGTCAGTGTTAAAAATCAGCATTTTTAGTGACATTCTGAAAGCTTTTTCTGGGAAGTACATTTAATCTTTCTTATTATTTTATTAGTTAAATATTTAAAATTATAGGTAAAATTGTGGTAAAATGCATATATCATCATCAGAAATACCGCCAATCTTGGTAATGAATTGAACGAATCTTTGACATTTAGGATCTTCCTCATACAATGAAAAATAGATATAATTAGAAATGTATGTGTGTAGAAGATATGTTAAATACAATAAAAAACAATATTTGGGTAAAGTTCTGTAAATTTTTTGTTATAAAACGACGGTTCGATAGCGAAGTGCAATACAATACTTATATAACATAAAATGGAAATGGCCAGAGGTATTGTGCTGGCCACAACAGATTTTTTTTACCTCCGCTACCCTTGGTAAGGGAGGAATAGGGATCCTGCTAAAAATCACGTATCGAGATTTCAGTAAATGACCACGTTTTAAGGTCCCTAGAATCCAATTTTATCATTTTCACGATGATGTCTGTATGTGTATATGTGTGTGTGTATGTATGTGTGTATGTATGTATGTATGTATGTATGTATGTATCTATGTATGTATGTATGTGTGTGTGTCTTTGCTCTAACTCAAATACTATCATTCAGAAAATTCTGAAACCTTGTATTTCTATCCTATTCTAATAAGAAGCCATTAGATTTTGGTGTAATTCGGATAACCGGAAATGGCACTTTACCTGAAGCTCATAATGGTTTTTCTTCAAAAAATATCATTAAATGTCATTTTTTCGAATTTTATGTCTTATGAAAATTAAAGATTATTGAATTTTCTACAGGAAAACATTAATACTTTTTCTATATATTTTGCAGATAAATTTAAAAATATTTTTTTTATTAGTCCCTAAGCCTAAGAAAAACAATTTTCTTTGTTACACAGTGCATATTTCAAATGAATGTAACGGACAGTAAATGTCTGTCAAAAAACTAATCACTTCAAATTAATAATAGTGACATTTTAAAAAGAAAATAGTAAATAAATCAATAGTTTTATGCATTGGAACAGTTTGCAGGCTTAGTAAATACGTAAGTATGTATTTAAATTAATAAAAATGGGTAGGAAAGTGTGGCGAAGGAAGATTGTTGCGTAACTATTACTGTGGTCCGGATGGGGTTATTCTCTACCGAAAATCGGTCACTTTAATATGTTCTTATGTATGAATGCTATGATGATTGTGGACAAGGCGAAAGTAGAATGTTGTTAAAGAGTGAAGTGAGTCAGCTGAGCTCTTACTCTTATCCGTTTTCTTATTATTACTATTGTTTCCGGGTATTTGCTAACCCCGTAAGTGGGAATCGCGTGATTTTATGTACGTATGTGTGTATGTATGTAAAAATTAAATAGCGGGAGGTTTTGTGTTGGCCACAACAGATTTTTTTTCATATTTGATTCAATCGTGGACAACCCCACTGGGTAATAGTGATTCAGAATTTAGATGCAACGCGAGCTGTACTTGCTTTTCACCGTTCACCTGTTCCTAGTGGAATTCAACTTCTTATATTCTCACTAGACGACATCTGAGTCTTTCCGTCGTATGTACGACGTTATGGGGAATGAAAAAGTCTTTAATAGGCGTCGTCTGGCGGCACGCATGGAATGCACTAGCCGTGGAATCCAAGTCACAAAGAGCGAAAGTTACATCAAAGCAAACAAGAAATTTGTCACATGAGCCGCCCGGGTATCGACATACTACGGAAAACTCAATTACACTAGCGTCTAAATGGCGCTTGTTTTAAACTCGTTTAAATTTGGAAAGTTGCTCCTCGTCTGTCAACCTCTCGTCAATGCCACGGATCAGAGAATCAATTCCAGCGAAGGACACTTTTCTCATTTTTTGCTTCGAGGAACAGGGGATTCGTCTTCTCGCAATGTTATTCTATCTATACATACTGGCGATTTACACTCTATGTGGAAGTGGTGTCTCAAACTCAGAAGTATTCGATTCGGAATTAATTCAAGGTAGATGGGTTTCTATAACCGTGTGGGAGTACTAAATAAAAACATGAAGTATGAGTGCATGACGAAGTTTAGTGGAATTGCAAATAAATATATTTCTTTTTAACATGCTGTAACTCATAAGCACTCGATGGAAATTATAATAGTTATTTACATTCGAGTGCGTGTAAAATACTTCACGCACGAGAATTGTATCAAATTTTTTGGCCGACGATAACGAAAATCACTTTTTTCAATGAGATAGGTTGTACTTCTGAAAAGGGTTAGTTTAAAATACTGGGGTTAAGTTAATTTCCAAATTTGATTTTACTTACCTTCATTAGAGTACTTCTTCTAGCAAAAATTTATCTGTAATAATAGACGATGTTTATGACTGATAATATATTTATTTGCTCATGTTTTCTTCGTAATAAATAATAAGGTATAGGTGTCGATATTTGACATTTAAGCAGTGTTCGCCTCGCGTATTTGACAGGTATATCGATCGGTGACTATGTCGATAACGGCAGAACTTTATTACAGTAAAGATGATTTCTTTTCTAAATTCTTTTCTGATTGATAGTATTTGAGTAATCGTGTACACACGATCACACACACACACACACACACACACACACACACTCACACACACACGCACACACAGATACATACCTACCTACGTACATCATTGTAAAAATCTGATGTGGCAAGCAAATGACCTCCCGCAAATTCCATGTTTAAAATAGCAATAAGCTTTAAGTAAAGTATCTTTTTCCTTTCCGGTTGATCGTTTATAAACAAAATCTAATTTGTTGTTTTAGTAAATAGAAGTCTGTAATACGAAATTAATTTCGTGCCAAAACTAATCGATTATCATGGGCCTATTGCGCTCACCATCAACTATAACAGTTCGACCTTCATCATTTTCGAAAAAATAAGTTCCAATGATGCCACCTGACAGTCTCATTTGGACATGTAATGGTACCTCGTAAATCACATAAAGATTTTCCTCTACCCATATCTGGCAATTTTGTTTATCAACATACCCAGAGAGGAGAAAATGTGCCTCACCAAAGAAAAAGATAATCCGCGAAAAATCATCATCAACTTCCAAGTGCTCTAAAAACGCAATCTGTGTAAATTCTATGCCGTACATGATCCATGTCGTAAATGTGTAGTTGTAAACCAGTATTTGACATTTTGAAAACACGTACTTATAATGACAGATTTATATTTACAAATCAAATATATTTCTACTTAATTCTTCTTAACACGGTTTCATTATTAATGTAAATGTGACAGTGACATTTATTTAACTACGTCAAAATTTTATTAAAGTATTATGTTTTTGTTTGACACATGGGTCAGATGATGTACAAAAATAAATTATTTTATATATTTATATTTAAAGTTTTTTAAAGTTATATTATCGTAGAATTGAATATTGTACCATTATATTTTTTCAACAAAAACTGGTAAAAGCTTGTATAAGTTATACTTCCGGTTATCTGATATACACTAAAAACTAATCAACGCTTTCCACATTAGTATAGAATGGGTATACAAAATTTCAAAATTTTGTGATTGATAGTATTTGAGTAATCCATCATTGTAAAAATGTTAAAATCGGATTCTGGGGGCATCAAAACGTGCTTATTAACTAAAATCTCTATATGCGATTTTTAGCACGATCCCTATACCTTCCTTACCTAATGTAGCGGGAGGTAAAAATGTTAAAATCAGATTCTGGGGACATCAAAACGTGCTTATTCACAAAAATCTCTATAGGTATGTAATTTTTAGCACGATCCCTATACCTCCCTTACCTAGGGTAGCGTGAGGTAAAAATCTTGCATAACCAGGACCAAATATTTCAAGCCCTTTTAAATTTCAATGTTGTTCACGTTTTCTAATTCTCCGTCATCTTAATAAAGTAAAAGGATTTAGCGAAGTTTGTATTATCATTTCATTTATCTAAAAAATAAGTAAAAAAGTTGGGTGTTGGAGAGTAGGCGATTGCGGTACGAGAGGTAATGAGTAGAATATAAATGAACGATTAGCGTAAAAATGATAAAGACATTGCGGGTAAATGTAGCGAGAAGGCGAAATAAATTAGACGAGGGGCTTCGATATGCTGGCTCTATACTGCGTACCAAACTTTGCTGCTCTACCATTAAACACAAAGAGAAAGACAACCAAATGATAATAAAAGTAGGTGAACACATCATCAACTTATTTGCAATATTTCTTCAAAGTTTATGGAAATATTTTTAGGTAATATTTTTATCAGGCTGTCCCACAACAAATTTAAAGTATCTTTTTTAAGAAAACTTTGGTATCTAGTAGTTTTCCAACTTTCGTACGTATTTGATGCTATTATGTAATTATTTTTTTTTTAAATCTGTTGTGGCCCCGCCATTTCCATTTTATGTTATATTTTTATTACAGAATACAGAACTTTACCCAACTTCTGCACACATACAATTCTAATTATATCTAGTTTTCATTTTATGAGTTTCTAAATATCACAGATTATTCCAATTCATTAACAAGATTGGCGGTATTTCTGATGGACATATGTATGCATTTTACCTATAAATTTAAATATTTAATTAATAAAACAATAAAAAGAATTAAATGTACTTCCCAGAAAAGGCTTTTAGAATATCACTTAAACTGTTGATTTTTGTCATTTTTATTTCAATACTTTTATTCTTAAAAATTTACACAGTTGTTCAAATACTCTAAAAATGCGTTCACTTACGTAACATTCTCTTTACAATCAAATAATAATACTACCAAGTTTATATCTCTACCCATTTTTGAATTATTGCCCCAAAAGTCAAAATACCCCACATTTAGATAAAAACTTCAAAATTTACAAAAATCTAATTTTTATGTATCTAGATACTTCTCAATGCGCTGATTCCAAATTTTGAAACCGCAGGTCGATATCTCTTTTCGTTCTTGAGATATTTAGTTTTAAAGTTTTTCTCAAAACTGCCCATTTTTGGGTATTAACCCAAAAATGGGTCCAGATATGAATTTCGCGACATCACCATTCGATTCTACGGACAAAAATACATAAGTATAGCAATTTTCATAATTTTTGTCCAACCGGTTCATTTGTTATGAATAAAAGTTTGAAAACCCTTGAAAATGGTCAAAATCCGAAAAAATCCTAAGGGGTACCCCTTACGATTTTTGCGATTTTTGGCCATTTTCAGTTATTTTGCTTTAGAGATTGTGTGCGGTGTTCAAAAATTCTGAACATTGGTGTGCTTATGTAATTTTGCCCGTAGAATCGAATGGTGTTGTCGCCAAATTCATATCTCGACCCATTTTTGGGTTGTTACCCAAAAATGGGCAGTTTTGAGCAAAACTTTAAATCTGAATATCTCGAGAACGAAACGAGATATCAACCTGCGGTTTCAAAATTTGAAATCAGCGCATTAAGAAGTATCTAGATACATAAAAATTAGATTTTTAAAAATTTTGAAGTTTTTATCTAAACGTTGGGTATATTGACTTTTGGGGCAATAATTCATAAATGGGTAGAGATATAAATTTGGTAGTAATATTATTTGATTGTAAAGAGAGTGTTACGTAAGTGTACGCATTTTTAGATTATTTATATATGAGTATCGGATTATTTTATTGGATTTATAGAATATTTTCCAAGGAACTTTCTGTATGGAATTTGTAAAAAATTGTATTATGTTCGTGTTACAATTTTACTGGATATATAGATTCTTTTTCAATGAAATTTTGGTATGGGATTTGTTGTCTTGTTCTGGCCACAACAGATTTTTTATTAAAAATTTCGTATGGTCCAGGCTTCATTTTAAATTCATAATGGAATTCTTTAGTTAAACGGTTAGTGAGATAATATTATGTTTCAGTCATACTAAAAAAATTATTTGGGACTCGTAAAAATGCTAGACGACGTGCAGCGGAGTCTGGTAACAGTGGCAACTGTCTTACTAGTCCCAGACTCGTGCATTTTATGTATTAATGAAACAAATAACTATATTTTAAAATCACTAATATTTTTTTTAAATTTTAACTTAAAATAATAGTAGTTCAAGTAAAAAACTGTACTTATAAACAAATATTTATTAAAATTTATTTCTATATTTGAATAATTTTCTGATAACGTACTCCCTATTTCTCAAAGTTTAGGACGAAATCAGCCAACGAAAAACGAATTTTTGTACTCTTCACGTGTGCTTCAAATCTTGTTAAAATAAAACCTCAGATGTATTATCACAGCAAAGTACAAAAGGTGATGTGTTGTAGGCTTAATAAACCATTAACCACTACTTAATTAAACCTAAACATAACCTCTATTTGTAACAGCTGAGCTGCCAATCATTTGTCTGAAAATACAAGCTATCTCTCTCGTTTTCCATCTGTTTCTGAATATATTCTATTCTACCCAAAGCTTAAAGCTTTCAATAATTTTAATGAAGAGCATATTTGGAAATTAATTTAATGTTTTAGATGAAATAGGTATTCAATGTATTTTAGATATTTGAGTGAATAATTAGTGCATTTGGAATTGTTTTAAAAAATTGTAGTGTGAACGGTTTAGTAGTGCCACTAAACTCAATAACAAAGTGGAAGGCGCCATGTTGCTAGGTTTCCATAGCAACAAAGTGGTGCGAGAGAGAGAGAGAGGGAGCCCAAAGGGTAGATAGTTCTATGCTTTACTCACTGATTCTTCTTGAACTTGTACACATATCAGTCTTGAGTACATTCTATGTCAAAAATTAATGTATGTGTATAATTTGTTATTTTTATACAAATTTACTGACAGTAGGTTTTAGTGTTTGTTTTTAGGGTTAAAAATGTTATTTTATGACACTAAAACTGTGTCCGATGTTGCACTTTTATCACCCTAACATCTAAATCCTAAATTTATATGCCCTAAAACTAGTGATTATTTAGAATTTTAGGAATTAGATTTTAGGGTTTTGCAGGAGCACACTATGCCTTGAAGTTGACCCACACTAATTAAACAAATCATATTCGTTGCTATAATTTGTGCCAAACTTCAAATTTAAGCCTCATTCACAGCTCCAAAAATAAAATTATACATAAAAATAAAAATAGCGATAGAAACAATAGATTCTTATGAAAGCGTTCACAGCTCTCGAAAATAAAATTAAACATAAGACACAAACACAAGGATTTGCAAATGTTAAATATTTTACACAAAAATATGAACATACATAACAAATGTCATTTGAAAAAGCCAATTTACCTACTGGCAAAAGGATTTCAATTTAAATATAATTTTAAAAAGCTGTCTTAAGACAAAGGTCCGCAAATATGATTGCGCACAGTGCTTTACAAGGTATGAAATTATTATTATTGCTTGTTAATTATGAATATATTAAATGACAGTTGACATTAATTTAAGTTTTATTTTCGAAGCAGTGAACACTAACCATAAAGTCTTATTTACAATTATATTTATATTTCTTATTTTCGTAGCTGTGAATGAGCCTTTTTTACCCAACTGATTTTATTTATTTATTATGTATTTATTATTTTATAGTGATCGGTACAAATGTTTTGTTTTCTTTGTTTAAAAATTTTATTCGTGGTGTGTCTTTCACCCATCTGATTTTATTTATTTATCACATATTTATTATTTTATAGTGTCATGTACAAATGTTTTATTTTCTTTGTTTAAAAATTTTATTCGTGATGTGTTTTTTACCTATCTGATTTTATCTATTTATTATTTTATAATGTACTGTTTATGTAAATTATTTATCAATATGTAATGTAATCTGTTCTCTATGTTCACATTGCCAAATTGTTATTTGTACCATATGTTGCTCACAATAACTTAGTGTTTTTTTTTATATAATGTGAAATGTACTCACTTCAGGGTTTGTTTGAAAATCAGCTGTTGTAGCTGAAACAAATCCTATTGTACTTTTATGTGCAATAAATATTATTATTATTATTATTATTATTATTATTATTATTATTATTATTAATGTCAAAGAATAGCTTCTTAGGCTGTGTCCGATGTTGCACTTTTATTACGCTAATATCTAAATCTTAAATTTATATGCCCTAAATCTAGTGATTATTTAGGATATTAGGAATTAAATTTTAGAGTTTTGCAGGAGCACACTATGCCTTGAAGTTGACGCGCACTAATTAAACAAATCATGTTCGTTCCTATAATTTGTGCAAAATGTTAAATTTACTGTCAAAGAATAGCTTCTTAGCTTCTATTTTATGAAATATAATATTAACATTTACTGTCAAGCATCAAATTGAATTGAAATGTATAATTCATTTTTGTTGTTCTAAAGTGTTGCCATACAAACCAATGGATATCACTAGTGTGTCAATCGGAGTTGTATTTATGTGAAGAAGACCTAAATCCTAAATACTAAATGCCAAAATGCGACATCGGACACAGCCTTAGCTTCTATTTGATGAAATATAATATTAAATATAATATTTCATTCATGGATGGCACAAGTATGCCATTCGGAATTGTATTCATGTGAAGAAGACCTAAATCCTAAAATTTAAATGTCAAAATGCGACATCGGAGGCAGCCTTAGGCTATATAAATATAGAAAAAATAACATTTTCGGCTAATATAAAAATATCCGAAGATTTTCTTAAATTTATGTGGTTTTTTATAAAAAAAAGTTCGGACACCTTAATTGGATCACTCTTTATATTTATTTGTTGTACATTTAAGGGGGCGGTGCTTACATGAATAATATCTCATGAGTTATGAATAAATAAATGGCAAATAACACAATTAGCGATGAGAGGCCATAACAAGGGTTGGCAGTGGCTCTTCTTAATTCCTAATGCAGTGTCAGAGGTGTCAGCGCGGTTTACAGCCCCCTGTCCTGCTGTAACGTTTCCTGCTGCCTCTACTCCTGCTTGCGTGCCCTAATCAATGCCTTCTTTCTTCACATGTCTGCTGACAACCAAACTTCCGCACCAACTTATAAAATTTATGTTAGAATAAATTTAAATTTTAATCAAGCAAGCGACATTAACTTGGGAACTATTCCATGTAATTGAATTCTGAACCGAACAACTAAAAATTGATTAAAACTGTAGCGAAGATTCAACACTATTTATAATTTAGTTTAATATTCAGGCTTCATACAGAAATTCCAAGTTCACTATTATAACTTATACATCCGCAACAAAAGCTGGAAACTGATAACTTTAAATGTAAATCAAACATTTGCACACACATAAGGAATGGTTTATTATAAATTTAATTTACGAATTTACAATTTATAATTCAAATATAAATAAATAAATATATCATATTACCCATTATGGGTGTGCAAGTACCTACAACACATGTAGACATCAGTAATGATGACGATATGTTTTAGCGTGTGGGCGCTTACAAGGCGTCACCTCACGGGCACTCATAACTGGTGTGGAGAGTGCACCACAGGGATCACTTATAATTAATAATAACTTATAATTTAGATTTTAAAATATAAACTCACTTAAAACTATATTTTATATTTCCAAATGTAAATATCAAATTCGACCAATCACAAGACAGAACTATTAAATATGGCGGTAAGGTATAACTTTGCTTCATCCGTCAGTTGTCTTTTCTGTTTGTGAGTTGTTAATATTTTGAAGATGGATTCACGAGAAATGTATTGTAAAACAATAAAAAATTTTGCTTAAATTCAAGGTATTGGCTTTGGCCAAAAAATTCGGTGGTGAGTTTTAAATGAATAAGCACGTTTTAGGGTCCCTACAATACGAATTTACTATTTTTAAGATGATATCTGTATGTACGTATGTGTGTGTGTGTGTGTGTGTGTGTGTGTGTGTGTGTGTGTGTGTGTGTGTGGCCGTGTGTGACAAATTTTTCTCCGACGATAACTCCAATACTACAATTCTAAAAATTATAATTCTTTCGTATTCCTCTTCTGTACATCCATATGAAGAGTTGATTAGATTTTGGTTATAAATGATCCACCGGAAGTAAATATTATTTTTTGGCATTTTGTTATTATATATATTAAAGAAAATACTCTTCTCTATACGGTTTGATTATACATTTTCCTTCATATTCAATAGATGTAGAGTTAAAGCATTATAAAGAAATTAATTTTGAAAAATTAGTCAGCTTTCTATTTATCATGGAAACAGCTGATACATTCAAAAAATTCTAATTGACAGATGTCTGTTGCAAGTGCAAAACAAATATGGATAGTATAGGATCAAAAATTGGTATGTCATAGTATTCCTCGCAAGTGACATGCAGTGAAAGGCCAAAGAGAAGATGGAATGACTGTATTGCAGAATACTTGAGAAAGGAAGGACTTCGTGAAGAAGATGCGTTGGACAGGAATGAGTGAAAGAGAAGAGGAAATAGCGACCCCTAATAAAATAGGGGAAAGCTGAAGCAGAAAGAAGGAAGTGTCAAGTGCATTTTACTTAGTGTATGTTTATGTTATAATTTTATTGGATTTATAGAACCTTTTCAAATGAACTTTTGGTAAGGAATTGTAAAAAATAGTATGTGTTCGTGTTCGATTTTACATGATATTATATAGAATCTGTTCCAAGGACCTTTTGGTATAAGATTTGTACAAAATACATCGAATTGACGGAGGTCTTGTGCTGGCCACAACAGATTTTTTAAGTTTGTGTTTGTTTAATTTCTTTATTATACAAATCAGTAGTAAAAAACATTATAAAAGAGGAAAAACTTTTTTATTTTACAAAAAAAAATGTATTCTTGATAAAAGTTTTTGCGAAACGGCCAATTCAGTTTTAACATTTTCAAATTTTCTTCTAGTTTCAGATAAAAATCGAAAATTGGTCGTTTTAGTTGAGAATTATAAGTCCCAAAAAATAAAATTGCAAAAACTTTTATCAATAATACATTTTTTTGTAAAATAAAAAATATAAATCTTTTCCTCTTTGGAATTTGATCCGTGGACATACTGTATATTGTGCATTAATGTACAGAAAAGTCCAAAAAATAACACGAGAATCGAACCCAGAACCGCTGGCACGTGAAGCTGGTACGCTAACACCAAGCTACCTCTATCAGTACAGAAAATATTATAACTTCCATAAATTAATATCTAGGTAATTTTTGAATGAAAATGCAAATATTTGACATCACTCTGTGGCCAAATTTACACTAACAATTTCTACGTATAGGAAGAACTAATTACTATAATTTTTTCTGCTTTATGCTTGGTAAACAGTATTGAATTTTTTGTCGTTTCTGGTAATAATTTCCGTGTATTACGGTTTGTGGAGTCCATTTAAATAATAAATAGGGCAAACAACTTGTAGATAAGTGGAGGGATATATCAAATCGCAATGAGTCCGGCTATAATTACACCCCGACTCCGACTGTTGCAGTGTGTTGACTTTTGACTTAATGCTGAACCCCGGGGATGTCAAACAAACCGCCAATCATTTACATCCGGAGTTTGCTACAGTTCCACAGCAGAGCAGAGCAGACTATCAAGAGTATCACTCCAACAGACGGGTAAACATCGTGGGTTCACTCACTCAACCAAGCCAGAGATACTCTCATACACATTATGCTCTTAACAATGAATTCAGTATTTTTTATATAAACCGTAAGGAGGCGTGGTTAAATGTGATAAGTTACCGGTTAAGCTTCTGATGGCCTGGATTCGAAACTGATCGATAACAAACTTGAAAATTATTTCCAATTCTTGTGTGACTTTTGTGGTGATCTCATTATACAGTAGCTTTATCAACCCGTGAGGTGACATTTGTTAAGCGCCCTTATCAGTACAGATATTATAATCAATACCGAAATCTGCGAATAAAAATCTGTTGTGGCCAGCACAGTACCTCTAGCCATTTTCATATTAGGCTATATAAGTATTGTATTGCACTTCGCTTTCGAACCGTCGTTTTATAACAAAATATTACAGAACTTTACTCAAATATTATTTTCTATTGTATTTAACATGTCTTCTGCACACATATATAATTCTAATTATATCTATTTTTCATTGTATGAGGAAGTTTCTAAATGTCTGAAATACTTCCAATTCATTAAACAGATTGGCGGTATTTCTGATGGATATATGCATTTTACCACAATTTTACCTATAATTTCAAATATTTAATTAATAAAACCATAAGAAAGATTAAATATACTTCCCAGAAAAAGCTTTCAGAATGTCACTAAAATGCTGATTTGTGACACTGACATTTGTGTCATTTACAAACTATGTGATAAACATTGGAATTTGTCAACTGTGCCTTAGTGCCTTAGCCTTTGCGATGTACTACATTAAATTATTCTATATATTACAGTACCTTTATCTCTAAATCTATACAAGATATAATAAAAATTTTAAGTGTATTAGATGGAGAATGTTATGTTCTTCAATATTTGTAAAAACAAAAATTTCCAAAAAATTATATTTAGAAGATTTTTTAAAAGAAACTATTACTTCCGGTTGTCCAATTGTTACCAAAATCTAAACAGCTCTTCCCAGCAATGTCAGATTGAGGAAACTGCAGTGAAATATTTTTTTAATTCTTATAGTATTTGAGAAACCGTATGGTTCGAACATCCACACATCTACACACACACGCGCACACACACACACACATACACACACACGCACATCATCGTAAAAATGTTATATTCGGATTACAGGGACACTAAAATCTGGATATGCGAATTTTAGCATGATTCCAATACCTCTCTTAGCGAGAGGTAATAGTATACTGTATAACTAGTGCTGAAAGTTGGATATTTCGCACGAACGTGAAGTTTGAGCCACGAGCCGAAGGCGAGTGGTTTAATCACGTGAGTGTGAAATACCCTTTCAGCACGTGTTGTACACGATATTTTTCCGATGACCTCAAAAAATAAAACAATATAAAATTTTCATAAAAATATTAAAACAGATTGTTTACATCATCGCTATCAGAATTCACCAAAAATTATGTTAAAATCTGATAAATCAGGATCCAGCCTTCTTAATTCGTGTAAATTCAGCAAATTATTTGCAACTGTCAAATTTTTACATACACATTTTTAGGTTAGTTCGCTCAGTTATCGCAGTGTGTGATAAAATCATATCACTCAATTGCGGACGCATCTGATTGGCTAACGAGCTTTCATTTCACACAGCTTTGGTAGTGATGTGCAATGACCAACTTTCAGTAATAGTTTAGCGTGTGAATTTATGTACTTTTCGTAGTGGTCGTCGGAAAAAGTATTTTTACATCTCCAATAACAAGTCGCGATTTGAAGTGTGAATAAACTCTCAGCAATATTTTATAGCTAATAATTATTGAATTGAAGATAGTATCTGTACCATGTTTTCACTTATGCCGAGAGTGTGTTATTGAATGTTTTCTTTGTTCTTCTACTGTTGAAACAATTGGTGCGATCTTGATTGTAGACTAATGACAGGGTATGTGATATGAATTTGGTTCCATTAGGCATGCGGCTATTTAATAAATGATTAATTAAAGCGCGGGAACATTAGCAGCAAAGTGGCCGCCAGTCGATGGCCAGGCCACGGAGGACGGAGCACTAATGCACGACAACGACATCGAGAACGACACACATGTTCAGTGTTCACAAAACACACAGCATAAAATAACATTATGGTCTTATCTATACACATTCCTGTATTACTATGTTCATCAAATCATTACATAACAAGAGCTGGATCATTATTACCTCGAATATTACAACTAGTAATTGGGTCATTGCTTACAGCATATAATATAAGGTTTCCAGTATGTATTTTTTACCTAAGAGAGGTACTTATTGGATTCATGCTAAAATTCGCATATCCAGGTTTTATTGAACAAGCACGATTTAAGGTCCCTAGAATCCTATTATAACATTTTTAAAATAATGTCTCGAGTGTGTGGATGTGTGTGTGTGTGTGTGTGTGTGTGTGTGTGTGTGTGTGTGTGTATGTATGTACGTATGTATGTATGGATGTTGGAGGGACCATTCCTCAAAAATTATAAGACTTAAGAACTGTTTAGCTATGGATTCCTCAATCTGACATTCCTGGGAAGAGCTGAAAAGGTTTTGGTAACAATTAAACAACCGGAAGTAGTAGTTTCTTAGAAAATTCTCCATCTAATACATATAGTACCCATTTTATCCACAACACATGTAGACATCGGTAATGATGACGATATATTTTACCGTCTGGGCGCTTACCAGGCGTCACCTCACGGGCACTCATAGCTGGAAAATTATAGGTAAAATGCATATATTCATCAGAAATACCGCCAATCTGGTTAATGAATTGGCAGAATCTCTCACATATAGGAACTTCCTCATACAATGAAAAATCGATATAATTAGAATTATATGTGTGCAGAAGACATGTTAAATACAATAAAAAATAATATTTGGGTAAAGTTCTGTAATTTTTTGTTATAAAACGACGGTTCGAAAGTGAAGTGCATTACAATACTTATATAGCCTAATATGGAAATGGCGAGAGGTCTTGTGCTGGCCACAACAGATTTTTTTTTTTGGCACTTAAATCGCTTTGGGTAATAATTGTATTATTACAAATATTTAAGAGTGCATTGTTGACATGTATCAATTTTGACATTTTGCGTAAATGAGAAAATGCTTTTATTTTCAATTTTAAATGGCACAAAAATAACCCCGGTGGTGCACGCACGGTAAAATATATCGTCATCATTACCGATGTCTACATGTGTTGTAGCAGAAATGGGTAATATGTCATGATGATTTAATATTTGTAATAACATAAATTACCAAAAAATAATATTTAGAAATTTTTTTAAGAAACTACTATTTCCGGTTGTCCAATTGTTACCAAAACTTTTTCAGCTCTTGTCTTTAATATCAGATTGAGGAATAGGTAGTGAAATTGCTCTTTAGTGTCATAGAATTTAAGATACCGTCCTTCCTACATCCCCACACACACACACACACACACACACACACACACACACACACACACACATACACACACACACACACACACACACACACACACACACACAGAGACAGATATCATTGTAAAAATGTTAAAATCGGATTCTTGATAGCGAGAGTTAAAAACTTGTGGACAACAATTTTCTGCAAAAATACCATATTTTACAGCAAACATAATGATATTATATACTTGCTTCTCAATGAAGTAAAAAGAAGAACTAATGCATATAGTTAATTTAATGTAAACGTGCCAAACAATTATATTCTGTATGCAATCTATAAATAGTTTTAAAAATTCTATTCCTATTTTATTTTATTTCATGTTCTATTTTATTTTATTATAATATCTGCAATCTACAAATCAGCTTTAGAGATATCAGAAGACGAATAAAAAATCATATAATAAATAAAATAAATAAGACCTCAGTCTTGAAAAAGATTAATTTATTTATTATAGAAGGTACTATTTATAAAATGTAATAATATTTTTTGTAAAATACTTTTGTAAGAATTGTGAGTAAAGCTTGTAAGAAAACAGATGCAATTCCTCTTCCTTTCTCCAAAGGACCTTATGAATGTATGAAATAATAAAAGTGATATAAAAACGAAGTTATTTAAAGTTGTTTTGATGTTAAAGATATTTCCCAACTTTATCAATAACAAAACTCTCGTTCGGTAGTTGAAAGAAGTAGATGGCATGAAAAGGATCAAGTCATCTACTGTAGCTGCTCATTTGTCACTTCCCGTCTTTCTACAAGAAACGGAAACTATATTTTCCATGTTTTAAATTTTATATTTTATGTAGAATGACAGCCTGACACTCTGCCAAGCTAATCGCCTGTCGGAATTTTAAACCCGGATTAAAACGTTGATTATAAAGTGAATTAAATAAATAAATATATCATCATAGACTTCCGACGAGGACTTGATGTATTACGCTGCTATTTATGCACGGAAATGTATGAAAATGTAAAGGTATATTGTGGTTAATAGTTTCAAACATGATGATAAATTTTGATAAAACGAAATAACTGATGTATAGTCCGTTCAAAAGAATGGGTACACCTGAAAATTGTTTCGACTCCTTCAATAAAACACTAATTTTTTTATCATTTATTTTGAACTATCTCGACATGCGATTTTTAACACGATTCCTATTCCTTCCTTAACAAGGGTAGCGAGAGGTAAAAATTTACAGAGGCCCAGACAAATTTTATTTTACAGTACACTATTCTTTTGAAAAAAAAAAACTAAAATTATCTTTTTATCAATTTATATCCTCTAAACATAGGGCTGCGTATAATTGTTTTTACCACTCGCTGAGAGAGGTATTGGATTCATGCTAAAATTCACATATACAGATTTTATTGAATGAATAAGCACGATTTAAGGTTCCTAGAATCCGATTATAACATTTTTAAAATGATGTCTGTCTGTCTCTCTGTGTGTGTGTGTGTGTGTGTGTGTGTGTGTGTGTGTGTGTGTGTGTGTGTGTATGTGTATGTGTGTATGTGTGCGTGTATGTATGTCTGGATGTTGGAGGGATGATTCCTCAAAAACTAAATAAATATATCATCACGGCAGATTACCCATTTCTGGGTGTGCCAGTATCTACAACACATGTAGACATCGGTAATGATGACGATATATTTTACCGTGTGGGCGCTTACCAGGCATCACCTCACGGGAACTTATAACTGGTGTGGAGAGTGCACCACAGGAGTCACTTTTGTGCCATTAAAAATTGGAAATATTTGGCGTCTGTCGGGATCGAACCCGGTTCCCCCAGTTTCGCGACCAGACACTCAGTCACACGGCCACGGAACTCCATAAAAACTATAAGACTTAAAAAAATATTTAACTGCAGTTTCCTCAATTTGACAATCCTGGGAAGAGCTGAAAAAGTTTTGGTAACAATTGGACAACCGGAAGTAGTAGTTTCTTAGAAAAATTCTTCTAAATATAATTTTTTGGAAATTTTTGTTATTACAAATATTGAAGAACAAAATTCTCCATCTGATACACTTAAAATTTTTATTATACCTTGTATAGATTTAGAGATAAAGACACTAAAATATATAGAATATTTTAATCGCAGAGGCTAAGGCACTAAGGAAGCCACTTGACAAATTCAAATGCTTACAACATAGTTTGTAAATGACATATTATGTCAGTGTCAAAAATCAATAGTTTTAATGACATTCTGATAGTTTTTTTCTGGGAAGTATATTTAATCTCTCTTATTATTTTATTAATGAAATATTTGAAATTATATGTAAAATGCATATATCCATCAGAAATACCGCCAATCTGGTTAATGAATTGGAAGAATCTCTGATATAGGAACTTCCTCATACAATGAAATATAGATATAATTAGAATTGTATGTGTGCAGAAGACATGTTAAATACTATCAAATACAATATTTGGGTAAAGTTATGTAATTTTTTTGTTATAAAACGACGGTTCGATAGCGAAGTGCAATACAATACTTATATCGCCTAATATGGAAATGGCGAGAAGGCTTGTGCTGGCCACAACAGATTTTTTTGTTCTGTATAACAAATGGTAGAGGCAATTTTAAATCAAATATTTATATTAACGAAAAAAAATAATAAAGCTTTCATTTGAAATCCATGTATTTACACTACCTTTTGTTTGTTCATGAAAAACAAAGAAGCTCATGTATAATCAATATGAGTTTGTTTGATAGAGTCTAACCAATTAAATATAATATTTCATACAAGTACAAAAAATTAGAATGTACATATATTAATACCTACATCAAATATTTTTTGCGTGATTACAGTTTCCCCGTAATGTGAATTAATTTGTTTCAGCAAAAAATATCGGATTCCCTTGATAGCGCTTTGTGTTTTGAAGGTTGCAATATAGTTCAAAGTATTTATTTTTAATTTCCTGGCTGATATCTCTAGCCGGTTGTTTATTTTAAAATTCCAGGGTTGTAAAAACAACACTGGCCTTTACCCGACAGCGTGGTACGTATGTAAGTTCAGGATTCGAGTTGTTTCAATATAGCACTAGATTCAATACTGTGTTCAAACATGTGACATTTGACTTACGGATATTGGTAAATTGTTGCTATGGTAACCAGCCTCCCACCCCTACATATTTAATCAACTAGTTTCACAAAAATTCCGGATTTCCCAACCAATATTTATTTGCGAAACATTTTCACCCTTTTGCGTTCAACAGCATGAATTAAAAATAAATGTATCGGCATATGTGCCCAATAATTGAAAAAAGCGTTACGTTGTTACATTATTACACCAATCCCAGCGTAGAATCTAGAGGAAGGGAAAGGGGAAATCGCTAAGCGGCTTTCGTGGTAGTAATTATTTCACCGGCTCACACTATCACGTATAGTATCACACCGTGCATTTTTAAACACTATACCTATCGTTTTTTAAACACTGCAGGGTATCTGCAGTACTAATACTTAAAAGAAAAACAGATACAAGTACCTTTTATTATTTCAATGAATTGCTCAACTCTCAAAACTATTGGATGATACATTCTTTATTTATTCTTTGTATTTAAATGCAATTAAATAATCTTATAACATTGACAATGTATAAAATTACACAAAACAAATATTGCTCTCTTCCACGAACCCTACACCGCCCGATGCGAATATTCCATTGTTGGAAGCAATGCCTGCAGGCCTTTTTTGTTAGGTTATTCATAAGCCCCGCCGCTTTTCTATAACTACATCTCGTCCCCGAATTTGGTGTCTTTTAACGCAGAATTACAATTTGGGAATAAAAGCAAGTCACATAACACTAGGTCAAGTGAGTACAGTTGATGTACCAACACGGTGACTTTGTATTTCGTCAAAAATGTCTTGCCGAACAGGGCGTTTTGTTCCGGCGCGTTGTATTCATGAAGAATCCACATTTCAGCCGTTCTTCTTCTCATCCGTGCATGAAGGGTTATCAAAACCTTTTTGCAATATGCTTAGTTAACGAAATGCCCCTCAGGCACCCAATCCATGTGAACAATCACTCGCATTTCGAAAAAAACCTGTTGTGGCCAGCACAAGACCTTCCGTCAATTCCATGTATTTTGTACAAATCCCATACCAAAAGGTCCTTGGAACAGATTCTATATAATATCATGTAAAATCGAACAAGAACACATACTATTTTTTACAAATTCCATATCAAAAGTTCATTTGAAAAGGTTCTATAAATCCAATAAAATGATAACAAACTACACTAGCTAATGTCTTTCCATCTTCTCTTTGGCCTTTCTCTGCATGTCACTTGCGAGCAACACTATGACATACCAGTTTTAGATCCTATACTTTTTTCCATATTTGGTTTTGCACTTGCAACACACATCTGTCAATTAGAATTTTGAATGTATCAGCTGTTTCCATGATAAATATCAAAGCTGATTAATTTTTGAAAATTAATTTCTTTATAATGCTTTAACTCTACATCTATTGAATATGAAGGAAAATGAATAATCAAACCATATATAGAAGGGTATTTTCTTTAATAAATATAATAACAAAATGTCAAAAAATAATATTTAACTGCGTTTTTTTAAGAAAAACTGTTAAAAACTTCAAATAAGGGTACTTCCGGTGGATCAATTATAACCAAAATCTAATCAACTCTTCATATGGATGTATAGAAGAGGAATACGAAAGAATTATAATTTTTAGAATTATAGTATTGGAGTTATCGTCGGAGAAAAATTTGTCACACACGGACACACATACACACACACACATACACACACACATACACACACACACATACACACACACGGACCCACACACAAATACACACACATACATACATACAGAGATCATCTTAAAAATAGTAAATTCGTATTGTAGGGACCCTAAAACGTGCTTATTCATTAAAAACTCACCAATCTTCCTTACCTAAAAGTGACGGAAGGTAAAAAACAATGTCAGTGCATGGTCGAGGCACGAATCATATCCGATCTCCTTTTTTCCTTTTTTAAATCTTCTAAACTGCTCTAAAACTTGAGTACTAGATAGACCCTCATCACCATAAACATTCTTCAACCATTCGTACATTTCTGTAGCGGATTTTTTTAGTTTCACACAGAATTTCATATTGACACTAACATAATTCCGTCGGAGTACTAGAAAGTAGTTAACTTCTATTAAAGGCTACTGCCGAACGGCTTGCCAAATTATATTGAAATTCGCCAATGGGTCTTTTTATTCAGCGCTTTAAAAGTAATGAATTTTAATAAAGCGTTCTTATTTTCACGATTAGTTAAACAGAAATCTATCGGATCCATCAGGTTTGAGTGTCCATGTATTTGAAAAATAATAAGTTGTATTGTCTTACAAATCCGTACATAATTGAAACGGGATGGTCTTCACTTCCATCAGTTTTCTGAGCGATAAAGTCAAAAAGATAAAGACGTTTTTTACTTTCATTAAGTCAAAAAGATAAAGATATGCATTTCTTTATAATTTTGTTTAAATTCCTTGGCTATCACTACAAATGAGCAATATATTTGAAATTTCATTTCATAATTTGTTATCCTGTCGTGTATTAATATTAAGTTGTAGTTACGGCAAATCAAATCCTGTATAGATCAAAGGAACTATATAGTAACTAACAGTTAGTAGTGCAATAGGTGCAATGCAGTGATATATATATATAGCGATCTTCCTTGATGGTCCCATGATGAATAGTCATGGATTGTGTTGTAGGTGTAAGCGGATCTTTGATTATGGCAGGAACAATGGGCGTAGTGTCGAGGGCGTTGTACTGGAGTGTAGTCCTTTACGAATCTAATCGCGCACAACTACAGACGGTGCGCTACGGCAACTGGATCGACATCTACAACTTACGTGTCATCAACAAATCTAGCCATTGTGGCCCTGCACAACGTTCATTGCAACATCAAGACCATTGTCTATTTCAACAATTATTCTACACTACATAATATGTACACTCAGCCATACTACAAGCAATCAGGAAAAGTTGAACTAATGAAAATGTATTGTAGTGTATTGTATATAAAATCTGTTGTGGCCAGCACAAGACCTTCCATTAATTTGATGTATTTTGTACAAATCCCATAGGTACCAAAAATTCATTGGAAAAGACTCTATATATCCAGAAAAATTGTAATATATATAAATACTCTAAAAATGCGTACACTTACTTACTTCCCAGAAAAAGCTTTTAGAATATCACTAAAACTATTAATTTTTGACACTGACTTCTGTCATTATTGTTTCAATACTTTAATTTCTATAAATTCACACAGTTATTCAAATACTCTAAAAATGCGTACACTTACGTAACATTCTCTTTACGATGAAATAATATCACTACCAATTTATATCTGTACCCATTTTTGAATTGTTGCCCCAAAAGCCAATATACCCCACATTTAGATAAAAACTTCAAAATTTTCAAAAATCCAAATTTTGAAACCGCAGGTCGATATCTCGTTTCGTTCTCGAGATATTTAGATTTAAATTTTTGCTCAAAACAGCCCATTTTTGGGTATTAACCCAAAAAAGGGTCGAGATATGAGTTTGGCGATAACATCATTCGATTCTACGGGCAAAATTACATAAGTACACCAATTTTCAGAATATACATACTATTATACATAATGTATATTCGTATGATAATTTTATTGGATTTATAGAACATTTTCCGAGGAACTTTCTGTATGGAATGGGTAGCGGAAGGTAAAAGTCTCATCGAAATGTATTCCTTTTATGAAAACCCTCTATGAGCAACAAATTATTGACATCTTTTAGATGAGTTCCGTAAAACCCTCAAACTAATTGTGCTTACTCTCCTTGATGCATATTCTTTACCAAATAAATCCGTTAATGTCCCCTTTTTTATAAGTTTCAAAGTTGAACGCTTGTAATGCCCTAACATCCATACTGCACTACATACACTACACAGTCTCGTTGTGCGCTATACGTATACGTCTAGCAGAAAAGGAGGAGAAAATATTTTATTGTATAACGGCAGGGAGATAAAATGCCTTTAGAATTCTTGCAGCAGTCATGTAAGTAAGAGATGACAGCCGTTCTAACTTTGCATAACATAGCAGCGCCGGCGATGCAGCGATGCTAGCGAGCTGGAACAATTAAATTTATTACGGAAAAACTTCATATATAAAACACGTATCATGCCTCTTTAAACACACTACGCGGTAACGTGATTTATGCATATTTCATGTCAAAACATGCGCATGGAAAAACTGTATAACAACATGTAATAGTTTGCTATTAGACCCAATCTAGTAACGAAAAGTTCTGGGCATGAATCTTATTAAGATTTGGATGCTTGTGCTGTCTTTAATATTTCATTAATAACAATTAACAAATAGGTTATAGAAAATGTTCAATGAGTATGTTCTGCAAATTTTTTTAATTCAAATGTACATGATTCAAGGTAGGTAGAAAGAACTGACGTTTTTTAAAACGTTGCTATTGACAGATTTGAGTTCAGTGTGGCAATTAAATAATGAGATTTATTTTTTCCGACTTCCCTGTAAATTTGGCAACATTGCAGGCTATGTCATATTAATTTGTCATCTTCCCTCCATCCACTGTTAAAATTTCAATCAGGCAACCCGTTCGGCAGTAGCCTTTGATTGAAGTTAACTACTTTCTCGAACTCCGCCGGAATTATGTTAGTGTCAATATGAAATTCTGTGTGAAACTTAAAAAATTCGCTATAGAAATGTACGAATTGTTGGAGAATGTTTATGGTGATGAGGGTCTATCTAGTACTCAAGTTTTCGAGCAGTTTAGAAGATTTAAAGAAGGAAGAAAAGAGATCGGAGACGATTAGCGCCTCACATGGATTGGGTACCTGAGGGGCATTTCGTTAACCCTTTATGTACAAGACATTTTTGACAAAATTCAAAATCACCATGTTGGTACATCAACTGTACTCACTTGACTTGTTTTTATTCCCAAATTGTAATTCTGCGTTAAAAGGCACCAAATTCAGGGCCGAGATGTAGTTATAGAGAAACGGTACAGCTTATGAACAACCTAACAAAAAGGCCTACAGGAATTGCTTCCTACAATGGAATATTCGCACCGTGCGGTGTAGGGTTCGAGGAGGAGAGTACATTGAAGGTGGCAATATTTATTTTGTGTAATTTTATACATTGTCAATGTTCTAAGATCAATCTTGTTATTTAATTACCACACCTCGTAGGTTATATAAAAATAATCAACTTAAGATTACATTTTGCAAAAGTTTTAATTCAAATGTACAGGATTCAGAATTGGAGAGAAAGGACAGACATTTTGAAAAAAAAAATTATTGACAGATTTGAGTTTGTAATGACATGTGGTGTACATAGTAAACTATAGTTTTATTTATTTATAAACATGAACTAAAGATACAATTGTAATGAGCAATATCTAAATAAAATCTCCAACTTTTAAAAGGTTTTCTACTATCTTTCGCTGTAATTACTACTCGTAAACTTTCAGGCGCTGTTTTACCAGCCCGTCACACTACCTATACGTATTCTCTCGTTCTCTAAATTTCTACTTACGCTTTGTTGTAAATATTTAACAACTTTATCGTAACTTTCTTTTAATAATACATACCTCGCAAGTTCTGAATAATACATAAATTGAACGATTTAAATTCAAAGTGGTCTAAGTGCCAAAGAAATATTCGGAGTGAACAAGGGAAGGTGAATTAAGCGTTTAGATACCATGGGATTTTTTAAAAAAATTCCTACCAAGTTTATATTTTTACCCATTTTTGAATTATTGCCCCAAAAGTCAATATATCCCACTTTTAGATAAAAACATCAAAATTTTCAAAAATATAATTTTTATGTATCTAGATACTTCTTAATGCGCTGATTCCAAATTTTGAAACCGCAGGTCGATATCTCGTTTCGTTCTCGAGATATTTAGATTTAAAGTTTTGCTCAAAACTGCCCATTTTTCGGTAATAACCCAAAAATGGGTCGAGATATGAGTTTGGCGACATCACCATTCGATTCTACGGACAAAAATACATAAGTATAGCAATTTTCATCATTTTTAGCCAACCGGTTCATTGTTTATTAATAAAAACTTGAAAATAGCTAAAATCTGAAAAATTGTAATTTTGCCCGTAGAATCAAATGGTGTTGTCGCCAAATTCATATCTCGACCCATTTTGAAGTTTTTATCTAAACGTGGGATATATTGACTTTTGGGACAATAATTCAAAAATGGGTAGGGATATAAACTTGGTAGTAATATTATTTGATTGTAAAGGGAGTGTTACGTAAGTGTACGCATTTTAGAGTATTTATATATGAGTATTGGATTTTTTTATTGGATTTATAAAATATTTTCCAAGCAACTTTCTGGATGGAATTTGTAAAAAATTGTATTATGTTCGTGTTACAATTTTAGGTATTCAATGTAATACAAAACTTTAAATCTAAATATCTCGAGAACGACCTGCGGTTTCAAAATTTGGAATCAGCGCTTTGAGAAGTATCTAGATTCAAAAAGATTAGATTTTTGAAAATTTTGAAGTTTTTATCTAAATGTGGGGTATATTGACTTTTGGGGCAATAATTCAAAAATGAGTAGAAATATAAACTTGGTAGTAATATTATTTGATTGTAAAGATACTAATACGCATTTTCAGAGTATTTGACCAACTGTGTGAATTTTTAGAAATAAAAGTATTGAAATAAAAATGGATAAATGCTATAAAAAAGTACCTTGGAAAAGATTATATATATCCAATAAAATTATAACACGAACACATACTTTTTACAAATTCCATACCAAAATTTCATTTGAAAAGATTTTTAAGTTTCGATGTTTACTTTTGAAACACTTGTCCTGTAAATACACTGGCGAGCAAAAAATTGAGGTCAATTATTAATTATTATGTATTTTTCTAATTTTCTGTATTAAGCTCATATTTGTAAATTGAAAACCATTATACTGTATTTTATAGGCTAAATTAATAATTCAATATTGAAACGCAAAGCATATTTTTTGGTTTTATAATTTATTATGGAAAAACAATAAATTTACATTTCAAACGTAGTTTGACTTTTTGTTGTTAGGAGTTATGTGGAACGAAACAAATTTAAAAAACTTAGTACTAATATTGCCTATTTCCTCCTATTGCGTTAATTACTGCTTGAACTCGACAAGGCATACTTTGAATTAAGTTAAGGATCATATTCTGGTCAATATTATCCCACTACTGCAATAGCAACGCTCTAAGCTCCTGGGCAGTTCTTGGAGCTGGTGTATGCTTTCGGATATGCCGTCCCAACTCATCCCAGACATGTTCGATGGGATTCATGTCCGGACTGAGGGCTGGCCAATCAAACCGTCTAATTCCCACTTTATCCAGATATTCTCTGACAACTCTGGCTGCGTGAGGTTTAGTATTATCTTGCATGAAAATGATACGCTCGCCCATAGTGATCAAGAAAGGCATAGCATGGTCTTCTAGAACCTCCGTAATGTATCTGTGAGCTATCAGGGAGCCATTCAGTATGAAAACCAAGTCTATGCGTGCTTGTGAAGAGATTCCTGCCCAAACCATAACCGACCCACCGCCAAATGGAAGTCGCTCGTCAATACAAACTTGAGCGTATCTTTCTCCGGGTCTTCTCCATACTCGTCGACGTCCGTCTGATCCATTGAGGCAAAAACGCGACTCATCGGAAAAAGTACCCTGCCCTAGTCCTCACCATTCCAAGGCTCGTGATTTCGGGCAAAAACCAATCTTGCAATTCGATGCCGGCGTTGCAATGGTGGACCTGTAACCATCCTTCTACAAGACAATTCAGCATCATGAAGCCTTCTTCTAACAGTCCATTCACTAACATTTACATCTTTAACTTGTTGGAGTTGATTTCGTAGCAAAACCGCAGAAGCTGTCCTATTCCGCAAACTTGCAAACACCAAAAATCGGTCATCTCTTCGGCTGTTGATTCTTTTACGCCCGGATCCTGGTGTTCTGGTTATCAAGCCAGTCTCCTCTTAGCGCTGATACACCTTTTGTACAGCACAAAGGCTCCGACCAACAATTCTTGCAGTTTCACGTTGTCCTCGGCCATCTTGTATCAACGCTACAATTCTTGTCGCAGCAATAGGATTTACAGGCATTGTGAACTGCTAAATACACAATACGAGTACTACATCGTGTAACTGATAGATTTTACAAAGAGAAATCAACGCTATACCGAAAAGAGACACCGAAATGCGAATTTTCAGTTACCGTGAATGTACGCTATTTCATAAAATTTGTAAAAAGAGTGATATTACATGACAGATAACAAAAGAAAACAGATGAAATTTCTCAAAAAATAAATTATTAAGATCCTTCTATGATTTACAATTTACAAACATGAGCTTAAAACAAAACATTCCAAAAATATATCATAATTAATAATTGACCTCAATTTTTTGCTCGCCAGTGTATATTACCCCCTTATATATTCTCCAATATTGCTATACATTTTCCTAACTTCAAGTCAAAGTCTTTAGGGAAAAACTTATTTACTTCTGCAGAAAGCCAGTCCATAATTGTATCATTGAATATCAGATGTTTAAAACAGAAAGTAATAAAATAAAAGAAAGTTTCGAGGGGTGTAAGTTTTTGGCAGCATCTCTGGAGACTTTACTCTCGAACCGACATCTATCCGGTGTACATATATTATACAGCCCTGGCCCTGGTTCCTAGCAGTATCGGAGCTTGTACTGTAAATTGAATTGTTAAGAGGCCGAAGGGTGCAACGCGCGCGTCCTAACTATAAATGTCACCCCTTGATGACACCCTGCCCCACCCTTGTATTTTTGTTCCTCATTTTATGATTGTCTATAGTTGGAAATTTCGCCCTTGGAATATATTTCATGTAAATGGCTTTATAAATACATATTATTTTTACATTTCACATGTAATTGCAGATTTATATGCTAAATATTCTAGACATGCTTTTGGAATTAATTTACTGAATATTTTAAATGGAATTACATTTGTGAAATACATAGAATACGTATTTCTCTCTTTTTTTAATTATACCGCTATCTATTTTTATATCGTATATTTCTCACTTCCAACAAATTTCGCTATAATATTTTATAAAATTTGATACATTCTATAGTACTTTAGTATTTTTTTTTTATTTCACCTTTTTACCTCATGCTAAGAGAGGTATTGGATTCATGCTAAAATTCGCATATCCAGATGTTATTGAATAAGCACAATTTAAGGTCCCTAGAATCCGATTATAACATTTTTAAAATGATGTGTGTGTGTCCGTGTGTGTGTGTGTGTGTGTGTGTGTGTGTGTCCGTGTGTGTGTGTGTGTGTCTGTGTGTGACAAATTTTTCTCTGACGATAACTCCAATACTACAATTCTAAAAATTATAATTCTTTCGTATTCCTCTTCTGTACATCCATATGAAGAGTTGATTAGATTTTGGTTATAATTGATCCACCGGAAGTACCCTTATTTGAAGTTTTTAACAGTTTTTCTTAAAAAAATGCAGTTAAATATTATATTTTGACATTTATTAAAGAAAATACTCTTCTCTATACAGTTTGATTATACATTTCCTTCATATTCAATAGATGTAAATTTAAAGCATTATAAAGAAATTATAAGACTTAAAAAATATTTAACAGCAGTTTCTTCAATCTGACATTCCTGGGAAGAGCTGAAAAGGTATTGGTAACAATTGAACAACCGGAAGTAGTAGTTTCTTAGAAAAATTCTTCTAAATATAATTTTTTAAATTTTAATTATATCTTGTATAGATTTAGAGATAAAGGCACTATAATTTATAGAGTAAACTAATCGCAGAGGCTAAGGCACTAAGGAAACCAGTTGACAAATTCCAATGTTTATAACATAGTTTGTAAATGACACATATCAGTATCCTAAATCTGACATTACTCGGAAGAGCTGATTAGATTTTGGTAACAATTAAACAACCGGAAGTACCAGTTTATTTAAAAAATCTAAATATTATTTTTAAAAAAATTATGTTATTACCAATATTAAAGAATATAAAAATCTCTATCCGTTACATTTAAAAATTTTATTACATCTTCTACAGAGTTAAAGATAGAGATATATAAATATATAAAATAATAAGTTATATACGAATCTCGCAGCTCATGTTTATAATTGATAAATGTGAGTGTCAAAAAGCCAGAGACATAACTGAAGACTTTTTCCGGGAAGTATATTTAATGTTTTTTACCTTCCGTCACCTTTAGGCAAGGAAGGTATTGTCTTTGGTCAAAAAATTCGGTGGTGAGTTTTTAATGAATAAGCACGTTTTAGGGTCCCTACAATACGAATATACCATTTTTAAGATGATGTCTGTATGTGTGTGTGTCCGTGTGTGTGTGTGTGTGTGTCCGTGTGTGTGTGTGTGTGTGTGTGTGTGTGTGTGTGTCCGTGTGTGTGTGTGTGTCTGTGTGTGACAAATTTTTCTCCGACGATAACTCCAATACTACAATTCTAAAAATTATAATTCTTTCGTATTCCTCTTCTGTACATCCATATGAAGAGTTGATTAGATTTTGGTTATAATTGATCCACCGGAAGTACACTTATTTGAAGTTTTTAACAGTTTTTCTTAAAAAAATGCAGTTAAATATTATATTTTGACATTTATTAAAGAAAATACTCTTCTCTATACAGTTTGATTATACATTTCCTTCATATTCAATAGATGTAAATTTAAAGCATTATAAAGAAATTAATTTTCAAAAATTAGTCAGCTTTATCATGGAAACAGCTGACATAATAATTCAAAAAAATTTAATTGACAGATGTCAGTTGCAAGTGCAAAACCAAATATGGAAAAAAGTATAGGATCTAAAATGGTATGTCATAGTGTTGCTCGCAAGTGACACGCAGAGAAAGGCCAAAGAGAAGATGGAAGGACATTACTTAGTGTAGTTTATGTTATAATTTTATTGGATTTATAGAACCTTTTCAAATGAACTTTTGGTATGGAATTTGTAAAAATAGTATGTGTTTTTACATGATATTATACAGAATCTGTTCTAAGGACCTTTTGGTATGGGATTTGTACAAAATACATGGAATTGACGAAGGTCTTGTGCTGGCCACAACAGATTTTTATTTTATTATTAATAAAGTGTCTGGTCACGAATCTGGGGAACCGGGTTCGATCCCGACCGACGCCAAATATTTCCAATTTTAAATGGCACAAAAGTGACCCCTGTGATGCACTCTCCACTCCAGCAATGAGTGCCCGTGAGGCGACGCCTGGTAAGAGCCCACACGGTAAAATATATCGTCATCATTACCGATGTGTACATGTGTTGTAGATACTGGCACACCCAGAAATGGCTAATATGCCGTGACGATATATTTATTTATTTTTGTTGGGTCATTATTTGATCCCACGACCTTTTACTCTTTCGCCGAGTTTACTAACGATTCGCGTAGTCTTTTATTTTAGGTAGTAATTCACGTAGAATGCATCTAGCGTGCCATGCCATCCCATGCCGTTTAATTATATCCCATTTCCCCCAGAATCCATGTATTAAATTTGGTGAAAATGGAATTTTGGAGCAACAGACCTTAAGTAATCATTGTAATGCCGGCGAGGGTCCTCTACTCGTATTCCCGTCTTCCCGCTGCTCCTGATTTACTCTTCCAGGACAAGAGATAAAGGACTCCGAGTCGGAGCCAGACTTTCTATTTTACATCCATACATACATTATGCAATAACAGCTACACTCACAACCGCAGAATGGAATTAAATGCAGAAACTAAAATGAAAATTAAAACCAACAAAGACTTTGGTGAGTTTAATCACTATTATGAAATACTTATTGTTAGAGAGAATGAATTAGGTATATAAGTTGACAACGGATTTATAAGGGTATGTCAGAAATACAATAGAAAAATTTGTAATTTTCATTAGCACTTTTTGTTTATCTATTTTATAATAAAAATAAATAAATATATAATCACGGCATATTACCCATTTCTGGGTGTGCCAGTATCTACAACACATGTAGATATCGGTAATGATGACGATATATTTTACCGTGTGGGCGCTTAGCAGGCGTCGCCTCACGGGCACTCATAGCTGGCGTGGAGAGTGCACCACAGGGGTCACTTTTTGTGCCATTTAAAATTGGAAATATTTGGCGTCAGTCGGAATCGAACCCGGCTCGGACCCCGGTTCCCCCAGGTTCGCGACCAGACACTCAGGCACGCGGCCACAGGACCCCATGCTTTATAATTATTTAACTCTATATCTATTGAATGAATGAAGGAAAATATATAATCAGACCTGTAGACAATAATATATTGATAATCAAATAAAATGTCAAAAAATGATATTTAACTGCGTTTTTCTTTAAAAAATTGTTAAGAACTTCAAATAAAGGGAACTTCCAGTTGACCAATTATAACCAAAATCTTATCAGCTCTTCAAATGGATGTAAAGAAGAGGAATACGAAAGAATTATAATTTTTTCGTGTATTGGAGTTATCATTGAGAAAATTTTGTCACACACAGAAATACATACAAAACGTGCTTGTTCATTAAAAACTCCACCGAATTTTTTGACCAAAGACAATACTTTCCTTACTTAAAGGTAACGGAAGGTAAGAAAATGGAGGACCCCTTTCTATTGATATGTTTCAGAACTAATAATTGTCAACCGAGTTCATTGCGCCTATATTAAATGTGTTTGACATGCTTAATGTTCAGTAAATCAAATAGCTTAAACTTTGAACTATCTATTTATTTATTTGCTTACAATAATCAGGCAATTAAACTGTTAGTATTCAAATCATGTCTCGTTGGACTACTTTTTATTAAATTATATAATGTAAATTGGCAATGCCAATCATAATCTTCAAGCATGTTTTTCTTAAATGATTCTCTTTTTTTTGATTTCATCCATTTTTTCAGTATTTTTCTATGACGACATTCATGAGAATTGCGTTCCATTAGTAATATATGTCAACTTAAATAACAAATCAACAATAAATTTAGAACAGTTATAAAAGAATTGTATGTAATAAAATAAATATTATAGAGGTATACCAGATAAGCTAAAGTACATAGTACATACAGAAGCAATTGGCTTGAATAAATATTAATTTTCCGTGTGTTTGCAAGTAATTATGGTTCATTGGTTAGCACCCTTGTTTATCATATTGAATTATTAAATAAGAACGCGCGTTTTACATATGGCTCCTACATATATCTACCATAAATAATAACAGTAATTTAAAGCTCATTTCTACATATATATGTAGCTCGAAACAGCGCTGGCTTCTCCCAAACTTATGAAAGATTTTACGGGTACACACCCAACAACTTGTACTACATATATTTAAGACATAATAGTAAAAATATTGTTGTACATATACGTTATTGTAGTTCGCCATTAGCACAAACATAATGTCATGCGATCATAAATCATCCTTCGCTACACATTCACCCAAATACAATACTTTCACCTCGTTTACATTTATAGAAGCTGTTTTATTCTGTCCACTTTTAAATTTCCTCTTTTTAATACAACACTTTTAACATCCACCCACTCACAAGCCGGACGTGCACCCAAATACAAACCTCATACTTACCAACGTTCAATAATACTAATCAACTTTACATGCAAGTAAATATGAGAATCTGTGATGTTCGATATGGAAAAATTATTTTATGGTGATAAAATTTTTAATTACGCTTTTAATAACAGAGTAAACTTAATTTAAATAGAACATGGTAAAATTAATTACAGCAATCATTGTTTCCTTGGTGTTGGACTATACGATTTATTACATCAGATTATTCTATAAATTATATTCTCTATCTGTAAATCTATAAAAAATATACTTAATAAAAAAATAAATTTATCAGATTCAGAATTTAAAATAAATAAATAAATAAATAAATATATCATCACGGCATATTACCCATTTCTGGGTGTGCCAGTATCTACAACACATGTAGACGTCGGTAATGATGACGATATATTTCACCGTGTGGGCGCTTGCCAGACGTCACCACACTGGCACTCATAGCTGGTGTGGAGAGTGCACCAGAGGGGTAATTTTTGTGCCATTTAAAATTGGAAATATTTGGCGTCCGTTGGGATCGAACCCAGTTCCCCCAGGTTCGCGACCAGACACTCAGGCGAGCGACCACGGGACCCCTACATGTCAGAGATTCTTCCAATTCATTAACCAGATTGGCGGTATTTCTGATGAATATATGCATTTTACCTATAATTTCATATATTTAATTAATAAAACAATAAGAAAGATTAAATATACTTCCCAGAAAAAGCTATCAGAATGTCACTAAAACTGTTGATTTTTGACACTGACATGTGTCATTTAAAAACTATGTTATAAACATTGGAATTTGTCAACTGGTTTCCTTAATACCTTTATCTCTAAATATATACAAGATATAATAAATTTTTTAAATGTATTAGATGGAGAATTTTATGTTCTTCAATATTTAATAACAAAAATTTCCAAAAACTTATATTTAGAAGAATTTTTCTCAGAAACTACTACTTCTGGTTGTTCAATTGTTACCAAAACCTTTTCAGCTCTTCCCAGGAATGTCAGATTGAGGAATCCATAGTTAAACAGTTCTTAAGTCTTATAGTTTTTGAGGAATCGTGTCTACAACATCCAGACATAAACACACACATACACACATCCACACACACACACACACACACACACACACACACACACACACAGACATCATTTTAAAAAATGTTATAATCGGATTCTAAGGGCCTGAAATCGTGCTTATTCACTAAAATCTCGATATGCGATTTTTAGTACGAATCCAATACCTCTTTCAGCGAGAGGTAAAAACATAATTGCTATCTTCCGTAATTACAAAAGTTGAATAAATAATATCTACATTGTTTTTACTAATTTTCAAACTATGTTTGCAGTAATCGTTTTAGTTTTTGAAGCACTTTTAGAAAATATATTTAAAAAAAATATCTATGTAGCGAAGTCGAGAGTCTTGTCGAGTATCGAGAGAGACCCGATAATGGTATCGTCTCGTCTTTCTTTGTAGTCGAGACAAAAATGATAGTCTTTTGTCGACAGATCAAGACTGGTCTTGCTCGTGCGGCAACACTACTCTGAATTTTTGGGAAAAGAAAATTCATCTTTTAAATGATACATTAACGCCCTAATTTAACCTACTTCGTATCGCTTTAATAGTTTTCCAGAATCGAATAGTGAGCCATGAACAAAGAGCACCAAAAAGGTGTACTGATAGAAAGTTAACTAAGATTTAAAAATAATAACATTTGACATGTTTCCCAAGATTTCAGTCTCTGAATCAACCTCTCGGTCATTTATTAAAGACTGGTTCACTCAGCTAGAACCACTGATTCGAGCTCTTCATTGTGTACTCCTATAAGAGCGAAATGCGTCTGTGGTCTGGTTTAGAGAGCCAGTCTCTGATAACTAACCGAAAGGTTGATTCAGAGACTGAAATCTTGAGACACAAGTCATTATTTTTAAATCTTATTAGAACAGATTTATCAAGTGTCGCCATCGTATGATACTTTATTGTATTTTTATTACTAGAAAGTTACACCATTGAAAAGAAATTATTTTTTTCTTTCCAATGTAGAATTCATCCATGTTAATTTGTTTTGACACGCTTGAATGATTAAATTTGTAGGTAAAAAACAATGGCTGCGGCAAGGGAACAAATGAAAAGCACAATTATAAATTATAATTATTAATTGATTATCATAAAAACATACATATATTTAACAATATCTATCGGATAATTTCATTTGTTTCACTGACACAACTATTGTTTTTCCCCTATAAATTTAATAATTGTTGCATTTTTTGTTGTTTGAAACAAATGAATATGGATAACTTGATCCCTCAATTGAAAAATTATCCATTACACAAAAGCATAGTTTTAAATGAATACCTATATACACATATCTTTTTTTAAAGTCTATATACATAGTTCTAACTATAAAATGTTGAGAAATGTCACATGTCTACATTCCTAAAGGGAACCATTAGTTAGGAACTAATGGCGCTGTAGTTACTTACACATTTACCATCTCCACAAGTCAATCTGACATATGACTGCTCTGTCGGTATATTATATATAAAAAAAAAATATATATCATCACGGCATATTACCCATTTCTGGGTGTGCCAGTATCTACAACACATGTAGACATCGGTAATGATGACGATATATTTTACCGTGTGGGCGCTTACCAGGCGTCACCTCACGGGCACTCATAGCTGGTGTGGAGAGTGCACCACAGGGGTCACTTTTGTGCTATTTAAAATTGGAAAATATTTGGCGTCTGTCGGGATCGAACCCGGTTCCCCCAGGTTCGCGACCAGACACTCAGGCACGCGGCCACGGGATCCCATGTATATAAGAAATGAAAATTTATACCCCATGGGTATATTATATAACCAAACAATATGCCGTACTACTGTGTAAAGGAATACAGAAATAAAATAGGGCGTTCATTTACAAAAACGAAAGTAAAAAATGCTTAGAGAAGAATGGAAAATAACTATAAATTAAAATCAAAAAATATAATCGTTATTTATTGAGAAGTATTTCTTTGTTATGGTGGAAGACCCCATTATAGTGACTGTAGATAAAATTGTGTGTGTGTTTTGAGCGCAAACGGACATTGTCGATTTCGAGAGAATCGCGCGCTCCTACGTTTACTTCTTAATACACAAGTAGCCATTGTTAGCAAAGTAAATGATGTTTTCTTGTATTATAATGTGTGTTTCGCTACCAGTCAAGAATAATAACGATTAAGGACGGTTGATTTGAATCTGATAAAAGGTTTTGAGGGGCTGCTAATGGCCTGGGGTGAAAGACCACCCTATGCAGTTTATAAAATATGTAACACAGCACATATGTCCTGCATAGTAATAGTACTGCACTGTCCTGCTGTGTCCTCATTAACAATACAGTAACAGGAGTAAAATTCTTACGTGTTGGATTTATTTGGTCTATAATTGAATTGTTTTGCAATTTAGGGTTAGTACGAGGTGTGGCAATTAAATAACGAGATTTATTTTTTCCGGCTTCCCTGTAAATTTGGCAACATTGCATGCTATGTCATATTAATCTGTCATCTTCCCTTCATCTACTGTTAAAATTTCAAGATAATTAGGCAAACCGTTCGGCAGTAGCCTTTGATTGAAGTTAACTACTTTCTCGTACCCCGCCGGAATTATGTTAGTATCTATATGAAATTCTTTGTGAAACTTAAAAAATCCGCTACAGAAATGTATGAATTGTTGAAGAATGTTTATAGTGATGAGGGTCTATCTAGTACTCAAGTTTTCGAGCAGTTTAGAAGATTTAAAGAAGGAAGAAAAGAGATCGGAGATGATTAGCGCCTCGGCCGTGCACGACATTATTTTTTCGAAATGCGAGTGATTGTTCACATGGATTGAGTGCCTGAGGGGCATTTCGTTAACTAAGCATATTAAAAGAAGGTTTCATGAACGGGTGAGAAGAAAAAGGGCTGAAATGTGATGGATTCTCCATGAAAACAACGCGCCGGAACAAAACGCCCTGTCCGGCAGGACAATTTTGACGAAATACAAAATCACCGTGCTGGTACATGGTGGATGTAGGGTTCGGGGAGGAGAGTACAATGAAGGTGGCAATATTTGTTTTGAGTAATTTTTTTCATTGTCAATGTTCTAAGATCAATCTTGTTATTTAATTGCCACACCTCGTATGTGGTCGTTAACTAATGGTAATGAGAGAAGCTGTACACTTGACACTTGCACTTCTTTTTTGGCTATTGATTATTCTAATTTGTCGTGTGGTCGTGCTGGTAAATCACTATTAAATTTATTTTTAGGATATTACTTGGCGTGATCACATCCGCTATTAATCAAAACATTTGCGAAAGAATTTTCATATTCCGGAAAAATACAAAATACTCGAGAATAAATGCATGAGATATGAGTATCCTTTATTCTTTTATGGAATAGCTAACACATAAATTTTATGACAGTTCCGAATAGGAATTAAATTATTTAATTCATTTCTCATATTTTCATGTATCACTCATACACGGTTAAATATAGAATAATGGACGATAAAAGTCTGAATTCAGCATAAAATTCTCTTTCTCTCGAACATGATTTTTTATCGAAATTTTGTGTATTTTCAATAATACAGAATTTTGATGAAAAAATTTTACGTAGAATTTCTTGTAGATTTCCGCAAAGACTCACCACTCAAAGCCCTTATATTTATATAAAATTATCTTCGAAACTACTTAGTTGTCCATGATAACCATTGTTGAATTTTTTTACTCATACTCATTTTCTTTTCAGGTTATGAGTGATACATCTACTTAAAGCAAAGATTGAGGTCATCTTTTAAAGTAAGTTTTACAAATTTGCTAGCATCGTGGCGTAAATATTAAACCTATTCAAGTCTTGTTTCTTTTGTAAGCACTCGTACTGCTACTTCCGGGAAGAAAAATGGAATTGTGTGTACAATACGAAGGTACATGCAGTTGATAAAGTTGTAAATACCACTGATTACGAATAAAGTTTTACAGTAATTAGAAATATGATTCAAACGACGAAAGTTATACATAGAATGGAAGTGGATTTGCTTAAAATATAATTTCATCAAATGACAAAAAAAAATCATATTTACTACCAGCGCTTCGCTTTGTTTTTTAGATATTTCATTAATTTTCTAATTAAGCTTTGCTCTAGGTCAGAATTTATTATGAATTTTTTATCATTTACAATTTTTTAAATCCGGCATTTAATTAGAATTAAAGCATTTAAAATAAAAGAAACTAATTATGATTATGATACAAAATTTCATAATTTAATTATGTTTTAATTTTTACCTCTCGCTAAGAGAGGTATTGGATTCATGCTAAAATTCGCATATGCAGATTTTATTGAATAAGCACGATTTAAGGTCCCTAGAATCCGATTATAACATTTTTTTAAAATGATGTTTGTGTGTGTGTGTATGTGTGTGTATGTGTGTATGTGTGTATGTCTGGATGTTGTAGACACGATTCCTCAAAAACTATAAAACTTAAGAACTGTTTAACTATGGATTCCTCAATCTGACATTCCTGGGAGGAGCTGAAAAGGTTTTGGTAACAATTGAACAATCGAAAGTAGTAGTTTCTTAGAAAAATTCTTCTAAATATAATAATTTGGGAGTTTTTTTTTATTAAATATTGAAGAACATAAAATTCTCCATCAAATACACTTAAAATTATTATTATATCTTGTATAGATTTAGAGATAAAGACACTATAATTTATAGAGTACTCTAATCGCAGAGGCTAAGGCACTAAGGAAACCAGTTGACAAATTCAAATGTTTATAACATAGTTTGTAAATGACATATGTCAGTGTCAAAAATCAGTTTTAGTGACATTCTGATAGTTTTTTCTGGGAAGTATATTTAATCTTTCTTATTATTTTATTAATGAAATATTTGAAATTATAGGTAAAAGGCATATATCTATCAGAAATACCGCCAATCTGGTTAATGAATTGGAACAATCTCTGATATTTAGAAACTTCCTCATACAATGAAAAATAGATATAATTAGATTTATATGTGTGCAGAAGACATGTTAAATACAATAAAAAACAATATTTGGGCAAAGTTCTGTAATATTTTGTTATAAAACGACGGTTTATAGCAAAGTGCAATACAATACTTATATAGCCTAATATGGAAATGGTGAGAGGTCTTGTGCTGGCCACAACAGATTTTTTATTTTGGTAACCAAAAGGAACAGGACTTATATTTAAATTATACTATTTTACCTAAATGACCTCTGCAACAAACTCTTAAAAGTTTGTTATACTCGCTATAAATCAGCCTGTATAGGTTGATAGTTATCAGTACAGAAACATGCCACCAGAATTGTATTTATATTAGCAAGAAAATAATGTTATTTTGTAATAATTTTCGCAAAGTTCCAAGCTCATTGAATATATTCGTAAAAAATTACTAGAAAATAGGAGAAATGCAATATTAACTAAAGCATATAAGTTCTTATTGTCATTATCAAGATATTAAAGTTGTTCAAAAAATTTCAACCTTTATCAAAATAAAAATATACGAGGTCTGACAATTTTAGCGCCCTCTGCCGGGTACGAGTGTCAACTGTAAACCTTCACGAATTCCCTAGATGCCGCAGTATTGGTCGGATCGCCTTAGTTTACGTGCAGCATGTGTTTGTTTACAAAGTGTTTTTTACGTTTGTCGCATTTTGCTATTGTAAAAAATGATGGAAAGATCGGAACAACGAATTTGCATTAAATTTTGCTTAAAACTCAAAAAGAGTTGTGTGGAGACCATCGAAATGATGAAGACGGCATTTGGGGACGAGTGTATGAGCAAAACACAAATAAAAGACTGGTATAAACGGTTCAAAGATGGCCGCACATCTGTTGATAGTAACCCACGTTCTGGGCGGTCTTCGACGATAAAAATATCGAACGTGTGCAACTTGTGATCAATGAAGATCGTCGATTGACTGTGCGAGAACTAGAATATGATTTGGGAATACCGAAAACTAGTGTTTGGAAGATTTTAACTGAAAATTTGCAAATGGTTCGGGTGTATGCGAAATTCATTCCGAAATCGCTAACGGTGGAGCAGAAAAACCTTCGCCTGGAAATCGCTCAGGACAATTTGGAAATGGTCAATAATGATGAAAATCTCCCATCGACTTTTGGCTGTTTCCAAGATTAAAAATGTCGCTCAAAGGACACCGATTCGACGACAAAGAAACAGTCGAAACTAATACGGCGAATGCTCTAAAGGCTATACCAAAAAAACGAGTTCCAAGACTGCTTCCAAAAGTAGAAAGGCTGTTGGAAGCGTATTCTTCAATCAAATAGGGTCTACTTCGAAGGATGCCACCATCCCGATGAAGCAGAATAACAGCAGCGGGGAAATATAAAGGTAGGTCGGATACTTTTCGGACAGACCTCGTAATATTATTATAGAAAATTTTGATAAAGTGTTAAAAGTGACTTAGATATCAAGATGGCGAATTAGAACATCCGGTGATCTACTGATCAGCTTGATTCATTAATCAGCTGATTATTAATCAACGGAGTAATGGTGGATTCGGCTGTAACTTTAATCAATTTAAATGTTAATCACAGAGCCATCGCTGCTTGCATAAAGCAAAGTTCAAAATCCTTTACTGAAATGTTTATGAATAAATAGAATTATAAAGTTGAGAACTTTTTGGTGGAAGCGTCATCAGCTACTCTGGGCTGAGCCATCTCTGCTCTGGGACTTTTGTGTTGTCAATTACTGATAATCAATTACGGGGTAATTGTTTTGTGAAAGGATGCTATATCTCGCGGAAGGAACCGATAAATAAATTCAATTTTAGTTAACGCTCGTTTATCGATTTCATTGTTTTTCAATTACCCCCAAGGACGCCAGAGAAATATAGAACAGAACAGCTTCATACTCGTATAATGGAACCAGCAAGCACTTCAGAATGAAGACGTGAATGAAAAATTATGTAGGCGAATAGACGCAAATACTAAAATATTGTGAATTATACATCGGAAGAGAGTAAATGTTAAAATTACCATAGAAATCGTTCACTTCAAAAGTTTGTTGCAGAATTCATATTAGGACTGTTGCAAAAAAATTTATATGCCTTTTAAGCAGGGCATCGAACCCGCCAAAAACTGGGTTCGGTTTAGGTTCAGGTTAATTTGTTTTTTGAAAGATGGGTTCGAGTGCGGTTCTGGTTCAAGCATTAATAAAATTTGCGGTTTTGTTCGCGGTTTAGGTCCGAAATAATATAAAATGAGAGCCGGAATTTACGCAAAACGCAACAAGAAACGAACACAACTTTCACGAAAAGTCAGCCCAGACAGCAACGCAAACGCCTAAGACGTCGATTATCGGCCGTATTTACTTTTCGAACTAAAAATTAACCTGAACCGGAGTTGAACCCCGAACCTGAATTTTAATACTCGGTTCGGTTTCGACTCAGGTTCAATTAAAAATATATCTGAGGTTCGGTTCTCGGTTTGGGTTCCCTAAAATGTTACGGTTTGGTTCAGGTTTTGGTTCGGTTCAGGTTCGGGTTCGATGCCCTGCTTTTAAGTTTTAAATTTAAAAAAATATTGTTCTTTAAATATCCTGTTGGACAGTGTATGTGTAAATAAATAAATAAATAGATATTTAATAATTGATTTCCGAAATTTGAGTAACATTTTGAAAAATCTGATGTGGTCAACACAATACCTCCCGTTTTTTTTATTTTTTTAAATAGGAGATTCCAGCTCAATCGAATTAAAGGAAAATAGTAAAAAAATACGAATGTATATGCTGAATAACGAATATTAATAAAAAAATGAAATGGTATAATTGAGATATTTCGGATATAAGGAGTTTCTTGTTACAGCGCTTCGACCCTAATATGAAATCTATATATAATATTTTGATTGGCGACTGAAAGACCGCCTATACATGCGTTACAAATAGCGTGTTAGGAGGTAAAGCTTACTAATAATGGAAGTTAAGAAATTCAAATTCGAAAGGAGGGGCTAACATTCTTGTACAGCAGTTTTCAAACAGTTTTTATTTTAACATAAATTTCTTGCATTAAACTTAATAATTTAAATATACTTGTAATTATAAAGTATGTAGACTTATACAGTGTTATAATATTCATTTATTTTATGTAAATATAACTTAAAATAGCATCTATTTCAAGAACATTTAGGTCCATGATGAAAACAGTTTGATAAAAAAAAACACATAAGCGTGACGTCACATTAATCTTTTCAAAATTCGGGAGACCATAACTCGTTTATTAATTCTTCCCCGTACATGATCCATTTCGTAAATGTGTTGTTGTAAATTAATATTAATTTATAGTGCTGCAAAATAGTAAATGTAAATCAATTCATTCCGTACATATAATATTTATGTATAACGGAAAATATATTATTTTTACAAACCTTAATTTCATTATAATCAATACTATCTCTTAGCACGGTTTCATTATTAATTTTAATGTAATTGCTTCCTGACAGTGACATTTGTTTAAATATGTCAAAATTGTTAATTAAAAGATTATGTTTTTGTTTGTCGCATAGGCAAGATGATGTACAAAAATAAATTATTTTATAATTTTATATTTAAAGTTATTTATTAAATACTATTATTTTTCGAAGAAAAACTATTTTGAGCTTCAAGTAAAGTACCATTTCCGGTTACCTGATTTACACCAAAATTTAATAGCTTCTTTTCATCTTAGAGTAAGGTAGAAATACAAGGTTTCAGAATTTTCTGAATGGTAGTATTTGGGTTAGGGTATTGACAAAATCCGCACACACACACGCGCACACACGCACACACAGACATACAGACACACACACACACACACACACACACACACACACACACACACACACACACACACACACATGCAGACATCATCGTAAAAATATTAAAATCGGATTCTAGGGAACTTAAAACGTGACTATTTACAAAAATCTCTATATCTGATTTTTACCACGATCCCTATACCTACCTTACCAAGGGTAGCGGGAGGTAAAAAAGGAAAAAAATCAAGATTTAAGCGTAATGTTTATTAAAATAAATTCCATTTAAACGGCATGTCTAAACCGCTATATAACAAAAGCAGAATTAATTATAAACTACAAGAAAAGTTTCACAAAACGCAAAATAATACAGTAGTAAATAAAAATATTTTTCTATTAATTATAACTTTGACAATTAGCGCTTGAAAAATTTCCAACAACCTGATGCATATTTAGTTGTGTGTATGATTTTTAATGAGAGAACAATAACATCCCTCGTATGTGTGCCGTAAGGGCGGGCAGAGGGGTGAAGGGATGGTTGTTGTGCTTCGGTTGAATAGAGGCGCTCTGGCAAGCGGAAGTTCATCTCAATGTATAGCGTAATTTCCTATTCTTGTCAAAATATGAATGGGCAATTCATGTGCTTGTACTTCACAATGCGAGGTTTTGTTCTAAGATATCTTCCTCTGACATATAAACACTAAATATACCATAAATATCACATTGAAACGAACGTAGAATACAACAATATCATTAGGGGAAGATATATGTGTGTGCAAAGACATTTTCTTTGCAAATAGAGAAAGTTAATTATGATTTAAAGGTAATTATACAAACAGGAAAAATATTAATTAATTTTTGAAGCATTTATAAATACCATGTATTTGAAAATTTATTTTTTCTGAAACCGAAGCGAAAGTACTATTTTCCGGTCTAAAATGCGGAGCGGAAGTTATATTTCTCTGACTAGTCACGAAAAAATTAACACACCAAAAATGCAGAACTGACAGTAAATTCGTTTTGTTTATTTACTAAATTTTTCTATCTTAGTAACGAGAGAAGAACTACTAGATTTTATAGAAAAACAGATTTAATTATTAAATTTTTACCTCTCGCTAAGAAAGGTATTGGATTCATACCAAAAATACTAATTAGGAATTCATTTCCAAAATATTTTTTATTTAACTTCTACATTAATACAATTTTATTTCAATATAGTAAAACTATGGGTATTTACCTCTCGCTAAGAGAGGTATTGGAATCATGCTAAAAGTCGCATATCCAGATTTTATTGAATAAGCACGATTTAAGGTTCCTAGAATCCGATTATAACATTTTTAAAATGATGTCTGTGTGTGTGTGTGTGTGTGTGTGTGTGTGTGTGTGTGTGTGTGTGTGGATGTGTGTATGTATGTGTGTCTGGATGTTGGAGGAACGATTCCACAAAAACTATAAGACTTAAAAAATATTTAACTGCAGTTTCCTCAATCTGATATTCCTGGGAAGAGCTGAAAAGGTTTTGGTAACAATTGGATAACCGGAAGTAGTAGTTTCTTAGAAAATTTTTTCTAAATATATTTTTTTGGAAATTTTTGTTATGACAAATATTGAAGATCAAAATTCTTCATCTAATACACATAAAATTTTTATTATATCTTGTATAGATTTAAAGATAAAGACATTATAATAAATATAATATTCTAATCGCAGAGGCTAAGGCACTAAGAAAACCACTTAACAAATTCAAATTTTTATAACATAGTTTGTAAATGACATATGTCAGTGTCAAAAATCAACAGTTTTAGTGACATTCTGATAGTTTTTTCTGGGAAGTATATTTAATTTTCCTTATTGTTTTAATAATTAAATATTTGAATTATAGGTAAAATGCATATGTCCATCAGAAATACCGCCAATCTGATTAATGAACTGGAAGAATCTCTAACATTTAGAAACTTCCTCATACAATGAAAAATAGATATAATTAGAATTATATATGTGTGCAGAAGACATATTAAATATAATCAAAATCAATATTTGGGTAAAGTTCTGTGATATTTTGTTATAAAACGACGGTTCGAAAGGAAAGTGCAATAGAATACTTATATAGCCTAATATGGAAATGGCTAGAGGTCTTGTGCTGGCTACAACAGATTTTTTTGTTATAAAACGACGGTTCGACAGCGAAGTGCAGTCAATACCTACTTATATAACATGAAATGGAAATGGCGAGAGGTATTGTGCTGGCCACAACAGATTTTTTATACAGCACTTATTTCCTATATAGCATTTTATTCGTATCTGTTTAGGTATCCATGGTGATTACAATAATTTGTTCAAAACATTTAATTTAATAGTTTTGCAAAACAATGAAGCTCTCTATTAAAACACACGTATTATAAATCGGTGGAATTCTTGATCCGCTTTACAAAATTGTAATTATAATCGTGGAATTCCATTTGATCCTGCTCTGTATGTATGTAAATATCATTACAATTTCATTTGGAGCAATTACATCTGATATGAACTGTTTAATATTGCATTCCTTTTAATAATAATTTAACGTAATTTAATTTGAAGTGCTCCCGTTATTATATTTCGGATGCGATGCATGCTTACGCTACACTGTATACGAATCGGTATTGCTCTATGCACTGCACGTTTGCCTGCTCTATTCGCAGATTTCGAATCCTGTGAAATTATTAATAACTAACTGGCCCGGGCCTGGAAACCCACTTTTACGAGCTTTGATTTTTTCTTTTGCCCGACATATCTGATATTACACGCTTCGCAAGATATATTTTCACCGTAAACGGAGCAATATGTTAGAGGGAATTTCTCATATTAAATTTTAAAGAATTATAAATTTGCAACGTTGCATTTCTCCAAAGATGAATTTACTGGAAATTCCGGAGAGGGCGTCCACCAGAATTTTATCACTTGCACTTTTTAACAGAATGCAGTAGTAAGTATCGTATATCCAGATTTTAGTGAATAAGCACGTTTCAAGGTCGCTACAATCCGATTTTAACCTTTCTACAATGATTGTGTGTGTGTGTGTGTGTGTGTGTGTATGTTGGAACCACGGTTTCTCAAATACTATAAGACTTAAAAAATATTTAACTGCAGTTTCCTCAATCTGACATTCCTGGGAAGAGCTGATTAGATTTTGTTAACAATTGGCCAATCGGAAATAGGTAATAGTTAGACACTATAATATATAGAATAATCTAATGTAATACATTGCAGAGGCTAAGGCACAAATGTTTATAACATAGTTTGTAAATGACAGATGTCAGTGTGAAAAATCAACAGTTTTAATGAAATTGTAGGTAAAATGCATATATCCATTAAAATACCGCCAACCTTGTTAATGAATTGGAAGTATCTCTGTCATTTAGTAACTTTCTCATACAATGAAAAATACATACAGGGTTAGTTAAAAGTATGGAGACGGCGATTTATTGTCGTTAATATTCATTTTAGGAAATTATGTTCAATACAAAAGTTTTTTAGGAAATTTTGATCTATATTTGAGAATACCTGATTTTTTACCTCCCGCTACCCTTGGTAAGGGAGGTATAGGGATCGTGCTAAAAATCACTTATCGAGATTTTAGTAAATGACCACGTTTTAAGGTCCCTAGAATCCAAACTTAACATTTTAACGATGATGTCTGTATGTGTGTATGTGTGTGTGTATGTGTGTGTGTATGTGTGTGTGTATGTGTGTGTGTATGTATGTGTGTGTGTATGTGTAGGGATTTTGTCTTCACTCTAACTCAAATACTATCATTCAGAAAATTCTGAAATCTTGTATTTCTATCCTATTCTAATAAGAAAAGAAGCCATTAGATTTTGGTGTAAATCGGATAACCGGAAATGGCACTTTACCTGAAGCTCATAATGGTTTTTCTTCAAAAAATACCATTAAATGCCATTTTTTCGCATTTTGTCGTTATGAAAATTAAAGATTATTGAATTTTCTACAGGAATACATTAATACTTTTTCTATATATTTTACAGATAAATTTAAAAATAATTTTTTTTGCAAGTCCCGAAGCCTAAGAAAAACACAATTCCTTTGTTCCACAGTTCATATTTCAAATGAATGTAACTGACATTAAATGTCACTGTCAAAAATCTAATCACTTCAAATTAATAATAGTGACATTTTAAAAAGAAAATAGTAAATAAAGCAATAGTTTTATGCAATGGAACCGTTTGCAGCGTTAGTAAATTCGTAAGTATGTATTTAAATTAATAAAAATTAAATAGTGGGAGGTTTTGTGTTGGCCACATCAGATTTTTTTTCTTCAATTGTTTTTGAGTTACGCTTGTCCGCGTAATTTTTTAAATGGGAACATATTAATTTTACTCTACCATTCGATAGAGTGTTTTTTCTCTTTACAACAGTGTGTTTGTTTTTTTGTTTTTCAATTTATTTTAATAACATTTTTACAATTAAAAACACCGGTTCAAGTATTTACGAATAGTAGGTACATCTCAGATTTTGTATTGAACATAATTTCCTAAAATGAATATTAACTACAATAAATCGCCGTCTCCATACTTTTAACTAACCCTGTATAATTAGCATAGTACGTGTGTAGAAGGCATGTCAAATACAATAAAAAACAATTTTGGGTAAAATTCTGTAATTTCTTTGTTATAAAATGACGGTTCAATAGCGAAGTGCAATACAATACTTATATAACATAAAATGGAAATGGCGAGAGGTATTGTGCTGGCCACAACAGATTTTTTAATGAATAACTTTAAAACACTTGGATACCTTTAAATACAAATGCTTCAATTTATGTGGAATTTCTACTCATTTTACACGGACGGTGTCACATTTTTAGGGTGCCAAATTCGATCCCTCGTGCCGTTGTGTAATTGCAGTAAACGACAGGTGTGGATTCAATGTGAATGCGCCATTATGTGCAGACGCCCCCCGTTTTAAATTACTGTGAACGACCCACTAAAACACTACTTTATATCAGATTTTACGGACGCACACGTTATTGTTCGTATAATTTCCGAATAAATTTTTTGCAGATTTTTTACTGTCGGCGTAAGCACTCCATTTTGATTATAAGTTATAGTATATGAACCTCTGGGGTCTACAGCGAGTCTACAATTGGGAATGCATTATTTATCACCGAGAAGAGGTTCAACATGTATCATTTCTTCAAAGAGACAATGTGCGCGGTGGCTGGCCTACTTTGTTCAGAGATACTATTTTTATAATTGAAATTTATTGGCGCATTCTACATCGAAAGATCATATTGTTTATGGGACTTTTATTAATGGAAGAATGGAAGTTTTATGTTAAATTCATTTAGAATAGACTACCACAATTCCCTTAAGTTCTTTTTCCAGTATACACTAGATATTTTACGTTTGTCCCACAATTTTAATTATATTTTAATATAAATTACTGCAATATACTCTACCAAAGATATATGGGCTATCCAGCCAATCAAGTGGTTTATGTCATCGTTCAGGACTATTTGAGATTTTCTATATATTTTTCAATATATTTTATTAACGGTATATTAGTGGTTTTTTAATTATTATTTTATATTTAAAACCTTTAATAGAAATAATTAAATTTGGAAAATTGTAAAATTTTGTTAATTTTTGCAAAATGACGTTTGATTATATTTTTACATCTCACTAAGAGAGTTATTGGAATCACGTTAAAATTCCAGATTTTAGTGAATAAGCAAAATCCCTAGAATCCGTTTATAACATTTTTAAAATGATGTCTGTGTGTGTGTGTGTGTGTGTGTGTGTGTGTGTGTGTATGTATGGATATTGGAGGGACGATTCCTCAAAAACTTTAAGACTTACGAACTGTTTAACTATGGATTCCTTAATCTGACATTCCTGGGAAGAGCTGAAAAGGTTTTGGTAACAATTGAACAACCAGAAGTAGTAGTTCCTTAGAAAAATTCTTCTAAATATATATCTAGAGGCTAAGGCACTAAGGAAACCAGTTGACAAATTCCAATGTTTATAACATAGTTTGTAAATGACACATGTCAGTGTCAAAAATCAACAAATTTAGTGACATTCTGATAGCTTTTCTGGGAAGTATATTTAATCTTTCTTATTGTTTTATTAATTTTTTGTTATAAAACGACGGTTCGAAAGCGAAGTGCAATACGATATTTATACAGTGTGTCCCATTTAGAGGTGCCATCATTGGGATCTCGAGAACTATAAGAGATACGATGTCGGTTAAATGTAACTTTTTGTGCACCTTTGGAAGGACATCTCAGATGTGTTTGAAAAAGAAAAAATCAACAATATTCAGTTTTTCGTCATTATCTAGTGCCCTATAAGAATTTTTGGAAAATCAAAAGCACATCTGAGATGGCCTCTCAAAGGCGCACAAAAAGTTCCATTTAACCGACATCGTATCTCTTATAGATTTCGAGATCCCAATGGTGGCACCTCTAAATGGGACACACTGTATAGCCTAATATGGAAATGGCGAGAGGTCTTGTGCTGGCCACAAACAAATCATTAGCAGTGAAAATGACAATCAAAATGTTCTTGTTATAAAACGCTAGTATAAAAAATAAATTTTTGTTACTGCGTTTCTTTTCATGCCTAGTCCAGGAATATAAAAACTACCCCTCGGTTATGTTAATAGTCAAAAAAACGTGTTTCCATCTTCAAGACTTTAATCGTGCGTTTAGTATCGATTAAATTTTTATAGAGTCCTGGGAATATTTGTCCACTGGTTAATAACTATTGAGCCAATCGATCGGTCAGAACGCAGCCCAGCAGGAATTTAAATAAGCGTACTTGAAATTTTAATTGAACGTGCCGAACATCTAACGATATAAATTATTCATATTAGAATTCTTGGAAAATAAAAACGACTCAAGCGCACTCACTTTTTATTCCTTTCACAAACAGAAACGCGTCGCAAATTATGCAATAGAAAAGAATTTCTTTATAAAGAAATATATCTATAAAGACTTCATACTTCTTACGATACGATATGAGTATATTTACATGCGAATACATTCACGTATGCACATAAATTCAATCTGTACTTAACAATAACGACGTTGCTGGTGCGGAGTTAATGATTATATGCACAACATACAAATATTAAATAAAAACACGCACTACTGTACTTTAATTAAAACGCAATTCACTTTTTATTCTACAGAATTTATTCTCTGTGAACTAAAGGTGAAATAATATATGAAATTCAGGCGCCTGTACTAAATTAAATAAATTAAACCAAATTATGAAATCCCTCTATTTACAAAAAGCCTACACGTAGTAAGAATGGCTGCAAAACTTCTTGACTGGAAAGGTGATAACGTATGTCTCATAAGTTTTGGCACAAATTTCAGATGCTATAAAATCAGTAATAACAAGAAAATCGCAAGTTGCTATGGAAACAAAAATTTTGTTTAACATCTTATCTTAACTTTTACAGCTCAATATTGTCAGTCATTTATGTAGATATGTCTTACAAATTAAAAACCCGAAAGAGTATATATAATTTGGTTGGGCAAGTTCCTAAAGCCGAAATATTACGAATTTTTGAAAATCAACATATATCCCGAAGAACCATTTATCGGACAATTGCTGAATGTGAGCAAGGTATTCCTTATTTAAACCTGCCAAAAAGTGGAAGACCTAAAATTTTTACCAGAGTAATAGCCAAAGCACTAGTAAAAAGAGCAAAAAACAGACTTGGTACTTCATTAAGAAAACTGGCATGCCAGTATCGAACATCCAAGGACACCATATCGCGGGAACTGTCACGGAATGATCAAAAATTCAGAAAACGAAGGAAAGCCCCAAAATATATCGCTAACCAACTAGCCAGAATCCCGATATGCTGCCGTAATCTAAGAAGGGTACATTTTGCGAATAACCGCGTGATGCTTATGGATGATGAAAAGTACTTCACGCTAAGTAACTCCGAAATGAAAGGAAATGATGGTTTTTATTTTGACAATGTTAAAGAAGTCCCTAATAATATCAGATATAAACAAAAAGCCAAATTCGCAGATAAGGTGTTGGTCTGGTGCGCCATTTCCATATGAGCGTATCCAGGCTTTATGTGGGCCGAGTAATAAGTGATGCATTGGATAGTCAAAGGTACATCCATAATTGCCTAACGAAATTGGTTAATTTTGTTGAAGAAGAACATGCTGGGGATGATATTATGTTCTGGCCAGACCTTGCATCTTGTCACTATGGCCAGCAGACAGAAACATACCAACCATTAGTTCCGCGGAATGACAATCCCGCTAACCTTTCCCAGGCTAGTCCCACAGAAGATTTTTGGGCTCTTTTATCTCGTAAAGTTTACGATGGAGGATGGGAAGCTCAAAATGAGGAGGAACTTCGACGCAGAGTATATAGAAAAGACAGAGAAATCGATTTAAATGCCGTCCAAAACCTAATGATAGGAGTCCGCAGAAAGTTCCGCCTTGTAAAAAAACACGAACCTCTCTATTTAATTTAAGTTTATAATTAGTTGCTAATGAAACTGTTAATTATTATGTAGTACAACACTTCAAGTAAAAGCATTATTTTCTGAAAAAAAAATATTGTTGAAATTTGTGCCAAAACTTATGAGACATACGTTAGAAGGAAGATATTACTGGATATCAGTCAACTAATCACTATTTTCCGCCTCTACCGGTTTCGAAACGTCATGTGTCTTCTTGGGGGAACCGGGTTCGATCCCGACAGACGCCAAATATTTCCAGTTTTAAATGGCACAACAGTGACCCCTGTGGTGCACTCTCCACACCAGCTATGAGTGCCCGTGAGGTGTCTACATGTGTTGTAGATACTGGCACACTCAGAAATGGGTAATATGCCGTGATGATATATTTATTTAATTATTTTATGTGTCTTCTTCAGGAGCTACAATAATATTGCATTTTTTTAACGACTAATTTGTTAGACGACTAATAAATTCAAACTGAGGTCTTAGGTCTGATGATAATGTGCTGAGAAGATGTTATATTAGCTGTATATTCTCCACAAATTCCAGTGAAATAACTGTGGCGCCTCCACCAAAATTTTATCGCGAAATAATTGTGAGTTGTGTATTTATTCTGCGAAAAATTTGGCTGCAGACGCTTGTTATCTTGGGAGAATATTCATGATAGCAGTTAAACAATATAGTATTAATTCATGAATAAATGCTATGTTAATATGAGCGGTTGTGTTTAGGTAATTTACATTATTTTAAATGGCACAACAATGACCCCTGTGGTGCACTCTCCACACCAGCTATGAGTGCCCGTGAGGTGACGCCTGGTAAGTGCCCACACGGTAAAATATATCGTCATCATTACCGATGTCTACATGTGTTGTAGATACTGGCACACCCAGAAATGGGTAATATGCCGTGATGATATATTTATTTATTTATTTTATGTGTCTTCTTCAGGAGCTACAATAATATTGCATTTTTTTAACGACTAATTTGTTAGCCGACTAATAAATTCAACCTGAGGTCTTAGGTCTGATGATAATGTGCCGAGAAGATGTTATATTAGCTGTATATTCTCCACAAATTCCTGTGAAATAACTGTGGCGCCTCCACCAAAATTTTATCGCGAAATAATTGTGAGTTGTGTATTTATTCTGCGAAAAATTTGGCTGCAGCCGCTTGTTATCTTGGGAGAATATTCATGATAGCAGTTAAACAATATAGTATTAATTCATGAATAAATGCTATGTTAATATGAGCGGTTGTGTTTAGGTAATTTACATTTGAATTGTCCGCATTGCACTGTGAACCTTACCGTCACGCTACCTTTCTTTATTTTCTCTCCTCTCTCCTCTCCTCCATTCTCAAACATTTTACATATACTTGAATTACTTTATATTGTTCTTGCTACTTCTCAAATATTTGTTTACGTTTTGCAGAAAATGAACCCGGCTTTCTTCCAATGTTTATCTTTGTATTCAAAGAAAAATATACACACGCATATATATATATATATATATATATATATATATATATATATATATATATATATATATACAGGGTGTCTGGAAAAATGCACCTCCACTTCATATAGATAATATACTATTTAATGGCAGATATAGAAACTTTTAATAAAGCTAAATTTACAAGATATGACCATCAACTTTTATTTTTTAAATAACCTATGATTATTTTACTAAAATATAAACCACCATTTTTTCTCTTTTCAATGATGTAAAAGTTTGTATATCACATATATGAAAAAAAAAGTTGAGAAAAAGATAATTGAACACTATTATTTATTCAAATATCTACGTTGATAGATGACATGTCGTTTATTTATAAATTATAGACAAGCTTTATTTTCTGTCATTTGTGTCGTGAAAAATAATGAAAATGGCTGATCTGTCTAATAAAGACATTTGGTAAAAGTGTTACTTTCGTGCTTCATGTTATTTAAATTTATTATTTAATGTAGAATGAGTTAAAATTCTGTGAGAGTAACTACGCTAGTGCGTTAAATTGATCTTTAATTGCCAAATTTAAGTTTTTAAAACGGTTGTCTATTAACAACTTTTCATTAGTAGCGAGTGAATATTTTTTTAAATTCGCTAAATTTGTAAAACTTAGATGAATATTTTGTTACCAAAGCGAACTTCTCATTTAATATTGTGATCCTAATAAACAAATAAATGTCTTTTCATATTTATTGGGTTATTAGATTCTATCTAGATAATAGATATTTATACACCAAGTGAGCTAAGGTAATATTTATTGGGCGATGAGTTAATTTCTTCGAGTGAATAAACATTCTTAGCTGTACAATATTTTATTAAATTTTGACGAAATAATAATAATAATAACTCCATTATAATATATAATTTTGACAAAATAAAAAAACTGATCATTTGTCGTAAAAAATAATGAAAATGGCTGATAATCACCAATATTCTGTAACTCAATCGATAACTTTTATCGATCGATAATAATTGTAGTCAATAATTACAGCAGACACTGAATAAAAAAATGAAACTGACAGATGATACATTTGTTTCTATTTGTCAAAAGTTATTATCGATCGATAAATATTATCGACGAGTTACAGAATAAGGGTGAATATCTGATAAATATTGTGGTAAGTGTTCTTTTCGTGGCTGAAATGTATTATTTGTTGCAGAGTGAATTAAAATTTTGTAAGATTGATTTAAAAATTTTTACTTCACTTGTGAATAAAATGTTACTTATAGTTGTTGCCATGGAGTTAATAATGACAGTTTAAAACATCAAAATTGAATGAAATATTGTACGATACACATTCGTAAAGCATCTTTAGTCACTCGTGGGACTTAAAACCTGACCCATTCGTAGCTAAAGATTAACTTTACGTACTTGTATCGTAAATAGCTATTAATTCAATAGCAAATAAACAGTTATTTATACTTGTTGCTATAGAGTTAATAATGATAGTTTAAAACGTCAAAATTGAATAAATAGATAAATATATCGACATGACTTATACCATAACCTATATCTGGGTGTGTCCATTTGCATATATTCAGAGATTCCATTTATAACTGCGTAATAGGGGGCGCTTAGTTGACGTCACTTTACGGACTCTCAAAGGACTCATGAAAAAATACACCAAAGAAATGCATTCGTTTTATTTGAAAATTTAATAATAATTCTTATAATAATAAGCGTAATTTTCATCCTTGCTCTTGCTCTACTTATGCTTGTAATAATTATCTATACCATAGATAATATCTCGTTGTCTCGCATCAAATATGTATGTGTTTAGGTGGTGCATTACCCAGCGGTGCTTTATGCTAAAAGTCTTTTCATGTTTACTACATTTTTAAAGCATTAAGCAACGCTTGACCTACGGTAAAGCGACATTTTTGTCCTGTGAGTTATGTAGACACCGGAACTGGACCCTCCTTGCAGAAATAAGAAGGACATCCATGAGATTAGTTTTTATTATACTGTCGTTAAAATATTTCATTTTAATTTTGTTAAATTGATGTAAAAGGTTAGCAGGTTTGAAGATTATGTTTAAGGGTTGATATATTAAAAAATAAACGCAGGAAGGATATTTTGAGATTCCCCAGATAATTTTACATAAGTATACCAGAAGTTACAATGGTTAAATATCTGGTACGAGTTTCATGTAAATATATTTTTTCTTCAAACGTACATATTTAAATAAAATAATTACAACTTAACCCAACTTGACATTATAATAATTATAAATATTTTAAGTAAAGGACGCTTTCTGACTTCAATTGCTGTATTGCTATGGATACTTTCGTATTTATTTCCTTTTTGTTAGAAACATTCAAGTGAAAATTTTCACGTTTTGACGTTTAAATAAAAACTATGAAATTTTATATTCTCCTTATGTGTAATTATATCAGAATTTGAAGTATTGCCATATATGGCCCTTGAAGTTGTTCAATCGGATATGTCGAGGAATCGCTGAAAAACAATATGAACTTTTCTTATCACTTTAATTCTAAGTATTCTTACCGTCATTACCAATATGTAAGTCTACTATTTTATAATATGTTATTTCGATAAATATAAACTATTTATATTTCAATTTGTAGATTATCAATTAAAATTTGACAGCTGTTGGAGGTTTTTAGTAACTTTATTCTTAGGTTATCTAGTGTATAGTGTAACTTCGGGCGACATAACAGGTACTTCTTATTCGCTAATTTTAGTTGCTATGGATATTTATTTATTTCATTTCTACGTAAAAATTAACCATATCTACTCCAGCTGCATAGAAATTAAACTTCTACAGTAAAATTTTTGAAAGAAGTCCGATCAAGGCTATCTACGAATTGTATCTATGAATTAAGATTTTGTGCTGTCAAATTTAGTAGTGTCTTTTACTTAGTTTTTATAAGGGTACATAATATCTTGTGTACTTCAAAAAAACTATGTAAACGACACTACTAAATTTGACAACATAAAATCTTAATTCATAGATGCAATTCGTAGATGGTCTTGATCGGACTTCTTTCAAAAATTTTACTGTACCTTGTAAATCAAGTTACAAAAGGTGCCATTTTTATGACGTTTGAAGAAAAAATATAATGTGTCATTCAAAGTAAAAGTGATAATTTTTGTACCTCGCATGCAATTGTCCGACTCGCCCCACTCGTCGTGCAAACTTACATACTCACCACACAAAATATCGTCGGATTTCTGGTAAAAAGACTTAACCGCCTTTTGACTAGTTTTGAGATAAACAGGAAAAACTTGTTTTTATTTACAATATTGACTTATTTAACAAGATATTGTGTTATATCGATGAGATTAATATTTTATACATTTTTCAACATACTTTCGCAACATTTTGAAGCATATATCATGAAATATTTAATAAAAATGTTTTTTTTTTGGTTAATATATAGCTTAATACCTAAATTTTAATATTTATATAGTTGTGAACATCAGAGTAATAAATAATATGCAAGTAAATTAACTTTTGTGGAACACAACTCGCTAACATCACCCATTACATTAACACGTAGAATGGCGTTTAAGACATTACGTATAAAATTCAGTGCGCATCGAAAAGTGTTAGATGGCGTTTACGAAACTTTAGAATGAATTACCTTCTAACATAAATTTTTTGGCGCTTAGATATTATGTTCAGAGTATGCGTCGTGAAGAGACGTATCCGTTTATGTGCATAACTCATTTTATCATTTTTTGGCGGTTAAGTCTTTTTACCAGAAATCCGACGATATCACTTTCACTCCTAATAACACAATATACTATTTTGAAATGAACTATTTACTAAATTATCTATTTAAATAAAGTTCGGCTGCTTAAAAGAGTCATTTTAAAAATATTATGAGTGGACGGATCAGCCTTGTTCACTGCCCGGGAAAAAAGTGCAAGATACGCCTAAATAAGTTTTCACTTCAAAATTCAAAAATCAAGTTGACTCAGACTGAATTCGAAGCCACACGACCCTCAAAATTCAATAATGCCTACTGTATACTGACTTAAACAAAGTATTCCTTAATTTATAATGATGGAATGTGTACTATTTATTCTATAAATATCTCTTTCCTCTGTCTAATCTTAATGTCGGTGTTGTGTTATGTGAGTTAGCACGCGACAATGATTGTGTTATGTAGGGCATTAATTCATCCAATTAACTGGGAACACATGTCCGTATTGGGTCCAGTGCGAATGGCTTTCAAAGTATGTCAGTCAGAAAGCAAAGCTCATAACTCAGCTATGACCACGCGCTGTGAATAACAAGGCCTGTCCGCCAGACAAGACATTGACGGGCCGTGATACACCTACCTGACCAAAGCTTGATTTACTAGGTTATCCCAAAACGCAGCACCGTACTCAACTGATTTATATCCCCCACCGGTTTTTTCGTTGGGGAGAGTACCAAAAAGAGACGTATCAAAAACTCATAAATATATCAATATGGTATTTAACAATTTATTGGCGGATGTTAAAAATTGTTTTATGATTCAAATTTGCTTCGCTGAATGTGATATTTTACAACCTGACTAGTAGTTTTATAAAATGTCTAGCTAGTACACTTCTTTAAATATAATAATATCACCTAGCGCACAAACTATGCCCGAGTTTTTCAATCATGAGTTTTGTACGTTAAATAAGGTAAGTTGAAATATATTTAGAGAAATTAAAAGCAAAAACAAACGATTCTTATAATTGCTTCAACACAAATAATATATCATAATAATAGGTGATAACGTATCAAACAGTATTTTTTTCACGTCTGTTAAAAAAAGTATACTTTCTTTGGTCAAAAAATTCGGTGGTGAGTTTTTAATGAATAAGCACGTTTTAGGGTCCTTACTATACGAATTTACTATTTTTAATATGATGTCTGTATGTGTGTCCGTGTGTCTGGGTGTGACAAATTTTTCTCCGACGATAACTCCAATACTACAATTCTAAAAATTATAATTCTTTCGTATTCCTCTTCTTTACATCCAGATGAAGAAGTGATTAGATTTTGGTTACAACTGTTCCACCGGAAGTACCTTTATTTGAAGTTTTTAACAGTTTTTCTTAAAAAAACGCAGTTAAATAGTATTTTTTCACAATTTATTTTTTTATATATTAAAGGAAATGCTCTTCTCTATACAGTTTGATTATATATTTTCATTCATATTCAATAGATATAATGTTGAAGAATTATAAATAATTAACTTTCAAAAATCAGTCAGCTTTGCTATTTATCATGGAAACAGGTGATATATTCAAAAAATTCTAATTGACAGATGTCAGTGTCAAATGCAAAACCAAAGATTGAAAGAGTAGGATTAGGATGTGGTATGTCATAGTGTTCCTCGCAAGTGACATACAGTCTTCCAATGCGGGGAGCACGAGGAAGGCCAAAGAGATGGAAGGCTTATATCGAAGATGACTTGAGAGAGGAAGAACTATGTGAAGAAGATGCGTTGGACAGGAATGAGTGGAACAGAAGAGTAAGAAACAGCGACCCCTACTACAATAGGGAAAGCTGAACAAGAAAGAAGAAATGTCAAGTGCATTTACATAGTGTATGTTCATTCATTATAATTTTATTGGATTTATAGAATCTTTTCAAATAAACTTTTGGTAAGGAATTTGCAAAAAATAATATGTGCTCGTGTTACAATTTTACATGATATATAGAATCTTTTTCCAGGAAATTTTGGTATGGGATCTGTACAAAATACATCGAATTGACGGAAGGTTTTGTGCTGGCCACAACAGATTTTTTTCATTAAAATGAATTTAAAAAGTATATCCACAGTAAAAATGTAAAAAATGCCCTTTTTAACGCAAACGCGTGAAATAACAAAACTTTATGGCACATTTTTTATACTTTTATTGCAGACATAAAAAAAATTGTAAGTCGAGTAAAAAGTGTCTTATTTCACGAATAGGAAAGCACCTACATATTTCTTGATGCTGGAAATTATATTATATTCCTATGCAATCGTATAATATAACTATTGTTTTATTTACTATTACAATTTTCTTTTAAAAACGTTAACATTAATAATTTGAAATGACAGGTTCTTTGACAGTAACATTTATGTGTCAGTTATATACATTTGAAATCTGAACTGTGTAACCAATGGCCGTTTGCACCAACGTAACTTAATTTATTGAATTTATTTGAATTATAATATATTGCTGTCAAAATTCCGATTTGCATTTTTTTGTTTAAGCCTAGCTTAAAATTTAAGCCTTGTTGGTGCAAATGGACATAAGAAATTTTGTTTATCTCTAAAACACAGGCTCTGTGATTTATAAAATAGATTATTTTATATATTTATCTATAAAATATATGGAAAAAGTATGAATGCATACATGCAGAAAATTTAATAATATTGAATTCTTATAATAACATAAATCGTGAAAAATTTACATTTAAAGGTATTTTTCGAAGAAAAAATATTTTGAACTTCAAGTAAAGTGCCATTTCCGGTTATCTGGTTTACACCAAAATCTAATGGCTTCTTTCATGTTAGATTAAGAAATACAAAGTTTCAAAATTTTCCGAATCATAGTATTTGAGTTAGAGCGTTGTCAGAATACATACACACATACACAGACACACACATATTTACAGACACATACAGACATCATCGTGAAAATGTTAAAATCGGATTCTAGAAACCTTAAAACGTGCTCATTTACCAAAATGTCGACATGCGATTTTTAGCACGATCCCTATACCTGCCTTACCAATAGTAGAGGGAGGTAAAAACAGCTGAATCCAATTTTGTAAAATATAAATCGCTATCTCTTCTAATTTCCGCGTTGCGAGATATTAATATGTAAATTTGATAGAAATTGATAACTATATTCATCTTGAATTTGTTCTTCCGTCTATGTTAAAAGGATAGCAAAAATCTAGTACGTGTGTGTGTATTGATTGCACGTAGCTTCAATTAATAAAGCTGAAGTTTGAAAATTAAAAGTAACCGCACCGTAGATTAATCTGTTGACTATGCATCACTTTATTATTTATTTCCGAACGGAATGTTAATTACCTTGCGCAAATACTTTTTTCCCGTGCAGCAGGAAATTAAAACGTGTGTTTTTTATTGTTCATTGCGCTTATTATATCTTGAACAAATTTGATAACCCAACTCGTAAAACTATGTAAATTTACTTAAACTTTAATATGCGATTTTGTAGTCCATTATTCTCGCTCCCAGGTGTTTGCGGCTGTCATCAAATTGCAAAAATTACCAACTTTGCACGGACAAAAAACGGATTAAAATTTCACCAGTACATCTACATTCGCTTAGTTTGCGGGAGTTTGTGAAAATGGCGGCACACGCAATCAGCATTAACTCTTCACAATTTTAAACAAGATTGTTTGTCACTAATAATTGGAACTTGTAAAATTAAATTAAAGAGATCTAAATCCCGTTTTTACCTCTCGCTAAGAGTGATATTGGATTCATATGAAAAGTCTCATATACAGATTTTAGAGAATAAGCACGATTTAAGGTCCCTATAAACCGATTTTAACATTTTTACGATGATGTCTTTGTGTGTGTGTGTGTGTGTGTGTGTGTGTGTGTGTGTGTGTGTGTGTGTGTGTGTGTGTGTGTGTGTGTGTGTGGCTGTTGGAGGGCCGCTTTCTCAAATTCTATAAGATTAAAGACTACGTATTCCTTAATCTGGCATTAATAAAAAGAGCTGAAAAGGTTTTCGTAACAATTGGACAACCGAACGTAGTAGTTTCTTAAAAAATTCTAAATTTTATTTTTGGGAATTTATGTTATTACAAATATTAGAAAATATAAAATTCTCTATCGGCCAGACTGGTAGAACTGCCTCTACAAGATTGAGCGAACATCATCGATCGATCAGATTGAACCAGCCTGAGAAATCGTCCGTTGCAGAACATGCCTTGGAAGAATTCCACCAAATTAAATTTGAAGATACGAAAATTATTGCAAGACCTTCTCGACTTAACAACAGACTAATTAGAGAAGCCATTGGATTTATAAAACAAGAAATATCAATCTCAATCATTGTGATGGATTTGAACTTAGTCGCGCATGGCTTCCAATATTAAATATGTTGTAATTTGTAATATGTATACAATTTTTTCTAACATCTGTTAATAAAGAGTACGGCTGCGGTATTTCGCTACCGATAAAGCGTCTCTGAGTTATACAAATCACTTCTCTGCCAGTTTTTTGGGACGGTTTTTCCTCTGGCAAAAGGAGATTTTTTTCCTGAGAAGATGCATGTTCGCCGTCCATGTTATTGCCGGGCATGCATATATTGTCTAGAAAATTGTATACATAAAGAAGGTAACATTTATGAATATTTCTTGTTACCTTGGTTACTTGTTGTTTTTGTTATTTCACATATTTATGTCAATGTATCCCCTGAAGAAGGCACCAGTTTATGGTGCCGAAACGTTGGGTTTAAATTAAAAAATACAGAAATTAAACTAAAAAAAAGTAGTATTTTTCCAACAAACAATTTATTTATAATTTTCATCTAAAATTAATAGGTAACATAACATAAAATTTAAACATTTACAAAAAATAAAATTCTTCTATACTGAACAACTTTTTTGGTTAATTGATAAATTCTCCTGACAACAGTCCATCAATGTGCTGTTATTTTTCTAGGAATATCTGATCCTTAATTGTAGGCGACTGTAATAAAAAATAACGGCCTAGACCGTTATTTCTATCTTTTCATTTTTGTTTTTAGTCCTGTTATGTCATAATTACGAAAAATTGTATTAAAGCACTGAATTGTTTTTAAAAATTTCACTCAATTTCAATTTAGTGGTGTCTGACCTTTACTATGTGAGCCTCATAATGAGTAAAACAAAAGCTAGAGTTGTTTACATTTGTTTGCTCTGTCATCCAACCACGTGTAAGCAGTGTCAAATGTCATCTTAATATAAAATTATATTCTTTTCGCTTGGTACTATTAAAATTAATTTATGATGTCATACCGTTATAGCGCAAATAGTTTTCAGCGAATTTATAAATGCTACGGCATTAAGGAAACCAGTTGAAAAATTCAAATGTTTATAATATAATTTGTAAATGACAGATGTCAGTGTCAAAAATCAACAGTTTTAGTGGCATTTTTGGGAAGTGCATTTAATCTTTCTTATTGTTTTAACCATCAGATATACTTCCAATATTGTTAATGAATTGGAAGAATCTTTGACATTTAGAAACTTCCTCATACAATGAAAAATAGTTATAATTAGATTTGTATATGTGCAGAAGACATATTAAGTACAATAAAAATACAATATTTGGATAAAGTTCTGTAATTTTTACCTCTTGCTAAGAGAGGTATTGGATTCATGCTAAAATTCGCATATCCCGATTTTATTGAATAAGCACGATTTAAGGTTTCTAGAATCCGATTATAACATTTTTAAAATGATGTCTGTCTCTGTGTGTGTGTGTGTATGTGTGTGTGTATGTGTGTGTGTATGTGTGTGTGTGTGTATGTGTGTATGTATGTATGTCTGGATGTTGTAGTCACGATTTCTGAAAAACTATAAGACTTAAAAAATATTTAACTGCAGTTTCCTCAATCTGACATTCCTAGGAAGAGCTAAAGAGGTTTTGGTAACAATTGAACAACCGGAAATAGTAGTTTCTTAGAAAAATTCTTCTAAATATAATATTTTGGGAGGTTTTTTTTATTAAATATTGAAGAACATAAAATTCTCCATCTAATACACTTAAAATTTTTATTATATCTTCTATAGATTTAGAGATAAAGACACTATAATATATAGAGTAATTTAATCGCAGAGGCTAAAGCACTAAGGAAACAAGTTGACAAATTCCAATGTTTATAACATAGTTTTTAAATGACATATGTCAGTGTCAAAAATCAACAGTTTTAATGACATTCTGATAGTTTTTTCTGGGCAGTATATTTAATCTTTCTTATTGTATTATTAATTAAATATTTGAAAGGTAAAATGCATATATCCATCAGAAATACCGCCAATTTGGTTAATGAATTGGAAGAATCTCTGGCATTTAAAAACTTCCTCATACAATGAATAATAGATATAATTAGAATTATATGTGTGCAGAAGACATGTTAAATACAATAAAAAACAGTATTTGGGTAAAGTTCTGTAAGATTTTGTTATAAAACGACGGTTCGAAAGGGAAGTGCAATACAATACTTTTATAGCCTAATATGGAAATGGCGAGATTTCTTGTGCTGGCCACAACAGATTTTTTTTGTTATAAAACGGCGGTTCGATAGCGAAGTGCAGTACAATACTTATATAGCATAAAATGGAAATGGCGAGAGGTCTTGTGCTGGCCACAACATTTTGTGTTTATTTCTGGATATGCCAGTTTGGTTTTATTCGCAAATTTCAGTAATGACGATATATCTGTATTGATGAAGACGCTTACCAGACACTTACCTAAAGTTGTTGAAAGAGTACACCAGCATTACAGTAACAGTAACTACATGAATGCCTATTTCATCTTAGTTTCTCTGATGTGAAACGTCAAAAAAGATTATAGTAATAGAACTGTATTGTGTCTTATCCATCCTATGAATAAAATCTTTGGAATTGGAGAAACCGCTCGATGTCGGCATTATATATGAAGGTCCCTTCATGGTTGTCTTAGCACATTTGCCGCGACCCTGTGAATTCTGTGCCCAATGCGTTGGATTTTTCATTGGATGTAGATAAATGGCGGCCGGGCTATGGATTTAATGTCAGGCAGGATGAATCTGTATCGGGCTCCGATCAAATTAAGCCGCGGTCTTTTTTATTGGCTTCTTTAAACAACGAACAGACGATTTATTTCGGACCTGATTCTCTCGGTGGCCCGTGCAATTAGACAGGGGAGGAGGTGAGATACTTCTATTCACACCAGAAGGACCGATAATATAAAATACGGCCACCGACGCCATTCCAACGATATATAGCACGAAGAGATGAATGGTGGACCTAACAACTTTAAATCAAGCGTGGTAAGCGCCCGCACGGTACAGATATGTCATCATCATTACTGATATTATTATTATTATTATTATTATTATTATTATTATAAATAAATAAATAAATAAATATATCATCACGGCATATTACCCATTTCTGGGTGTGCCAGTATCTACAACACATGTAGACATCGGTAATGATGACGATATATTTTACCGTATGGGCGCTTACCAGGCGTCACCACACGGGCACTCATAGCTGGTGTGGAGAGTGCACCACAGGGGTCACTTTCCAATTATTATTATTATTTTTATTATTATTATTATTATTATTATTATTATTATTATTATTATTATTATTATTATTATTATTATTATTATTATTATTATTATTATTATTATTATTATTATTATTATTGTGTTCAATACCCAACAGACTGCTGTCCAATTCTAGGGTAAGGAGAAAAGAAAAATATTACAAATAAAATAAGTATATAAATTAAGTAAGATAGGTTATAGAGTTTTTTATGTTTTTACCTTCCGTCACCTTTAGGTAAGGAAGGTATTGTCTTTGGTCAAAAAATTCGCTTGTGAGTTTTTAATGAATAAGCACGTTTTAGGGTCCCTACAATACGAATTTACTATTTTTAAGATGATGTCTGTATGTATGTATGTATGTATGTGTGTGTGTGTCCGTGTGTGCGTGTGTGTATGTGTGTCCGTGTGTGACAAATTTTTCTCCGACGATAACTCCAATACCATAATTCTAAAAATTATAATTCTTTCGTATTCCTCTTCTGTACATCCATATGAAGAGTTGATTAGATTTTAGTTATAAATGATCCACCGAAAGTACCCTTATATGAAGTTTTTAACAGTTTTTCTTAAAAAAAGTTAAATATTATTTTTTTGACAATTTGTTATTGTATTTATTAAAGAAAATACTCTTCTCTATATGGTTTGATTATACATTTTCCTTCATATTCAATAGATTTAGAGTTAAAGCATTATAAAGAAATTAATTTTCAAAAATTAGTCAGCTTCGCTATTTATCATGGAAACAGCTGACATAATTATTTAAAAAAATTTAATTGACAGATGTCAGTTGCAAGTGCAAAACCAAATATGGAAAAAAGTATAGGATCTAAAATTGGTATGTTATAGTGTTGCTCGCAAGTGACACGCAGAGAAAGGCCAAAGAGAAGATGGAAGGACATTACTTAGTGTAGTTTATGTTATAATTTTATTGGATTTATAGAACCTTTTCAAATGAACTTTTGGCATGGAATTTGTAAAAAATAGTATGTGTTCGTGTTCGATTTTACATGATATTATATATAATCTGTTCCAAGGACCTGTTGGTACGGGATTTGTACAAAATACATGGAATTGACGGAAGGTCTTGTGCTGGCCACAACAGATTTTTTATACTATCATAAAATATCAACATACAATTCAATCAGATGGTAACATATTATTTATAGGCGATTTAATTAGAATATTTGATCGAGGAGTTTTGACATAGAATGTACTGGTATGTCGGGCTGATAATCTCGGTACTCGAAACGAAATGCTGTTCAAAATGAGGGGACAGTCTATGTTGTTATTAATAATTTTTTGTAATAAAATAACAGAATTAATAGTACGCCTTTGATGAAGGTAATTCAAGTTAAACGATTTTAACAATAATTCCTGTGATATACCTCTTGGCGGGTAACTTCCATTTAAGATATAGATACCATATTTTAAAAATTTTCTTTGAACCCCTTCGAGAGAATCACTATTTTTATTATAAATAGGATTGAGCGTTTCTGATTATTAATCCCAGATTCTTATATGCGGAATCGATTGCTTGTTTTATGTGGTCAGTAAAAAGTAATTTAGGGTCAAAAACAACGCCTAGATCTTTAAATACATAAGGTCTATGTAGAATAATATTGTTAAGGGCGTAATTAAAGGTTGCATTGGATTTTCTATGGAAGCTCATCACATTGCATTTGTTAACATTTAATAATAGATTATTATTGACACACCAGTTATGAATATTGTTTAAATTTTCTTGTATATTTTCACAATCTGAATTAGATGATATAGTACAAAAGAGTTTTAAATCATCTGTGTACATTAAAAAAGGAACATCTATGACATTAGATATGTCATTTATATACAAATTAAAAAGAAGTGGACCTGCGAGAAAGCAGATTGTGGCACACTCAGAAATGGGTAATATAACTGTTCATTTGTCAATCTTTCAAAATGGCCAAGCAGACCTTCTCAACTGCCTCAGCTCACCACCACTCTTCTAACAACATATAAAATAAATAATAAAACATCTAAATCTGTAACCACAAAGCAATGCAATATTTTCCAAGTACAGATGCATTTCTTCAACAATAGTTTCCTATTGGCTCGTACTTTAGATACACAATACCTGAGATGCATTTCAAAAAACAAAAATTAATGACTCGAAGCTCTGTCCACCTTTGTGACAGCAGACAGGCGACCATCCATTCTTGAAATAAATGAACAAGTCGAGTAGACGACTGGGTGTTCTCTAAGTGAAATGTAGACCTAAAGATACGGGTTCAAATACGGGAAAAAATAAAGCAGAACATAAATAATAACTACAGTTTATCTACAAGATGGTGTATATTATGCAACAATAAGTTATATGAATGTAAAAGGAACATAGAAATTGTAGAGGAAACAGTCGTATCGTAAGTTACTTTTATTATGGTAATTTTACACGATCTTTTTTGGTTTATACCCCATAAATATTCTTATTCTTTGCATTTTAATTGGAATATCCGTTGGAAACCTTCATGAGATTCGAGGTCGAATGATTTCAGGTCTTAATGTTCCATATATTTATTTCAAAAATGTAAGAACATTTCAGGCAATAATTAGCCCATCTTCACCAAATGGTAAAAATTAGTTTTCCTTTGTGAAATCCAATTGGCTACTTGCGTGGTACTGAAAATCCGAAGTCTATCACTATATACGTAATGTTATGTTGAAAACATATATGAAAATATAAATTTTATTTTAAAAAAATTATTTGGTTTTTAGTAAATTAAGGAAGAATTTTCTGTGAAGTCTTTATATTGAACTATATAGATGGCATAGCGTGCGAGAAAGCATTAATTTGAATTTGACATTTTTCTCTCTTTGGGCTCTCAAATATATTAATTACTTTACAAATAAACACATAGATAGTTACATGTAATTTAAAATATTGATACCAAAAAGATAAACTAAAATACTAACCTCCAAACTATTGTTGAAACGTCAAACAGGAGATCTACATTACCCGTACAAACAAATGCTATGGCTTTACTTCCACTCATTGGTACGGCGTAATTCTACGTCATACATGGCGGTAATTCAAATAATCAAATTTCATTATTTTTTTTCTGGCTAATTAATAAAAATTTTGTCAAAAGAAAAAATATGGGTAGCAAGTTTTTACCTATTCTTCAAAAATATGAAATAAAATCTGTTGTGGCCAGCACAAGACCTCTCGCCATTTCCATATTAGGCTAATATAAGTATTGTATTGCACTTCGCTATCAAACCGTCGTTTTATAACAAAATATTACAGAACTTTACCCAAATATTGTTTTTTATTGTATTTAACATGTCTTCTGCACACATATAATTCTAATTATATCTATTTTTCATTGTATAGGAAGTTTCTGAATGTCACAGATTCTTCCAATTCATTAACCAGATTGGCGGTATTTCTGATTGATATATGCATATTACCTATAATTTCAAATATTTAATTAATAAAACAATAAGAAAGATTAATGTACTTCCCAGAAAAAGCTATCAAAATGTCACTAAAACTGTTGATTTTTGACACTGAAATCTGTCAATTACAAATTATGTTATAAACATTTGAATTTGTCAACTGTTTTCCTTAGTGTAGTTTCGCCTACTCGACTTGTATATCTCGATATTCTATATATTATACCGTCTTTATCTCTAAATTTATAGAAGATATAATAAAAATTTTAAATGTATCAGATGTAGAATTTTGTTTTTCAAAATCAGTAATATCCAAAATTTGCAAAAATTAATATTTGGAAGACTTTCTTTTAAATACTACTACTTCCGGTTGTTCAATTGTTACCAAAACCTTTTCAGCTCTTCCCAGGAGTGTCAGATTGAGGAATTCATAGTTAAACAGGTCTTATGTCTTATAGTTTTTGAGGAATCGTCCGTCCAACATCCAGCCATACACACACACACAGATAACATTTTAAAAATGTTATAATCGGGTTCTAGGGACCTTGAATCGTGCTTATTCAATAAAATCTGGATATGCGAAATTCAGCATGAATCCAATACCTCTCTTAGCGAGAGGTAAAAAGGTATGCAAGTAGCCCATTAAACGTTATAGTTATTTGTATAGTTTTTCGCAAATCTGTCTTCGTTATTTGTTATAGTTATTACTACTAACTGGAGTGAACTGAAAAGTTTTTATCTTATGTTGATTGTTATTGTTGGCCGTTATTTTCATCTTCTCACTTTTGTTTTTATTCTGATTGTTCCATATCGCAAATTCATTTCTTCCTGTCTATCTGTAAAGAGAATTCCTTTCGTCGTTCGATCGTCGCGAAACACTTTCCCAGGGCATTTTTCATTCAAATGTAATTACCAACCAATAATTGGCGGTATCGAACGTTCTCCAAAAAATAATGGGTCGAATTCTGCACTCTTTTTTAACTAAAGAAGCTTATCTAAAAATAGCAAAATAAAGAGAGACTTATGCATTGATACATTAATAAGAAAAAGATGCAAGCTGAATTCGGCCAATATCTGTCGCACGTACTATGTTGTATATGAGTTGAGCAATGTGCACTGCACTTTAATAGCTTCGCTGCACCAAATATTCTTCCTGCAAATTGAAATATTGCCCGGTGAGTTGTCGACAGGCATGAGAAAAATTTCAATTTTACTCCTAGAGATTATAGAGCACACGCTAACAAAATTAAAATATTTTCCAGGTAGAATGCAAGAATAGGACGATATTAAATATTATAGACGATATAGTCCAGTAAACGGAGGTTGAAAAAGGGGGATATCCTACAAAAGGTCGGGTAGTTCTGAATTTTTGATATGTTGTATAGGATGGTTGGCTAGTGAAAAATCCAAATTTCCACAATCCCCCCTCCGCGGCTTCCTCCGCCATCTTGTAAAAACCACCGAAAATCGGCACTTTTTTCAGTTTATTGCCTATAACTTCTTTCTGGTGCATTTTAGCTCAACAAAAGTTATTTGCCGATTTGTAGAGGACAAAATTTCCTGTAAAATAGTTATGTGAAGTTATTTTGTACGATTAATAGCAACGGAGTTATGATGCTGACAAAAAAGGTTAAAATTGCATACTTAGCAAAATTTTGAGTTTCTTTCCACTTTACATCGCAATAGCTCTGTAACACATCATTTTAGCGTAAAAGTTCTCATAGTCAATCTTGTAGAGAATTTAATTACCTACATAATCCAATTATTCTTTTACGATCAATGCAACGGAGTGGGGGTCAATTTACAAAAAACGATAAAAATATTTTTTTCTAGTTTAGTGCAGCAACACTTTTTGGTTTATTATTTTTAATTATAAAAGTATTATTCAAACAAAATAATATGTATAGGTACAAAATGAACGTAATTATGTGTTGGCAAGCGTCAATGAGTCTCATGGAACTATTAGAAAATTATTTTTTTTTAAACAGCACTTCCTTCTTTCATTTGTCTGCGACTTCTTTCTACTGCTCTTCAGCTTAGAATTATGTTCGTGGAATCTGTATTATATTAATTCCGTATCATAAAATCAAGTATAGTGACAAAAATTGGAGGGACAACGGTGCTGCACTAAACTTGAAAAAAATCACTTTTTCGTATTTTTTTATAAAGTTACCCCCACTACGTTACATTGGTCATAGAAAAAAATTGATACATGTATTTTGCAGGCAAGTGAGCTCTCAAGATTTATCATAAGTACTTTTATGCTAAAATGAAGTGTCACGGAGTTATTGCGAAATGTAAATTGGAAAGAAACTCAAAATTTAACTAAGTACGCAATTTTGTCCTTTTTTGGAGCTTTGTAGCTCCGTTGTCATTATTCCTACAGAACACTTCGTGAACCAGATATACAGGAAATTTTATGCTCTACAAGTTGTCAAGTAACTTTTTTTGCGTTAAAATGTAACAGAAAGAAGTTATAAGCAAAAAATTGAAAAATTGCCGATTTTCGGTGGTTAAAATGTTAATAAAGCAATTTTTAAAAATTGATGTTTCGCGGTAATCCGTGTATTCTATATTTTATCCATTTCGTATCTGTAGGACCTGGGTTCAACATCTAAAATAATATAATGAAATTTGTTGATAATTATTTATTTATAGCTAGGAAAAGTTATAAAAACTCAATATTTTTCTAAGATCGCTACTTTCATCATGTTGGGAGCGGCTTGGCTCCACCGCTATTGGTTTCACAAAAGACATAATACGCCAAAGTCTTAGAAAATTGAGTCTCAGAATATATACAATTCTTGGCAAATAACTCATTCTGAGTTGAAGAATAGCAGAAAGAAGTAGCAGACAAATGAAAGAAAGAAGTGCTGTTTAAAAAAAAAAATTTCTAATAGTTCCATGAGACTCATTGACGCTTGCCAACACATAATTACGTTCATTTTGTACCTATACATATTATTTTGTTTGAATAATACTTTTATAATTAGAAATAATAAACCAAAAAGTGTTGCTGCACTAAACTAGAAAAAAATATTTTTATCGTTTTTTGTAAATTGACCCCCACTCCGTTGCATTGATCCTAAAAGAATAATTGGATTATGTAGGTAATTAAATTCTCTACAAGATTGACTATGAGGACTTTTACGCTAAAATGATGTGTTACAGAGCTATTGCGATGTAAAGTGGAAAGAAACTCAAATTTTTGCTAAGTATGCAATTTTAACCTTTTTTGTCAGCATCATAACTCCGTTGCTATTAATCGTACAAAATAACTTGACATAACTATTTTGCAGGAAATTTTGTCCCCTACGAATCGGCAAATAACTTTTGTTGTGCTAAAATGCACCAGAAAGAAGTTATAGGCAATAAACTGAAAAAAGTGCCGATTTTCGGTGGTTTTTACAAGATGGCGGAGGAAGCCGTGGAGGGGGGATTGTGGAAATTTGGATTTTTCACTAATCAACCATCCTATACAACATATCAAAAATTCAGAACTACCCGACCTTTTGTAGGGTAAAATGCTTCATTCACTGGACTAATAGTGAATAAGTCTACCAAGGTTCATATTTCATATACAATAAATAATAAAGAAAAAATATACAGCAAAAACAGATATTAATGCTTTATACCTAGCTCTACAATTGGAAGAAAATTTTGACAAGAAAATAATAATATTACTTAACCAGGACTTGTTCCGTAGCCTTCACTTCGAATTAATCAATGTCTTGATACAAAAATATAAGAAAAAAAATGTTCGAAATTGTTCAAATTCACTGACAAGATTGGTGGTATTTCTGATACGTATATGTAATACATGTATCTACATTTAATTTATAAGAAAATAAGAAATATTAAAAATGCGTACACCTACGTAACATTCTCTTTACAATCAAATAATATTACTAACAAGTTTATATCTCTACCCATTTTTGAATTATTGCCCCAAAAGTCAATATACCCCAAATTAAGATAAAAACTTCAAAATTTTCAAAAATCTAATTATTATGTATCTAGATACTTCTCAATGCGCTGATTCCAAATTTTGAAACCGCAGGTCGATATCTCTTTTCGTTCTCGAGATATTTAGATTCAAAGTTTTGCTCAAAACTGCCCATTTTTGGGTAATAACCCAAAAATGGGTCGAGATATGAATTTGGCGACAACACCATTCGATTCTACGGACAAAAATACATAAGTATACCAATTTCCATAATTTTTGTCCAACCGGTTCATTTTTTATGAATAAAAATTTGAAAACCCCTGAAAATGACCAAAATCTGAAAAAATCCTAAGGGGTACACCTTAGATTTTTGCGATTTTCGGCCATTTTCAGTTATTTTGCTTTAGAGATTGTATGCGGTGTTCAAAAATTCTGAAAATTGGTGTACTTATGTAATTTTGCCCGTAGAATCGAATGGTGTTGTCGCCAAATTCATATCTCGACCCATTTTTGGGTTAACACCCAAAAATGGGCAGTTTTGAGCAAAACTTTGAATCTAAATATCTCGAGATGAAAAGAGATATCGACCTGCGCTTTCAAAATTTGGAATCAGCGCATTGAAAAGTATCTAGATACATAAAAATTAGATTTTTGAAAATTTTGAAGTTTTTATCGAAATGTGGGGTATATTGACTTTTGGGGCAATAATTCAAAAATGGGTAGAGATATAAACTTGGTAGTAATATTATTTGATTGTAACGAGAATGTTACGTAAGTGTACGCATTTTTAGAGCATTTATATATGAGTATACATAATGTATATTCATTTTATTGGATTTATAGAATATTTTCCAAGGAACTTTCCGTATGGAATTTGTAAAAAATTGTATTATATTCGTGTTACAATTTTACTGGATATATAAAATCTTTTCCAATGAACTTATGGTATGGGATTTGTACAAAATACATCAAATTAATGGAAGGTCTTGTGCTGGCCCCAACAGATTTTTTTTAAATTAAGGTGGGTATTAAAACATTTGAAAGATAATGTAAGAGACATTTTTTTAATGAAATACTTCTCTTTTAACTAGCAAAAATATCCACTTTTACTGCTACATGTAATGAATCCGCTGAATAAGATTCCAATACAAGAATGAAAATAAGACGCATGCAAGCCCGCGAAATATAATTTTAAAGTTTAAGCTAATCCTCATTTTTGGATTAGTGAATTCTATTCTATACCGGTATTTAAAATTTAATCTTCATAATATTATCAAAAAAAGGTAGATTCTAGGAATTGATCAGACTATATTTTACGAAATAAACTGTTTAAATTAGAGTAGAATTCGCTAATCAAAAAATGAGGATTAGCTTAAACTTTTTTGTGAATCGGGCTGTTAAAAAAGATTAAAATTCGAGGGAAAAAATGCTCATTTAGAAGGTTTACAATATCTTCAATATACAGACAATTCTTTAGATTGTTTAAATAAATATTCAACAGTTTTAAAACTTTTTAAAAAATATAATACGCCTCTAGCATCATCTGCGCCAGTAGAACAATTATTTTCAAATTCAGGTATGACAATGAGACCACATCGTAGAAGCATGTCAGATGATATGTTTGAAAAACAATTATTTTTTAACATTTTCCATTTTCCCTTTCCCATTTAAATAATGTATTTTCATTGAGTTAGGTCAAGCATTTTACCCAGCTCTGCTTCAGAGGAATTCGTAGCTCAGTTGGGCGAGCATTGTACCGGTAAAACGAAGGTCCTAGGTTCAAATCTCGCTGAAGTCGATGAATTTTTCATAAAGTGTTTCTACGTATTCCTTTACTACATCACAGATGAGGAACTATCATTTTCAAATACATAATTAAATTCCTCACATTTATCTTGTTAATTTATCTTCCTCATTCTTCATTTTATTTTCTTTAACTGTTTGTTCCTAAGTAATCTAATACAGTGTTTAAAAATAGCACACATTCTCATAGCTCAGCTCTCGGGCTAGCATCATCGCTGTAGCATTTCCGATACATTTGAACATATCCCATGGCATTAAAGGCCTAGCGGTAATCCTTGGAGACTGGCGATGACATCAGCATGTCATTAGGGCCTTGATGACGACCAAGGCCCACAAGATATGGAAACCAGGATTAGGTGTAAATGGGGAATTAAATTACCGACCCGAGCCTTCGGATAGTTCTGAATTACTTTCCAAAGTTTTAATTATGCCATAGATAAAATAAATTATAGGTTATACTGTTTTACAACTAATGTAATATAATATACGTAAACAAATTGTTTATTATTATTATTTGCAAAACATAATTACATACAAGTACACGGTGAGTTATATCAGGCGGATAAAAGTTTTTCATATTACTATTTTGCTGTATAATTCTACATGAAAGAGTAAATAACATAATTTATAACATTTTCATAAAACAACGGAATATTCTACTCTATTATTTGCCAGAAGATGTAGTTATACCTGAACAATATTAACCTTTAATTACTCGCATGGTGTCATATGACGCCAACGAAATTTAAAGCATATACTTGCATATACTTTTTTACCTCTCGCTAAGAGAGGTATTGGATTCATGCTAAAATTCGCATATCCAGATTTTACTGAATAAGCACGATTTAAGGTCCCTAGAATCCGATTATAACATTTTTTAAATAAAGTGTGTGTGTGTGTGTGTGTGTGTATGTTGGAGGGACGATTCCTCAAAAACTATAAGACTTAAGACGTGTTTAACTATGAATTCCTCAATCTGATATTCCTGGGAAGAGCTGAAAAGGTTTTAGTAACAATTGGACAACCAAGTAGTAGTTTCTTAAAACAATTCTTCTAAATATAATTTTTTGGAAATTTTTGTCGGTACAAATATAAAATTCTCCATCTAATACACTTAAAATTTTTATTATATCTTGTATAGGTTTAGAGATAAAGACACTATAATATATAGAATATTCTAATCGCAGAGGCTAAGACACTAAGAAAACCACTTGACAATTTATAAAATAGTTTGTAAATGACAGATGACAGTGTCAAAAATCAACAGTTTTAGTTTTTCTGGGAAGTACATTTAATCTTTCTTATTGTTTTATTAATTAAATATTTGAAATTATAGGTAAAATGCATATATCCATCAGAAATACCGCCAATCTGATTAATGATTGGGAAGAATCTTTGACATTTAGGAACTTCCTCATACAATGGAAAATAGATATAATTAGAATTGTATGTGTGCAGAAGACATGTTAAATACAATACAAAACCAGAGTTCTATCCCCAAATTATTATTTTGTCATAGTTTTGAGATATAAATGCTCATTATTATTATTTTTGTATGATAAAGTTTGAAGCTATAATCATTTTAGTAGCACAGCGCGCCATTAAGTTCAAAAGCAAACCCACTTTGACGAGGCAGTGGTCGTCGGCCCACCTGCAGTGTCTGGGCCAAGAACCCAAAAAAGGTGTCACTTTTGCCCCAGGGCAAAAAAACAAATTGCATAACCTGCAAAAACATGTCTGCCAGGAACATTGTAAAACATGTGTTCTTAAATTAATAAAATATGTTGCGACAATCTTCCAAATTAATTTCAGCTATTAAAAAAATCTGAAATATATCTTCGTTTTGAAGATATTGTTAAACATCCATAATATCCTCTGTTTCAGTAATAATATTTTTTCACTTTTGTTTTATATTTTCAATACATTTACTTTTCTGATAAATTTCATTAAATTAATTTTATTTTGTGTTTTTATGATATTTTTTCTGGAATCAATTAAAATTTGAAAATAAATTGTTTCTGATTCAATTAACAAAGAAAATATTAAAAAACATACTTCCAAAGTGCTCATTCAATCGATACCTGTTCCCTTTAATCAATTACAACTTTTTTGTATCACTCTTTTGTTCAAAATAACAAAATAACCTACAATATTCAAATTAGTCACAATTTTAGATTCCAAGATATTAATTGTTAAACGTCATAAAATGCATTATGTATTTCAATAGTCGTTCAAAAGTCAGGTTACAAGGCATCAAAACCCAAATGCCCCATTTCTCCAAAATCTTCAAAATTTTCAAAAATCCAATTTTTATACATTTAGGTACATCTCAACGCGCTGATTCCAAATTTTGAAACCGCAGGTCCATATCTCTTTTCATTCTCGAGATATTTACTTTTCAAATTTTACCCATTTTTGGGTCATAACCCTAAAATGGGTGGAGATACAAGCTTGGCGACTTCACTATTCGATTCTACGGGCAAAATTACATGAGTATACAAATTTTCAATTTTTTTGAACAATGTGTACAATTTCTAGAGAAAAATAACTGAAAATTACCAAAATCTGAAAAAATGGCAAGGGCTACACCTTAGATTTTTGTGGTTTTTGGGCATTTTCAGTTATTTTGCTTTAGAGATTGTATGGGGTGTTCAAACATAATGAAAATTGGTATACTTATGTAATTTTGCCCGTAGAATCGAATGGTGAAGTCGCCAGAGTTGTATCTCCACCCATTTTAGGGTTATGACCCAAAAATGGGTAAAATTTGAAATGTAAATATCTCGAGAATGAAAAGAGATATCGACCTGCGGTTTTAAAATTTGAGATGTACCTACTTGTATAAAAATTGGATTTTTGAAAATTTTGAAGATTTTGGAGAAAATGCGGAATATGTGTTTTCAAGCCTTATCACCTGATTGGTGTAAAATTGTAACACGAACATAACTATTTTCTACAAATTCCATACCGAAACTTCCTTGGAAAAGATTCTATAAATACAATAATATAGTTGACACTGATATCTGTCAATTAGAACTATTGGAATATATCAGCTGTTTTCATGATTATAGCAAAGCTGGCTGATTTATGAAAGTTAATATCTTTATAATTCTGTAAATCTATATCTATTGAATATTGAGGAACATGTATATTCTTTCATATTAATAATCACATAAAATATGGGGTCCCGTGGCCGCGTGCCTGAGTTTCTGGTCGTGAACCCGGGGGAACCGGGTTCGATCCCGACACACACCAAATATTTCCAATTTTAAATTACCTCTGTGGTGCACTCTCCACACCAGCTATGAGTGCTCGTGAGGTGACGCCTGGTAAGCGCCCACACGGTAAAATATATCGTTATCATTACCAATGTCTACATGTGCTGTAGATTAGGAATGACGAATTCTGATAATTTTGGTACCCGAGTACCCGAAACAACTACCCGGATAGTACCCTTTACCTGTTAATTTTCCGATACCCTTTAATTAACCATTATCCTTTAAGTACATATACATAATTTGTTAATTTGTTAATTACTAGTTACTCTTATATTAGCAGTTTACTTTTTAATAATATTCGTAATTATTGTTTAGATATATTTATTAAATAAAAAGTAATACAAATAAATAATATATTGTATCTCTATAAAAAACTTAACATAAATTATATTAATTACCTAAGGTATAAAAAGCTCTTCTTTTAGATACAATCTTTCCGGCAGCTGAAAACTGTTCGGGTAATTAAAGGATATCGGGTAATTAACGGGCAGCGGGTATATTTCGGGTAATCGGGTAAGAAATTTTATACCCGGATACATTATTATCGGGTAGGTTCCGAGTACCCGGGTACCCATCGTCATTCCTACTGTAGATACTGGCTTACCCAGAAATGGGTAATATGCCGTGATGATATATTTATTTATATATTTTTTTATTTATAAAATATCAGAAAATGATATTTAATTGCGACGAGACGAGATAATGAATTTCTCGTCTCGTCTCGTGTCGACTGAATCACTATAGCCGTCAACTACTCTTCTTTCTAGTTACCATTGAAAAACAACTTGCGTTTGAGAATCCAAACAGTACGTCACGTTTGCATATTAGAGAAAAGGGAACCCTTTATTTTAATGAGTGTGTGGTGCTGGCGCTTTTAAAATGTTTCCCGTGTGATCAGAAATTCTCAGGTGTATGTGAGTACGCTACCCAGTCTGCATTCCTTAAGATTTAAATGCGATTTCCGGATCCAGATAAAATTATCCCGTGAATCGCGGGCGTACGTGTTGGTCACAGTCGTAGAGCTAGCGCCTTCACTTCAAAGCTCCCTTTCCGGTTCCTGCAGCCGCGAGAGGAATTTTCTCAAGCTTTCATCAGCGCTATTATACAACATTTGTTTTAGTTTTGCTTAGCAACCGAATAGTTTAGCTCTCCGTCTGTCTCACTGTCTGTCGGACTGTGTTGCAACACTCATCTCCATGTGCAAATCGCAGATTGCATTAAACATCCATCATAAGCGCATGCAAAACAGTGGATTATGTCATCAACCAATTTGCGTATTGTAATAAACAAATACCATGGATGTACTGTATGCCATGTTGCGTCATGGTCTATATTTATTTCGAAGATGATTCCACAGAGATACTTTTATACACTGTATACAAGTCATACTTAGGCTATGTCCGATGTTGCACTTTTATCATCCTAATATCTAAATTCTAAATTTATATGCCCTAAATCTAGTGATTATTTAGGATTTTAGGAACTAGATTTTAGGGTTTTGCCACAGAATAGATTATACAGAAGCTACACTCCTTGCCGGCACCATTGTTGTTGCGATTTGACTTTTAACAGTTGTTATTATTTATAACTGTCAGTCTGACAATTAATGTGTGAAGTTTCATTTTGCGTTGTCTTTGGAATTTATCTCACCAAATACCACACACCTCTCAGATTTTCTCAGATTAACTTTTATTTTTAAGCCATCATTTTTTTTTGCTTTTAAGCAAAATCACTCAAGCAAACTGACATTAGGTAAAAACCCCTCCTCCTTTGGCGTTGGGATTTACCATGCAGTTTGCTTTCGTGTTTCTTGCTAAGCAAAAAAAAATCGTACAAAATAAAAATTTATCGATAAAATCAGGAGGTCTTGTGATATTATTACTGATAAAAGTGCAACATCCGACACAGCCTTATCTATCTAATGTTTATTTAGGATTTAAGGAATTAGAAATAAATAAATAAATATATCAATCATCACGGCATATTACCCATTTCTGGGTGTGCCAGTATCTACAACACATGTAGACATCGGTAATGATGGCGATATATTTTACCGTGTGGGCGCTTACCAGGCGTCACCTCACGGGCACTAATAGCTTGTGTGGAGAGTGCACCACAGGGGTCACTTTTGTGCCATTTAAAATTGGAAATATTTGACGTCTGTCGGGATCGAACCCGGGTCCCCCAGGTTCGCGACCAGACACTTAGGCACGCGGCCACGGGACCCCATAGAATTAGATTGCTACTAAAAGCTTTTCAGCTCTCTCATTAATGTCAGTTTAAGGAATACGTAATTACACACACACACACACACACACACACACACACACACACACATAAACACAATACACACACACATATCCCCATCCACACAGACATCATTGTAAAAATGTTAAAATCGGATTCCAGTAACCTTAAAACGTGCTCATTTCCTAAAATCTGGTTATAAGATTTTTAGCATGAATCCAGTACCTCTCTTAGCGTGATTTAAATAACAGTTGAATAGTGTTCAATTTTCATAAACGAAACTTCTAATTTTGATTTAGTAACAAACTCGTATACATATGTTCATGTGTAATAAGTTTACACCTATAAATGGGGATTTCTAGTTTTACGCAAACTAGAATCTCCGAGCTCCAGTTGATATTTATTACAGTGGTGTGAGTTTCATAGTAAAAGCAATAAACAATCAAAACTACGTAGAGCAATAAGAGCAGCAAGTAGCCCAGCAGGAATAACTAACTCCTGCATACTCTCTCCTGCTGTCTGCTGTCCTGCTACGTTTATTATATCGATCATGTACCAGCACAAAAACAAATATTTTACTTGTGTTGAATTTATTCATGATGGCGGTATTTATTTTACAGGACAAATATCAATGAAATGGGAATTTATTTATTGCTTAACAAATAACAGACTTCGTGACATCATGCCACTTTGGTTACTAACACACGCAGCGGAGATTAATTAAATAGGAAAATTATAGGGCGCAGATCGCATGAAATAAATTATTACGAATTAACTTTGTTTAGGCACATTTTAAAAAGCACACCATACGTAATTTTTTCAAAATCCTTTATTTACATTTTGTATACTCGTATACAGTAAGCCCAGTCAATTGATGGTACGAGATTGATATTTTGAACACTACTTTAGATATACATCGTAAAATAAAGTACAATAATTCCCATAACAAAAGCTCCCTGGAATAGTATTTTACATTACTAGCCAGGTAAAACGGTTTTTACTGCTGAAAGGAGGAAATGACTGGCGAGCCATTTTACACAGCGGCTACAACACGTTGCACTGTACGATATAAATGATGATCTCGGATGACACCTCCGCTAACCTAAATTTATTGACAGTGAAAAGTCAACTCTAAAGTGTCAAAATTACAAATTTTGTAACTCACTAGTAGTATTTTTAAAACCTAGCAACCAGTTTTATTTTGTAATAATATCATCACACCTCAAGATATCCTTCCGGGATTGGTGGATTAAAAAGTCTTGTAACTCCGTTATGCAAGCAGCCGCAAATTATTTTCTTCTGTTTGTTGGCAACCTATTGTCGTCGGCAAGTGTCAGTTTCGTCTGGGGCGCGAGTTGTCAGACACCCTGTATGTGTATAATATATTTGTTAAATGTAAAATAAAGTTAGTTATAAGTGGATATAAAAATATTTGAACATAATGATTGCTTTATTTATACTACGTAGTTAAATACCCAGTGGGAGGTTATGGGTTGGCCACATCAGATTTTTTGTTTAATATTCGCTAATTTTTTAATGATAATATTCATATTTGTACAGAGGGCGCTTTCCGGGCTGTATCTCACGGGCTCTGAAAGCTGTCGTGGTGAGATAGCACCTCAATAACACATCTATTGTGAGATAAATAAACAAGTAGATAAATGAAGCTTTACAATTTTTTACAAGGGGTAGTATTATTCCTGGCAGACAGATATTAATAGCTGGTGTCTTATAGCGAAAATATTATGTAAAAAAGTGTTTGCAAATTTAATTAAAGTCACATATCCGCGTAATTTCCCTTAGGAAAGGGTAATGACCACAGGGGATGATTAACCCTCGGTCAACCCAAACTTCATGCTCCGTTGCCATCTTTAGGAAAGGATAGAAGCTGCACAACCCTTGCATTTAAAACCGCAACCCCAAGAAAGCTAGAGTATCTCAAAGAATTCTTTTTAGCAAATATACATTTACTATAGCAATTCATTTCTTGATAACAACCCCGTCAGTGGCCTAATCATCACTTGTTGAAAAAATTACTACAATTACTCGTGCTGATTAATTAGTAAACCTCTAAACCGAAAAATTGTTGTATGATTCAAATATTTTGCAAAGCTTTATGAAAAATTCGAATTTTTAAAGTTCAAGTTTCTATCTTTATATCTTTTGAAATACAGTGGTTAGGAGAAATGCGGAAAAATTCACAAAAAGTACAAATGTTTTAACGAGCTTTAAATTCTATAAAACATAACGAAAAAATTAACAGCCCGATTCTCAAAAAAGTTTAAGCTAATCCACATTATTTGATTACTGAATTCTATTCTATTCCGGTATTTAATATTTAATCTGCCAAATATTATTTTATAAAACAAAATTAAATGTGTTTTAAAATTAAGCATACTCAATAGTAGGTACATACATATAGTACAATGTGTTAAAAAAAAACTTGAACTTTAAATTTGTTGGCAAATTTACGCGTCAAATTTAAATAGTTTTAAATGGTAAAAGAAAAAGTAGAACATAAAAGTATTAAAATTTTGATTTTATTAACGAATTAAAAATTAATCAGATAAAATAATCACATAATTATATTTTTATTAAACAAATACCTAAATTTTACAAATTCCTTACAATGCAGATTTTCTATATCTTTGATGTGGGAAACATAAACGTCAGACTTGATGAATATGTCCCATATATCCTTCTCCATCAAATCTTCTCTTCCACAGGCCTTGAGCTACATTTTACAACTGTATTTATTAAACAAATATACATTTTACATGATATGGTAGTCGTTTTACATAGCTTACATTTCTGGATCTTTCGGAAACGAAATAAACTTATATTTCCCTTTCTCCATTTTTTAAATCTATTTATACAGTCTTTATATGAACAAACAAGTCCTGTCGATTCTACTTTCTTCAGTTTATCCATTTAATTAGAAACTAACACCACTTCTAAAATTCACAAACAGTTCACAAAATGACATATGTCAAAAGTGAGAAGACGTGTTTGGTTTGCTTGAATTAGCCATAACCCTAAAATACATGGGCGTGACAAGCTGAGACAACAGCTCTTTCAGAATACGTGAAATATAATGTTTTTCCTTATGATAACGATTTTTCTTATCGTTTGTTGAAAAAATAACATATTTGTTTTTATTAGAAATCAATTTGTGTTTCTCAATATACTTTTATTATTGACCCCTAACGGAAAATGTTCACGTCAAGATAATGAAAAGAACAAAGAATCGTAAGATACGAAGATATGCCGAAACAATCCGATTTTATCCGATTAGCCCTTTAAATTTGTTGGCATACTCTTTCTCTCTCTAATTTTCGTTTCTCTCTCTGACTGTCGCTTCTGTATAAATGTTTATTCTGTGCTGAAGCATTAAATTAAATCGAATTATATAATTCATTTTTGTTGTTCTAAAGTATTGCCATAGAAACCAGTGGATGTCATTAGTTTGCCATTTGGACTTATATTTATGTGAAGAAGACCTAAATCATAAATACCAAATGCGAAAATGCGATTATCGGACGCAGCCTATTTCGTCATTACTCAAATTTGCGAATACAAGCAGATTGTCATAGCCAGAAATGTGTAATAAGCCGTGATGATATAAATACTATATGTGAGATAGTACAAAAGATGTGAAGAATAAACCAGGGATTATTGAACGATGCAGTTTTATTTGCTTCCTTTTTTATGGAACATTTTTTGTTTAATACTTGCGCGACGAGCGGCGGGTGCGGGGTATGAGCCGTACGTTACATAAAGAACAATCTTTCTCTTATTGTCTGCTGCTGAGTCAGTTGAACGACAATGATATATGGATCAAAAGATCTCGATCAAGATTTAATATCCGCATGATTTGCTTCCCAAGTCAGGCAAATATCCAGGGATTGGTTTTACGAATGTTTTTGCTGTTCTTTCCGCAAACCGGAGTTTTAAGTACCAGGTACACTTATATGACGGATTCAAAGTTTTCAACAAAGACTCTAAACTACTGAATGTAGTTTCAGACTAAAAATATAGCCAGGATATTGAGTATAACACTTTGTTTAGTGTTGCACGTATGAGGAAAACTTTAAATGCGCCGAACTATAAACTGTATTATAAAACAAGTAGGTATTTGGAAATTTACTGCCGCACCAAGATTACTAAATAATTTTACAAGGATAATAAACAATTTTACGAACAATATGCTCTAAAGTCTGAAATATTTCATCAGAAATTCTGAAAACATGTATTCATCATATAGCTTTTACTCTTTGCTGAATGAAAAGACGATATGTTTGCACCATATAGAGAACTAACCCATCAAATTAATTAAGTATAGAGCTTTATGCGATACAAGACTATAAAAATGTTTTATGAAAATTACTTTGATTTGATATAAGTTACGTTACATCGTTCACAGAAAATAAAGATTTTTAGAACGTACCATACATAGCAATTTAATACCTATTAGAGATTAAAAATTTAAAAATCTGTTGTGGCCAGCACAAGACCTTCCGTCAATTCGATGTATTTTGTACAAATCCCATACCAAAAGGTCCTTGGAACAGATTCTATATAATATCATGTAAAATACATACTATTTTTTTACAAATTTCATACCAAAAGTTCATCTGAAAAGGTTCTACAAATCCAATAAAATTATCACATAAACACACACTAAGTAAAATGCACTTGACACTTCCTTCATTTCTTCTTCAGCTTTCCCCTATTTTATTAGGAGTCGCTGTTTCCTCTTCTCTTCCCCTCATTCCTGTCCAACGCATCTTTTTCACACAGTCCTTTCTTTCTCAAGTCTTCCATCTTCTCTTTGGCCTGTCTGTCAATTAATTTTTGTTAATATACCTATCAGCTGTTTACATGATAAATAGCAAAGCTGACTAAATTTTGAAAATTAATTCCTTTATAACGCTTTAAATCTACATCTATTGAATATGAAGGAAAATATATAATCAAACCGTATAGAGAGGAGTATTTTCTTTAATATGTATAACAACAAAAAGTCAAAAAATAATATTTAACTGCTTTTTTTAAGAAAAACTGTTAAAAACTTCAAATAAGGGTACTTCCGGTGGATCAATTATAACCAAAATCTAATCAACTCTTCATATGGTTGTACAGAAGAGGAATACGAAAGAATTATAATTTTTAGAATTGTAGTTGTTTTGGAGTTATCGTCGAAGAAAAATTTGTCACACACGGACACACATACTTACGGACACACATACACACACACACACGGACACACACACACATACATACATACATACATACATACATACATACATACAGACATACATCATCTTAAAAATGGTATATTCGTATTGTAGGGACCCTAAAACGTGCTTATTCATTAAAAACTCACCACCGAATTTTTTGACCAAAGACAATACTTTCCTTACCTAAAGGTGACGGAAGGTAAAAATCTGTTGTGGCCAGCACAAGACCTTTCGCCATTTCTATATTAAGCTATAGAAGTATAACATATGTGATACACACACAAAAATTCTAATTATATCTGTTATTAATAAATAAATAAATAAATAAATAAATATATCATCACGGCATATTACCCATTACTGGGTGTGCCAGAATCTACAACATATGTAGACATCAGTAATGATGATGATATATTTTACCGTGCGGGCGTTTATCAGGCGTCACCTCATGGGCACTCATTGCTTGCGTGGAGAGTGCACCACAGAGGTCACTTTTGTGTCATTTAAAATTTGAAATATTTGGCGTCGGTTGGAATCGATGGTAGAAATGAAATGGCAGAAGACTTACGTCATCAAAAAATATCCCTAAAGTAATGACGTCGTATACTACTAAGTTTACATAGGATACTAATTTATAAGGCGCGAGCAGTCATGTTACTTTGTTGGTCTTTCTTGACAAGTTTAAGTTAGTGTTCTGTGTTGACAAGCAGATATGGGAACTCGTGACAGAATGACAGCTAGTAATATAAATTATAAATGTATCATTTTTCATTCCAAATTTCATGATATTTTCCAATTTTGTGCAATTATACGATTTTGGTCAGCTGTTTTGTTAAAAATTAACCTTGTAATTTGGCGTCATTTTCTGTTATATATTTTCTTCTAGTGATGAAGACAATCTGGAAATGTTTGGCGAAAATCCGAGGTCAAAGAATGAAAATTATTTAGAACAGTAATAGTAATCATGTACATACATAGGTGTCAAATGTCAATATTTTTCATTCCAAATTTCATGTGATTTATGTAACTCGCCAAGTAAAGTCCACGCACCTGGTGACAAAGAGACCACGTGAACTTACAAAATCTTGATATTTTGAATTAAAATTTATGACATTTGTAAGTTATGTAGCTGTCATTCTGAAACGGATGCCCATATCTGCTTGTCAAGATTTGCTTATTTGCAGGGCATTTGCTCCTCTCTAAAAATACATAGTTTAAACATTGATAACAAGAGAAATTTTTGAAAAAAAAAAACTTTTGAACGGCTTTCAACGGAATTAATGGCCCACAATTCCCATTCGAAATAGTTCATGACAAGGTTAGTTTCTAAAATTACTTTTTTAAGCTTTATATGAATGTAAACTGACAACCAAGTGACAATAGTGACGGGATAGATATTAGATCAATAAAAAATTTAATGTAAACATTGTCATGCCAACGTACCGGTATAAAAATGAACTACAATTATTTCAAATAATTTCAAATTGCGTAAAACAAAAAAGAGATTAACTTAAAAATATTTTTATAATTATAATTTTATTAATATATACGTTTCTTAATACTAGTATTTTTCTTTCTTCTGTATTTAAAAATAAATAATTTTTACAAGTTATATTTGATTTTAAGTTTTTTTCAGATCTATGACGTAGGTCTTCTGCCAATTCATTTTCACTATAGTATCTTTTCTAAGGAACCCTCGATATAGAATTTGTAGAAAATAGTATATTTTATGTTATAATTGTATTGCATTTATAGAATCTTTTCTAAGGAAGTTTTGGTATGGGATTTATACAAAATACATAGAATTGACAGAAAATGTGCTGGACACATCAGATTTTTATAGAATGTTTCATGATTCATACGCACATAACTTCCCAATAACGATTAGGAAAATAAATCCAAAACACATAAATTTATATTTTCATTCTATTGAATCAACCATTTTCACCCATTTCCCCTATTGTCTAAAACGCCGAAGGCGCCATTGTTCGCCCAAACTCCTACTTCATCGCTGATTGCCGTAAACGTATTTAAAAACAAAGCCCCAATCATGTCGAGTTAATCTGCGGGAGTAGATCGTGCATGAAGACAGTCGTACGTGTACAGGTGCTGGCACCTAGCACGAAGCCTGCTGCTCCGATGCTCGGAATGCTAATGCTCTCTTAAACGCCAAAGCAGGACCATTGTCACTGACCACTCACTCGGAAAAATCACAGCGCAAGCTGCTGATAGACCACAGTCGCATCAACGGTGCGACAGATGCTGTGGTTTGCGATTGCGAGCCACATATGGAGAGATTCGGATACTATTTCAGCGAGAGAATAGTTTTCTATATGGCGAATTTATCGGGGATATTTGGTGGGGATGTATATCGCAGCCATTTTGTAATACAGGGTGATTTATTACGAATGTAACTAACTAACAGCAACAGCTTGTTTCTCAGATCATTTTGAAGAAACAGTTATTTAAGTATTTAGTTCATATCTCATATTTTCATGCACCACTCATACACGGTAGAAGATAGAATAACGGTCGATGAAAGTCTGAATTCAGCATGAAATTCTCTTTCTTTTCATGTGATACATGATTTTTTTTACATCACTGGATCTCGAGTTACAGCCGTTTGATGTTTTTTCTTCGAAATTTTGTATTATTGAAAATACACAAAATTTCGATAAAAAATCCTGTAACTTCAAACGGCTGTAACTCGAGATCCGATGAAGTAAAAAAGTCATGCTTGATACGAAAAGAAAGAAAATTTCATGATAAATATAGGCTTTCATCGTCTGTTATCCTATCTTTAACCGTGTATGAGTGGTGCATGAAAATATGAGAAATGAACTAAATAATTTAGGTCAGCATAAATTTCTCTCTCTTTTCGTGTCAGGCATGATTTTTTTTACATCATCGCATCTCGAGTCACAGCCGTTTCAAGTTATAAGATTTTTCTTCGAAATTTTGTATTATTGAAAATAAACAAAATTTTGATATTTCTGAAGGGTATATGAAATACATGTATCTATAATTATAAATATTTAATTAATAATAAAATAAAATATACGAAATGTACTTCTCAGAAAAAGTCTTCAGAAATGTATCTGGTTTTTTGACATTTTAATTTTTAAACTGGATTCCATGGGCTGTGAGATTCATTAAAATATATCATTTTATATATTTCTCTATCTCTAACTCTATAGAAGATATAATAAAAAATTTAAATGTGTCGGATAGAGATTTTTATATTCTTTAATATTTGTAATAACATAAATTTCCAAAAAATAATATTTAGAAGATTTTTTTTAAGGAACTACTATTTCCAGTTGCCCAATTATTATCAAAACATTGTCAGCTCTTCTCATTAATGTCAGATTAAGGTGTACGTCATTGGTCTTTAGTCTAACAGAATTTGAAAAACGGTATAATATAAATTTTCAAAAAATATTTTTTTAAGAAACTAGTACTTCCGGTTGTCCAATTGTTACCAAAATCTAATCAGCTCTATGTAAATGTTTTTTCAAATTAAAAAATAGCCAGAAGTCACACATTGCAAGATCAGGAGAATACGGTGGATGCTCAATGACTTTAATACCATTTTCTTTCAAAAAATTAACAGTTGTCGCAGCGGTATGGGAGGACATATTATCATGGTGAAGCATTAAACCCTTAATTTTCACACTGCGAAGAACTTCAGGTAGACATTTTTGTGTGTACCAATTGGCAGTAACAGTCTTTTGTCCCTCTAGCCTAATTGCTTTCACAAGACCTGTACTTCTGAAAAATACAGCGTACATAACTTTTTTAAGTGCATGTTCACGGTAACTGCTGTTGGGTCATCTTCAAACACCCATACCCTACTTTCTTGACGCGTTGGAACATCATAAAAGGGTATGTAAGTTTCATCGCCAGTTACAATTTTAGAAAGAATACGATGACCGCCATTATTTAACAATTTTAAAGTGGCGCGACTAATTGTAACACGCTTGGCTTTTTGTTCTTCCGTTAAGTTGTGTGGCACCCAACGAGAAACAATTTTTTGAACACGAAGTTCTTCATGCAAAATTTTTGCTATTGCTGCGGATCCAATGCCAGGGGCATCTTCCATCGTTTGATAGGTGACACGATTGTCATCCTTTATCATTTGTCTGAGGGCAGCTACATTTTCTGGCACTACCTTGAGTGTTTCTCATCACGCAAGAAATTACGGCCTCTTTTGAATTCTGAAAACCTGCGAAATATAGTTGCTCGAGATAGAGCTTCATCTCTAAATGCCAATCGTAGACGTTCCTCGCACTGTTCTTCACGTAATCCAATTTTAAAGTCGTAGTAAATCATAGCGCGATAATGCTCTCTTCCTAACTTCATGTTGCAGTTTATTTCCACTTCGAATTTCACCACAATAAATCACTTCAACCAGATGTTATTATTGGACAGATATTTTAAATAAATTGTAGTTTGACATGTGTGCACTAAAAATTTTCCAAAGCCAACTGTTTCCCAGCATCTCAATAATTTTGGAGTGACCCTCGTATGAGGGTTACACTGAAATATTTGAGATCCTGAAAATCTATGAGTTAAATGCTAAAGTGTTCAATGTAGTCTCCTTTAGTAGACAGAGTCTTCTAACCTCCAAATTTAATTGCTTTCCCGTACTTCTGAGGTAAACAGTTTTTTTTTATTGCAAGTTGTCTTTTCACAGTTTTCGGAGTAGGGTACCTTCAAACACTTTTACTTTGTTTCCCTGATGTTCTGACACATCGTAAAAAAGTCTGTCGGTTTCATCGCCTGTTACAATTTTAGAAAGAATCCGCCATCATTCAATAATTAAAAGATTTAGTTTTTCAAATGTTCATAAACTTGGCCTTGTTCTGTTAATGACCAGTTGTACCAACGTAACTTATAAATATTAAATCTCATCAATGAATTGGAAGAATCTCGAACATTAGAAGAATCAGAGTGAATAGAATGAATTAGAAAATATATACTGTTTCCCTGCATCTCAATAATTTTGGAGTGACCCTCGTTATGTAGTTAACCACATGATCAGCTAACAACGCTTTATGCATCTGGCCCTTAATGTATTTGTAATTCAATAGTTTTAGGCAAAATATTTATAAGTAAAATTGTTGAAGATGTACTTCCTCTTTAATTTGTTAAACCCTTCTTCAATGTACTTAAAACAGAAAACTTAAACTTTTCATCTTGACCGTCGTTACCAAGCTCTTCTCATCTTTGTTGTTGGTGTTCTCATGTAACACTATCTCATTAGTTTGTGTATGGACATTCTCGTCTACTTGCCGTGTTTATTTCAGAAGAGCCGACGTATCGTGTTTGCTTTGGCTGTGAAAATGGAGTCGGTTGCCGGCTGCCAGCGCAAGAGCCGAGCCGAGGCCGGTTATATACCTGCAGCTCCTCTGGTCACTTGTTGACCGAATCGATTAAGCACGGGCAAGAGACCAACCAAACCTACTCTGTTTTATGTCATACAAGACGGACCCGAGTCCGGAGTTTCAGGCCCGGTACGCACAGCAGGGTAAAGGGCACCCTCACCGGCTAACTAAACGTTTGAATTACGAAAGGGAAAGCGGGATACGTCACCACAAAGGGAGATAATAGCTAGGTAAATAAATACCAGTATATGATAATGGAGTTACAAGGATTTCAGTAATTGCGATTGATTTTTTACTAAGGGTTACCTCATGGTCATCAAAACTCTTAATACAATAGAATAAACTTGAAAAAATTATACGGAGTGATCATTTTTAAGTGGCCATCATTGCGATGAGAATTTTAAGAGATACAAAGACGGTTAAATGGACAAAAATTTCTACTTCACAAGGTATATACATATATTTTTTATTTCCTCATTCGTTAGAGAATTAAATTCTGAATTCAGTGATATAATACTTTTATACCCTTACACAACGATTTTTTAAATAAAAATCTGATGTGGCCAACACAAAACCTCCAGCTATTTCATTTTTATCAGTTTAAATACATATCTACGTATTTACTAATGCTGCAAACTATATTATGTTCCATTGCATATAACTATTGCTTTATTTACTATTTTCTTTTTAAAATGTCGCTAATATTAATTTGAAGTGATTATTTTTTTGACTATGTAACAAAGGAACTGAGTTTATCTTAGGCTTCGGGATTTTAAAATAAAATGATTTTTAAATTTATCTGTAAAATATATAGAAAAAATATTAATGTATTCCTGTAGACAATTCAATAATCTTTAATTTTCATACTGACGAAATGAGAAAAATGGCCTTTAATGGTAATTTTTGAAGAAAAACCATTATGAGCTTCAGGTAAAGTGCCATTTCCGGTTATCCGATTTACACCAAAATCTAATGGGTTCTTTCCATATTAGAATATGATAGAAATGCAAGGTTTCAGAATTTTCTGAATGATAGTATTTGAGTTAGAGCGTCAACAAAGTCCATACATACACACACACACACACACACACATACACATACACATACACATACACACATACAGACATCATTGTGAAAATGGTAAAATTGGATTTTAGAGATTTTAAAACGTGGTCATTTACTAAAATCTCCCTTACCATGGGTAGCGGGAGATAAATGCATGTAAAGATTTATACTACTTGTAATTCGATTAAAATATGTCTATACAAGCCATTATAGTGTCTTTATCTCTAAATCTATACAAGATATAATAACAATTTTACGTGTATTAGATGGAAAATTTTATGTTCTTCAATATTTCAACTTCCGGTTGTCCAATTGTTACCAAAACCTTTTCAGTTCTTCCCAGTAATGTCAGATTGAGGAATTCATAGTTAAACAGGTCTTAAGTCTTATGGTTTTTGACAAATCGTCCTTCCAACATCCACACGTATACACACACTTCCGCACACTCACACGCACGCATACACACACACGCGCACGCCCACACACACACACACACGCACACGCACGCACGCACGCACGCACACACACACACACGGACATCATTAAAAAATGTTATAATCGGATTATAGGGATCTTAAAACGTGCTTATCCACTAAAATCCGAATATGCTATTTTTAGTCCCAATAAATATGACTCATTTCTTTGAATCAGTCATAAAAGTTTTGACAAAAGACAGAACATGGATGGTTGAAACAGCAAACAATTGATTTCGGGACGTTTCAGAAGAATTTTATGTATCAGATTTTTTAGACTTTTGCCTCATGCGTAGCATAAGACTTAAGAAAACGCACAGTAGGTCATTTATCTTGTTATACAAAAAAGAACACATTCTTAATTTAATTCTTGGCCAATAAAACACTGATAGCATCTTACAAGGCTTTATACATAGAAAAAACCTAATTAAAATCACTTACACACGCACTGCCTTCCAGAACCCTCCTGAAAGTTTCGCTACTTGGAAAGCAATATGAGTTTGTTGTATAGAAGTTCCGTATCCGTAGACAATATTCCAGTCCAGCGCGGGAACATTTTTCGCAGGGCATTAAGATTTTGATGAAAAAAGCAAAGCAGAGTGTAAATGACGGTTAAGAGGCAGTTAACATTTCTAGACTTCATTTGCTCGCGAGCAGCGCTGTTTTTCTTTGCACATGTGGGCCGTTTTCTTAATAACATGACGCTGTGCTAATAAAAGAACTGTGTCACACAACACTACATAAGGCACAAGGAATACGCATAAGCGGAACTGTTTCTTTGAGGACGTTTTAGTAGTAGTTATATTAGCATAATAATTACGCTTAGATATATAACGCGATAGTTTTACTGACATTGTGGAATAATTTTTTATGGGAAGTACATGTAATAGTAAATATTTTTTTTTTTTAATATTTAAAATTATAAATATAGGCATATACCCTTCAGAAAAATATTACCTACCCTGAAAATGAATTGGAAGAATCTTATCCATTTATACGAGCCCCGTCGCACTTCAATTCGCCCACCCGCATTAATTTCATTATATTTAGTTAATATATGATACAATTACTAACTAACGCCAATTTTTATTAATATTATAGATATTTTGTCGTTCTAATGAAACATGGCAAAATGTGTTTTCTTAAATATTTTTATTGTTCTTTTTAGTAAAATGGAATAATAGTTAGTTTTACCAATTCAGGAAATATGAAAAAAATATAAACGTATTGTAAGGTATTATCAATTAACATGTCTAAAAGTAATACAATAGTAATTTACAATATAAAACGATGTTATCCAATATAAATAAATAGGTATATCATCACGGCATATTATCCATTTCTGGGTGTGCCAGTATCTACAACACATGTAGACATCGGTAATGATGACGATATATTTTACCGTGTGGGCGCTTACCAGGCGTCACCTCACGGGCACTCATAGCTGGTATGGAGAGTGCACCACAGGGGTCACTTTTGTGCCATTTAAAATGAAATTATTATACCTACCTATTGATTTCTGTTACGGCTTAGCTAAATATTTAATTTAAAATTACGTTATAATGTTGAAAAATTTTCATTTTAAATAAAAAGTAAAGATTTATTTAAATATTATTACAAGTTCTATTAGTTAAGTTAAGCTTATTCTGGGAAGTAATTTAATATTCCTTATTGAATTACTAATTAAATATTTAAAATTGTAAGTAGGTATGTATATTAACAGTAATAGTACAGGGTGTAAATCGAAAAACGAGACATAGGCGTTTAGCATGGTAAATCAGTTTTTCTTTGCGCAAACAAAAAATTCTACATCTAAATCATGCAAAACAATTATTCTAGCTATTCGAATAAACGTAAAAATTAATTATAAACTTACAGTTTTTATGAGTTTTTAGTCTAGGCAGCCATGGATTTATGACAAAAAATAAACAAATGCATTGTTTTTAACTGTTAAACTAAAACATTTTACCTTTTCGTTTTTTGTGCTAATTTACTGCTTTAATCCAAATTTAGTTCTAATTGACAGTAAAAAACAATGCATTTGTTTATTTTTTGTCATAAATCCATGGCTGCCTAGACTAAGAACTCATAAACACTCTAACTTTATAATTAATTTTTACGTTTATTTGAAGAGCAAGAATAATCGTTTTACATGATTTAGATGTAGAATTTAAATCTATAACTTTTACTTGAAGCATTTTTCTATAAAATAATTAGGTAACGTTTACACAAAGAAAAACTGAATTCCCATGTTAAACGCCTATGTCTCGTTTTTCGATTTACACTCTGTACATACATCTTGAACAATGTAGAAGAGCAGGACAAGATTCCGTATAGAATAAAAGAATAGATATAATTAGAATTATTTGTGTACACAACAAATGTTAAATTCGATACTTATATAACAAAACGGAAATAGCGAGAGGTATTGTGCTGGCCACAACAGATTTTTTTTTAATTTCAAACTTGTCAATTTAAGCCAAGTTTAATATTTATGTTACGTTGGTCAAGGCCAAGTTTATGACATTAGAAAAAATAAATCTTTTCAATTACTGAATGATGGCGGACTCATTTCTAAAATTGTAACAGGCGATGAAATCGACAGACTTTTTTACGATGTGTCAACACATCAAGGAAACAAAGTAAAAGTGTTTGAAGATACCCTACTCCGAAAACTGTGAAAAGACAACTTGCAATAAAAAAAGACTGTTTACTTCAGAAGTACGGGAAAGCAATTAAATTTGGAGGTTAGAAGACTCTGTCTACTAAAGTAGACTACATTGAACACTTAGCATTTAACTCATAGATTTTCAGGATCTCAAATATTTCAGTGTAACCCTCATATAAAAATTATGAACTCGTAACTCTGTGAAACCCTGAATCCCGTTTGTTTCTATGTCAGATGTGAACAGATTTAATAGAGAAAATAGAGTAATTGTTTAGTTATTTGGCATTTCTCGTATTCTTTGGTGCGTGCGGGTTTATGGGCTCACGTTTCAGCAACGATAAATCATACGACGCACGTCGTCAGCATTAGCGTCTCAACGAAACTGACAAAAACATATCGCGCCCTGCCGGCTCTGCATACTCGAATAAAACAACAAATTTAATTACCGCCCTGCAAAAACACTTCATTTTTACATTAAACGGGGCCGTTAAGGATAATTGCGCGGTAATTTGCCAAAGGAAAAAAATCAAGAGGAATAACAACAGTGAAAAATGATAATATGTAGCGAAATTATAAGTTAAAGTTAGTAGAATAAATATACCGCAAGTTAATCTATTCTTATATTATTCTTTTAGGGTCCTCATTTTTGAATTAGTGAATTCTATTCTATTCCGGTATTTAAAATTTAATCTTCAAAATATTATCAAAAAATCTGTTGTGGAGATCACTGGTATTTAACCACGTAAGTATAAATAAAGCAATCATTATATTCAAATATTTTTGTAATCATTCATAACAATAGTAGATTGTGTTATTAGGATTAAAAGTGAGACTTTGTTTGATGAGCAATCAGTTTGCATTTGCGAGGCGAAGCGCAGCGAAGTCGAGCGAAACAAAAATTACGAATCAAAGACACTTTTAATCAGAATAACACATACTATTTTTTCTTCAACCGAAATAAATATGATGAATATATGCATCTAAATACGATGAAGACAAGTTTTCGAAATGTAAAGTTCAGCGGGTAGTTAGCCATAACTTTTGTTTTGTTTACATATTTCTTTGTTCTGTGCTGTCAAGTAGCAAAATTGTATAAATATTCGTATTTGCATTTAAATTTTGATTTAAAATGTCTGGATTTGAAGAATCTGATTTACCATTTGATATTGAAGAATGTGCAAAGAAATAGTGGTAAATTTATTGCCATCAAAATCGCGTGAAGTTTACGAGTGCGCATATAATCGTTTCTTGGAATTATTTGCTATACAGGATTAAAAGTACTTTTAATACATGTAAGTAAAAGTGTTACCTAGCAACAGTTACATTTTTATACTAGTAACAAAAAGATTAACTTTTAAAACAAAAAACAGTATTAAAAGCATAGTCTTTTAATAAGGTTGAAGAAAAACTTTATTTTATATTTAACAAATATAATATCATACAAAATAAATTTCATAAATATTGACAAAACTAACAGAAAAATTCAAATAGTACTCGTATCTTTATACAAAGTCTTTTCAGAGCCGTACCCTGGAAGACATTGAAGCAAATCAATAGTACATATACCTAATGTTTATGTATGATGGAAAATACAGGGTGTTATGTCAGTAAGTGTTCAACGCGTAACACATGGTAGAACTGACCCCAAAGATAGTAAATCTGGCAATAATTTTTGTTTAACATACTTTGTACAAGAACTAGAGGCCTTTAAAACTGACCAATGAAGTCATAGTTCAAAACTTTATAAAAAAGTAAAAATCAATGTGTTCTCTCTTAAAAGCTTGTATAAGTAATACTTTCGGTTATCCGATATACACTAAAAACTAATGAGCTCTTCCCACATTAGTATAGAATGGGTATACAAAATTTCAAAATTTTCTGATTGATAGTATTTGAGTAATCGTGTCCACACCATCCACACACACACACACACACACACACACACACACACACATACACACACACATACACACACATAAAATAAGATATAAGTGATCCAAAATAAGGATTATAAGGATGTGAGACAATTACTTCGCAACTAAAATCATTATCAATTTTATGACATCTAACTTTTCTAAAAAATCCTCCTTGTTAATGGCTGTTAAGCTTCATGAACCCGTTTTGTCGTTCCCTGCTAACTAAGTGTTATGGCGGGGTACATTTTATTTGCCCTAAAACTATCCCTTTGGGTACTTCTACTTAATCGTTTACTTTAACAATTCACCTACACCATTACATTTACTCGCGCTGAAAATAATATAAATGTTAGAGAAACAACACTATTAAACAGTAATTGAAACATTTAAAATCAAAGAGATTCAAGTACTTGCCATTTTTGTGATTTAAAAACAACAAACAGTGTTTTACTGTAGCAATAATTATAATTTCTTTTTCTTTTCATATTCTTATCTATTATGCACAATTTAATGGCTTTTTTGGGTTGGCTTGTATAAATGATACTTCCGGTTATCCGAAAAACACTAAAAACAAATGAGCTCTTCCCACATTAGTTTACCGTGAGTATTTTTAACATGAACCATTGGGTTTGTCACATCCATGGTTACGACTTGACATCTGATTGACAGCAATGTATTTGCCCGTTCAATTTAAAATGAAACATAGGGAACGAATATGACATTTAATAAGACGTCAATAGAGGTTAATTTTGTGTAAATAATTATACCTGCATTCTAAATTAAAATATAGAGTGCACCTTGTGCCCGAGTGGTTTTCTATCTCGGCTAAATTTCTTACAATATTTAAATATAATATTTCTGTCAGATTCGTTCCCTATGTTTCATTTTAAATGGAACGGGCACGTACATTGCTGTCAATCAAATATCAAATCGTAACCATGGATAAGACAAACCCAATGTTTCACGTTAAAAAATACTCACGGTAGAAGAATGGGTATATAAAATTTCAATATAGTATTTGAGTAATCGTGTAAAAATGTTAAAATCGGATTCTGTGGATATCAAAACGTGCTTATTCCCTAAAATCTCTATATGCGATTTTTAGCACGATCCCTATACCTCCCTTACCTAGGGTAGGGGGAGGTAAAAAAGGTAAAAAGGGAAGAAAAAAGAACATCATAAAGAGAAAAATATAATTAAACCAACGATGAAAAAGAATTTTTTTTAAATATTATGGAGAGGAATTATATTATGTAAAGTAGTGGTTGAAGAGAAAATTGATTTATATTCAAAGAGAACTTTTTTAACAAAATAAATTAATTATTAATATACAATACACCTATATACTCCTATAAAACTTTTACAAATTACAAACTTTAATTTAATTTAAATATAAAATAATGCTGAATACCTCAATCTAATTTCGAGTCGATCATCGACCGGGCCGAAGATTTTTCTTATTGGGCAGATTCGGGCTAATCATTTGCAAAAGTTGAGGCGTGTCGGACTTTTGATTTTGGCCCGGCCTGAAAATTCGAGCTTTTCGGGCCGGCCCGAAAAATCTTATTGTTCAGTCAAATGCACAGTTTCCTTAATATTTTAATGAAAATGTATGGAGTTAAAAAGGATCAAAATGATTTAGTAACATCATACTTCACATCTTAGCAAATAAAAATGTTATTTTACTTCAAGAATTCAAGGTTATTCACTAAAGCATAATAATGCTATTGTGATGTTATTATTACTATTGTTACTACTCGTAAACTTAAATAAAAGTGATTTTGGTCCTATCATAATGATTTCTTGTCTTATTTTTGAGCACAAAGTTAGATAAAAAATCATTATGTAAATTATATTTTTTGTATAAGATTTGTGAAAAAGTTGTTTGAATTTTCGCCTTTGGTAAACAAAGTGTCAAATACGCAAAGGTCTGTAATTTTTATAACAAACTTACACTAGAAGTATCTTTTTTACCTTCCGTCACCTTTAGGTAAGGAAGGTATTGTCTTTGGTCAAAAAATTCGGTGGTGTGTTTTTAAAGAATAAGCACGTTTTAGGGTCCCTACAATACAAATTTACTAATTTTAAGATGATGTCTGTATGTATGTGTGTGTGTGTATGTGTGTGTGTATATGTGTCCGTGTGTGTGTGTATGTGTGTCCGTGTGTGTGTGTGTGTGTGTGTATGTGTGTCCGTGTGTGACAAATTTTTCTCCGACGATAACTCCAATACTACAATTCTAAAAATTATAATTCTTTCGTATTCCTCTTCTGTACATCCATATGAAGAGTTGATTAGATTTTGGTTATAATCGATCCACCGGAAGTACCCTTTTTTGAAGTTTTTAACAGTTTTTCTTAAAAACACGCAGTTAAATATTATTTTTTAACATTTTGTTATTACATATATTAAAGAAAATACTCTTCTCTATACGGTTTAATTATACATTTTCCTTCATATTCAATAGATGTAAATTTAAAGCATTATAAAGAAATTAATTTTCAAAAATTAGTCAGCTTTGCAATTTATCATGGAAACAGCTGACATAATTATTCAAAAAAAAATTAATTGACAGATGTCAGTTGCAAGTGCAAAACCAAATATGAAAAGTATAGGATCTAAAATTGGTATGTCACATTGTTACTCGCAAGTGACATGCAGAGAAAGGCCAAAGAGAAGATGGAAGGACATTACTTAGTGTAGTTTATGTTATAATTTTATTGGCTTTAAAGAACCTTTTCAAATGAACTTTTAGTATGGAATTTGCTAAAAATAGTATGTGTTCGTGTTCGATTTTACATGATATTATATAGAATATGTTCCAAGGACCTTTTGGTATGGGATTTGTACAAAATGCATCGAATTGACGGAAGGTTTTGTGCTGGCCACAACAGATTTTTTAAAATTATTTATGTTAACTAATGTGGAACGATATAAGGATGTAGAGGTTTTTTTTAAGTTTGACACGAAAAAAGTTAAACATTTTGCCTCACATAAAAATCAAAATTAGGAATGCCGATTTCGGGTCAATTTTCGAGCCGGGCCAGCTAATTTTTTATCGAGTCGATCTTCGAATCGGACCAGCAATTTTTATTTTCGGGCCGAGTCGATCCAACCTCAAAGCTCGGTCCGACCCGGCCCGAATGCATCTCTACCTCAATCTATTTTATATAAATTTACCTCTGAAAAATCCACTATTGTGGAACATTATAGAACTTTATCTTGTAAAAACCTTCTACATTAATATTTAGAACTTGAATTCCTTGAACTTAAATACTTCATCCCGGATTTTGGTAAAGAATCCCTGTTAAAAAAATCTTCCTTGTAATGGCATAATTTGTTCCATTAGTAGCTTCCATTATCCAAGAGGCGAATCAAGAATTCGACACTTGTTAAGAAGCGGAAAATCTCCCGGATCATAGCTGCCTTGGAACAGATGAATTATTCAATAAGTCTATTGTTCGCAGCTCAGTTTTACATGTAATTATAGGAAAGAGACACAGTTCACCTGTCACCGAAGAGATCGGGACATTTAGCTCAAATGCTGGATCATAAATAATTACTGTTTATTCTAGGTAATTACAGAGAGAGTACATACAATCTCTTAACTCTTTAATGGAAGGTAGCATAGGAATTTAATGATTTTTAAATGAAAAATTTGAAGCCTAATGTTTTAGGAGTGATATAAAGGTTAAATTATAGAACTTGAAATGTAAAGCCAAAGATTGAAATAATTTTATGAACAAAGGGCTGCTTAGATAAACAAGTACAATTGTTAAAATATCTTTCAGAACTCATATTAACAATTGGAATAATACTACCTTTTTAGTTTAAGTTTTGTATATTTTTTATTAATAAAAACCAACGTTTCGGCACCATAACCTGGTGCCTTCTTCAGGGGAAATTGACATAAATGTCAATTTCCAATTCTGATAGAGGGTGAGGCGCTAAGGAAACCAGTTGACAAATTCCAATGTTTATAACATAGTTTGTAAATGACACATGTCAGTGTCAAAAATCAACAGTTTTAGTGACATTCTGATAGCTTTTTCTGGGAAGTATATTTATATAAAAAATATATATCATCACGGCATATTATCCATTTCTGGGTGTGCCAGTATCTACAACACATGTAGACATCGGTAATGATGACCTCACGGGCACTCATAGCTGCTGTGGAGAGTGCACCACAGGGGTCACTTTAAATGGGAAGTATATTTAATCTTTCTTATTGTTTTAATAATTAAATATTTGAAATTATAGGTAAAGTTGTGGGAAAATGCATATATCCATCAGAAATACCACCAATCTGGTTAATGAATTGGAAGAATCTCTGACATTTAGAAACTTCCTCATATAATGAAAAATAGATATAATTAGAATTATATGTGTGCAGAAGACATGTTAAATACAATAAAAAACAATATTTGAGTAAAGTTCTGTAATTTTTTGTTATAAAACGACGGTTCGAAAACGAAGTGCAATACAATACTTATATAGCCTAATATGGAAATGGCAAGAGATCTTGTGCTGGCCACAACAGATTTTTAATTTTGAAAAATTCAAAATGTTGATATTTGACAATAAACACTATCATTTCGCAACGTATTATATAAATAGCTATTGTAAACTTGCTTTTTATTTATATTAAAAAAAAAAAAAAAAAAAACGCAAAAATCAATAATAATTTCTCTGTTCTTAAATATTCTCTCACGGAGTGGGTAATGTTGTACATTAATTACTTCAAATAACCCTAGTAACAAGTATGTTAAGAGTTGATGTTTGATAAAATTTATTAAAAGTAGCTTTTACCTATCTGTTGATGGCATTTATGAATTGAGTGTTTGAAGTAGTCGCTTAGCAAATTACAAGATATATTTAATGTTGAAGGGCTGTTTTTTCCCCAGCTTTTACTCTTATAATTACCAGAGAAGAAACTATACAAAGCCTGTCTCGTTAACGTCTTTCATATTTAACTTTGGTCATTACAAAAATTGCAAAACTCCTGCTCTTCTTCATTGTTCTATTAATGGAAATTAGGACACAAACAAATTGTTTAAGTCGCCCGCAAATTGCCTAAAAACACGAAGAATACCACGGCCGCATCTTATGAAATACGAGCCTTCGAAGCCACAAGCTCTGACGTTGCATGCGTATGCAAATACTACAACTTACTTAACTTCTATCACAATGTTCTCGCAAATCAAACTCTTACATCTCGTGTAGATTGCCACTGAATTATTCAAATTGCCGACTTCCTACAGAGACCCAACGTAAGCCTATCACACTACGACTTTTAAATACGAATAACTTGAAACGTGCATGTAAAAATCACGGGAGAATTACCACACTTATTAAATGAGAAATTATGGATGATAGCAAAAAATAACGGTGTGTCTGAGCGGTTTGTGAAGCATTATGAACTGTCAGTGTAGCGAAAAATATGTACGTAACTTGTACACTGGGATTTTCCATTATAGTAACAAACTAGAAGACTTAAGACTGTTTGATAGGGAGTATCAAATTATAAAGAATAGTTATTTACTTATCAAAACAGGACAGTTCGTCTTTTCATGACGAATATGGAGATTGTTTGCCAAGGGGTAGCCGAGGTAAATAACCTTAATGTATCATTTAAAGGTGAAATAAAAGGCGTAAAGGCCTATTTATAATGAAGTAACGTAAAACGCAACGCAACGACGCAACGTAATCAGCAACGCAAACACAAAATATGTGATTTATAATAACGCCGAAGATAGCATTTCTAACCAATCAAAAGAATTCTGTATATATTGTTGAAATTCAACTCGCTTTTATTTATAGTCTTTATGACACATGACATAGTAAGTGTATAAAATAATTTGAATAGAAATGGGCAGTGACGCCGACGATATAGTTGCGGCAATACTGTTTCTGACTCGGTGATTCTCGATTAAATCGATTAATTTTCTATCATCCATAATTATTCTTGATATCACTTTTAAAATCTACCCGGTCTAACCATAAAATTTAGAATTTATTGTGTAATTTTGACAGTTCACGAACATATCGATAATACAGATTTTTTATAGTGAAACTGAAACACTGAATTCTGATTGGCTTGAGGTACAAAAGTAAGGTAGAAAGATGAAAGTTGGTCAGCTTTGGCGTTGCGTTGCGTTACGTTACTTCTGCGGCTCTGCGTTGCGTTTCATTATAAAAAGGCATATGTTGTACCGTACATTTATCTTTTGCGTTACCTTACTGCAACTGCGTTACCGCTTGCGTTACTTCATTATAAATAGGCCTTAAGTGGTCCACGTGTATTGTAACACTTGTGACACTTTATTGGACTAGTACGTTTACTTTATTTTATTGGACAGAACTGTCACTGTCAAAAAAAATGTCACAAAAAATTAAATTTTTATTTATATGAAATAACAAATACGTATTTTCAACAAATTTTTCGACTTGTTGGGCAAGAGTGATTCTTTGACACTTGTTGCCAACTCTTCTACACTTTCTAAACTATCCATTTCTTTGTGTAAAGATATGGTTAATAAACAAATTATTAAATTATTTTAACAATTTTTGACATTTGCGTAAATACAAAAAAAAAAAAACAATGAAACAATAGCATCATTAGAAAAGCACAGTAAGTTATACCGAATTTTTATAAAGAGGAATAAAAAAAATCTGATGTGGCCAGCACATGACCTCCCGCCAATTCCATGTTTAAAATAGCAATGAGCTTTAGGTAAAGTTTCACTTCCGATTGATCGTTTGTAAACAAAATCTACTTTGTTGTTCCAATAAATAGAAAAGTTTGTAATACGAAATTTGGATTATATTTTATTATGTTTTTCCTGAAAAATCTGTTAGAGCTTCAAATTAAGTACTACGTCCGGTTTATCATATATAGTCAAAATCTAATATGTTGTTTCAAATTATATAAGGGTATTAAATACCAACTTTGCGAACTTTTGGATCATTAATATATTTTAAGAAAAAATCGTCACACACACATTATTGTCAAAATCATCACCGGCTTCCTTATGCTCTAAAACGCAATCTGTGTAAATTCTTCGCCGTAAATTAACCATTTCGTAAATGTGTAGTTGCGAACTATTATCTGACACTTTGAAATTACGTTCTTATTGAGAGCTGTTTAATATATAATGCTGCAAACATCAAACTTAAATCGAATTATCCTGTATATCTAATATGTATGATGGAAAATATATTATTTTTACAAACCTTAATTTCATTAGAATCATATTTAAACTACTAAATTCTTCATAACACGGTTTCATTATTAATTTAAATAAAATTGCTACGTGACAGTGACATTTGTTTAAATATGTCAAATTTGTTATTAAAGTATTGTTTTTGTTTGACGCAGAGGCAAAGTGATGTACAAAAATAAATTATTTTATAATATAATATAATATAATATTATTTCTTGTTATTTACTAAATGCTATTATCGTAGTATTGAAGATTGTGCCATTATATTCAATTTGTATTAGTAAAAATTGCTAAAAAATTATATTCAATGAATTTTTTACAAGAAAAACTGTTAAAAGCTTGTATAAATGATACTTCCGGTTATCCGATATACACTCAAATCTAATGAGCTCTACCCACATTAGTATAGAATGGATGTACAAAATTTCAAATTTTTCTGATTGATAATATTTGAGTAATCGTGTCCACTAGATCCACACACACACAGACACACACACATACATCATTGTAAAAATGTTAAAATCGGATTCTGGGAACATCAAAACGTGCTTATTCACTAAAATCTCTATATGTGATTTTTAGCACGATCCCTATACCTCCCTTACCTATTTAATTCGTAAAAATATTGAAAATTTACAAGACTTATTTTGAAATATTCTTGGGCTAGGTTGCCTTCCATCAAAATATGAGTTCTTTTCGTGTTTGCTTAGTTTGCTGCCCAATGTAGAACCAATTTGAAACGCAGTGTGAACTGTAAGCTCCACACAGCAGCTCCATCTTGTCACCTGTACTATTACATTAAAATTGTTGGTGTTACAGGTGTAATTTCTGCTCCACGCAGGAGTTAAGATCGTTCCACGTGTTGTGTGCAATTTGTTCAAGTTGTGCTGTGATAATTAAACTCGTTATTTTCATTAACGTCCTGTAATCCAGATTTAAAATAGCATTGTAATATGTAATGACTGTTAAAACAGATAGCGAGAGATTATCTCGTGTTCATTAACTTTATCTGAAGAAAATAATTTAAATATACGCTAATGAATTTTTAATGTGAGGTGTTAAACAAAACATTGATAAATGATCAAGAAGAATATTTGTTAAGGCTTTTATGATTCATTGTTAGTTACCATGTTATATTTTTTCAGGGCAACTGGACACCCAAAGTAAGTTTCGCTTGTAACTTTAACTTGATACTTTGTTTTTTAAAATTTACAGTTATTTAAAAAATGAACTACTTAAAATTATAATATAAGACTGGAGGTGAAAAAATTTTATAAGGGAAATGAAAAGGCATGAAAAAAAAACCTTATAAAATGAAATATAACTTGTGTAAAACATTTATTTTTAAATACAGACGAAAAAATATATAAGTATTAAGAAACGTATATATTAACGAAATTTACAAATATTTCTCAGCCAATCTCTATTCCTTTTACGAAATATGAAATTATTTGAAATAATTGTAGTTGATTATTATACCATACGTTGGCATGACAATGTTTACATTAAATTTTACATCGATCGAATATTGATCCTGTCACTATTGTCACTTGGTTGTCAGTTTTCTCTGCGTTAAGCATTTGTGATTAGTGCTATTATTACGTGTCTATTTTAATAAGTAGTATACTTAAAATATATCCATGTCCTGAACTATTTCAAACAGGAACTGTCCAATGGTGGGCCACTAATTCCATCGAAATCCGTTCGAAAGGTAATTTTTACAAATATCTATTTTGTTAATCTTTAATTAAATCAGGGATGGTAACAGAAACCGGAACCGAAATTCGAAACAGATACAAAACCGGAACCGAAAGCAAAACCCTTTTTACCTCTTGCTAAGAGAGGTATTGGATTCATGCTAAAAATCACATATCGAGATTTAAGTGAATAAGCACGATTTAAGGTCCATATAAACCGATTTTAACATTTTTACGATGATGTCTGTGTGTGTGTGTGTGTGTGTGTGTGGATGTGTGTATGTGTGTATGTATGTGTGTATGTGTGGATGTTGGAGGGGCGTTTACTCAAAAACTATAAGACATAAGACATGTTTAACTATGAATTCCTCAATTTGACATTCCTCGGAAGAGCTGAAAAGGTTTTGGTAACAATTAAACAACCGGAAGTAATAGTTTTTTAAAAAAAATCTTCTAAATATTATTTTTTGAAAATTTTTGATATTACGTATTTTTAAAAACAAAATTCTACATCTGATACATTTAATTTTTTTATTATATCTTCTATAAATTTAGAGATAAAGACGCTATAATATGTAGAATATCGGGTTATAATAAATCGAGTAGGCGAAACTACACTAAGGAAACCAGTTGACAAATTCAAATGTTTATAACATAATTTGTAAATGACAGATATCAGCGTCAAAAATCAAAAGTTTTAGTTACATTCTGAAAGCTTTTTCTGGGAAGTACATTTAACCTTCCTTATGGTTTTATTAATTAAATATTTAAAATTATAGGTAACCTGCATATATCCATTAGAAATACCGCCAATCTTCTTAATGAATTGGAAGAATCTCTGACAAATAGGAACTTCCTCATACAATGAAATATAGATATAATTAGAATTATATGTGTGCAGAAAACATGTTAAATACTATAAAAAATCTGATGTGGCCTACACAAAACCTCCCGCTACTTAATTTTTTAAAAATTATATACATACCTACCTACGTATTGAAATTTTATTTGTTTTCCATGGCTATCGCTAGAAATGAACAATAATTGCAAAATTATTTCAAATTCGATTTTACAGATTATCAAACGTTAAAAATTAAATTTGTTTAGTGATTTAGGCGTAGAATTTAATTATCTACGAGACATTTTGTTCAACTATAACAAGCAAATTAAATGTTACTATCCGAAGAGGAAAGAATCTGACGAAAAATTTTCAAATCGTCGGCAAAGAGCAATGTACTACAATGCATGACATTAGTTTTATAACATTGATAAAAATAGGACAAGTGATAGTTCCAAATTGGTACCCTGTGGTACACCAGAGGTAGTAGTAAAAGAGTATGAATGACAAAGAAGATGAACAGAAAGTAATCTCTCTACGAAGAGAGAAAGGAACTATTCATAACATTTTTTAAAACAATCTGTTTTCTCCTGTAAACACCTATGTTCTCTCCGAAGTCACTCTGAATAAGATTTTAACATAAAAACGTTGTACTCGTTAATTTGGTACAAGTGTTATAAATTCCCAAACGTGGTTGAAATTTAAAGCCTAAGATGGAACTAATTTTAAAACACAAAGGATTTTATAGGTAATCAAGAAGAAGTGTTTACTGTAAATGTACTTTAAACAACCGTATCGTAAGTATTTAGCATGAAACAACTAAGAATATCAATAAAAGAAATTACGGCTACCATTTATTGTTTCGTGCAAACACTTTGTAATAACTGTAAAGCATAAAAATTACAATTACATACATTGTTTGAATTAAAATGTTTTATATTTCTACAATATATATTTCCTCTTTAACGTGTATTAAAGCATACTGCTTCAGGGCGTTGTTTTGATTTATTAAATTATTACTAATTTTCATGCAAACGTTGTTTTATTACCGCAATTTGTGCCGCATTTCACCATAAATCAACAGAATACATTGACATTTTCATAATTGCTAGTTGTACGTAAGTGGATGGCTGTTATTACGAAGAAAGATATAGAAATATGAAAGTGGTCACGCCCAAATTATTACAGAAATCCTGAATGTTTGTTTAGATTTTGTAGGTAATATCATTCTATATTCTAATTATCTCCAATCAATACTGGTTAATAATGAATTAGTGACACACATGTATATGTCATTATTCTATGTGACATGTGTGTCATAGTCATTTTCCCTGATTATGCGACATTATGGAAATTAAGTGGGTAGGAACAACTTATCATTATATGTGTCTGAGGTAATTACTTAACTGACAGGCATAAATATCTTTCACTCTACACTGGTAAACTGAATAAAGAATTATTTAACCCCATAAATGGCACAAAAGTGGCCCCTGTGGTGCACTCTCCACGCCAGCAATAAGTGCCCGTGAGGTGATGTCTGGTAAGCGCCCGCACGGTACAAATATGTCATCATCATTACCGATATATGCGATAAAGCAGATTGGCACACCCAGAAATGGGTAATATGCCGTGATGATATATTTTATTTATTTATTTGGAAATGACCAAGAAAGTACATTGGTAGTGTTGCTGCTTGGGGTATAGATGGTCCTTGATTCGAATCCTGCTAAGGTATGGATGTTTATAGGCGTTTTTATCATCACCGCTCCACCGACAAAAAAATCTGTTGTGGCTAGCACAAGACCTCTCGCCATTTACATATTAGGCTATATAAGTTTTGTATTGCTCTTCGCTTTCGAACCGTCATTTTATAACAAAAAATTACAGAACTTTACCCAAATATTGTTTTTTATAGTATTTAACATGTCTTCTGCACACAAATAATTCTAATTATATCTATTTTTCATTGTATGAGGAAGTTTCTAAATGGCAGAGATTCTTCCAATTCATTAACCAGATTGGCGGTATTTCTGATGGATATATGCGTTTTACCACAATTTTACCTATAATTTCAAATATTTAATTAATAAAACATTAAGAAAGATTAAATACTTATACTTCCTAGAAAAAGGTATCAGAATGTCATTAAAACTGTTGATTTTTGACATTGACATGTGTCATTTGCAAAGTATGTTATAAACATTAGAATTTGTCAACTGGTTTCCTTAGTGCCTCAGCCTCTGCGATTAGATTACTCTATACATTACAGTGTCTTTACCTCTAAATCTATACAAGATATAATATAAAATTTAAGTGTATTAGATGGAGAATTTTATGTTCTTCAATATTTAAATAAATAAATATAAATAAATATATCATCACGGTATATTACCCATTACTGAGTTTCCCGGAATCTACAACATATGTAGACATTGGTAATGATGACGATATATTATACCATGCGGGCGTTTACCAGGCGTCACCTCACGGGCACTCATTGCTGGCGTGGAGAGTGCACCACAGGGGTCACTTTTGTGCCATATAAAATTCGAAATATTTGGCATTGGTCGGGATCGAACCCGGTTCCCCAGGTTCGCGACCAGACACTCAGGCACGCAGCCACGGGACACCTTCAATATTAATAACAAAAATTTCCAAAAAATTATATTTAGATGAATTTTTCTATTAAACTACTACTTCCGGTTATTCAATTGTTACCAAAACCTTTTCAACTCTTCCCAGGAATGTCAGATTGAGGAATCCATAGTTAAACAGTTCTTAAGTCTTATAGTTTTTGAGGAATCGTGTCTACAACATCCAGACATACACACACACATACACACACACACACGCATATACACATACACATACACACACAGACATCATTTTAAAAATGTTATAATCGGATTCTAGGGCCCTTAAATCGTGCTTATTCAATAAAATCTGGATATGCGAATTTTAGCATGAATCCAATACCTCTCTCAGCGAGAGGTAAAAATCTGTTGTAAGGTTAGATTTAATTGCTATTCATTTCGTACTATATTTCTGTTTCATATATCGCAAATTTTCAACTAAATTAAACTAATTAATTAATAAACTCACCGTTCAAATGAACTCTTGGGAAACCAAGAACTATCTGAAAAAGAAATAAAATTATTAATGCATAATAAAAACTTTATGTTCTGAATACATGAAATATTTAATTGTTTGGAATATTAAAAGATATGGTTCAAATCCTGCATACAACAACTATTAACTAAAATATAGCTCCATGTCTCACTGTGTTAAACACTATAATCTGTACAGATTTCTCCTCATAAAATGCATGTAAAATTATCGGCTATAATATGCCGAGGACATTGATAATTACAAAGTAATTTTATGGCAGTTATCTAAAACCAACGTGCTTGAGGAAGTTGTGATAAAATTATAAGTATTTATCAATGGTCGACGGGTATTCGGTGAGAATTTTTTTTGCAATTTTAATTAAATTTATGAAGAATTTGTATTAAGCAGAATTTTTATAATTATAAAATCACACAATAGATGTCAGTAGTAGCGATAAAAAGATTGACATTGACACCAGGAGATGCCGAGACACATTTCAGTTTTATTATACAAACATTTAATAGTAATAATAATAGAATGATATTTTCTAATTTTTGATTTATAATAGAGTGTTTTATTAAGAGTGTGAGTGTGTATTTTATTAATTGAATCGTTATTTTCACTATCATACCGTCAAAACCTCATTTTCAAATTAAAACAATTAATCTATAATTATCTGTCAAAAAGCAACTTAATTAATTTTCTGTGTAAGTTTCAATTGGATAATTTTTTATATAATTCTAATTATATCTATTTTTCATTGTATGAGGAAGTTTCTAAATCTCACAGATTCTTCCAATTCATTAACCAGATTGGAGGTATTTCTGATGGATATATATACATTTTAAATAAAAATATATATTAATAATCTTCTTGATGATGTACCACAATATTTAATAATTATATTTATTGTAAAATAAAACACATAAACATATATAATAATAATAATACAATGTACCATCATGGACGAAAAACAACATATAATTTAATAAACGAAGTTATATACATTTTACCTATAATTTCAAATATTTCATTAATAAAACAATAAGAAAGATTAAATGTTCTTCCCAGAAAAAGCTATCAAAATGTCACTAAAACTGTTGATTTTTGACACTGAAATCTGTCATTTATAAATCATGTTATAAACATTTGAATTTGTCAACTAGTTTCCTTAGTGTAGTTTCGCCTACTCGACTTGTTATATCCCGATATTCTATATATTATAGCGTCTTTATCTCTAAATTTATAGATGATATAATAAAAAATTTAAATGTATCAGATGTAGAATTTTGTTCTTCAAATGGCGTGATACCAAAAATTTTCAAAAAATAATATTTAGAAGAATTTTTTTAAAAAACTACTACTTACGGTTGTTCAACTGTTACCAAAATCTTTTCAGCTCTTCCCAAGAATGTCAGATTGAGGAATTCATTGTTAAACAGGTCTTATATCTTATAGTTTTTGTGTAATCGTCCGTCTAACATCCACACATACATACACACATACACACATACATACACACACATCCACACACACACAGACATCATCGTAAAAATGTTAAAATCGGTTTATATGGACCTTAAATCGTGCTTATCCACTAAAATCTGGATATGCGAATTTTAACATGATTCCAATACCTCTCTTAGCGAGAGGTAAAAAATGGTGCTACTCAAATAATTTCTTAATCTTATTTTTAAATGAATATACACATAGAGATTTTAAATCATTCGGTATATTATTGTACAGCCCGATTCACAAAAAAGTTTAAGCTAACCCTCATTTTTGGATTAGTGAATTCTATATTCTATTCCGGTATTTAAAATTTAATTCTCATGATATTATCAAAAAAGGTAGATACTAGGAATAGATTAGACTGTATTTTAAGATATAAATACTCAAAATTAGAGTAGAATTCGCTAATCCAAAAATGAGGATTAGCTTAAACTTTTTCGTGAATCGGGCTGATAAAGATTGGTGCAAGATAAGAAAAGAGCCCTTAAATTTTGTATAAATACTCATGAAAAATAACATTAAATTAAATTACATTTCAATCTGTCGTAAATGCCTCTCTCAGTTCACTGTATGGCTGTAGGAATGTGGAATTGTGATAATTACCAACAATAAACACAACCGCGAATTCTTTGGTGCATGGAAAATGCATATTTTCTTCCGGCCGAATATGAATTTGAAATTTAAATATCCAGAGTGCGGTTCCATGTCCTCGAATCAGAAACACAGCCCAGCCCCTTTGTATTTCGAGATAAAGTAGAATGTAATTGCACTGGATGAGAAGGTTTAGAGTCTAATGAAATAATTGCTCGTCTTATTGTTTAATAACTACATCTCGTTTCCTATAATTCAGTTAATTAAATTTAATTTTTTGTAGCAGAGCTGGCTAATGAGATTCCGCGAATTAAATTTTTAATTTTTCGGACGAAAAAATTGTAATGAAGAGGTACTTCATAAAGGGAAATAGTTGATGTTAGCAAGAAGTAATTAACAATGAAGACTACGAATACTATCAGGATAACTTGATAATAATATACCGAGAGTTTTTTTTATCAGTGAACATGGGCGTATGTCATTACCATCACAGACCATATACACTATTTTAGATTGGAAACGTACATGTTAAGCATCGATACCACATCAGTGTCGCCATCTAGTGTATGGAAGCAAAAGTAAATATAAAACTCGGTCGGTATTATCATTACCTACAATTAATATTGGTATATTCGGTTTATTAATTACCCCTAATTTGTAGTTGAAGCATTTTTTTCATAAAATACTATCATTGCGTAGTATTTTATGCAAAATCTACTTCAACTACAAATCAGTCTTACAAAGATTACATAAAATGAGTAAAAAATAATGCATTTTTGAAAACACTGTAATTTCATTTAGGAAAGATACAATACTTAATAGCATTCATCCATGTTTAAAACTTCCAACCACTTGACAAATAAATCCCGATAAGTTCGAGACTGTCGAAATCTGTAGTTTGTTATCCCTAGAATACGATTTTGTAATATGTTTTACTGGTATAAAATAATACAATTATATAAAAATATATGTTCACTTTCCGGTAGCAGTACAATTTGGTACACAACACTTTATTCTTGTCTTCTTAAATATTTACAAGTTTTTCACACAAATAACTACTTATAATACAAAAAATATATTCACAATGACAGAATTGTTTGAAATGAAAATGACAAATGTCAAAATTCGTGCAAAAGAAAAAATGAAAAAAAAAAAATGACACACTAACGATACCGGTGTCGTCATATCTAGTGTATGGAAGCAAAACTAAAAATGCTATCCCGGTATCTCCCATTTGCGTTTCCCGGGCCTGATTACCATAGTTACATTTAAAATGATTGACAGCAATGCATTATCGCGTTTTATTTTTAAACTGGACATAGAACGTGACATTTAGTATATCTGTCAATGCCATCAAATTGTCATACTTCAAAATGTATACAGTTAAAGAAAAATTCAAATTGTAAATTGGAGTAATTATAACGAGTCTACAACAAGTTTCTGACTTATGTGCATTAACTTTTAATAAGCGACTCAGTCCAACAACTATAAAAAAAATTTACAATGACTACAGAACTAAAGGATGCGTCAATAAACAGCACAAGAAGAAAATCAGACCAAGTACTGTAGTTAATAGTAAGAAACAAGAAATTATGCAATTAATTGAAAGTGACAACACCCTGTCAACAATTTTTTTTCTGAAATTAAGAATACCAGTGTACAAGGTTTTAAGACGAGAACATTTTAAGAGTTTTAAATATCAAAATCACCAAGAGTTATTACACAACGATATAGAACGAAGAAATATCTTTTGGAAAATATGATGAACAAAATTAATAGTGGGGAAATATTACTGGATCGAATTTTATTTACGGATGAAGCGACATTTTATATTAATCAGGAAGTAAATTCACAAAATTGCAGGTATTGGAGTCGTCAAAATTTTCACTTATATCTGCACCAGGTATTCCCCCAACGCTGGATAGCACGTGGTGGAGAAGTGGAGTGGCCTGCAATGCCACCAGATCTTGCACCAAACATGGGGCCATTTAAAAAATTGTATTTACAATGGTGACAAAATAAATATTGAGCAATTAAAGCCTCAGGCTTATGTCAGAGTACAGAATTATACCATACAATTTGAACTTTTTCTTCAACTGTATACATTTTGAAATATGACAATTTGCTGACATTGACAGATATACTAAATATCACGTCCTATGTCCAGTTTTAAAAAAAACGCGATAATACATTGTTGTCAATCATTTTATATGTAACTATGGTAATGATGTACGCCCATGTTCACTAATAAAAAAAAAAAAACTCTCGGTATGTTGCAGCTATCTTCACGTTACTGTCATATATTTTAATGTTTTATAATTAATTGATTTTTCGTATGAAAGTGTCCTACTTTAAGTTGGCAATAAATTGACAACCCTATAGTGTAAACCAGTTTAAACCGTGGTATTCTTTTTCTTCAATCATCTTCCCATTATCTATTACACAAATATTATTACAAGTCACAGTAATATTCTCGTTCTACACAACTATAACTTGAGTCTGAAATTTGAGAGCAATGACCGAAGAGACCTCACATTACTTATAAGTTTTCTATGAAATGAATATTAAGGAGTAAATTCATGATTTTTGTGTACGATGAATAAATGTAGTACGTGTATGGAAGAGACAAATAAACGCGACTTTTCTGCAATCTTATTAATATTAAGAGGGATTTTAAATTTAGATTTTTAAATTATAACTGTAATGCATCATATAAAACAAAGTATAAGATTTTGTAAAACAAGCATACCTCTGGCTTAATACAAGAACAAACAATGTATTTAATTTTATTTTTTACCTTCATTCATTGTGTAATCGGCTAAAAAACTATATTTCTATTCAAAAACAACCAAAGTCTATTGTAAAGGAATCAATAAAAATCTGCAACTTTTGTAGGTATTTTATGCCATGAGACAAAAAATTTTTACCTTCCGTCACCTTTAGGTAAGGATGGTATTGTCTTTAGTCAAAAAAAATCGGTGGTAAGTTTTTAATGAATAAGCACGTTTTACCGTCCCTACAATACGATTTTACTAATATTACAATGATGCCCACATGTTTGTCTGTGTGTATTATAATTCTTTTGTATTCCTCTTCTTTACCTCCATATGAAGAGCTGATTACATTTTGTGTACATCCATATGAAGAGCTGATTAGATTTGCTTATAATTGATCAACCGGTAGTTCCCTTATTTGAAGTTTTTCTTGAAAATATTGTTTTTTGATATTTTTTGTAATTATCAAAATCTTATTCTCTGTACGGTTTGATTATACATTTTTCTTCATATTCAATAGGTATAGAGGTAAAGAATTATAAAGAAATTATTTTTTGTAAATTAGTCAGCTTTGCTATAATTGGCAGATGTCAGTGTCAAGTGCAATTTACATATTGTATGTTTGTATATAGAATCTTTTCCAAAAAACTTTTGGAATGGGATTTGTACAATAGTATATGTTCGTGCTACAAATTTACTGGATATATAGAATCTTTTCCTTTTATTTTAAATGGCACAAAAGTGACCCCTGTGGTGCACTCTCCACACCAGCTTTGAGTGCCCGTGAGGTGACGCCTGGTAAGCGCCCACACGGTAAAATATATCGTCATCATTACCGATGTCTACATGTGTTATAGATACTGGCACACCCAGAAATGGGTAATATGCCGTGATGATATATTTATTTATTTTATATTTATTTTCCTAGGAACTTTTGCTATGGGATTTGTACTAAATACATAGAAATGACGGACAATAATTTGCTGGCCACATCAGATTTTTTATTAATAAATTACATTATTTTTACTGATTTAAAGCTAAGAACAATATTCCTATTGATCATCTATTGATGACCAGAAGTTTACACTTTTGGATAAAACAAATAAAATATTAATTGCGATAATACCAAATATAAACATATGAATAAAATTTGAAGAATTTTGGTGCTGTAGGCAGTTTAATCACAGACATTTGTAATCAACATTAATAATTCAAAATCACAGAATTAGTGACATTTGCAATCAACATAAATAATTCAAAATGTCAAGTTTCACATAAAGGTACCTCTCTTGGTATTAATAGCACTGAAAATGTGATAATCTCTTGATTTTAAAACACTCACTCCTAAAATATAGACATTAATTTATTGTTCATGTATTAAGTCACAGTTATATGCAACAAATTACCAGAAAGAGTTGTTTGTATTAATTAGACATATTCAATTTTTAATTATTATTATTTGTTAATGTGGGAAAATTTTTCGATTGTGGTATGAATTAGGAGTTAACAATTACCTACTCGAAATCTCAGTCAAACAGCATTTATTCTCTTAAAATTTTGCTGCTCAAAGACAGAAGTTAAAAACTTTCAAGGATGATTTTAAAAGTAACAGTAAATTGACAGTATTTGAAAACACCCCAGGTATTTGAAACTTTCGTTAAGAAAAAAAAATTATATGTGTCGTCCAATTATTCTCAAAACCTTTTCAGCTCTTCTCATTAATGTCAGATTGACGAATTATACATCACACATACAGTAAAATTTTTGAAAGAAGTCCGATCAAGGCCATCTACTAATTGTATCTATGAATTAAGATTTTGTGCTGTCAAATTTAGTAGTGTCGTTTACATAGTTTTTATGAGGTACACAAGATATTATGTATCCTCATAAAAAGTAAGTAAAAGACACTACTAAATTTGACAGCACAAAATCTTAATTCATAGATACAATTCGTAGATGGCCTTGATCGGACTTCTTTCAAAAATTTTACTGAACACACATATTCACACACACACACACACACACACACACACACACACACACACACACACAGAGAGAGAGAGAGAGAGAGAGAGAATCATCGTAAAAATCTGGATTTGCGATTTTTAGCATGAATCCAACACATCTCTTAGCGAGAGGTAAAAATGCGTTTTTTTCAAACTAGAAGTGTGTGACACGATTTTCTCCTGAGACTTTTCTTTAAAATGCTTTAAATTTACATCTATTGAATATGAAGGAAAATGTATAATCAAACCGGATAGAGAAGAGTATTTTCTTTAATATATATAATAACAAAATATCAAAAAATATTATTTAACCGCGTTTTTTTTAAGAAAAACTGTTAAAAACTTCAAATAAGGGTACTTTTGGTGGATCAATTATAACCAAAATCTAATCAACTCTTCATATGGATGTACAGAAGAGGAATACGAAAGAATTATAATTTTTAGAATTGTAGGATTGGAGTTATCGTCGAAGAAAAAATTGTCACACACGGACACTGAGCACACATATTCATGACACGATTTTCTCCTGAGATTTTGCTAACCTAACTTTTGCAACTTAATTTGAAGTGACAGATAAATAACAGCTTAAAATTTGTTTTTCACGGTCTACCTGATTTTTTTATTCTCAATAATGCTAGAGTGATCCTCGTACATAAAATTTGATGGTGCTGTGTTTGTATTTTAAAATTTTTATCCTCTAATAACGTTATGCCAGTCTTGTGTGCGTAATTGCCATAAAGAGCATTCTAAAATTCTCGAAATGAATTCACTGAACGTCAGTTGTTCCTTCAGTGCTCATGCTCGGCCAACCGAGATGTAGCTGTATAAAATATCTTTAAACCAAATATTATTCAAGAGCTTTATTCTCTTGATAGATGTTCTGTAGCAGTGGCATTCTTGTATGTTTTGTCCTGGTACATATATACACACATAGTTTTTCACCCAAACGGAATTGCATATGACTTGCCTCACACAAGTGATTTAGGAGATAGAATTAACAATGTTTAACACAGAGCAGAGTTTGTTTAGCTTACTCTGTTTTGCACGACTTGGACTCCATGATTTTTTTATTTTTCAGCATGATAGATGGATGTTTTTTAGGCATTCTATTGTAGCAGAAATGATAAAGATACTAATGATATCCCAGGATCTTAGGAGGGATGCTTTATTAAGAATATTACATAACTTATCATTTTATGACGGCTCAAGTTTTTACCCATCAAAAAATTGTCATCATTAAAAAATGGATGTGGTCAGCACATTAAATTAATGGTATCAAATGAACGGGTTTTTCCATTTATTTTACAGTTGAACTAATGTGTTCGAACCATCATAGCTTTAAAAATTAAACAAAATTTTTATTCACCTATATTTCGCAATATAATAGCTACATACTACTTTCAGTTAAACTATTCGTTGAATAAAATAGGATAGAATCTTTTCCACGAAACTTTTTTATAGCATTTATCCATTTTTCTTTCAATAATTTTATTTCTAAAAATTCACCCTGTTGTTCAAATACTCTAAAAATGCGTACACTTACGTAACATTCTCTTCACAATCAAATAATATTAATACCAAGTTTATATCTCTACCCATTTTTGAATTATTGCCCCAAAAGTCAATATAGGTACCCCACATTTAGATAAAAACTTCAAAATTTTCAAAAATCTAATTTATATGTATCTAGATACTTCTCATTGCGCTGATTCCAAATTTTGAAACCGCAGGTCGATATCTCGTTTCGTTCTCGAGATATTTAGATTTAAAGTTTTGCCCCAAACTGCCCATTTTTGGGTATTAACCCAAAAATGGGTCGAGATATGAATTTAGCAATATCACCAATCGATTCTACGGACAAAAATACATAAATATAGGAATTTTTATAATTTTTGTCCAACCGGTTCATTTTTTATGAATAAAAGTATGAAAACCCCTGAAAATGGCCAAAATCTGAAAAAATCCTAAGGGGTACCCCTTACGATTTTTGCGATTTTTGGGCATTTTCAGTTATTTCGCTTTAGAATTTGTATACGGTGTTCAAAACTTCTGAAAATTGGAGTACTTATGTAATTTTGCCCGTAGAATCGAATGGTGTTGTCGCCAAATTCATATCTCGACCCATTTTTGGGTTATTACCCAAAAATGGGCAGTTTTGAGCACAACTTTGAATCTAAATATCTCGAGAACGAAAAGAGATATTGACCTGCGGTTTCAAAATTTGGAATCAGCGCATTAAGAAGTATCTAGAAACATAAAAATTAGATTTTTGAAAATTTTGAAGTTTTTATCTAAATGTGGGGTTATTGACTTTTGGGGCAATAATTCAAAAATGGGCAGAGATATAAACTTGGTAGTAATATTATTTGATTGTAAAGAGAATGTTACGTAAGTGTACGCACTTTTAGAGTGTTTGAACAACTATTTAAATTTGTAGAAATAAAAGTATTGAATTAAAAATGGATAAATGCTATAAAAAATTTCTCCATCCTTTTATACATAATGTATATTCATGTTATGTAAGTGTACGCATTTTTAGAGTATTTGAACTGTGTGAATTTTTAGAAATAAAAGTATTGAAAGATTGTAAAGAGAATGATACGTGGATTTTTAGAGTATTTATATATGAGTATACATAATGTATATTCATGTGATAATTTATTTGTAAAAAAATTGTATTATGTTCGTGTTACAATTTTACTGGATATATAGAATCTTTTCCAATGAACTTTTGGTATAAGATTTGTACAAAGTACATCAAATTAACGGAAGATCTTGTGCTGGCCACAATTTTTTTTTTTGCATTAGTCTAAAAATGGCTAATTCTGATTGGTTGATTTGATTACTTCATGGCACTAACTCATTTAATATTTATTGTAGATTAAAAATTTAAGACACTGTAATTCGACAAAAAATAAAAATTGAATTTCAACTTTTGTTTTATAGTCATATATTTATTGGTGTGAGGCCGCGTGCCAGAGTGTCTGGTCGCGAACCTGGGGAACCGGGTTCGATCCCGACCGACTCTAAATATTTCAAATTTTAAATGGCAAAAAACTGACCACTGTGATGCACTATCTACGCCAGCAATGAGTGCCTGTGAGGTGACGCCCGCACGGTACAAATATGTCATCATCATTACGATATCTGCGATAAACCAGATTGTGGCACACTCAGAAATGGATAATACGCCGTGATTATATCTTTATTTATTTATTTAGGACCATAGGCCTACGCGTTCCCATCTGTCCTTGTCTTTGACTAGCTGTTTAATTTCTTTCCAGCATAATTTTGTTTCTTTCGCTTTGTTGAGTTAATACCCAGAACCTTCGAATCCAAGAAAATTAATTTTTAGTCTTGATGCGTGAGCCATTTTCTCATTTACCGACAATACAGCTCGAATGCTTCTCATCATCATTATTAAAAATATTCTCAACTTTGTTTACTGCTGAGTATTAATTCTTATGTACAAATAGAATATCCCGAAGGAAGTATAGAGCTTAAAACAAGATATTGATCGACATGACCCCAGATTATCCTTTCTGACCGGGCCGAATTGCAGCGTGGTCGCCGAAAAGGTTTTAAAGGATAACACGAAGGATAAACATTGACACAGTAAATTATAAATTGTTTTACAACTTGTATCCTTTGCTTTACTAGGATACCAGTAGATGGATAGAGGATAGACAAGAGATTCGCAGGAGAAGGTGAGGGATCAAGAGTTAACGCTCTCGATAAGTAAGCAAGACTATTAAAAAAAAAAAAATGTCAACGTGTTTGAGTGGTTTGAAAAACACTATAAGTTCTACAAATTTTAGTATGAGAGATTTAAATATCTGTTATGGACAGCACAAGACCTCTTGCCATTTACATATTAAGCCAGTAGCACGAGCGTGGTTCTAGCAATGGTGTTAACTAGAACTTATTAAGCCGAAAATGTATTGACAGCCATATATGTCTTCATTCATTTAAATTGTTTATCCTATACAATCCAAACCCAGATCATATTAAACAATTTTAAATAATACAGGCACGCGACCACGGGACCTATATTTCATTGGATAAATTACGTAATATTCTCTTTACAATCAAATAATATTACAACCAAGTTTATATCTCAATGCGCTGATTCCAAATTTTGAAACCGCAGGTCGATATCTTGTTTCGTTCTCGAGATATTTAGATTTAAAGTTTTGCTCAAAACTGACTATTTTTTGGTATTAACCCAAAAATGGGTCGAGTTCCTCAAAAATCTGTTAGAGCTCCAAATTAAATACTACATCCGATTTATCATATATGGTTAAAACCTAATATGTTGTTTCAAATTATATATGAGTTTTAAATACCAAATTTGAGAAGTTTTGGATCATATTTTAATAGGCTTTAAGGAAAAATCGTCACACACACACATTCTTATAAAAATCAGCATCATCTTCTAGGTACTCTAAAACGCAATCTTTGTCAATTCTTCGCCATACATTATCCATTCCGTAAATGTGTAGTTGTAAATTAATATTAATTTATAGTGCTGCAAAAATAGCAATTAGCAAATTTAAATCAGAACATCCTGTACATTGAACATTTATGTATGATGGAAAATATATTATTTTTACAAACCTTAATTAAGTATTTTACTAATATATTCTCCCTAACACGGTTTCATTATTAATTTTAATATAATTGCTTCCTGTCAATGACATTTGTTTAAATATGTCAAAACTGTCATTAAAATTATGTTTTTGTTTGGCGCATAGGCTAGGTGATACATGAAAATAAATTATATTATATATTCATATTTAAAGTCATTTAGAGTTATTTACTAAATGTTATTATCGTAGAATTGAAGATTGCACCATTATATTCAATTTTAATTAATAAAAGTTGCTAAAAAATTATATTCAATGAATTTTTTACAAGAAAAACTGTTAAAAACTTGTATAAATGATACTTCCGGTTATCCGATATACACTAAAAGCTAATGACCACTTCCCATATTAGTATAGAATGGGTATACAAAATTTCAAATTTTTCTGATTGATAGTATTTGAGTAATCGTGCCCACAAGATCCACACACACAGACACACACACACACACTCACACACGCACACACACACATATATACATACATACATACATAGATACCTACAGACATCATTGTAAAAATGTTAAAATCGGATTCTGGGGACATCAAAACGTGCTTATTCAATAAAATCTCTATATGCGATTTTTAGCACGATCTCTATACCTCCCTTACCTAAGGTAGCGGGAGGTAAAAATTACAAAAATATATTGTACAAAACATAGTTTTGTTGTGTTAAAATAAATATTATTTTACATTTATGATATCAGACCACATGCAGTAGCGAAAACTATGCAAAATATTCTTTTATATGAACATTTGTAGGCAGAAAACAGTCGACATGTCAAACTTTTCGTTGAATAAACATTTAACTGGGCACAAATCTCCAGATAATTTAAACAATGACCTATTCACTGAATGGTACTTCTGTTCATAGGTGGTGAAACCTGGGATTCAGAAAAAATATTAATACAGTACTCTGCAACTGCCACCATTTTTCTGGTCTTTGTCTTATGTGTACCGTGCGGATTAAGAATTAAGAAAGGCGGTAAAATAAAAGCAATAGGAACGTAATGAAAGCGGTATACACATCGCAGAGCCAGTGCGGTACGGTATTTAAAAGAATAATGCCGGCGTATGAGAAAATATTCGCCCTAGTGACTGCACAGCGAAAAAGAGCAAAAATATTTTATGACTTTTCGCGTGCATTGTGCAAAAATGTCCATTTGCATGTAGCATAAACGAACTTTTAAAAACTTTCCACTTTTATTGCAGAACGCTCCTGTAGCATCCAGATAAATTATTTTAATTTTTTACGAGATTCACTTAAAGTTTAGGAATTGTAACAAGTTGGTTATATAATCATCTTACTTAGGGAGAGCGCCCAGCCTTCGTGAGAAGTGAAGAGTTCGTGTTATGTGTCGTGTTGTTATAACCCATTTTTATGATAGTTAAGAAGTTGGAACGCAACGTAAGACGTTGAATTTATAGCAAAAGGAAAGGCCGAGAAACACTATAATAAAAGCATTCTTCATTTTTATGTTTCTTTCTCAAGTCAAGCCGCATTTTATTTATCACAGCACCCTTGATTCGAAAATTTACAACCGCAGGCTAAGGTACAACTATTAGCCAAAAATACGAGCCCTGAAGACCACTATAAGCTGTATAAGAAAGAAATGTAGGTGATAACAAATAAAATTTCGAACGCTTTTATAAAAGAATAGTGAGAAGTAACTGGCCGAAAGATCTGTTATCTGGCGACAACGATGTATCTGGATTCATCCAATTATTGAAGCTTTTACGAACGAAGAACATTAAGAATACCTAAAAATAGTTCAATAATTTTATTTATGACTCAATTCAAAATGGATTGATGACCGACATGTTGTTAAGACTTATTTATATCACTAGAGAGGTAGAAGTACAAGCATCACAACCTACAAGTTCCCATTTTTACAATGATGTCTGTGCGTGGATGTGTGTGCGTGTATACAGGGTGTAAATTTTAAAACGGGTCATAGGGCTATAACATAGAAAAACAGTTTTTTAGACGCCAAAAGTTTCTATGTTAATTTATTGAAAAAATAATTGGTGCCTATTATACTTATACCAAATACTTTACATTTCTGTTTCGTATAAAGCCACAGAATAAATTTAAAAATTTGTACAATTAAGAAAAAATATCATTAGCCATGAAACTGACAGTAACAAAACATTGTCATTTTTTATTAACATGATACGGGAGAATTAAAGATTAAAGTTATTAATTTATGAACTAATACAAAATAAAGTAAACACTATGATATTTATTTAAGAAACAATTATTATTTATTGTAACAGGTATTTACAAAGTAAAGATGATCTACATGTAATAAGTGATCATTTATAAGAAACGTGAAAAACTGCAAACTACAAGGGAACAATTAAAACCATTTAATAACTTGTAATTTTTTTTCACGAAACAAATTATGCATGATTTATTCTTAAAGAAAATAATAATAATAATTTAACAAATAATGTGTATGAAACGTTTATTAATGAGCGTCTCAAGTCAACAATTGTTTTGTTTTGTTTCTGTCAGTTTCACGGTTAATGATATTTTTTCTTAATTGTCCAAATTTTTAAATTTATTTTCTGGCTTTATATGAAACAGAAATGTAATGTGTTTGGTATCAAAAATTTCTTTGTAATATGCACTAATTCTTTTTTCAATAAATTAATATCGAAACTTTTGGCATCTAAAAAACTGTTTTTCTATGTTATAGCCCTATGACCCGTTTTAAAATTTACACCCTATATGTGTCTGTGTATGTTGAAAGAACGTTTCTCAAAATCTATAAGCCTAAAGACGAATTTAACTACGTATTCCTTAATCGGGAAGAACTGAAAGGGTTTTGGCAACAATTTTGATGTAATATGAGTATTTTTACTTCTCGCTGAGAGAGATATTGGAATCATGATAAAAATCGCATATTCATATTTTAATGGATAAGCACGTTTTAAGATCCGTAGAATCTAATAACAATTTTACGATGATATCCGTGTGTATGTGTGTGTGTATCTGTCTGTGTGTCTGTGTGTGTGTGTGTGTGTGTGTGTGTGTGTGTGTGTGTGTGTGTGTGTGTGTGTGTGTGTGTGTATGTGTGTTTGTATCTCAATCTGACATTACTGGGAAGAGCTGAAAGTAGTAGTTTCTTAAAAAAAATTTCTAATATTATTTTTTAGATATTTATGTTATTACAAATTTTAAAGAATATACAATTCTCTATCCGATATATTTAACATTTTTATTATATCATCTATAGATTTAGAGATAGAGAAATTTAAATGTATAAAATAATCAGTAATGAATCTCACAGCCTAAACAAACTAGTTGAAAAATTAAAATGTTTGTAATTGAGAGAAAAATGCCAGTGTCAAAAAACTAGGTTAATGAAGGCTTTTTCTGGGAAGTACACGTAATATTTCTCATTTTAATATTAATTAAATATTTTAAATTATAGATACATATACTTATTATATACCCATTAGAAATACCGTCAATCTCGTCAATGAATTTGAAGAATCTCGATCATTTAGAAGAGTAGGAGGGTAATTATAGAACAAATTAAAAAATATATGAATAATAGCACATTATGGAAATGGCGAGAGGTCTTGTGCTGGCCACAAAAGATTTTCATAATTATAAAAATTCTGCTTATTACAAATTCTCCGTAAATTTAATTAAAATTGCAAAAAAAATCTCACCGAATACCCCTCGACCATTGATAAATACTTATAATTTTATCACATCTTCCTCAAGCACTTTTAGGTAAGAACCCTCCGACTTCGGCGTCGGGCGGTTACCAAGCTACGCGCTTTCGTTAACTGTCATAAAATATTTCGTAATTATCGAGTCGTACGCTTGCAGGCGAATATTTTGAGACACGCATGATACCAAATTTTCGCTTCGTGGCGAAAATCGAAAACAAATGCATCATTTGATAAAATTCTAAAGTGCGTGCTGCCACTACTGTACTTGAATGATTCTTTTGTAAGACTGTCACGATAGTACCTGCTATCTTAAGATATAGTTTTGTCTTTTACAAACATGCACATCATATAACAGTCATCATCTATACAAGTAATGTAAAAAAATAAATATTTCATATTTCCATACACCCAGATTGTCACTTACATATTACCTATACAATAATGTAGGCGGTAGGCGTTGATTTATTCCACCCCATTTATAAACTATACATCATCTCAATCTTCGGTACAATCATCTAGATATTTGTCTCATACTATATTTATAATGACATTTGCCACTAAGAGCAATTTTCTTAATCAGGATAATTAAATATTTAAAACACTACCTACTTTTTGATTAGCTATTCTCTGCTGTCGATGAATTTTTCTGCATTAAAAAAGGCCTTGATTTTTTTACCGAAAGAAATTGCAACAAAAGCTTTTTAAACGGAATCCCATCCAGAAAAATGCGCCGGACAACGTGTCAAAAGTGGCGGCATATTTAGGTTTTTGGTCATTTTCTCGGAAACAATTGCCCTTGCCCGTATTAAAATTTTCCAAGAATACAAAATTAAGGATCAACATTTTTACCTTCCGTCACCTTTAGGTAAGGAAGGTATTGTCTTTGATCAAAAAATTCGGTGGTCAGTTTTTAATGAATAAGCACGTTTTAGGGTCCCTACTATATGAATTTACTATTTTTAAGATGATGTCTGTATGTGTGTCTGTGTGTGTGCCTGTGTGTGTGCCCGTGTGTGTGTCTGTGTGTGACAAATTATCTCCGACGATAACTTCAATACTACAATTCTAAATATTATAATTCTTTCGTATTCCTCTTCTTTACATCCATAGATTTTAGTTATAATTGATTCACCGGAAATACCCTTACTTGAAGTTTTTAACAGTTTTTCTTTAAAAAAAATGCAATTATATATTATTTTTTGACATTTTATGTTATAAATATTAGAGAAAATGCTCTTTTCTATATGATTTGATTATATAATATTTGACTTCAACAGATATAGTGTTAAAGAGTTATAAAAAGATTAACTTTCAAAAATCAGTCAGCTTTGCTATTTATCATGGAAACAGCTAATATATTCAAAAAATTCCAATTGACAGATGGTAGTGTCAAGTGCAAAACCAAAGATGGAAAGTATAGGGTGAGAAAGTGTCATAATGTTCCTCGCAAGTGACATGCACAGGACGACCAAAGAGAAGATGGAAGGACTGTATCGTAGAAGACTTGAGAAAGGAAGAACTATGTAAAGAAAATGTGTTGGACAGAAATGAGTGGAAGAGAAGAGTAAGGAACAGCGACCCCTAATAGAATAGTGAAAAACTGAAGAAGAAAACGCCCTGTCCGGCATGACATTTTTGACGAAATACAAAATCACCGTGTTGGTATATCAACCGTACTCACTTGACCTAGTGCGTTAAAAGGCACCAAATTTGGGGGAGGTGTAGTTATAGAAAAATCGGCAGAGCTTATGAACAATATAATAAAAAAGGCCTGCAGGCATTGCTTCCAACAATGGAATATTCGCATCATGCGGTGTAGGGTTCGGGGAGGAGAGTATATAAAAGGTAGCAATATTTGTTTTGTGTAATTTTATATATGGGGTCCCGTAGCCGCGTGCCTGAGTGTCTGGTCGCGAACCTGGGGAAACCGGATTCGATCCCGACTGACGCCAAATATTCCCAATTTTAAATGGCACAAAAGTGACCCCTGTGGTGCACTCTAAACACCAGCTATGAGTGCCCGTGAGGTGACGCCTGGTAAGCGCCCACACGGTAAAATATATCGTCATCATTACCGATGTCTACATGTGTTGTAGATACTGGCACACCCAGAAATGGGTAGTATGCCGTGATGATATATTTATTTATTTGTAATTTTATATATTGTCAATGTTCTAAGATCAATCTATCTTGTTATTTAGTAGCCAACTTCGTATATCTTCCGATACCGTTTCTCGTTCAAAAATTTGGATGTAATAGCACACAGCATGTATCAATACATGTTGTGTTTTTGTGTTCATTGGTAATTATCCTTTTTCGTAATTTCCAAATCCTCGTAACAAATACAACAGCTTGGAGTGATTTTCAATTTAATTTTCGTGATTTTTACAGCAACATTTTCGCACGGAGTAAATTGGCTGAGTTTTATTTTTCATCAGTGGAGAATCTCATTTCTACCAGACGTCTTCAGTCAATAATGAAAGCGCCAATCATTAAGCTCACATACTGCTAGAGCTTAGAGCTTTAAGCGCAAAACTGGGGCACAGTTCACACGCTTCCGAAGCACTTTAAATAAAAAGAATTAACAATGAAAAATACAGCACAATACCTTCAACAATGAAATGCGAGTTGTATAGTTTAGAACAGGCACCCATCAAGGATAAACTACATTTTTAGACAAGCTTCACAAATTGGGATTTTATAAAAACACAACAGTTGTGAGTTCCAATGAATTAACATTATACTCGTATAAAGCAGATTGGTATATGCAGCAATGAAAAAAAAACCCTACTGGTATATGTATTTATAATAATGTAGTTCATTATACTCGTTTTGCTTGTTATAATTTTGTTAAAATTACCTCCTGTACAATGTTTCTCAGTAAAACGCGTATCAAAATTTTTATGTAAAAACGTTCTATTAGACTACCAATGATATAATAAAACTCCAAATATTGTAGTGTAAAGCTAAAGATGTAATTAACTTTAAAAACAAAGAGTTATACTAGAAAACATGTAAAAATACTAAAATACGAGGTGTGGCAATTAAATAATGAGATTTATTTTTTCCGGCTTCCGTGTAAATTTGGCAACATTGCAGGCTATGTCATATTAATTTGCCATCTTCCCTCCATCAACTGTTTCAAGATAATTAGGTAATCCGTTTGGCAATAGCCTTTGATTGAAGTTAACTAATGGGGTATATGACCATAATCGAATTTCAATATACAGGGTGTCTCTTAAATAGGGGGACATGGCTTAACCATAGATTCCTGAGGCTAAAATAAGACGATTTAACCAAACTTGCTTCTACCGGAAAGTGTACCATTTAGCCAGTATCCTGCTTCAAAGTTCATTGAAAAAAAAATTAATTTTGCTTATAATAACCGGACGCTTTATGCGATTTGGATGAAATTTGGTATAACAGTTTATATGGTTATAAGTCATCTTTTAAGATGATACTTGTTATTATTAGTGAACCACTAGTGTATGAAACGTAGATGTCCCAACATTGAATAGACTATAACTTTTTAATGGCCACGCCGATAACGTGAAATTATTTTTTTTAAAAAGATACATTCAATAGTAAACTTTTCTCTCTCCGTATAATTTGTGATATCTTTTACGGTTAAGACAGAAAAAAATAAAACCTGAGTGACTGCATCGTGAATTTTTTTAAAATAAATTTAATCTAGCAGTCTGTCCAAATGTCAAACAACGAATTTCTAATGACAATAACAATTGTTTATGGGTTGTCAAAAAATTCCTTCGTAATATTCAGAAACTAGTAATATCTGTTTGTTCGGCCTAATAGTATTTTACTATCATTATTATAAATAACACGAATAAATATGTTAGCCTACTCCTAAACAAGTTGAGAAGATTGACAACTCGTTACTGTCATTAAAAATTAATTGTTTGACGTTTGGATAGACTGCTAGATTAAATTTATTTTAAAAAAAATCACGATGTAGTCACTCAGGTTTTACTTTTTCTGTCTAAACCGTAACAGATATCACAAATTACACAGAGAGAGAAAAGTTTACTATTGAATGTATCTTTCTGAAAAAAAATAATTTCAAATTATCGGCGTGGCCATTAAAAAGTTATAACCGTAACAGATATCACAAATTACACAGCACTGTTCGGTTGCAACCATTTTAACCGGTACCATGTTTCATAAATGTATAATTTTTACCATTTGATATTATTGGAACACTTTTGGTTAATCACGGTTAAAATTTGTTATTTTTGGAATATACCCTAAGTAATATTTGTATTTTTCAACATTCAGATCCGCTAGCCACGAACAAAAACATATATATATTTATTTATTTATGTAGTTCTTATCAGTCGCGTTACATGTGTCATGTTTTCCTAAAATTTATATCAATATTATTTCATTATATTATTAAATAGTTTGTAATAATGTTTGTACAGCATTTTATTGATTAAACCATAAATAATAATTAATTATTTCCCTGAAAAATGTGTTTATATTTTTCTTTTATATCAGCTATTTTATATATGACTTTAAAATACATATTTAAACAGTGATATATGGTTTTCTCTGTGTGATATTCCTTGAACTACATAAGTTTCATTAATAAACCTCGTAATGAGTGGTATTCGGTCATAACCGAGCTTTAATTACACATAAGCATGCAATGTTGCCAGATATTGCCTTTAAACGATACAATACGATACGATTCTACCTCAGAACACTGCACCTATATTTGTAAGATGTTAAGCCTTTCATATTCTGGCCCCTGTGTTCTCTTTTCCAAACGTATTATTAGCATAAATGCGAATTATGAACGCTTTCTCCCAGATTATAGTGGGAGTGTGTATCAAAATCTAGCATATCTAGATGTGAATGTTACCTGATTTGCTTACTGGCTATTTGATTGTGGCAACCTGCATTTAAGCTTATAACAGGCATTACAAAGCAATTCTTAACCATGCATTATTTATTCCAAAGAGAAAATCATACATATTTATAAGCAGTCAAGGTGACGGAAGTGTGGTTAGTATTTTGATGGGTGACGCATAGTTTGTTAAAAAGTTTTTAGAAAAAAATTGAGGTGACAGGCATTTATTTTTTTACTGGTAAACGATTACAATGGTACACGCATTATACAATTTGTGGCATGATTGAAATGTAAAAACAAAAATCTGATAACCTCCCGCTGGATATTTAACGACGCAGAAAACAATCGTTATATTCAAATATTTTTATATTTACACATAACAATCTTTATATTACATTTAAGAAATATATCATACACAAAATAAATTTCACAAATATTGACAAAACTAATAGAATAACTTAACAAAAATCAAAAAATCGCATCTTTACACAGTCTTTTCAGAGCCGTACCCTGGCAGGCAATGAAGCAAATCAATAGTACTGCTAATATTTATGTATAATTGAAAATATATTATTTTTACAAACCTTAATTTTATTAGATTCAAATACATACAGAGAATTTATTTTAAAATGCAACATTATAGTTCATCACTTCCATGGTTACTCACTATAGTCAAAAAATGACAGCAATGTAATATTTGTCCATTTTAAAATGCAACATTATAAATAGTATTGCAGCACAGATGGTGTCAATTCTTATTACGACCGACTAGAATATTGCCTCAGAGTGACTGGGGGTATTTTTTAACATTTATTACATGAAAGTTATGAATTTTTGTAAGCTAAAGTTTTTTAAGATGTACAACATTCATGTTTTGATTATTTGTTAATCGTATGTAGGCTAATTTATTGGACATTAGTTTTGATAATACAAAACTACAAATTTTGTATGTTGCATTTTAAAATGGACAAATATTACATTGCTGTCATTTTTTGACAATAGTGAGTAACCATGGAAGTGATTCGCCATATGTTGCATGTTAAAATAAATTCCCTGTATATTATTACTACATTCTCCTTAACACGGTTTCATTATTAATTTTACGGTAATTGCTTCCTAACAGTGACATTTATTTAAATATGTCAAAATTGTTATTAAAATATTATATTTTTGTTTGACGCATAGGCAAGATGATGTACGAAATTAAATTATATTATAAATTTATATTTAAAGTTATTTAGAGTTATTTACTAAATGCTATTATCCTAGAATTGAAGATTGGACCATTATATTCAATTTTTATTAGTAAAAGTTGCTGAAAATTATATTCAATGTATTTTTTCAAGAAAAATTGCTAAAAGCTTATACAAGTGATACTTCCGGTTCTCCGATATACACTAAAAACTAATGAACTCTTTCCACAATAGTACAGAATGCGTATACACAATTTCAAAATTTTCTGATTGATAGTATTTGAGTAATCGTGTCCACAGGATCACATGCACACACACACACATCCACACACGCGCACACATACACACACATACACACACAAACGCACACAAATACATACCCGCAGACATCATTGTAAAAATGTTAAAATCGGGTTCTGGAGACATCAAAACGTGCTTATTCACTAAAATCTCTTTTTATTTTAAATTCTATTGTTTTATTATCTATTTTCATTGTACCAACTTTAGTGGCGCCACTGATTGATTAATTTATTTATGAGTATCAATTTTGTAATTTACTCTATGTTCTATTTGTATAATATCGTTATAATATTATAATAATCGTTCTGTAATTTGAATATTATATTCTATTGAATAGATTCATAATAAATTTATAAATGTATTTAACCAATATTAATAAGATTATTAATAAAAGATGTTGCAGCTATCGCTATTGTTTCGCGCAACATGTACTTTGTTGAATGAAATATTAAAATGGTACTTAGTAGATCTCTTTGAATTTAAATGTTTCATGTTGGATTTCTACAGCGTAAGCCGTAACGTAACGTACAGTGCCGTGGCGTATTGTGACGTATCATAACGCGTGATTTTTCTAAGCTATTTTATACACAACTTTTATGGTGATTTATCGCAAAAGGTACTTATGTTCGTGCTCTGTCGATATAAGTATACGACAAACTGTATTTAACAGGCTAATTTATTCGTAGTACATTATATTGTATATATTTCCATTTAATATATTAATATAAACTTTCCAACCCAAGAGATGGAAGTGATTTTTTACCTTCCGTCACCTTTAGGTAAGGAAGGTATTGTCTTTGGTCAAAAAATTCGGTGGTGAGTTTTTAATGAATAAGCACATTTTAGGGTCCCTACAATACAAATTTACTATTTTTAAGATGATGTCTGTATGTATGTGTGTGTGTATGTGTGTCCGTGTGTGTGTGTATGTGTGTCCGTGTGTGACAAATTTTTCTCCGACGATAACTCCAATACTACAATTCTAAAAATTATAATTCTTTCGTATTCCTCTTCTGTACATCCATATGAAGAGTTGATTAGATTTTGGTTATAATCGATCCACCGGAAGTACCCTTTTTTGAAGTTTTTAACAGTTTTTCTTAAAAAAACGCAGTTAAATATTATTTTTTGACATTTTGTTATTATATATATTAAAGAAAATACTCTTCTCTATACGGTTTAATTATACATTTTCCTTCATATTCAATAGATGTAAATTTAAAGCATTATAAAGAAATTAATTTTCAAAAATTAGTCAGCTTTGCAATTTACCATGGAAACAGCTGACATAATTATTCAAAAAAAATTAATTGACAGATGTCAGTTGCAAGTGCAAAACCAAATATGGAAAGTATAGGATCTAAAATTGGTATGTCATATTGTTACTCGCAAGTGACATGCAGAGAAAGGCCAAAGAGAAGATGGAAGGACATTACTTAGTGTAGTTTATGTTATAATTTTATTGGATTTAAAGAACCTTTTCAAATGAACTTTTAGTATGGAATTTGTAAAAAATAGTATGTTCGTGTTCGATTTTACATGATATTATACAGAATCTGTTCCAAGGACCTTTTGGTATGGGATTTGTACAAAATACATCGAATTGACGGAAGGTCTTGTGCTGGCCACAACGGATTTTTTTATTTCCAAGCGAAGAGATTGTCATTAAAGTTAGGAATGACGTATTTTCTAACCTCGGTTAGGAATCGGTATATTACTACTTGTATAATGACTGGGAATAAAATTACATTCTCTCTCGCCATGCAGGATAAAAGAGAACTCTTTTTATTCAGATACGAAATTAGCTTTATTAGTTTTATTGTATTTTCTCGTTTCTTTACAGAGACGAACTTGTATAAATAATGAAGTGTGTATTTACATTCCTTTTGTACTGGAATAAAAAACCGTTTTATGAAATAAGTCTTCGTCGTAAATCCAGTCGGGAATAGTCTGGATAATAGTGAGTATTTATACTTTCAATTCAGGAGAAAAAGAATAAGAAGAGGTGAAGACAGGGCAGGACAAAACGTTGAGCGCAGAGGGATGAATATCAACAAGACAGGCAGGCGACGCACAGCACACGTTATTTTAGTTAGCGCACGTTCACGCTACCTTCTCAAAACAATTTGAGCCAGAGCGGAGAAGATCCCATTCAGCAGGCATGGCATACAGAGAGATATACACTACAGTACAATCACATACAGCATATTGAATTATTTGTATACTACTTTCTTCAAGACACGATAAAACGTTTTCTTACCTTATACTAAATAAATACCGTGAGTATTTTTTAACGTGAAACATTGGATTTGTCATATCCATTTGACATTTGATTGACAGAATGTATTTGCCTGTCCCATTTAAAATGAAACATAGGGAACGAATTTGACATTTGACAAGACGTCAATAGAGGTTAATTTTATTTAAATAATTATACCTGCTTTCTAAATTAAATTTAGTTGTAGAAAAAATATTGTGTCTACCTTATACCCGAGTGATTTTCTGACTTGGCTAAATTTCTTGCAATATTTAAATATAACGCGTCTGTCAAATTCGTTTCCTATGTTTAATTTTAAATGAGATAGGCAAATACATTGCTGTCAATCAAACGTCAAGTCGTAACCATGGATATGACAAACCCAATGTTTCACGTTAAAAAATAATCACGGTATATAAACTATACTTGCCGTCAAATAATTATGGACTGGAGATTTCTACACTGATGCCAAATTTTTAAGTGTCTACCTGTACAAATATTTGTAATCTGTCAATGCCATTTTATATTCTGACATTTTCGTTAGTACTTATTCCCAATCCTATAAATTGCATTATATTTAGACTTTTGAAAAGATAATGAGTGAAACTCATGAATTAAATAGTCCTGGTTCTTATAAAAAACGTTTAGGAAAACAAGATTTAAATGGGCAGGCAAAAACAATTATTGCCAATGTACGCAATTTTTTCAAAAAATTGATATTACATCCTGAAAAAAATTATAATTTATTAAATAACAAGAAAACTTTGGATTTGACTGCAGAAACATGTGTTGGCAGATCTACTGTTCACCTAATAATCTATTATTCTTACTTTTTATTTAGATTTCACCGGTTATAGTATTTTAACGCAAATGCGACCTAAGCTTAAAGTGTGGAAACTGGTCAAAATATAAATATAAATAATTAGGGAAGCAGAAAATATTGATATCCTATGTTTGGATGTTCCCGGTTACCATCCTGTACATACATATATGTATAATCTTAGTTGTTTGTTCGGTGAGTGCACCCGACAAAATGTTTCAAAGCGCCTATGTTCATCACGGCTTATTATCTAATACTAGGTGTGTCAATCTTCTTCGAATTCGCTTATTTCGGTAATGATGGATCTGCTCTGTACAGCGTTCCCTCACGAGCTTTCAAAACTGTCGTGGAGAGAGCATCAGAAATGTCTCTTTTGTGCGATTTGAAAATTGGAAATAATTTATTCAAAAAGGATTTACGAATATAATTATCATTGTACTTAATATCATTAGGAAACTCTTGTATCATTTTTCCTTTGAGTATATCCGGAAGTTATTTGGAAAACATTAAAGACTCTTTTTCAATAGCGAATTTCTGTAACTTAGTACCGTAACCGTAGTATAGTACACAAAACAAAACTGTTTTTATCTTCCGTCACCTTTACGTAAGGAAGGTATTGGTTTTTGGTCAAAAAATGCGGTGGTGAGTTTTTAATGAATAAGCAACATCCCTAGAATACGATTTTACTAATTTTACGATAATGCATGTGTGTACCTGTGTGTCCGTGTGTGTGTGTGTGACAAATTTTTTTCTGACAATAACTCCAATACTACAATTCTGATTAAACTGCCAGTTAACTTAACTGTCGGTTATAATAACAGTGTGGCATAGAAAAATTGACACATGTGTAATTTTTACTATTTATACTGCAATATCGATGCTGTGTTTTTCTTTTAACTGACAGTTGAATCGGAGAGTTTAAAAATTATAGAAACAAGTAAATAGTGAATGTTTAATTCTATGATCGATGTAATTAACCCGTAGTACTACAGTAATTTTCGTTCATAATGTATCTTTGATGCATATACGCTTTTGTAAATATCGTATAGGTAACATATAATGCACCCTAATTAACTTTCTATGTCCTTTTTAAAATAATTGTCATAGCGCAATAAATAGAAACCATCGACCATGAATACTACGAAGTCACGAAATGCAGGTAGGTACTTTGTTTTGAAACTAACGATCTAAGGTACGGTGAAAGCAGATTGTGTCCCTTCAAGTAATATTGCAGGTTGCGCAATAGATATTATGTTTTTGAAACATTGAATATAATTCCATTACAAATTATTGAAATATGAAATTTATATTGTTACTAGTTGTATTTTCTCTTTGTTGAACCGTATATAGCACAAAAGCAAATGAAAATATAATAGTAACATTCTTTTTAATTTATTTTCAATCAAATGAGAACAATTTTAATATATTATTAGAAGACAAGAACTTTCTAAAGAAGCATAATCACCAAATAGTAAAAAAATACAAATAAATACAATATGGTAGGCATTGAAATTCACTTTCTTAAACAGAAAGTATCTACCACATTTATTTCTTGTCGAACCAACTTAAGTGATGTGCTGAGGATGAACCACTACAGATTCGAAACGTCCAAATGTTAAAAATAAAGAAATTCTGGATCACCAAGGCCTTTTTCACTTTATCCACGATATTTCAGTTGATGGTTCTTGACTCAACAAATACTTCTTATTAATATAATGTTGCGCTGTTCGTTTGTTGATGTACTGGTAAATGAATAAAGTTTTAAGGGCGGTGTAGTTCGTGCAGTTTGCATCGATGGCCGGCTGATGCATAGAAAGATAAATGATAAAATTTGCCCGACGCTGTAAAGTTCCTTCATTGAGATTCCGGATGCAGGCAGCGCTCGTTAAAAGCTTTGCAAGTGACAGGATCAAATTGAATTATTTTTATAGCTTGTTTCACGAACAAAATGAATTTTAAGCAGCTTTGTAACCAATTATCTACTAGGGCTTACTTTGTATGTAAACTGATTTCATACAGAACCATCTATCTGTAAGTTACAAACAACGAAATAGAAGTGGTAAAGGTATAAGTTTTACCTTTATGGCAAAAACACCAATAGAAATATTATGCTCCAAATAATCTATTGTACTCAGTAGTTTAAAGTATGTAAAACTCAATTCAAAATCTTGTTTATGCGCAAACTCAAATAAATTTGCCTTTTTACCTCTCGCTAAGAGAGGTACCGGATTCATGCTAAGATTCTCATATCCAGATTTTAGTGCATACACACGATTTAAGGTCCCTAGAATCCCATTATAACATTTTTAAAATATGTCTATGTGTGTTCGTATGTGATTTATTCATTCCTACATCTACACATGTTTTACAGCTTCATCAAAACAGCACAGCGGCCGCAGGCGTGGCGAGGCGAGGGGGCAGCGTAGGTCAATTTAAAATTAAGCGGCAAATTTAAATTATATACTTTTTTTGAGTTTACTGAGTTAAATAATATTTGGATTTGGAGTCTTGAGTTTGATTAATAAGCGACAGTTTGCATTAAAGTCCTAGGTTAATAATAAATTATTATTGACGTAGGTTACCATGGTTACAAGCAAGCGGCAGTGAAAAACAATTTCTCATGTCAAACAAAGGTAATAGTGGATTCTTAGGCTAGTAGTGGAAAAACACGTTTTAGGGCTCCTAGAATACGATTTCACTAGTTTTACGATGGTGTCTGTATGTGTCTGTGTCTGTGTGTGTGTGTCTGTGTGTGTGTGTGTGTGTGTGTGTGTGTGTGGATGTGTGTATGTGTGTGTGTCTGGATGTTGGAGGGACGATTCCTCAAAAACTATGATTTAAGGCCTGTTTAACTCAATTCCTTAATCTGACATCCCTGGGAAGAGCTGAAAAAATTTTGGTAACAATTGGACAAACGGAAGTAGTAGTTCCTTAGAAAAATTCTTCTAAATATAATTTTTTGGAAATTTTTGTTATTACAAATATTGAAGAACATAAAATTCTCCATCTAATACAATCAAAATTTATTATATCTTGTATAGATAAAGACACTATAATATATAGAATAATCGGATGTAATACATCGCAGAAGCTAAACTACACTAAGAGTCGGTTTTTCAATATCTGCTTAAAAATTTAACTAAAAGTTAAAGAATAAACAAAATTAATTGTCAGATGACAGATTTTTCATTACTGTCAACAAAACGATGCAATATTGTTTACTTAACTGGAAGTTAAAATTTTAACCAGAGATTAAAAAAGTGGCCCTAAGGAAACCAATTGACAAATTCAAATGTTTATAACATAATTTATAAATGACACATGTCAGTGTCAAAAATCAACAGATTTAGTGACATTTTGATAGCTATTTCTGGGAAGTACATTTAATCTTTCTTATTGTTTTATTAATTAAATATTTAAAATCATGGTTAAATGCATATATCTATTAGAAATACCGCCAATCTAGTTAATGAATTGGAAGATTCTGACATTTAAGAACTTCCTCATACAATGAAAAATAGATATAATTAGAATTGTATGTGTACAGAAAACATGCTAAATACTATAAAAGAACAATATTTGGGTAAAGTTCTGTAATTTTTTTATTACAAAACGACGGTTCGATAGCGAAGTGCAATACAATACTTGTATAACATAAAATGGAAATGCCGAGAGGTATTGTACTGGCCACAACAAATTTTTTACACTGGGATCCATTAGGATCATAAGCGTACACGAATAAGCTAGAAGTACTAAGTTACTGTAATAATTATTATTTGACGGCGTTTATATGAGCAATTCTTTCCCTTATACCCAAGGAGCACAAATCAGTTTGTTATTAGTTCTATTTACTTTAAAAAAACTTTTTTTAAAACTTTTTAACTTACATTTTAACCTGTTAAGCAACAATAATTTATTGATTCTAACGTTTATGCGACGTTTTTGTCAGGCGACTGAATTATAAAATGTTTTAATAATTATTATGTGTACCACACATCATAACTTCGCATTGTAGTTTAAAAGACTATAATAAAGTTGTACAAGGCAAAATAACTTAAAAGTCTTATAATTCCGCTAATTGTAAGTTGCAGTAACTACATTTAGTTATGTCTTAATAAAAACTCTGAGTTCCTTGGGCAAATGTCGGATTTTCATACATTTTTATGTATGATTTCGCTTTTTCTTGCATTTGTTCTTGCATTTAAGGAATGATATATGCGCTTGAACTACCATTCGTTCCACATGTCCGCCTTTCAAGATATATTGACAGATTTGAATTTTCCGTCTGCGCGATTTGTATGTTTGCAGATACAGGCGTTTATCATACTCTTTTGTTTCATGTCATATTGCTTCCTTGTATTCTATCAAATTTAAAAAATAATTCATCGTATTTCTTCGTGCCCCACATTACGATTTCATGTTTCGTGTACTGTAGAAAAATTCCGGAGAAGTTTTGATTTGATGCTTGTTGGATAATCGGGTAGACATATGCGATTATAAAGTTTTGGAAAGTAAACACAGTCGTGAAGAAAAATTCAGCAGCGTAATGTATGTCGAAGTTTTGTTTGCTCAAGGATTCAGCAATTATCACGCATTGTTTGACTTTGTGCGAGAGCAAGAAAATCTGAGTTAGTCAGCGACTAATGCATCAACATTCTGAATATTATTTCTAAGAACTTGAGCGATAATCAACTGAGGAATGGATGAGGGTTTCCGAAGAAAAAATAATAAGACAAGCAGTCTGCTGTGAAATTATTTATTTCAAGCCGATGTTTCGACTAATATGATAGTCTTCTTCAGGGCAAGAAATTGTCTAATAACATGAGTTTTAAGTCGCAACCATCCATGAGGAAAAAGTAAAATAATCACAGAGTTGATCGTCGTATTTTATAAAAACATAAATAAATAACATTTTAAAAGATGAAAGGTCAATAATGATAAAAAAATAAATAAATAAATAAGAGATAATGTAAAATTTTGTCGTCAAGTGATATAAAATAAAAAATCTGTTGTGGCCAGCACAAGATCTCTCGCCATTTCCATATAAGGATATATAAGTATTGTATTGCACTTCGCTTTCGAACCGTCGTTTTAGAACAAAAAATTAATATAATAAATGCGAAAGTAACTCTATCTGTCTGTCTGTCTGTTACGTTTTCACGCCTAAACCGCTGAACCAATTTTGATGAATTTTGGTATAGAAATAGATTGGACTTTGGAGAAGGACACAGGTTACTTTTTATCGCGAAAATAAAACTTAAAGGGGTGAAATAGGGATGAAAGTTTGTACCGCTCTATTAGTACAGTTGCACAAGTGAATAATGAATTGAACGTCACTGACGCATGATGAGTAATTCTTTGGTTAATTGGACAATGAATTTTTTGTCATTGGCGTGTAGCGCAAGATAAAACTGAATTATCAAAATTTAATAATCAAAATAAATCGAAAGCATAAGAAGGTTCTACAATAAATATTTCACGAAGTACAGTAAAAAGGATTCTAGCTGAAAACAAAAAGAAATTTAAATAATCCAGAATCAAAATTAAATTCTCCGAGAAAGAAAAAAATTGAAAATTTTGATTTCCAGGTATTTCTCATATTCTTTCTCACATCTATTACTTTTACAGGTTATTACAGTGTAGTTTTATTTGATTAGAACAAATAAACGTTCAAATACAAAAGATTAAATTTGATTACAACAATGAAAAGTTTTACAGTTAATAACAATGTAGTTTTATTTGATTACAACAATTTTCACTTACAGTAGACTAAATCTGATTGCAATAATAAAAATAACTATCACACAAATTATTGTCATCATTGTTAACTATATTGATTATTGTAAGAAAAAAGAATTGTGATTTTGATTTTTTCTTTATTTAATTGTTACTATTAAATCCATACTAATATAATAAATGCGAAAGTAACTCTGTCTGTTTGTCTGTCTGTCTGTTCCGTTTTCACGCCTGAACCGTTGAACCAATTTTGATAAAATGCTAAAATAAACTTAAAATGTTAAAATATATAGCATTTTTAATCTTGAAATATAAAAACAAAAACAAATTCATAAATTTCAGTAAAATTGTGGTCGAAGAAACTATATAGTTACAGTACATCGCTCGAGTTATATAGCAATTACGTGCTCATGGATTACACACTGTTCCATTCGCAAGTATTTGTTGAATAAATATTTAAACTGGCAAAAATCTCCAGATAATTTAATTAATTATTTATTCGACAAATAGTTTAACTGTCAAATAAAATATTTATTCACCAATGGCGGAACCGGGCATAAGGATTTTAATGCTACAGACAGATTAAATCACAGAATTAGTGACATTTGTAATGAACATCAATAATGCAAAATGTTTCACAGAGAGATATTCTCGGCATTATTAGCATTTATATTTCTTGTTGAATTTAAATCACTTACTCTCAAAAGTAGTATTTGTTAACATTGGTTATTTTGGCATTAAGCTACACTCCAAAAAAATCTGTTATATAAACAATGAAATTGGTTTATATAGGTCCCCACCAAGTTGTGAAAATTTAACCACTTACAAATTTGTATAAAAGTACACTGAAAAGTTTCAAAATTGAATACGAATATTTCGTAACGTATCATAAACTACTGTATTTTAACTATGCAATGATGTAACAGGATACATACATATATGTATGCATCAATGTATTATAAATAAATAAAAACAATATGTTGAAAGATTTCATATATAGAACCCATTTTACATAGATTAAATGATGATATAGTACTTACCAGGTAATGGGAAATCTTCATGCCTGGTGCTTTCGTTTAAGAATACACATTTACACAAATTTTTGTATTTCACTTTAAATGTTAGTTTCTACAATATTATTTAATACACAAAACACAGAAATATACAACCGAACACTTCGAAGTACCACAACAAACTAACTACCGAGCGATTTTTAACTTGTTTCATTAGGAAAACGACAACAATAATCAGAATGTAGAATGAAATTTCTTTAAATTATTACTACAGGGTGATTCTTGACCTATACGCATAAATGTGAGGAATAATAGTTTGTGATAGGTAATAACAGATACTGAAAAAAAAAATTAGTAAAAGTTGTTTATTTACGGAGATAACGAATAAAGTTTGAAATTATTTTAGTAAGTAGTAATTAACGAGGGTGCTGTGCATTAGTGTCAGCAGTTGTTTTCAATCGTGTCTGTCATTATTTCGTAATCTTTCGTGTATTTGAGTTTTTATTATAGCGCATCATTTGACCAATGCAGAATTTATGGATATGATATTAGCGTACGGAGGTTTCCCCAAAGACATCATCCGGGACGAGAAGTTTTTCTACGAGTGGTGCAGCGTGGTACAGAAAGTGGTCATTTGCAACCAAGGCTCGAACAATTGCTATGATACTAATGCACAGCACCCTAGATAATTAATTTTTTATTAGTTTATTGCTACTAAAATAATTTCAAACTTTATTCGTTATCTCCGTAAATAAACAACTTTTACTAATTTTTTTTTTCATTATCTGTCATTACCTATCACAAACTATTATTCCTCACATTTCTGCGTATAGGTCAAGAATCACCCTGTATAAATAGTGTAAAAAAATTATAAATTCTTTATCACTACATTTTTTGGATTTTATTATTTACAATTAGCTTCTACTTCTTTTTCTTTTCCTTATACCCAAGATAGATGTCGGATTCCTAAAATTTGCTATTTTTACCTCCCGCTATTCCAATTTTAACATTTTTATAATGATGTCTGTGGGTGTGTGTGTGTATATATGTGTGTGTGTGTGTGGGTGCGCGCGTGCGTGTGGGTGTGTGTGTGTGGGTATGTGTGGGTGTGTGTGTGTGTGTGGATCGTGTGGACAAGATTACTCAAATACTATCAATCAGAAAATTTTGAAATTTGGTATACCCATTCTATATTAATGTGGGAAGAGCTCATTAGTTTTTAGTGTATATCGGATAATCGGAAGTATCATTTATACAAGCTTTTAATAGGTTTTCTTGTAAAATATTCACTGAATATAATTTTTCATCAACTTTTACTAATAAAAAATTATTATAATAATAGTACACTCGTCAATTCTACGATAATAGCATTTAGTAAATAACTTGATATGGCCTATGCATCAAACAAAAACATAATATTTTAATAACAATTTTGACATATTTAAATAAATGTCACTGTCAAGACGCAATTACATTAAAATTAATAATGAAACCGTGTTAAGGAGATTGTATTCATTCTAATGAAATTAAGGTTTGTAAAAATAATATATTTTCAATTATACATAAATATTAGTTGTACAGGATGATCCGATTTAAGTTTGCTATATTTGAAACACTATAAACCAAACAACTGTCAATAATCACGTGTTATCAATGTGTCAAATATTTGTTTACAACTACACATTAACGAAATGGATCACGTAAAGCAATAGATATATGTATAGGAACTTATGGATTGCAGAATTAGTAAATATGTAGGTATGTTTTAAAATTAATAAAAATTAAATAACGGGGGGTATCAGATTCTTTTTTTATAAGATTTAGTTTTAGTTTTTATAAGATTTAGTTTTAATTTTTACGCTAATATATTTTACAACTTACCAAATCGATTTTTATACGGCTAAAATTTCTTAGAGTGTACAAATATTTTATATAATTTAGGGATCAATCTTATATATTGATAGTTATAGTGTATAAATTCGAAGTCTGTGTTCGTTTTTATGTATTTGTAGTGTTCTTCCTGCTAGTCTATAGATATTCCCAGAGTATGAACCCTTGTAGTCGGCCGTGCTCACGTCTGGTCCCGATGCTCTTTTCTTTCCCTTTGTTCCACCCTTGTCAGTCGCTTGTTTCTTTGTCTTGGGCACGTGTGACGTCATATCGTATTCTGCTTTTATTTATCGTACATTTTTATTTCCTTTGCAGTGGATGGAAAACTTCGCCGCGCGTTCCGTTTCCGGAAATCAAATCGTACTTTTAATTAACCTTCACTCGATTCTTTCTCGGCAGAGAATGACACTTTCCAAATTAAAAACTCCTCGAAAGCATTATCAGATCGTCTAACAAAGTTGGGGAAGAATTTGCAATGAAAATATTATTCTGGGAGCAATTATGGTGTGTGGAATGTAAGAGGAAATAAAGGAAAGCATGAGTGGTTCCGTACGGCGCAAAGGGGCACTTTGCTGCCACTGCAAAGGACGTGCAATGCATCTCGCACCATTCTTTTTTACTCCTTGCCTCACTATATATAAAGGACCTATTGTTCTTGCACCAAAATCTACATTAAAGACTACAATGTTGTCCGATGTTGCACTTTTATCACCCTAATATCTAAATCCTAAATTATATGAGAAAGGGTTTATTTCTTGGCTGGAAATGGTGATGTAAATAAAGGAATTTCTGGATATCAGCCACTAAAATTTATTCAGTCTCGACCGTTTCGACCCCACATGGGTCTTCTTCAGGAGATGAACTTTGTAAACCAGTAGCAATACATGTAGTGTGTAATGTAGTTTAAAAAATAAATAAATAAATTAATAAATAACATGGAAATTCATGGAATTGAAATTGTTAAACATAATATTTAACACAGTTTTTTATATTTTCATTTTTTATATATGTTAGACAATCATATTTTTATATGTATTATTTTATATTGACAACTGTGTTAAATATTATGTTTAACAATTTCAATTCCATGAATTTCCATGTTATTTATTAATTTATTTATTTATTTTTTAAACTACATTACACACTACATGTATTGCTACTGGTTTACAAAGTTCATCTCCTGAAGAAGACCCATGTGGGGTCGAAACGGTCGAGACTGAATAAATTTTAGTGGCTGATATCCAGAAATTCCTTTATTTACACCTAAATTATATGCCCTAACTCTAGAGATTATTTAGGATTTTAGGAATTAGATTTTAGGGTTTTCAGGAGCACACTATGTCTTGAAGTTGACGCGCACTAATTAAACAAATCATGTTTACTGCAAAAATTTATGTAAAACGTCAAATTTTCTATCAAAGAATAGCTTCTTAGCATCTATTTTATGAAATGTAATATTAATATTTAATTTGAAGCATCAAATTAAATCGAATTGTATAATTCATTTTTGTGTTTCTAAAGCGTTGTCATACAAACAAGTGTGCCATTCAGAATGGGCTACTTGCATGGTACTGAAAATCCGATTTCTGTCACTATATACATAATGTTATATTGAAAACATATATAAAATATAAATTTTATTTTAAAATAATTATTTGTTTTTTACTAAATTAAGAAAGAAAATTTTCTGTGACGTCTTTATATTGAACTGGGGGAGGGGATGCATGTTTAAGAATGTTATCAATAGATGGCATGGCGTGTGCAAAAGTTTTAATTTGAATTTGACATTAGTTCATTTTTCTCTTTTTCTGGTCTCTCAAATACATTAATTACTAAATAAATAAACACATAGGTAGTTACTTGTAATTTAAAATATCGATACCAAAAAGATAAACTAAAATACTAACCTCCAAACTATTATTGAAACGTCAAACAGGTGATCTACATTACCCGCACAAACATACCATTACTATGGGACGGCACGACCCTGTGACTACGACTATTCATTGGTGCGGCGTAATTCTACGTCATACATGGCGGGACTTCAAATAATCAAATTTCATTATTTTTTTCTGGCTATTTTATAAAAATTTTGTCAAAAGAAAAAATATGGGTAGCAAGTTTTTACCTTCTCTTCAAAAATATTAAATAAAAAAAGGTACGCAAGTAGCCCATTTTATTTACGTGAAGAAAACCTAAATCCTAAATATTAAATGTCAAACAGGTCTTAAGTCTTATAGTTTTTGAGGAATCGTTCTTCCAACATCCACATATACACACACACACACACATCTACACACACATACATACATACATACATACATATATACATACATACATACATACATACATACATACATACATACATACACGGACATCATCATAAAAATGTTATAATCGGATTCTAGGAACCTTAAATCATGCTTATTCACTAAAATCTGGATATTCGATTTTTAGCATGAATCCAATACCTCTCTTAGAGAGAGGTAAAAATACAACTTCAGTGCCAATTTTGTAATTAGTTCCGTTTTAATTTAAAATGCTTTAATTATATGAGTTACCTACTCTTGGTAATTTTCGCATTATAAAGCAAAAATTATGTGCGTTTCATTGATAATTTTACTTGCATTTTATGGCATAAAAGAGCTACAGATTACAGTGTTTAAAGCACTCTAATACAAGGATATGTTTTTTAATAGCTATTGTTGGATTCAGGGTTTACAACCATATATTTTAATATGCAAAATTTACAACTTGAATATAAGTAGTAATAATAAAAATTTTATTATGAATTCATAATAAAAAAAAATAATGATGTCTATGCGTATGTATGTGTGTGTGTGTGTATGTATGTGTGTGTGTGTGTGTGTGTGTGTGTGTGTGTGTGTGTGTGTGTGTGTGTGGATGTGTGGATCCTGTGGACACGATTACTCAAATACTATCAATCAGAAATATTTGACATTTTGTATACCAATTCTATACTAATGTGGGAAGAGTTCTTTAGTTTTTAGTATATATCGGATTACCGGAAGTATCATTTATATAAGCTTTTAACTGTTTATCTTGTAAAAAATTCATTGAATATAATATTTCAGCAAGTTTTACTAATAAAAATTGGATATAATGGTACAATCTTCAATTCTACGATAATAGCATTTAGTAAATAACTTGAAATAACTTTAAATACTAAATTATAAAATAATTTATTTTTGTACATCATCTTGCTATGCGTCAAACAAAAACATATTTTAATATTAATTTTGACATATTTAAACAAATTTCACTGTCAGGAAGCAATTACATTAAAATTAATAATGATATGTTTGCAGTATGTACTAAAAATCAAACATCTGTGAATAAGCACGTGTTAACAAAGTATCAAATATTACACATTAACGAAATGGATCATGCAAAGCAATAGATACGAGCCCTGTCCCATAAGTGTTGGCCCAGTTGCATAAAATAATTGAAATGACTTATTTAAGCAAAAAATCAAAACACCTACTAATTTATTTCCATTGAATTATAACTTAATGCCTTAAATACTGGAAATAACTAATCTACACTAACTAATGCAATTGGATGCAGCTTCTCCAGTTGAGCACAAGTATAAGAAATGCATTTTTTTTATGACTGGGGCAACACTTACGGGACAGGGCTCGTATATGTAAAGGAACTTAATATAGTTTGCAGGATTAGTAAATATGTTGGTATGTATTTAAATTAATAAAAATGAAATAGCAGGAGGTATTTTGTTGACCACATCAGATTTTTAATTTTAATTTAATTAAATCATTGATATAACGAATACGAGCTAAGAAAACCAGAACACGATGCTAACCTACATTTTCTTCTGACTGTATAACAAAAGAATTCACGTAGTGTGGGTCAATAATTTCACTTGTTTCATTTGCTAATAACGTATCTTCGTCCATATCTGCGCGACCGTTAAATGAAAACGGACATGAATCGTGTAAATGTAAACACAACAGACATATCAGTTCAAATGATCATTTAACTGAAACTGAAACGGAATTGACAGTGTAAAAGCCCATTAGAAAACTAACAATCCTCATAATTGTATTGATTTTAAAATTGAACAACTGTCACTAGTCCCTAAATTTTAGTTGGGTATTGTGGGTTCCAAACCACTTTAACTTTTGTGACCTTATTATTCCCGCTATACCAGTATCTACCTATGTTAATAATGCTAACAAATATTTTTTAAAAAAATCTGTTGTGCCCAGCACAAGACCTTCCGTTAATTTGATGTATTTTGTACAAATCCCATACCAAAAGTTCATTGGAAAAGATTCTATATATCCAGCAAAATTGTAAGACGAACATAATACAATTTTTTACAAATTCCATACAGGAAGTTCCTCTTTACAATCAAATAATATTACTACTAAGTTTGTATCTCTACTCATTTTTGAATTATTGCCCCAAAAGTCAATATACCCCACATTTAGATAAAAACTTAAAAATTTTCAAAAATCTAATTTGTATGTACCTAGATACTTCTCAATACGCTAATTCCAAATTTTGAAACTGCAGCTCGATATCTCGTTTCGTTCTCGAGATATTTAGATTCAAAGTTTTGCTCAAAACTGCCCATTTTTGGGTAATAACCCAAAAATGGGTCGAGGTATGAATTTGGCGACAACACCATTCGATTCTACGGGCAAAATTACATAAGTACACCAATTTTCAGAATTTTTGAACACCGCATACAATCTCTAAAGCAAAATAACTGAAAATGGCCAAAAATCGCAAAAATCTTAAGGGGTACCCCTTACGATTTTTTCAGATTTTAGCCATTTTCAGTGGTTTTCAAACTTTTATTCATAAAATATGAAGCGGTTGGACAAAAATTATGAAAATTGCTATACTTATGTAATTTTGCCTGTAGAATCGATTGGTGATGTTGCCAAAGTCATATCTCCACCCATTTTTGGGTTAACACCCAAAAATGGGCAGTTTTGGGCGAAACTTTAAATCTAAATATCTCGAGAACGAAACGAGATATCGACCTGCTGTTTCAAAATTTGGAATCAGCGCATTAAAAAGTATCTAGATACATAAAAATTAGATTTTTGAAAAATTTGAAGATTTTATCTATATGTATGATATATTGACTTTTGGGGCAATAATTCAAAAATGGGTAGAGATATAAACTTGGTAGTAATATTATTTGACTGTAAAGAGAATGTTGCGTAAGTTTACGCATTTTTAGAGTATTTGAACAACTGTGTGAATTTTTAAAAATGAAAGTATTGAAATAAAAATGGATAAATGCTATAAAAAAAAGTTTCTTGGTAAAGATTCTTATTTGTTTTAAGAATTTTCCGTATTTTCTCAATCTCCTTAAAGTCCGGAGACCGTGGTGGATGATTAAGCATATTTTTAGTATTATTTAGTAGCATTCTCTTATACAACGCGAATTATTTGTCAAATTTTTTAATTTTTCTGATGCATGAAATTAAAATTGACTGTTAGGGCCCTATTTTTATTTTAAATAAAGTTCCTTCAGTTTTCAAAGTGATTTACTTTTCAAATGAAATTAGGTTATATATACCATTAAGTATTTTTGAATTCATATACGATTTCAGAAAATAATTAATATTTATCTCGTCATTGACGTTCCTTTTCATGACTCATTATGGTTATTTGCAAACAATCTTTATATTCGTCATGAAGACGAATTTCCCTGCTCTGATAAATAAATAACCATTATTTTCTAAAAATAGTTATGCTTTGTACCGAACAAAAACAACACCAAATAAAACAGAACTGAACAAAATAAAATCATGAAGGGTTTATGACGTTCTTTATAAAATTTTGTACTTCTTTAAATAAAAATAATACTCGATTTTCTTCAGTAATTCATGGAATTCTACAATTATAAACAGTAATTTAATATCTTCTTGTGTACACCGTATTTCTTTCGCGAGTTACCCTCGACGTAAACTTAGTCAATTAATCGACATTAATCAACTTTTGCAAACATCGCCCACTTGATATTCATACTTTTATACTGCTGTTTTCAATGCGGGTTTTATTTCAAAGAAATTTTATTTATCATCAAACAAAATTTCAAATTTAAATGTATCTAGTTTGCAAATAAATATTGCTGTTTTCAAACGAGAATTAATGTTTATACTGCCGCATATCCAGATTTTAGTGGATACGCATGTTTTAAGGTCCCTATAATCCGATTATAATATTTTTACAATACTGCCCGTCTGTGTGTGTGTGTGTGTGGATGTATGGATGTTGGAACCACGGTTTCTCAAATACTATAAAACTTAAAAAATATTTAACTGCAGTTTCCTAAATCTGACATTCCTAGGAAGAGCTGATTAGATTTTGGTAACAATTGGACAACCGAAAATAGCAGTTTCTTAAAAAAATCTTTGAAATATTATTTTTTGGAAATATTAAAGAATATAAAATTCTCTATCCTGTACAATGAACATTTATATTATATCTTCTATAGATTTAGAGATAGACTGAATTATAAATATATAAAATAATCCATTGTATAATGAATCAGTCAGCCAATGGAACAAGTTGAAAAATTAAAATGTTTGTAATTGACATAAATGTCAGTGTCAAAAATCCAGACATTACTGAAGACTTTTTTGGGAAATACATTTTATATTTCTTATTTTATAATTAATTAAATATTTGAAATTATAGATAGATATAGAATTAGTACATTTTTGAAATAAATATATGGAACATTAAGACCTGAAATCATTCCATTCGACATAATTTCTTGTAAAATGTTAGAGGAAAGAAGTGATCTATATGTATATGGTATAGTTGGGGTTGTTAAGTTTTTGTGTGTTGTTAGTGAAGGAAGTTATGCTGTTAATTAGGAATTAATTACAAGACAAATGCGTAGCGATGCCACAGCCAGTGCAAAACGCACAAAACAATGAAGAAATTGCATTTCTTTGACTTGTAATTAAAAAACAACTTGACTAACTTTGCCGACATTTAAAAAAGTTTAATATTTTTAATTAGAAAAGTTTTTTCGTTTTAACGACCCTTTAAAACCCAGTCTTAATTTCATTCATTATTATAATTTCCATTTGCAGGATTAACATACCTAGGAAGACTGTAATTTTGTAATTACACTTTACATAAGTCATTAAGAATAGAGACACGAAGTTCGTTTCGCAAATATTTACAATTGGACAGAGAAGAGGATGTAGAGAAAAATATGTTGTGGCGAGCATAATACCTGTCGCCATTTCCATATTTGGCTGTATAAGTATTGTTTTTAACATTTCTGGTATACACACAAAAAATTCTAATTACATCTATTCTTTATTATCTCTCGCTAAGAGAGGTATTGGATTCATGCTAAAATTCACATATCCAGATTTTATTGAATAAGCACGATTTAAGGTCCCTATAATCCATTTTTAAAATGATGTCTGTGTGTGTGTGTGGATGTGTGTATGTGTGTATGTATGTATGTGTGTGTGTGTGTGTATGTCTGGATGTTGTAGAGACGATTCCTAAAAAAACTATAAGACTTAAAAAATATTTAACTGCAGTTTCTTTAATCTGACATTCCTCGGAAAAGCTGAAAAGCTTTTGGTAACAATTGAACAACCGGAAATAGTAGTTTTTTTAAAAAAAATCTTCTAAATATAATTTTTTGGGAGTTTTTTTTATTAAATATTGAAGAACATAAAATTCTCCATCTAATACAATTAAAATTTTTATTATATCTTGTATAGATTTAGAGATAAAGACACTATAATTTATAGAGTACACTAATCGCAGAGGCTAAGGCACTAAGGAAACCAGTTGACAAATTCCAATGTTTATAACATGACACATGTCATTGTCAAATATCAACAGTTTTAGTGACATTCTGATAGCTTTTTCTGGAAAGTATATTTTACTTTTCTTATTGTTTTATTAACTAAATATTTGAAATTATAGGTAAAATGGTGGTAAAATGCATATATCCATCAGAAATACCGCCAATCTGGTTAATGAATTGGAAGAATCTGTGACATTTAGAAACTTCCTCATACAAAGAAAAATAGATATAATTAGAATTATGTGTGCAGAAGACATGTTAAATACAATAAAAACAATATTTGGGTAAAGTTCTGTAATATTTTGTTATAAAACGACGGTTCGATAACAAAGTGCAATACAATACTTATATAAGGCGAGTTTCTTTATTCACCGATAAGTAGTGCGCGGATTTTACGGTTTCCGATGGATTGATAGGGGGGGGGGGGGGGGGTTGTGTGTCTAACGAAATGTCATTTTTGACATTTGCGATTGTTTCATTGTTGCAAGTGTAAGATTATCGCAATTTTCAGCATCCCGTTTCTTTATTCGGTCGCAGCGACTATCCATGGGATCCATCAGCTATTCATCGTGACGTCATTTTCAATTGCTGATAGAATTCAGCGCATTAATTGCTGCTGAATAAAGAAACTCGCCCATAGCCTAATATGGAAATGGCGAGAGGTCTTGTGCTAGCCACAACAGATTTTTTTACATGAAATGAAGTATAATATTGGTCATCTTTATAAAAGTAATATTCAATGCAATTGCTGATTGATTTACGAGTGTGTTTTGATTATTTAACTCTTTTCACATCAACCCGTAAAATATTCCATTGCTACAAGCGATTGAAACCAGAGTTTTCATAGCTCTGTATATTTTATTTTCTGCGGGATTTATCTTTTTGCTCGTAAAAACCATATATAAATCCTTTGTCTATAAGAAACAGATATTGTATCTATACGTGTTGTTTTTGCGGTTATAATTCGGATTGAGCGCGCAACTGTATTCGCTGAAGTCGGGTTCCATCCCAGGAGACTAAGCGACTGTAGCTTGCGCGTCAAACAAATGGCCTACGAGCCCGCTACGGTGAATAGTAAAACAAAGTCATGTCCAGTGGCGCACCCAGGTATTTGGATAGGGGTGTACTTTAAAAAAAGACAAACTTGTATTTTTACCTCTCTCTAAGAGAGGTATTGGAATCATGCTAAAATTCGCATATCCATGGATAAGCACGTTTTAAGGTCCCTAAAATGCGATTATAACATTTTTACGATGTTGTGTGTGTGTGTGTGTGTGTGTGTATGTGGATGTTGGAATCACGGTTTCTCAAATACTATAAGACTTAAAAAAATATTTAACTGCAGTTTCCTCAATCTGACATTCCTGGGAAGAGCTGATTAGATTTTGGTAACAATGGGGTATTCCACCATAACAAAAAAATAAGAAATATTTCAATTTAACTTAAAGTATGGCTCAATAAATAATAGTTAAAACAATGAAAACATTTTTTAAATGATTACTTTGCGAGATATTACACATTTTCTAAAAGGGGAAATTGACGTCATACAATTGTTATCTTTCTCTTGTAACGTACTCAGAGCAGTGTATGTGAGAAAGACAAGTATACGGGGAATGTGACGTTACACTGATTTCTCGAAAATAAAGTACTGTTAAACTAGGAACGATTAATTTTTTTTAATACTATGAATTGCTTCAAATCTGAATGAAGTTTTATTTAAAATAATAAAAAAAAAATGAGTGGAATACCCCATTGGACAACCGGAAGTAATAGTTTCTTTTAAAAAATCGGATGTAATACATCGCAGAGGCTAAATTACACTAAGGAAACCAGTTGACAATTTCAACAGTTTTAGTGACATTCTGAAAGCTTTTTCTGGGAAGTACATTTAATCTTTCTTATTGTTTTATTAATAAATATTTAAAATTGTAGGTAAAATGCATATATCCATAAGAAATGCCGCCAATCTTGTTTATGAATTGGAAGAATCTGACATTTAGGAACTTCCTCATACAATGAAAAATAGATATAATTAGAATTATATGTGTGCAGAAGACATGTTAAATACAATAAAAAACAATATAGATAGAGAAGTGCAATACAATATATAGCCTAATATGGAAATGGCAAAAGGTCTTGTGCTGGCCACAACAGATTTTTTTATTATCGCTTATCCACCCCTGTATGCCCTCTGGGTGCGCCACTGGTTATATCCACACACACACACCTCCACGCATTCTTACAAATTCCTCGTCGGGTTGATGGATCTCACTTTTGTTCTTAATGATAACTGACATTACTATAATGCCTCGTTGCTTTTACTTAATTCCAGCGGCTACTTACAACAATTACATTATTAAATTTTGTGATGAATTGGCGATAAAACTGCCTGAATGTTTAATGAATGAAGGCCGGAGTTTTATGAAGCTATTCATGTAATATATGAATTGATGTATGTATAATATATGACTGTGTTTCGTACATATGGAAAGTGGAATTATAGTAATAAATATTCCTTAATCGGCTCACAATTTGTCTGACTCATTGGATTTTATCGTGATAAGCACTAATAACTCTTGCATATATTGAACAACGTAGAAAATTTTCATGTTTTTGACAAATTACTCAAATTAAAAAAAAAACGGATGTTAAGAATAAATTATTAGATTAATGATGATTGAAGAATAAAGTTTAGAGAAAATTTAGAACCCAAAAGTTGTAATCCGATTTTTAATAGTTATATGTAAATTAAAATAGTTGAAAATGAGGAATTACCTATTTTGAAAAGTCCAAACCGGGACAACAGTTCCTTTAGATATTACTTTGGTAATTAATTGAAAGAGTTGAGGTATTTATTGCAAATTAAAGTAAAAAATCTGTTATGGCCAGCACAAGACCTCTCGCCATTTCCATATTAGGCTATATAAGTATTGTATTGCATTTCGCTTTCGAACCGTTGTTTTATTACAAAATATTACAGAAGTTTGCCCAAATATTGTTTCTTTATTGTATTTAACATGTCTTCTGCATACATATAATTCTAATTATATATATTTTTCATTGTATGAGGAAGTTTCTAAATGTCAGAGATTGTTCCAATTCATTAACCAGATTGGCGGTATTTCTGATGGATATAGGCATTTTACCACAATTTTACCTATAATTTCAAATATTTAATTAATAAAAAAATAAGAAAAATTAAATATACTTCCCAGAAAAAGCTACCAGAATGTCATTAAAACTGTTGATATTTGACAATGACATGTGTCATGTTATAAACATTGGAATTTGTCAACTGGTTTCCTTAGTGACAGCCTCTGCGATTAGTTTACTATATAAATTACAGTGTCTTTATCTCTAAATCTATACAAGATATAATAAAAATTTTAAGTGTATTAGATGGAGAATTTCATGTTCTTCAATATTTAATAAGAAAAAAACTCCCAAAAAATTATATTTAGAAGAATTTTTCTAAGAAACTACTACTTCCGGTTGTTCAATTGTTACCAAAACCTTTTCAGCTCTTCCCAGGAATATCAGATTGAGGAAACTGCAGTTAAATATTTTTTAAGTCTTATAGTTTTTGAGGAATTTATAATTCTAAATAAATAAATAAATAGTTAAAAACTACATATCACAGAATGAAAATCGTCAAAAATTAAAAAACGTATTTTTGATGAATACAATTAACATGGATTACCACAAACTAACACAGTAACGCAAAAACTTATTTATAAAAAACCAAAGCTGAGGACTACTCTGGATAATTTTGAAAATAATCTTTTAATGACAATTTTACTTGCATTTTATGCACCTATATTTCTGTAGAAAATCACCAGTATAAACCACTCCCACTATATGTTGACAGTTGTCATCCGTCCAAAATACTTTCAAATCTTTGAGGGTAGTAAATGATCCATAACATAATTAGAGGCTAATGTCTAGTAAGGTCCGGACGGTATATGTAATTTGTGTCCTAATGAAAACACTCATGAATTTTTAATAGTAATGTCGATTCTTTCGAAACTTGGCAGTAATCGTGCATTAGGGAAGTTTTTACGGTAATGACACATTTATACTGCTCTTATTGTATAATGGACAGATATATCACTCGTCCATTTCGCAAGTAAGATTTTAAAACTTCTACGATCAATTATGCAGCCTGTCTGCAACGAATATCAAAACTTTCAAACATTGCAGAGTCAGGATTATTTCACTCGTGATAAACAACATGAAATAAATAAAAATACAACTGGGTAAAGTGTAGATGACACTGTGGCAATCGAGTTGATACAAATAAACCACAAAAAACTAGACACAAGTCACGAATATCTGTTCCTAAGGCAATTATACTTTTTGTATGATGCGATGGCAAATATTAGCTTATTTATTGATAGTGATCAAGTGTAGAGCATCGAGCAGATGTGTTTTTCCAATCGTCTATTTTATACTTCAAAATTAAATAAAGTTTCATATTATTACCTCTTGCTAAGAGAGGTATTGGATTCTTGCTAAAATTCGCATATCCAGATTTTATTGAATAAGCACGATTTAAGGTCCCTAGAATCCAATTATAACAATTTTAAAATGATGTCTGTGTGCGTGTGTGTGTGTGGATGTGTGTGGATGTCTGTGTGTGTGTGTGTATGTATGGATGTTGGAGGGACAATTCCTCAAAAACTATAAGACTTAAAAAATATTTAACTGCAGTTTCCTCAATCTCACATTCCTAGGAAGAGCTGAAAAGGTTTTGGTAACAATTGAACAACTGGAAGTAGTAGTTTTTTAGAAAAGTTCCTCTAAATATAATTTTTTGGGAGTTTTTTTTATTAAATATTGAAGAACATAAAATTCTCCATCTAATACACTTAAAAATTTTATTATATCTTGTATAGATTTAGAGATAAAGACATTATAATATATAGAGTATTCTAATCGCAGAGGCTAAGGCACTAAGGAAACCAGTTGCCAAATTCCAATGTTTATAACATAGTTTGTAAATGACACATGTCAGTGTCAAAAATCAACAGTTTTAGTGACATTCTGATAGCTTTTTCTGGGAAGTATATTTAATCTTTCTTATTGTTTTATTAATTAAATATTTGAAATTATAGGTAAAATGCATATGTCCATCAGAAATACCGCCAATCTGGTTATTGAATTGGAAGAATCTCTGATATTTAGAAACTTCCTCATACAATGAAAAATAGATATAATTAGAATTATATGTATGCAGAAGACATGTGAAATACAATAAAAATCAATATTTGGGTAAAGTTCTGTAATATTTTGTTATAAAACGACGGTTCGAAAGCGAAGTGCAATACAATACTTATATAGCCTAATATGGAAATGGCGAGAGGTCTTGTGCTGGCCACAACAAATTTTTGTTTTAGTTTTACATTGGAAAATGGGTAAATATCACATTGCTGTGATTTTTTGACAATAGTGAGTAACCATGGAAGTGATTCACCATATGTTGCATGTTAAAATAAATTCCCTGTATATAAGATAACACAATATTTGGGTATAAGTTCTGTATTATTTATTGTAAAATACAACGTTTCGACAGCTAGGTGCTGTCTTCTTCAGGTAAAAAATTATAATAAAAAAAAAATAAATATGTAGTCAAGACAACTAGCAATTCAAAGGTACAATGATTAATGGAAAAAAATATATAATACAAATCATAAGTAACTTTGCGGACGGTTTTTTCCTCTGGCATACAGAGAAGTTGCATCCCCGCCGTCCAAGTCATTGCCCGGGTTTTGCATTTTCACAGAAAACAGGTTGTTTGCTGTTTTCTGTTTTTGTGCCAAAAAAATTGCATAATTTTTTCTAAGTTACTTATGATTTGTATTATATGTTTTTCCATTAATCATTGTACCTTTGAATTGCTAGTTGTCTTGACTACATATTTATTTTTTTTTTTTTATTATAATTTTTTACCTGAAGAAGACAGCACCTAGCTGTCGAAACGTTGTATTTTTCAATAAATAATACAGAACTTATACCCAAATATTGTGTTATCTTATTAAAATGAGTTCTGAAAACATCTTTCCCTGTATATAGTTTATATTATCAGCATAATAAATTAAATACTTTCGCATAAGCGGTAAAAAGCAAAATGAAAATCATTATTAAAATTGTTTTCCTGCTGACATCATTTTCTGCCTATCCGAATAAAAGTTTCTTCGTAAGTGTAGTAAAATTTGATCTCCCTTCCTTTCTGTTTCACTGACAATTGAATTTAGTATTCACCCAAGTATATTATTTAGGAAAAAATCCTAACGATTCACGTGAAAAGCCCCGGAAAAAACTCCAAACTTATGACGCAGAAACGGAGAATTCCCCGAGATTTTTTCCTGGATTTTAAATATGTAGAACTTGAAACTCAAGCTCCTCGGAGTCCTCCTAGTTTGGTTGCTTGGCATTCTGTGCGCATGTTATTGTCCTGATTTATCATTTCGTCACTTAACCACTTGGCTACAACAGAGCAAAGTTTCTGCTATTAATGGACTTGTTACAGATATTATTTTTCTCAACCACATGCACTGCAGCTCGAAGTTTTTCACTTTATTTATTATCCTGAAAGTGCGGTTTATTTCTCGGGATTTCAAATCCTGATGTATGCGGGACTTTTATCTCAATCTTTCTGTAGTTGTGACTTTATACATGTGTCGTGACTGCTCATTATGCAAAACGAACTTATCACAAGACATTTAATCTTTTCAGAAACGGTATGAATACGTAAATGCAAATATGTTTCCACCATTTTTCATTCTATAGAAAATTAATTTTGAAAAAAGCGACAAAAATTGCACATCTTTTTCAGTCAGTCGTTCTACGTGTGTATGTAATATTAAAAGTGTTGAATATATTAGAAGTATTAAAAAAAAATCTGTTGTGGCCAGCCAGCATAATACCTCTCGCCATTTCCATTTTCATGTTATATAAGTATTGTATTTCACTTCGCGGTCGAAACGTCTTTACATTATAAAAAAATCTGTTGTGGCCAGCACAAGACCTCTCGCCATTTCCATATTAGGCTATATAAGTAATGTATTGCACTTCGCTTTCGAACCGTCGTTTTATAACAAAAAATTACAGAACTTTACTCAAATATTTTTTATATTTTTTATTGTATTTAACATGTCTTCTGCACACATATAATTCTAATTATATCTAATTTTCATTGTACGAGGAAGTTTCTAAATGTCAGAGATTCTTCTAATTCATTAACCAGATTGGCGGTATTTCTGATGGATATATGCATTTTACCACAATTTTACCTATAATTTCATATATTTAATTACTAAAACAATAAGAAAGATTAAATATACTTCCCAGAAAAAGCTATCAGAATGTCACTAAAACCGTTGATTTTTGACACTGACATGTGTCATTTACAAACTATGTTATAAACATTGGAATTTGTCAACTGGTTTCCTTAGTGCCTTAGCCTCTGCGATTAGTTTACTCTATAAATTATAGTGTCTTTATCTCTAAATCTACACAAGATATAATATAAATTTTAAGTGTATTAGATGGAGAATTTTATGTTCTTCAATATTTAATAAAAAAATACTCCCAAAAAATTACATTTAGAAGATTTTTTGTAAGAAACTACTACTTCCGGTTGTTCAATTGTTACCAAAACCTTTTCAGCTCGTCCCAGAAATGTCAGATTGAGGAAACTGCAGTTAAATATTTTTTAATTCTTACAGTTTTTGAGGAAACGTCCCTACAACATCCAGACATACATCCACACACACACATACACACATACACACATACACACACACACAGACATCATTTTAAAAATGTTATAATCGGATTCTGGGAACCTTAAATCGTGCTTATTCAATAAAATCTGGATATGCGCATTTTAGCGAGAGGTAAAAAAATATGTTGTGGCCAGCACAATACCTCTCGCCATTTCCATTTTATATTATGTAAGTATTGTATTGCACTTCGCTATTGAACCGTCGTTTTATAACAAAAAAAATACAGAACTTTACCCAAATATAGTTTCTTTATTGTATTTAACATGTCTTCTGCACGCATATAATTCTAATTATATCTATTTTTCATTGTATGAGGAATTTCTTAAATGTCATAGATTCTTCCAATGGGGGATTACAGCTCAATCGAATTAAAGGAAAATAGTAAAAAAATACGAATGTATATGCTGAATAACGAATATTAATAAAAAAATGAAACTTAATAATTTAAATACACCTGTAATTATAAAGTATGTAGACTTATACAGTCTTATAATATTCATTCATGTTTTATGTAAATATAACTTAAAATAGCATATATTTCAAGAACATTTAGGTCCATGATGAAAACAGTTTGATATAAAAACACATAAATGTGACGTCACGTCAATCTTTTCGGGAGACCGTAACTCGCTTATTAATAGGAATTTTTTCACCGGTTGTGGCCAGCACAAGACCTCTCGCCATTTCCATATTAGGTTATATAAGTATTGTATTGCACTTCGCTTTCGAACCGTCGTTTTATAACAAAATATTATAGAACATTACCCAAATATTGTTTTTTATTATATTTAACATGTCTTCTGCATATTTTCAGATGAAATTATAAAAAAAAAATGGTGTAATCCCCCATTGTTGATATTATTTCGTTGTGCGTTATCAGCTAACGAAACAAAATGTTCCTATATGCAACTACAGTTAGTTAGCTCATGTTCTGAACTTTTTGCGCAATTAATACTCGTGAATACATGCAGCATTATCAAAGCACGGAGGATTAGCAAGCAGCAACCCTACAAATGCTTACATAATACAAAATATGTCATCCAACAAAATCAAATCGCAGTTTTACAGCTGCTATATCAGCGTCCAATCATAACCAATCACCGGCAGACAGATTACGATATTATTTATTTACCAACTCTTTCGTATGAAAAGCTTGGAAAGTATCTGTCAATAAAAAAGTAAAAGAATTGCCCGTTGATGTTTCCTTGACACGAACGCTGCATACAACATATTTCATACAACTGCTTTTAATCTTTCTCTGCAGTTTTATACGGCAGAAATGTTCTTTAAACACAGTGAAAACACCGCCACAAATGAAATTTTCTTCATTAATTCGCAAGGTTTTAATAAGATCATTTTTCATTTAAAAAGACTGTAGTTTTAAGAATTTTTAATAAAGTACATGTTCTAGTTTTTATTAATTTCTTACAAGACTCAAGCGTGACATTTACTTCATAAAATATTTTTCACATAAATATCTAGCATTCAATTCATTATAATATGCAAATATATTTTAATGTTCAAGGACCCCAATTAAATTTGGACATATTTATATCATCTAAATTTTAAACACTTGATTTCTTATATGCATTTTACCTAAAATTTTAAATATTTAATTAATAAAACAATAAGAAAGATTAAATGTACTTCCCAGAATGCCACTAAAACTGTTAATTTTTGACACTGACATCTGTCATTTACAAACTATGTTATAAACATTTGAATTTGTCAACTGTAGTGGTAGCACGCACTTTAAAATTCTATCAATTGAGGCATTTGTTTTCGCATTTTGCCACGAAGCGAATATTTGGTAGCATGCGTGTCTCAAAATATTCGCCTGCAAGCGTACGACTTGAGGCGAAAGTGTCAAAGTAACGTCATTATTTTGCCACAGTTCTATTCAAAGCCAATTTATATATAATTTATACAATTATTATATACAACTGTCATAATGTTTCTCATTTTAATAGTATAAAATCCAATAATTTCTGAATCAAAAAGTGAATATAGAATTCTAAAGTGCGTGCTACCAAGATTCGTAAACATAAAATCGTATTCGCCTTCTTTTTATGATAGAATTCTAAAGTGCGTGCTACCACTACTGGTTTCCTTAGTGCCTTGGCCTCTGCGATTACAGTACCTTTATCTCTAAATCTACACAAGATATAATAAAATTTTCAAATGTATCAGATGTAGAATTTTATCTTCTTCAATAATAGTAACAGAAATTTTCAAAAAATAATATTTAGAAGATTTTTTTTAAAGAAATTATTACTTCCGGTTGTCCAATTGTTACCAAAATCTAATCAGCTCTTCCCAGGATTGTCAGATTGAGGGAACTGCAGTTAAATATTTTTTAAGTCTTATAGTATTTGAGAAACCGTGGTTCCAACATCCACACATCCACACACACACGTACACACACACACACACACACACACACACACACACACGGACATCATCGGATTATAGGGTCCTTAAAACGTGCTTATCCACTAAAAACTGGATATGCGAATTATAGTATGATTCCAATACCTCTCTTAGCGAGAAGTAAAAAGAATTGAAATTTTGTCTAATTACAATTAGATATTATTTTGTTGTCTAATAATTTAGTATAATTTACAAATCTTAATTTAGCATTTTAACTAATCCGAAATAGATAATAAATATTTTGTAAAAATCATTAATTTAAATATTTAATTTTACTATGTTTTGGCTTCATTATTCTTGTCCTACAATTTTCGGTGATTTTCTTATGAATTAGGTAAGTAAATAGAATATTTAAATATATATTTAGTTAATTTCTATATTTATGTTTAGTTCAATACTAAATGTAGTCATTTAATCTAATTTTGTATTTAATTTTACTATAATTTAAATAAATATATTAAATAAATATATCACCACGGCATATTACCCATTTCTGGATGTGGTAGTATCTACAACACATGTAGACATCGGTATGATGACGATAAATTTTACCGTGTGGACGCTTACCAGGCGTCACCTCATGGGCACTCATAGCTGGTGTGGAGAGTGCACCACAGGGGTCACTTTTGTGCCATTTAAAATTGGAAATATTTAGAGTCTGTCGGAATCGCGACCAGACACTCAGGCCCGCGGCCACGGGATCCCATATAATGTGTTACTACAAATTTAGAAAATTTAACTAAATCAACTTAGATAATTTAATGAAATATATATACAGGGAATTTATTTTAACATGCAACATATGGCGAAACACTTCCATCGTTACTTACTATTGTCAAAAAATAACCATTTTAAAATGCAACATACAAAATTTGTAGTTTTGTATTATCAAAACTAATTTCCTATAAATTAGCCTACGTACGATTAACAAATAATCAAAACATGAATGTTGTACATCTTAAAAAAACTTTAGCTTACAAAAATTCATAACTTTCATGTAATAAATATTAAAAAATACCCCCAATCACTCTGAGGCAATATTCTAGTCGGTCGTAATAAGAATTGACACCATTTGTGATGTGTTTTGGAGGTATCTCCTGTGCTGCAATACTATTTATAATGTTGCATTTTAAAATGGACAAATATTACATTGCTGTCATTTTTTGACAATAGTGAGTAACCATGGAAGTGATGAACTATAATGTTGCATTTTAAAATAAATTCTCTGTATATATATCGTCATCATTACCGATGTCTACATGTGTTGTAGATACTAGCACACCCAGAAATGGGTAATATCCCGTGATGATATATTTATTTGTTTAGTTAATTTAACTACAATTTAGATATTTTTTTACTGTGTAAAATACAATTAAATGTTGTTTCTTTTCTCTGAAGAATTCCCTTCTTTGTGAAAGCTCTGCTATAATCCTGATCTATCTTATCGACATGAGGAATGAGACGAGATAACAATAGTTGTGTGTAATGAAAGATTGGTACTGTGAGTATATATCGGGCTTATGCTTCTCTCAACTGCAAATGGATTGCGTGGCAGGTGATTACTCATTACTAGATTACCTGTCAGAAATCAGACGCACATGCCTCGCATCAATAACACACCTAAATCATTACTCACAGCATTACGATTATCCAACGATTACCGTATTACTAACCAAATCGCAATGCATACGCATACTTAGAATTGCAAAGTGCGAGTACAAACCAGAGATGTTGTACTGCAACTTATACTTCTAGGAGAATGCAAAGATGGATACCTCTCCCCATAATGTTGAAGGGCTCTAACACAATTTCTTTGACATTCTCCGGATATTGAAACCATATCAACTATATTAAACCGGGCATCAAGAAACATTCCATTTGTAAAATCCGTTGGAGTCATTCTTATTGACGATTTTAAAAATAAAATATGGGGTCCCGTGGCCGCGTGCCTGAGTGTCTGGTCGCGAACCTAGGGAACCGGGTTCGATCCCGACTGACTCCAAATATTTCCAATTTTAAATGGCACAAAAGTGACCCCTGTAGTGCACTCTCCACACCAGCTATGAGTGCCCGTAAGGTGACGCCTGGTAAGCGCTCACACGGTAAAATATATCGTGATCATTACCGATGTCTACATGCGTTATAGATACTGGCACACCCAGTAATGGGTAATATGCCGTGATGATATATTTATTTATTTACTTATTTAAAAACCTAAAAATGAAATTTGGAAGATTGTTGGACAAAATCAGTGGTCATTTTTACCTTCCGTCACCTTTAGGTAAGGAAGGTATTGTCTTTGGTCAAAAAATTCGGTGGTGAGTTTTTAATGAATAAGCACGTTTTAGGGTCCCTACAATACGGATTTACTATTTTTAAGATGATGTCTGTATGTGTGTGTGTGTGTGTGTGTGTGTGTGTATGTATGTCCGACGATAACTCCAATACTACAATTCTAAAAATTATAATTCTTTCGTATTCCTCTTCTGTACATCCATATGAAGAGTTGATTAGATTTTGGTTATAATTGATCCACCAGAAGTACCCTTATTTGAAGTTTTTAACAGTTTTTCTTAAAAAAAACGCAGTTAAATATTGTTTTTTGACATTTTGTTATTATACATATTAAAGAAAATATTCTTCTCTATACAGTTTGATTACATATTTTCCGTCATATTCAATAGATGTAGATTTAAAGCATTATAAATAAATTAATTTTCAAAAATTAGTCAGCTTTGCTATTTATCATGGAAACAGCTGATGCTGATATATTAAAAAAATTCTAATTGACAGATGTCAGTTGCAAGTGCAAAACCAAATATGGAAATTGTAGGATCACAAAATTGGTATGTCATAGTGCTCCTCGCAAGTGACACGAAGAGAAAGGCCAAAGAGAAGATGAAAGGACTGTATCGCAGAAGACTGAAAGGAATGCCTGTGTCAAGAAGATGTGTTGGACAGGAATGAGTGGAAGAAAAGAGGAAACAGCTACCTCTAATAAAATAGAGGAAGCTGAAGAATAAGAAGAAGTGTCAAGTGCATTTTACTTAGTGTATGTTTATGTTATAATTTTAATGGATTTATAGAACAGAAATAGTATGTGTTCGTGTTTGATTTTACATGATATTATATAGAATCTGTTCCAAGGACCTTTTGGTATGGGATTTGTACAAAACACATCGAATTGACGGAAGGTTTTGTGCTGGCCACAACAGATTTTCTGAAATACAATATTGGAACTATTGATGTAGCGGTCAAGAAAACGTTATTTATTTCTATTAAAAAGTTGTTTCTGTATTGAACATATTTAACATTTCTGGTACACACAAAAACACATACCTTCTTTATACATTTTTATATTTTTTAAATTCGTTCTATGAACAAGTTTCCTCTTATTCTTCTAATGTTCGAGATTCTTCCAATACATTGATGAGATTGGCGGTATTCCTGAAGGGTATATGTAATAAATGTATCTATAATTATAAATATTTAATTAATAATAAAATAAGTACTTCCCAGAAAAAGTCTTCAGTAACTTCTTTGGTTTCTTGACACTCATATTTATCTGTCAATTAAAAAAACATTTTTTTTTTCATATGTTGCGAGATTCATCCACAACATATTATTTTATATATTTATAATTCTCCATCTTTAACTCTATAGAAGATATAATAAAAATTTGAAATATATAAAATATAGTATTTAGATATCAGCTCTCCCCAGTAATGTCAGATTAAGGAAACCACAGTTAAGCATGTCTTTAGTCTTATAGTATTTGAGAAACCGTGGCTCCAACATCCACACACACACACATCATTGTAAAAATTTTAAAATCGGATTCTACTGATCTTAAAACGTGCTTATGCGATTTTTAGCATGATTCCAATACCTCTCTTAGCGACAGGAAAGAAGTATTTTTCATGTAATGAATAATAATATATTATAATCATTATTTTATATTCCACGCATGAATATAATTTTGTATACAAATACGCCATGTATTATATTATAAAGAACATAATGAAATTCATCATCTATTATAATATCTCCTTTAAGTACAAAGGCTGTAATAATACATGGTAATCCTTGGCACAGACAAACGTATATTGTGAATTTTAAATGAAATTAAAATTCTTTGTGAATATAATAAAATGCATGGCATGAAATCAATAGCGAGTATGTGTGTCAGGGCCTTGCCATAAATTAATCTAAAGCAGATTCCAACTTAGCTATGATGTTCTACAAACTCCGAACACTAAATATCATCTCGGTGGAACAGTAAACAGACGGCAAAGCACGGCCTACTGAATTACAGGGGTCATGCAGCGAGTACAAGCGAGATTTGCGCACATTTTTTACATTTTTATGAATAAGCATGTTTTAAAGTCACTAAAATTCGATTTTAACACTTTTACAATGATGTCTGTATGTGTGTGAATGTGTGTATGTGTGTGTGTGTCCGGATGTTGGAGGGTCGGTTTCTCAAAATGTTCGCTACGCTCACGCGTTAAAATGTCTCATTCATTAATCACCCTCATTAACACATTTGATAGTTAAATAACTATTTTAGCAGGAATCCAATACCTCTAAAAATATTTTTATTACGTATTTTTTAATTGATCCCGTAGTATTAAGTATTGACATCTAATTTCGACTTTCAGATTCATTATTGAGGAATTAGCATTTTTACCTTCCGTCACCTTTAGGTAAGGGAAGGTATTGTCTTTGGTCAAAAAATTCGATGGAGAGTTTTAAATGAATACATACATACATACATACATTCATAAAATCTCGCGAATCCCACTTTGTGGGTTAGCAAAAACCCGAAAACAATATTAACAATAGGAAAAGGGATAAGAGTAAAAGCTCAGCTGACTCACTTCACTCTTTAACAACATTCTTCTTTCGCCTTATCCACAATCATCATAGCATTCCTACATAAGAACATATTAAAGTGACCGATTTTCGGTAGCGAATAACCGCATCCGGACCACAATAATAGTTACACAACAATCATCCTTCGCCACACATTCCTATCCATGCACACTTCTTTCACCTCAGCCACATTCACAAACATATTCATACATAAGAGCAGAGGAACATATTAAATGAATAAGCATGTTTTAGGGTCCCTTCCCTACAATACGATTTTACTGCTTTTACGATGATACCAGTGTGTGTGTGTGTGTGTGTATCCGTGTGTGTGTGTATATCCGTGTGTGTGTGTGTGTGTGACAAATTTTTCTCCGACGATAACTCCAAAACTACAATTCTAAAAATTAATATTCTTTCGTATTCCTCTTCCTTACAACCATATGAAGAGCTGATTAGATTTTGGTTATAATTGGTCAACCGAAAGTACTCTTATTTGAAGCACTTAACAGTTTTTCTTGAAAATCGCAGGTAAAAAAATTTTTCAACATTTTGTGATTATCAATATGGAAGAATATCTTATTCTTTATACGGTTTGATTATACGTTTTCCTTCATATTCAATAGATATAGTTATAGAGAGATTAAGAAAGATTAACTTTCAAAAATCAGTCAGCTTTGCAAAAATTATGAAAACAACAGATATATTCAAAAAAATCTAATTGACAGATGTCAGTGGCAAGTATAAAACCAAAGTGGAAAGTATATGATCTGAAAGTGATATAAGTGATAGAGTGTCCCTCGCCAGTTACTTGCATTTGCGGCCTCGCCTCAAGATAGGAACTTATAATGCCAGAAGTACGAGAAAGGCAAAAGAGAAGATGGAAGGACTGTATAGCAGAAGATTTGAGAGAGCAAGAACTGTGTCACGAAGGTGCTTTGGACAGGAATGAGTAGAAGAGAAGAGTAAGAAACAGCGACTTCTAATAAAATAGGGAAAAGTTGAAGCAGGAGGAAGTGTTAAGTGCAATACATAATGTACGTTCGTATTCGTATTAAAATTTTATTAGATTTTAGAATCTTTTCAAAGGAACTTTCAGTATGGATATGTAAAAAATAGTGTGTTCTTGTTACAATTATACAGGATATATAGAATTTTTTTCAAGGAACTTTTGGTATAGGATATGTACAAAATACATCGAATTGACGGAAGGTTTTATGCTGGCCACAACAGATTTTTTATTCTTGCTCGAAAATTTACTTGTATCTCCTAGTAACTATTTACAACTTTTACATCATTGTTAGTATGCACTCCATTTATTTATCTTTGGGTCTACCCATCTGAGTACAATCTGCTGTTATCCCAGCTTGATTCAATTTATCGCACCCTGAGGCTATTCCTTTATCCAAGCTAATGTTACTCTATCGGATTGCATTAAGTGCAGTATTCACTCTATACAAGCTAGGTTACATCTACCATCTCATTCAAATGCAAATGTACAGCCCACAAATCATATTTGCTTACGAGAATCCTTTACTGTGTGTTTCTCTCTAATTAAAATTGCTCATTATTAATGTAGAGTACTTTTTACAGCCATAAAGTGCACTTAGCGGTAATAGTGATATTGAATGTTTTTATGTTCAGGCGTTTATGTACCTACGTATCGTAATATGCAGTAATGTATCAGTGCATGTAATATGATGACATTTTTCAATAGCATTATTTATAAAAATCAACATTTTGTGGTGTACTGTAAATTGTAATTAAATTGTTTCTTATTGGTTAGTATTTTACTTATATTCGGGCGCGATGAGAAGAATAAGAACTGTATCACGTTCAACAACTGAAGTTTGTAACAATTGGGAGTACCACCATTTTTGCCTCTCGCTAAACGAGGTATTGGAATCGTACTAAAATTCGCATATCCAGATTTTAGTGGATAAGCACGTTTTAAGGTCCCTATAATCCAATTATAACATGTTGATACTTTCATTTACGATAATGTCAGTATGTGTGTGTGTGTGTGAGAGAGTTTGTGCGTGTGTGTGTGTATATGTGTGTGTGTGGATGTTGAAGACACGGTTTCTCAAATACTATAAGACTTAAAAAATATTTAACTGCAGTTTGGCGTCGGTCGGGATTGAACCCGGTTCCCCAGGTTCGCGACCAGACACTAAGGCACGCGGCCACAGGACCCCAAAAATCCAGATTTCAGTGGATAACGGATTAGCAGTTTTTAAGGTCCATATAATTCGATTATAACATTTTACAATCATTTCCGTGTGTGTGTGTGGATATTGGAACCACGGTTTCTCAAATACTATAAGACTTAAAAAATATTTAACTGCAGTTTCCTCAATCTGACATTCCTGAGAAGAGCTGATTAGATTTTGGTAACAATTGGACAACCGGAAGTAATAGTTTCTTTAAAAAATCTTCTAAATATAATTTTTTGGAAATTTTTGTTATGACAAATATTGAAGAACATAAAATTCTCCATCTAATACACTTAAAATTTATATTTAAACAAAAAATCCGCTACAGAAATTTAGGAATTGTTGAAGAATGTTTATGGTGATGAGGGTTTATCTAGTACTCAAGTTTTCGAGCAGTTTAGAGGATTTAAAAAAATATAATAAAAAAATATATCATCACGGCATATTACCCATTACTGGGTGTGTCAGTATCTACAACACATGTAGACATCGGTAATGATGACGATATATTTTAAAGCGGGCGTTTACCAGGCGTTACCTCACGGCGTAGGTCGGGATCGAACCCGGTTCCCCAGGTTCGCGACCAGACACTCAGGCACGCGGCCACGAGACCCTATGAAGATTTAAAGAAGGAAGAAAAGATAATTAGCGCCTCGACCGTGCACTGACATGGTTTTTTTCGAATTGCGAGTGATTGTTCACATAGATTGGGTGCCTGAGAGGCATTTCGTTAACCAAGCATATTACAAAAACGTTTTGATAACCCTTCATGCACGGGTGAGAAGAAAAAGGGCTGAAATGTAAGAAAAGCTCATAGATTCTCCATGAAGACGACGCGCCGGAACAAAACGCCCTACTCTGACGAAATACAAAATCACCGTGTTGGTACATCAACCGTACTCACTTGACCTAGTGCTATGTGACTTTATGAGCAACTTAACAAAAAAGGTCTGCAGGCATTGCTTCCAACAATGGACTATTCGCATCGGGCGATGTAGGGTTCGGGGAGGAGAGTACATTTGTTTTGTGTAATTTTATACATTGCCAATGTTCTAAGATCAATCTTGTTATTTTGTAGCCACACCTCGTATATCGTCATTATTAAAATCTACGTATAAAAGCTGATTGACAACGGTAATAAAGTTCTAAAATCCCAATAAATTAACAGTAGTCTTCATTTTGTATGCAGGTGCAGCATTTAGTAACTTAGTTGATGTTCGCCATCATTCACGAACTTTATATACTGGGTGTGTTATTAATTTAACATCCCTTGTTATCTGCTGAAAGCGTGTAAAACACAAGAGCTCTTAAGGCTAGATTAGAGTCGCGTCTCGAGCAAAAATAGGCGAATCGATAGACCGGGTGTTGTAGTATGAAAGATAAAATGTTTCTTTCTAATAAAACATTTCAAGTGAAAAGACTCGGAGTGAAATGAAATAAAAAGAGAGTAGACTCACCTTCCGAGAAGTTTATTATCGCTTCGACAACGCCCTCGATGTCACACCAGACACAGATCTGAAACAAAAATTGCAAGTAAGAACACCTCCAGCCAATCGCGGGAAATACAAGCTTTAAAGAATATACACAACATAGAGAAAACAGTACATCTTTTCACATTCATAACAAAAGTCTTACTGATGGTTTACAAATTTATTATTTACTAATAATTTATTATTATTATTATTATCATTGGTTTTTGATGCTTGAAAATCAAGAGAGTACAATTTTATAAACTATGGGGTCTATTCAGAACTCAATATTTGTGTTGTCGTTATGGTCTTTATGGTTGTTATGTACTGTAAAGATTGTTAAAATCAAATTTGGTATTCTCAGTACTGAAGGTGGTTACCGTCAACAATTGTTACGTGTTTTGACAGTCTTTATCATAACGACTGCTAAAACTATGTATTTATGATTGTTATCACGTTGTTATTTCTAATATTTGACATGACAGATTATTACATCAATCAAATATTATTAATAATGGTCTTTCTCCCAAATATTAGCAGAATACAGTTGATTATTCGCATGGATCCTGCTTCGACTTAAATAATGATAATAAGAACGATAAAAACCGTCGAGGATGAAAGTTACTTTTGACGTAAATACATATTTCTTTGAAAATATTATATTCCGTGGTAGGTATTCGTGAAAACCTTGTTATTTATTCTGATGCTAATGAGTGCTTTTTCTTCAATCAAAATAAAAAAAAATCTTTCCATAACTTTTCAATCACGTTGGGATCAGTGGTAGGAATTAACATACCCGTTCTAAATAATTTAGAAATTTTCAAATATGACACAAATGTCATATTCTTCTTTAGTTGTTTTGGGAGAATGTTTTCATTTTAAATATAATTGGCAACACATTATTAAAAGAATAAAACGTTGACAAATAAGGTTTGGTTAAGTTCATATATGCATAATGAAGTTAGCTATTGTCAAATAATCTGGTTCATTCACAAGTATTATTTTGATTGTCAATAATACCGACTAAGTTCTGAATTGACAAATTCATAAAGATTATTACAAATGTCTTTACGATAACAATCTTTATATCCGTAACAAACTTTATGACTGTGTTTCTCTGAATAGGCCACTATATTTTGTTATTTTAAAGATTATTTTGTTGCAGAATGCCCAGAAATGTCAGCGTTTTTTGTTTAATTTCCTGGTGCTGTGCATCGGAAAAGTAACATTTCCGGTTGCCTATAGCGTGTGTCAAATGTCGCTTTTATTCGTCCAAAGGTGTCTACTTTTTAAAAAATATAAATATATCATCATGGGATATTACCCATTTCTGAGTGTGCCAGTATCTACAACACATGTAGACATTGGTAATGATGACGATATATTTTACCGTGTGGGAGCTTACCAGGCGTCACCTCACGGGCACTCATAGCTGGTGTGGAGAGTGCACCACAGGGGTCACTTTTGTGCCATTTAAAATTAGAAATATTTGGCGTCTGTCGGGATCGAACCCGGTTCCCCCAGGTTCGCGATCAGACACTCAAGCACGCGGCCACGGGAAAAAAAGAAAAAAAAAATTCAAAATGTTGATATTTGGGAATAAATGATCTGTTTTAAAACGCTATTATAACTTTGTATGTAGTACATTGCAAAATGAATGTTTTATCACTCGCTTACGCCCGTGCATACAAATTTCATGGCACGTGCTTAAAACACTATTATTTCGCAACTTATTACGTAAATAACTATTTTTTGCCCTCTTGAAGTGTAATGGGAACTTTACAATTGTATACACAGCAAGTGTAACCTACATTCTACACTTACTGTGTTGTAACTTGTCTAACTATGCGGTAAAATAATCAAAATACACTGGACGTTTATGGGCATTTAGAAAAGAAATCATATTTACTATAACAATGTTCATGTAAAAAAGTACTACCTACTTAAGTTATTTTTTTACTTTAACATTTCCTATATTTAAAATTAAGTTATATAAACCAAACTCACGGTAGCGACATCTGTCAAATGTCAAATATCGACACCTACCTATTATTTATTACGAAGAAAACATGAGCAAATAAATATATTATCAGTCATAAATAACGTCTATTATTACAGATAAATTTTTGCTAGAAGAAGTACTCTAATGAAGGTAAGTAAAATCAAATTTGGAAATTGACTTAACCCCAATATTTTAAACTAACCCTTTTTAGAAGTACAACCTATCTTATTGAAAAAAGTGATTTTCATTATCGTCGGCCAAAAAATTTGATACAATTCTCGTGCGTGAAGTATTTTATAGCGCTCCAGCTAATAAGGCACTCGCCTTAAGGGCTTGTGCCTTAAACAAAGCTGTCGCGCTGTAAAATACAACTTACACGCACTCGAATGTAAATAACTATTGTTATACGGCGGAAATATGTATGTATGCCACAACAGTCACAACCGAAACTCGTGGGTAGTATATTAGCAGCAGCATATATAAAAGCTAGTAAAAAACCATGACGATATATTTATTTATTATCTAGCACATTGTCCTATTTGTTTTACGAGTGGCTTATCAATTTTTAAAACAATTTGACCACAACACGTAAATAAATTCCAACTATAAACGTCGCTGTCATATACCCGTCATATATCATGCGATAAAAACAGTATTTCGTCCGCAAAATTATGGCTGGTGTAGGTATTTAATAAGGTAAAACAAACAGGAGGTATGGGGTGTCCCACAAGTCAAATACAGCTAGTGTTCTCTGCAATGCAATCCGATCAAATATGATCGCATTAGGAAAGTTGCAGGACATTATCACATTGTATTGTTTAGCAAACATGGCGTGCATAGCTGCAAATCAAAGAATACCGCAGTATCTACCGATTACGTCTGATTTGTGTGCCGAAGTTCTCTCTCTATTACCGAGGAATCAATACGCAAAATACACAGCTAATTACAACATATAAGTGTGACTTCCTTGTTCCCATTTGTAGAATACAGACAGTCACGATTATTGTAAAATAGTTATTTACATTCGAGTGCGTGTAAAATACTTCTCGCATGAGAATTGTATCAAATTTTTTGGCCAACGATAATTGTGGGATCCTGATGGTGAACCACAAGGATTGTTTCTCGAAGGACCACCCGTAAATGTATGGGAATAAAATGTTGCACGTTGATCAAATTGGTTTTATTTTGCGAAGAAATTAAATATATACAATATATACAAAACATGAAACTTTATTTTAATTCTGTGAGCGAATCTTTATTTGTAAAAGTGTCTAGTCTCGACTATTGTTTAAACATGACTAGTTTGCAGTAAATTTTACACTCTCGTCTCTGGCTACTGCCGTTAGAATTAATTAACAATTTGGTGGGGTGTATAAAATATACAAATGACCAGCTAAGTACTGGACAATAATGAAAATCACTTTTTTTAATGAGATAGGTTGTACTTCTGAAAAGGGTTAGTTCAAAATACTGGGGTTAAGTCAATTTCCAAATTTGATTTTACTTACCTTTATTAGAGTACTTCTAGCGAAAATTTATTTTTAATAATAGACGTTGTTTATGACATAATATATTTATTTGCTCATGTTTTCTTCGTAATAAATAATAGGTAGGTGTCGATATTTGACATTTCAGCAATGTTCGCCTCGCGTATTTGACAGGTATATCGATCGGTGACTATGTCGCTAACGGCGAATGTTTACAATAATGACAGATGTCGCTGCCGTGATTTTGGTTTATATAAATTAATTTTAAATATAGGAAATGTTAAAGTAAAAAATAACTTATGTAGGTAGTACTTTTTTACATGAACTTTATTATAGTAAAGATGATTTCTTTTCTAAATGCCCCTAAACGTCCAGTGTATTTTGATTATTTTACCGCATAGTTAGACAAGTTACAACACAGTAAGCGTAAAATGTAGGTTACACTTGCTGTGTATACAATTGTAAAGTTCCCATTACACTTCAGGAGGGCAAAAAGTTATTTTTACCTCTTGCTAGGTGAGGTATTGGAATCATGCTAAAAATCTAAATAAATAAATAAATATATCATCACGTCATATTACCCATTTCTGGGTGTGCTGGTCTGTTTTCAGAGATATCGGTAATGATGATATATTTGTACCGTACGGGCGCTTACCAGACGTCACCTCACGGAAACTCATTGCTGGCATGGAGAGTGCACCACAGGGATCACTTTTGTGCCATTTAAAATTCGAAATATGTGGCGTCGGTCGGGATCGAACCCGGTTCCCCAGGTTCGCGACCAGACACTAAGGCACGCGGCCACGGGATCCCAAAAATCCAGATTTTAGAGGATAACGGATAAGCAGTTTTTAAGGTCCCTATAATCCGATTATAACATATTTACAATGATTTCCGTGTGCGTGTGTGTGTGTGTTTATGTGTGTGTGGATATTGGAACCACGGTTTCTCAAATACTATAAAACTTAAAAAATATTTAACTGCAGTTTCCTCAATCTGACATTCCTGGGAAGAGCTGAATATATTTTGGTAACAATTGGACAAGCGGAAGTAGTAGTTTCATAAAAAAATCTTTTAGGTAAATATTATTTTTTGGAAATTTATGTTATTACCTACAAATATTAAAGAATATGAAATTCTCTATGCAATACATTGAACATTTTTATTATATCTTCTATAGATTTAGAGATAGACTAAATTATAAATATTTAAAATGAGCCATTGTACAATAATTAATCAATCAGCCTATGGAACCAGTTGAATAATTAAAATGTTTGTAATTGACATAAATATCAGTGTCAAAAATCTAGACTTTACTAAAGACTTTTTCTGGGAAGTACATTTTATATTTCTTATTTTATTATTAACTAAATATTTAAAATTATAGATAGATATAGAATTCGAACATAAACAAGTTGAAATGTAATAGTAATATAATACCGTGAGTATTTTTTAACGTAAAATATTGGGTTTGTCATATCCATGGTTACGATTTGATATTTGATTGACAGCAATGTATTTGCCCGTTCCATTTAAAATGAAACATAGGGAACGAATCTGACAGAAGTATTATATTTAAATATTGTAAGAAATTTAGCGAAGTCAGAAAACCACCCGGGCACAAGGTGCACACTAATTTTAATTTAGAATGCAGGTATAATTATTTAAACAAAATTATCCTCTATTGACTTCTTATCAAATGTCAAATTCGTTCCCTATGTTTCATTTTAAATGGAACGCGCAAATACATTGCTGTCAATCAAATGTCAAGTCGCAACCATGGATATGAAAAACCCAATGTTTCACGTTAAAAAATACTCACGGTATGTTGTTATAATGAGGAAAAGACTCCGTCAACATCTAAAATTGGTATTAAAAAGAAAGGTGATTCATTTATAAGGCAAAGTATCTACAGTATCAGTGTCAACTAAAAACGTGCTTACTATACATATAATTCATCATATACCCTTCAGAAATACCGCCAATCTCGTCAATGAAATGGAAGAATCTCAAACATTTAGAAGAGTAGGAGGAAACTTGTTCATAGAATGAATTGAAAAATAAAGAATTTTTTGTGTGTTCCAGAAATATTAAAAACAATACTTATATAGCCTAATATGAAAACAGCGAGAGTTATTGTGCTGGCCACAACAGATTTTTTGAATAATAAACGGATAATTGAGGTATCGACTTATCGCGTTGAAAAGACTTGTGTGGAATCTACAAAACTCAATATAGGTCGCGTAGTGTCTGCATAACAAGTAGAACCTATGATATGTTATTACTACATGTATTCACATACGAATCAGCAATCCTATTCCACGAATATCATTTGCTCTTTGTATTTTTCGGGAATATCCGTATATGTTTTGAACATGGTGCAGGAAATTCTCCTACGAGGTAGTAGTGATAAGTATTTGTTCCTGCAGAATCTACAAACAAGGTCTTCTTCTTTAATTCATTATTTGATGTTATTATCTTCGTTTCTGCAATTGTCTATAGCGACTAATTTTATGTCTTTCCGATTCTCTCGTTACGCTAAAATCGCATATCGAGATTTTAGTAAATAAACACGTTTTAAAGAACCTAGAATGCTATTACAACATTTGTACGATGATGTGTATGTGTGTGTGGATGTTTATGTGTGTCTGGATGTTGGAAGGATGATTCCTCAAAAACTATAATATTTAAGACCTGTTTAACTACATATTTCTCAGTCTGGCATTAATGGGAAGAGCTGAAAACGTTTTGATAACAATTGGACAACCGAGAGTAGTGGTTTCTTAAAAAAACTTCTAGTTATTATTATTTGAAAATTTTTGTTATTACCTGCAAATATTAAAGAACAAAATTCTCCATCTAATACACTTAAAAATTTTAGGTAGGTACACTTACGTAACATTCTCTTTAAAATCAAATAATATTACTACTAAGTTTATATCTCTACCCATTTTTGAATTAATGTCCCAAAAGTCAATATACCCCATATTCAGACAAAAACTTCAAAAATTTTAAAAATCTAATTTTCATGTATGTCGATACTTCTTAATGCGCTGATTTCAAATTTTGAAACCGCAGGTCGATATCTCTTTTCGTTCTCGAGATATTTATATTCAAAGTTTTACTCAAAACTGCCCATTTTTGGGTAACAACCCAAAAATGGGTCGAGATATGAATTTGGCAACAGCACCATTCGATTCTACGGGCAAAATTACATAAGTACACCAATTTTCAGAATTTTTCAACACCACATACAATCTCTAAAGCAAAATAACTGAACATGGCCAAAAATCGCAAAAATCTAAGGTGTACCCCTTACGATTTTTTCAGATTTTGGCCATTTTCAGGGGTATTCAAACTTTTATTCATAAAAAATGAACTGGTTGAACAAAAATTATGAAAATTTCTATACTTATATATTTTTGTCCGTAGAATCGAATGGTGATGTTGCCAAATTCATATCTCGACCATTTTTTGGGTTAATACCCAAAAATGGGCAATTTTGAGTAAAACTTTAAATCTAAATATCTCGAGAACGAAACGAGGTATCGACCTGCGGTTTCAAAATTTGGAATCAGCGCATTGAGAAGTATCTAGATACATAAAAGTTAGATTTTTGAAAATTTTGAAGTTTTTATCTAAATGTGGGGTATATTGACTTTTGGGGCAATCATACAAAAATGGGTAGAGATATAAACTTGATAGTAATATTATTTGATTGTAAAAGAGAATGTTACGTAAGTGTACTCATTTTTAGAGTATTTGAAAAGCTGTGTGAATTTTTAGAAATAAAAGTATTGAAATAATGCTATAAAAAATTACATAATCATACGAACTGTTCATCCAAATCGAAAAAAGCGTTTGGTTAAATCGTCTTATTTTAGCCTCAGGAATCTGTGGTTAAGCCATGTCCCCCTATTTGAGACACACCTGTATATCTAGTGTCTTCTATGTACTTTTTTTAATTAAAGATACATCATTAAAATAGCCTCTTAATGAGGTAATATTTACTGGCCAGATCTTCAAGAAGTGCACATTTTTTTTGGACACATACAAAACATTCTAACAAAATGTTCTATAAAAATTATCATTTCAGCAGAACTCATATAAAACAATAAAATAATGCGTAACGTTGATAAATTTTCTTTAATATTCCCTGATGAGTTCTAGCCTCGAAATAAACGCGTTCTCTTGCTACATTAATATTTTGTTGTTTGTTTATGTAATTTACTAGTGTTTCCTGGCAACGCGAAAACTAATTACTTGGTCTAATTTTTATTTTAATGTTCGTCAGCCATCAGAAAAGTTAATAAAAATCCCAACCTAATTTCAGTACGTATTCTCGAGACTTAAATGGAAACATTTTCTTTGTAAATCAAAAGGGCAATTTACTTTTGTTAAAAATACTCATTTTCCGAGAAGGAGTGGAGTGTTATGGCACAGTGACAATTCCCAGGAAAGAATTTGAACAATTCGTGTAATCTAAATACGTGTACGAGTGGAAGTTGTTACAACATATAGCGTGACAACAAGCACTGCGATTGTAATGGTAAAAATACACCCCTCTGTGAATCCATTCTACAAATTTAATTACTAACATTTGCATAATGGAGTGAAGAATAAACTCAAATCCTTTGTAATTATTTATACTATGAAAGTGAAAGTAAAATAGCTAGCTTTTAATATAACAATGTTTATTATAAACATGGAAATGGGCTGAACACGTTAAGAGCCACGACAGACACCAGTGTCTGTTCCTGGGTCTAGCCAAATCAGATACCGGTGTCTGCTATATTAAAGTCTGTTCGCTCCTAGCTGAAACAAGCCGATAATTTATTACCCCAATAGTTATTTTATTTATTTTTTATTTATTATTCTAATCACTCAACAGGAAGCAAGTTCCCAATTATAGAGGATTAATACACATAAAATTTTACAAACGGTAGCACAAAATATAGACTAACAATACATTTACATGAGAAAATACAAGACAGTCACACAGATATAGTTATTAATAAATTGATATAATTTAAAATACAGCAGAGATTCAGCAAGCAACCAGGTAAAGTTTTTTCCTAAATTTAGACAGCGAATCAGCGAAAATATCGGGTTCAACAATTTTTTTACAAATATTGTCATATATGCTACACAACTGCCTAATAGGAGATTTAAGTTCGTAATTTGTTCGTGGAGTGTTATAAATAAATAATGAGTTATCCCTTGAATTGATACGTGGAACACGAAAATTAATACAATTAAGTAGGTATTGATCATCAATTAAGCCATTAATAATTTTGTATAAAAATAAGCAGGATTGGATTTTCCTACGAGAATCCAAGGAAACAACACCAAATTCTATTAGGCAGTTAGAATAATTAAAATAATTTGAACAAAATTTATAGTTGCAATAGCGTATGAACTTTCTCTGAATATTTTCAATAGCATTTATATGTTTGTTATATAAAGGGTTCCAAATATGAGAGCAATACTCAAGCTTACTTCTCACATATGAATAGTAGAGAATTTTAAGAGTGTGACGTTTACAAAAAGATTGAGTATTACGTATTATGAATCCTAGATTTCTGTAGGACAATTTTAGAATATTATTGTAATGGGGAATAAAGCTTAATTTTGGATCAAAAATGATCCCCAAATGGCCAAATCATTAAATAGAGTTACACGCTCCAAAACAATGTTATTCATTTGATAATTAAATGACACTAAATTATGTTTTACAGAGAAAGTCATACATTTACATTTATTATAATTAAAAGATAATTTTGATTTGAGAGACCAATTAAGAACATTGTTTATGTCAATTTGCAATAAGGTACAATCAGTAGCAGAATTGATTACTCTGTAGAGCTTTAAGTCATCTGCGTACAACAGAATTTGAGAATATTGAACAACATTTGTAATGCAATTAATAAAAAGAAGAAATAATAATGGACCGAGGTTTGGTCCCTGAGGAACACCAGATGTTGCGTAATATATCGTGGAAGTGGTATTATTTATGCGTACATGCATTTCGCGCTTATCCAGATATGAGGATATCAATTTTACTAAATCACTTGAGAAGCTAAAATTTGAGTAGAGTCTACTAAGTAAAACTGAATGATCCACTTTATCAAAGGCTTTAGCAAAATCCATATAAATAACATCAACTTGTTTATTGTTGTTACCACAAACCATAAACCACTTTCTTGAGCCCTTGTTCATCAAACGGCGGTCAGTTGTAAATGGAGTGTTGAACAAGGATTGTATTCAGTTCGTTTTGATATATGCGTTTGTAAATTTTTTGAAATTATTTTGAAATGTATTTACAGCTAGGTATTATCATTGAATAGGTATAATTAAGAATTACCTGGAAAGACGTTTTCGGCTAATGACATTGTTTTCGGGTTTGGCCATCATCATAATTTCTAGGAATTATTTAATCTACTATTCATTTAAGTCACCCTTGATTGAATTTCGTTCCTTTATAATCCCGGTTTTCTTTCGTCTTAACTCAGTTTACATGTAACATTAGTTAGCAGCGGTTGTAAGTTGCCATTATTTGATTATTTTATGACGAGTATAACTGTATACTTGTAATAATGACATTTTCCCTTACTTATGCAGATTTCGAATACGTCCCTGTTCCACACTACCTGAATATTTGGAAAAACAGTTTTTTCAGGATTTTCGTTTTTACCTGTCTATTATTTGTGTTCGTTATTAAAGCCTTCTAGGTGATTATTATTTACACAATGATTTTCATCCCATCTCCATTATGGAGTATATTTAATGAATATATGGAGGTGCCGACATACAGAATTTTAATTAGCAGAAAATAAATGAAAAATTATCTCATCGGCAATATTTTGTAAAAATATCAATAATAATTTATTAAAATAACAAAGCAGTATGTTTTAATTAATTCTGTATATTATTTCATGTGTTACATTTTAATTAATGAACGGACTGTTTGAAAATAAATAGTAAAATTTGGCAAACAAATTATATATATATATATATACATTCTTTTCATCTGGCATTGGGTTTATTAATCTGCTTTACACAAATTCCATTTATTATAAAATGTTAATCCTACAGAGGCCAGAAATAGTTATTTACAAACTAAGTTTGGAAAAATATAATTCTCACATGAATGCTTTAAATGCGCGAATTCTAAAAATTGAGTGCACCTAGTGCCCGAAATATGTTTAGTGCTCTCGAGTGGTTTTCTGACTCGGCTAAATTTTTTACAATATTTAAATATAATACTTCTGTCAGATTCGTTCCCTATGTTTCATTTTAATGGGACAAGCAAATACATTGCTGTCAATCAAATATCGCGTCATAACCATGGATATGACAAACCCAATGTTTCACGTTAAAAAATACTCACGGTATTATGTTCTGTGTTAGTTAATCCTGAATAACCTCTGTACCCACAAAATTTAATAACGAATTGATTTATAAACTGGTGGTGGGATTCGGATCCGGATAGTTTTGGTTTCGGATCCAAAAATATCCGGATAATTGAATGTTGAACTATCCGGATATCGGATCCAAGTCTCAGTATCGGATTTTGGATCCGTATCTGAGTATTGGATTTTGGATCCGGATCTGAGTATCGGATTTAGGATCCGAATCTGAGTATTGGATTTTGGAACCGGATCCGAATATGAGTATGAGTATCGGATTTTAGACATGGAAAAACAATCCCTTTTATGTGAAACACGTGCACGATATAAATAAATAGGTATTTCGACACTTGCAATGAACCTGTAACCATTATTTCTCAAATTTAATCTTAATCTCGTTTTCTTTGAAGTATTTGTTGTAATGAATGTTAAAATTTTAGAACTACAGAATTCAATATTCTAAGAAATATCCTTCTCGTATTTGCACCAGCTACTTGTCTATTTTAGAGGGGTATTATAAAATTTATTGCTGTTTACAGACCGCTGTAAAGATAAACAGACCCACTGTAACGGTTTGAATTTGAACTCAGTTCCAGATGTTTGCCTTTACATTCAAAATGATGAATCGGATCCGAATGGGATCCGGACCCAAACCAGGATCCGGATCCAAATCAGGATCCGAATCCAAATCCGAGTTAAATTTACGGATATCCGCTTCAATATCCGAACATCGGATATCCGAGGAACCGGATATTTTGAAATCCGGGACCTCGGATCCATGTTTTGTCGGATCCTCACAGCACTATTATAAACATAAAACTTTTAATATTTTAAATTTCACTAAAGTTTGTAAAAGAAATTGGAGCTCAACGCATTTCCACAATTTTACTAACATACAGTACTCGCAACATTCTTGAGAATATTCTCTCATATTCTCCTGAATTCCGCGTAGCTTCCTTTATGTCTATCTATGTATGTTAATGAAAATCCTTTGTTAATCATAACTTCTTGTCCGTAAGTTCGGTAGGTCAGTCGGTATATGATATGACGTGAATATGTAACGTTCTGCAGACGTATAAACAAGACGTGGATGATATAAATCGCGTCAGTCCAGAACTTCCCAAGGATCGGACTAACGTATATAACCCCCATAACCTCACTAACTCGCCTAGAGTACAGCTAATTAATAGTTTCATGCGAAGCAGGCCTATAAGCCTACCGTATATACAAGGAATTTTATACAACCGAGCCAGCAAACTAGGAACAAACAGACAACAGACCAAACAGGGAAATCGTGTATTGGATAATGTGGTATGGAGTATGGTAGTAGAATAATATCATAATAATTGATATGATCTGATCATAGGATTAGCAATGTGGAATATTTAACAGAATATATTGATATCTATGAAAAGTCTTCGAAAATTATTCAGAAGTGACAATAAGTTAAAGATTGATATGAATAATTTAGTCACAAATTAAATTAATATGTATTTTTCGTACGTATACATATATATTTTATTCACAATCAATATAGTAATATACCGATTCCTAGCCTTTGGAGGTTGGAGAATACGTCATTCCTAACTTTATTAATGACAATCTCTTGGGTTGGAAATAACAGATTTCACTTCCATCTCTTGGGTTGGAAATGTTTATGTAGGCGTTGCCCCATAATTAAGTAGGCTAAACAAATTTTCAGACAGCTGTCAAAATATTAATAACATTAAAGGTTATAATTCATTGATTTATTATGAAAATTATTGATTTAAAATGAGGATGATTGTGAATAAAATAGTATACATAACCCCTCGGCTGTAATGAAACATCCCCCACCTCGGATGTAATGTACTATTACGTAACTCAGTTATGTAATAGTTATTTACATTCGAGTGCGTGTAAGATGTATTTTACAGCGCGTGTTTAAGGCACGAGCCCTTAAGGCGAATGCCTTATTAGCTGGAGCGCTGTAAAATACTTCACGCACGAGAATTGTATCAAATTTTTTGGCCGACGATAATGAAAATCACTTTTTTTAATGAAATAGGTTGTACTTCTGAAAAGGGTTAGTTTAAAATACTGGGGTTAAGTCAATTTCCAAATTTGATTTTACTTACCTTCATTAGAATACTTCTTCTAGCGAAAATTTATTTCTAATAATAGACGTTGTTTATGACTGATAATATTTATTTGCTCATGTTTGCTTCGTAATAAATAATAGGTAGGTGTCGATATTTGACATTTCAGCAATGTTCGCCTCGCGTATTTGACAGGTATATCGATCGGTGACTATGTCGGTAACTGCGGATTTTTACAATAATGACAGATGTCGCTGCCGTGATTTTGGTTTATATAAATTAGTTTTAAATATAGGAAATGTTAAAGTAAAAAAATAACTTACGTAGGTAGTACTTTTTTACATGAACTTTATTATAGTAAAGATGTTTTCTTTTCTAAATGCCCATAAACGTCCAGTGTATTTTGATTATTTTACCGCATAGTTAGACAAGTTACAACACAGTAAGCGTAAAATGTAGGTTACACTTCAGGAGGGCAAAAAGATCTTTACAAAACACATTTTGTTTCAGTTATGTAAAAAGTCACATTTCAAAACGTCATAAGTCAGGAAAAATTCAATTTTTTAAAACAGAATTAGATAAAGTACCATTTTAGTTCTTTATGTCACTGAAGATAATAATATTATTCATAGGCGCCGATTTCGAAAATTTTTTCGGGTGCACTCACCGAATAAAAAACTGAGATTATACATAGGATGGTAACTGGGCTATTTTATATAAAAAATCTTCAAATAAGAGTTGTTGGGCATATAATTCTTCATTAGAATCAATAAGCAAAATTAATTGCATGGTTTATAGCGACAGAAATTAGGTATGAAAATGTCGAAAATTTCCTCAGAAATACCAGTAGAGACGGAGCCATGAAATTGAGACAAAATAATTAACAAATGTCCAATTTTAGTTTCAATTCCATTGCTATTACTCCAGATGTAGAATTTTATGCTTTACTACTTTTCTTTGAAGCATTTCTTATCTAAAATGGAGAAGCAGGAAATAACGAAAATATGATTTTACATGTTAAACTCCTATATTCGGCTGTGCCGTGCAAAATGGCGTTACATGTTAAACGCGATTATAAAAATAATTTTTAAAATGTATAACACGTAATTATATTAATCAATATTTAGTAACGAATAAAAATTGAGATACATAACAATAATATAAATATGATATAAAATGTTTTAATGGTTAAAATTTTTGTCGGGTGCACTTGACCCCATGCATCCTACAAGTAGGCGCCTATGATATTATTATTGTCAATCCTATTTCCGTACAGTAGTTTTATTCATAGATATATTTAAAGATGATACATTTTCAAGCAGTTACTAGCTGTATGTCAAGGATACTTCTATATGTCCTGCAGTTAATATTTTACTGTCTACAATTTTATGAGTAGTTAATAATAAGTGATTAGTTCAGACCTAAATTTGTACCAGTAAAATTGTTAATAAACTGATGGAAATTTTGTATGTCATGTGTAATTTTAGGACAATTATATAATTAGATTTGAACACTGTTGAGTTAAAGATTAACACAATAATTGTCTGGTATTCTGTATACCATAATTAAACAATCAATGTTAAAATAAAAACAAAAGATCTAAAAATAAATAATCAATTTTGTTTAAACAAAATTTTACAAATTTTTCGGTTTAGAGAGATTCGCATGAGGAGACGTAACCATCAATCTTCCATATAAAATCATTGATGTAACTGACTCAATGCAAATAGTTCTAAGTAGTTATACCCCTACTTTTTCTTCTTTATATAAACGATCTACCTACATGTGTAAAAATTTCAAACAAACTTCTTTTTGCTGATGACTTCAAAATTTTCGAGCACTAAACGATCAAAATGACGCCGAATTATTACAAAAAGATTTAGATAATGTTTACGAGTGGAGCGTACAGAATAACTTGCTATTAAATTTAGATAAATGTTACCATGTTAAATATTCCACAAAGAAAACTAATAGCAATTATAATTATTTAATAAATAATCGAGTAATATACAAAAAAACCCGACATTAAAGATTTAGGAATAAACTTCCAAGAAAATTTGAAATTTAATAATCACATAGATATAATAGTAAACAGTGCAGTAAAATCATTAGGTTATATAATAAGAAACTCGTATCTTTTCAGATCAACTCAACCACTTGTTCTTCTTTTTAATGCATTAGTAAGATCTAAACTAGAATATGCTAGTGTAATTTGGAATCCATCTGAGCTATATCTCAAGGAAATAGTTGAAAAAGTTCAAAAGAAATTTTTAAGATATCTTTACTTTAAGAAATTTAGAACTTATCCAACTTTCATGCCATATACCACACTACTAAGCATTTTTAACTTCTTGAAATTAGAAACCAGACGAAATATTTCAGATATTATTTTTATTTGTAAAATAGTTCAGAATATTATTATACTTACTATCAAAATTACCTTTTTATGTTCCAATGTATATTTTTTCGAAACCATTTTATATTAAAAGATATAACTTAGAAATTAGGAAAACTTCCCCTTTAATAAGATGTTGCCTAATTTGTAATAATATTAATAACAATAATGTAGATATATATACAGATAATATAGTTACATTAGTTAAGTATTTGAAAGTATTTTTCAAAGTTAATTTAGTGTTAGTTTTTAATGAAACTATGTAATTAGGCCCTTGTGTCTGTTTAGTTTCAATAAATAAATAAATAATTAATATTAATAACTGAATCTGTTCTATAATTTTATTTTAAAAAGTTCAATATCACAATATTTCCTTACAAAATTGTAAAATATGTCTTGCCGGACAGGGCGTTTTGTACCGGCGCGTTGTCTTCATGGAGAATCCATCACATTTCAGCCGTTTTTCTTCTCACCCGTGCATGAAGGGTTATCAAAACTTCTTGTAATATGCTTGGTTAACGAAATGCCCCTTAGGCACCCAATCCATTTGAAAAATCACTCGCATTTCGAAAAAAACAATATCAATGCACGGTAATCGTTTCCGATCTCTTTTATTCTTTCTTTAAATCGTCTAAACTGCTCGAAAACTTGAGTACTAGATAGACCCTCATCACCATAACATTCTTCAACAGTTCGTACATTTCTGTTGCGGATTTTTTGTTTCACACAGAATTTCATATTGACACTAACATAATTCCGGTGGAGCACGAGAAAGTATTTAACTTCAATCAAAGGCTACTGCCGAACGGTTTGCCTAATTATCTTGAAATTTGAACAGTGGATGGAGGGAAGATGACAAATTAATATGACGTAGCCTGCAATGTTGCCAAATTTACAGGGAATCTCGTTATTTAATTGCCACACCTCGTATATTATAAAGAAAGAGTAAATTATGCAATATTTGTAGGAAAACCCTATGTTATTGTTTGTGAATTAGTTGGAATTATTAAGGTAATAATGTGTTCGTGATATGGGTTGATGTTTCCCCACATTGCCACATTGTCTGACGAAGAAGTCTTGTGTAATCCTAGCGAAATGATATGTTGTGTGCAATATTCGAGGCGTGAAGCGTTCGCTTTTGTTGCGGCGTCTACCTCTGAGCAACGCTATGGCCATGTCAGCACGGCTTAAACCCAGGTTATTGGCTGTCAGAAAAACCTTTTGGCTTTCACCAAAAATCCACACGTTTCCTACTAACATATCGCATTTGCAACAGGAAATTCAAACCGAGATGCTTTGAGAAATAACCAAAGATACGCCCAACGACGTATCACATTCTATAGGCAATTTTCCTAGATGCAGGATGACATATATCCCAAAGTCTAAACTTTATGTTTCAAAACTAATAATTTCTATTTCACAAGCATGATATGAAATGTAACAGCACGTTCAACATTGTACGACATGTAATACAGTTGCAGATAAAATATCCGAATATAGAAAAGATTCTACTGTCATACCAACTTTTTACTTCCCGCTAAGAAAGGTACCTACATAGAAAAAAAACATCTAAATTGTAGTTAAAGTAACTAAATAAATTCCTTATTTTTCAGCCTACTAATTTTATTGGATTTATAGAATATTTTCAAAGGAACTGTTGGTATAGAATTTGTAAAAAATAGTATGTGTTCGTGTTATAATTTTATTGGATATATAGAATCTTTTTCAAGGAACTTTTTTATAGCATTTATCCATTTTTATTTCAATACTTTTATTTCTAAAAATTCACACAGTTGAACAAATACTCTAAAAATGCGTACACTTACGTAAAATTCTTTTTACAATCAAATAATATTACTATCAAGGTTATATCTCTCCCATTTTTGAATTATTGCCCCAAAAGTCAATATACCCCACATTTAGATAAAAACTTTAAAATTTTCAAAAATCTAATTTTTATGTATCTAGATACTTCTTAATGCGCTGATTCCAAATTTTGAAACCGCAGGTCGATATCTCATTTCTTTCTCGAGATATTAAGATTTAAAGTTTTGCTCAAAACTGCCCATTTTTGGGTAATAACCCAAAAATGGGTCGAGATATGAATTTGGCGACATCACCATTCGATTCTACGGGTAAAATTACGTAAGTGTACTAATTTTCATAATTTTTGTCCAACCGGTTCATTTTTTATGAATAAAAGTTTGAAAACCCCTGAAAATTGCCAAAATCTGAAAAAAACCTAAGGGGTACACCTTAGATTTTTTGCGATTTTTGGCCATTTTCAGTTATTTTGCTTTAGAGATTGTATGCGGTGTTCAAAAATTATGAAAATTGGTGTACTTATGTAATTTTTCCCGTAGAATCGAATGCTGATATCTCCAAATTCATATCTCGACCCATTTTTGGGTTATTACCCAAAAATGGGCAGTTTTGAGCAAAACTTTGAATCTAAATATCTCGAGAACGAAAAGAGATATCGACCTGCGGTTTTAAAATTTGGAATCAGCGCATTGAGAAGTATCTAGATACATGAAAATTAGATTTTTAAAAATTTTGAAGTTTTTGTCAGAATGTGGGGTATATTGACTTTTGGGACATTAATTCAAAAATGGGTAGAGATATAAACTTGCTAGTAATATTATTTGATTGTAAAGACAATGTTACGTAAGTGTACGCATATTTAGAGCATTTGAACAAAAATCCACCGTTACCGTCATAATCACCGATCGATATACCTGTCAAATTCGCGAGGCGAACACTGTTCAAATGTCATATATCGATACCTACCTATTATTTATTACGAAGAAAACATGAGTAAATAAATATATTATCAGTCGTAAACATCGTCTATTATTACAAATAAATTTTCGCTAGAAGAAGTATTCTAATGAAGGTAAGTAAAATCAAATTTAGAAATTGACAACCCTAGTATTTTAAACTATCCCTTTTCAGAAGAAGTACAACTTATCTCATTAAAAAAATCTGATGTGGCCAACACAAAACATCCCGCTATTTAATTTTTATTAATTTAAATACATACCTACGTATTTATTAACGCTGCAAACTATTCCATTGCATAAAACTATTGCTTTAATTACTATTTTCTTTTTAAAATGTCACTATTATTAATTTGAAATGATTAGTTTTTTGACATTGACAGTTACAGTCAGTTACATTGATTTGAAATATGAACTGTGTAATAAAGGAATTGTGTTTTTCTTAGGCTTCGGGACTTGTAAAAAAAAAATTATTTTTATATTTATCTGTAAAGTATATAGAAAAAGTATTAATGTATTCTTGTAGAAAATTCAATAATCTTTAATTTTCATAACGACAAAATCCAAAAAAATGATATTTAATGGTATTATTTGAAGAAAAACCATTATGAGCTTAAGGTAAAGTGCCATTTCCGGTTATCCCATTTGCACCAAAATCTAATGGTTTCTTTTCATATTAGAATGGGGTATAAATACAAGGTTTCAGAATTTTCTGAATGATAGTATTTGAGTTAGAGCGAAGACAAAATCTCTACAAATACACACACATACATACACACATACAGACATCATCGTGAAAATGTTAAATTTGGATTCTAGGGACCTTAAAACGTGGTCATTTACTAAAATCTCGATAAGTGATTTTTAGCACGATCCCTATACCTCCGTTACCAAGGGTAGCGGGAGGTAAAAAAGGGATTTACATTATCGTCGGCCAAAAAGTTTGATACAATTATCGTGCGTGAAGTATTTTACAGCGCGACAGTTTTGTTTATTAACTTACACGCACTCGAATGTAAATAACTATTTAGATATTCCTATACACAGACTTATCCATATTCTATGTACGATTCGCAGATTATATAACAAAACTATTTGAAAAATAAGTGAGCAAGAAAGATCTTTATAAATAGTTACGTTAAGGGACCGTTTCTTATGATAGGGTTTGATTCGGAGTAAATTACATCAGGATCGAATGTGATTAAGATAAAAGGGGAGAGCAAAATTCATTATATAAAAAGGACGGGTTTGCTCCCAGAAAGGCAAAAAACGACCCGTTAGTTGTAGCGAAGTTGGCTTTGTTCTGTCTGTGAAAATTAAAGGGATCGCTTCGTTCGTCTCTGTATTTTTGAACTAGTGTAGAGTGTCGACCTCGTACGTATGATCGCACAAGTGTGACATCTATAAATTTTGCTCATTGTATGTGGGATGCGATTTGGGAGTCGGCTGTATCTGCTATTCACGGTATTGTCTGCCAGAGAGAAGTCTTTTGTACGACTGTCTGTCATGCATATTTTTCCCACACAAAGAGAACAAGTATAATTTGATTTGCCATCAACAAGAAGGAGCACATTCTCTAACTTTATTCACATACTTATAAGTTTTTCAATCTCTTTTGGAGAACATGTATGAAAGTAAAGTAAAATAAACTAGAGCATTAATTGAAAAAACTGAACTTGCATTTTTATGTTTTAAAGTTACTTAAACGGGTTTTTTAAATGCCTACCTCCAGATTCTGGTGGTAGTACAAGCAGAGTGTCCTGCAGTGGCACCACGCACCTTTTAAAAAGATCTGTTGTATATAGCACAATACCTCTCGCTATTTCCATTTTATATTATACATATATGTATTGTATTGCAATTCGCAGTCGAAACCTCGTTTTATAATAAAAAATATCTGATGTGGACACCACATGACTTCCTTGTACGCCTGTTAAACTATACATATTTTGTTAATAATTACAATATGTATTATAACAGACCCAATTATAAAATTGCGCATATTTGATATAATTTGACATTAATATCAATATTTTTATTTATTGTCCTAATCCATAGCAAACTTAATTACAAAAACCAAAAAGTACATAATTTTTAAATTAACTTATCTCGCTTATACAAAGAGATAATTTAATATTACTTGATGTGTTAGACGCAGAATTCCATTCTCTAAAACTTTTATTTGAAGCATTTATTTCTAAAATCAAAATAATACCATTTTTTTAAGAATAACTGATAACAGCTTCAAGTAAAGTATCACTTCCGATTAGACTATTTTAACCAAAATCTCGTATGTTATTCCCATTAATATAAAAGTCTTATATACCAAATTTGAAAAGTTTTGGATTATATTTTAATATAGGTTTTCATTAAAATCTATTATAGGCTTCAAGTAAAGTACCACTCCCGGTTAGACCATTTTAACCAAAATGTATTATGTTATTCCCATTGATATAAAACTCTTATGTACTAAATTTGAAAAGTTTTGGATTATATTTTAATATAGGTTTTCATTAAAATCTATTACAGGCTTCAAGTAAAGTACCACTTCCGGTAGTTATTTAATGACCAAAACGCTTCGTGCACAAATCGATGTTATAACAAATACAAAATTTTAACTTTCTACGGCTCACCGTTTTTCAGTTATACGAGATACGTACGTACCTACGTAAGTACAGACGTCACGACGAAATTAGTCAAAATGGATTCAGGGATGGTCAAAATGCATATTTCCGTTGAAATCTGGAAACCGAAATTTTTCGCGATTATAATACTTCCTTTATTTCGTACAAGGAAGTAAAAATATGAAGCTTCACTCAAATATTGTTTTTTATTACATTTAATATGTCTTGTACACACATACAATTCTAATTATATCTATCACAGATAGAATAACGGAGGAAATTATTTTTCTTTTCATGTCACGCATGATTTTTTTACTTCATCGGATCTCGAGTTACAGCTGTTTGAAGTTACATGATTTTTCATCGAAATTTTGTATTATTGAAAAAACACAAAATATCGATGAAAAATCATGTAAATTCAAAGGGCTGTAACACGAGATCCGATGATGTAAAAAAAATCATACTTGACATGAAAAGAAAGAGAATTTCATGCTGAATTTAGACATTCATCGTGCGTTACTCTATATTTAACCGTGTATGAGTGGTGCATGAAAATATGAGAAATGAACTAAATTATTTAGTCATTATTATTACTATTATTATTATTTGTTCATAAAATGATTTCCATATTTCGTTTTACATTTCCACGAAGATATTCTAAAAATGCAATAAATATGGTATGTAGACAACCGTTTGTTTTAAAAGACGTTAAAGTATTTCTTCAAATCAATAACATGTATGTTTCAGCAAGTAGTTTATTTGTTCAGCTTTGGAGTGAACTGCGGTCAAAAAAAACAAAGAGCGGGACAATCGAGGCAATAAATACGCACATGTCTAGCGAAGATGCACGAATAATAAAACCAGAACGAGATTTCAGCAGATGATGTACGAGCCCTAACTCTTTGTACCCTAAATTTATTCCCTTGCCGTTTGCTGGCCATTCATTAACAGAGTATTTCAGATTGCTGTGCGAGTGTAGGGCAAAAACCGACGGAAATATTATTGTAACTCTTCCTACAATTACAAGAATTTAAATTTCGCTTCCAACAACTATTAGCCTAACATATGGCTGCGGATTTTTTGTATATCCTAGCAAGCCTTGAAAGAAACGAATTCAACGTAAAGTAATATATTATTCTGGTGATTCTAATATCCCCACTACATTTGTAATTAGTGAAATTTTCATCATTTTTTCAAAAACAAATCATCAACATATTTGTTATTATTTTTCTGAAATCGTCTTGTAATCTACTTCTTCCTTGCCGTAAAATCGGCAGGGAAATAGTATGCAGCATTAGTAAATAAATATGTAGGTAAAAATATAAATTAATATATCATCACGGCATATCGTCGCGTTCAAGGCAAAACGGCCTAAGCGCCAAAAAATCGTAATTTGCGATTTTGGTACCGTTCGATAGATTGGCGCAACCTCCATCTATTAAACACAGTGGCATAAGTACGAAAAAAATATTTAAGTAGATATTTCACTTTGAAGTTGCGCAAGCGACAATCACAATTTTGATACGCAGGCGTAAAATGGCATAAGCTCCATTTCTACGTATTTTCTTATGGGTGAAGGCAGTGTGAAATGGCACGAGTTATTGATGTCAAAGTAAGTGTTTTAAAAATTATTGTTATCATTGTTTGCTATAATTCATTTTAGTAAAGATCAAAGTTTTCTCATAGTATATTTTTATAATAATACAGATTCAGTATTTGTCACAATACTTGCTTAAACATTATGTCGCTTGTGCCATCGACCTGCAAAAAATCTGTTCGGGTACAACCGACAATCTACATGTTAAATTCATATCTCAAACTATCTGCAACAATAGGTCATTCATTATTAGTTACTTTCACATTTTAGTTTTTTTCAATATTTTATACTTTAATGCTGGTAATTAATTAAAGTTCATGTAATGATAATGACAGATTATTATGTTTTTCCGCGTTCAAAATATTAGCGCTTAAGTCATTGTCCCGAGGCCAGAAAATTATTGAATTAGCTCTTTCTCTTCCATCAACACTTGAAAATAATGATTTGATGGAAGCACTGAACAATGATGTGTTATTTTCCGATGCTCATATAGTAGAATACTTAAAAAGTTTATGTGAATTAAATGTTATACCATCAAGATATCATCAAGAATACTTGTTTTTGAAGTATGTGTATTCTGTTTCTGATGAACTAGATAAGACGTGGAAGATTATTAAATATAGTCATTTTATTTCATATCCAGTCCTGCCGGTAAAGTAACTAAAGTACAAAACATCAGAGTGATAATTTTTTTTTATTTTTATTAATTTTGTCTGAGTTTTGATGTTTGTATAATTATATAAGCGCAATATTTTTATACTGATATGTTTAAAAAAAAGTTTATTAAATAAAATATATTCTAATATGTATTTCAAATAAATCCTTTAACAGTTCTTTAATAATTACAATTATTACAGATCATGTCACAAACGCCGTTGTCCGTCTAAATTATCAAAAATTAAAATGGCATATCTTCGCGCAAGCAACATTTGCGATCAAACTTACGTTAATGTAATTGTCTTAACCGACATATAAATTTGGCATTAACACCACATAAACGAAACATTTGGCATAAGTGCCAATCAGACAACATACTTGTAATTATCATGCAGTTCTTTAATTTATATTTACATTTAAATACACACAAAAATTCAGAAAAAAATCTGCTTACTTTTAATGCAGTTAAGACATTAAAAATATATTTGTATAAAAGCGCAGACAGTTTTTTGTGTCTCCTGGCTTATTATGAAAATGGCGCTTGTGTCGTTTTGCCTTGAACGCGACGATATATTTTTACTGTGTGGGTGCTTCACAGATGTCACCTTACGGGCACTCATACTTGGTATGGAGAGTGCACCACATTATTGTGCGATTAAAAGTTTACATCGGCCGGAATCGCTCACGGCCACGCGACCCCAAATATGTAGGTATGTATTTAAATGAATAAAAATTAAATAGCGGGAAGTATTATGTTGGCAATATCAGATTTTTTTACTATATTTAAAAGTTTACTAAGCTGAAACTATAATGTACTTTGTTCATCAACGTAATCAAATATGTATTTGTTAAATAATAAAATACTGTATTATTCAGTTATTAATATCTGTACAATCAAAATAATTACTTCAATTTTTAATCAATATATGAACATATTGAAATACAAATTAATTTCTCGTAAAACTCATTATTTTAAATTTTTAATAATTAATATTTATTTTTACACTGTATCAACTAACGGAGAAAAATGTCGGAAGAGTCTAGCTACGTGCATAACATGGGATTTAATTAAATATATCTTTTGTTATCTCAAGACAAAGATGATTAAAATGTAAATTTTTTCGCGGCTGTTATACTTTAAACAGAAATTAAATGGGAGAGAAAAAATAATAAAGATTAAATAATTCAAAAAAGATATGACCTAAATATTAGGTCGAGTTTGTACGTGAGTCTTGCTCCGGCTCTAATAACGTTTAAATAATATAATAATCGAAGAGCAAAAATATAACAATTATCAAATTTATAGGGTAAAAACAATGATTGTGCAATGAAACAAATGAAATAATCAGACAAATATCATCATCTGTAATTAATTGCATATCCATTTGTTTTATTGCCTCGATGATTAGTAGTACCCTACATATTTAATAATTCTAGCACATTACTGTTCACAACAAATGAACTCAGATAAGTTATGCATAACTAAATAAATTCTCTTTTAAATGGAGTAACTTTCCACTATGCCGTGTATATAAAAATTATAACTTTGACCTCGTAACTCGATATCTAACAACGATAAAAAAAAACTTCGAACCTCCGTTTGAAAGAAAATTGTAAACTAATATTCTTTATTATTTCAGCCTTAGAAGATACTTATAATTTAAAAAAAAAAAATCTGTTGTGGCCAGCACAAGACCTTCCGTCAATTCGATGTATTTTGTACAAATCCCATACCAAAAGGTCCTTGGAACAGATTCTATATAATATCATGTAAAATCGAACACGAACACATACTATTTTCTAGAAATTCTATACCAAAAGTTCATTCGAAAAGGTTCTATAAATCCAGTAAAATTATAACATAAATATACACTAAGTAAAATTCACTAGACTCTTCCTTCATTTCTTCTTCAGCTATCCCCTATTTTATTAGGGGTCGCTGTTTCCTCTTCTCTCCCACTCATTACTGTCCAACGCATCTTCTTCACACAGTCCTGCCTTTCTCAAGTCTTTTACGATACAGTCCTTCCATCTTCTCTTTGGCCTTTCTCTGCGTGTCACTTGCGAGGAACACTATGACATATCAATTTTACATCCTATACCTTCCATATTTGGTTTTGCACTTCCAAGTGACATCTGTCAATTAGAATTTTTTGAATATATCATCTGTTTCCATGTTAAATAGCAAAGCTGACTAATTTTTCAAAATTAATTTCTTTATAACGCTTTAAATCTACATCTATTGATTATGAAGGAAAATGTATAATCAAACCGTATAGAGAAGAGTATTTTCTTTAATATGTATAATAACAATGTATTTTTCAAAAATCTTTCTTCATGTATAAAATTTCTCTCTGATCCATTAAGGCCATTTCTATATGTTAATCTTGTAGGATCGCAATTAATTTATATCATCCAACAGACTTTGTTTGTCTGCAAAAATATTGAATTCTTTCTGGAATTTCATCTTGTGCGATTAATTAATATTTATTATTGGTCGGGGGGAATCTTGGAAGTCTTAAGCTTTAAGTGCGCTAAATTTCATTTCCAAACCTTTTCAAATACGACAACGGACGACTTTAAAAGATAACGAAAACAGAGGAATACTAATTCGGCGAATTCTGTGCGTAGAATAAATTACCAACTGTTACACGACGCGTCTTAAATTAAAGGAAATCTGCCCCAGAGAAAACACCTTAAAAAGAATATATTACCATCCCTAATAACACAACCCTTCGCAGCATTTTTTCAGGAAATTTCAGGCACAATTTTACACGCATTACGGCATTAGATGGTTTTAGATTATCTTTCTTAATTTTATTTTTAAGGTAAGAAAGGTATTTGTTCAAAAAAATTGGTGGTGAGTTTTTAATGAATAAACACGTTTTAGAGCCCCTAGAATACGATTTCACTAGTTTTGCGATGACGTCTGTGTGTGTGTGTGTGTGTGTGTGTGTGTGTGTGTGTGTGTGTGTGTGTGTGTGTGTGTCGTATTTATCCAAAAATTCGTGGAAATGCTGACCGAAGCAACAAATGTGTATTCGGCTACTTACTAGTGCTGTTACAAGTTACAAGTCGGTTTTTTTATTACTTCTAGTTAATGTCCATCTATTAACTAACTATGCTGTACTGATCAGCTCTAATAAGAGCGAAACACGTGTCTACAGCTGTTTTGAGCGATTCCCTGCAAACAATTTTTTCTGGTTTTATAACTTTACGCTCACGATATAATACTTTCGTTAAATTTATTCATTTTAAAAATTATTGCCAGTTATTCTACCTAGCTGATAAATTTGAATCTCGCTATAAATTTAATAAGCTAACTTGTCTGAAGTTTTATTAACTTGTCTCATTTCTGTCTGGTCGGATTCAAATAATTTTCAAAATTTATATTTAAGTGAAATATTAGGGGTGAAATAACTCTGAATTTTAAAAAATATTTTATATATTTATACTTTATTTGGCTGATCGATTTCGCTATTTTTATAGCATCTTCAGAGCCTTAACAGCTGGAAAAATATGTACATTGAAAATATAAAAATATTAAAATATAATTTATAATTAATTGAGTATACGTGAAGATATATAATTTAAATTAAATATAATAACAAACCTTTCTTCACAAATTATATTTTATTATCAATATGTACATTTCAATTGCAATGCAATCATCGTCAGTTGTACTACAATAATATAATAAACATAAAATAAACATAAAATTTATAAATATGTCAAAAATATTTCAAATTTTTATGTCAGTCACAATATTTTTATCTTACTTGATAATTTAATATAAAATATAAATAAGTTATGAAATAGTAAATTAGGGATAATATTAATTTGAGGAATGATGTTTAACAATTGGGTTGACAAATTTTAGTAGTGTATTCTGTAGTGGCGACAAATCAGTGTTTAATAAATTTTGAGAATGTTTTTTCATTTCAATAGCTTCCAACATGTTGAGATTTTTGTTATAATTAACTTTTAAGCATTTAACATTATCAGAAGTGAAGTTATGACCTGTTTCATGATGGTGTAGGGCTAAGGCTGAATTAAAAATGTTTTTACTTTTGAGATGATAAATAATAATAATATTATCCCTAATTTACTATTTCATAACTTATTTATATTTTATATTAAATTATCAAGTAAGATAAAAATATTGTGACTGACATAAAAATTTGAAATATTTTTGACATATTTATAAATTTTATGTTTATTTTATTTTATTATATTATTGTAGTACAACTGACGATGATTGCATTGCAATTGAAATGTACATATTGATAATAAAATATAATTTGTGAAGAAAGGTTTGTTATTATATTTAATTTAAATTAAAATATAATATACATGTGATATGAAGGGGAAAAATGCTGGGGAGTGAAATTTATTATAATTGGTGTTACATGACAAGCATTAAGTAGGTAGATAAATTATTTATAAGGTATGGTTTTGTATATTTTATTATTTAATTTAACCTTACTCCAACTTCCACAACTATACCATCCCAAAAGTCAGTTCAGTAAAGTGTGTATTAGTTCTTATGTTTTTAATAAACAGGCTGCACAAAATGCACTTCTCCATCAAACGGCATTGATAAAATTTGACACCCAAAATACACCTAGTGCAAGTAATTGAACAGACCTCGCGTTTTTTTCGTATGCAACATGTTGTCGAACTAATGAATTTCATTCATTCGACAATCTGCACGCCTAGGACAAAAACAAAACCATCATTTTGCAACTAAACACACATTGTTAAACACCATTCAAAATTCAAAATGACACTTATGCCCGATTTTATAAAAGCAAATTAAAATTTTATCCAAGATTATAATATAATCGAAGATTACAAATATATAGTGTGTCCGTCTATTAATTAGGCAGCAATTATTCGCTTATTATACATTTAGTTGTTTTAACTATATAACATAAATTACAATATTTAAACTCCTCTATATAATAGCGGAAGTATCTCAACATTGTTATTTTTGGTTTTCGAGTAATTTATAGCAACTTTTAATTTTCAAATGGAACACCCTATATATTTATTCAAATTTAAAAATACGAAATTTGCTATCCAACAGTATAAAAAAAATTATATATCATATCATATAAAAGTGCGTACACTTACGTAACATTCTCTTTACAATCAAATAATATTACTACCCATTTTTGAATTATTACCCAAAAGTCAATATACCCCACATTTGGATGTGAATTTTCAAAAATCTAATTTTTATGTATGTAGATACTTCTTAGTGCGCTGATTCCAAATTTTGAAACCGCAGGTCGATATCTTGTTTGGTTCTCGAGATATTTAGATTTAAAGTTTTACACATTTTTGGGTATTAACCCAAAAATGGGTCGAGATATGAATTTGGCGACATCACCATTAGATTCTATAGACAAAAATACGTATGTATAGCAATTTTCATAATTTTTGTCCAACCGCTTCATTTTTTATGAATAAAAGCTTGAAAACCCCTGAAAATGGTCAAAATCTGAAAAAATCGTAAGGGGTACACCTTAGATTTTTGCGATTTTTTGCCATTTTCAGTTATTTTGCTTTAGATATTGTATGCGGTGTTCAATAATTCTGAAAATTGGTGTACTTATGTAATTTTGCCCGTAGAATCGAATGGTGTTATCGCCAAATTCATATCTCGACCCATTTTTGGGTTATTACCCAAAAATGGGCAGTTTTGAACAAAACTTTGAATCTAAATATCTCGAGAACGAAAAGAGATATCGACCTGCGGTTTCAAAATTTGAAATCAGCGCATTGAAAAGTATCTACATACATAAAAATTAGATTTTTGAAAATTTTAAAGTTTTTATCTAAATGTGGGGTATATTGACTTTTGGGGCAATAATTCCAAAATGGGTAAAGATATAAACTTGGTAGTAATATTATTTGATTGTAAAGAGAATGTTACGTAAGTGAACGTGAATTTTTAGAATTATATATGAGTATACATAATGTATATTCATGTGATAATTTTATTGGATTTATAGAATATTTTCCAAGGAACTTTCAATATGAAATTTGTAAAAAAATTGTATTTTGTACGAGTTACAATTTTACTGGATATATAGAATTTTTTCCAATGAACTTTTGGTATGAGATTTGTACAAAATACATCAAATTAACGGAAGGTCTTGTGCTGGCCACAACAGATTTTTTAAACAGAAAGTACCTACCACATTTATAAAACTGTATTATTTTAATCATTCGCCATAGTATTTGTCTATAATATGACATATAATTGTTTTTATACTGTCAGACAGCAAATTTCATGAACCTTATTATAGATGTTCTATTTGAAAATTAAAAGTTGCTGTTAATTACTCTAAAACCGGAAGTAACAACGTTGACCTACTTCCGCTTTTATACAGAAGAGTTTAAATACTGTAATTTATGTTATATAATTTAAACGGCTAAATGTAATAATAAGCGAGATATTTGCTGACTAATTTATAAACGGACAGCCTATATATAAGAACCAGAATTATATTATAATCCTAGATAAAATTTTTATTCGCTTTTATATAACCGGGAATTAGTTAAATTTGAATTTAAATGCCATTATTCTTGCTCGATATACTAAAAGCATATTAGTGAAAGAAACTCTTAATACAATTACACAATAATAGGTAAAAGAAAAGTTATAACTTTGAATTCCAACTTTGTTAGAATAATGTCCCACTTAGCATGAAAGAGTTTATAGTATGTTATTGTATGTAATGTTTCACTCTCGAGAAATACCACTAATGTATTTCCTGTCGAAGTGATGTAGAATGAGTTATTTATTACATAATATTCAAAGGAAAACGCCGCTAATTCAAAGGAAACACGTAATTTTCCCCTACAATAATACCCAGTCAATAAAATCTATTTCCACGTAAATATACTTGTTTGCTATTGGTCTGCCTCGAATTTCCGGCTGCATTTACAAGCTCTTTACTTCCGGTACGATTGGTTATTACTCACCGAAGAACTAAAGAAACATTTTATGTAGAGTGTAAGAAATAAATACAAATGTGAACAAATGTCAAAACGAATAGAACAGGACGGTATCGAAGATCGTGAATCAAAGCTTGATAATCCTCTTACGAACGATCAATTTGCATCGTAAAATGTGAGCATATACCGTTAACATTTCTATTTATAATATTATATGAATTCATACGGCCATATGTGGGCTTTGCATTTTAAAATCGTTCAAAATATGAAGATAAAACTCTTAATACTACCAATTTAGTTTATGTTCTGCATTTTTATTAAAAAACTAACGTTTCGGCACCATAAACTAGTGCCTTCTTCAGGGAAAAAAATCTGATGTGGCCAGCACATGACCTCCCGCAAATTCCATGTTTAAAATAGTAATGAGCTTTAAGTAAAGTATCTTTTTCCGTTCCGGTTGATCGTTTGTAAACAAATCTAATTTGTTGTTTTAATAAATAGAAGTCTGTAATACGAAATTAATTTCGTGCCAAAAATAATCGATTATCATGGGCCTATAGCGCTCACCAACAACTATAACAGTTCGACCTTCATCATTTTCAAAAAAGTAAGTTCCAATGACGCCACCTGACCATAGTGCGCACCAAACAATCTCATTTGGACATGAAATGGTACCTCGTAAATCACATGAAGATTTTCCTCTGCCCATATCTGGCAATTTTGTTTATTAACATACCCAGAGAGGAGAAAATGTGCCTCACCAAAGAAAAAGATAATCCTCGAAAAATCATCATCAACTTCCAAGTGCTCTAAAAACGCAATCTGTGTAAATTCTTTGCCGTACATGATCCATGTCGTAAATGTGTAGTTGTAAACCAATATTTGACATTTTGAAAACACGTACTACATTCTTCTTAACACGGTTTCATTATTAATGAAAATGTGTCAGTGACATTTGTTTAAATACGTCAAAATTTTATTAAAGTATTATGTTTTTGTTTGACGCATGGATCAGATGATGTACAAAAATAAATTATTTTATAAATTTATATTTAAAATTATTTACAGTTTTTTAAAGTTATATTATCGTAGAATTGAAGCTTGTGCCATTATATTATATTTTTAATAGTAAAAGTTGCTGAAAAATTATATTCAATGCAATTTTTTCAAGAAAAACTGGTAAAAGCTTGTATAAATGATACTTTCGGTTATCTGATATACACTAAAAACTAATCAACTCTTGCCACATTACTATAGAATGAGTATACAAAATTTCAAAATTTTCTGATTGATAGTATTTGAGTAATCGTGTCCACAGGATCCACACATCCACACACACATACACACAGACATACATACCCACAGACATCATTGTAAAAATGTTAAAATCGGATTCTGAGGACATCAAAACGTGCTTATTCACTAAAATCTCTATATGCGATTTTTAGCACGATCCCTATACCTTCCTTACCTAGGGTAGCGGGAGGTAAAAATGACGTATAAACTGTGACAAAAGCAAAAAACAAGTAACCAATTAATTAATTTGTTTAGTTCTCGAGTCTTTCTGTATCTTTACGCGGTTTTTACCTCCCGCTAAGAGAGGTAATAGACTCATGCCAAAATTCGCATATCCAGATTTTAGTGTATAAACAAGATTCAAGGTTTCTACAATTGATAAAACAACCTCTCAAATGACAATGTCCCATTTTACACCCTTAGTACATAAATAGCTATTGTCAGCAAACCGATTGTTTTGTAAATTGACCAGCTGACACTAAAGTGTTCTGCAAGTGACATGAATCAATCAGATACGAAATTAATTTTTAAACAAAAATTTTTGTGATAGCCTAAAAAATGTTGTGCGAATTTCGGCTTAATATTTCTTGTTACCTCCAGCTACCCTAGGTAAGGGAGGTATAGAGATCGTGCTAAAAAAGCATATAAAGATTTTAGTGAATAAGTACGTTTTGATGTCCCCAGAATCCGATTTTAACATTTTTGCAATGATGTCTGTAGGTATATATGTGTGTGTTTGTGTATGTGTGTGTGTGTATTTCTGGATGTTGGAGGGACGATTCCTCAAAAACTATAAGACTTAAGACCTGTTTAACTATGAATTCCTCAATCTGACATTCCTGGGAAGAGCTGAAAAGGTTTTGATAATAGTTGGACAACCGGCAGTAATAGTTTCTAAAAAAAATTCTTCTAAATATTATTTTTTGAAAATTTTTGATATTACTAATATTGAAGAATATAAAATTCTACACCTGATACATTTAAAATTTTTATTATATCTTCTATAGATTTAGAGATAAAGACGCTACAATATATAGAATAACGAGATGTACTAAACTACACTAAAAAAAATCTGTTGTAGCCAGCACAAGACCTCTCACCATTTCCATATTAGGCTATATAAATATTGTATTGCAATTTGCTACCGAACCGTCGTTTTATAACAAAATATTACAGAACTTTAGCTAAATATTGTTTTTTATTGTATTTAACATGTCTTCTGCACACATATAATTCTAATTATATTTATTTTTCATTGTATGAGGACGTTCCTAAATGTCAGAGATTCTTCCAATTCATTAACAAGATTGGCGGTATTTCTGATGGATATATGCATTTTACCTACTATTTTAAATATTTAATTAATAAAACAATAAGAAAGATTAAATGTACCTATTTCCCAGAAAAAGTTATCAGAATGTCACTAAAACTGTTGATTTTTGACACTGAAATCTGTCATTTACAAATTATGTTATAAACATTTGAATTTGTCAACTGGTTTCCTTAGTGTAGTTTCGCCTCCTCGACTTGTTATATCCCGATATTCTATATATTACAGCGTCTTTATCTCTAAATTTATAGAAGATATAATAAAAATTTTAAATGTATCAAATGTAGAATTTTATATTCTTCAATATTAGTACTATCAAAAATTTTCAAAAAATAATATTTAGAAGAATTTTTTTTAGAAACTATTACTGCCGGTTGTTCAACTGTTACCAAAATCTTTTCAGCTCTTCCCAGGAATGTCAGATTGAGGAATTCATAGTTAAATAGGTCTTATGTCTTATAGTTTTTGAGGAATCGTCCGTCCAACATCCAGCCATACACACACACACACACACACACACACACACACACACACACACACACACACAGACATCATTGTAAAAATGTTAAAATCGAATTCTAGTGACCTTGAAACGTGCTTATTCATTAAAATCTAGATATGTGATTTTTAGCATGATTCCAATACCTCTCTTAGCGAGAGGTAAAAAACCAGTTGACAAATTCAAATGTTTATAACATAATTTGTAAATTTTTAGTTACATTCTGAAAGCTTTTTCTGGGAAGTACATTTAATCTTTGCCCACAACAGATTTTTAAACGCTCTTTTCCTCTGCTGAAAACTCCAAATTCAGCCAGAAAAGATCAATTTTACAGCATTGATACAAAAAATACTGAATCCAGATTTGAATATCTAGGGCATTTTTACATAACGTTAACGAGTTTTAAATTTTCCTGATGCATGATATAAATTATTAATAAAAATTATAAAAACGTCGTGTATGTTTTGGTATCTTTCTTGGTATCTTTAATACGCTAATGCACGTGTAATTATACAGAAAAAATGTTACTAAACTTTTAATATTTCATGCACTACATTACTCTGATGAAGTTCCTTCTGAAAAATAATAGAAATAGAAGATTTAAATTTGTTATTTAATGAAGTTAGCTAAGAAGAGTTTCTGAAGAAATATCGGCTTATAACAAAATATAAGTTTGAAAGAATTCTTTTATTTTGCTAATTACGAACGCGCACATCTCTTTATAGATTCTTATATTAAAAGTTCCTCAAGTTTATAGAATAAATTAGAAGAGAAATAATTTTATTTGCTGAGAGGTTTTTTAGAGTTGAGCGTAACTGTACGTAAGTTAGAGTAGATGTGAGTTATTAGATTTTACGATAGTTTGAGTGGAAGACGAATGTAAAATATGAAAGAGCATTGTGGTTGTGGCAGCATTCCATTGGTCACACGTGCATACATAAATGTTTTATAACCCTAATAAGATTGAAATTCATCTTCCACCAAGTATTATTTTCCCTTTATGCTGTTATGAACGAACAACGTACTGCAATTCTAGTGCTGTCTGTTCGCATTAAAGTTCCATATTCGAAGACCATCTAGGAAAAGGAACAATGATTAATTCTGAAGATATACGAGATATAAGACTGCTTGGGATCAAAATTTTATTAACATAATTTTTACCTCTCGCTAAAAGAGGTATTGGAATCATGCTAAAAATCGCATCCAGATTTTAGAAAATAAGCACGTTTTAAGGTCCATACAATCCGATTTTAATATTTTTCCAAATTAAAAGATAATAATCTCAAAAATCTCAATAGTAATGTTGTTTATAAAATAAATTGTCTTGATTGTCAATCTTCGTATACTGGTGAAACAAAACAATTTATCTACAGAAGAATACAACAACATAATTACAATATTAATAGAAATAACAATAAACATAGTACCTTAGTACATCATTGTATTGCCCTTGAACATAAATTAGATTCAGTGGATTCAACTAATTATAAAATTCTACATCATGAATCTAACATTCAAAAGAGACTTTTCCTTGAAAGTTGTTACATAAATCTTGACGATAATTCTATAAATTGTAAATCTGATTACAATAATTCTAAAAATTTATATTCCAATATTAAATATATCACTCCACAGTAATTTTTATATTGTTAGGGTTTTTAATATTTTTTGTCATTCATTCTTGTATCTTTCTATAGATGTCATTCTTTGTTAAGGTCGTTGATTTTGGCGGTCACTTATAAGACGAATTGATACAATTTTTATTTAGTTGACTTAAAACCATGTAGTCTTTAAACACATTGGTTTTCTACAAAAAATTATAAAATCGTTTATAATTAAAATGAAAAACTTATTAATTTTTCAATATTTTATTTATTGGTAAGTTTGACAATTGTACATCACAATTTACATGTATTTAACAATATAAATTATTTTTGTTAGCTTGAAAATGGTTCTAAACAGAACCGAAACGTCGCAATCAGAAATTGTAAAGTATTAACTATGTTGAAATAAATGAAGCATTCATCCAAAAACCTCTTCGTATAGAAAAATTTTTACCTCTCGTTAAGAGAGGTATTGGACAGTGTTGTGCTTATCTAGATAACATTATCTAAAATTTGATTTAGATAACGTAGTTAATATCTTTTATCTAATATCTAGATATTTTTAAAATTAATATCTATTATATTCACCCCAATTCTGTAAGGAAGTTTTTAAGTCTTAGCAACGTTGCTAAAAATTGTAACCAATAGAAACAAATGTAAAGCCTGTCATTTTCATGTTTTATTCAGTGTTCGCAATTATTATTGGTTATTTGCTATAGCAACGTTGCTAAGACTTAACAACTTTCTTACAGAATTGGGGCGCTTATCTGTTTTATAACATGCAGAAGAAAGATAAGATAACCATTATTTATGTTAGGTCCATCTATACTCAAATCAAAATACTATTTAGAAAGTTATTTTATTAAGCACAATCTGCCGCATCGCATAGTGCCGTGTGCCGTGTCGTGTGTTCTCCATCGCCGGTGTGTCTGCCTGCGTAAACTTACTTGTGATGTGACGTGTGATCGTGATTCGTGAGCAATAGTGAGCAACATTACTTATGAAGATATTCACTTACTGGCATTTTTTGTGTTTAATTTTATGCAGGTAAATAATATAAAACATCGCCTATCTGATACTAATTTTGAGAAAGAACTGTTTGTACATAGATATTTTTAGAATAGTGTCTATCTTTTTATCTTCCGTCACCTTTAGGTAAGGAAGGTATTGTCTTTGGTCAAAAAATTCGGTGGTGATTTTTTAATGAATAAGCACATTTTAGAGTCCCTACAATACAAATTTACTATTTTTAAGATGATGTCTGTATGTATGTGTGTGAGTGTGTCCGTGTGTGTGTGTATGTGTGTCCGTGTGTGTGTGTGTATGCGTGTCCGTGTACATCCATGTGAAGAGTTGATTAGATTTTGGTTATAATCGATCCACCGGAAATACCCTTTTTTGAAGTTTTTAACAGTTTTTCTTAAAAAAACGCAGTTAAATATTATTTTTTGACATTTTGTTATTATATATATTAACGAAAATACTCTTCATATGCAATAGATGTAAATTTAAAGCATTATAAAGAAATTAATTTTCAAAAATTAGTCAGCTTTGCAATTTATCATGGAAACAGCTGACATAATTATTCAAAAAAAATTAATTGACAGATGTCAGTTGCAAGTGCAAAACCAAATATGGAAAGTATAGGATCTAAAATTGGTATGTCATATTGTTACTCGCAAGTGACATGCAGAGAAAGGCCAAAGAGAAGATGGAAGGACATTAATTAGTGTAGTTTATGTTATAATTTTATTGGATTTAAAGAACCTTTTCAAATGAACTTTTAGTATGGAATTTGTAAAAAATAGTATGTGTTCGTGTTCGATTTTACATGATATTATATAGAATCTGTTCCAAGGACCTTTTGGTATGGGATTTGTACAAAATACATCGAATTGACGGAAGGTCTTGTGCTGGCCACAACAGATTTTTTTGTATGTTACTAAATAAATATATACACTGAATATTTTTTGTTTCCTATTCACACATCGTATCAATCAAGCAAAAACAATTAAAGAAAGTTTTGCAAGAAATCACGGTTGCTTACTTTTCAGGTATCTTATCTGTTATCTAAAATTTTTATCTAGATAAGTAGTTTAACTATGGATACCTCAATCTGACATTCCTGGGAAGAGCTGAAGAAGTTTTGGTAACAATTGGACAACCGGAAGTAGTAGTTTCCAAAAAATTTTCTAAATATTATTTTTTGAAAATTTTTGATATTACTAATATTGAAGGACATAAAATTCTACATCTGATACATTTAAAATTTTTATTATATCTTCTAATGAACGTAAATACATGGTTCAATTTGTCTGAAGAATTTAATTGATTCGACGAAACTGAAAGATAATTATTAAACGTTCCATTTAAATTAATAACACCCGCTCAATTTAAAATTGTCGTCAACTAGAATAGGCGGTACTGAAATAATTTGTAAACATTCTTTTAATGGAAGTGTGTCGAGAATTTAAAAAAAGCTAAAGAAAGTACAACGAAAAAGACATCAACGTCGATCCAAAAGCCTACAGAAATCATCTACGTATGTCCGAAAAGCAATTTAAAAAATTTCAGGAGAACGAGAGCAGTAACAAACAACGATGGAACACAATCCTTCAACGTTCAATTCGCGTGTATATACCTTCTATTCGGATAAATCAACCCAGATTGCACAATAAAATTGATTGAAAATAGAAACACTGAATACTTTTATTGAATGGTAAAAATGCACGGGTTAGTGGGATTGAATAAACCAAAATATTAAATGAAATTTGTATATTCGTACTAATCGTCAAACCATGTTTGTATACCTCTCGCTAAGAGAGATATTGGAATCATTCTAAAAATAGCATATCCAGATTATAGTGGATAAGCATGTTTTAAGGACCCTATAAACCGATTATAACATTTTTACGATGATGTCCTTGTGTATGTATGTATGTATGTATGATGTGTGTGTGTGTGTGTGTGTGTGTGTGTGTGTGTGTGTGTGTGTGTGTGTGTGTGAATGGGATGGGAACCACGGTTTCTCAAATATGTACTATAAGACTTAAAAAATATTTAACTGCAGTTTCCTGGATAGAGCTAATTAGATTTTAGTAACAATTAGACAACCGAAAATATCAGTTTTTTAAAAAAAAAAAATGTTATTTTTTGAAAATTTATGTTATTACAAATTTTAAAGAATATAAAAATCTCTATCGGATACATTTAAAACTTTTATTATATTTTTTATAGAGTTAAAGATAGAGGAATACAAATATATAAAATATTATATTTTAATTAATCCATAGCCCATGGAAACCAGTTGAAAAATTAAAATGTTTGTAAATGACAGATGTGAGTGTCAAAAAAACCAGAGACATTACTGACGACTTTTTCTGGGAAGTACATTTAATATTTCTTATTTTATTATTAATTTAACATTTATAATTATTACATGTATTACATATACCCTTCAGAAATAGCGCCAATTTCATCAATGAATTGGAAGAATCTCGAACATTTAGAAGAATAAGAGGAAACTTGTTCATAGAATGAATTAAAAAATATTAAAATATGTAAAGAAGATGTGTTTTTGTGTGTACCAGAAATGTTAAATATGTATGTACATTACTTATATAGCCTAATATGGAAATGGCGAGAGATCTTGTGCTGGCCACAACAGATTTTTACCTCCCGCTACCCTTGGTAAGGGAGGTATAGGGATCGTGCTAAAAATCGCATATAGAGATTTTAGTGAATAAGCACATTTTGATGTCCCCAGAATCCGATTTTACCATTTTTACAATGATGTCTGTGGGTATGTATGTGTGTGTATGTGTGTGTGGATCCTGTGGACACGATTACTCAAATACTATCAATCACAAAAGTTTGTATACCTATTCTATTCTAATGTGGGAAGCGTTGATTAGTTTTTAGTGTATATCAGATAACCGGAAGTATCACTTATACAAGCTTTTACCAGTTTTTGTTGAAAAAATTGCATTGAATGTAATTTTTCAGCAACTTTTACTATTAAAAATCTAATATAATGGTACAATCTTCAATTCTACGATAATATAACTTTAAAAAGCTTTAAATAACTTTAAATATAAATTTATAAAATAATTTATTTTTGTACATCATCTGACCCATGCGTCAAACAAAAACATAATACTTTAATAAAATTTTGACGTAGTTAAACAAATGTCACTGTCACATTTACATTAATAATGAAACCGTGTTAAGAAGAATTAAGTAGAAATATATTTGATTTGTAAATATAAATCTGTCAGTATAAGTACGTGTTTTCAAAATGTCAAATATTGGTTTACAACTACACATTTACGAAAAGGATCATGTACGGCAAAGAATTTACACAGATTGCGTTTTTAGAGCACTTGGAAGTTGATGATTTTTCGCGGATTATCTTTTTCTTTGGTGAGGCACATTTTCTCCTCTCTGGGTATGTTAATAAGCAAAATTGCCAGATATGGGCAGAGGAAAATCTTCATGTGATTTACGAGGTACCATTACATGTCCAAATGAGACTGTTTGCTGTGCACTATGGTCAGCTGGCATCATTGGAACTTATTTTTTCGAAAATGATAAAGGTCGAACTGTTATAGTTGATGGTGAGCGCTATAGGCCCATGATAATCGATTAGTTTTGGCACGAAATTAATTTCGTATTACAGGCTTCTATTTACTAAAACAACAAATTAGATTTTGTTTATAAACGATCAACCGGAAAGGAAAAAGATACTTTACTTAAAGCTCATTGCTATTTTAAACATGGAATTTGCGGGAGGTCATGTGCTGGCCACATCAGATTTTTATCTGAAATTCCGAAAAGAAGATATTCACAAAAAAGTGATCTTGGCCGCCATTTTTCCAATATGGACTATAAGGTCCCTTTTATTATTCTCATCCTGTACATATTTTATTGGATTTCTTTTCATTTTATTTAACATGTAGCTGCCTTTGGGAAATTAGGTGGTATATATCTTAATCTTTATTGTGATCTGTCTATGAACAAAGTAGCGTAAAAATTACGAGCAAATCCGTAGAGGGTGAAGGTTTTCCTCTGTATAAAATAAGTATAATTTTTGATTGTTGGACTGGTTCCAATTATAAAAAGTCGGGGCGGTTCAGTGAGTGTGTCTCAAATCCAATAACTGGCGCAAAGAGCATTATATGCAGCTCTGCTGATAAGCTACTGTAAAATCAATTCTTTATTAAAAGATCCGATAGACAATACAATCAAAACAATAAGCTTTTGTTTCCATACGCGCCCGCGATGCTTTCAAACAGAAACGTTCAATTATTTCCTTCATTTCGTTATTTTTAAATGCCGAATTTCACAGAAGCAAAATAAACTATATTTTTAAACTGCTATGAGTGCTTACGGAAAAAAAATATACGATCACTAATAGTGGATAATATGCCGTGATGATATATTTATTTATATAGATACCGGATGCCTCATGCATAGACGTTTAAAATGGGAAAACAGTTTTTTGTAAATAAAAATCTGTTGTGGCCAGCACAAGACCTCTCGCCATTTCCATATTAGCCTATATAAGTATTGTATTACACTTCGCTATCGAACCGTCGTTTTATAACAAAAAATTACAGAACTTAACCCAATTTTTACCTCCCGCTACCCTTGGTAAGGGAGGTATAGGGATCGTGCTAAAAATCACTTATCGAGATTTTAGTAAATGACCACGTTTTAAGGTCCCTAGAATCCAAATTTAACATTTTCACGATGATGTCTGTATGTGTGTATGTGTGTGTGTATGTGTGTGTGTATGTGTGTGTGTATGTGTGTGTGTATGTATGTGTGTGTGTATGTGTAGGGATTTTGTCTTCACTCTAACTCAAATACTATCATTCAGAAAATTCTGAAATCTTGTATTTCTATCCTATTCTAATAAGAAAAGAACCCATTAGATTTTGGTGTAAATCGGATAACCGGAAATGGCACTTTACCTGAAGCTCATAATGGTTTTTCTTCAAAAAATACCATTAAATGCCATTTTTTCGCATTTTGTCGTTATGAAAATTAAAGATTATTGAATTTTCTACAGGAATACATTAATACTTTTTCTATATATTTTACAGATAAATTTAAAAATATTTTTTTTTACAAGTCCCGAAGCCTAAGAAAAACACAATTCCTTTGTTCCACAGTTCATATTTCAAATAAATGTAACTGACAGTAAATGTCACTGTCAAAAAACTAATCACTTCAAATTAATAATAGTGACATTTTAAAAAGAAAATAGTAAATAAAGCAATAGTTTTATGCAATGGAACAGTTTGCAGCGTTAGTAAATACGTAAGTATGTATTTAAATTAATAAAAATACGATAGGAATGTGTGGCGAAGGATGATTGTTGTGTAACTATTATTGTGGCCCGGATGCGGTTATTCGCTACCGAAAATCGGTCACTTTAATATGTTCTTATGTATGAATGCTATGATGATTGTGGACAAGGCGAAAGAAGAATGTTGTTAAAGAGTGAAGTGAGTCAGCTGAGCTCCTACTCTTATCCCTTTTCTTATTGTTACTATTGTTTCCGGGTTTTTGCTAACCCACTAAGTGGGAAATGCGTGATTTTATGTATGTATGTAAAAATTAAATAGCGGGAGGTTTTGTGTTGGCCACATCAGATTTTTTTTTATTGTATTTAACATGTCTTCTGCACACATACAAATCTAATTATATCTATTTTTCATTGTATGAAGAAGTTTCTAAATGAAGGAGATTCTTCCAATGCATTAACCAGATTGGCGGTATTTCTGATGGAAATATGCATTTTACTTATAATTTTAAATATTTAATTAATAAAACAAAAAGAAAGATTAAATGTACTTCCCAGGAAAATATATCAGCATGTCACTAAAACTTTTGATTTTTGACACTGACATCTGTCATATCCAAATTATGTTATAAACATTTAAATTTGTCAACAATTTGTTTCCTTAGTGTAGTTTCGCCTACTCGACTTATTATATCCCGATATTCTATATATTATAGCGTCTTTATCTCTAAATTTATAGAAAATATAATAAAAAATTTAAATGAATCGGATGTAGAATTTTGTTCTTCTAAATTAGTAATATCAAAAATTTTCAAAAAATAATATTTAGAAGAATTTTTTAAAAAATTACTACTTCCGGTTGTTCGATTGTTGCCAAAACCCAAACCGGCGGCACCCATGTTCGAACACATTTGGAAAATTAGATCAGCGACTTCGCGAATCTTATTATTGACAATTATAATTATTTTTGGTTATTTTTATTACTACATAAATACTCAAAATATCGTTTACATTGATTTTTTTTAATTAATAAAGCAAAGCTGGTATCTTAAGTAAATAAATTCAATTCCCAATTTGAATTTCCACTGACTGTACCTATGTCAAAATAATGTTGACATAAAATTCATACTGATTTGCATAGCTACCTGATAACTACTATAACAGTTTGATTCGGTGTTGCCAAATTTACATTTCTTTTAAGTAGCTCGTGTGGCTTTACGAAAGGCCGTACAATTTTTGTACATTAGGATTATCGACTCAATATTAATCAAAGAATCGGTCTACCTGAAGCTTTTCACCCATTTTCAGAACACCCTGTACTGTTCACCGTATTTTAAGTAGTGATTGAACTTTAAAATCGTTGATTCTTCACGTTTGTACTTTTCGAAAGGGTTGATCTGCCGAAGTTCTATGTGAGATTTTTATAATTCGTTTGTGAATTTGTTCTTGTTCTCTACCTCTCTTCTGTCTGGTGTGTTGTAAACCGTATGCCTGCCCGTGTGTGTGTGTGTGTGTGTGTGTGTGTGTGTGTGTGTGTGTGTGTGTAAAGTGTAAAAAGTTGTACAGCGCCCGGTCGACTAAGGCCGGGTGTCGGGTATTTTTCTAAACAAACATACTGGAAGTAATGGCTTCTATTTTACGGTTAGAATTTTCGATTGGTTCGCGAATGAAACATGAATGATCAAAGGCCTCTCTCCTATAGATGGATCGTTTACATTCAGCTAAATTTATTTCGTTTTACTCCACACACATTCAAATTGCATCAACTGGACCGATTTTCAATATATGTAGTATTGAGTTAGATACATAACATGTAAAAGCTCAAACAATTGAAGTGTAGAACAATAGACAACAACTTTACGTGTATAAACCAAAATACAAATAATGTTGGTATTATTGAACTAAAATCAAAGAATTGTAAATTCAAGGGGATATATACTTACATGCCTTAAAAGTAAAAGTAGGTATAAGATTTTTTCAAAAATATGTTTTAGAAATGGAGAAGTGTTATAAAATTACAAACATGGCTGATATCTAAAGCGAAAGATAAAACTAATTTTATAAACTGATGACTCATACGTTCAAAGGTCGAATGTGTTCTACAGTTATTTAAACAAAATGGATGAGAATATTAACAAAAGAAGCACTTTCAGCTATTATTTGTATAAGTCAAATGATTCAATTATTAATGATAGATAGTAAATAAATTAATGAAAAATATACTAAAACTTACCAATTAGAAGAACACTTTGACTCCGTCACTGAATCTGCAAAAAAATATTTATTATTATTAATTTATTATTATTATTATTATTATTATTATATACAGGATGTAAATTTTAAAACGGGTCGTAGGGCTATAACATAGGAACACAGTTTTTTAGACGCCAAAAGTTTCTATATTAATTTATTGAAAAAAGAATTAGTGCATATTATAAAGAAAATACCAAACACATTACATTTACGTTTTATATAAAGCCAGAAAATAAATTTAAAAATTTGCACAATTAAGAAAAAAATCATTAGCCGTGAAACTGACAGAAACAAAACAAAACAATTGTTGACTTAAGACTGTCATTAATAAGCGTTTTTTTTTCACATTATTTGTTAAATTATTATTTCCGTCTTATTCAGGAGAAATCATGGATAATTTGTCTCATGAAGAAAAATTACAAATTATTAAATGGTTTTAATTGTTTCCTTGTAGTTTGCTGTTTTTCTCGTTTCTTATACCTATTACAATAAATAATGATTGTTTCTTAAATAAATATCCTAGTGTTTTTTTTTTTAATTTATTTTGGGGCAATTTTTTATTAGTTAATAAATTAATAACTTTAATATTTAATTGTTCTCTGTCATGTTAGTAAAAAATGACAATGTTTTGTTATTGTCAGTTTCATGGCTAATGATATTCTTTCGTAATTGTACAAATTTTAAAATTTGTTTTCTGGCTGTATATGAAACAGAAATATAATGTGTTTGGTATTAAAAAATTCGTAATTTCAATAAATTAATATAGAAACTTTTGGCAACTAAAAAACTGTTTTTCCATGTTATAGCCCTATGACCCGTTTTAAAATTTACACCCTGTATATACACAGTGTGTTTGAAAAAATGGTTACACCAATTTATCTGGCTTATTATTGCAGATACGCTTATTGCTTATAGGACATAATTTATTCAATACAATATCTGCGATTATATTATATGAAAAGTGTAATTCTGGGACTTCCGGTATAACTTTGTAAATTTAAATACAACCTATACAAGTTTTTTATAAATTTATATTGTATTTTTTATTCTCTTTACGACCATACCAAATTTCTTAGTATTTACCATATTCATTTGTTACATATAAACTTCCATTAAGTAATTATTATTATATTTTATTCAGAAATTTGTGTTGTATCATTCAATTTCCTGATTTACGAGTGTACTATTATATGGAGCGAATATAACAAGGATGGGATCCTCCATTAGAAAATTGGTCATTTATTTTTAAATTACTTTAAAACTTTGTAATAGGTACTGTCAAAGTTTAGAAAAGTGATTAGACTAAATTCAAGAAGCAAATTGACGTTTAATTTAAAAACAGTGCGAGCAAATTTTGAATTAAAATGTCCTATTCGACAAATCTGTAATCTATTTAGTAACGTCAGCATTCAGTGCAATATTTGTGCCGATTCATTCCGTAAATTTGAAATATCACTTTTGCAATTTTTCCATATTTAAATTGATTTATTAATATATTTTCTGCTATCTTCATTACTGTCTTTTTTTTAAAATGTAGTCTAATATGTATTTACATTTGTGTTAATTAATTTCTTTAAAATTTTTTATTTCCAAATTCATCGAATATAAAGAAAAATATTAATTAAATCGTATAGAGAATAAAAATATTCTTTAAAATTTTTATAAACGGCAGTTGCTCGCCTTCGCTTGGGCAAGAAAGTATCTAATGTTTTATTTCTACCATTAATTTTAAAACTGCTTAAATTACATTGTTATTTTTTTAATATATTGGATTATCTTTCTGAACTTAATATTAAATAAATAAGTACTTTAATAAACTTGATTACAACAATGATAAAATTGATTGCAACAATGTGATTGTTTGATTACATCAATGCGATGCACTGTCACTGCATTCATCAGTCTTCAGTGTTGCCAAATGGGTGAAATTCCCGTTGGTATTAAATGATTTAATTATTTGTGCTTAATATTGGTTTCCAATATTGTCAGTATCGAAATCAGTGAAATCATGAATAAGTAAATATTTTTATTTGAATTTAAGTGTTACTGATTAATGAACTTATCAATAAAAAAAAATCTGTTGTGGTCATCACAAGATCTCTCGCCATTTCCATATTAGGCTATATAAGTTTTGTACATATTTGACACTCACATTTATCTGTCAATTACAACAAGGCCGTATCCAAGGGGGGGGGGGGGGGATTTGGGGGTTCAAATTTTCAAAAAATAATATTTAGAAGATTTTTTAAGATCCCTGTAATCCAGTTATAACATTTTTACGATGTCTGTGTGTATGCGGATGTTGGAACAACGGTTTCTCAAATACTATAAGACAAACAATATTTAATTGCAATTTCCTCAATCTGATATTTCTGGGAAGAGCTGATTAGATTTTGGTAACAATTGGACAACCGGAAGTAATAGTTTCTTGAAAATGTGCTTATCCACTAAAATCTGGATATCGATTTTTAGCATGATTCCAATACCTCTCTTAGCGAGAGGTAATAAATAGATTTAGAAAAAAGATGTATAAGTTCCCCACTTCCCTTAGAGAAATTTCTAGCGTCGTCTGTGTACAGGACGTATTATTTAGGGCAGCCTATAATTATTTAAGTAAGTTTCTGGTTTTGATTGTAACATCTGTATCTGTATCATCCCGCTTGTGTTGATATACTGGTAGTATCTTTTCCATCCAATAATGACGGAGTTTTGGAAGGGTTTATATTACGATTCTGGGCGAGCAGAGCGCAGCTGGACTGCCGCATTTAATGGATATTTAAAACACAGTCCAGCAACGTGTGTCTCTGACTCGGGTCGCGTACTGATCTCTTCTCCCCGTCGCCCAATCTTGTTTTTTATGAGCCCGTGACTGAACGTGACTTCATCGAGCGCAAGAATTTCTTCAACAAACTTCCAACAGTCCCGAGAGCAGATTTTAGATATGGAATATTTGATGTACAAGATTGAGAGATCCCTCAAAAGGAATTGTCACAATTAAAAGTTAGTAAGTGTAGGCTTTATTCCATATGTGAATAGACTACTTGAAAGAGCGGATGTTCAGATGTGGATTACTTCAAAACGAAAATGTATTATCATCTACAATTTGTACAAGAGACAAGACATGTAATCAGAGTATTGTTGTCTTTATTCCATATTTGAGTATTCTTGGAGATATTGACTAATAATTTCTCGAAGAATAAAATATATCATCAACAAGATTTTTTTAGGCTGTGTCTGATATTTTTGTAAAAATTATGAATTTAATTATATGTGAATATACAGGGTGTCTCTTAAATAGCGGGACATGGCTTAACCACAGATTCCTGAGGCTAAAATAAGACGATTTAACCAAACTTGCTTCTACCGGAAACTGTACCATTTAGCCAGAAATCTGCTTCAAAGTTATTCGAAAAAAAATTAATTTTGCTTATAATAATCGGACGCTTTATTCGATTTGGATGAAATTTGGTATGACATTTTATATGGTTATAAGTCATCTTTTAAGGTGATACTTGTTATTATTAGTGAACCACTAGTGTATGAAACTTAGGTCTCCCAACATGAATTAGACCGTAACATTTTAATGGCAATGCCGAAAACGTGAAATTATTTTTCTTCAGAAAGATACATTCAATAGTAAACTTTTGTCTCTCTGTGTAATTTGTGATATCTGTTACGGTTCACACAGAAAAAAATAAAATCTGAGTGTCTGCACTGCTAAATTTTTAAAATAAATTTAATCTAGCAGTCTATCCAAATGTCAAACAAGTAATTTTTAATGACAGTAACAATTGTTTTACGGGTTGTCAAAAATTTTCTTCGCAATATTCTAAAATTAGTAACATCCGTTTGTTCGGCCTAATAGTATTTTATTACAATTATTATAAATAAGACGATTACATATCTCAGCTAACTCCTAAACAAGTTGTGAAAATTGACAACTCGTTACTGTCATTATAAATTACTTGTTTGACATTTGGATAGACTGCTAGATTAAATTTATTTTAAAAATTTAACAGTGCAGACACTCAGATTTAATTTTTTTCTGTGTGAACCGTAACAGATATCACAAATTACACAGAGAGACAAAAGTTTACTATTGAATGTATCTTTCTGAAGAAAAATAATTTCACGTTATCGGCGTGGCAATTAAAAAGTTACGGTCTAATCAATGTTGGGACACCTAAGTTTCATATATTAGTGATTCACTAATAATAACAAGTATCATCTTAAAAGATGACTTATAACCATATAAACTGTCATACCAAATTTCATCCAAATCGAATAAAGCGTCCGGTTATTATAAGCAAAATTAATTTTTTTTCGAAGAACTTTGAAGCAGAATTCTGGCTAAATGGTACACTTTCCGGTAGAAGCAAGTTTGGTTAAATCGTCTTATTTTAGCCTCAGGAATCTGTGGTTAAGCCATGTCCCCCTATTTAAGAGACACCCTGTATAATATAATATCCCTAAATTTAAAATAAAGAATAATAATTTCAAATATAAACTCGTAATGCTGTCTTTTATTTAAAAGGAAATATTTTTTAAAACCATTTTTCATCTTAGGATTTAAAATAATTTGTTCTTTCTTGTCCATCTTGCACAGGTCTTTCTATTTCTTCGTTATAATTATCAAAATATTCAACAAACTTGTACAATTTGTATTTTAAAGTGTCAGCTAACGTTAGGAAATGCTTAGCGATTTGGGCATCGGAAAACAGATACCTAGCTAAGTAATTCCTAAATCGAGATAGGCAATGCTTAGTGGTTGGTGAAAACGAAATTTTGCTAAGTAATGCCTATATGGTGCACACCGGGTACTTAGGCTGTGTCCGATGTCGCATTTTGGCACTTAGTATTTAGGATTTAGGTTTTATTCACCTAAATACAACTCCGAATGGCACACTAGTGGTATCCATTGGTTTGTATGGCAACACTTTAGAACAACAAAAATGAATTATACAATTCGATTCAATTTGATGCGTGAGAGTAAATGTTAATATTATACGAGAGTCACGCCAAAATTATTGAGATACCCATTTCTGGGTGTGCCAGTATCTACAACACATGTAGACGTCGGTAATGATGACGATATATTTTACCGTGTGGGCGCTTACCAGGCGTCACCTCACGGGCACTCATAGCTGGTGTGGAGAGTGCACCACAGGGGTCACTTTTGTGCCATTTAAAATTGGAAATATAAAACAATAAGTTATAAATATATTTAGCAGCCTATGGAAAACAAGTGGCAAAATTAAAATGTTTGTAATTGACAGATAAATGTGAGTGTCAAAAAGCTGGAGACATTACTGAAGACTTTTTCTGGGAAGTACATTTAATATTTCTTATTTTATTGTTAATTAAATATTTATAATTACAGATACGTATATTAGATATACCCTTCAGAAATATCGCCAATATCATTAATGAATTGGAAGATATACACGCGCGCACACACACATACACACACACACACACACACACACACACACACACACACACACACAGAGAGAGAGAGAAAGAGAGTGAGATTATCATAAAAATGTTAAAATAGGATTGTAGGGACCTTAACCATGCTTATAAGTTCCCTTTGCTACCAAATACGCCATTTGAAAGAATATTTGAATAATAATCAAATTAGAATGTTTTATTTTGCATGTATAGAATCACGCCTCAGGTATGGTATTTGCTTCTGGGGTTCTTCCTGTGCAGCAGAAGGAGTGTTCTTGGCACAAAAAAGAATTATGAGATGTCTAGCTGGAGTAAGCTACAGAACATCTTGTAAAGACATTTTTAAAAAAATTAATATCCTCACTGTTCCAAATATCTTTCTACTTGAAATCTGTTTGTTTATTTACAAAAATAAATCTTCTTTTGATAGGATCTGTAATCGGCATGATTATAACACTAGGGATGTCAACAAATTTTATATCCCAGGCTCAAGAGTGAATGTTGCTAAATATTCCCCTGACAGATTCGGTCTTGAAATATTTAATAAATTACCTGATTCTATTAAAAATCAAACGAATGAGATAAAATTTAAAAAAGAGTTAAAACTTTTCTTACTGCAGCACAATTTTTACGATGTAAATGATTATTTGAACATGTAATATAATTTCTTATGTATAATTTCTTTTATTGTGGATGCATTGTATTCTTTCTTTTTATTGTAAACTGACAATTTCTATACACACTGTATTGTGTCTACAGAAATAAAATATATTATTATTATTATTATTATTATTATTATTATTATTATTATTATTATTATTATTATTATTATTATTATTCACTAAAATCTGGATATGCGACTTAATTTGAAATAAAGGTTGTAAGCAGATAAATGTAATAGTAAATAGAATCCAGAACTTTAAAGCAATATGGATATTGTAGTAGTAAAACAAACAAAATTTTTGCCTTTTGAATCTGTAGATTTTTAATCTACATCCTCAATGAAAGAGCTACAGTTTATAGTGTTTCCAACTTTGGTAAATTACTCCAAAAATATATCGTATCCAGTGTGATCATCGTACTCGATACAGCTCTTGAAAAACTACAACGGATAGAAGCTAAACGAATTTAATCTCACTGTGCGATCCCCGATTTTTTTTTACTTGTTTCGTAAATTGTATACACATTACTGTTGTTTATGGTTGCCTCGGCAACATGCAGCATTTTTACCTCACGAAAAAACCCCTACAATGGACGCAGATTATATCGGTTACCTCTGTAACAGTTACATGGATTTCAAATTGTACGAGAACTGAAAAAAATAGTACTTTATCACAAATACAAATATTTAACTTACAAACGAATCAAATAATGGATGTTTCTACTTGTGTACCCGAAAATGGGTAGAACATACACCTTTTTATTCTTCCAGTAAATTTCTCGCATTTAAAAAATAAGTATTCGTATAGTACCATCTCGTTCAACGATACGGATGCATTCCTGAAAAACTGTGTTAACTATATGTTAACTAAATTGTCATTAATTGAAAAAGAAATAGTTTGTGGTGGAAAGAAATAGGTTTTTAAAATAAATAAAATAGACATATCTTGCTTTTTTCATTTTTTTCTTTTTACCTCTCATTAAGGGAGGTATTGGAATCATGCTAAAAATCGCATATCCAGATTTAAGTGAATAAGTACGATTTAAGATCCCTACAAACAGATTTTAACATTTTTACAATGAAGTCTGTGTGTGTGTGTGTGTGTGTGTGTGTGTGTGTGTGTGTACGTGTGGATGTTGGAAGGATTATTCCTCAAAAACTATAAGACTTAAAAAATATTTAACTGCAGTTTCCTCCATCTGACATTCCTGGGAAGAGCTGAAAAGGTTTTGGTAACAATTGGACAAACGGAAGTAGTAGTTTCTTAAAAAAAAATCTTCTAAGTATATTTTATTTGAAATTTTTGTTATTACAAATATTGAAAAACATAAAATTATACATCTGATGTAATTAAAGTTTTTATTATATGTTCTATAGATTTAGAGATAAACACACTATAATATATAGAATAATCTAATACATCGCAGAGGCTAAGACACTAAGAAAATCAGTTGACAAATTCAAATGTTTATAACATAGTTTTTAAATGCATATATCCATCAGAAATACCGCCAATCTAGTTAATGAATTGGAAGAATCTCTGACATTTAGAAACTTCCTCATACAATTAAAAAATAGATATAATTACAATTGTATATGTGCAGAAGACATGTTAAATACAATAAAAAACAATATTTGTGTAAAGTTCTGTATTTTTTTTTTTTTGTTATAAAACGACGGTTCGATAGCGAAGTGCAATACTATACTTATATAACATAAAATGGAAATGACGAGAGGTATTGTGCTGGCCACAACAGATTTTTTAGCACACTTCAAGATTCAAGATTTGAATTGTAACTAAACTACATTTACAAAATTGTTAAAAGGGGATACAAGTAGTATTTAAAAACGGTTAGTGTCACCTTACAAATGTAAGCTAGATTTTAATTTATTTTTCAGCGTTTCAGCCGGACTATAGACACTATCTAAGTAAAATTGCCCGTAGAATCGATTGGAACTAGAATTATTACAGTTTCCTCTACCGTTTGCAAGTTTAACGCAAAATTATCAAGCAGGAATTTTCTTGTAAGTTTGCGGCAAGTTTCGGAGCGATTTGGTAATGTTTGCCACCTCGTCTTGTCTGTTAGGATTGCAATAGGCCGGATTAGAGTGGCGGTGGGTGTTTGCAGAATGCTTGGTGTGGATTAGAAGGAGGCTATTGATTTGGGTTTAGCATGGAGTGATCCAAGAGGTGGCGTCTTGCCTTAATGATGATGACAGCAACCCTTCACCTTCCGCTAATATTACAAACAGATAACCACCGACCCCCATTCATTTCCTCATTAAGGCCCAAGCAAGATGATATTAGTTTCCTACACTTTCTACTGATAAACAGACAGCGATAAGGATAGCGGGATTATTGGAACAGGAGGCAATTTATATACATACCAACGTACCCAGATAATACTTCTCTAAGGCTCTAAGACAGTCATGGTCGATTTCACAACCGATTCCTAAAATTTAAGTAATGCCTAAGGCTGTGTCCGATGTTGCATTTTTATCACCCTAATATCTAAATCCTAAATTTATATACCCTAAATCTAGTAATTATTTAGGATTTTAGGAATTAGATTTTAGGGTTTTGCATTAAACAAATCATGTTCTTTGCTATAATTTGTACAAAATGTCAAATTTACAGTCAAAAAATAGCTTCTAGGCTTCTATTTTATGAAATACGAAGGTCACTCCAAAATTATTGAGATGCTGGGAAACAGTTGGCTTTGGAAAATTTTTAGTGCACAAATGTCAAACTACAATTTATTTAAAATATCTGTCCAATAATAACATCTGGTTGAAGTGATTTATTGTGGTGGAATTCGAAGTGGAAATAAAATGCAACATGAAGTTAGGAAGAGAGCATTATCGCGCTATGATTTACTACGACTTTAAAATTGGATTACGTGAAGAACAGTGCGAGGAACGTCTGCGATTGGCATTTGGAGATGAAGCTCCATCTCGAGCAACTATATTTCGCTGGTTTTCAGAATTCAAAAGAGGCCGTAATTTTTTGCGTGATGAGAAACACTCAGACCTTGTACAGCGGTAGTGCCAGAAAATGTAGCTGCCATCAGACAAATGATAAAGGATGACAATCGTGTCACCTATCAAACGATGGAAGATGCCCTTGGCATTGGATCCGCAGCAATAGCAAAAATTTTGCATGAAGAACTTCGTATTAGAAAAATTGTTTCTCATTGGGTGCCACACAACTTAACAGAAGAACAAAAAGCCAAGCGTGTTACAATTAGTCGCGCCACTTTAAAATTGTTAAATAATGGCGGTCATCGTATTCTTTCTAAAATTGTAACTGGCGATGAAACTTACATACCCTTTTATGATTTTCCAACGCGTCAAGAAAGTAGGGTATGGATGTTTGAAGATGACCCAACACCAGTTACCGTGAAAAAACAACGTGCACTTAAAAAAGTTATGTACGCTGTATTTTTCAGAAGTACAGGTGTTGTGAAAGCAATTAGGTTAGAGGGACAGAAGACTGTTACTGCCAATTGGTACACACAAAAATGTCTACCTGAAGTTCTTCGCAGTGTGAAAATTAAGGGTTTAATGCTTCACCATGATAATGCGTCCTCCCATACCGCTGCGACAACTGTTAATTTTTTGAAAGAATATGGTATTAAAGTCATTGAGTATTTACCGTATTCTCCTGATCTTGCAATGTGTGACTTCTGGCTATTTTTTAATTTGAAAAAACATTTACGTGGTCAGAAGAGGAGATTAACAACACCATAATGGAGTATTTTAATACGATTCCAGAAAATGAATGGCTCAAAGCTTTCCATCTCTGGAAAATTCGATTACACAACAAATCTCCCTTTGCAACACATATGTACTTATATTTTCGTTGTAAATTATAATCAAATTCTACAGGTATTATAATGTTATATATATAGAATAATACTATTTTAATATGTAATATTAGTATTGGTAGTTCATATTGACCATTGTTGAACACGGCGTAGTGTTTGATACACACACAACAGAATCCCGCGGCGTAATAATTATATTTTGCAAAATTTTCATACCCTCTCTCTCTCTCTGTGTGTGTGTGTGTGTGTATGTGTGTGTGTGTGTGTGTGATTCTACGCTTTACAAATAGCAAATTAACTAATTAAATGCTGCGTTATTAATTTTGTAAATATCGGAAGTAATAATTAAAATACAACTGATGTGTAATAAATTCATAACATAATAGACGTACAAAATTCTGTCATTATAAAATTATAAATACTTGCGACTATATTCATACAAAGTTTAGCAAGTAATTTAAAATTAATTATTCAACTACAAAGTCTAGTAAAATATCTGTAATATAATCTAATTTGTACTTGTCATTTTAATTAATTTAATTGTACTTAGAAGTGGTCCCCAGTGAAATATGAAATCCCTTTGCTACTTTTCGGAGCAGGACAAGAATTTCGCATGTGTCCGCACACTATTCTACAGGTTTATACATGTCGTAGGCAAATGTAAAATCATTTTTCCGACGATCACTACGAAAAGTACATAAATTCACATGCTTAACTATTACAGTACAGCCTCAATAATCCGGATCTTTGTAATTCGGATTCTTCGGTAGTTCGGAGTCCTGTTTACTTGTACTATGTACTCCATAGTCCGGATTCCGGACAGTTTCGGTAATACGGATGCGTACATACGTTGTAAATTCGTTTGAAACGTCACCAGACATCACCTGATAGGCACTTGGCTGAAGCAGACCACCCTATTCACGTAGTATTAGTAGTCGAAGTGTTCCTGATTATTGCACTATGGGTCCGCGAAAACACATTACGTTGTCTCTGCAAACAAAAAATGAGATTCTTGAACAATTAAAAAATGGAGTATAGAATAAACAATTAGCGGCACGATATGGAGTGGGTCCTCCTACCATTTCTGACAAAAAAAAAAAACAAAAAAAAAACATATTCAAGAGTAATTGACAATTTTCTAATTGTGCCACATGGTTATATACTTTTTATCTATGCAGATTTCTTTTCAACTGTGATTCTGGGCCAGGATTTATATATGTATTTAAATAAAGCATTACAAACTGCTCACTTAGGTAACTGAATTTTGTAACAATACAAGAAAAATCGCGGTAATGCGGATATTTCGTTATTCCGGATTCGGTGTGTTTTTATTAGTTCGGATTAACGAGGTTGCACTGTAATATAAATTTCCAAAAAATAATATTTAATTTTTTTTAAGAAACTAGTAATTCCGGTTGTCCAATTGTTACTAAAACCTTTTCAGCTCTTCCCATGAATGTCAGATTAAGGATTACGTAGTCTTTAGTCTTATAGAATTTGAGAAACCGTGTCCATAACTTCCACACATAGACACACACATACATACACACACGCGCGCGCAAACACACACATACACACACACACACACACACGGACATCATCGTAAAAATATTATAATCGGATTCTAGGGATCTTAAACGTGCTTATTCACTAAAATCTGAATATGCGATTTTTAGCATGATTCCAATAAGCACTCCAGCAATAATCCGCAATACTTTCTTTTGAAGTCGAAAAATAATTATAGCACGTAGTCAAGAACCCAACAATATAACATCATAACCGATAAGAGAAAAGAGAAGAAATAAGTTGAAACTAATGTTGCCAAATCTAAGATTGTTGTTGATATACCTTTGTTATTGATATTTTAAAAATTTTGAATTTTATACGCTTTTGAAAACATTGGCCAATCTTTTCCGGAGTTTCGTGAAGCTGAAACACTCATATACAGCAGTACGCACTCTTTTTAAAAGCTTTAAGTACCCGCAGGTGATATTTACTCTTAGGCTTATAACTGAGGCTTAATGCAAGAACAACCAATCTTGGCATTTCGTACTTTCAGGGCATGAGTGACTTTAAATATCATCAACAAGAAATTTGCAGGCCTTTTGTACACCATCTTGCCTATGCGTCAAACAAAAACATAACATTTTAATAACAATTTTGACATATTTAAACAAATGTCACTGCCAGGAAGCAATTACATTAAAATTAATAATGAAACCGTGTTAAGAAGATTGTATTGAGTCCAACGAAATTAAGGTTAGTAAAAATAGTATATTTTCCATTATACATAAATATTAGATGTACACGATGATCCGATATAAATTTGCAGCACTAAAAATCAAACAGCTGTCAATAAATGCGTGTTATCAAAGTGTCAAATGTTAGTTTACAACTACACATTAACGAAATGGATCATGTAAAGCAATAGATATATGCAAAAGGAACTTAATGTAGTTTGCAGGATTAGTAAATATGTAGGTATGTATTTAAATTAATAAAAATTAAATTGCGGGAGGTATTGTGTTGACCACATCATTTTTTTTTTCTGTGTAAAGACTGCCGACTCCTGATTTGCATTTCTCAGTATAAGATTTTCGCAAATTCACTCCTTAAGTGGTAGTCCTAATTTAAACTGCGGTAAAGATTAATGCCACCAAATGAATTCAAAATAATTCTCCTGTTACATTAAAACGCCGGGTAATCTTTATGTTCCGCGGTTTAAGTGCCCGTTAAAAACAATTATTTCCTATTAGGCCAATTAGAGGCAGGGGTTGCGTACACTCATCGACAAAAGTAGCTCTCTAACGGTATTCCTACAGTTCTTATTGCCCGCCGAGTTTCATTTCGATGGAGAAACTGGTTCCTGACTTGTTCCCAGTGTAGCCAACGAGATATATAAGCAAATACTTCTAAATATAGACGCAGGAAGAGAAATTAGAATGGATGGAGGCCTAAAAGCTATTTTTCAACGCCCTAACTTAATTACCTACCACACCCACACTGTTCATCATAACTGCGGAATATAATGGACCCCCTATAGTTTGATTTTAAGTAATATCTCACTCCAAAAGCAAGCCACCATTTACAGAGTTCGGAAGGAGAATATTTATTTATTATTCAACAGGATTAAATAATATCCCAACTTGCAGAATATAAATATATTTATGCAACAAAAGTGTAAACATAAGCTTTATGACATCAGGTCAAGTAGTCTCCTCCTCGAACCCTACACCGCCACCGCCCGATGCGAATATTCCATTATTGGAAGCAATTCCTGCAGGCCTTTTCTGTTAGGTTCTCCATAAGCTCTGCCGCTTTTCTACAACTACATCTCGGCCCGGTTTCAGTGCCTTTTAACACAGAATTACAGTTTGAGAATATAAGCAAGTCACATGGCACTAGGTCAAGTGAGTACGATTGATGTACCAAATCGGTGATTTTGTATTTCGTCAAAAATGTCTTGCCGGACAGGGCGTTGTCTTCATGGAGAATCCATCACATTTCAGCCCTTTTTCTTCTCATCCGTGTGAACAATCACTCTCATTTTGAAGAAACAATGTCAGTGCACGGCCGAGACGCCAATCGTCTGCGATCTCTTTTCTTCCTTCTTTAAATCTTCTAAACTGCTCGAAAACTTGAGTACAAGATAGACCCTCATACCATAAACATTCTTCAACAATTCGTACATTTCTGTAGTGGATTTTTTTCACACAGAATATCATATTGACACTAACATAATTCCGGCGGAGTACGAGAAAGTAGTTAACTTCAATCAAAGGCTACTGCCGAACGGTTTGCCTAATTATCTTGAAATTTTAACAGTGGATGGAGGGAAGATGACAAATTAATATGACATAGTCTGCAATGTTGCCAAATTTACAGGGAAACCGGAAAAAAATAAATCTTCTACCCATTTCTGTGTGTACCAATCTGCGTTGTACACAGATTTCGTTAATGATGATGACATATGCTTACCAGGCGTCACCTCACGGGCACTCATTTCTGGCGTGGAGAGTGCACCATAAGGGTCACTTTTGTGCCATTTCAAATTCGAAATATTTGGCATCGGTCGGGATCGAACCCGATTCCGCAGATTCGGACCAGACACTCAAGAACGCGGCCTGCTTACAAAATTTTGAACTATGATGTCAGTCAGTTTTAAAGGTAAAAAGAATGTTAAACAAAAATTATTACCAGGTTTACTATCTATAAGGTTCTAATTAAAAGATCATATCGATAATCGCTGTATTTTAGACGCAATGAGATAATAAGTGGATAAATTTCATTCTTTATATACATACAGTATTGGCCATAAAAATAGCAACTTAAAAAGAATTCAATTGCTCTAATGTAAAAACTGGGATTTCAGAAATAAATTACTGCAGTATTAGTGTCTTGAACCAAGTTTAATTTACATTAAAATAATTTGCATTATATTAACAAAAATTGATTCACTTGATAACAATTGGAGATTTTATCAATCGAAACTTTGTGTAACTCAAAAAAAATAAAGACAATGAAAGTTCGAAATACTTCTTTTATTCTTAAAAATTGATTTATGTGCAAAAAAATATTTTTTATTTGAACATAAAAATAAAAATAGCAACTATTATAAAATTAATATAAAAACTAAATTTTCTAATATTTAGTGTAATGACCGGAACCACGAGAATTTATTACTTCTTCTCGTTTCATCATGAATTCAAGTAATTTTGTTATTACATTTCTATCAATTAATCTTAGTTCATCACTAAATAATACTCTTTTCCACATGTCAGTTGTCCAGTTTACATGATTTTCTGCAAAAAAAATAATCGGGCCTTCACGTTCTTCTTCGAAAGAAGTGGTTTCTTTGCAGGCCGACGACTATAAAGTTCTCCGGCAACTAATATTCTTCTTCCCTGTCTTGAAGATATTTTATCTTTAACATTACTTAGTAGAAAGCCTAAAATTTTCTTTGACGATAACAACGGATTTTTAACGACATGTGTTTTATCATTCTGTCGCTTCGGTTTAATGTTTTTTTTTTTGTCTACTAGAAATTGTAGAAGGCTCAATATTACCCTTCCTTCGAAAATGGATTATTATTCGTGCTATTGTAGATTTATGCAAATTAATGTTCTTCGACATTTTATTCCGCGAAGCACCATTTTCATATGATTTAATTATTAAATTGCGAAATTCTTTAGTCAAAGTCTTATTACGACCCATAATTTTGAAGTACTAATTCATATTTTTTAAACAATTATACGATATAAACGTTGAAATTGAGAAAATAAAGACATTCATTATGTAGTTGCTATTTTTATGTCCAGGCAAAAATAAGAATTATGCAAATTAAATAAATTATATAAATTTAATATAAATTATTTTAACATAAAATAAACTTATTTTAAGAGGTTATTCTTTATGTAATTTATTTTCAATATTCTTATGTTCACTTCAGAGAAATAGAAATTTTTTAAAAGTTGCTATCTTTATGGCCAATACTGTATTTCACTACTACAAAGAAACTACAAAGTATAATGTTCCCTGACCCTCAAACTTAGTGTTATATTTAGCGTAATAGTTGTTAAGATTATGCAAATGAAGTCATTGTAATAACCATTTAAGTCTATGTGCTTGTTTTAAAATTAACCAATCCTATTATTTACTCTTTGTTTAGTTTAACTGTTGTATAAAAGAACACTTGAAACTTTTCTGATTATACTGTAAAATCCGTAAAGAAACGTCGTTGTTTTGTAATTAAAACGCTGCACATATGACCATTTCCACTCTAGCTAATCCCGAAAACTTGGAAAGTGTAGTTTTCACATACAATTGTACTGAGGGGCGCGAACTAAAAGCACAAGTGTTTATACGACACGCTTCACTCTAAATTCTTCTCTTCATACTTCAAAACAACACCAGTTTCAGTTTGCTCGACGTTATTCGAGTAGGTTATGTTCAGACGTTATTTCATTTATTTCTAATAAACAAAAAATGTTTACAATTCAATTTGGGATGTTTTGGATAGTAGCACGAAGGCTGTTTGTTTTCTGATACGTGTCACAAAATATAAACAATTTATTTATGGTCTTATTTCAGATTAAGGTTTATTTCCTTGATATAAATCTTGATAGTTTAAGCATTGTTTTGATTTTCTGCTTTTGTAAACTATCAAACAGGAATTTGTAAAGCTGCACTTAAATTCCGTACAAAATTAAAACTATCATTAGTTTTAGGGCCACGCGATAATACAAATTTTATAATTACAAATTTGGTAGAAGAATATATGACGAATGAAACTTGTCCGTTTCTTCACAAAATATTTTGTGGAATTTCAGTAAGAATTATTAGAAGAATTCACATTGAATTTGTTAAAAATTTAACTGACATTTTTAAAGTAAATGATGGTAAATACTTACAGGCGAATAGAAAATCTTCATCTCTGGTACTTTCGTCTATAAACACCCACATATCTAAATGTTTATATTAAAGTTAATTTGCACACAACTTGATACACAGAAATATACGTCCATACACAGCTATGTGTCACAAGTAACTAAGTCATGTGTATCAGTTTTCTCGCCACTTTGAACATGTTTTAATTGGCACAAGCTAATACTGATCACTGAAAAACGAAACACTGATATTGTTTAAACTTTAAATATTTTTTATAATCAAATATCTACATTGTAAAAAAGCTTTTTAACAATATAAATAATGTAAAAATTTAAAATTAAAATAATTAAACATTATTTAAATTTTTACCACATTACATTATTTGCATGTTTTACAAATTTTAGGAACAATTTCTGTATTAGTAAATTTTACGCACAACTGCGTTAAAATTGTTTACATCTTAGTTACCAAGGCCGAAACTGAAAGATTACACCCTGCGGGCTGTAAAATAGAGCAAAAGCCCGGCGACCCGACTGGTAAACAAAACGTCAAACATCAAAAATACTATTGGAAAATAATCAACATACTTATTTTTAAAAAACATCTGGTTGAAGTGATTTATTGTAGTGGAATTCGAGGTGGAAATAAACTGCAACATGAAGTTAGGAAGAGAGCATTATCGCGCTATAATTTACTATGACTTTAAAATTGGATTACGTGAAAAACAATGCGAGGAACGTCTACGATTGGCATTTGGAGATGAAGCTCCATCTCGAGCAACTATATTTCGCTGGTTTTCAGAATTCAAAAGAGGCCGTAATTTCTTGCGTGATGAGAAACACTCAGGGAGATCTTGTACAACGGTAGTGCCAGAAAATGTAGCTGCCATCAGACAAATGATAAAGGATAACAATAGTGTCACCTATCAAACGATGGAAGATGCCCTTGGCATTGGATCCGCAGCAATAGCAAAAATTTTGCATGAAGAACTTCATGTTAGAAAAATTGTTTCTCGTTGGGTGCCACACAACTTAACGGAAGAACAAAAAGCCAAGCGCGTTACAATTAGTCGCGCCACTTTAAAATTGTTAAATAATGGCGGTCATCGTATTCTTTCTAAAATTGTATCTGCGGCGATGAAACTTACATACCCTTTTATGAGTTCCAACGCGTCAAAAAAGTAGGGTATGGGTGTTTGAAAATGACCCAACACCAATTACCGTGAAAAAACAACGTGCACTTAAAAAAGTTATGTACGCTGTATTTTTCAGAAGTACAGGTCTTGTGAAAGCAATTAGGTTAGAGGGACAGAAGACTGTTACTGCCAATCGGTACACACAAAAATGTCTACCTGAAGTTCTTCGCAGTGTGAAAATTAAGGGTTTAATGCTTCACCATGATAATGCGTCCTCCCATACCGCTGCGACAACTGTTAATTTTTTGAAAGAAAATGGTATTAAAGTCATTGAACATCCACTGTATTCTCCTGATCTTGCAATGTGTGACTTCTGGCTATTTTTTAATTTGAAAAAACATTTACGTGGTCGTCATTTTACGTCAGAAGAGGAGATTAACAACACCATAATGGAGTATTTTAATACGATTCCAGAAAATGAATGGCTCAAAGCTTTCCATCTCTGGAAAATTCGATTATAAAAGTGTATTGAAGCAGGGGGGGGGACTACTTTGAACACCAGTAAAACTACATGCTTCTCCTTCAAATAATATTTCTGTATCTCAATAATTTTGGCGTGACCTACCGATAAAATTCCTTCCTTATTCAAAGAGATATACAGAATTCTGTTGTCAACGGTCTTACGTTATTCATAAAGTTTACTTCATTTTACGCTAAATTATATCACGAAACATATTGAATGAGCATCTGTAATATTTTTATGTGCATTTCAATGTTGTTACCCCTCACGAAACATAAGTAAATGAACATTAAAACTTAATATTCCAAATGCATGCATCTAACACTAATGCCTTTCAAATGTTTCATACTTGAATAAACATTACGGTAGCATGAATTTCTACATATTAGACAGTATTATTGAATAATTTATAAGATAAAACATATAATTTGGAACAGTAGTTATAATTGAATCAACAAAGTGAACAAGAAGAGAACAAAAGTAACAAAGAGTGTTTGGTATAAAGTGCATATCTTTATTTGGTGATTATGTCCTTCCCTAGTGGATAGAGTCGCACAACGACTGTATAGGGGTTGTGTTCTGGACGACATTTGGCTACATGCGGCCAGGAAGAATGGCATATTTATACAACAGCTGTCGAAGTCGCTCAGCGGGTGACACAATGATCGATTGATCGCGTTAATGGAATTACTATCGCGTGTTTATTAACCGAAGAAAGCTGCTTTCGTTCCGGACTTATTAGATTTCAAATTGTACAAAAAGACAACTCACTCAACAAACACAACGCGCCAAAATGATAATGAACTTCGTACCTACCTACCTTAATAATTTTCTATAAAAGTTGCAAACAACTATATCAAATATAAAATAATTTAAGATCTTTTGAGAATAAGGCCTGATATTTTCATCTCTGGTTAAACTGCTGGTTAAGTTAACTGTCGATTATAAAAACAATGTGGCATCGAAAAATTGATACTAGTTTAATTTTTACAATTTAGGTTATGATATCGATGCTGTGTTTTTCTTTTAACTGACAGGTAAATTAACTGGCTATTTAACCGGAGATGAAAATACTTAGCTTTAGTGTAAGAGAGAAAGGACGTTGTGGTTTATGAATTGTTTATTTTATAATAGTTATTTACATAATAAGTTATGAAAAGACTGATATTGTTTGATGAATATAATATTTGCCAAAACGAGAGAAACGAGTTTTGCAAATTATTTGAGTCAACCAATATCACGTTTTCATTACATATTATATAAAAAAATCGGATAACCGGAAATGGCACTTTACCTGAAGCTCATAAAGGTTTTTCTTCAAAAAATACTATTAAACGCCATTTTGTCGCATTTTATGTCTTATGAAAATTAAAGATTATTGAATTTTTTACAGGAATACATTAATACTTTTTCTATATATTTTACAGATAAATTTAATAATATTTCTTTTATTAGTCGCGAAGCCTAAGATAAACACAATTCCTTTGTTACACATTTCATATTTCAAATGAATGTAACTGACAGTAAATGTCACTGTCAAAAAACTAATTACTTCAAATTAATAACAGTGACGTTTTAAAAAGAAAATAATAAATAAAGCAATGGTTTTATGCAATGGAACAGTATGCAGCGTTAGTGTATTTAAATTAAGAAAAATTAAATAGCGCAAAGGTATTGTGTTGGCCACATCAGATTATTTACCGTGAAACATTGGGTTTGTCATATCCATGGCTACGACTTGACTTTGATTGACAGTAATGTATTTGCCTGTCCCATTTAAAATGAAACATAGGGAACGAATTTCGCATTTGACGTCAATAGAGGTTAATTTTGTTGAAATAATTATACCTGCTTTCTAAATTAACTTTAATTGTAGAAAAAATATTGTGTACACTTGTGCCCGAGTAATTTTCTGATTTGGCTAAATTTCTTACAATATTTAAATATAATACTTCTGTCATATTAATTCCCTATGTTTCACATTAAATGAGACAGGCAAATACATTGCTGTCAATCAAATGTCACATTGACAAGATGTCCTTAGAGGTTAATTTTGTTTAAATAATTACATCTGTTTTCTATAAATTAAATTTAGTTGTAGAAAAAATATTATGTGCACCTTGTGCCCGTAATATATTTAGTGCTCTCGAGTAGTTTTCTGACTCGGCTAAATTTCTTACAATATTTAAATATAATACTTTTGTCAAATTCATTCCCTATGTTTCATTTTAAATGGGACAGGCAAGTATATTGCTGTCAATCAAATGTCGTCACCATGGATGCGACAAACCCAATTTTTCACGTTAAAAAATACTCATGGTATTCTTTTTACTGTGTAACCATAATCCTTCGGAACCCCAATAAAACGTTTGTGTTTTAAATAGTTTCAAGCAATTTTCAACTTTCATAAACATATAATGTGCACTGAAAAGAAACTGTATTTGCGTGAAACGCAACAATTTGCACAGTAGCAACTATTAGTATTAATATTAATAACAATATTAAAAGTCATTTGTTTAAATGATTGCTGGATGAGCTATACTATAGTAAATTTTATTAAATAATTAAATGCACAGCGAATTTTTGACAGAATAATTTGAATTTCACAAGAACATGGAAATTTATTCAGATTTGTTCATTAGGTACGTATATTAATTTTACTATGGAAATGACTTTAATACGACGTTTATAATACCTGCTCTTAGTTTAAAAACAAGATATAAAATAATTATTCTACCATTCCAAGTAATTTACAAAAGTAAATAAATCGCGTATTTACGATAATAATAATAAATACGGATAATCTAAACTGAATTTACTTCTAGTTTAACAACGCTGCACACTAATTATATTATTCCACTCAAATACAATAATATTATTTCAGTAATAGTATCCAATCCTGCAGATTAAATATTTATTATGAACTGGTATGGTAGTTCGGCTTTAACTTAATATCTGTAAATTGCTTATCGGCGCATCCACCAAAATTCGTTTCATATATCCACCTGTTTCATTCCTCGTTTTTACCTGTATTTCCCAAACCATTCTCCGCTTTATATTTACAGAAAAATGCTTATTTTATCTGATCTATACTATAGTGATTGCATATACATAGTGTGGCCAAGCGCCGCCATATTCTGCCAAATGATGCCGCGCGAAATTTGAATTTATATTTAAAAAATATTTAAATTCGATAAACAATTAGTGAAAGAGAATATAAATTACAAACGCAATAATATTTATTTTAAAATACACCACTGTTATAAGAAATAAAGGTATTATATAATTTTTTTGTATAATTCTTCTGTAGATATACAAAAATTTACATGCAAATAATATATATGTACGCACGCTTTAAAGTTTAAGCTATATTTTTGATTCTGTAAACTGTGTGAAGGAGATGCGTTGGACAGGAATGAATGAAAGAGAAATGTAAGAAACAGTGACCACTAATAAAATTGGAGAAAGCTGAAGAAGAAAGAAGGAATTGTAAAGTGAAATTTACATAGTGTTATAATTTTATTGGATTTATAGAATCTTTTCAAAAGAACTTTTAGTATAGAATTTGTAAAAAATTGTATGTGTTCGTATTATAGTTTCATTGGATATATAGAATCTTTTCCAAGGAAATTTTTTATAGCATTTATCCATTTTTATTTCAATACTTTTATTTCCAAAAATTCACACGGTTGTTCAAATACTCTAAAAATGCGTACACTTACGTAACATTCTCTTTACAATCAAATAATATTACTACCAAGTTTATATCTCTACCCATTTTTAAATTATTGCCCCAAAAGTCAATATACCCCACATTTAGATAAAAACTTCAAAATTTTCAAAAATCTAATTTTTATGTATCTAGATACTTCTCAATGCGCTGATTCCAAATTTTGAAACCGCAAGTCGATATCTCGTTTCGTTCTCAAGATATTTAGATTCAAAGTTTTGCTCAAAACTGCCCTTTTTTGGGTATTAACCCAAAAATGGGTCGAGATATGAATTTGTGGACATCACCATTCGATTCTACGGACAAAAATTCATAAGTATAGCAATTTTCATAATTTTTGTCCAACCGGTTCATTTTTTATGAGTAAAAGCTTGAAAACCCCTGAAAATGGCCAAAATCTGAAAAAATCCTAAGGGGTACACCTTAGATTTTTCCGATTTTTGGCCGTTTTCAGTTATTTTGCTTTAGAGATTGTATGCGGTGTTCAAAAATTCTGAAAATTGGTGTACTTATGTAATTTTGTCCGTAGAATCGAATGGTGAGTTCGGCAAATTCATATCTCGGCCCATTTTTGGGTTATTACCCAAAAATGGGCAGTTTTGAGCAAAACTTTGAATGTAAATATATCGAGAACGAAAAGAGATATCGATTTGCGGTTTCAAAATTTGGAATCAGCGCATTGAGAAGTATCTAGATACATAAAAAATAGATTTTTGAAAATTTTGAAGTTTTTATCTAAATGTGGGTATATATTGACTTTTGGAGCAATAATTCAAAAATGGGTAGAGATATAACTTGGTAGTAATATAATTTGATTGTAAAGAGAATGTTACGTAAGTGTACGCATTTTTAGAGTATTTATATATGAGTATACATAATGCGTATTTATGTGATAATTTTATTGGATTTATAGAATATTTTCCAAGGAACTTTCTAAATGGAATTTGTAAAAAATGGTATTATGTTCGTGTTACAATTTTACTGAATATATAGAATCTATTCTAATGAACTTTTGGAATGGGATTTGTACAAAATACATCAAATTAACGGAAGGTCTTGTGCTGGCCACAACAGATTTTTTTACTTTATTTTAATTTAATAGTAAATCAGGAAAATTCAATATTATTCAATATATTCAGTCATTATAATCTGTACTAGTACAGGTGCAACATTTATTTCATCTGAAATATGCTGCAGTTATAAGAAAAGTCTTGTTTCGTAAAACAAATAGTATTCTTGAGTAAATATGATCTGCGTAGCCTTGTCTTCGTGTTCCATTTTAATCTGTATGAAGATGAAGTCGGAAGTTGGGGAACATTATCATATTGTAATCAATCCTGGTCTGGGTATAAGAAATACGTGCTGATATAAACTTGGATTCGAGTAGTTCATAACTAGTCGATCGCGCCAACACAGACTTGTATTTATCAAATGCACTGCATGAATATTTAACATGTATGAATATTCAACAGGCATACGCATTGTCAAAGCAAAAATGGAGAATTAACACGGGAATCGGAAATAAACGAGGATTACGGTAGCTCCGCAAATAGTAAAGATCATTTTCTTGTAGGTAAGCCACGTAGCTACTAGAGGTTTCATTCGACACAAAATTATTATGTAGAAATATAAACAAGGACTTGTATACCTACATATATATATATATATATAGAAAAACAAAATGTTTCACAGGTATAGCAGTCCGGAGTATGGGAAAAAGATGTTAAATAATACTCTTTAAAGTTACATGTCAAGCTTTTGGAATTACTTTATTCCTTCTTCAGGACAGCTGGAAGGTACAACAACAACGTTCATGTTACAATTTTGAAAAAGTAAATAATTGAACACAGTACTTACTACTTTGTGAGGTTAAATTTTAAACTGAACAGTCATCAGAACAGTGAAAATTATTTGTTTAAAAAGTTCAAACATTGATAATTAAATTTAGAAACTAAATTGTCCACAAGGTTTAATAAATATATGTTACAGAACCCAAAATCAGAGCGATTAGGTTCAGAAGAAGTCAAATTGTAAAACACGTGTGAAACACAGTAAAAAAACAAGTTCGAACTTTGAACAAATTACCAAAAACGACAGAGAACAACAATATGTGCAAGTGAGAGGGAGAAAAACTAACCGGAAACACGAAAAGTTCTTGAAATTCAAAAATAATTTTTATCATTTCATTTTTTTTTAAATTTTAGTACAACCAGTGGCGGCTCGTGCTATAGGGCACAAGGGCGCAGCCCTACCAAATAAAAAGACAAGAAAAAAAGAAATAAGCGAGTACATATACATTTTAAAAATACATTAATTATTATTTATTTACTTTCATTATTATGCAATTCTTACTACACCGCCGATAGCTAGATAGCCTATATACTGACGTGTGCACGTACCGATATGCTGCTAGAAGCTAGGGCACAAATGTTTCTGCCCCGGTCTCCCACTATTTTTACTCGAATTTTGACCAATAGCAGCGAAGCGCGCGAAGCTGCATATGACTGCATTAAGCCTGATCCGGGCACAGCCCCAATTTAAACGAAGATGTCCGAGTATGTCCGGCATTTTCCGAGGTAATCTGTTATTGTTGAATTGTAATCGTCTAGTACTCATTTAATTACGAAGATGGCTTCTGTATCTTAAAGATTAAATAATTTAATATACTCTTTTTACTTTTTTAAATTTTTGTGCCCTACCATACAAAGATATCACCAGCCGCCACTGAGTACAACCCTACTAAAATACTGATTCAGTAGTTGTTGTTGTACCTTCCAGCTGTCCTGAAGAAGGAATAAAGTAATTCCGAAAGCTTGACATGTAACTTTAAAGAGTATTATTTAACATCTTTTTCCCATACTCCGGACTGCTATACCTGTGAAACATTTTGTTTTTCTACTTAACTGGTCAGTCGTGATCATTTCTAACCTCTATTATATATATATTGGACATCCTGCATACGATTACTCGTATAAATATTCCATGGCAACAAAATTCCAGTTGTTTCTATAGAAAAACAGAAATAACTCGGGGTTTACTAAGTCATAATCCTTGTTGTATGTGGGATTCGAAGCCACAATCTTTTCCCAACTATTGTCTATATATTTCTTATTAGTATAGAGCAAACCATAAGCAATAAACCCAGTCGAATGAATAAAAATTTGTCGGAAATCGCATTGTGTCGTAGGAAATAGGGAGTTTGTTGTTTCGTTGTATTCCCTTGCCCTACGTTCCAGCCGACGAGCTGCATTCATAAAACTTAATCGAGGATAGCTTATACCGCTCTAAACTAAGCGAGATTAAATAGTTTTTATACTGCTTCACAATGCTGTGTTTGTGTTTGTGCGATGCGGTGGAATCGCAACCGGCTAGGGGTTGCAACTAGCTGCAACTGGGGATGCAGAACTGGTGGCCAATTAAAAAATCCCTTAAACCTTCCCCTAAATCTCGGGAGTATCCGCCATAATGTCCACCACTTCAAATGGGGAAAGTTGAATGTTACAAATAAAACATCAGGTTGCCAAGCGCAGTGCAACTCATAAACATGCACGACCGCTTATATATGTACGTGCTTCGAACTATTTATTTATTTATTACTACTAATACATTGGGAAAATGGAACACACAACTCTAATCACAAAATACGAAGTTCATATTAGTGGTAATTAGTTCTGGAAAATGTACATTTGTAGCAACCATAATTTAAATTTAATTGTTTTTCTTGTACAATCAATAATTTATTTTTCTGTTTTTCTAATGAAATTATGTCTTTAATATATATAATTATTATAATCCAACGATGCAATTATTTATTTAAAAACATGAAAATAATGTACACAGTGTAAATCGAAAAGTAGGACATAGGTGTTTACATGGGAAATCAGTTTTTCTTCGGGCAAACGTTACCTAATTATTTTATGCAAAAATACTTCAAATACAATTTATATAGATTTAAATTCTGTATGTAAATAATGTGGAACGATTATTCTAGCTCTTCATATAAACGTAAAAATTAATTATAAATTTACAGTTTCTATGAGATTTTAGTCTAAGCAGCCATGGATTTGTGACAAAACATAAACAAATGCGTTGATTTTAACTGTCGTTTGAAGCCATAAAAATTTCAAAATTTCGACACGATTAAAGATAAACAATATTAAGAATTTAATATGTGTCAAAGTGGTTGATGAGAAATAGATAAATGAGCCGATTTTCAGATGTTTAAAATTTTAGAGGAATTTCATGTGAGTTTAATTTGTTAGTAGCTCGCAAATTGCTCATCGGAAAAAAATGTGTAATACTTGATATGAAAGAGAATTTCATGGTGAATTAGTTATCGTGGTTATATTTTGAAAATGGAAAAAGAAACGTGATCGTGGGAAAAATCATATTGATATTGAAAAATATAACCTATTAGATATTGTTGAAGATTATTGTCATATAATTTGGAACGACCCGGTTGCGTAAAATCGTAAGGTTATTATTAGCTGTCCCAATATGTGTAACACACATTGTTTTGACAATCGAAATCTCTTTTTAAACTCATGGCTCGTACCACGATCATGGTTTTAACAAAACAATTTATTTAAAGATATTTGTTTGAATTTTCATAGTATTTATTATTATCATTAAATAATGAAATTTGACATTTCTTAAAACAGTGTTTTAGTTAAAACCGTGATCGTGGTACGAGCCATTGTCATCATATATTTCATATGGATTTGTCCTGTTTCAGAACAATTTTGGTAGCCTACCTCGTGCAAATATAAATGCATCATCATTATCTGTTTATGAATCCGAGGACACTGATGATACAGACTCTAAAGATGACATACTCGACAAAGACATTTCTTAAAAAAATATTTAAAAAGTAAATAGTTCCCTATTTCAATTGTTTTAAAATAAACATAACAACAAAAAAACTGATTTAAATCTAAAGCATGAAATTCCGCAGTTACTTTAATAAGTCGATTTACTTGTCATTAAACTTTTATAATACCCAAATCTTCAGTTAAATTAGTTTAGTAGCTAACTAAATTTTAACTGTTGATTAAATAGTTTTATAAGACCGGCCCATAGTCTTTTAAATAAAAATGCTTCATTTATTATCTATTACAGAGACTGTACCTCAACTATCACCATAAAAATACGAGTATACTCGTACTTCTTCTTACATACTAGAATATATATATATATATATATATATATATATATATATATATATATATATATATATATATATATATATATATATGAATTCCTCAATCTGACATTCCTGGGAAGAGCTGAAAAGGTTTTGATAACAATTGAACAACCGAAAATAGTAGTTTTTAAAAGAAATTCTTCCAAATATTAATTTTTAATTTTGAAGAACAAAATTATACACCTGATACATTTAAATTTTTTATTATATCTTCTATAAATTTAGAGACGCTATAATATATAGAATATCGGGATATAACAAGTCGAGTAGGCGAAACTACACTAAGGAATCCAGTTAACAAATTCAAATGTTTATAACATAATTTGTAAATGACAGATTTCAGTGTCAAAAATAAACAGTTTTAGTGACATTTTGATAGCTTTTTCTGGGAAGTATATTTAATCTTTCTTATTGTTTTATTAATTAAATATTTGTAATTATAGGTAATATGTATGTATCCATCAGACATACCGCCAATCTGGTTAATGAATTGGAAGAATCTGTGACATTTAGAAACTTCCTCATACAATGAAAAATAAATATAATTAGAATTATGTGTGCAGAGGCATGTTAAATACAATAAAAAACAATATTTGGATAAAGTTCTGTATTTTTTTGTTAAAACGACGGTTTGAAAGGGAAGTGCAATACAATACTTATATAGCCTAATATGGATATGGCGAGAGGTCTTGTGCTGGCCACAACAGATTTTTTACTTTTAGATACAAAATGTGAAGTGACAGTGAAATTCTTACAAAAAGAACGAATATCCAGACGAAATTATAAGTAAAGTATTTCAAACAGTCTTTCTCCTTACAGAGCATTACATTTGCAATCTATTATTATTTTCTACGAAGTTTCCACTCTCTAAAATTATTTAGAATAGCAAAACAAGCTCTTTGAATTGCACAAGTTTTGACGTTGTCTTTTATAAAGATTTGTTTGTTCTGTGAATAATCTTTCATCTGCTGTTTAATCTTTGCGAACTGGAAGTAGTCCCAAGAAGAAGTCATATCTAGATTATAATATAATCGATATAAAAGAACCTTTCCAATATGAACTGAACATCCTTGTAAGTCTTACACTTTGTAAGATTCTTTCTGTTTCGTTCCAATCGTATGTAATTATTTGTAAATCCGTTTGAGTTGACATTTCTTTATAAGTTTTTGTTCTTTTTAATTCGAGTAAGTCGGTGATCAAAGGTCTTTGGCCAGTGCATCTGTCGCTTGCAAGTCTTAGGCGGTCCCCAGGGCACTCCCAATGTTTCCACTTGTACAAAGAATGATAAAAGACTTGACTGCTTTACATCCCTTTATAAATCGCTACAATTTATTTAAACAAAGCACAGCAAGAGCTGTAATGGAGCTGAGCTCAACTGCCGGCTACTTACAACTTGTACTTTGGTCAGCAGCGCCCAACACACAACACTACCTCTATCTATTAGTGCATACAAACTGCTATACTATATATTCTCTTAGTTTCTGGTGCTTGAGCAGACTAAACACGGTATGCTAGTACTAAATTGCATATGAAGTTGATTTCAATTTTGAGTGTACCAGCTGGCTTGGATACAAGCCGTAAAATTGTCAAAATATTGGATATTTAATAATTACGCTCACAATCAAAAAGACATACTTGGTTATTTGTTTATCAGCATATATTCGTAATAAAAAATCTGTTGTGGCCAACACAAGACCTCTCGCCATTTTTATATTAGGCTATATAAGTATTGTATTGCACTTTCCTTTCGAACCGTCGTTTTATAACAAAATATCACAGAACTTTACCCAAATATTGTTTTTGATTATATTTAACATGTCTTCTGCACACATATATAATTCTAATTATATCTATTTTTTATTGAATAAGGAAATTCCTAAATTTCAGAGATTCTTCCAATTCATTAATCAGATTGGCGGTATTTCTGATGGATATATGCATTTTACGTATAATTCAAATATTTAATTATTAAAGAATAAGAAAGATTAAATATACTTCCCAGAAAAAACTATCAGAATGTCACTAAAACTGTTGATTTTTGACACTGACATATGTCATTTACAAACTATGTTATAAACATTTGAATTTATCAAGTGATTTCCTTTTTTCCTTAGTGCCTTAGCCTCTGCGATTAGAATATTATATATATTATAATGTCTTTATTTCTAAATCTATACAAGATATAATAAAAATTTTAAGTGTATTAGATGGAGAATTTTGATCTTCAATATTTGTCATAACAAATATTTCCAAAAAAATATATTTAGAAGAATTTTTCTAAGAAACTACTACTTCCGGTTGTCCAATTGTTACCAAAACCTTTTCAGCTCTTCCCAGGAATGTCAGATTGAGGAAACTGCAGTTAAATATTTTTTAAGTCATAGTTTTTGAGGAATCGTCCCTCCAACATCCAGACACACATACATACACACATACACACATCCACACACACACACACACACACACACACACACACACACACACACACACACACAATACATCATTTTAAAAATGTTATAATCGAATTCTAGGAACCTTAAATCGTGCTTATTCAATCAAATCTGGATTTACGAATTTTAGCATAAATCCAATACCTCTCTTAGCGAGAGGTAAAAATTTATACATCACAATTCCCATAATTAACCCGATCATATTTTGTAATAAGGATTAAAATTTGTATTATATATCTTATAAATCATTAACTTATACCTAATCGTATTTCAATATTATTTGATATTTCTATATACAGCGTGTTCATAAAACTTAATACGTAACTCTTGTCTTTCAAATTAAATTCTTATACTTATGCGAGTATTCAAGTAGATACTTACAGGTCTTTGTTTCTATTAAAAAGATGACATCCTCTTTCTAAAATGCTTTCAGTAATGAAAATATTTGATACCTCTCTTGAGAAAAACTTGTTAATAAGCAAATTAAATATGTTCTTTAATTAAAAACTAAGGGTGGTTAAATATTTAAGAAGAACTTCATCCTGCGCAGGTAACGTAAAAGTAAAAGAAGCCTCGTCTTCTTCCTGGTTCTCTTCTTTTATAGAAAATACGCCCTTTCTCTAATTATTTATGTGCAGAATATTTACGTATTTACGTAAATAAATTCACCGCGTAAAGTTTGGTGCGCAAACTTCGAAAATGATCTCGAGAACTCAGAGCTGTAAACATGAACTTTACTAAATAAACAAACACAACTTTTCTATATCCGATGAAATTAAAGCCAGGTGCTTAATTTAATATTCACAGAGCAGAGGAAGGACCAGAAATTCCAACAGATTCAATGATAATTTTACGAGAAATTCAATGCTACAGCTTGAAATTCTACAGCTTTTACAAGAAACCTACGATAATTGTACTATACAGTGTCCCACACTCTATGATGAGAGAGATGAAATATTCTGGGTACTTCATTGAATGTATTTATGACTGGTGTACTTTCAGTGTATCTAAACAGGTGGGTGAAAACAAATAAAATTAAATTAAATAATGAACTGGTCACTTTAATAATTAACAAAAAATATAAAATAATACAAATACAAAATGTAAGTAGGATATAAAATTATAACAAGCGTAGGTAAATGAAATGAATTAACATATAAACTCTAGTCAATTTAAAGTAAATAATATAAAACATTTTTGTACTTAATTGGACATTTTACAATCGTCGTCAACAATATAAATTCCCTATGTTACATATTTCCATTCTACGAAAAGATATACAATTAATACATATACGAGTACAAAATATAGATGTAAAATAGCATAGGTACGAAGAAAAAAATGAAATTGAATAACACACTAGTCAGTTTAATAATACATATTTTTTATTTAATTTATATCTTCTTATTTGATAATTTACTAATATTTAAGCTTGATAGAAATACTGCATATATTTTACATAGTTCATAAGTCTTTATTCTTTCTTTGTAATCTCCAATTTGAATTTATAATATTTTAGAATTCTAATTTCTAATGCATTTAATCAAGATTAGTATTGAAATATTACTTATTACAGGTACAAATAGCCCTATATATAAAACTATTTAGACAAATA